>OY987327.1:42184399-43441518 GCA_963920685.1 Polydrusus tereticollis
GGTTGCAATGATAATTGGAATGGCAGGAGCATGCAGAAAAGCAGAATTAACATTTCTTCTAGTTGAAAATGTTATAGACGAAGGAAGCCATTTTCGTGTTGATATCCCACCTTCAAAAACAAAAGTTATACGGCAGTGTGCAATTACCACTGGAGACATTGAAAATACGAATCTTGTTGAAATATTAAGAAAATATATTAAGTTGCGTCCCCAGATTCTTAAACACAACAGATTTTTTGTAAAATATGCGAATGGAAAATGTACCAGAAATCCTGTGGGAATTAACACATTTAGCAGTCTGCCAAAAGTTATTGCACAATTTCTTGGTCTTTCAAATCCTGTTCTATATACTGGCCACTGCTTCAGAAGAAGCTCTGCCACTTTCCTAGCAGACAGTGGCGCTGGTCTTTTAAAATTAAAGAGGCACGGAGGTTGGAAATCTAGCTCTGTTGCGGAGGGATATGTTGAAAATTCCATGAATAATAAAAAAACTTATAGCGCAAGAAATATTTGGTGAAACATCTAATGCAATGTGCGTCGCTTCCCAAATAACAGCAAGTTCGAGCAATGAAAAAAAATATGTCGTCGGGAATTAATTTGAATAATTGCAATAATTGTGTTATCAATATTTATAATAATTAATTAATTTATAATTTATGTTTTTAACTTGTATTATAACAGTTTAATAAATAGAATAATTCTTTTTGTCACTAATTTTGAAATACATTTTTCGTCACCAATTGCATAAAATTTTACTTTATGCAACTAGTTACAAAAAGTAAGACATTTCATAATGTCAATCAGTTTTAAAAAGTGTCACTTTATATGTCAAAATTAGAAAAATGAAATTATTGAAAAATATAGAAAGTGTCAATAGTTGCAAGTTTCTAATAACCCAAATTTGATTTGGATCTTGCAGTTTATATTTTGAAAATAACGCCTTATTTTAAAAACTTTGCTGCAAAACGAAGCGGAATCAAACCAATGTTCATATAAAAAAAATCTTATTTTTGTAGGAATCTGCTCCCAGCGGTCTGACCATGTATTTTAAAAGGCCCTGTGTATATACATATTATTTATAAAAATGAAGTCTACCATAGTTAACGTTTTTAAATTGATGGACCAGTGCTTACGTATACAGGGTGTTTCAGAAGTACGGTACGTAACTTAAGAAGGTGATTCCTTATGATATTCTAAGAGAAAAAGTTCATATGAACATGTTTTCGGAGTTGTTCCATTTTTGATATACAGGGTGTTAAAGTTTTTTAAAAAAAATCGGGTATTTATAATTTTTTTAAATATCATTTTCCCAATTTTATTGAAATTTAATACCGTTGTTTATAATGATAAGGGGCTTAATTAGCCCTAACTAGATTAAATTTTTTAAGTCCAGTGACGTCCCGGGGAGCACCTTAACGATAATATTGATAAAAGAAGAGTAAGCCACTGACGTTTTTCTTATTGTGATATTTATGGATTTACCAACTAGTAATAATAAAATTTTTTTATTCCTTGAATTGTCGTCGTATCTTGCTTTGTTTTCGAGAGAAAATATAAACACCACTTTATTGCATGTACAGGGTTATCCAACCAAGACTAGACAAGGCGATTTTTTGACTTTTCCTGTACTTTTATAAAAAAACTGAAATAGCCATCTTAAGTCATTTTCTCCCGCGAATTCGAATATCTTCAGCAAAAAACAATTGAACATCAAACAAAAGTACTAGGGGTCACTTTGATATTTTTTTAAATGGGATGCCGTATTTTTAATAAGCTTATCCGATTTCTCATATAAATTTTGATCTAAAATGTTGGATTTTTAATTCAAAAACGCCTTTTTTCTTCAGTTTTAAATTCGGAAAATGTTCGTCTACCGTAAAAATTAAAAAAAAAAAAAAAAATTAAAAATCCAACATTTTAGAACAAAATTTATATGAGAAATCGGATAAGCTCATTAAAAATACGGCATCCCATTTAAAAAAATATCAAAGTGACCCCTAGTACTTTTGTTTGATGTTCAATTGTTTTTTGCTGAAGATATTCGAATTCGCGGGAGAAAATGACAAGATGGCTATTTCAGTTTTTTTTATAAAAGTACAGGAAAAGTAAAAAAATCGCCTTGTCTAGTCTTGGTTGGATAACCCTGTACAAAAAAAAATATTTTAAAGGTAATTAAAAATAAAATTATTTTTTTAAATCATAATACAAGAAAAAATACAACAGTTAATCAAAGCAAATGTTGAAAATGGCCAACTTCTGGTCTGATTGCAATCGATTTTTTTTTAAACTTTAACACCCTGTATATCAAAAACGGGGCAACTTCGGACACGTTTATATATGAACTTTTTCTCTTACAATATCGTAAGAAATCACCCCCTTAAGCTACGTACCGTACTTCTGAACACCTCGTATAGGAGGAAGGTTTAAACTTGGAAGTTAACATTTCAAAAAAAAATTAATTCCGTGGGTTAGATGACATCTTGAAAATTCATTTTTACTAGAGATGTAAAACTATCGATAGTGACTGGTTTTGATATATCGATGGCTTTAAAAAAAAACTATCGCTATCGAAACAAATCAGAAAAAATCAAAGAAATATACAAACAAAAATAAACCATCCAGTCAAAAAAATATAGAAAAAAAAAACAAACAACCATCTACCTAACCACTCTGCTTCTTTCTATATTTATTTACCCCACTCTTGTGAAACTTATTCAAAGAATCTCGAAGATTTGCAGTATTTCCACTGGTACGGTACTCTGTTTTACTTTATAAACAGGTTGCGAATTGAAATGTCAATTAATTTTTCTCAAAAAATTCCCCAATGAATGACTTTTTTGGCACTCCTTGTAAAAACGCTATCAAATTACAAGAAACTATACACTTTTTCTTTACTATCTAAAATTCATATTCTAAATAACAACATGCCTGGTAAGTGGTAATTCTGAATTCCCCTATCCCAAAGGTGCACCTTAACCTATATTTTATTTTCCAAACTAACAAATTAAACTTGTCTAGAACCAAACCGAAAGGTTATCTGTCCCCACGTGTGAAATTTTCAGTGCTGTAATTACTCTCGATAGTAATTGTTTTCATATAAATCTAACTATCGATAATTTTACATCTCACAATTGGTTGAACCTTTGTAAAAAAATATATTAAAACTCTACTTATATTTTGGTTGACATTGCATAACATCAAGTATGCTCAATTTTAGAATGTTTTAAGGTAAATATATTAAAAGTAGTTAAAACAAAAATAATGTATAGTTTATATTTTTGGTTAACATATTCTTGGGATTTGTGAACGTTACAACTTTCTATTGTGTAAGTTAGCCATTTTGAGGTACCTACAATGTGGTTTAATAATAGCTTTTTCGTTGACGTTAATTCATATCTTGTTTGCCATTTTAAACAGCCTAATTATAGATAAAAACCAACAACTTTTTCATCAATACAATTTATTTCAAAAAATTACAATATGTACATATTATATAAATAAGAATATGATACAGGAACATTCTAAGTGCAATTTTCCACTAAATAACTTGCCGTTCTGATTTGGCGAAGACTAAAGTCAACATTACAGCGCAATAAAATTATGTACATGACAAAAACGAGTTTCTAATATAGATTAGTATTTTGCTGGTAAAGAAGTAAGAGTCTCGAGTATCGATTTTGCTACATATTCCACGTTATTTGGCGTTATTCCGGCCATGCTTATCCGCCCTGAACGAAGCATATACACGTGATGCTTTTTAATCATGTGTTCAGACTGAGCCTCTAAAAACAAAAGAAAAATATGACAAGTGAGTTTTAAAGGTATACCCAGGTCAATGGCAGACACTAGCTTTACCGTGACAGAAGCAACGCTTTGGGAAAAATAAAGTAAGGGGGTGAAACTTACCATTTAAGCCAGTATAGGAAAACATGCCAATTTGTTCAGTAATGTGATTCCATTCGCCAGGCGTGCCCAATTTCTCTAATTCTTCCCTTAAGCGTTTTCTCATCTCTATAATCCTTGAGGACATTGTTTTGATGTTTTCTCTCCTAAAGCATAATCGTTTCTTTAAGTTTTATAGGCCAAATCATGGAAATATGAATTTTATACTCTTTTCAGAATAAAAGTTGGCCACAGAATTACAATGAACACAGGAATATTTAAGTTTCTTTCGCAGGCAAGACTATGTATATAATTTATTAATTCAAATGGCAAAACTACAATCTTTAGACTACACGAACATCTAGTTAGTTTTCTTAATTAATGTTAGCCCTGTTATGTAAATTGAATTTGAATTTACTTGGAGATACTTTAGGTGAGTAGAAGAAATTGAATTAGCAGGACAAAATTATTAAGACTATTTTTGTGAGAACATAATTATTATGCTGCATCAGAATTTTCCAACGTTACTAACCGAAAATTAATTTGTTTGAAATAATTTTTCGGGTAATCATAAGTGATTCACAAAAGGTTTGGAATTAGAGAATTGTACCTATTCTTTTAACTATTGATATATTATTTTTGATTGATTAGTTTGGAAAAAAAATTACATGGACGTTTGAAAAACTGTTTTTAGTAGAGAATGCATTCAAAGTTAAATAAACAACAAACCTTAAAAGATTAAAAATATCTTACTGCAATACAGCAAAAAATGTTTTCAGTTTCACTTTCTAAATATATTTGTTATTAGCGTTGATTGGTGATGCTTTAAAAAATTTAGTTGTTTCTATTGCTGTTTCTCATTGGTAATTACTTTAATGTGTACCGCACACTTATACAGCTTGACGTTATCCCATACTATGTAAAATAAAAGTAAGAAAGTTGTGTTAGGTTCGGTTAAAAATAGCATGATACAAAAAAATGCAAGAGCAACGGAAACGGAAGTTCTAAACAATGTATATAGGAAGCCGAATAAAACTGTTTTATGGAAAACTTACATCACCAACGTGATATATCTAATAAAGAAGAAATAATAAGCAAATAAATTGGTTGGCGAAAATCTAAAATAGGAACTTAAGTTCTGGCTTGTATCTATTTACAAAGATATATATTTGTAGTCTTAAATGAATAGAAATACAAAAAAATATAGTAAATTTGCTAATGTAATACAAGACGCCAATAAAGGAAAGGTATGTCGATGTAATGTTAAGCAAAAAAAAACGTAACCATTTAAGACGGCTTCTGTTCCACTTTAAGATTTATTGGAATTGGAAGTATACTAAACAAACACGTTTTCTTTTAATTGAGAAACTTAGTCCTTGTACAGGGTGAGTCAACCACAGAGTAAAGTTCATTATATCATTTGATTCGGGAATTACCAAAAAACGTTAAATACAAAATGAAATTCTATAACTTTCTTGTTAATAGTGTTATATAATATTTAAACCTAGTAGTTGTTCTAATATTTTAATTTTTAAAGATGTCATATTTGGTACAAACGTTCTATTGGGATGAGAAAAAAAAACATGTAACGAAATTTGAGTTAGATGCTACAGGGCGTTCAAAATAAATTTATACATTTCGACTAATTTAAATTGAAAAATATCAACTTTTTAAATGGCACACCCTGTATATTATTTGATTTTTCTTATTTTTACCCTTGTTATTATTGCACTAACGGGACTAACGCTATAAAATAAGTTGGCCATGACAAAATAAAAATTTTAGGCATTGTTAAATTTTGGAATATCAATTAAGCAAGTAAAAATATGGTTCATGCAAAACAAAAACCGATGCACGTCATCAATCAGCTGATAACTGTAAGTCCGTAAGAAAACACGAGGAAATTAAATTTGGACAAAAAGTATTAAAACTTTATGCGATGTTAAATTTACTACAAACTTAAAGTATTCTTCTTTGATACGAACCCACTTATTGTTTATTTAAGCTTGTAAAAATTAATATAATTTGAATTTTATTGGCCGATAGTTGGCAACACAATTGTAAACAGTGCGGTGGCGCCAGCTTGTTAGTTGGCTTTGATTGACGTTTCATGCAAAACTAACCTAATTGTTCGTGGTTCCGTATTGCTGCCCGTCTATTTTTTTAACAAAACCTCCAGATCTTTTCATAACTAGCATTAAAAAACTGTTCTATTAAGAGAAACAAAAGTGCACATACATATCTCTGTCGATTACGTTGTTTACTATTTGTGAAAAATGTCGAAGCACTTAAATAGTCGGTGCAAGGAGCTAATAGCTAGAAGCTATTTTCAGGAAGAACTTAACAACAATGGCCTATTGTTACCCTGGACAGCAGTACAGAGAAGTAAATTTAAAGAGTATGTTAAGGTCTAGATATTTTAATTCTACTTTATTAATTTTTAGCGTGTAGCAGCTGCCCTAAATTTGAATATCTCCACTGTAAGCGCAATTTTAACAACAGTTAAGGAAAATAAATTATTACTATCACCTTAAAATAAACGTTCTATTTCAAAGAGAGTTGTAAATGTGTGAAGATTGGTTATAAGTTCTATCCGTGACACTATTTATGGAATGTATGAAACAAGTAAATTGTATTATTTAAAAAGTATAATATTTTACATCGGTTATTCATAAGCTGTAACTTTTTTTAGAACATCATGAACAGAGAACTGTTTGATGGTTGTCTTAACTACTTAAGAAGCCTCTTCAAGAAAATAGGCTTCGGATGGAAAAAGATGAACCGAGACGAGGGCTTATGGAACTTTCCCATCTAGTTTCCAAACGACTGGTATTTTTGAAAGAATATATTAAAGAAAAAGAAGCATCCTCGTACCAATTCGTTTTCTTGGATGAAACATGGATTTTTCAGAATGGTATCATTGGTCGATCTTGGCATGATGAAAATAAAAGAAGTGTTAGATTTACTAAAGTTGATGGTAAAAGGTATTATGCAGTAAACAAATATATAAACTATGGGAAATTTTTGTATATTTATCTTGTTTTTATGAAAAAAAAAACTGTGTAATTCCCTCACTCGGATATTTTGGTTACAAGCTGGCAACACCGTCGATAACTGACGTCACTCGAAGGGTATGACGTGCATCAGTTTTTGTTTTGCATCAACAAAACTAAAATTTAGGCATTGCTAAATTTTGAAATGTCAATTAAGCAAGTAAAAATAGTTTAATTTATTGTCGTAAGTGACGTACCTATAAAAATAAAATAGTTTTGGATTTTCTTAACAATGAATTAATTAACATGATTTATACAGGGTGTTAGTAAATAAGTGCGACAAACATCAGGGGGTGATTCTACATGAAAAAATAATGATAGTTTGCTATATAACTTTTGTCCGCAAATGCTTTGATTTCCGAGATACAGGGTGTTAAAGTTTTTATTAGAAAGTGACGATTTATATTTATTGCTCTGAAACCCATCGAGATATGCAAATGAAATTTGGTAGCTTCTAAGAGGTAGTTATTGCGCATTTTCTGACATGCAATTAAGAATTTTATGTTTATCATTGGCGCGCATAAGAGTAATAATCTCAATTTTTTTAAAGAAAAAAATGATACGCCACTGAGATAATATCAAACTAAAAACAATTTTTGAATTTCTCATTCAATTTGTGACAAAAAATCTCTCTTGCCTTTTTTTCGTATTGGGCGCCGTTTTTATGCAAAAAAATAAAACATCTTAACGCGTATCTTTCATTTCTTTAATACATTATTAAAAACTATCTAATACAATAACATTAAACCAGAACAATAACAGAAAATAACACTAATAAATAAATAGGCGCAAAGCTACAACAAATGTTGAAAATGACCACCCTCAGACGTGATACAAGATTCAACTCTTCGCCTCATTGATTGTCGTATTCGCGCAAATATTCCTGGTGTATTTCTTATTGTCTCACAGCCGGCTATAATTCGATTCCTCAGGTCTTCAACATTTTCGACGGGAGTGGAATAAACTAACGACTTAAGAAAACCCCAAATGCAAAAATCTAGAGAATTTAAATCCGGCGATCGAGCAGGCCAATTTTCCGTACCTCCCCTACCTATCCAACGATTTGGATATACTGTATCTAAGTGATTACGTACGTTAATGCTAAAATGAGCTGGTGCGCCATCATGCATGAACCAGAAGTGTTGTCTCAGCTGTAGAGGGATTTCTTCTAAAAGAGCAGCTAGCTCTTCCTGTAGGAAATTAAGGTAAGAGTCGCCTGTTAGTCGTGGGAGGAAATATGGACCGACTAAATAACTAAATGATCATCAATTACCCCAAGCCATACATTTACTGAAAATGAGCTTCACAGATTCCATGTGGATTTTCCTCAGCCCTTAAGTGATTGTTATGGAAATTTCGTATACACTGTCGTCCAAAATTAGCCTTGTCAGTAAACAAAACGCCATTTAAAAAATTAGGAATTTGAGCGATTTGATGAAGAATCCAATGGCAAAAAACTAGGCGCGGAAAAAAGTCTCTAGGTAATAGAGCTTGCACACGTTGAATGTGAAACGGATACAATTGCTGTTCTTTAAGAATTTTAAATACAGTGAAGTTGCTTACATTCAATATGTTGGCAATTTTTCGAGTACTTGTTTCAGGTGACTCCGCAATTAACTCGAGAACTGCTTTCTCTAGTTGCACAGTTCCAAAGACATTATAGTTCTAATGCCTTTGCACAGTTCGTACTTCTCGAGGGCGTCCGCAGTCAGCCGTTTGTTTCTTAAGTGTACCATTTTCGCGCAAACGTTGGTGCAGACGAGCAAATATTGTGTGATGGGGTACTCTACGTCCTGGATACAACTCAGCAAACAATCGTCGAGCTTGCTGACCATTTCCATTACTTCGACCATAGACAAAATGCATGTCTGACAATTCCGCATTTGTATAATTTTCCATTCTTTTCGATAAAAGAAAAATTAATTACTTAATAACATTAATGCTATACCAAACTAAAAGCTTAAAAATGAAGAAACTCTAATAATTTGACATTTCGTTGAAATATTCGTATTTAACAGAATGTTGACAGTAGCCTACTAGATGATGTATTAAAGAAATGAAAAATACGCGTTAAGATGTTTTTTTTTTGCATAAAAACGGCGCCCAATACGAAAAACAGGCAAGAGAGATTTTTTGTTACAAATTGAATGAGAAATTCAAAAATTGTTTTTAGTTTGATATATCTCAGTGGCGTATCATTTTTTTCTTTAAAAAAATTGAGATTATTACCCTTATGCGCGCCAATGATAAACATAAAATTCTTAATTGCATGTCAGAAAATGCGCAATAACTACCTCTTAAAACCTACCAAATTTCATTTGCATATCTCGATGGGTTTCAGAGCAATAAATAAATCGTCACTTTTTAATAAAAACTTTAACACCCTGTATCTCGGAAATCAAAGGATTTGCGGACAAAAGTTATATAGCAAACTATCATTATTTTTTCATGTAGAATCACCCCCTGAAGTTTGTCGCACTTATTCACTAACACCCTGTATACTGGGTGAGGCGGAAAAAAATTGTCTTTTGGCAGTAAGGATTTACGGCGCGAAGTACCCTAATAGATGCATATATACCAACTAGACAATCTTTTCAATGCTTAATGGAACGTTTGATGGTAATGGTAGCGTTGAATATAAGAAACGAATTTGATAAACCGGAATGCTACCAACGAGAAAAAAGAAATTGAGATTTTACTTCATGTTGAAAATAATCCCCAGGTTAGCAGCCGTCACTTAGCTAACTTACCCAAGCAACATCGAATAGTTTGATAAACGTTTACTAAACTAAAATTTCGTTTATTTTTGGTAATGGTATTGTTTTTAAACGTATATAATAAACGAAAATTTTTGAATACGTATAATAAACAGATATGATCTACTACATTATAAAACTACTTTGGATAATCCTCTCGATTTTAGTACTACTATGGTGAAATTTAACTCCCTGTCTAATTCATACAATTATTTAAAGAATTTAAATAATTAATTACACAATTTTCTGTTATTTGTTTATACCCAATTTTTCGTAATGGTTTTATAGACGAAAACTATTGTCATTTATTACACGTTTTACATAAATATATTAATAGCATGGAACATTACCCTTAAATAAAAGTATTTAATAAACTCTTTTTTAATTCTGCAGATCAATGATTATTTGCATTGCCCGTAAATTATATTATATTATAAATATATTTTTCGTTATGGTTTTATAAACGAACAGTATTGTCGTTTATTACACGTTTTCCATAAATCATATTATTAACATGGAATATTATATTACCACTTTTTAAGTCTGTAGGTCAATTAGGTACCTGCATTGCCGATAAGTTAAATAAAATGATTATGGTTCACAAATCGCAGTGCTTTACGTAGTCCACATGACCTTGGTTGCGCCGATCCCGAACGAATCCGGCTCGCTGGCACAAGAAGGCTGGGAGCAGGTACAGAGTCGATCAACCTTAGCCGGCTACTCAACTCATGCTGTGTATTTTAAGATTGTGATTGTGAGCGCATCGCATAGTGCATACGAACAAAACGCCACGTGTCAGCCATCTTGCATCGTTTTTAATAACTGTGAAATTTATTGAGTTTTGTGGGAATTTTGCAACAAGTGAATAACTTCAACTTGATTGGGTAAGTAATATTGTTATTCTTTGGCCATAAATAAACTCTAAATACCGCAATTTTGTTCTAGAACCACTTTTTTTCGTCCAAGGTCACAATATTAATTATGGTACTTTCTGAAAGCCCTTTATCGAGCCGTTTAATGTCATCGTATTCGCTCACCTTCATATATTATTTACTTTTATGAGTTAGGTAGGTAGGTACCTATATTTTTCCATTACAGGCATGCCAAAAATGTAAACGGCATATTCGTCGAAAAGTTTATTTAACACATCGGAACCAGGCAAGTCCTTAGATATTTGTTTTTCTGTATACAGATGCTGTGAAGCTAGCATTTGCTGGAAGAGAATCTACAGTCGATTTAAGCGACCAGGTGGTGATAAGGGCAGTGCAAGACTGGCTGAAACTGTCCAAAAGTCGCTACACTTACAATAGCGCTACAAAATGACATGTATCAAAAGTACCTACTTAATAAAGATTTCTTTTAATTCTATAGGTTTATCATTTATTTTGTAATAAAATTATAGACATTGATGAAATACAGAAATAATACGTTTTTTAGCAATATTTATTATGACATTTGTGATAAACGTTTATAAAAGATTTGCCAATAACGAAAAAAATACTTTATTTCAGCAGAAATTAAAACGTTTAAAAAACGTTTTCATTTACAATTATATCACGTTTGGTATATGCGAAAAATAAACGTTTCTAATAAAGGTACAATAGAAGTCTACTATATACGTATAAGATATATTTTATGGAACATAAATATATACATTTACGAAATACGAAAATCATACGTTTCTTAGTAACATTTATTATAGGAATATGATTGGCGTTTATAACATATTTATCTGTGACAAAAAAAAAAACATTTATTCGTCGGACATTCGAACGTTTATTGAACGTTATGATTAACTAAAACTAAACGTTTGGTTCAGACAAAATAAAAACGTATAATAAACCATTCAGTGTTGCTTGGGTATGTGACACAACCCAATCTACCGCTAATATCGCACCACAAGAAAATTTAAATATTCCTTCCATATGGAACTACACCAAGAACTTCTAGACCGTGATTTTGAACAACGAGTAAACTTTTGTGCCATCATAAATGAAGCTATAGAGTGCTACGATGCTATTTTTTCGCTTTCAGCGGTCCTGCCGACCCTGACTACCAACCTACGAGCCGCCACTGGATAATTTTAGCCTTAAGATGATAGAAATTTGCAATTTGCACTAAATAGCACAATAATACTTTCTTAATTGTAAGTTAAACAAACAAACAAAATCCCAAATACAATGCACATTTACATTGTAATTAGCAAAAGACAAATATTTTGAATATCAATTTAAATAAATTTAATGCCAGGCCTATTAAAGAACTTATTATCGCAGTTATTAACAAATATTTGAATATACCTACAGTATATTGATGTTACTGTTTTTTTTGTTTCATTAAAAATATACACAGGTCGACCATTTCTGTGTTATTTTAGAATTTAATTTAAATATCAATAAAAAGTCTAGGTTGAAAGTTACTTCCATTCCTACCAACAATGAAAATGTATGAACAATTACTTTTATAGTCCATTTATTTTCAAGATAGACACGACCATGTCAACGTCATCGGCGTAAAAATTCGATCACAACCGCACTAAACATCGAGGATTTATTTTCCTAATAATTGTTAAAATATCGGAGGCATGGCATCATTATATATGATTGAAACTATGAGTGGGTGGCATTTTTGGTGTGGACTTTTGCTTGGAAGTTAAAGAACAAAGCTAAAAATGCAGTAATATCAGCAGCGTAAACTTCCGATCCTCTCAGAAATCCTTGACATGCACCTGCTAGCATCTTTCGATTTTTATAGGCAGAGCGGGGTTATCCTGCCTATTTCGTCAGTGACAATGTTTATATCGTGTTTGTTTTGAACGTAAATAGATTTAGGTACATCATTTAAAAAAAAAGGCTTCTACCTCCCGAAACACTTACGCTCTTAAAATTCATATTCATAGTTTCATAAAGTTTACATTTTCTCAACAATGCCACAATACAATATTCATGTTTGAGATCCAAAGCTACAGGCAGCTTGTCTGGATTTCAGGTTATGAATAGTTCTTTACCATCCGGATACCCAAGAACAAAAAAAGAGAAAAACAAAACAAAGAGACTACAATGATATGTCAAAAACAAATCACATAGCACAAGTTAAATTAGTCCAAAGACAATATCACTAAAGTTAGAATAATTTACTGAAAGTTATTATTAATATCAAATAGAACTTCAAAACACCCTCTAGTACTCATTCAATAAAGGCACCGTACAGGTTATTTGCTGATAATTTATCTTTATCCATCTAGAAATGCCCAACAGTATGTAAATTTATAGCAGACTTTAAATTGAAGGGTAACATATTGAACAATTTAGGGCCGATATACATAATGTGCCTCTGCGAGGCAGTATATGAGGCTAGTGGAACGACTAGACACCCACTATTTACAGATCTGGTGTGAACATTGTGTATTAAACCATCTTCCTAGAATTAAAATGAATTTAGACGTAAATTAAAAGATAGGAAGTCTTAAAGAAACAACAAAACGTTGCTGTTTTCAAAACAAGTATCAATATCGTTTATAATATGTTAAAGAGTAGAGGAGAGCAGTGACCACCTTGCGGAACCCCAGAGGATACATAAATACAATTAGATAAAGCGTTTCCTATTCGTGCCTGTTGTGTTCTGCCTAACAGCGAGTTAGCAAACCAAGCCACCATAAGATATGTCTTCATGATAGTCTCCAGTCCATTTTGATTTAAAGGCTAGTAAGCCGCCATCGACAAATGTGAGTTGGTGGCGAAGAGCGTTGAACACATTGAGAATAATAATTCCGTCATTTTTAGAAAGCGCAGTTTTACTAATCCGTTTCTCAGCAACAAATTCAGAAAGACTAGCCATTTTTAAGAACGAAGTTCTCTAACAACTACCGGAAAGTAACTAAACATTTTAAATTTTTGAAACAGTGAGGCACATGTAGATAAACTACCTGTGCCTCTACCTACCCGATCTCGGGACCCCTGACAATAATCATAGGTACTATAATAATAATTGGACTACACCTATGGAATACGGCGAAGACCACTGGGTTTTATAGCTCAATAATGATTTATTACTCTATTGCGTTAAGCAACAGACTATAGACAATATAACTGTAAGGGATCTTTGGACAACATAATTTTGCAGATTTACTTACCACTGATTATACAATTCTTTATTATTAAGGACATGCGAAACAATCCTTGCTCCGTGACTTGGAGAACTAGAATACATTCCCCTTATTGTCCAAGTAATTTGTGATTTGACTGCTGCTACTTCACTGGCATTGTTCATTACGATGGACAAATTTCCGGTACGCTCATCTAATAAAACAAAAAGCCTATTTACAGCAATATATATGATCTAAATAAGGGCTTATAGTGTTTATAAAGATCGTCGCACAAGGGAACTTAGAATAAGCAATACATTTGCGAAATAGTTTTGGAATTTGGAAGACAATTTAAACATGTATTATTTTTAATAAATGTATGAGGATCAAGAACAATGAACATCCTGGTCATTTCTAAAATCAAAAAATGAAAGTAAAAAAATTTTCAAGGATTATTTTTTGTGTTGCCAAGATGCCAAGTATCTTTGTTACAACAATAAAATTGCTACTTTGAAAAAATGTCCGCGCCCTATTAATAACTTATTACCAGTAACTTTTAAAGGAGAAGAATTTTGACACACTGCACATAAAAAGGCAATTATTTTTGATAGGTCTCGCATCACATTTTTGCAAGTTAGTAACCATTGAATGCATGCAGGATAAAATAAGTCGTCTCCATTAATATAACAGGGTGAATCGACATTTACTAACTTGCTCGCCTATCAGCATGATCTGATGGGTGTCTTCGAGAAGCTCCAGCTAGTAGACAGTGTTTAAAGTCCGTCTATCTATCTTACAAACTCATTATAAATGCTAATCCCTTACCATCATAATAACCTATTGTGTAAGGTGTAGAATTCGGCCACCTGATCTGGGGACCCCAGGTACGGATCTATTTAAAGACTATTATATTTTCTCAGTAATCCTCTTAAAATAATTAGGGTGAAATAAAATAGTTTTATTTTGGTTATTTAAATATGCTGTTTTTTGGGTTTTAAAATTCAGTTAGATGTTTGTATTGGTTTAGACAAGAAGTTATTTGTCGCCAATTAAACGTGATATCTAAGAATGTTTCGTCCGTGGGAAGGAACCAGTACGCCAAGTGGATCTCCAGGTCGTGATAAAAACCAATTAAAGCGTGATATTTTATCAGTTGACACAAAAAAAGTATTCTTCGACGTTTACACACTACCCTTCTTGAACGTGGTTTTTTAAAATTTGGTGCAGTGAAGGAAGCGGCAGCTTTGATACGCAGGCCAATGAGTACAGTGTGGTTTGTTGTAAATAAACCTATAGTGGATAGAAAAAAGAGGAGACTTTTTACTTTTAAAAAACTGGACGCGACACGCGACGGATGTCGATATAATTCGTAGAAAAATATATGCCACGTACAGGGAACAAATGATCCCCACTTTAAAAACCCTATATATTGCAATGATACCGGAATAGAGTGTTGTCGTGAGACTCTAAGGAAATGTATTTTAAGAAACGGTTTTAAAATGAAAAAAATTAACAAACAACTAATTATGGAATCGGCCGGTTAAAAAGATGGAAGAGATATTATTTATTTGGACGAGACGTGATGTGACACACACGAAGTTCCAGATAAAGTATATGTATATTTTGTTTTAATTGATAACCGTCATATACGTTATAATTTTAATTGTATTGTATCTTATATACTGTTATATTATTATTGTATTATTATTACTTATGATTAAATTACGTTTAAAATATGTTTGTGCGTTTTCTTTCTAACATAAAAAATCAGTATGACACTTTTGTTGCATACAGGTAAAAAAAAAAATGTTTTCCACGCTTTTATATATTAATATCTTAAAGCAGCGCAACCTTTTATTCTATCAGCAACGAGTGCGTCCCTGCTTTCATTTGTTTGTAAGATAGATAGATGGACTTTACGCGGATTTATTGAAGGCATGTGAGAGTCAGCTATGAATACCTTGTCAAAAAAGATAGGAATAAAAGGCTGTCTAAAACACAAAAATTTTTAATAGGAATTTGGAGGGAGAAGAGATGTCTACATATTGGAGTGTGATCTTATAAACGGAGGATATGTTTCGACCTTAGTGAAGGTCATTCGCAGCAATATAATCAAGGGACAATTCAAGATATTGGAGAACAAATATGGCGGGAGCCTAGCGATATTTTATACAAGTTGGAGAGAGCTGATCATTTATACATGTTAAAGATAGCAAAATTATATAATAAAATTAGAAAATGATTCGGATATTGAATGTTAGAACTTTTCTTTTTCAATATATTTAGAAGGGTTTTACATTTAAAATAAGCCAAAAATGAAGAGCAGTAGTGCAATCGAAGGAATAAACCAGGGCAAAACTAACCAATCAAACTTGACAGTGTCGAACTACTAACTAAAAATTGGGCTGGTCATATGTATGCCCGGAAATGCTCAATTTGACCACACCTCAATTTTTCCATATTATTAATTTAAACAGTAAATGTGTAATATGTAGTGTAATGTTATAGTCATTGGTTGCTTTTGCACAAGTGATTACAAATAGACAAAATTCACAAAATCATTTAATTATTGTTACGTCAAAAAAATTTCATATGAATTATTATTTATTATTTATTCTATTTATTCAGCAACAGCAATATTACAATATTGTTACAATTACTACATTCTAACATCCATTGTGGCTATCGCTAGTTCGGTTGCACGATGGTACCTAAAGATACTGTGTGTGCACCTATTTCTATTTAAATTACACATAGAGGTTTTTATTAATTTGTACATATTATTTTCAATAAAGGTTATTACATAATATACTTATCATTGCCGTTTTGATTTAATTTAAGTTAGTTAGTTTTTGATCATAAAAGTCGCTATTATTCTATATACATAGTACTATTCTAAATATACAAGGGTGAAACCAGTGTCAAGAATCCACTGCGTGGAACTTGCTAGATAGCTTGTCAACATCAACAGTTTGCGTGGTGGGAGAGTGTGATATTTTAACGTTAGTAATAGTATACCAAATTCCCCAATGTCTTGCATTCCCCTTCACCACTCCAATTATGAGATCTCTATTCCCCCTCCCTACGAAATTGCGAACCTTTAATAATAATCGCCTTGATCTTTTTGCAAGCTAATAACTGGGTTGATTCAAAGCCAAAATTAATAATATTAAAGACTCTAAGTTATGAGAATGTGAACTGTGATGTTTAATTATTATTTGTTACTTCTTTCTTCTGGATTTATGTGGTTTATAAATATTTCTATTTGTATCATTTTTTTAAATATTGTATTTTTTGTTAGATGACTAATATTACTAGGGAAAATAGCAATTCTTTTATCAAATGTAGGGAAACGTCCGCGTCTCTTTCTACCTATACTACAATTCAACAATCCGAGAATATTCCAATACAATGTCCACTAGCAACACCTAATCTACAGTGAACGATCAAGAAAGAACGTGATTTACAACACCCCCATCTTTATTTATTATAGCGTTAAAAGTGAATAAAAACATAACAGAACGTCTCCAGGCTTGCGCAATACGTCTTGAATTCAAAGGAACTTGCTAGACAGAGACAAAAGTTGTTAGCAGAGTTGTCAATTAATTTCAAAGTCATCGTTTTGATCTGTCAACTTTAATTTGTTTTTAAACATTTTTATCTACGACTATTTAATAATAGAAGCATAATGTGTTTGTTAGTACAGGGTTTTCTTTTATATTTAGACCCCTATTTAGAGGAAAAACTATAAGAGATAGAAAAAAACTTTAAATATGAAAGTTTTATGATTTTTACTGAATCATCAGAATATTAGCAAAAAATTATTAAAATACTATTACAATGCCGAAAAATATAAGCAACTTATGTTTTTTTAAATGGAACACCCTGTATTTATTTAATTAAAATTATAGATCTTTTTTTCCTGATTACAAAAATATAGGGTTTGTCTATATTAACTCCAACCAGTTTTAAGATATTAGCGATATAAAATAAAAATTAAAAATACTTTCTTTTATGAAATTTTAAAATATATTTAATACAAAATAAAGAAAAAATGCAGAACCATAGAAAATTATTGATTTTCAACATAACCCCCTTCATTTAATATACATTTTTGAATGTTTCCTAATAACTTATGATTTATTGCGTTCATAATGAACACTGGAAAGTCCCTATTTAGCACCAAAATTTCTTCGTGAATTCTTTGTTCCAGAACTTGAACGTTTTCTGGCCTATTGTAATAAATTTTATTTTTTAAATAGCCCCAAAGAAAAATGTCCAGAACCGTCAAGTCAGGGCTGTTTGCCGGCCACCTTATTGGTCCGTTTCTTCCAATCCACGTATTATATTTTTCATTTAAGTATCTTGTAACAGGGACAACATTATGGGGTGGGGCACCGTCCTGTTGCCAAATGAGCGTAGCGTGTTGGTTGAGAGGAAGCTCTTCCAAAATGTTTTCAATCTCATTTTCAAGAAATTCCATATATCTTGGACCAGTTAAACTCCCATTATAAATTATTGGACCAATGACCCTATTTCCTATAATGCCACACCACACATTTATAGACCTACGACCCTGAATTCTAACAGGCTGAATTTTGTGGGGATTTGAAGTTGCCCAAAAATGTTTATTTTTTCGGTTAAACATACCAGCTGTGCTGAAATTTGCCTCGTCGGTAAATAAAATTTTGTTTAAAAGATTCCCATCAATTTCACGCCTTCTTAAAATATCCAAACAAAATTCTAGCCGCTGTCTCTTGTGATCTTCTGTTAAGTTTTGGACTGGTAAAAATTTATATGGATGATATCCGTATTTTTTCAAAATTTCGTGTATTTTTGATAGGGATTTATTAAAATGGCCTGCCGCATCTGGTATAGAATTTTCAGGATTTTCTGTAATACAACATTTAAGTAATTATTGTAGGATTTAAGAATTAGTATAAACTAGAATGTTTACCTTCAAAGAACAGCAAGACATTTAAATCTAATTGCTCATCTCTCATTACTGTCCTCTTTTTCCTTTCTAAGCTATTGGTCTCTTCAAATTTTTTCACAACATATTTAATAGTGCTTTTGGAAGGTAAAATTCTATTGGGAAATATCCTGTGGTACTCATTAAGAGTTGTAGATGGATTTCTATTATTAGAATAATATAGATGGATAATATCGAATTTTTCTGCTGTAGAATATCCCATGTTATTGTTTTAAGTACGTAGCAAAATGTTCGTTTAATACAAGCAAACAACGACAAAAATGTCATAATAACATGTGTTTTCAATGGCGACAGACCTTTATCATTTTTAATTTCCAAAGCATTCTAGACTAGAAACTAAATACAACTTCTTAAAATTTTGATCGTTTATATCTTAAAACTGGTTGGAGTTAATATAGACAAACCCTATATTTTTGTAATCAGGAAAAAAAGATCTATAATTTTAATGAAATAAATACAGGGTGTTCCATTTAAAAAAACATAAGTTGCTTATATTTTTCGGCATTGTAATAGTATTTTAATAATTTTTTGCTAATATTCTGATGATTCAGTAAAAATCATAAAACTTTCATATTTAAAGTTTTTTTCTATCTCTTATAGTTTTTCCTCTAAATAGGGGTCTAAATATAAAAGAAAACCCTGTACATATATAATGTGGTTCATATTACCATAGTTACTCATATTCCACAGCCGTAGAATATGAGATTTCATATTCCACGGTCCCAACAAAACAAAGTTACCTGAATTACGATAAAAACGCACCAGATCTAGTTTAAGCAGGCGTGAATGGTATTAATACCATAGCAACCGATTGACAAGTAAACGAATCATTTTTTTCCTCAGTCATTTAAGTTTCGCTGTGACATTTTGTTGTTGATTTCAAAGTAAAATATCATGATTTCGGATGACGAAAACGAAATCCAAAGTACCCCTCCAGAAATTCGGGCTGCAATTGTATTTTGTTTAATTATGGTTAACATCGTTGAATTGTATTTTTTAGTTAAGAAATACCATTAATAATAATCCTATTGTAATAAAATGTGTTGCTCTGAATCCATTTTCTAACTTCTTGAATACTGAATAGTCGTAGATAAAGTATAGTATTTGACTCGCGTATAATGGCTATATTACACGAGATTTTAAAACACGAGCCGAAAGCAGAAAATAATGAATATTTGAACCAAGGAATATTTTAAATTTTAAAGCGGCACTAATACCTACCGATAAAACAGATTTTATCGAAAGTTGGTAAAACAGTTTTCTTTATTTTTACCCATGGTTGCCCCAACAGATTCCTTTCTTTTTCGCGTGTTTCGGATCGCAAATACTAGGACATCAGCGCCAATTAGTTTTTGACAGTCCTAAGAGTCCAGTTGCGTATCTAAATTTATTTCGGTGATTTGTGAGATTTATATGGTTTTAGTCACGTGGAAGTAATGACGCACCGGCAAAGAACAACCGTTATGACTGGTATTTATAAAGTAAAATATGAATTACTTACTATAAAGACCAAAGTTCTTGGCGTATGATTGAGCACAGAACAATTCGAACCCTTGACTAACAAAGAATCTTACTGTCCAGGCATCTTTATCTAAATCGCCAGAAGCGAATCCTTGGTAAGCTGAATCAAAGAAAGGAAACAATTTCCTCTGCTTCACTACTTCAGCAATTCGCTTCCATTGCTCCTGTGTTGGATCAGAACCCGTTGGATTGTGGGCACATGCGTGCATAATAATAACAGCACCCTCGGGAGCATTGTTCAGATCTTCCAAGAAGCCTTCAATATTCACACCGCGGGTAGATTCGTCCCAATATCGATATTCCCTGGCCTCTTTAAATCCAGCATTGAGGAATACCAGTCTGTGGTTTTCTAAAAACAAAAAACAATTGGTTAAAAAATAATTTAATGATTGGTAAGTTTTAAATCCACCTTCTAGTTGAGAAATTTGAATCCAAGTTAAAAAATTAAACCATGTCCTAATGTCCCATGGTTATTAGTCGAGAGAAACGGAAACAAAAAAAATCGAGACTGTAAGTTTACTTACGTTTCAAATAAAGCGGGTGTCCCAAAAGTCTTAGTATGGACTATAAGTAAAGATAGCACCACCAAATTTATTTTATTGGTCAACGAAAAATTGACTTTTTCCTGTAATTTAACTTTTTCAACCCCCTTGAGCGGTGACGCTTAGGAGTTCAAAGTTTTAAATACAACCCTAGGCCCATTTTAAAGGACTTTAAAAAAGGATTATAAAAACCGGAGAACCATACTGTAATTCATTTTTTACCAACAAATTTTTAAAGAAAGAAATAATTGCATTATCGTTATATTGACGCGTTAAAAGTGCTAGACAAAAAATTCCAACGGCTTTGTGTTGGTGCCCATTATTTCTAATATAAAGTGACATATTAATTATGTTTTTGTTTTTTATACCCTCATTAAAATAAATCCTTTATTTTAATAATTCTCAAGAAATTTTAATAGGCCGCTCACCGTGAATGACCCTGTATACAAAGTACTTACCCCAAGTGGGTTTTGAGTAGTAAAATACTGTCTTTCCTAACTTCCCCGCTAAAAATTCAGCTCCGACCCTTAAAGCACCTGTACCCGAAAGACATTGGACACCAAATGCCTGAAAGTGAATTCATAAGGAGTCAGTTTTCATAAATAAACCCATAAAAAATGAATGGTAAGAAATAGTTTAAAATAAAGGCCTTATATCTTAACCACAGAGAAGTTATTAATTAATCTTTGACTTCAACTACATACATAACGTAAGATTTAACAAAAATTACCTATAATATATACAGGGTGTTTCCTATCCTCTTTGAAAAAATGAAGGAGGTGAATCATCACCTTATTTTAAGACGAAAATGTGGTATATAAGTTTTTCGCATGTCGCTTCGTTTTCGAAATACAGGATGTTAAAAAAAAATTTTGTATTTTTTTTTCATTTTATTAATTAATGCCAAACGATATTCTAATGATATTTATTAAACATAAGGAATTAGAGCACTTTACTTTGGGTCAATTTTAAATTTTACAATTAGTTCATTGGCGGGGATCTGGGTAAAAAAGTACCTTAATTATGTTGCGTCAAATGATACCAGTAGGCTTTGCTTCGTTCCATGCCAACCACATTTGTTTTCTCCGTAACATTTCTCTACTGTTTAACATCTTTCAAATAATATCCTTTTGAATTGTTTTCGAATTTATTTGTACTACATTACATACTTTTCATAATGGCTGAGTTTACCAATCAAGAAATGGCTCTAATTCATTTTATGTACGGTTTGGCAAATGGAAATGCGCTAGAGGCGAGACGTTTATATTCAGAACTTTTTCCTAATAGACGAGTACCGTGTTCGGAAACATTTACAAGATTGCACCTCAGGTTAGAGGCTTTGCAAAAAGCAAAATAGGCGGCCGACCATTTACAGTTAGAACCGTACAACTTGAGGAAGAGGTAAGAGGTCTTAAACATGGTGGAAGAATCTCCAGGCACTAGTACGAAGAAAATCGGAAACGAGTTGAATGTGAGTTACAAAACAGTATGGAGTATCTTAAAGGACTATTTACTTTATCCTTATCACGTACAAAGAGTGCAAGCTTTGTTGCCTAGAGACTTTCCAGCTCGAGTTAATTTTTGTAACTGGTTTCAAGAAAATTCTTTAAGGGCCCCAAATTTTTCGGCAAAAATACTATTTACAGATGAAGCAAATTTTTCCAGACAAGGCATCATAAATTTTCACAACAACCATATTTGGGCGGAAGATAATCCTCATGCTATTATCGAAGGACATCACCAGTATACATTTTCTTTTAATATTTGGGCAGGGATTGTTGGAGATAGCTTAGTTGGACCGTATTTTTTTCCAAATCGACTTACTGGTGATGTGTATTACAACTTCCTTAGAGATGAATTGCCAGAATTGATGGAAGCAGTGCCATTAAGAACGATAACTTTAATGTGGTTCATGCATGACGGCGCTCCCCCTCACTTTGCAGTACGTATTAGAAACTATTTAGATCAACTCGTTGGATAGGTAGAGGAGGACCTCACCCATGACCACCCCGTTCGCCGGATCTGAATCCATTGGATTTTTATTTCTGGGGTAACCTTAAACAACTCGTTTATACTACTCCTATTGAAACTGAATAAGACCTTCGACTGCGTATTATTGATGGTTTTAATACGATTCACGCCAGTCCCGAAATCTTCTAACACGTAAGAGACAATTTAGCACGTCGTGTACATGGGTGTTTACTGGCTCATGGAGGACATTTTCAGCAATTTATTTGACTTTTGTTCATGTGAGTTCATTATTAAAAGTTTTTAAATCAATTATTAAAATGATTATTATTTTTACTAATTTTTTTTTAACACTCTGTATTTCGAAAAAAAAGCGACATGCGAAAAACTTTTATACCACATTTTCGTCTTAAAATAAGGTGAGGATTCACCACCTTCATTTTTTCAGAGAGGTTAGGAAACACCCTGTATATATACATTTATAAATAATTGTTGAAATAATGTCGATATTTCAAGTAAAATTGGTACATAGGGGCTTTTTAAAATGCGAAATTCGAATTTGATGTTCATCTCCAGAAAATTGTACTGGTATGTTTAAAATTAATTTGGACTATTAACAATTTTTTTTCTGTGAAAAAGTCTAAAAGTAAACAAATCATCTGGCGGCGTTCCATCCAACTAATTTTGACGTAGAATAGCTTCCCGTATCTACGTAAGATAGCGGGACCCCCAAATGGTATTAGCGTTGACATTGCTAGTTTGCTTTACTGCGCATGCGTAGGTGCCAAATAGCGTTACGGTATCCTCCAAAGGGCGAACCCAAGAACTTTCTTGCGGGTATGTATGTAAGTGGTGCGATGCAAATCAACTTCCTAAGTGACGACTTACAAGAAGACTAATATTGTTGACTTTAAGGTGAACATGGGGTGGCATATTGTTGATGTTCGTTTAAATTGTGTGTTTTGCACGAAATTTTGGGTGCTTTACCGTGACTCATACCATGAGTATGACAGCTTTTTCAAACAGGTTGGCATCTGACTGTTTTGCTGCAATTGGATCGCAGGCAGCAAAAACGGTTTATCATACACTTGTGGTCACATCTTAGGTATGGTGTTCCGTTTTGGGCTATGTGTGCTCAGGGACGCAGTATATTTATATTGCAGAAAAGAGCAGTAGTACGATTCTTTGGTCCGCAGCTAAAGAGGTCTTTCGACTTCCTTGGCAACTTTACTGCCGATTAAAAACACTCCTTGATAATAATGTGATGCTATTTAGATAATTTTAAACACCTGAGCAGTTCATTAAATCAAAGTAAATCCCCAATATCAAGGTTAAAAAATAAGCATTTTAAGATAAGGACAATTTTAATTATGAAACAAATATGATAATTTCTTTATAATAACATATTTTATTACTGGGCGTTGAGATTATCAGCTATGATGCCTGTGAACGAAACTATTGTCATGATTATGATTATGTTATAATTTTCTAGAAAAAAGCAGGGGGGGGGGGTTATTGGGACCCATCCAAACATATTTATGGCTGTAAAAATAATTCACTTAGAATCATTTCCATGTGCTATGTATGTCTCAAATAGCACAAAGGCTCACCAAAAATCTTTAGGTAATACCAAAGATAGTCAACCCTTCGAATGACACACACGTACCGTGAACTTAATGAGTTAACAAAAGCAACAATCTTACTACCCTAATTTGTCCAACTACCGTGCTTCGTCGCTTTCTGAATATTTTATTAAACCATAGATTCCCCTATAGTCCCGAAATTTATAATTTGCTTCAAACCGCTTTATATGTTCGATAATGAACTTTCCTGCCATTTGTTCATAGAGGCCTGTAGCGTCAAGATACGCGCTAAGCAACGCTTCACTATATTTGTACCCTTAGTTTCCTAGAACCCTTGGATGTGACAATCGTGCATGTGTGTCAAAACACCAGTTGTAACAAATGAATAAAAGGTTTCTTCCTCTTTGAATATATTGCAGGTTTTAGGTTACATTGTGTGGTCCTGTATTTTTAATTTTTTGCAAATTTTTTGAGACCTATCTTGTCTTATCTCAATGCATTTAAATTGCAGCAAATCCATTGGGCATATTTCTTGTTACCTCTTCTGTCCAGGAACATGCATTGTACTTCTTGGACTTGGAGTGAGAGTCTCAACTTAAGACTTATGTTCATTCTTATCCTTAATATTCCCGAAAGACCAAGATCCCACAGCATAATAAATAATTTACACGCCACACCAAATAATAACAATCATAAACTCACCCTTTTTTCTGCCAAAGCCGGACTGTCATCTCCCAAAAGCATATGTGTTGATAAGGTGGTGAATGAGTCTAATCCCAATACAGGTAAATATTCTTTATTCAGGGTCTCATCATCAGCGAGTGCTTTTTCGGCAGCACGGACAACTGGCAAAACCCAAGGCTTGCCCTCATTAGTCCGGTAAGCTAAAGATTAATAATAATCGTTACCAAAGGCATTTTATTTTTAACTAGACTATGTTAATTAAACCCACACGTAAACTCAAGTTATTTTTTTCCGGATATCAGAATTAAAAAGTGCATTTTCTCTATGTTCCATTATAAGATTACATTTTCTTGTCGTCGAAAAATACTGCATAACATTAACACGCTTCTCTATATCAAAGGTATAAAGCGCTGCTCCTTAAAAGAAACAACCTTTCGAACGAAAGAAGTTTAAAAATAGGCAAAAAAAACGACGTCCCGATCTTCGTGAGCAGTTTATATACACAGTGTGTAAAAAGTCCCGGATCGGTCAATTATTTAGAAAATGGCACACAATATAAAAAAAACTTTCGGTATAGAAGTTGTAGGCCTTAAAAAAAGCTATAAAACCAGGACACCTGTAATTATACAGGGTGCCTCAAACAGTCATGGTAAACAAAACTTTGGTTTATTTAAATGGAATTACCCCTTTTTAATCACGTTTTCTGATTTCTCTAAACATTCTAAACAACAATTATGAAACATGTCATATGGCTATTAGTTTAAGAAATAATTTAAAGTTAAAGGACATAAATACAACAGGTAAGATATTACCTACATTTTGCATTTTTACAAGCTGATACCAGAATGTTTTGCGTTAAAACTGTAAAAAAACATAAAAATTGTACTAAATGTACCCACGCAAGTTTTGTCAAAAATTTAATAGCAATTAAATTAAATACAAGCAGTAAAATTAATAACAAATTTACAAGAACAAAAATAAATTTAAGTACGTCGTTATTTAATTAAATGTTGGAAATGTCCCCCTCCCACAGTTTGACAATGGGCTAGGTTATAATAAAATTTGTCGATGACGTTTTGTAACATTTCTTGGTTAATAGATTCACATTCTTCAATAATTCTTCTCAATTCATTCATATCTGCAGGTTTTGTCACATACACTTTATTTTTTAGTTGTCCCCAGAGAAAATAATCAAGGGGCGTTAAGTCTGGCGACCTAGCGGGCCATTTTATAGGGCCCCTTCGCCCTATCCAGTGGTTAGGAAAAGTATTATTTAAGTAAACTCTTACGGCTCGCCCAAAATGAGGAGCTCCGTCCTGCTGAAACCACGTATGACGTAATAGTGGTCCTACTGTATTGGTTATTGCTGGCACAATTTGATTTTGCAGCATGTGGAGATAATATTGTCAACAAAATGGCAGCACCCACGATACACATAAGTTACACGGTATGATCTTTAGACAGACGAAAATACGAAATTTCTGCGCATGACGTCATGTGGGTGACATTTCTGTCAGGTTGTGCATTTGTTGATATGTAAAATATCTGTCGTTTCGGAGTATTTGTGGAATTTTATTGTTATTTGCTTAATGAAACGTATTTTATAATAATATATTGATATAAGCATTATTTACGTAAACGTGAAAGTGCTTTTAAATTGCCTAAATTTGTGATTAACGGCTAAAATGCCGAATTATGCTGTGGTACATTGTAATAACCATACCCGAAAGACTTAGGGGAGCACTATAAAGTTCTTTCGATTTCCAAAAGATTGCTAATTTATCAAAACAGTGGATTATTGCCTGTACATGCGAGGACAAAATTAAGGCGAAGAATGGTAAGTTAATTTTGACTTTTTTAAAGATATTTTTATGTATTAGTGTACATCTACACGAGCGAGGAAATCGCGACGACACACTCGCGACGATAAACCTGCGACGATTTGAACGCCCGGCAAAAACATGAAACGAGCGCGAGAGAATCGCAACGGTCCAAGTAGGTACATTCGGAACAATAATTTTGCTTTTAGTTAAAATAGATGTCGTTCAAATTGGTTCTGTTGTTGCATTATGCATTATCAATGAAACAACTGAACATACCAGAGAGTCGGGCAATTGCAGGCACTGACAATCCTATTCTCCCGCTTGTAATAGTGGGTGATGAGGCATTGGGTTTGGCGGAAAATTCATTAGGCAAAATCTTTAGGGTTTAGTGCCTTGGCAATATAAAAAAATATAAACATGCCACATCATTTGACGTAACATAAATTGTGATCAAACATTTACGTCCAGAAGGAGAGGCTAACAAATCTTATCATGGCTTTTAATTGATATATTCGATAATAAAGTGGTCTCAATCTTACTTTTGTTTAATTTAAATCATCAGGGGATACAATTAAAGTTTTGTAACTTGCATATAGAAATGCCTAGCCAATAACCGCCGATCGTACAGCATTAAAAAGTATTGCAATAATCTTATTCACCCCAATTATCATACAATATCATGGCTATTCCTTCCCATAATTTTAGTTTGATGTCTCAATTGCTATATTCTTTCAACTTTGTACTGTACACAGCTGGTCGATTTTCCACAGCACTTATAAACTTTACTGTATCGAACATGACTGTACGGTACGGCCTTTCTTCTTCGCTCGTCTAGAAGGCACCATATGAACTAATGAATTGCATTTACCTACGGCGAGGCAATCGTCACGAGAATCGCCTGCCAACGTCGGCAATTGCGAGAGACTCGCTCACGCCGACGATGGCTGGCGCTATCGGAACGAGTTCCACGCCCGTATAGGCTCACTTACTAGAATGAATGCTTTAGATTTAAGCGTGTAAATCGTCGCGAGTCTGTCGTCGCGATTTCCTCGCTCGTGTAGATGTACACTTAAGTAACTATAGTTATTCAACGCGCTCTTATCTTTATTTTCTTATCAAGACTGTTATGTTTTAGCCCGCATATGTTCTGTACATTTTGAAGAGACTTGTTTTGAAGTACCATTAAAAGAACGACTTTTGGGGTACCTATGTACAAATAAATAGTCGACATTTAAAACCTGATGCAGTTCCCACATTAAATTTATTTAAAAAACGTAGAAGACCAAGTAAAGAACGCAAGGTATGATTTGCACAAAAAAGGAGACGAGAGGAAGTTAAGAATATTTTGGCAGAAAGTGTTGTTATACACACAGCATCTCTTGAACCGGAGACCTCATCGGATTTAACATGGATCCGTCTGTCAGCACTAAAGCAACTTCTGTTTTTACAAAGACAAAGGCGTATGTGTAAGTTTGTATTGTTACTTTTACTTAACTTGAACATACATGAACTGCTTTAAGCTGGATTTATAAACTCGAAAAGTTGGTGAGGTTAAAGTTATGATCAAGTTTGTGAGGTTAGATATTCCGAACTCCGAGCATAAAAATTGGTTATCTCGAACTACCCGGGAAGTTTTCGAACCTTACATGAGCTTTACATGAACAATATGAACGAGTGTATAAATGGAACTAAGTGTTCCCTTTAGTTTAAATTCAACTCCTATTTCCAACACCGACTGAACCTCAACCTCGCCAACTTTTCGAGTTTATAAATCCAGCTTTAAATATAATTTATTAAGAAAAAAAAATTTCAACTTATTTATTTATTTTAAGGGAAATGGAAATAGAATTAAACGAGCTTAGAAACAAAGTTAAGCTTTTGGACTATTAAAACAATGAACTCCGAAGAGAGGCCAAAGAAGCAAAAGTTGGGTTTAGAATTGTCCCTAGAATCCAATAATGCAACAATATACAGGGTATTCCATTTTAAAAAATATAACTTTGATCTGTCACGCTTTGATGCAACACCCTGTATCTACGAAAATGCATTTTGCAAAAAGTTTACATTAAATCCTACAACTTGTGTATTTAACAATTTTTTCTTAATTGCGAAAGAAAGAAGTTAAAGAATGAAAAGTGAACACCCTGTACCTATTTTGAAATACCTATATTATTATTATTATTAAGAATAAACATTTATAAAAAATCAATAATATTTTTATTATTTTGTGAGAACACTTTAAACACATATAAAGAAATTATAGGTATTCAACCAGTCACCAATTCCTACATAAAAAAAAATCTTTTAACCAATATGTGTCTTAAAAATATAAAATATTTAATAAAAATATATAAGCTAGTTATTAAATCTCCATTATATAGTAACAACTTAATAGAAATATTAGCTAAATTAAGTAAAAATGTCCCAAAAGTAGCGACATATATTAAATCTCCATTGCTTTTATATGGCAAGTGTTGAATTTTATCACCCAGCTGACGTCATTATTGTGGGAGAGAGATAGCTATACTATGCGCAAGAGCATACCGTGTTTATGTGTATCGTGGCAGCACCCATAAGTTTAATCAACTTTCACATGACTCGACCACTGCAGCAGAAGCACGCCAACGCGCCCACAACCTAGGACCTATGACAACAGGCCCACCTGTTACAATTGTCATAAACCTGGGCACTATGCCATGTCATGCAGAAGCAACCTACACCCAAACGACAATGGACGGCGAAACCAATAAAACCCCGCGCCGTCCTGCTTCAAACGGGGGAAAACAAGAAAAATCATTCATCCGCCCTATGCATCGACTTAACTATCAACAACAAACGAACTAGGGCAATAATAGATACTGGCGCAGAAAACAGTGTCGTGAAGAAAAATCTACTACCCACAGAGACCCGAATGGACAACAGTAACTCCGTACTTATCACGGCAGGAGGACATAAAATACAAGTATTGGGACAAGCCAAATTACCGCTCAAGATATACTCTATGACAAAGCCACTATACAGCTGCTGCATTCAAATTCCTCTCTATAAAGATAGGTCCCACTAATCTATTGCCAATAATACCGGCCCACACATTTACTTTCTGGGGGTGTTGAGTGTATAATTCTCTCATCCAATGTGGGTTCTGATCATCCCAGTAACGACAATTATGTCGATTGACATTCCCGTTTAACATGAATGTTGCCTCATCCGAAAAAACTATATGATTAAAAAAATTGTTGTTTTCTTCCTGTTTTTGCATCATTACTTCGCAAAATTCCATTCTACGTTCGAAATCGTCTTCTGATAATTCCTGGACTAAAGTTATTATATAGGGGTAAAAATTAATGTTTTTTAAAATAATTTCAACTGATTTAAAACATACATCAACTTGGGTAGCAGCTTTTCTCAACGACAAACGTGGATCCTGAACAAAATGAAGTACCTAATGTCTCTAATTTTTTTTTTCATCACTAGTTGCCGATTTTGGTCTTCCGGAACGAACTTTATCTCTGCAACACCCGGTTTCCTGGAATCTTTGAACTGTTCTCACAACTGTAGATTTTGATATAGGCTGTCGGTTTATTGCTATATTGAAAAATTGCTTTGTTTCGGTAAATGATCTTTGTCGGTCTCCAAAACCTCTGATCATTAGTAAAGTTATACGTTTCCTTTCGTTGAGAGACATTTTCAGAAATTAATATGACGGTGAAGCAAAACATTCTGGTACCAGCTTGTAAAAATGCAAAATGTAGGTAATATCTTACCTGTTGTATTTATGTCCTTTAACTCAAATTATTTCTTAAACTAATGGTTTAGCCATATGACATGTTTCATAATTGTTGTTTAGAATGTTTAGAGGAATCAGAAAACGCGATTAAAAAGGGGTCATTCCATTTAAATAAACCAAAGTTTTGTTTACCATGACTTGAGGCACCCTGTATAATTACAGGTGTCCTAGTTTTATAGATTTTTTTAAGGCCTACAACTTTTATACCGGAAGTTTTTTTATATTATGCGCCATTTTCTAAATAATTGACCGGTCCGGGACTTTTTACACACTGTGTATATATAAGCACTTTTGTCTACATGCAATGTGCGAATTACAGAGCAAAAATCCCATTAAAATTAAAAAATGAACGGTGTGCCTATATAAAATCAAAATGATTTTTTATGGTGCAATACATGCAGTGTACTCGAGTGTAGTCATTGTTTGTTAGTACAAGGGTGTTGCGCAATATGGGGAAATGTTTATTAAAAAATTAAAATATACCTCTATAATGTTTAAATTCTCTAAAACCAAAACGCCCACAATTTTTTTTAAATACTATGTTAGATATACAGAACTCACCTATAAGTACTTGTAAAAAATTTTTTTTTAATTTTTCGAAAAGTCGTCCTTCATAAATTCTTTTGCTTGTTATATAAATACAATTCACGTTGGATAATTCCAATTTTTTGTACAAGGTGCACAAAAAAAATGTAATTTAAAAATCAAACTTTTTTGAATTATCAAAAGGAAAGAGAATTCGAAAAGCCGAATAAAGTTTTTGGATAGACTTTGTGGTTACTATGAATATTCTATATTAAAGTTTTTCGATTCAGGTTCTAACTTAATTTAATTAACTGTATATTATTTTAAAAAGTGGGCCGCTATCTCATTGTGTAAATATTAATGGCAAGAATGCCGTGTTCAAATAACGCTTAAGTGACATTTCTGCATTATTTGTCAACTTGTGTCAACTAAATTCAACGGTGATGTAAAAGATTTAAAAAAAAGACATGATGTAAATGATGCTGCAAGAAAATCTCCACTTTAATCATACAAATAGTCAGAAATTTAAGAAAGTTAAGGTATGGTGTGCATTAACTTTTAATAAAGTAATTGGTTAATTTTTCCTGGAAGGCTGAACGCAAATTATTATTTGAAAATTCTTAGTGAATACTTTAGGCTTTAGTTAGAGAAAGAAAATTTGGAATTTAGAAGAAATATGGTACTCCAGCAAGATTGCTGTCTAAGCACATAGTACACTGGTTGGCACCAATTGTTTTAATGAACACAGCCATGGAACGATATACTGGCCACCACGATCTCCGGACTTCACTGCAATGGATTATTTTCTCTGGGGATATCTTAAGCAAAAAGTTTATGTGTGCCATCAGCATGCAAGATAATATTGGGGTTTTGAGAAAACTGACGCCATTGCTACACTGACACCAGATGTAATTCATGTTTATTACAGATTTGGAGAAAGGATGGAGAAATGTGTCGGCGTTGAAGTGTTTCATGTTAAATAAATTTTACTGTTTGTCATTTATCTCAGTGTATTTAGTTAAATAAATTATTGATATTTCCCTATAGATTAAATTTGTAATATAAAATATTTATGGTAACCACAAATCCTGTCCAAAAACTTTATTCATGCAGCTTTTCGAATTGTCTTTCTAATCTCATTCATTTTGATGATTCAAAAAAGTTTGAAAATTGTACATTTTTACATTTTTTGTGCACCCTGTGCAAAAAAAACCGAAGTTTTCAACGTGACTTATATTTATACAACAAGCAAAAGAAGTTGCATGACTTTGCGAAACATTGAAATCAAATTTGTTTACAAGTATCTACCTATACCGGCTTAGTTAAACATAAGAAATCCCATGTAAATTTTCAGGTGGCTAAATGTTGGCTCCCCTGCACATTTTAGAGAAAAATTGTATTATAAATTTTTGAAGAGGCCGATATAATAAACCCATGTGCCAAGTTTGAATAAATTTCAATCAGCCAATCCTAATTTATTCAATTAAATGTGATGGCAAAATTACGAAATTTTCATAGTTTAGGCACAGTTATACTGTGGTTTAGGTAATACAGTAAACACCAGCAAATTATTGGTTGGCATTGACAAAACGAAAAATAGCGTCATTTTCATTGAAGGTGCTTTAATTAAAGCTAAGTATGAGCTATTCCATTGAGGAAAAAGTAACTATGATTAAGTGGTATTATACAGGAAACAGCTTTTAAGAGCAGTGTCTGAAATGTTTTCAGTTTAATTCCGTGATAAGACTATCCCTTCCATTGCATTAATTAAACTTATCATTAGTAAAGTTGAGTCCAAAGGCACTGTAATAAATAACTGTAAATGCTCAACTAAGAATGTCAATAGAGCTGAAGAAAGGGATAATAGAGATCTTGATATTTTACTGCACGTGGAGGAAAATAAAATGATTAGCACGAAGATTCTTGGGCAAGCCGTAGGAAAACATCAAACCGCAGTGTTGCGCACTAAAAAAAAAACATAAATATTTTCCTTACAAGAATAAAAAACATCAAGAGCTACGGCAAGGTGATGAAGAACGGGGAATGATATTCTTTTTGAGGTACCTAATGGAAAGAGCAAATAATAATAGGGATTTTCTGAGAAATATTTGTTCTACCGATGAATGTACATTCACCCTCAAAAACGAACAAATGTTCAAAATTGTCAGTATTGGAGCCAAGAAAATGAACATCGTCTTGTTAATACTTGGATGCAATATCCACAAAAAATAAATGTTTGGGCAGGAATTGTAGAACATCATATTATTGGGCCATTTTTAATGGAAGGCAACCTTACAGCAGTAACCTATTTAAACTTACTACAAAACCGAATTGAACCCGCACTAGAAGAAGTTGTACGCGAAAATCAAGAGATCTGCTATCAAATGAATGGTTGTCCTGCCCATAGATCTCTCATAGTTAGGGAGTACTTGCAAAATATTTTTAACGGAAATATTATTGGCCCTTTGGCCAGCCAGGTCTCCTGACCTTTTGTTAAACGACTCCTTTCTGTGGGGTCACTGAAAAAATTTTATTTATAAAGATCGGTTAGGATATTGCTGTTAAAGGAGGGTTGTTTGAACATTTAATTAATTAATGTTTTTGTGAAAATCTGTAGTCTTAGGTACGTTATGTTAAATTAAAGGCTTAGTAAGAAAAACATAATGCTGTCTTTTATTTTGGATGTGTGGTTGCCGGATTGGTGAAACAAAAATTTGTTTTTAATGTGAAATAATCTTTTTCCACTACTAACCTATAACATCGCCATTATTGACCGATTATTAACGTTAGAAATCGTTTTTCTCCACGACCATTACTGAATGCAATAATTCCAAAATCATTTTTGATAATAGAATGTAAAAATTCTCGCTCTTGAGTTGGAATATTTATTCTGAAACACTTGCTTCTTATGCGTTTTGCGTGTATTTTCATTCCATAACAAGATACGGAATGAATATTCTGTAATTGATCTAAACGACATAGGTTGCCATGAATTTCGAAACTGTCAGTGTCAGATAAAAATGGCCGCGTTGTAATAATTATTTTCAGACAAATTTTAGTGCAAGTCAAAAAATGAGTGAAAAATCGGATGAATCAGATATGGAACTGGATAATACTCCACCTGAAATTACGAATATTGCGAATAAATAACTTAATTGCTTTGTACAGATTTTATTTGTTTTTATTCGTACTTTTTGGTCGTGGAGAAAATATAGTCTGCTACTCGGTTAGAATGAAAATTCGATCCGAGTGGAAGATTCCGAACGCGAGCGTAGCGAACCTCGTCACAGAATCTACTATTCTCTACCTTATAAGTTATTATTGACCATGGTCAATAATAAGGCATTGAAATCCATTATTGACCAATCTTCAAGAATCTATTTGAAGGCAGGTAACTTGATTTTTTGATTCTACAACATGAATTCATAAACATGAATGTGGTTAGGCAACCAGATAATTATCAATACATATTAGATTACTTGATATTGTAAAATATCGATACAATCAACATTTTTTCTGCTTCCATCCTTAATTCTAAAGGTGTACACATAATAATATCACTTACCTAAACCATGAAAATTTCGTAATTTTGCCATCACATTTAATTGAATAAGTTAAGATTGGCTAAATAAAATTTATTTAAACCTCAAAATTTACATGGGATTTTCTGTGTTCAACTGCATCACCCGGTATAAACGTGGACACACTATATAGGTACGTTCGAAACAAAAAACTCGATCTGACGTGAAGAACCCTTATTAAGAAGCATAATTTTAATTACCTAATTAAATATATAAGTTTTCATCGACAAAAATTTGATCATACTTTATTTAGTAAACTTATAAAATAAACATTTTTTAATATATCCATGTTTTGAACCGCAGCAGTATCAATTTTGGTTTTAAAATATACATCGCATTCATCAAGGTTCAATATAATAATTATGCAGTTATTCTAGTAGTCTTCGAATATTGTTTTCTTAAAAACACAAAATACGAAAAATAAGACTTTACTAGGGTTAATAAATACCTCTTTTTTTAAAAATTGTTGGTCCCACTTGCATAATCGATGACCTATTCCGTATAATTTTTACAAAGATCACTCTTTAATTTAAATAGCATATTCACTATATCACAACAATAAATATATTTTTATAAATAATATGTTATAGATTTGCAAAAGATTATCACGGGCCGACGTTTAGGTACGAAATTTGATCAATTTTCGTAAAATAATCCGAAATTTGTCAAAAACTTTATAAACAACACTAACTATAATGGTTGATCAATACAAAATAATTTATAAAACTGCAATATTTACTCTGGTCTATAAAATAATGAATTTTACTTGCCTCCAGCACCTAAAAGAACTTTTTTAGGAAAATCATCCTCTGCGTATTGATTTGTTAAAGAATAAGTTTCAATTAGGGGTCCTTGTTCAATCGATGAAAACCAAGACATTTTAAAATAATGTTGACACCAGTTAATATTTTTAATGATAAGACACTGAAAAGGTCTGCTTGAGATCAAGCAGTGATGTAAAGCAAATTGTGATTTCTATAAAACTAATGATAAAAAATTCAAGGCGATTCGGGAGAGTTTTCACAACAACGTAAACCAAGTTAGATCAAATGCTAGAGGTGAAGAACTATCGATTTCGATTATAAAATAAGAGTATTTTAATACACGCAATTAAAATGAAAACATCATATCAAAAAAAAAAACCTAAGATAAAAAAAGCGAGGGGTGTCTCACCTATAAAAAAAACTTGTACGCTGATTACCAAACTAGGATAATTTAAAAAATCTTTAAAAATCCTTACTTGTCAGATGGAGTAGAATAAATATATATACTAATTAGGAAAATATTTCCATACATACATCAGATGGCTAGGAAATATTTTCCTAATTAGTATATATATTTAGGATAATTTATATGATTTCCAGTGATTACCACTGATTTCCAATGATTAATGATGATTTTCAATCATTATCGATGATTACTATTGATTTTCCATGCTTACCGCTAAACGTCTGATTGCAACCGTTTCACTGATTTAAGAATGGATAACGGCTACACCGTTTTGTGGATATTGCGTCCGAGTATTAACAAGACGATGTTCATTTTTTTGGCTCTAATACTGGCAATTTTGAACATTTGGTTAGGGTAAGACGAAAGTGAGGTTCCCCTGAAAGAAGGAGCCTAGCACATTCTCACTCTCGCAATATTTGGCCGTTTTTGGGTGTCTGGATTAAAATTATTTTCTTTCAGATAGTAAATAGTATTACCGAGCGACGTTCACTTAACAATCGAATGGCGGAACCCATTGAGCTGGTTTCCTTGGGAAGTACTTACTTATAAGTTACCTACTTGGAAGAATATTTTTCTCTGGATTTTTACTAATTTCTTTCCCAAGATTTTTCTTTATCGACACCGTACGAAAGTTCTTTCATTTGTGTTTGCTTATTTGTTTCATTTCAGTGGCAAAATTTCGTGAAACAGGATCAGTGCTAAACAAAAAAAGGATTGTTAAAAATCCTGTAAGAAATGAAGCTGTAGAAGTTGCAGTTTTGGGTCATATTGCCATCGATCCTACACTTAGCACGAGGAAAGTGTCAGATGTATCGGGGGTTTCGCGAGAACGATTCAGCGTACTTTAAAAACGCAGAAGTTCCATCCCTATAAAATAAAACTGGTTCATGAACTTAATGAAGACGATGACAATCGCCGTTTGCAATTTAGCGAGTTAATTAGTGAAATGATCATTCGCAATCCACAATTTATTTTTAACATTTGTTTCTCCGATGAATGCACTTTCTTTCTTCACGGTACTGTCAATCGACAGAATTGCAGGTATTGGTCGGATTCCAACCTTAGAATTTTTAGAGTATTTTATACCTGGAAATTTAACAGGTGAAATGTACCTGAACCTGTTGGAAACCAATATCAACTCTGCTTTAACGAATGCCATAGAAGAAAATGACCGTTATCGGCCAGAAAATATTTACTTTCAGCAAGACGGAGAACCCCCGCATTATGCGTTCCCTGTTAGACAGTTTCTGGATGAAAATTTTCCAGGAAAATGGATTGGAAGAAGAAGTCCTATTGAATGGCCTGCAAGATCTCCTGATTTGCGCCACTGGACTTTTTTTTGTGGGGACATTTAAAGTCTAAAATGTATGCAACCCAACCCGGCGCCTACTTCCTGTTCATAAGACACACAATCTTTAAGATAAAAATACATGTCACTGTTAAACTTTTCAGCAAACAAAGTTCGACAAGAACGCCGGGGGCCCGACACCACAGACATATCTCACAGCATGCTTCTGCAGCACAAACACAAAGTTAAATAGGTTTTTCGAGCAACTACCTCAGAAGCAGACACCGTAGCGCAAATGTGACTATATTACAGCAAAATATTGGTTATGTAGATATGTCCCAGCAGAAACCAAGAAAATGTTATATCATGCCAAATTCGAAACTAATGAACCTATGGAATAATTATATGTCAAAAAATAACGCTTAGGGTAATATTAAATTTAAATTTCCGAGTTTCATGTATAGAGGCAAACTTAGAGAATACAAGATTTTAACGGTTACTGCAATTTTCATACAGGAATACATATTGTTTTGCTTTAAGAACAGATATTTTTTTACAAATGAGTCACAACAAGGACTTTATATTGTCTATCCAAGGCATAGATTAGCCATGACTGACAGGGGTGTATAAAGTTTTATAATAGTCTACCTAACAGCATAAAAATCCTTAGTAGCATCAAGAACATAAAGGAAAAATTGTTTAATTTATTGTTAAAAATATAACCCTATGAATACTATAGATATTTTGATAATAATTCAATCCACAGCTTGTTACTTGGTTTCCCTTTTTTTTTCTTTTCCTTTTGCTGCGATATGGCGCTTTTTGTTGTTTGTGGTTTTGTTGACACCATTTTTCATTGTATTGTACATTTTCATACTCTTAAATAAAGATTGTTATTACTATACGCTTCTGTACAGTTATGGACACAATATATTATACATATATACAAAATAGTTATGAAGCTTTAAATGCATTCGAAGTGCTGCTGGTGGCGCCCTCTGCGAAGTACATCAGATCTGGATTTCGCAATCCCGAAAAACCCCTAACTACCAATTTTCGTGCAAATTCTGCCATTATTAAGATAAATATTTGGAAAACAGTTTTTACAAAATATTCACTTTAACTCCCTGTATTTCTGAAACTATCAACTTTTGGTCACGTTGGGCTAGATTGCCATACTTTAGCCCTAGGAATTTGTGCTAGCATTTTGTAGGTACTGACCTTTTAGAGACACCCTGTAGAAGCACATATATTGTTTTTAATTGCTTTCTAAAACATATACTTAAGAGATAATGATGATAATTCAGGAGAGTGCCCGCAAAAACAAATATTTTTTTAACGTTAGAGATGGAGTAAGTAGCGATACCGCACTATCGCTACTAGTTTGAATATCCAACTGCACCTCCGTCCCCCCTCTTAACTTTTGATCAACAGTTTTAGAAAGATGAAATTTTGGTATATTTCAGTGTCAACTTCTGATATCATTTTTAAAGATGGCAACGGGAAGCCATTTTATTTTTTTGTGGCAAGTCGGGTTGAATAATATAAGTACCTCATATAAATTTGTTAGAGAAAGATCCTTTTGCAACATCATACATTTTCCACAATTTGATGCAATTTCTAAGCCCGTGGTCCAATTTGAATGATGTTTTTTGCTTAGTAGGTTTGTTCCTTAACAATGTCATAATTTTCGTCAGCTATGTTAAAAAAATTATTTCAATTTTCACCCTGTGGTCTAGCATCCGTAACATTCGCAGATAAAATTAGACTGTACACACTGTACAGGGTCTTCCAACGAGGACTGAACAGGGGCTCATTTTTGAGCTTCCTTGTATTTAAAGAAAAATCCAAAATAGCCAATCGATGTACTTTTTCCTGCAGAATTCAAAAATGAAACCAAAAATTTATTTGAACCAGAAACAAAAGAGTTACGCTATGGATAAGGTGTTTTTTAAATGGAACATAGTTTTTTTTATACGATTTTTGGAACGAGTGATTTTTTTTTGTCCGTTCTAATTAAAATATTTAATATTGTGACAGCTATTTTTATTAAATTTTAATGTTTTATCCAGTATAATTTAACTTGAACCTGTTTGAAACATACACTAGGTAATAAAGGTATAATCACCTTTGAATCCTTCAAAGTCAAAAAATTTGACAAATTTACTATAATATTGCCGAAATGAAATATTCATTAGATGAGAGATTGCAGATTGTTATCTTGTTCTACAAATGCCAAGAAAATGCAAGAGAATTTAATAAAAATAGCTGTCACAATATTAAATATTTTAATCAGAACGGACAAAAAAAAAATCACTCGTTCCAAAAATCGTATAAAAAAAGCTATGTTCCATTTAAAAAACACCTTATCCATAGCGTAACTCTTTTGTTTCTGGTTCAAATAAATTTTTGGTTTCATTTTTGAATTCTGCAGGAAAAAGTACATCGATTGGCTATTTTGGATTTTTCTTTAAATACAAGGAAGCTCAAAAATGAGCCCCTGTTCAGTCCTCGTTGGAAGACCCTGTACCTCCATCTCTTCTTAATATTTTTATTATTGGTTCACTTCAAAATCTCTTAACATTAGAGGAGTTACACCGATTTAATGATGTTAATTCGTCACCATACTGGAAATTAAATTTTCGGTAATTTTCCAGTTTATCGGCTTATGCGAAAAATGGCGTAAAATGAAAAACGTTTCTTGCAATATGTAGCACGTACTTTCTAAACGACAAATCCGCGAGCGGAAAACCATTTTTTTAATTGCAAATATAAAAAAAATGTGAAATAGTCGACCAAAAAGCACAGTGAGAGTGACAAGTGAGGTTATGTTTCTCTAGCTGTTAGTCACTCGACAAAAATTGTAATAATTATAGACTTATATTGGTTAAACAGGCGCTAACACGGCATCTAATCCACCTTTTTGGTTCCAATTCGGTATATGCTACATAAATCAACAAGAGTTTTTCCATTTTTTTTCATTTTTGTCACAAGCGGGTACCCTATTTTCACATTTTTTTTTATATTTGCAATTAAAAAAATGGTTTTCCGCTCGCGGATTTGTCGTTTAGAAAGTACGTGCTACATATTGCAAGAAACGTTTTTCATTTTACGCCATTTTTCGCATAAGCCGATAAACTGGAGTGGTACCAAATTTTCAATTATAATAGGTATCCCGGGGAATATTCTCCTATTCTGCAATAACTGCATCCACCATCCACCAGTTGATTGTAGTTATCAGGTGAGGGTGCACGACGTCGAACCTTCCTGTTTTTGATAACATTATTCTGTCTAGCTAAGTGGGGAGGTCTGGTCCTTATTTGTAAGGCTTACACTTTTAGTTATGGCATTATGGCGATAATAAAATAAGAAATAAATCTCTCCCAAAAAAAAGTCTCCAAAAATAGGCATATAAAGCAGGAAAAAAATGAATAATTCAAATCTAGCAATACCAAAAAAAATGTTACAACTGGCCGGAATCTCGGCCGGAATAACGTAATAAAATAAAACATAATATTATTTTGTTTTGAAACATAAAATATTTATTATTTACACAGGCGAAAGATAGTGAACTATTGTGATATACCTACCAAACACAGATACCTAGAATTGTGTCATGTTAATATAAAAAAAAAACTGGTTAATATATCAACTAACCTCCTAAGTAAACAAATTATATTATTTTTAGTTTAAAGAAAATTTTTTTTATCTATATAATTAGGGGAGCCTGGGGTAATAAGAACTTGGGGTAATAGGAACGGTCAAACATTTCAGCTGAAAAAAACTCCAATAAATGGTTTTAAAAATATATAAAATAATGTATACAACGAAAGGTATCGTCAAAATAATTCATACGGCTTTATTGTATCATTTTGTATTTTTTTTTTGAAAATGTATTTTAGGTTGGTGTTTTCGGCTCTTGAGATTTCCGTAGCAGCTAATATAAAAATTTGTAATTTTAAGTTGTAACGGTTTGTGCCTTTTATTATGAACCTATCTCGAAGTTAAAGGTCTCAACTAAAGGGTTTTTAGTAACAAACTATTACAGCTTGTTTTATTTTATTTTTTTTTAGGTGAGTTTTTATTACCCGAAAAAAAAAACGTTTTGGGGTAATAAGAACGTGGGTACATGGGTAATAAGAAATCAATAATATAATATTTGTTCCTTGTTGCAGATACTAATTTGATATTTTTAGGAAGATAATAAAAAAGTAAGATAGGGACATGTAAGCCGTTTTGCTCTAAGATATACCGTTAGAGAGCTAGAAGCTGTCAAAGTTCAAAAATGTAATTTTTCGAAAGTCGATATCTCAGAAACTATTAAGTTTAGACTTAGTGTGCTTATTAAAAAATAATTGATATTTTATGTAGAATCCAAAAGTATTGTAAGATATAGGGCGTTTCATTTAAAAAAACGGAAGTTTTGTTTACCGTGACTGTTTGAGGCACCCTGTATAATTACAGGTGTCCTAGTTTTATAGATTTTTTTAAGGCCTACTAACTTTTATACCGGAAGTTTTTTTATATTGTGCGCCATTTTGTAAATAATTGACCGGTCCGGGACTTTGTACACACACAGTGTATATAACTAATGTAAAAAGTGAAATTATTTAAAAATATTTATCTTAACATATGAAGATTTAAATAGTCACAACTTTTTTTCCTATAAACATATTTTAAAACTATCAATATCTTTAAAAATTACGACACTACCTGTATTGTCTCTAACACCAGTTGCGGTCTATTGTTGCTACTTTTTGTTCAACAAATTGGTAAATTATTACTAACGAATACTACCGCATATTTTTTTTAAAACTGCCGCGTTTCAAGTTGGTTTGTACCACAGCAGTTATTTCTTCAGGGTAAAAAGAACAAACATGGATAAGTTCTTATTACCCTACGCACCTTCAAACAAGAGCCATTACACTCCATACACTACCAAGTTCTTATTACCCCAAACTGGGTAATAAGAACTTGGTAGTGGGGTAATAAGAACTCATTTTTTTTTCGTACAAAAAATAGGATTAAATATTCGTCAATTTTTCTTCTTAGCCACAAAAGGCCCACCACTAGGAATATTAAAAAAAAAGCGATATCATAGACGATTTTTTTATAATTTAGTTTCAAAGTCAAACCATTGATTTTTTTAACCTTATTACCCCAGGCTCCCCTAAAAGGTTTTCTAAAAAAAATTCGCGTTCATAGACCTCATAACAATAGAAGCAAAAACATATTGAGCTATAAAACGTCGTATCTCCTGTAATCCTAAAAAAAGTAGCATCAACTTGTGGCAAATTGATGATGTTGCCTTAATTTTGTCTGTGAGTTTACTATTCATCATTGTTACTTTTGATTTTAGTTCTTAAATCCACATTATATACAAGAAGTTGTATAATTATTATTAATACCTACTTCCTACTTCGAACTATATGAACCAAGAGATTAAAACTTGAGGTACCCAGGAAAACATGGTACTTATATGAGTAAAAAAATAAGACTATGGATAAAGTTTACAATGCGGTTTAAAAGAAATGAGTAGTTGATATAGAATTATTTCCAATTTGACTTTTTTGACCTTGACATGCCCTTCAATAAATTTGGATAAATAAATACCAAAACCAAAACTTAATTTATTAATTATGTCTCTTTAAGAGGTTTGCACAAAAAGCACAAATTCGTAGGGCTAAAATATGACGACCTAGCTCAACTTACCTTAGTCCAAAAGTTGATAGTTTCCGACATACAAAGTTTTTATTTTTTTAAACCTTTTTTTCGATACACCCTGTTTTTTGAACAGAAAAGTTCCGTCTCTTCGACCAAGATACACATTTTGAAGGGTTTCTCTTCAAATTCATAACGAAAATTAGGGAGCTTGAACCAGTCCTAAGCCTGGATAAGTGTGAAAGAATTTGAACTAAACTTATTATTAGAAATTTAATACACGGAAGCATGCACAAAAAAGATATGAAGTGCTGCTGGTGGCGCCCCATGCAAGGCACATAAAAACAGTTGTCAGATATGGATTCCACATCCCAAAAAAATTCTTAATACCGAATTCCCTGCAAATTCTGCTATTATTAAGATAAATATAAGTATGGAAAAAAAGTTTTAAAAAAATAATAACCTTGAGTATTTCGAAAACTATCAACTTTTGGGCTAAGACACTGCCGTCTCGAAGAAATGTTGGGTTGGATTGATATTTCAGCTTTAGGAATTTGTGCTAGCATTTTGTACAGATACTGTACCTAGGTAGCTAATTTAAAAAAAAAATTTTAAGTATGAAGGTACTTAATTTTCTCTTTTTTTTCAAAGGAGGTGGTCTTCATCTGGGGAAAAAGGCGCATTATTGTCTTCTCTTGTCTTGTCTATTTAGACTCTAAGTATTTTATATTTTATATTATTAGTTAATATTTAATAAATATTATCAATTATATACCTATTGTTGATTATATTAAGTATATTATCTGGTTATTAGTTAACCTTAGTCTTCATTGGTTATTAGTGTTATTATTTTAGCCGCATATGCATGTAAATTAATTGTTGTCCTTAGGACTGAACTAAAAATGAGAAACCATAAAAAATAATTCAAGGAGATAGCCTTTAAGTGGTATTAATTGTTTAAATTATTATTCATACACAATTACTAACTGGTACTAGACTGGAGATTAATAAATATACCACCAAAAAAACCTGTAGGTTACATTAGGTCTAAATTATAGATGTCCTGTTAACTCTAACTACAAGATAAGAACGCCATTATATTGACCATTATTGTCATGGAAGTTATGTGGCTCTTATCACTAACAGAGGCCATTAATAATTTGAGCCTAAGTATTACTTAAACACAACAAACAAAACCAATATATAAAAATGTATAAAATAATATTAAATAATATTCGTTAGTTAAGTTGATTCATTTGGGCCTAAATTATTAATATCATGTAAGGCTCCGTCAGACCGAAAGCGGACTGTGGACTGTGGTCTGCAGTTGTATTACATGGTGGTATACCAGCTTCGCTATAGTCTACTGTCATAACACGATGTACAAATGTCAAGCAACAGTCAACATCTATCTGAGAGAGCCTCAATAACTTCCAATGATACTCGCACCGGCCGGTACCACTAATGGCCGGTACCATTACCAATAATGAAAAATGAAACAATTGTTGTCATGGAAGTTAGGTGGTTTTTATCACAAGAGATTAATAATTTGGGCAACCCTACAAGAATTATGAATAAAAATAAAGTTAATTAAGTACGTTTACTTGCCTCCAACACCTAAATTAACTTTTTCAGAAAAATCATCTTCTGTGTATTGTTTTGTTAAAGCAAAAACTTCAATTGGTGGTCCTTGTTCAACAGATGAGAACCAAGACATTTTAATGAATTCAACAGTTATTGTGTAATATTAAAAGAACAACCAAAACTCTGGATGAATTGGAGATTGGAGCACCAAACACAGACCACGGGCACAAACTAAATTAAAAAATTTGTCCTCAAAGGACTCAAGGTGACTGAAAAACAAGAGAGTTTTCGCAAAAAGTCGATTAAAGTAAGTAACAAATTATATAATAGGCACAGAGATGGAACGGGAACCAAAAATTTATTGGCACGAAAAGGTGAACGACCCCCCAATACAACTTTCTTTTTATAGTAACGAAAAAGCGAGTCTGTGGAACAGCGACAACATAAAATATAATTTACAACACTTTAAGGGTTGGTTTAACTAAGTTTTGCTTAACATCTTTGTTAGCTGTTAAGCTGGCTACACAATATGCGTGGATTTGGGAATCGCATGCGTAATTGCCCCGGTTCATTTTTTAATTGTAGTTTGTAGTAATTTGCTTGTCCACAGAATTCACACCGCCACAAAAGTAGCAATTTATTAGTGTTATTAAGTTCGTGCACACAGCAAATTGTCGACGTCCCTAGCAAATTAAAAATGTAAAAAAACAAAAAAAAAATATTCATAGGGATTTGGGGCCGGACTCCGAAGTTGTCATAAAACTGAAAAAGATAATCTAATGTTGATTGGTTTGGGCCACACGCGCTTCCATCAAACTTGAAATAGGTATAACCAACCAAAATTTAGTTTACCTTTTTTCATTCGAAACTAGACCACCAGTTTTAAAATTGGATAATCTCTTCGGAATCCGTCCTTTGGATTTTATCTTTTAAATTTGTTTACAAGTAAAATATGTGTTAATATATTATGTTGATTCAATTCCGGTCCACAAAAGATACTGTTCTGACACGACCCGGTTCTTTGCAGTTAACGGTTCAGGACTCAGGTCCGGGTCCCGAATTCCCGAATGTAGCGAAGCTTATCGAAAGGAAATTATAAACTTTTCTCGGCCAACTGTTTAGTGTAGACTTATAAATGTTTACCATGCACTAAACACGAGCTAACATGCATTAAGCGCGCACTTTAATTGGCGACTTTTGCTATTTACCAATTTGCAGTGTCCAAGAGCGAATCACTGCAAGTGCGCTAACCAGGATAATAAATCGATTTTGAACACGGTATACAACTACTGTTCACAAATTGCCCGCGAATTAACGTGTCGGATCCATAGAATAGCTCTTATTTCTATGGTCGGATCCCTCTTATATATATGTATACGCATAGTCTATATATAGCTTCATTTGTCTATATGTCTATAGTGAGTCGTCGGTCATTCATTCAGGTTACGGATCTGGTAAAAATTCATGAATCGGGCACTAATTTTACCGTTTCTTATAAGTATAGCTTTAGTTTATCAGAATTTCATTAACATTAACCGATTAACCATGTTAGATTTATCTATTGATTTAGGTAACCAATACTTATTGTACTGTGACATAGCCCCCTGGAAGTAAAGGAAGCTGTGACTGTGAGCTACTTATACTAAAGAGTAACCCAACTATAATTGATTAGGTGATTGGTGGTATACTCTTTGCTTATACTGAAAAGCAATAACGAGATAATTTCCACGGAAACCATTGTTTGAACAATTAATTGTTGTCATAATGCCTTGGATTTTTTATTTAAAATATCGCTTCCCTCATAATTTAAAAATGTATTAAACCCTGTGCCGATTTCTTTTGCAATTGAAGCTTACATGCCACAGACTTGTTAAAACTAACTTTCTTTGATGTTAAATCCAGTTTAATCTTATGCTTAACTAAAAGTCGTGAATTGGCCATGAATCACATGTAAATCCGCCATTAATGAGTTTCTACTTTTTTACTTTTGTATGCTGGCAACACTGACAACACAAGAATATCAACAGAAGAAAGAGGTTAGTTTCTCTTTTAAATTGGCCGTCATAGAATAAGTAGGTATTTACATTAGTAAAAATATATTGTTTTAAGCTCCATAGCAAAGCTGAGAAAAAATACTGGATAAAACACATCACACTATCTTTTCTTAATTATTTGTGTATAAAATTCACTTTGAAATCTTTATAATTTAACGGATGATTGAAGATTTTTAATGCATATTTTTGTATTTTAGATATGGCAGATACGGCTGCACCAAAAAAAACGAAGGCGGATACAAAAGTATCTAAAGAACCCAGCGCAAACAAACTATCTGTAAGAAGACCCCTAAAACGGCACGGAAGATTATATGCCAAAGCTATATTTACAGGATACAAACGCGGGCTTCGAAACCAGCATGAAACAACAGCACTATTGAAGGTTGAAGGTACAAGTTCAAAAGGTGATAGCTGGTTTTATGTAGGCAAAAAGTGTGTTTTTGTATATAAAGCTAAAAACAAGACATGTGTCCCTGGAAAACCAAAATCCCAAAAATCCAAAGTACGAGCAATTTGGGGAAAGGTGACGAGACCTCATGGTACAAGTGGAGCAGTGAGAGCAAAGTTTAAAAGAAACCTTCCAGCTAAAGCTATGGGACACCGTATTCGGATTGTAAGTTTTTGTATATTTTCTGATAGTCTGCCTTTCTTATTATTAACTTGATACCTTACTGTTTATCTTTGTCAAAGTGGAAGGAGTATAAAGAATAAGAAAAACATACAAAAATAAATTTTAAACAATGTCAAATACAGAGGAATGTCAACTCACTCTAGGTATAGAAAATAGCCACTTTAATTGAACAAAATTAAATTATTTAATGCAGAAAATAAAAGCAAAAAACGAGACTTATTTAAAATAAGAAGGATACAATCCTTACCACTAAGTTCCAAAAAACTCCCTCAATACCCCAATTATATAGAGGTATATTAGGTCACTTAACCATGGAATTTCCAGGCAATAAAAGAATGGCAGGGTGCTGTAGGCCCACCTGCAGTCAACCCTATATTTGAGTCTAGCCATGATTCTCACAATTTTTCTTTGCACACCAAAAACTCTGTCTGCACAGAGTGATACCCCCACATACTACAATTCTATAAATAAAAAATTGAAGCATTAAAAAGCGATAAGTGTTGTATAGTAATTCAAAATATTATAAAATGTGTCACAAGGAATAAACTGTTGATTCAATAGGGTGTGTTGAAGATTCTTTGAAATCAAACTTATTTTAATGATCAAGATACCTACAGTAGACTACAGTATAGCTTCTATTATCTATACATTGTTACACTTTGTATTTTATACCATTTTTATCTGACAGCTTTGTAAAAGAGAACCTATCTTCATACAATAAAGCTACCTTTGACTTTGACTTGACATATCATTCTAGCAACTGCTGGATTAGTATCTGAACTAATGGATTATTTTTGTATGTCTTATTCCTGCTTTTAGCCCATCAGGTTACTATAAAGATGTAAAACAACTAAGAACATTTAAAATATACTAAAGTAGTAGATCAATAAAAAAAACTAATAAGTACCCACATAATATTATTAAATAAATATAACTGTTTGAGCAAATGTCAATGGATAGTCAGGTCAAGACAAAAACTAGAAAATTAAAAAGAATTTCTGTGTTCACCAATGTTTGGAAGTCCAGATGGTGTCTTTTTCAGAACTTTTCAGGAAGCAAATCCATTTTCCTAGTCCTATATTCTGTTCCAGTTTCCTAAGTAAAATCTCGCACCATTTGGGAGTATGACTTAATTTTTTCCCATTGTTGTGCATGTAGTAACTATCCCCAATTTTATTTTTACCCAAGCTTTTATCAAATTATTGATATAATAGGTTATCCACACTTCACAGCACTCAAAATAGTTCCACGATCACCTGTTCCATTCCCATAACCTGAAACCATTAGAAGAAAAAAAAGAAGAAGAAATCAGTGGTCGTGACGTGACGGGGTCTAGAGCCCGACAAGGTCACGGGCACTACTAATGTGCTGGCAGAATTGCCCCTCAGGGCAGAGCCAATAACAAAAAGAAAGAAAGAACCTGATTGAACAAAAATTTGTTTAGATGCACTAAAAAAACAACCAATATCTTACACATACAATATTAAAACTCTGTTAACAACAATAATTATACATGTAATAAGCAGAAAAAGGTTTATTAACATATGCAGGGAATTTAATTTTAAAAATTATAAACAATTAGAAGGTTTTTTTTTTGACATTATATTAATATTGTGCATGAATTTTCACTGGAATATTTTTTTTCTTAACTGTTTTTAAAGCTTTATTGTTTAATAATTTACTTACTTTTTAAAGTTTTAATACTTTCATATTTTTTTATTATTTTAAACATACCTTAAGAACATCTTGACGCATGCAGCTATTTGATTAGCTAGGTGTCTTTCATTTAATAGTATATTATTAACCAAGGTTTAGACAGCCATCATTATTGCCCGAGCGGCAAGTTTAAATCACGAGGAGCGGAGCGACAAGGGATTTACGACGCGAGGGCTATAAGCTGTCTAAACCGTGGTTAATATAATATTTTTTCCAATACTACAAACTTTTATAAGACATTTATCTTTATAGTATTAATAATTATTATAAAAAATAAGAGGTACGTATAAGTATATTTTTTAATCAAGTTACCTGCGCTTTGGAATTGGCAAAATATTTTGTTGTTTTGTCAGGTGGCTTTGTTAATGTCAATTTTTGTTCATTTATGTCATCAGATTTTACGAGTTTTCCGTTTTTTTAAAAAATGAGCGAAGAAAATGTTAGTGATATTAATATGTGTACGCCTCCAGAATTAAGGATGGAAGCAGAAAAAATGTTGATTGTATGGATATTTTACAATATCAAGTAATCTAATATGTATTGATAATTATCTGGTTGCCTAACCACATTCATGTTTATGAATTCATGTTGTAGAATCAAAAAATCAAGTTACCTGCCTTCAAATAGATTCTTGAAGATCCGTCAATAATGGATTTCAATGCCTTATTATTGACTATAGGCAACCAGATAATTATCAATACATATTAGATTACTTGATATTGTAAAATATCGATACAATCAACATTTTTTTTGCTTCCATCCTTAATTCTGGAGGTGTACACGTAATAATATCATTAACATTTTCTTCGCTCAATTTTTAAAAAAACGGAAAACTCGTGAAATCTGATGACATAAATGAACAAAAATTGACAATAACAAAGCCACCTGACAAAACAACAAAATATTTTGCCAATCCCAAAGCGCAGGTAACTTGATTAAAAAATATACTTATATTCAATTCAATTCAATTCAAAAAGTACTTTATTGGTCAAAAAAAAATATAATTTTTATTGACAAAGCATTCCTAACTTACTATAAGGTAAAAAAAAATGGTAATAGTGCGATAGTAATCATTAATCATTAGAAACGGAACGATACCCACACAAAACAAGTTAAAACTAAAACAATTAAAACATAAAATATAAATATAAAAACAAAACAACAAAATATTACAAAAACTACAACAAAAAAAAATTATTGATCCAAAATTAAATTTAAATTTAAATCACGGATCCCAAATACCAAAAGCACGCCAACGTCAGAGTCAGAGCCTGTCCTGATAGAATTCATCCATAGTGTAATAGGCCTTACTTATAAGTAGGCTTTTCAGTGAGCGACGAAAAGTTTTTAGGGAATTAAGCGTATACCTACCTGTCATTTTTTATAATTATTAATACTATAAAGATAAATGTCTTATAAAAGTTTGTAGTAGTGGAAAAAATATTATATTAACCACGGTTTAGACAGCTTATAGCCCTCGCGTCTTAAATCCCTCGTCGCTCCGCTCCTCGTGATTTAAACTTGCCGCTCGGGCAATAATGATGGCTGTCTAAACCTTGGTTAATAATATACTATTTGAACCTTTAATTCAGTACTCACATAATTATAATAAATTGAACTTTCCTATTCTACCTATATTGACATGTAAAAAAATTTTGTTGTGATATGTCAAGTGTCCCTTTCATTGTTTTTTACCTCATTGTGGTGACAGTTATTTACTATTTTTGTTTGTTTCAGATGTTATACCCATCCAGGATCTAGGAGGCGAGAATATTAATTTTTAAAAAAATACTATGTGAATATATTACCTGATGAAAGTAATATACTTACTAGTAAAATGTATATTGTTTTATTACACATTTTTAAAGGTGGGGGTGTTATGCTTCTGATGACAGGATTATCTGACAATGTTTTCATTTATTTTGGCGCCAATTTTTATCCGACTACTTTAATTTATCCCACGTTGGCTGAAGTTACTATAAATTTAACTTTATATGACGTCTTTGGCTTTTTAACCTCAATATTTGATATGTTAAAGGTATGTATTAACTGACAAATGTTTGTGTTATTTGTTGTTCATTTATAATTGTTTCATTTATACTCTTGGCAAAAATATGTGGGTAGTATGCGCAGTACTTCATACCTTTTTTATGGGTTAGTTTATTCAATTGAACTATAGGCGGCTGGAACAACGTTGTAACCGCCATAAAGTGTAAATGCGGTATTTCCGTGGAACAACGTTGCATATGCCATAAATAATGTACCGACGCGATATGGACAACGCCGCACATTTTTTTGATGATTTCCCAGTATTTTTTCGATCAGTACAATTCGTTATTTCGTGGAACAACGTTGTATATGCCATCATTGTTGTGAGTTTCGCGCGTTTTTGACTTGCTTACACGTGTTTGAGGAGTAATTTGTTGTTTTAAGCAAAAATGGATGTTTCTTTGACGGATTCTCTTAAGGTGCAGCTAAATAGAGGCAAAAAGCGAAAGGTGCATGTTGACAAATGGAAGCAGAATGTCAGGAAACGTAGTAGAGACAGTGGGAACCCTTATATTTCGTCTAGGAATATCCCTAAAAATGCTTTACAGAGCCCAGATGAGGTAAGTTAATATAAATCATGTATCGTTTAAGATTTTGCAACACATTTTTTATTTTTAGAGGCGTATATGCAAGTGTTTTCAGTCGCCTAATCGGTGCTCTGCCGAATTGTTGGTGGGTAAACACCAAACATTATTTCAGAAGTTCAGAGACCTTAGTTATGATGGACAATCACACTATTTAGCTCAAGCTATTTCCATTGCAGAACCGAAGAGAAGGAGGGTCGAAGAGGCAATATCCCGGCGTCATACTAGTGTAAAATACACCGTAAATAACATAAAGGTATGCAAATTAACACTTTGTTATATATTCTCAATCACCCAGAGACGAGTTCAGTACCTTGTGGATAAAATAAAAAGCGGTATAGATGTAACTGACAAACGTGGGAAGCACATGAATCGCCCAAAAAAACTTAATCCAACCGATAAAGACAATATAATCGAACATATAAGGTCATTTCCACAGCAGGAAAATCATTACAGTAGAAAACTGTCCTCGAAGAATTACCTTTCCGCCGATTTGAGCATCTCAAAAATGTACAGACTGTTTTTGGAAAAAAAACCACAAAGTCAAACCTCATTAAGGACCTATACTGATGTCTTTAAAAGTAACTTTAACTTGCGATTTGGGCTTCCCAGATCAGACACTTGCTCTTACTGTGACAAACTGTTTATGAAACTTTGCTCCACCGAGGATGAACGAGAAAAAAAGGAAGTCGAAAATGAAAGTAAAATCCATCACATGAGGGCAGAAGCAGGCTACCAAACATTAAGACAAGATACCGAAATGGCTAAGATAAATCCTAATTATGTGGTCCTATGCACAGATTTGCAGCAAGTACTTTTTTGCCCAAATTTAACCCATTCGTCCATTTTCTATCAGAGGCAATTTTCTAACTACAACTATTGTGTTCATAACATGGGGAATGGTATAGCCACGATGATGTTATGGCATGAAGTAATGGCACATCGAGGCTCTACTGAAATAGCATCGGCCTTACTATTTTATATTATCCAAAATTTCCAACGTCTTGGTCCAGGAGAGGAAAGAAAACTTGTTGTTTGGTCGGACCGATGTGTGGGCCAAAATAACAACTGGAAAATGATAACTATGCTTCGAATGTTACTGAGAGAGAAATACTTCACCCAAGTAGAGCAAAAGTTTTTGGTTAGTGGACACAGCTTCTTACCGTGCGACAGGAATTTTGCTCTGATAGAACGAGTCGAGAAACGTTCAACGGTTTATGTGCCTTTTTAGTGGACAGATGTCATCGCCAAATCAAAAGTAAACAACAATCCCTTTACAGTTATTTATATGCACCAAACGTTTTTTAAAGATTTTTCTGATGCCGAAAAATCAATATGGAAGGATCCTAAATGCAAAATAACACAGGGAATGTGGTTACAAATAACGTCGGATGACCCGAACAGTATCCGGCTAAGAAAATCCCACAATACAGTTCAACCTTGGACATCTTATTCGCTAAAATCACCTAAGAAGCCGACAGGGCCGTAGCTAGGCGTTACCCATGGGGGGGGGGTTTAGGTAAGAAAACTCTGGCAATTTATTAGAATTATTATTAAAATTTACGGTGGTTAACAAGGTAGAACTGAACATTCGTTGTTATGGGGGGGGTTTGAACCCCCTAAACCCCCCCCTTATCTACGGCCCTGGAAGCCGACGATTGAAGTAACGCTGGACGACCTAAGGGAAGCGTATAATGAACCTCTTCCAATCAAAAAAGAAAAATTGGCCAACTTGCTTGATATGTGTGATTATATTCTACTAAAATATATTGATTTTTATCAAAATATTAAGAGCCACGCTTAAAACTACATGTAATACATTTCCTTTTCTGTTCATTTCTTTAATAAAAAATACTTTTTTATTTTCACTTGTACTTTATTTTTAATATAAAACAACGTTGTAACCGCCCTAGTTTCATAAAACAAGGTTGTAACCGACGTGGATATACAACGTTGTTTTATTAAAATGAGGAAAATATGCTCGTATTCGTAATATCCTGCATGTGATCGAATCTGCAATACCTGTTATATAATTAGTTTATTTTAAGTTGTCATATTAGTCATATAATAACTTTACCTGATAAAGCAATAGATCATATTTCGTTTTTTTCAATTTCCCAACAAAATGATATTTGGCGGTTACAACGTTGTTCCAGCCTATAGTTCAATTATCTTTCTGTAAAATGTGTATATAAGCACTTTCCGACAGGTTAGTCATAATATGGATGTGAATTAGAAATTTTTAAAGCACAAAAATTAACATGACATCGCGCCGGATGAATGAGGCCTCGCCTTCAGAGCTTATTTAAAAAGTGTATATATAGGTATTTTCCTATGACCATGCATTTTGAACAAGTTATAACTAAACGGATTGCGACCAATAATATCAATCAATTTATTAATTTGATTAGTTTAAAAGACACAAAATAAATCTATATTGTAGTGCCAGGGGTCATTTAGCATTTTTTTCATTACATCTGAAAGATTTTGTTATTTTAGTGTGAACTGCAAAAAATTTTAATTTTTTGACGCCTCTAAGCCTTTAATAGTATATTAAAGTACATGTTTTATAAAGCATCATCTTATAGCACGCGTCCATGTTAAAAAACGAGCCGCTTGCGGCGAGTTTTTTAACGGGACAAGTGCTCTAACTGCTTTATAAAACACGTACTTTATACTATTTTTTCTATTTTGTATTTTTTTCAATAAGAAAATACATATTTAAAAAGAAAATCAACCCTTCAAATTTTGTAAATTTGTGTGTCTAAATTCTATGTTGGTAATACTCTAAATTTCTTTTTATCATAGTAGCCTTGACAATAAATAATATTTTCTTTGTGTCATTGTCACGAAATTTGTGATTTAATATTTCATAGAGTTGTTCATAATTATAATTAAAAAAATATGGAGCATGATAATCTAAGTTTAACTCCCCCTGAGTTAAGGGATATTGCTAATAAAACGATAAATCAACTTTTACCAGAGAAATCCCGAAAACTTTCTTTTCTCATGGATAACAATAACAGGAAACGTCAGACGTCAACAGAATAAAACATTTAAATATAACCAATGCCAACTTTTAAAAAATAAAATTCGGAGTTCGAAATGGATATATTTCGAACTCGCTAGCGCGTTCGAAATATCTATTTTTCGAGACAAAATTAGAAAATAGTTATTTATCTACTTTCATTTAGCAATATGAATTTTACAGTTCTGTAAATCGTTTTGTAAGGGCATCTATTACAGCACTAGTGCTGTAATAGATGCCCTTACAAAACGATTTTTAATAGCAGGTGCATTTTTATTTTTAAAAAGGCCTTTTGCCAAATATTTTTATTCATAGATGAAAGTAGATAAAATTTTGTACAATATTCTTGTTGTAAATTCATATTAGGTACTACACTCGATGTTTTATTAAACTCGGCTGACGCCTCGTTTAACAACTTTAACATCTCGTGTTGTAATATGAATCTTTACAACACTTATATCGTAAATAACTATTATGTATCTAGGGAATTATAATGGTCTTAATTACCGAGGGCAAAGTTTACGTCCCGAAGGCCTTTGGCCCGAGGGACAGCAATTGCCCGAGGTAATTGAGACCCTTATAATTCCAGTGATACATAGATAATTTTATTTCTGACCGATTTTAGTAACATTTTGTTCATTTTTAAAGTGGAATAAATGTTTCAATAGATGACAATCAAATTGACATTAGATGTCAATCGTTTGATTTTATGTCAAATTTTTCTTAATATCCCAAGGGAGTTATGACCCTTATAATTCCCGCGTAACTAAGACGTTATAAGCTAATAATATACCGGTCAGAAATAAAATAATTTAGGTAGAAAAAAAATATAAGGGAGTTGACATCAATAAGAGAGAAAAAAATAATTTATTTTTCTAAAATACTGTTAGAGCAATAAGTATAGTCTAGAACTTGTATGGAATATCATTTCCTACTTGTTATAGAATATGCTTTAACAGTAGCGGATGAACTCTGGAAGGTAATGATGCACTATTACCTGTCTTTACGCTTTAGGTGCGGTGGTAGTGAATGATGTCGCCGCCTCGCGAGCGTTTTATATTTGATTTTGATCTATATTTTGAAAACTACTTATCGGATCGATATCAAATTTTCAGGGCTGACCATACCTTTCAAATACTTCATAAAAATTAGGTAAAGAGTGTAATTTGAGGTTTGACCAAATGACCCCATCGTCGAGGTATTTTTGTGACGGTAAGTGAGTGCTTATACTTAAAAATGAGGTCATGCCCGTACAAAAAATTCACAAATGAGTAATCTTCAGACTCGTGAGTTATACCTATACCTATTATTACGTACTTAACTGTTCCGTGCTTCGGTTCCGTGTACTGAGCACAGGTTGTCGTTTGCCGTACCTATTTGTCTTCGCTAATTCGCAACTTTGTGAACCCACCTATTTCTCAATTGGCATAACCTCTTGTTTTATGTGGCATATAAACGTCCAACTGTCGGACAATATTTAGTACAAAAGATTTGGGTTTTAACTTTTTGGTTTTTGACTTTTGTCTTTTGCAAAAATTTGTTTGTTTTGGAACGTAGGTACAAAATCGTAGAAATTCAGTTTCTATTTTTTTTTTAATGAAACACGATCACTAGATGCCATGTCACGAAAATCCAACAGCGCGACTAGAGGTGCTACATCCAGGTTAAGGCAGGATTACTTAAGATTAAAAAAAGATCCAGTTCCTTATGTCGAAGCTGAACCTGTCCCATCAGATATTTTGGAATGGTAAGAATTGAATTGGCTATCCGTAATACGCGCTGTTTCAAGATACGGCTATAAACCCATTTAAATTTAAACATAATATTACCCATAGGCAGGATGTACCTACAAGCTACAAGTATAAAAAACAGAAAACATGTTTCCTTTATATCACTCAACTTAAATTCTTCCAATTAATATGTACCATTAAATAGTGTGTTTTGTATTTGTAAACTGAATATAGAGTAGGAACAAATTTATTTAAGCCTCTCTTTTCAGTTTAGTTAAATTTACTTTATTTTCAGGAGGGTCTTAATTCTAAAGGTGTTCAGATGACAAATAAAAAAAAACAATATCACATGGCTACTCTATGGTACAGTAGCCAAATCTGTGACCTAACCGGCTTGCTTTTAGGGTATTTGTACTGTAGTAAATAAGCAATAGGCATGCAACATATTAATCAAAAATATAAAATACCTTTTTTAGAAAGCACTCTAACCTTCATTCTCTAGGCTAGTACTTAGTAGATAAGATACAGAAAATATGAAAACAAATCCCATTTCAATTATTTGAATCACTAAGCTCTAGTGAATCTTTCAACGTCACTTGTGAGTCTTGTGACGTGTTAGGATGTTGTGTAGGTATACTTCTCATGACCAGGGTTCGAACTTCTTTCCTTCAAAACACGATTAATAATATAGGGCTTAGTCTTAATCAAATAAAGAATATTTGCAAACATTGAAGAAACTATAATGATTTTACTTTTACTGTTTAGGTATGAAGATATGTTTGCTATATTACTATTTTGCTTTTGTTTTAAGGCATTATGTGGTCAGCGGACCAGAAAATACTCCTTATGAAGGTGGATATTATCATGGAAAGCTGGTATTTCCAAGAGATTTTCCATTTAAACCTCCTGCAATTTATATGATAACTCCAAATGGTCGATTTCGCACAAACAAAAAGCTGTGTTTAAGTATATCCGATTTCCATCCAGATACCTGGAACCCTGCTTGGAGTGTATCTACTATACTTACAGGTCTTTTAAGTTTTATGGTAGGTTTGTGTGTCACAGTATGCAGGGTCTTTTTTTTTTAATTATATGTGTTTGGGCCAGAAAACCCAGGGTACTCATAGAGTTTTTAAATCCCAGTATAGTAAAAGAATCTTATAAATGAGATAAATTGGATTCATAGGTACATTAGAATACAGGGTGTCCGGAAAATACGTGTACATTTGATGACAGACTCCTGATGTCAAAATTTAATCAAAGTAATTTATTTTTAAGCCAAGTATATTATATCTGAATTTGCTTTGTTTAGCCTGTATAGGGGTCAAAGAATATATTTTTTTTTTGCTTTTCTCAAGTTTCTTGAAAACCTGCTAATTGATTTTAGTGATTTTTGGTGTATAGTCTAACACTGTAAAATTACTTTTTATACTAGTATGGTGACCAGCTATAAATAGCTAACCCCATTGTAAACATTCCTTCTGTTTTTTTCGGTCATTAAGTGAGGACAACCCAGGTATTTTTGTTGGGTAGATGAATGTATTTAATAGCTTTATTATCTCTTGAAAAATTTTTATTGGATGACCAGTTTTGCCCCAAAAGAAAATATTTTTAATTACCTGCATAAACCTATTAACTGTAAAAAAAAGACAGTAAATGTTGGAGTAGTGCATGTATTTAAAAAAAAATAATAATTAATAATTAATAGTAAGTTTTCTTCTTGACCTTATGATTTAAATTTTTTTTCCTTGTTTATTGGGTTTTTAGGTCATTTATAAATAATAAAGGTTTGATTTAAGATTAAATCACTTTTTCCTGTAATTGTAGTTCTGAAGATGGTTTAATGTAATATAAACCGAAACGTCAACTTAAATCAAACCTTTATTATTTATAAATGACCTAAAAACCCAATAAACAAGGAAACAAAATTAATAATTAATTAATACTAATTAAGCAAATGAGCAATATGGCCGCCATTTTGCTGAATACATAACATAATACAAATGTTATGCTCAATTTCTGGATATCATAACAAAAAAACTCGGATTTAAATTGGTAGAAGTTAATGTTGCAACAAATATGATAGATATATTGGTAAAACGGTGTATCTGGATATAATCTCCACTTTTGTGGAATTTTAATGTTACACATTACATAATGAAGATATTCTCTTGGCTGCTTGCATATTTAACAGTTAAAACATTTAGTCTTGTGGGAACGGGTTTAATTTAATTAGCTCATAGACTTGATGGTTAAATGTACTATATCGTGGTTATGGAGAGTAAAGGGATGGTTTTGGTTTTGGCTACTTGTAGATTCTTCAGGTTAGTTAGTTAGTTATTTATTGTCAATAAGATATAAGTGCTAAACAAAAAAGTCCAATGGTATTGTGTTTGTGGCAGTTATTTCTAATAGAAAAAAGCTATAAATTAATTTTATTTTTTATTCCCTCAGTCTGCGCGAACGGAGTCAAAAATAATTTTACCCTCATTCAATTTTTTGGTAATTTTTACAAATTTTTAAAAAGGCGCACCAGGGCGCTTAACACTTAGGCCTGTCCTGTCTCGGAGCGTTTTGGTCTAGAGTGTGATTAAGTATGATAAATTGGGATTTAAGCCAGTTGGGCTTGAGCCGTCATAGACTAATCCAATCCATAGTTTTATCTGGTTTTATCCATTAGCAGTTGAAGAGAACTTAGTGGCAAAGGCAAATTAACATTTTCTAATTGTAATCTAACCTAACCAACTTGCAGTCTTATTGAAATATTTTTCTATGGTATAAGGTTCAATGTCCTTTAAATAATTAAATACCTTTTTTTTAATTTTCGTAATATTATTACATATCTTGATATCCAGAGGGAGGCTGTTGTAAAATTTAATACAATTATAATAGGCACCACTTTCATACATAGTAAGTCTATGTTTGGGAAAAGTATAATTTAGGGTTCTAGTTGGATATATGCTTTGCGGTTCGCTCTTACTAAATAGTTATTTATTTTTAAAAAAGAACAAGATGCACTTCTGTATGTAAACTGCTGAGAATGTGAGAAGCCCGTGTTCTTTAAATTTACCTCTACAGGTCTCTCTAAAATTGCAACCAAAAATAGTTCTTATTGCCCTCTTTTGACATATGAATAATCTTTCCACCTCTCCGCAGTTTCCATACAGAATAATCCCATACCTGAGATAGGACTCAAAATTCGCATAATAGACCATTTTGGATGTTTGCTTGTCCAAATATTTTGCCAAAACACGCAATGTATAACATACTTTATTTAGCTTACTAAGTACATATTGGACATGATAAAGAATTGTCCAGGACCATTCTCAAAAATTTAGTGGTTTGTGCTAATTTAATTTCTCCCGGGTTAAGTGGAATACTTTCTGGTAGTTCCAATGTGGACCTTTTAGTTTTAAAAATTATAGCGTTAATTTTTGAAGTGTTTAGAATTAGTTTATTTTTTGTGAACCAATCATTTGCTTGCATCATCATTTGTTCGGTCTTTGTGTTAAGGATAGATAAGTTCAAGGAAGTTATTAAGGAGTTAGTGTCATCGGCATAATTTGTAATGGAGCTGTTGTTTTTACCAAAGAGAAGCTCTGTTATGTCATTTATGTAAATTATGAATAGTATCGGTCCAAGGACACTTCCCTGTGGAATTCCTAACTTTATTTCTGCTTTATCAGATGTTACCCGATCTTTACCCCTGCCCACTCTACTACACTCTGGCATCGCTCGAACAGGTACGATCCGATCCATTTCAGGACCGCCCCCGAATGCCATACAGTTCCAACTTCTGGAGTAAAATACTGTAATTTAAGGTATCGTATGCTTTTGATAGGTCGAGGAACACTCCCAAAGGAATCAGCCCGCCATCCAAGGATACCAAAATGCGCTCTGTAAAACTCTGTAAAATCAAATACCGCCGTTTGCGTTGATCTACCCTTTAAGTATCCGTGTTGTACTCCATTGAAAAGATCATGAGTTGACATATACTCCATAATGCGCTCACTAACTACACTTTCAAAAATGTTTGAGAATGTCGGGGGCAGACTTCTTGGACGATAATTTTCGATATTCGTTTCGTTATTTTTTTTAGGTACTGGAACAATCAAAGCAAATTTTAACTGATCAGAAAACAATCCATACTTTAGTGAGTTGTTAATTATGTAAACAAGTGGAGCTGCAATTGTGCCAATAATATACTTAATTAAAGAAGATGACATTTCATCATGTCCGCTACTACATTTATTTTTAAGCTTATTAGCTATTTCTAAAATCTCCTGACTACGTACCAATTTTACAGGAATGGTCTCAAGACAACGCTCTATACTGGTCGAAAAAGGCGTATTTTCTACTTTTCTAGCTTTGTTAACAAGTTTAAAGCTGCGCTAGTTAAATATGTATTAAGATTATTTACAAATTGTGTTGCGTTCCCCTCTATTTTTACATCGCATTTTACTATTTTTCCCTGTATCTCCCTTACCAAATTCCAAGCAGTTTTTGTCTTATTATCAGATGTACGTAATTTATGTGTATAGTGTCCTTTTTTACAATTCTTTAACAGATTATCATATTGTTTTTTCTTATCACTATACAGATTCTTATAATATGCATAATGGTTTTTTAAAATATAAAGGGTATCTAGTTGTCTCGTATCTCTGGATCATTTTGCCTATATTTACTTCATTGAAATTTCTTATAGGTGTTTTGCATATTGGAAAATAATTATTAAAATCCTCCAAAATCAATTTCATGAATTCGTTCCACTGTGTGTTTACTATTGTCGGTTCTATGGTAAATAACGATCGCCAATCTCGCTTTTGTAATTTGTTTAAAAATTTTTCTTTATTTAACTTACTAAAATTTCGTTGCTCTACAAATTTAATCTCTTTATTTTCTATATTAACCGTTAATTTGTGCAGTATGATCCAAGATACGCGAGTGCAGGACGTCTGCTACCATCCCAGCATCCCACCATCAAAATTTGTCAAAATATTGTCAATACACTTTTTAGTATCAGATGTGATTCTTGTGTATTCATTTATGACATGTTTTACATTAAATGAATTTACTAATGATAAGAGATCCTACACTCTTCTGGCAGTTGGTAAAAAATCCAAATTAAAGTCACCAGCAAGAAAAACTACCTCATTATTTATCAAGCTCATTGGCAATATTGCTTCAGTCCTGTCCAGAAAAATATCCAAGTCACCTGTTGGTGGTCGGTACAAAGCAATAATTATAATTATTTTATTTTCTTTTATTCTAAATTCACAAGCACAACACTCAATACATCCCTCGATACTCACTGAAGCTATATCAGACCTAGTATTACAATCTATCTTCATAAATGGCACTTCCTCCACTATTTTCTTGTTCTCGACAATAACTACTGACTAAATTAAAACCCCTTATACCCTAGTTTACAAGTTACTCAGTGGTTTTCCAGTGTTCTGTTACACACAGCACATTACAACTGGCGTTATTTGTAAGCATATCTTCAACTAAGTTTTCAACTTAGTCTATGGAATTTCCTATCGATTGTAAATTTTGATGTATGATGGTTAAGCCATTTTTTTTCGCATGAGATGTGTTGTTAACTTTTACACTAAAAAATTATCGTCACTATAGTTCACATTTTGCCTAGTCTTGTCAAGCTTACCTTGATAGGTCGGGCAGTTCCGGTCTCTGGCAGAATGATCTCGTTTGGTATATCCCATTAGTTTACAATTTGGACAGTTAAAAACAGTCTGTATACAGTCATTCCCTATGTGCTCTTCACCGCACCTATGACAACAGTCTTTTTTGTTACAATATTTAGCCACATGTCCAAAACCACCGCATTTAAAACACATAGTCAATGGCAAATATTCCTGAACGTAGATAGCCAGTAGGTCAAAATTTATTATTTCCTTTTTTAAGAACCATTTTACTACCCTGGGACAGGCTCGCAAAATCACATTTTCTTTGGCTTGGTTTCTGCATGTTTTCCTGGTTACTACTTTGATTTGTTCTATGTCTCCCGCCTTGTTGGGCATTACAGTTTGTACTTCCGGATTTTGACGTATTAGTTCTGTAACAAGCTCTTGTTATGATTTAACCTTTTTTTCAAATACTTGGACATTTTTATATTATACAAGACTTACTTTTTTTCGGAACCCTAAACATATTTCCCTTATGTAATACCTAGTTATGTACCTATAACAAGTGCTGAAAGTGATACTTTTCCGCAGGAAACCCTTTTAGCACATCTTAGGTACAGGGTAGTCCACGTAAGATTAACCACTACCTTTTCCCGGAAACTGCAAGAGTTTTAAAAGAAGTTCCAAAGAAAAATTAATTGATTGTAAATACATTTTTATTTTATTATAATAATACCAGCTTTCGTTTTTTAAATAGAACACCCTATATCCTACAATACTTTTGGATTCTACATAAAATAACAATTATTTTTTAATAAAAAAATAAAAAAAAAATGCATATTATAGCAATTTATTACTCCGTCTCGGGTGAAACCGGCTTCGTCTGTGAAAACAATACTAGTAAAATTATGATTTTGGCTAAATCGTTGCAAAAACCAATTTGCGTAGTTGACTCTTGCAGGATAATCAGCAAGAGGGTATCTCCGTTATTGTTAGTTCTATCAAAAAAGTAATATAGGTGTCATGTGCTCTTTTTGGGTCAAACTTAAAATGGTAAAATCAAAATATGACAATTTCAAAATTACCCTATATTTTCTTAGTTAAAAGAGATACAGAAAAAATTTGTATACAAAAGTTTCTTTATAATTGATATTTGGTTGGATTTAGGTCAAATGAAAAGCAATCGTAGGAATGAATAGATTGTATTTGCCAACGTTTCGGCCTAAAATTAGGCCATCCTCAGGGCACTTAAACATAGGATTCGTATACATTAGAGGGGAACCAATATATAGTAAAGGTTATAGTAATTTTAGGCCGAAACGTTGTCAAATACAATCTATTCACTCCTACGATTGCTTTTTATTTGACCTAAATCCAACCAAATATCAACTAAAATTACTGAGGTCACTAAACCCAATACTAATTTCTTTATAATGATCGTTAAATAATCTGTCGTTGTCAGAATAAATATACGGGGTCAGGTAAAAAAGTTATCGGACTTAACCTCATTTTTTTAAATGGAACACCCTGTATATTTTATTCTAAAAAGATAGCATTTTTAATTTTCTTTTCAAATATATAACACACCATGGATGATATTGGTTTCCTAGCCGATTTATTTAAACTTTATTATTATTGGATTGGAATTTTGTCATTGGTTTTTAAATAAATCTAACGAGGAACGTTCTTTTCACCAAAAGATAATTTGCTCAGATGAATGTCGAATTACAAGTTACGATATTCATAACCGACATAATGAAAGACATCGGAACTCCACAAATCCACACATGGTACGACCTGTTCGCCAACAAGGTCGATTTGGGGTAAATATAAGTTGTTTTTTGTTTCAAAACAGACTGGACATACTCCAATCAAACCTTTTCGATGTCCTTGATGATGTTCCTTTAAATGAAGTAATAGAGATTTACTTTCAACAAGATGGCGCCCCTACCCATAAGTCTCTTCGAATAAGAGAGTATTTAAATACTCACTTTAGAAACCGTTGGATAGAAACACATGGACCTATAAGGTGGCCACCACGATCTCCAGATCTAACACCTCCCGATTTTTTTATTTGGGGAGTGTTGGAAAATAAAATTTATTAAGAAGTCATTTTAACCCGAGAACAACCTGATCAAAGAATTCATGAGGCCTTTGCAGAAATAAAACCATTACACATCATGAATTCCTTAAAGTCCCTTCGAAAAAGATGTCAAGAATGCATTGAAAACAAGTATCACTATTGATAACGACAATATTGCTGAGGTAACCCGTGCAAGGTATCTTGGTGTGCTGATTGACCAGTTTTTGAAATGGGGCCAGCACATCTACTATGTATCAAACAAAATACGTGGGCTTATACACAAATTCTACATATTAAGAGAATTCTCAAACAAAAGAACATTGGTGATGGTTTATAAAGCTTTTGTGGAGTCGCTATTGCGTTACGGGATAATTGTGTGGGGTGGTGCCTATGGCTCAGGAATTAATAAATTAAATATATCTTAAAGGTACATTCTGAAAATTATATAAAAAAAAAAATAAAAGATTTCCAACAGATTTGTTGTTCTCAGAAGAAACTGTAAATATCAGAACACTATATATTAACTCTATATGTAATTTTGTATATCGGTGTAAGTCCAAAGTGAACTTGGAACTACAAAATGTAGATCACAGCATTGAAACAAGAAGCAAAACGAGCAACAAACTAAAAGGGCATAAAAATTTAACAACTGCAAATAAAAAGTTCATGGATTACTTAGCGCCAAAATCGTTTAACTTATTACCGGACAATATAAAATCAGTTAAAAATGGGAATACCTTTAGTAAAATGTGCAATCAATATGTATATAGAAATATGGAAAAATTTGCAGTAATGTTTTAATTGGCTCGATCTCCGATGACGGTTGGTACGTTTGTGCAATGTGCGTTGAATTATAAAACAGAATTCGTTAAGTTTATATAAAATTATTGATAGAATTAAGTTGCTGATTTAATATTGACACATACAGGTGTTTTGCACCTAGGTGTCTATTTATACTTTTAATAAATAAATAAATAAATATCTTTATTTCCAATGTGACATTTTACAATGTATGGAATCCGTCAATAAAAAGAAAAACACTCAATTATAAGTAACGATAGACGTTAGACAAATATTAAAATATTTATAAAATTATTTTCTTATAAAAGAAAGAAAAAGTTAACATAATATAGTACATGTGTAACATACAGAGGCGACCGAAATCACCATGATAAATGTAAACCACTAACAAAATAATTCACAAAATATTTCTCCTAAACCCAATGTAAGAAGATACAAGACTCAACATATAATACATGTAAATAACATATACCAAAATCACCACCTTTGAGACCAATATTCATTAATGCTGTAGAATTCGCGTTCTACCAAGAAATACTTTAGTTGTTTTTTAAATAAATTGAAATTTGATGCATTTTTTATGTGCTGAGGTAGCTTGTTGAAGACAACTCGTCCTAAGGTATGTGGAGCGTTCTTATTTACGTTCAATCTACTCATCGGTACCTGTAGATTGTCTATACCACGGGTGAAATGCTCATGCAAATCGCGGTTTTTTACAAAGTTAGACCTGTTCAAATAAACATATTTTCCTAGCTCGTATATGAAAATCCCAGTGAGGGTAAGTATTCCCAGCCGTAAAAATTGTGTCCTGCAAGATGTACCACCCGCAACGCCAAAAATGCACCGCAACACTCTCTTTTGTGTCACAAACACCCTCCGTGCCGCAGAGGAAACACCCCAGAAACAGACCCCATAATGAAGGCGCGATCCTATGTAAGCATTATAGACGGACAGCAGTTCTCTAAAAGGTAGAACCGTCCTGAGGTTTCTTATCATGTAACAGAAGCTGTTCAGCTTAGACGATAACAGCTTGCAGTGTTCCTTCCAGCTTAGGTTTTCGTCTATTGTCAGACCCAAAAACTTTGTAGACGCTGAGCAAAAAAAACTCTCACCACCCACCTTTAGATCTAGTTCCATATTCTATTTATTCTGGGGTGTATGAAACCTCATATAAGTGGTTTTTGAGCTGTTCAAATATAAAGAGTTTTTATTGAACCACTCCAGCAGGAGTCCCAGGCCACTATTGCACATGTTTTCAAGACCTGCGCTATTCGAGGATGAGACTATAAAGGACGAGTCATCCGCAAAAAGAGACACAGTCCAATTTGGATCCATAGCGGCAACAATATCGTTTATGTAGGAAATAAACAAAATAGGGGCCAATACGGAACTCTGTGGGACCCCCAGGTGAAGAGTGGTCACGTACGAATCGCAGGATCCTCTAAGCCCTGTCGAATTATTATATGGCACAGAAACATACTGCCTTCTGTCCACCAAAAAACTTGTCAACCATAAAAGCGCAGGCCCCCTCACTCCGCAAGCTTCCATTTTTCTCAATAAAATCTGGTGGTCCACACAGTCGAATGCCCTGCTGAGGTCACAGAAGATCCCAGCAGGACACTCCGCGCTCCATGTGACCGATGAGTTGTTCATAAAAATGCTGAACAGCATTCATTGTTGAGCAATTTCGGCGAAAGCCGAACTGAAATGGTGTTAAAACTTGATTCCTTGCAAAAAAAGACTCGAGGCGGCTCAAAAAGCAGTATTCAAGAACCTTCGAAAATGTGGAGATCAATGCAACAGGACGATAATTCTCAACGAGATCATCGTCACCTTTTTTAAGGATAGGGATGATTTTATTCATTTTCAGTAAATCCGGAAACTGACCCTGTTCAAAACTTAGATTCACAATATAAGTCAGTACTGCCGCTATAGGCCCAATGCATTTTTTAATTAGAGAACCAGACACTTGATCAAAGCCGGATGATTTTTTATCTTTTATTTTATTTTTTACAATTGAAATAAGCTCAGACTGTGTCATGCCTGATAAAAACAAGCTAGCCTTTAAGGGCTCGACGGAATCCGGTGTTGACTGCCTAGAAGGAGGAATCCTTCCTACTATCTCTAGTGGTGCTGCTTTGAAAAAGGAATTAAATATATCTGCAACCTTTGAAGGGTTATCCTCCAAGTGACCTTCCTCACTAAGTTGTATATTCTTCCGTTCAACAAATTTGTTGGTTAGTTCTTTAACAACTCCCCAAGCCTCCTTCACCGGATTCTCTGAACGATGTATTCGACCCTGGTAGAAAGATCGCTTAGTTTCCCTAACCAATGCAACATAACTTTTCTTGGCGTCCCTGTACATCTGGGGAAACGTCCCCTTCGCCTTAAAAAGTTCCTTAAGTGCTAGACTGGACTGTTGAACCTCTTGGGTAATCCAGTTCTTTTTGTTTTTATTAATTTGTATTGTTTTTAAAGGAAAGTTGGAGTTAAAGTGGAAAAGAAATATTTCATGAAATCTCCTAAAAGCATTGTTGATGTCAGTTGTCTCATACACAGACAACCAGTTTTCTATTTGCAAATTATCATGAAATGTTTGAATTTTATTATTAGAAAAAGTTCTTTTATGTATACTTTGAGAATTCTGATGCAGTTTAATGTTAAAATCAATTAAAATGGTTCTATGATCGGAGAGGTTGTTGTCCTCAACTACGCATCCCAGCACATGACTCGAATAAACATGATCTAGCAAATATTCCCCCCTCGTCGGGGTGGTAACCTGGTAACTCTATTAAAAATATACATACAAGCTGACAATTACATATTATATTTAAGGATACCATGTACTGTTGATTTTACCTTAATCTGAATTTTTGATTTGTTTCAAAGTAATAAAGTTTAAATAAATCGCCTAGGAAACCAATATCATCCATGGTGTGTTATATGTTTAAAAAGAGAATTTAAAATGCCATCTTTTTAGATTAAAATATACAGGGTGTTTAAAAAAATAAGGTTAGGTCCGATAACTTTTTTACCTATTTTTTACTTATTCTGAAAACCGCAGATTATTCAAAAATCATTATAAAGAGACTTTTGTATGAAACATTTTTCTGTATCTCTTTTAACCAAGAAAATATAGGGTAATTTTGAAATTATCAATTTTTTGATTTTTCCCCGTATCCCTTAAGCGAGCGAAAATTTTCAAATTTTGATTTTACCATTTTAAGTTTGACCCGGAAAGAGCACATGACACCTATATTACTTTTTTAATAGAACTAACAATTACGGAAATACCCTATAAAAGTGTCGAAAATGGGACACCCTGTACCTTTTGGATGTGATAGGAATGTAGCAGTTGTTCTCTAAGGGTCTCATGAACAATCCACTTTGTCGCATGAACTTGGACCGACAGTTTTTTTACACTATTAGAGAGATTTTCAGCAATCTCATTTAGAATTGAATCAGGATGGGGCAAAAAATTTCCTAAAATGGGTTAGCAAGTGATTAGCTACTTTTCGCATTTTTTTTTATTTCACTTGACTTTTTACCTGTTTTTCTTAGCTACGATCAACCCTTTCAAAAGGTCTTCAGTAAACGTCAATTTGGAAATGGATCAGAATAAATTATTTTCGCCTCCACACAATTGACAAGTGCTTGTCCATAAATTAGATGCATGTCAGCATATTCACTATAGGAATAATCCTCCATTACTTAAGTCTTATTATTTCAATAACGTGTTATACAAAAAATGCATTTTCTTCGAAAACGGCTAATTTCATTGAAACAAATTGAAGTACCTTATTTAAAGAGAGTATTTAAAAAAATCAGTTTTCGGCTCTGTAAAATGGAGCCTACATAAAATATTAAGATTTCATTAAATTATACATGTCGGTTCAAAAGTTAGAGCCGAAAAGGTAAGTCGCTGGGTACCCCTTTGGGGCTCTTTATCTTCGTTAAAGGGCACTTTCGGATTTTTTTTTATGTGACAAATTAGGGATATTTTAACCTCCCCTATACGCTCCTGAGAATATGCCATATACTTACCCGACACCCTGTATGTTGTCGCTTTCTTGATATACAAGATATTAATTAATTTCCATTTTTTTTTTTCGAATATTTGCAATAAATGCTGATTACGATGTGTATGAAGTAAAGTTTAAATATTGTAATAAAACCTGCTGGATTAGCTTTAAAAATAAATAAGTAACATAAAGGTTACGAAAACTGTACTTTAATAATCACAAATAATAAAATAAAATAGAAAAGGAAAGAGAAGACTTAACATAATTTTTCATATTTTAGCTTGAAAAAAGTCCAACGCTAGGCAGTATTGAAACATCAGACTATGATAAGCGACAATTTGCTTATCAATCGCTGGAATTTAATTTGAGAGATAGTCAATTTTGTGAGCTGTTTCCAGACACAGTTGCGAAAATATCGGTAAGAATAAGTGTTCTTATACAGGGCATTTCTAAAAGGTCTAAGCTAGCATAAATTCCAAAAGTTGATAGTTTCTGAAATACAGGTCAATTTTGTGAGCTGTTTCCAGACACAGTTGCGAAAATATCGGTAAGAATAAGTGTTCTTATACAGGGCATTTCTAAAAGGTCTAAGCTAGCATAAATTCCAAAAGTTGATAGTTTCTGAAATACAGGTCAATTTTGTGAGCTGTTTCCAGACACAGTTGCGAAAATATCGGTAAGAATAAGTGTTCTTATACAGGGCATTTCTAAAAGGTCTAAGCTAGCATAAATTCCAAAAGTTGATAGTTTCTGAAATACAGGTCAATTTTGTGAGCTGTTTCCAGACACAGTTGCGAAAATATCGGTAAGAATAAGTGTTCTTATACAGGGCATTTCTAAAAGGTCTAAGCTAGCATAAATTCCAAAAGTTGATAGTTTCTGAAATACAGGGCTTTAAAATACTATTTTTTTAAACTTTCGGTACACTATCTATAAAACTTTTTCCAACAAAAAGTTGCGTCTCCTCGACCCAGATACACTAAATTCATAAACAAAATTTAGGAAGCTTGAACCAGTCCTAAAGTCCTAACCCCTAACGATAAAGTGTGAATTTCAATTATCTCAGAAACGGAATACATCTTTGAACAAATGGTGCCTCGGAATAGGAAATTTAATACACCGAGGCATCAAAAAGTTATGAAGATGTATGCGAAGTGTTGCTGGTAGCGCCTACTCCAGGATACATCAATACTGTTATCAGATCTGAATTTCGCATCCCAAAAAACCCCTTTCTAGCAAATTTCGTGCAATCTTGCTATTATTAAGATTTTGAAAAGTGTAAAAAAAGAATATCTATACAGGGTGTCTCCAAAAGGTCTGTACAAAATCTGAGCACATATTCCTGAGGCCAAAATAGGGCGATTTAAAGCAACTTACCTTAGACCGAAATTGTTTCGTTTCCGAGATACAGGGTGGTAAAGTTAAAAAATAAAAATGGAATTTTTTAAAATTAATGAACATTTTTTAACGTATTACTTTAAAACTTGGTACCCTGGGGTTTTTTGGGATGCGGAACCCGAATACGGACACCTTTTCGCTGTGACCATTAGAGGGCGCTTCATAATGCACTTCTTATGGTTTAGAATGGCCATAACTTTTTTATCAGTGTAGTTTTTTTCTTTTTTTGTTAAGGAACTAATTTTTCGAACATTTGGAAACAAAAAAGGTACTCTTGTGAAAATCCGCTAAAGTAAGCCGTTTTTGAGATATTTCGGTTTTTAGTGTTCGATGCCGCACCATAATATTTAAATTATTCTGAATAAAAAATGTTTGCTGTTATCTTTGAGGATGAAATGTGGTCAGTGAATTAGCAGTGGGAAATGTATTTTTTTTATATACTTTTTTGGAGTGTCACATCCAAAAATCCTCGGATTTTTTACCTGTTTGATGAACACCTTTAATTTTTTTTTTGCAACAGGCAATTTCATTATTGGTCCTGTCATTTTACCGCCACGACTAAATGGTGTGGATTATTTAGAACATTTACAAAATACGCTGCCAGATTTATTAGAAGATTTGCCATTCCAACTTCGACGAGATATGTGGTTTATGCATGACGGTCCTCCACCACATTTTAGTTTAAATGTCCGCAATTATTTGCATCGACAGTATCCGAACAGATGGATCGGTAGAGGAAATGACGCTCCTGTAAAGTGGCGGCCACGCTCACCGGATATGACTTCGTTGGATTATTTTTTATGGGTCTTTAAAAACGATGGTATACTCCAGACCGATTAATAATGAAGAGTAATTGTGAGGAAGAATTCAAAATGCAGTCAACATATTAAAGAACGATGCGGAATTGATGCAAAGAGTAAATTTAAACTTTTTACGTCGTAATTATCTTTGTGCTTATGTTAACGGAGGTCATTTTGAACAATTACTAAAAGTTTATGCTAATTAAATTTACTTTTAAAATAAAATTGTTCCTCATTTAATTAAAAAAAAAATCCATACTCAAATTCTTCCTGCAAGACTTGCTGGAACTAACCCAAGTGAAACATTTTTTCCTGCCGAAAATTTACTGACAGCGGAATTTTTTATTCAAAATAATTTAAATATTCCGGTGCGGCATCGAACACTAAAAACCGAAATATCTCAAAAACGGCTTACTTTAGCGGATTTCACAAGAGTACCTTTTTTGCTTCAAAATGTTCGAAAAATTAGTTCCTTAACAAAAAAAGAAAAAAACTACACTGATAAAAAAGTTATGGCCATTCTAAACCATAAGAAGTGCATTATCAAGCGCCCTCTAATGGCCACAGTGAAAAGGTGTCCGTATTCGGGTTTCGCATCCCAAAAAACCCCCGGGTACCAAGTTTTAAAGTAATACGTTAAAAAATGTGCATTAATTTTAAAAAATTCGATTTTTATTTTTTAACTTTACCACCCTGTATCTCGGAAACGGAGCAATTTCGGACTAAGATAAGTTGCTTTAAATCGTCTTATTTTGGCCTCAGGAATATGTGCTCAGATTTTGTACAGACCTTTTAGAGACACCCTGTATAATAATAAAGTTTATTCAAAATATTTACATAAATACAATACATTTTAATATATTTTACATTAAAAATAAACTTAGGAATAAAACCCCTGAAGGTTAACTTGTATAGGGGTTAATTTTATTAAAATATTTGGTTAATATATTATTATGTAAATAATTGAGGATAAAATTTTTATAAATTTATTTAATATTATTTAGATTTGGTATTAATATATTAATATATTAATACCTATTTAATAATTATAGCATTTCTAAAATATTATCTAAACTATTTTTATTTAATAACCACCATTTAATTTGTTTTTTATATAATTTAAATGATTTTATTTTTTTAATATTATTTATTAGACAATCGAATATGTATAAACTTAAAATTTTGAAACTTTTTTGTCCAATAGATTTATTTATTTTTGGTTTAATAGAAATTTCATTTTTAAATCTTGTATTATAATTATGCTCTTTAAATTCAATGTTATTTTTATTTTTAAAAATATATATTAAAATATTATAAAAGTAAATTTGTCTCACATCCATTTTTTTTGTTTCTGCATATAATTTTTTTGAAGAGTATAAATAATCTTTATCATAAATAATTTTTAAAAACCTTTTTTGTAATATTTCTAAACTTTTTACTAAATTTCTATTTATTCCCCCCCAACCTAAAATACCATAATTTATATGAGTTTTGACTAATGCATAATATAATATTTCTAGATTTTTTATATTTAAAATTTTTTTTATATTTTTAAATATTGGCAATGTACTTCTTAATTTTTTAATTAAATTTTCTATATGAAAATTCCACTTTAATTTATTATCAATAATTATTCCCAAATATTTGATATTATTAGTTTTCATTATTTGAATATCATTATTTATATTTATATCTTTAAAATCATTTATTTTTGATGTAAAAGGAATATATTTTGTTTTATCAAAATTAATTGTTAATAAATTTTTATCAAACCAATTTTTTATAATTTCGAAGTCTTTTTTTATTTTCTTATGTAAATTTTCCCAAGATATGTCGTTGTAAAAAATAACAGTATCATCTGCAAAACTATGAATTTCTCCGTCACATTTTATATTAAATAAATCATTAATATAAATATTAAAAAATAAAGGTCCTAAAATTGTGCCTTGTGGTACACCATATTTAAAATATTTTGAATAACTTATTTTTTCATTTATTTTTACATAATTTGGACGATCTTTAAGGTAATTTTTTATTAATTTTAGTTGATTTCCCCTAAAACCAATATTTTCTAATTTGTTTACCAAAATGGTATGACTAACTGTATCAAATGCTTTTGCCAAATCTAAAAATATACAAATACATGATTTTTTATTATCCATGGTGTTATATAATTTTTCTGTTAAATAGCATATGGCATCTTCAGCTGATTTATTTTTTTGAAATCCAAATTGTTTATCTGAAATGAAATTTAATTTTTTTAGATATTCATCTATTCTTTCTTTTAAAATTTTTTCAAAAATTTTTGCTAATGAAGATATTAATGTTATTGGTCTATAATTACACGTTTTGTTTAATTCTCCATTTTTAAAAATAGGTTTAATCAGACCTACTTTAAAAGCTTCCGGATATATACTAGTTTCAAAAATATTATTTATTAAGTATGTAATTGGTTTAGAAATATTATTTTTAATAGATTTTAAAATTTCAGAGGTTATTCCATCCATACCAGGAGATTTTTTTGGTTTTAAGCTATCAATAATATCTTCAACTTCATGATAATTAGTTTCCTTTAAGAAAAATGATGTCATATTGTTATTTTTATCATTTAAATTATTTAAGAATAATGTATTTTTATTTTTTATTTTATTTGCTAATTTTTCACCCACTTCTGAAAAATAATCAATAAAAGTATTTGCCATAATTTTTTCATCATTTATTATATTATGCTCATCAATTTTTATTTCTTTTATATTTTGATTTTTTTGTTTTTTACCACAAATATTTTTAATAGTTTTCCATAGATTTATATTTGAGTTTTTAGAATTATCAATTTTTGATTTATAAAATTTAATTTTTTGTTCTCTTATTAATTTGTTTAATTTATTTTTGTAAATTTTATATTGGTATAGTAATATATGATTATTACTATTTTTTTTAAATTTTTTATAAAGTTCATTTTTTTTATTTATAGAATTCAATAAACCATTTGTAATCCATTCTTTTCTTTTTTTAATTTTAATTTTAACTTTAGATGTACATTTTTCAACATTTTTTTTAATTTCTGTTATTAAAATATTAGCTAAATTATTTGTTTCTAGAATTGAATAATAGTTTGTCCAATTTATTTTACTCATATTTTGATTTAGTTGTGAATAATTAATATATGTTTTAAATATTATAGAATTTTTTTGAATATTTTCATTATCAAGATTTTTTTGTAGAATTATTGGATAATGATCTGTTATTTGATATTTGAAAATCATTGATTTAAAATTATTTAAACTTTCTGCTGTTTTAATAAATATATGATCTATACAAGAACTTTCATTTTTAAATTCTCTAGTATTTCCATTTATAAAAGATATAAAACCGTATTCACTTAAGATATTTAAATATTCATTACTATCATTAGAATTTGAAAATATATTAATATTTATATCTCCAATTAAAATTACTGTCTCGTTATTGCAATTATTTTTAATTTTGTCAAAAAATAATTTAAGATCTAAAATAAAATCTGAAGTAGAAATTGATGGAGGTTTATATAAACTTATAATATTGATTTTTTCTTTTTTGAAAGTTACTTTAATAAATACTATTTTTATTTTACCTAACGATATAATATCAAAAAAGTAATTTTGATCATCTTTAATATAAACTATAACACCGTCGTTCTGATTTATATTACCATTATTATAAATTAGTTTATAATTTGGTAATTCAAATAAATCAGTATTGTAAATTTTCCATGTTTCTGTAAAAATAATTATATCAAAATCATGATTAAGTTGATATAAAAATAGTTTAGTTTCATCAAAATTTTTTGAAATGCTTCTGATATTATTATGATATATGGAAAAATTATTTAATGATTTTAATTTTAATCTGTTAAATTCATTTTTATCCTCTATTATAGTAGTTTCAATATTTTTTAAGTCAAAATCTAATAAACTTTCTGTCATTTAAAGAATTTTAAAAACATTATTTAAATATGAAATTTTTCTAATAATTCTTAGTAATGTTTAGTATCTATTCAAATTTATCAACTGTTTCAATGTTTCTTCTGTATTAATATTTATAACTCTTTCTTGTTCATTTTTTCTTACAAAAATTTTCCCATTCTTGATCCAAATATATTTAAAACCTTTTTTCTTTAATTCTTTAGTCTTTCCAAATAAATATTTCATTTTTTGAGTTAATTCTTCATTGATATATATAATATTTTTATTTCCTTTTAAATTAAGTTTTTCTGTTGTTAATTTTCCATTATTCTTAAAATATTGTTTTGACTTCTCCAAAATCTGTTTTTTAATATCTTCATTTTTTAATTTTATTTTAAATATATTTTCATTTTTATTTTCCATTCTTTTAATTTCTAGTATGTCTTCTTTTTCTGTTTTTATTCCAATTTGATTAAAAATTTTTCTTGTTATTTCCTTATCATCAATATTTGATTTTTCCGGTATACCTTTAATTTCAATATTATTTTTTAATGAAATTTGGGATTTAAAATCTTTTTCTTGTTCAATATTATTTATTTCTTTTTGTAAATTTTCTACATGCTGTTTTAAACATATATTTTCTTTCTTTAATTCATCTTGATTTTTACTAAGTTCCTTCAATGCTTTTGAGAAATTTTTATTTTCTTGGTATATTATGTCATATTTTTCAGAAATAAAATTTATTGATTTTTCCATTTCTTTAATATAATTTTCTAAATTAGTAGGTTTAATTTTACATTTGTCACATACCCATTTTAATCCTTTGTTCTTCTCAATCAATTGGTCTAATAATTTAACATTTTTTGATTTTAAACATTTCACATGATACCAATTTTTACAATCGCCATTGCATTGTACATACTTTTGATTTTGATTGATATTTTGTTTGCAATCTTCACAAACCTTTAAATTTGACGATCCCGCTTCCTTTTTATCTTCTGGACTAATTTTAAAGTTTTTAATTTTTTCCATACATTTATTTTGGCTTGCTCTTACTGGATATTTCAATGGTAAATACTCTTCTTCGTCATCTGATTGATTTTTCAGGTGTACTATATTTGACTCTCCATCATTTTGAACTTGACTGGTAATTTTTAATTTATAACTATAAATTTCGGAAACTATCAACTTCTGGACTAACGTAAGTGACCTAGATGGCCATATTAGCCTTAAGAATTTGTGCTAGCAATTTGTACAGTTCTTTTAGACACCCTATATAATAACCAAAAATATGTTAAGTATTCGTAGTATTATTTTCTTCAACAGCAAAGAATACAATTTTTATTGTTATTTAATAGTCTGTCCATGCCCAGATAAATAATTTAATGTACATATACATTGAAGATATAGACTTGGCATAAGAAAAAGCAACAGCAGAATAAATAAATACTTTAAAAATAAATGCCCCCTGTCCTGTGCATGATCAAATTTCAGGGTTAGATATAAAAAAAATTATATTAGTAGTTGCACCAGGTTGCACTAAAACCAAAAATTTACATTAAGCGAACATCCTTTAAAGGTCGGTCATCGATTTTTTTTTTAAACTTTGACACCTTGTATCTTGAAAACCAGACTTTTTAGGACACATGTTTACTATTCTATACTAATAAATTATTGAATCATTAAATTAAATTGCTAAAACTACCCAGCAGTTAACCTTACATATCTAAAAACTCATCCACACTATATAGTTCCAAGTCAACTAACAATTTTTTAATTTTTTTCACGGATTTCTCAGTCTGTATTGTTTTCAAAGTAACAGGAAGCTTATTAAATAATTTTAAGCACATATAATGCATACAGTTTGGGTTCTTGTATTGTACTGATGTTTAGAGTTCAGGCAGATGACGTATCAAACAGCTGCCTGTTGTTAAAGAAAAATAATAAACATTCGTAAATGTATAGGCAATAACCGTTAAGATTCTGTTATTTTTAAATGGCGTTCTACAAGTTCCCAGGTACTTTATTCTTTTGAAAATCCTTAATAACCCTTTTTTTTGTATTACGAATATATTCTGAATTTGGCTGTGTGCACCCCAAAAAATTGTTCCGTAACTCAGAACAGACTGTGTTTTCGCATGACCAGTCCAAATTTTCATTAATGTAAACCCCCACAAACCTTGTCTGTTCAGAACAGGGCAGTGTCGCTTCACCACTTTCAAAATTTTCCGGTTTCTCAATTCTTGATAGCTTGGTTCTAAATAACACACCATTCAGTGACAGTAATTTTGTCTAAATCATAGCTTTACTTCATTAAAGAATATTTTATTTTTCTCCGATAAATCAGGAAGATTATTTTTTCCTGTTAATAAAGATGTATCATCAGCATATTTTAAAATCATAATTTCAGACTCCTGCTCATTTATATTATTATTATTATTATTATTTTTTTTAACTTTTTTTTCCCCAATCTTGTTTTGCCAAATTGCACAAAAAATTACTCTTATTTTGTTCTAAGAAGAAGCTTAGTACTTACTTGGCCCCCGACTCAATTTATTATCACTTATTTCAGGCTGAATTTCAAAAAAGAAGCAAAACGGATAAATCGAGTGAAGACGGCTTAAATTCCAACCAGATCACGAGGCCAGTTTCAAATCTTCAGTCCTGTCTAACAAATTTATGTGTAATAATCGGTTTTGCTGCATTTGCCTTTACCGTAAAGTATGTGATGAAGACAACTATGTCCGAAACTGAGTGACTTGTTTTTTTGTTAGGTTGTTACAAAATATTTTATAAACCTACCACTAATTAATTAAGTAAATGTTAGTCTTATTTGGTTCAGGTCTTCTTTATTTATTATTTGTACCCATACTAGGTGCGAACTATACAATGAGCGAGTCAAAGGCTCATTGTACACACGCAGTCCTAAAAACTGCAGAAGAAAAAAGGTCTTTGCGCAAATCTAGCATTGAAAATATAATTTGACTGTTAGTTTAGTATTCGAATAGGGTATTTTATAATTTTTGGGAGAGTGCTTTAAATTGTTTCTATGGTAGCAATGATCCACCTGAATTTTTATTCTTTTAAAATGAAATCGTTAAATAATCTAAAACGGCATTTTTAAATTCAGCACGAAAATGCTAACCGCCATGTTTGTTTGGGTGTGACGTTCCTAGTTTAGTCGACAAACCCAGTTAGATATACGCTTTATATGGTATTGCCTATAATTAGTTTTCGGTTTTAAATTGTCAAATAATGAGTTGCAATTGCTATTGTTAGTGCGTGGTGCCAAATTGCAAAAGTGCACGTATAAAAACACCAAAAAAGTTATTTATTAGATTGCCTAATGATATAATGAAAAACATTTCATTTCCACTTCCAAGAAGATATCTAAACTGATTATCAAAATAGTGTACCTGGTGTATTTTTGTGAAGATTACTGATCTAAGTACAAAGCATTTACACATCTTGTAATAATATCTAGAATTAACAAAAAAACTAAATAACTTCCAATCAATGACGACAGGTAATTGATCATTTTCAATCAAAATGCTAATAAATAAATTAAATAATTCTTTAAACTTTTTAATAATGGGCGGTGTTGTACCTACGAAGCACGAAGGCCAACAATTTTAGTCATTTTTTAAAATCTAATTAAGTATGTTTTTTATAACTAAGGCCTCGTTTGTCGCCTGAAACACAGAAGATTTGCTGTATAAGGATGTCTTGGATATACTAATTAAATACAGGCCTTGTGAGAAACAATTTGGTAAAAGTACATTACCTACCAATCCGTTCGAAGAAGATGTCAAGAGCGCATTGTAAACAACGGAGGAGCTTTCCAACATTTGCGATGATTTCCGTTATTTTTTACCTTAATCTGAATCTCTTATTTCGTTTCAAAGTAATAAAGTTTAAATAGATCGACTAGGAAACCAACCAAGTGTGTTATATATTTGAAAAGAGAATTTAAAATGCTATCTTTTTAGATTAAAATATACAGGATGTTCCATTTAAAAAAATGAGGTTAGGTTCTATAACTTTTTTACCTGACCCTGTATACTTATTCTGAAAACGGCAGATTATTCAACAATCATTATAAAGAAACTTTTGTATAAAACATCTTTCTGTATCTCTTTTAACTAAGGAAATATGGGGTAATTCTGAAATTGTAAATATCTTGATTTCCCCCCGTCTCTTAAGCGAGCGAAAATTTTCAAATTTGATCTTACCATTTTAAGTCCGACCCAAAAGCACATGACACCTATATTACTTTTTTGATAGCACTAACAATTACGGAGATATCCTATAAAAGTGTCGAAAATGGGACACCCTGTACAGTTACGTACGACTGGCCATAGGAAATCCCCTGTAAATTTTGCTACTCTCAAATTAATTTTATATTAAAATTGTATTAGACTTTTGAAGGTCGTATGATGAACTCGCACACCAAATTTGAATTTTATAATAAGCAAATTAAAAGTTATTTAGAAAAAACGATTCGTAAAATTCCTAAAAATTAAATAGGGCTGATACATACCTCAATGAAATCAGCAGTAATAATTATGGTAATGTAAAATTTTAAAATAACGATATAAATAAATAGCTCTTAATTAGCATATTAGAAAATATTAAAATTTGGTGTGCGAATCCATCATACAAGGACCTTCAAAAAAATCTAATACAATTTTGATGTAAAATTAACAGGGTAGCAAAGTGTACATTTCCTATGGCCAGTCTGGCGGTGCACCACCCGATATACCGAGACGTGTTCTAAGAGGTGTTCCCCAGGGGTCTATTATCGGGCCATTACTCTACCTATTATATGTGAACGAACTTCTAGGTATGATGCCTCAAGTTAGTATGGTCTTGTATGCAGATGATACCTCCGTGGTATGTAGCGAAAATTCACAGCGTGAATGTATGGACACACTATGCAACACTTTAAATGGGCTTGATGACTGGTTTTTGAGAAACAACTTAACATTAAACGTAGAAAAAACTCAAATAATATCTTTTAATCGACAGTCGGATGATTTCCACATTGACTACAATTCGGAACGGCTTGTATCCAGACAGCATGTATCATTTCTGGGAGTGGAGCTGGACAGCGGGCTCGACTGGAGGTGCCACATCGATAGTCTGTCACGAAATTTGTCCAGATATACTTATGCCTTGAGGGTATTGGCAAGGAGCGTGGATCGCGAGACCGCCTTAATTGCCTACCATGCTTATATGCAGTCCAGGATCGTGTACGGAATTATCTTTTGTGGTAATTCAGTGGATTTTAATCGGGTGTTTGTTCTCCAAAAGAGATGTCTAAGAGGTATTTTTGGCCTCGGACCACGGGACAGTTGTAAGAACATATTTTTGGAGTACGGGATACTGACTGCAGTGAGTCTATATATATTGGAATCGGTAATGTTTGTTGGAAATAACCAGGATTTGTTTCAAAATAATAATTGATTTCAACATTGTTACGCCACAAGACACAAAGATAATTTAAAGCAACATGAAAGTAATTTCTCATATATACAAAAAAACGTGGAATTTTCAATTAAACAAATCTGGAATAAAATCCCAAAAAATTTAAGAAATCTTCCCGTCGTACAACTGAGAAGAAATATGAGAGGTTTCTTGGCTAGTAAGGCCTTTTATTCGCTCCGGGAGTTCCTAAATGCCGACTTTTCTTCACTGGGCACCTGATTGTTTTTGTTTTTTTACCTGAATGTAATAATTATCTTAAGTAATAATTTATTTTAATTTATAATGTGAATATGTGTTAAATGTGAAATTAATGTTTTACAAAGATTTTAGGAATTTTAAACTTGTATATGTATAAGATATTTCCTTGTTTTTGACATGTTCGACCCACTTTAATGGACCTAAGAACTAATAAATTATTTTCTTTCTTTCTTTCTTTACCTACATGTAAATGTTCATAACAAAGTACAAAGGAAAATCCACGAAATCGACTAAGATCACTTCTATAAGTGCCTTTTTAGATAATAATTAATCAATTGAGTGTTCCTCGACAATTAAAAACCTGTCCGGAGTTCTTAAAAGTTTGCCCCACCATGTATTTGTTTGAAAGACTTGTCATGTAATGAGGTACAGTGAATAGGAATACCACTCATGTTCACGCCTTACGTGTTATCATACTATTTTACCAATAATTATTATTATTTTTTTTTTAATGCAATTATATACTGAATACAAACATGAAAAAACAAGAATGCTATTTAAGCCCATCTGGTCTTTTAAATACATTAATATCATACAAATATGAACTTGAAGAAGTAGTCCATTACAGTGGAGTTGATATGATCAAATAAAACAACGGCAGTCTATACCTCCACAATATGTATTTAAATGTTTATGTTTATATCCTACATGTTTCGGACATAGAAATGTCCATCATCAGGGATACTAAAAGAAATTTACAGCGTGAGTCAAAAGTTTTAAGTAAATTGAGAGGACTTACCAGTAGTCGATTACGATAGCTCTATCTTGCATAAGCGACGATCAAAAGTTATGTTAAAATTGAAATTGTAGGTTCTAATGAATGTTCAAGACTGAATGAGATGTGATATTTGAAATTTTGGTCAAGGTATCTTTGAAGAAGGGGGTTCCCAGTCTGTAGCCACTGAGACAGGTGGTGAAGCAATTATGTCATTTGTAGCTATTTAGAGGAGATCAATTTAAGTGAAGTGCTCAAAGATGCTTCATCTCACCGTGTCTAGGGTGTGGACAACAAAATACTGGGTTAGACTTGAAAACACATTCTTAGGAGATAAACAATAAATGAAATGAGAATTATACTACTTTTAAGGTTGGAATTTATTAATTTGAAGCCAATGGGCAGGTGGTGAAGCAATTATGTAGGTTTGTAGCTAATTAGAGGAAAATAATGTAGATAGGTGCTCAAAGATGCTTCATCCAACCATGCCTGGAGTATTGGCTAACAAAATTTTTAGGTTAAAGGGGGGTAGAAAATGAACATAATTTTATGATTGAAGAAGATTAAGAAAATTAAAACTGGATTCTCACCATCTCGACTAGAAGTGAAGTATTTATGTTGGAATTATTGAATGTTGTAATTTCAACATAAATACTTCACTTCTAGTCGAGATGGTGAGAATCCAGTTTTAATTTTCTTAATCTTCTTCTTCAATCATAAAATTATGTTCATTTTCTACCCCCCTTTAACCTAAAAATTTTGTTAGCCAATACTCCAGGCATGGTTGGATGAAGCATCTTTGAACACCTATCTACATTATTTTCCTCTAATTAGCTACAAACCTACCTAATTGCTTCACCACCTGCCCATTGGCTTCAAATTAATAAATTCCAACCTTAAAAGTAGTATAATTCTCATTTCATTTATTGTTTATCTCCTAAGAATGTGTTTTCAAGTCTAACCCAGTATTTTGTTGTCCACACCCTAGACACGGTGAGATGAAGCATCTTTGAGCACTTCACTTAAATTGATCTCCTCTAAATAGCTACAAATGACATAATTGCTTCACCACCTGTCTCAGTGGCTACAGACTGGGAACCCCCTTCTTCAAAGATACCTTGACCAAAATTTCAAATATCACATCTCATTCAGTCTTGAACATTCATTAGAACCTACAATTTCAATTTTAACATAACTTTTGATCGTCGCTTATGCAAGATAGAGCTATCGTAATCGACTACTGGTAAGTCCTCTCAATTTACTTAAAACTTTTGACTCACGCTGTAAATTTCTTTTAGTATCCCTGATGATGGACATTTCTATGTCCGAAACATGTAGGATATAAACATAAACATTTAAATACATATTGTGGAGGTAGACTGCCGTTGTTTTATTTGATTATTTGATACAAATATGAGCCTATCCTCGACAAGAGTGCCTCAATTTGGCGATTCCACTGTAGTTTTCGGTCGACAACTGACCTAACTTGAAATACTCTGAACCTTTCACAATTACATTACCAAGGGCAACCTGTATAGTTTCATCATTTCCATGCCCAAACAAAATACACTCAGTTTTATTAACAAGGTGATTCTTCAGGCTCGGGCATCAGACATTCTGTCCATGACATCGATTTTACCGTTCTTGACAAACCAGAGACCAAGGTCGGAGACAATACGAGAAGTATCATCAGCATAGTGATGAGACACTCAGATTACTTTGTTAATTGAGGAAATATTAAAAAAGTTGAGCCCTGAGTAACACCCTTGGTTACATCTCTTAGTTGCACTACTTGTTGAAATTATCGAGACTGCAGATTTTTTATTAATTTAGGACACATTATAATTACTAGCAGAAAATTGTCTTTGTCGCGTGCTCTCGATGATCCGGCAGTTGTTGGTACATCAAAGCAAAATCGCGTTTATGCTTGCTCTTTGCTCTTTCCATTTTATTTTGCCAGCACAATTGTCTTTTATAAAATAAAACAATGCAGCCTTCCTCCACAGTTTAATTGTTATCATAAAAAGTTTTTAAGTTCCCGACATGTTTCGAGCACTTCATCTTCAGGGGATACCAACATCGAGTTTGACATCGAAATAAGTTGTCTCAAATAAATGAGTACAACAGAAAGGCTGGAGACTTGGTGTATTATATTAATTGTTTTATTTTATATTACATTGACTCCACTGAAAGTATGGACTATTTTTTCAACAATTGTCTTTACTGACATTCTATTTTTGACAATGGAGTGGTAAAATGATGTATTTAAATTAATAGAAGGTTATAGAGAAAAACCGGTTTTATGATATAGCAAAAATCTGTTTAAAAATAAAAAGCATAAAGCTACGTTAATTGAGACTGATATTTCTGAAGTTAAAAAGAAAATAACGTCTTATGTGCGTCGCTTAGTATAGAAACGCAGGAAGTTAAAAAAAAGTTGAGCATTCAACTCGGCAATTCATTTGAATCGGCCATATTCTCCTTCCAACTTTCTGCGAACACAAGATTAAAAGCAATGGAGACTAAGGTTAGATTAAAAGCAATAATTGTCCAGTGTGTACACTTGGTTGAGCAATCAATAGAAGAAAAGAAAAACATTAACGAACGCTCGCTGTCGCTAGATTGTTCTGTACGCACCTTTAGAACAGAAAGAAAACAGTTTTTGACCAAGAGTTCAATGTCGATCCTAGCTAGGGCTGTAGAGCTTTAAAAGAAGCCATTATCTTATACAGGGTGTAATTTAATTGAGTGCCGATACTTAAGGGTGATAATCTATGAATGATTCTAAGATAAAAAGTTCATATGGACATATGTCCTCCTAAACCTCTTCATTTTTGAGCTACAGGGTGTTAACATTTTAAGAAAAATATAACCTTTTTATATAAATCACTCTTAGATATTTTTATGAAATTTTGTACATACCTTTTAATCAATAAGGAGCATTTTTTGACCTAACAGATTTATAAAAATTTTTACCAGTGACGTCCGTACGGGGTTTGAACTGAATATTTTTAAAGAAAAAATGGATACGCCACTGCTTTTTCTAAAAACGAAACTTACTTTTGAAATTCTCATTTATTTTAAAGCAAATTTCGTTTATAGACTTACTTTTGTACGACGCACCGTTTTCGCGTAAAAAATAAAAACAAAAAAAAATAAAAAATTTTATTTCAAAAATCGCGATTAATTTAAAAGGAAAAATTCCAAACCTTAAATCGAAAGCGAAATGACAAGAGAAGATAAACAGAATAAAGAACCCACATTATTTACAGTAGTTGTTCGAAGTGTCGTCCACCCACACGTATGCAAGCATGGACTCTTCTTCCCATAGACTGACGCACATTTTCGAAGATTTCCGGGGTGTTTCTTATGGTTTGGCAGCATACTAATATACGATTTCGTAACACTTCTTCGGTATGAATCGGCACTTGGTACACTAAGCTTTTCAGATGCCCCCAGAAAAAATAGTCTAAACTGTTAAGGTCCGGAGATCTAGGTGGCCATGGCTGCGTTCCTCCGCGACCTATCCACCGATTGCGATAGGTGTGATTTAAAAATTCACGCACTCGTAAGCTAAAATGTGGAGGCGCACCATCGTGCATTAGCCACATCTGGTTTCTTAATAATAATGGAAGGTCTTCAAGCATTGGCGGCAGATCTTCTTCAAGAAAGTGTAAATATGATTGTCCATCAAGTCTTCTTGGGAGAAAAAATGGGCCTATCAAATAATCATCAATAATGCCAGCCCAAACATTTATTGAGAACTGTTCTTGATGATTTGATTCTACAATTGCATAAGGGTTTTCATCCGCCCATAAATGGTTATTATGGAAATTTCTTATTGAGTTTCGAGAAAAATTAGCTTCGTCGGTAAAAAGAATGTGCCTGTCAAATAACGGATTTTCCATCAGGTTTTGAAGAAACCACACACAGAAATTAATGCGCATCGGGAAATCTCTAGGGAGTAATGCCTGGACTCTTTGAATGTGATATGGGTATAATAAATTTTCGATGAGAATTTTCCAAACAAGAAAATGTGAAACATTAAATGTTGCCGCGATTTTCCTCGTGCTACTTTCGGGGTTCTCCTCAATTTCGTGTAAAATTCCTTCTTCAAGTTCCGGTGTTCTTACTGTTTGATGGACTCCTTTAGCACTGTGGTCTACTCTTAAAGTTCCGGTCTCGTGGAGACGTCTATGAATCCTAGAAAATGTTCTCGGATCGGGTACTACGCGATTTGGATACCGCTCTTGGTATATCCGCCTGGCTTCGTATGCATTACCGTCTGCAAGCCCATAAATAAAATGCATGTCAGTTAATTCACTGTTTGTAAAATTTACCATTCTTTTATTATAATTTAACGTCTTACTGTAATAATAATTATTTAATAATGCAAAATCAATGCCAGGCCTTTTGTCTTTATGAAATGAAACGTCAAAATTGATGTAGCTTTACCCAGCCTACTGATTTTTATTTGATTTGCTTTAAGAGGGCATTTAATATGGTTACCGTTTTTTTCTTTTCAAACGTTCAGTTGAATGTCACTGGTGAGTAGAAAATAAATTGTTGTCCCAAAAAAAGTGTTTCCACTCATGGTGGGTGCCAACCAAATTCAACAAAATAAATAAAAGCAGTCTCAATGAACCGAAGAAAAAAATGTTTTTTTTGTTTTTATTTTTTTACGCGAAAACGGTGCGTCGTACAAAAGTAAGTCCATAAACGAAATTTGCTTTAAAATAAATGGGAATTTCAAAAGTAAGTTTCGTTTTTAGAAAAAGCAGTGGCGTATCCATTTTTTCTTTAAAAATATTCAGTTCAAACCCCGTACGGACGTCACTGGTAAAAATTTTTATAAATCTGTTAGGTCAAAAAATGCTCCTTATTGATTAAAAGGTATGTACAAAATTTCATAAAAATATCTAAGAGTGATTTATATAAAAAGGTTATATTTTTCTTAAAATGTTAACACCCTGTAGCTCAAAAATGAAGAGGTTTAGGACATATGTCCATATGAACTTTTTATCTTAGAATCATTCATAGATTATCACCCTTAAGTATCGGCACTCAATTAAATTACACCCTGTATATGTCGAATACAGTTTTGTTTTGTCGTTGCAATAATCTTATTCGTAAAGAAAAATACTGTTTAGACGTCGATCTGTGAACCCCCCCCCTCTTACTACGGGAGCTGTGGCTGAACCCTCGTTTCGTGTTAAATCTTTTCAGTGTCTGCAGGCGTCTTTTTATTCTTTTCGATTTATTTACTGCACAGAGGAAAAGTAGTGATAGTGAACAAAATAAGCAGAGCTCATTTTCGTAAAATTCTTTAACTTTTTATTCATTTGTTATTGATAACGAGACGAAAAATTGTACTGAAAGTAGCTATCTTCGGAACGCACGTGGAAAAAGGTTTTTCATTGTAGAAATTTCAGCTACTGTTTAAATAAAAAATCTGATCTCCAACGAAATATTTTATTTGCAGGGCAAGTTGGCTTTTGTTCATCAGCTCATACTATAACTGCATATAATAATTGAAGCAAAAGTTAGGATATGATTAAATATGAAAATACTAGTTTGGTACGATCTTTATTTAAAACTTTTTATAAACCCAAAAAAATGTAGAGGTTACCCTCGGTTTCCTTTAGGTTAACAACATGATGTTTTCACGCCATAACCTAATCTAATTAGTTTCAAAAAAAAAACAAGACAAACATTCAATATCCTAGTCATAGATAGATGTGATATACATTACACACTTTTCCAGCAAAACTTCTATAATCTGTACACTTCTATTCTGACTTGTCACTTGAATTTTGCCTCTTCATTGACTTAAGTGCCTTTTCTCTCAACTTCTTTTCATCTTCTACGACTATATCAACTTCGCTGTCAGATTCGTCACTATCTGCCTTTCTTTTCTTGTGTTTTTTATGTTTTTTAGAATGCTTCTTTTTCTTTTTGTGTTTTTTATCCTTTTTGCGTTTCTTCACATCTCCCTCATCTTCCGACTCGGTCTCAGACTTACTTTTTTTCTTATGTTTACGCTTCTTAGTAGTATCGTCGTCACTTTCGGAAGAAGAATCTTTTCGGGACTTTTTAGATTTGTTTTTATCCGAATCGTCTGAACTATCCTTTCGTTTTTTACTTTTTTTATGACTGCCGCTATCACTCGATTCATCTTTTTTGCTCTTTTTAATTTTTTCTGAACTATCTGACCTTTTCTTCTTGGGTTTTTTATCGTCCTCGGAGTCAGAACTTTGGCGTCTCTTTTTACTAACCTTCTTTTCTTCGCCGCTATCATCATCTTTTGGCTTTTCTTTAGATTTTTTACCTTTATTGCTGGTTTCTACGCTACTAGTTCTTTCTCTCTTGCCTTTTACAGAATCGTTATCATCTTCGCTGTCACTAGAACTTGACTCGCGAGTTTTCGGTTTTCTTTTGCTTCTTTTCTTTTTTTTCTCCTTTTGAGCATCGCTCTCGGAATCGCTGGAAGATTCAGAATCTGATCTCGACACTTTTTTGGTACGTTTCTTGGTCTTAACTTCAACTTTTTCTTTTGGTTTCTTTCTTTTCTCCTCAATTATATTTTCCGGTTTACCTTTAGGTGGAAATTCATTTGCTTTAATAAATGGCGATGGAGTTCTAGATAGGCTTCTAGAATACCGAGGTGGACCATAAGGTGGTATGGGAAAGACTTTTTGAGGGCTAACACTTCTTGACTTTGTGTTTCTGCTCTCCTTTTCTTTATTCTTACTTTCTGTATGCGAATGATCTTCTGAGTAGTTTTTCCTCTTATCTGGAACACTGGCTTCATTTTTATGCAATTCTTTATCACTTTTTCTTTTTGCATCTTCGGCCTTTCTAGGTCCCGATTCATCGCGTTTTTTCTCTTCCACTTTTCCAGATGTCGAAAGCTTCCGACCTCTAGATTCGTCTCTTTCTCTGCGATCATCTCGCTTTTGGGGCCTAGGACTAGGCCTGCGGAGCCTTTCTCTAGATTTTTCTCTATTAGATGACCTTCTTCTAAGATTTCCCAATTCTTTAGAACGTCTTCTTGAAAGTGATCTTCTCTCTCGAGATCTTGATCTTCGACGGTCTCTTATAGGCGATGATCGTCTAAATCCACGATTGCGACTACGGCTTCGCCGGATTCGCCTAAAACGTTAATAATAATAATTAGTTTAAGGTCCAAATTATCAATGTCCTGTTAGTGATAACAGCCACATAACTTCCATGGCAACAATTGTTCCAACACTGGTATCCTTAGAAGTTATCTTGCAGTTAGAGTTAACAGGACATTGATAATTTGGACCTAAGGGTATTTCATTATTGCGCGCTAATACTTGAGGGTCCTAATCCCTGGGATGATTAAAAAAAATCTTATCGCAACTGTTTTATTTTAGAGAAACAGGGTGTTGAAAATTTAAAAAAAAATCGGTTTATCCTTAATATTTTATGTTGGGGACCGCTTTAGATATTATTTTAGAACTTAGTCCGTACTAACTAGGTATAAAATCTTTTTTTTCATAAAAAAAGTTTTGGTCTACTTCTACTTGTGGCGTCCACGCTAACAAATACTTTACACTTTAATATTTTTAACACGTATTGTCCCACCATACAATCCAAAAAAACTGGTTCCACAGGCCAACATTTTTTTCCAAGAATTTCATAGAAAAAACGATTATATTTCGTTATCTATATACAATACTGTTAAAAGTCCATTGTCTCACCATAGCGAAATATGGAGATTATCGATAATGTACAGGGTATTTTTTTCGTTGATATTATAGGGTATAGGCTAAGCGGTAAGAGATACAAAAAAACTAAGATATGTGTCCCGTTCTCTTTTTTAGTGTTTAGTTTAATGGTGCAATCAGATCTACGCTAACTATTGATTTAGAAGATACAGGGTGATTCTCAAAATCTGCGGGTTTCATTATCTCTTAGGACTCGGTTATTTATGGAGATAAAAAGAAACTTACAATACGAAAGTTTTATGACTTTTTTCGTAGAATCCTGTGGCGTATTTAAAAAAAAATATAAATGTGTTAATTTTTAAGGTATTATCAAAACTAACATTTTCTTAAATGGGACACCCTGTATCTGGGTGTCTCAAAAAATTGAATTTTTTTTTGCGATTGCAACAATATATAACACTTAATATTTTGCTTTGTTCTAAATAGCTAAAATACCAAAAAACAGATTTTTTTTAGTTGGCCATGGATTGAATTTTTTAAACGTTTGTTTTTGTTTATTTACATATCATAAAATTCATTAACAATTAAGTATTGGTTTTGACATTCGTTGTTAATGAAATATTTTCAATTATATTTTTTTAAAAAAGGAGTCTAAAATGAATGTTTTACAAAAGTATCAAAAATTAAACATGTATGAGTGCTATATTGAGAATAATAAAAATAAAGACGCAGCTTTAGACCCATATTTTGAGCATTATCTCCGGAACGACGACAGGCAGAAAAACAAATATTTAAAAGATTATATCACAATTTAAGTGAGTATGGATCATTTGGAAAACCAAGAGATAAGATTTACAATGAGGAAAATAGAGAAAGAGATGAAATAAATACATTCGCTTGTGTTGCTGCTGATCCGACGGTATTTAGCCGTAATATTGAGAAAGATATAGGCACAAGTAAATTTAAAGTTTTAAAAACGTTAAGAAATCGTAAGTATAAACCGTATAAAATAAGAAAGGTTCATAACTTACATCCCGGAGATGAAGAGCGGGCGTTTAGAATTTTGTCATTGGTATCTGCAATAGATTAATCGAAATCCCAATTTTTTTCAAAATATATTATGGACTGACGAGACTTTTACATCTAGCGAAGGAATTTTTAATCGACAAACCAATCGATATTGGTCAAACATAAATCCTCATCATAAGGTCGCCAGGGTACAACAAGGACGGTTTGGGTGGCGCTATATCAAAACAGGTTCCTTAACTACAGGATTTTTAATGAAAATTTGAATGCTGAAAGATACATCCAAATTTTGGAAGAATGTGTAATAATCAAGTTGAATAACATGCCATTAGCTGCAAGAAATAATGTTTATTTACAACAAGATGGTGCTCCAGCACATAATAGCCATATAGCAAGGCACTTACTAACTGCCAATATTGGCGAAAATTGGCTTGGTACATATGGACCAAACAGATGGCCTCCGCGTTCCCCCAACCTGACACCACTCGACTTTTATTGTTGGGGATTTATCAAAAATGAAATATATAAAACCCGAAGTAATAGTATAGAAGAACTTAGAGCAAATTTTATTAATTGCCTTGGAAGAGTGCCAAATATTCACATTTATAACGCCACTCGTTTAGTTACAAGCAGAGTCCAAGAATGCATCGAACAGAATAGAAGACAATTTGAGCACATTTCGTGAGTAAGCACCTATGCTAATAATTGTTATATATAAGTATATGAGACAATTGTTGAGTTGTTATTACAAATTTTTGTTTCTTTTTTGTAGTTATTGTTGTTCTAGTTTATCAATGTTTTAATGTTCCTGTTAATTGGGTTTACCTATTATAAAACAAAAGAATAATGATTCAATCCATGGCCAACTAAAAAATTTTTTGTTCCATTTAAGAAAATGCTAGTTTTGATAAAACATCAAAAATTAACACATCTATATTTTTTTAAAATACGCCACTAGATTCTACGTAAAAAGTCATAAAACTTTCGTATTGAAAGTTTCTTTTTATCTCCATAAATAACCGAGTCATAAGAGATAATAAAAACCGCAGATTTTGAGAATCACCCTGTATCTTCTAAACCAACCTAGTTAGCGTAGATCTGATTGCACCATCAAACTAAACACTAAAAAAGAGAACGGGACATATCTTTTTTGTATCTCTTACCGTTTAGCCTATACCCTATAATATCAACGAAAAAAAAAACACTGTACAGGGACATTTTTTTAAGTGTCTCACCCGATTGGCGATTTTCCTGCTGACTATAATAAAAAACAAATCGCATGTTTTTCAATGATTTTCGATAAAGAAGCCGAATTTAATGTCAAAAAATACATCGATTTACAAATTTGACAGATCCGACGCCATTTTGAATTTTCTTAAATGGCAACCCCCATAAATAACCACACGATTAAATTGCACTTGGCGATCCGATTTCAAAAACCTATAGTTGTTGATATTTATTTTTAGCCTTTTCGGAAATACGGGGGTTCCTAATTTGCATCCATCGATTTTGTCTTTTAAGTGTCTCACCCCTTTAATAAATAGACCTTCTTAGCTGAACACCTTAATTTTTTTCGCAGTAACATAATTTCCCGTGAGCAAACGATTTACGCCAAGTCAAATCCGACAGATGTCAGAAAGTGACAGATATGACGCCATTTTGAATTTTTTTAACTAGCAACCCTCATAAATAACCAGACGCTTGATTGCATTTGGTGATCCGATTCTAAAACTATACAGTTGTTGATACTTATTTTCAGCCCTTACGGAAATACGAGGGTTCCTAATTTGCCTCTATCGATTTTGTCTTTTAAGTGTCTTACGCCTTTAATAAACAGACCTTCTAAGCTGAACACCTTAATTTTTTTCGCAGTGACATAATTTCCCGTGAGCAAACGATTTACGCCAAGTCAAATCCGACAGATGTCAGAAAGTGACAGATACGACGCCATTTTGAATTTTTTTAAATAGCAACCCTCACAAATAACCAGACGATTGAATTGCATTTGGCGATCCGATTCTAAAACTATATAGCTGTTGATACTTATTTTCAGCCGTTACGGAAATAGGTACGAGGGTTCCTAATTTGCCTCTATCGATTTTGTCTTTTAAGTGTCTCACCCCTTTAATAAATGGACCTTCTAAGCTGAACACCTTAATTTTTTTCACAGTAACATAATTTCCCGTGAGCAAGCGATCTACACTATAGTCAAATCCGACAGATGTCAAAGAGTGACAGATACTGTCTATTTATTAAAGGGGTGAGACACTTAAAAGACAAAATTGATGGAGGCAAATTAGGAACTCCCGTATTTCCGAAACGGCTGAAAATAAATATCAACAACTATATAGTTTTAGAATCGGATCGCCAAATGCAATTCAATCGTATGGTTATTTACGAGGGTTGCCATTAAAAAAAATTCAAAATGGCGTCGCATTGTCCAAATTTGTAAATATATGGATTTTTTTGACATTAAATTCGGCTTCCTTATTAGAAATCATTGTGAAATATGTAATTTGTTTTTTTATTATAGTCAGCAGGAAAATCGCCAATCGGGTGAGACACTTAAAAAAATGTCCCTGTACAAGTATGTAAAGAACTTAGGAAGAACCGATGCAAAAAAACACCACCATCTCCTTTCCATGTAATAAATGCGACAAACATCAAGTATTATAAGTTTATTATTATTGTTTTATTACATTTTATAGGTAAGTATATAAAAAAAATGTAATAGCAATATGAAGCCACGTTGGTCTCATACTAACAGACCACCGAAGTTTTGGGACGACCGGGCCCCGATCTCATGCGTTGCGGTTACGATTGCCGTTGTCGCTGGCGATTGGGTTTCGCTCACACTAGCGCCGGTTAGCTTCCCGATTTCAGTTAGCTATGACGTAGTAACAGTGGATTGATGAACAGAGAAAATGTTAGCGAGAAGCAAGTTTAACGACATGTGTCGTCGACGAAAAATTTGTTGTGGTCTCTTGGTACTTATTGCTGAAGATGGGGTTACATCCCACAGCAAAGTTGCATTTCATAATAAAGTGAACATATTTTGGATTTTGGTGTCATCTTAGGAAGAATATGTAAAAATTAAGACACGTAGAACGAAAACAACACAACAGCTGAACTGCTATTGGTTAAGGTTATAAACAGGTCGATTACGGCTTCGCGTTCCAATTTTAATCGGCCTGTTTACAACCGTAACCAATAGCAGTTCTCCCTGTAGTCACGTGATCACCTGACACGCATCAGCTGCTGTGTTGTTTTTGTTCTTCGTGTCTTAATTTTTATATATTATTACCAAAATGCCACCAAAATTCAAAATATGGACAGTTGATTATGAAATACAATAAATTAACGAAGTAAAAAAATAGAAGTTTGCTGTGGGATGTAACCACATCTTCGCAATAAGTACCAAGTATAGAGGACTTGAGATTAGGAGGTCGAACGCAATGCATTGGTTGCGGTCTCAAATTAGCATCGGTAATCCAGCTTTACAAATTCGCCGCAAGGGGCGCAATGTTCGAAGTGATATTAAAAATGCATGGCTTCTTATGGGCGCGATAACTATTTTTATTTAAATTAGTTCTTCGGGGAACAAATAACGACTTTTATATGAATTTAGAGCTACTTTGACATGCTTATTGGAAAACTCGGCCTGATTGTAGTTCCAATGACGCTTGGTTTTAAAAATACAGAGTATTAAACATTCTACTACAAAGAACTTTGTGTTTGGGAAGTAAGCAACTTTACTACTACTAATAAATATAATGTTATTTTATTATTAGAATATTAATACCTACACTAAGAAAAAAATAAGTATAAAAAAATATATTTGATTATATTTTTCAAATTTTCTACCCAGTTGGGGATTTAGGATTTGATCTTGACTAAGTCTTCTAAATATATACATGCCCCATTGTACAGAATTTATTGAATAGGGTTCAATCCAATAAATTAATACAAACTTTTAACAAATTTTAAATAAGGTATATATATTCCTATAATCCAGAGTAAACAATATATTTAATTAAAGTGTATAACACGACGACTTCTCGTGTTAATGAAATAAGGCGTGTAGTGGTTGCCAGAGCTTTTATTTTACGTTACTATATAAAATATGTACAATCTTTAACTAAGGATATGTCGTTCTGTCAAGGTCGCGAACAATAGCGTCAAGCGTTCCTCGTCGAAAGCACTCGGTACTCGGGCTCTCTCGGCTTATCTTGTCTATGATGATAGTCCCCTGAGGAAGCAGTCAAGGCAGAGCAAGAAGAGCGTTTGAGAGTCGGCGGCAAACTCTGCTAGCTCTAGCGCCTAGGGTGCTTTTTAACGGGTCTGGCAGGGCTGCTGGCGCGCTGATCCGAAGGGCCAGAGGTGGGGGCTGCTGTAGGAATACCGGTGGCGCTGGAAGAGCGTAGTAGCGGTGCGGCGAGGAACTAGGCGCTGGCAAATACGGCTGCTTATGGAGTTAAGTTGTTACAATCTTCCCCAAGACGCCTCGGCTGGTGGTTCTGGATCTTTCTGGGACGTCCTCGGCGGCGCAACGACTGTATTGGTGCAATGTCTTCGTCTTGTCCGCTGGTAGTGCAGTGTCTCAAAGCTGAGACGTGGTAGGTGGCCCATCTCGTCGTGGGGCGAACTTGCTGGAACGTTTCTTGGTGGAACTACTCAGTGGGTGTGTTTCTACCCATACGCGATCTCCAGGGTTGAAGGTGGGGCGTGTTTGTTTGCATACGTCTTCCGACGATCCTGTTCTGTCTCATGGGTCTCTCGGGCGGTCTCCAGCGTGGTGACTTGTTGCATCACTGCGCTGATAAACTGGGTTCCGTTGTCACTGATAAGTCTTCTCGGTATGCCGTAGCGTAGACATACCTCATGTACCAGTGTCCAGGCGCAGCTTTCGGCAGTAGCTCCTTCTAAGGCAAAGAGTTCGACCCAGCGAGTAGCGGTATCTTCGATGATTAGTATCTATTTCTTGCCGTCTGGTGATTCCGGGAGTGGTCCAAATAGGTCGATGGCTAGTATCTCTAATCTTTGGTTCATAACCGGGGTTTGCAATAATCCGGCGGGCTTCAGGTTGTTCGGTTTATAACGCTGACATTCGGTGCAATTGGCGACATACTGCCTAACGCTGCGTCGTATGCCAGGCCAATAGAATTTCCGGGTTAACTTCTCGAGGGTGCGGTCTACCCCATAGTGTCCGGCAGTGGGAGCGTTATAAAACTGCTGTAACAGGGAGCTTCGTTCCTTGATTGGGACTACGTATTGTGCTTCTTCATTGTCGTCCATTGGCGAGTAGCGGTATAGGACTCCTTGGGAAAGCAGATAGCCCCTCTGCGTCCACTGGTTAGTTTCTTCAGGATTGTCGTTATTAAAAGGGTCTATAGTTTTCTGTATATCCGGGTCGGGTAACTGAGCTTCTCGGATGGGCATGTCGACTGTTATGGTGCAAAGCGCGCAATTGTTGGTACTGTCGCTGGTGCACGGTGCACGAGAAAGCATATCTGCTACGATGTTTGCTTTCCCGGGGATGTAGTTTATCTGCAAGTTGAAAGGTTGTAGCTGCAAGGCCCATCTGGCCAATCGGCCGCTAGGGGTTTTTAGAGACATTAGCCATTTAAGGGGCTGATGATCGGTCAAAATCACTACCGCTATTTCCTCAATGTATCCTCTGAACTTGGCTACGGCCCAGACTACTGCTAATGCTTCTCGTTCGGTAGTTGAGTGATTCTGCTCCGGACGGGCCAAAAGACGGCTGGCGTATTCGATGAGTCGTTCTTCCGGTCCCTCCCCCTGGAGTAACACAGCTCCCAAAGCGTAAGCTCTGGCGTCGGTTCGTAGAGTGAATGGTTTCGTATGATCGGCTTGTCTCAGAACGGGTGCTTCAGCCAGTGACCTTTTTAGTGTCTGAAAAGCTTTTTCCTCGTTGTGGCTCCATTTCCAGCATGCCTTCTTCCTTGTCAGCTGACTTAGCGGTCTGGCTACTTCGGCGAAATTGGGTATGAACTTCCTATACCAGCTGCATGTTTGCAGAAATGACATCAAGTGTTTAACATCACGTGGTGGTGGTAAGCGATTAAATCGGTACATTCCCATGGGTGTCACAAAACTGGTCTTGTCTCGGTTGCTGGCTCGTACCTGGATCTGGTGGTAGCCTGCCTTCAGGTCCATTGTGGAGATGTACGAGGTACCCCCTGTTAGCTGGAGCAAGTCGTCAAGGCGCGGGAAAGCGTCGGGGATCGTGATGGCGTTTAGCTTCCTATAGTCGATGCACAGTCGTATACCTCCGTCTCGCTTTGGTACAAGTACCACAGGCGCTGACCATGCGCTTTCGCACTCCTCTATTACGTTCTCTGCTAGCAAGGCATTCACTTCCTTGGTAAGGGCATCTCGTCGGGTTGGCGTCAACTGATACGGGAGACTGTTCACTGGTGCGTGTTTGCCGGTGTCAATGATGTGCTCGGCGTAAGGCGTCGGCGGACTACTTGCTTGGAACAGATCCTTATGGGCTTGTAGGAGCTTGTTAAACTTTTGCCGCTCAGCTTCTGTTAGCATGGTCCCCTGGTCCTTCTGTCGTAGTTGTAGATCCACGGTGGCGAAGATCACGTCTGGGAAGTCGGATGAGGTCTCGTTGATTTAGAGCGTCTTGCATTATGTAGTCTTGTCGGGAAAAGGGGGTTTACTTGTTCTAACGGTGGCGATCCACTGGATTCTCTCTCCGGTTTACGTTTTTGGGGACTTCTCGGTGCTAAATCGGGTCCATATCCGTCGATTATGTCCGAGATGTTGTCGCAGTCCATTGGTCTGGCCGAGGTGTCCTTCAACGGTGAGACTAGTTCAGGCACATGGTAGAAAGCTGCTATCTCTTCACGGAGCTGGAGGAAGGTCTCATCGGGTTTGGTCGGTACGGTAACAGACGCCTTGGAGATAAAAGCATACTTCTGCGTCGGTGCTTCTGCGAAGAACCATAACTTGCGGTAGAAGTCCAGTATGAGGCCTGCGTCCTCGATGAAATCGATTCCTAGAAGGGTCTTGGCGTCTGGAGTGTCGGGTAGAATGACAAATGGGGCTTCTACTGTTTGTCCTTGCAAAATCACTGGTACAGTTGTCACTTGTACCATCGTGCCGAGAAAAAACTGGTACACCAAAAATTTCCTGTTTTCTCCTAGACTATTAGAAAAAATGTAATAAAGTCTGATACCAGTAAAACTTCATATGAAATTTGATAGAGTATGCAAAGTCTATTAAGAATAGGTTATCATTGTTGTTAAAAATACAAGGAGAAATCAAAATACGTATAGTTTATTGTTTCAAAATGTAACAAAAATAAAAACAAGACTTTTTTAAATATTGGATCATATCACTGTTCCTATCAATTTTAATTTCAATCGTATTTAAACTTTAATATAACAAAAAATAACATGTTTTTTAATATTTGGTAGCTGCACCGTTATTATTGATTAAGGCTTGCAAACGTCGTGGCATACTTAACACTAGGTTTCTCGTATACTCTTGCGTTATTTCATCCCATGCTTCCATAATCCTTTGGCGCAATTCAACTTGGGTTCTAGGCTGGAAGTTATGTTTATGCATAAATTTTGCCATTTCACCCCAAACGTTTTCAATTGGGTTGATATCGGGACTCTTCGAAGGCCACGGCAGAACACGAATATGATTTTCTTCTAAATAATTCTGAACTATGCGGGCTTTATGTATCGGAGCATTATCGTGTTGAAATATAAAATCTTGGCCATATACTGCGCCCACCGATGGTATCATAACTTGGTTTAGTATATTGCAATATAATAGTGCATTGAGCCTTTCCTGCACTATTTGACAAACTCCTGGGCCCCTTGCACTAATCCAGCCCCAAACGTTTATAGAAAAGCGTCCACTTTTTTTGATTGGTCTCCAGGCAAGTATACCGTCTGCTTTTAAAATACTTTAGCAGAAGCGAAACAAGTCCTTGCTGCTTCTTGTTGAGCGTTTGGTAAGCCTGATATAATTTCTTCCAGAGTTTCAGATGCTAAGGCAGCATACTTTTCTTACTGTATGTATCCTTTATAAGCTTAGTGATCTACAAAAACAGTTGTATGGGTATAAAATATAAAATTACCTTCTGTTTTAATCTTAAACTCTTAAGGGTAAGACAACATACATCACTTTTAAGTTTTCATGACGTCTTAATATTAACGATTCAATAGTTTTCTTTTTATTGCTTTCATAATTCAATTGGCATGATGAACAACTTGAGAATACTCCTTTCTGTCCAGGATTCCTTATAGGAGCAGTCCCTAACCACGACTCAAATGTGCTAAAACTTATATAGAGATATTTAATTAACAATTACATACATATATAAATTTTTAATTTAATATATTTTTTTAGGTTATGCTTTGTGCAAAAGTTATAACAGTAATAAATGTAGTGAAAAAAAAAATTAATAAAATCGAATCATAATATTTTCATGAGTTTGATATCCTTAACTAAATTATTATGGTTTATAAGCTAATTTAACTTACCTTTGAAGCTAGGAAGAGGTTTTGGTTGTCTTCACAGAGTTGTTTCTTGGGCTTATCGGAAGAATATCCTGTTTTATACCCCAGCACAAAGCAAAGCCTACTCTTATATGATTTACGGTTACTCATTGTCAATAATATTAAGAAAAAAATTAATAACGAAGTGATTTGGATAAATAAAAGGAGAAAAATGCTACACTTTTTATGAAAAACTCTATCGACCACCCAGCAAACTACCTCAAGTCCTCCATAGTACCAAGAGAGCACAACACATTTTTGGTCGACAACACATGTCGTTAAACCTGCTTCTCGCTAACATTTTCTCTGTATATCACACTGTTACTACGTCATAGCTAACTGAAATCGGGAAGCTAACCGGCGCTAGTGTGAGCGAAACTCAATCGCCAACGACAACGGCAATCGTAACCGCAACGGCTAGTCTAAGTTGGCCTTTAATTAGAGCCTAAAGCCGCGTTCTCAGCTGCGTTCTGTCGCAGCGACACATACCCACTTCACGTCGCAGCGACACGCAGGTAAAGTTCAAACAATCCAACTACACGGAGACGTCTGCTAGCGACAAAATAGTGGGGGTTAGGGGAAATAAAATATCCATCTCCTATTGGTGACGCAAGTGTCGCTCGCTACAGAACGAAATTCTGAGAACGAGGCTTTACACGTCGGCCGATGGCATGAGACCATGATGGTTTCACGCGGCGTTTGAGTTCAAAAAAGGCATCTGGCACAATACGTGTTAACGAAAAAAATGATAAATATAATAATAACAAAATTAAGATAAGTTTCATAATTACGCCTTATTTCTAAGCAAAAACGGTTCTTAGACTTTTTCGTGTGGCGAACGGTTTTCGATTAAAAAAGTAAATGGTATTTATTTGCATACCAATATTGGCATATTAAAGTTTGATAAAATTGCATTTATCTCCTAAACGAAGCAGAAATCGAAAGGTACTTCGTTAGACATTGAACTCTACATAACTGTGCCCCCAAAAAGGAAAAAAGCAAGTGGAGCACATATTTTTTGTTCAGGTTAGTTGCAATTATAAAACTAAAATAAAACGACTTTGGGACAATGTTCCTTACTTAGGTTAACGAGCTATGAAATAGAATATTCGTACTATGAGTCAGGCACATTTAAACTTTAAGATTTTCAACCATACAATGACAGATTCAGATAAAGTGTGTTCAAACTTTGAGCTCGCCCAAAAAAAAAAATAAAAACTCATCCAAGTGCAAAAAGTGCAGAAAACCGATTACTTAGACCCAGAACAAAATCCAATGTGCTGGCAAGTGTGAAGGGTGGTACCATAAAGAGTACAGTGGCTTAAGTGGTAAGGAGTTTAAAAATCAGGAGTTAAAAAGGACCTCTAAAAAATGGATTTGCAACAATTGCTTGGAAGGCGAGTACGACGATGCAGAGGACGACGACTCTGAGTATGACTTGGACTGTGCTGTTACCCCTACCAAAAGCAGAAAATCACATTATTTTGATTTCGAATCGGTTCTTGATCATCCTAAGCCAAGTAATAAGGACATACTTGGGGCTATAAAGGACATGTTTGAAGAATAAAATAAATAAAGAAAACAAAAATTTAAAAAAGAACAGATATTGCTGAAGGGCAGAGTAACAGATCTAGAGCAGGAAATCGTTCATCTCAAAATTTCGCCTAATGTAGAAAAGGAGGAGAGATCTAAGAATATGGTAATAATGGGAATAAATAATGGACCAAATGCTATACAAGACTTTCAGGAAATTATAAAAAAAAACTAAATATTGATCTTTCTCAAGGAGACTACATAGTAAAGCCGTAGTCGGATGAAGGGGCTAAGAAACCACTGCTAGTCAGCTTTACCCAGAAGGTCACAAGAGATCGCATTCTACAAAAACGAAAAACTACCAGGCTTGATACTGTGACTTGTGGCATAAACGCAAACAATCCAACCAACCCAAGCATACCCGGGAACTATTTAAAAATGCTAGAGTGTTAAAAAAAACATCGATTTAAATATGATTGGTGTAAAGAAGGTAAAATATTTGTAAGAAAGGGTGACAATGACTGCACAGAATATTATCACTTCCGGGCAAGTAACAAACCTAATAACATCCTAAATTAAAATTTTGTGTGCATGTTACCCATTAAGCTTAAGATTGTTTTTTTTTTGGGATCGTAATGGTTAATAAGATAAATATTGCTTACGTAAACGTGAAATCCCTACTTCATAAAATTAATATATTTAAGGAATATGTACTTGACAACAACACAAACTTGATATTGTAGGGGTGACCGAAACATAGTTAGATAATAAAATGTTAAATGAGACGGTTCAAATTAATGGCTTTAGAAGCATCAGGAAGAACCGTGTGGGGGGACGTGGGGAAGGTGTTTTGCTTTACATTAAAAATACTTCAATTTTCTGAAATAGAATATGTGAATACTGTCAGAGCTGAACAGGTTTGGATTAAATTTAAAATTAATAACGTACGAAATATTATGTGTATTTTATACAGAACTTTTTTCTTGAATTTGAAGAAAATATAAGTAGGCTTATACCTGAATGCTGTGATACCTGTTGAATTTGGAGTGTGGACACGTTGAGTGCTTTTTGTCTATTTTGAATTATTGTAGCTTAGAACAAATTATTAATGAATCTATTAGATATGGATCATCAGGTAGTGGAACTCTTATAGATTTAATTTTGATATCAAACAAGAACTTATTCGTGGAGTGTCACCGTTAATTATAACCTTAACGTTTCTGATCATGCTCTTATAAAATGTAGCTTAAAATTAAAAACAAGTAAGACAATGCCTTTTTACTGCATCTACCGGGAATACAGGTATTTTAATACGGATTTTTTTTAGCACAGATTTTACTCATCTCTTATTTAATAACATATATTATTTAGTCGATATTAATGATAAGGTGGAATTATTTAATGCATTCATTTTGAACATCTGTGATATACATACACCGACTCGTACTGCACGTATTACGAAGAGGAAGGCACTATGGGTCACACAAAACATAAAATATATGATATCACTTAGAAACAAAGCACTTACAAAGTTTAGGAAAAACACAAATGCGCAGAACTGGCAGTACTACTGAAAATATCGTAACCTTGTTACTGCGGGAATCGATAGGGAGAAAAAAAGGCGTATTTAGAAAATAGAATTCGACTAAATGGTCCCAAGGACAACTGGAAGTTACTGAAAGATATAAATGTGTATGGTAGAAAGATAGCGTCGGTTCCGATTAAGTTGAGGAGTGCGGACCAGGTTAATGATTATTTTGTAAACATTCCTCAGGTCGATCCGGATCCGATTACTTTGAACTTTTACTTAAATAACAAAAAAGAAAATGTTACTGAATTTGGTTTCAGAATGACCACTTTAGATAAAATTAAAGACGCATTGTTTTCAATAAAATCGTAGGCTTTGGGGCATGATGAGATAGGTGTCGATATGCTACTGCGTTGCTGCCCTGCTATTATACCAGTTATTGCACACTTGGTGAACTACACTATTGAAATGGTGACTTTTTCAGAAATATGGAAAATTTCTTGCCCAATTCCGTTTCCCAAGGTTAAGGACCCTAGTGAGCTTTCTTAAACTAATGTTGATGACAAGAGCTCTTAAAATTTAATCTTTAGTGTTAGCGACAATCAGATAACTTATTTAGGCAAAACCGTTCTCAGACTCAAAGGAAAAATATCGTATTTATGCTATTCACGGGAAAAAATATATACATATAAAACCTGTCTCTGTGAACAAGGGAAAGCATGCAACACCATCCGATTTATAGTAATTTATACTAATAAAAATTCATTTTGTTAACGAAAAGCGTTCGCTAACTATTTCAAAAAACGATAAATTTTTGAACTTACCCCAAAAAAAATTGTAGTCAGATATATGAGTTTTCTCTCCATACATATCACATAAGCAGCTTAACACTATACTGACCTGTCACGACTTCTGCGACGACTAAGACTTCGGCTTCTTCTTCTGGGAATACTACGTCTGCTTCTGCTGTTTCTCGCTCTTCTATTTCGACTGATGCTCCTTCTCGGTCTGCTGATGCTTCTCCTGCGGCTGAAACTGCGACGCCCGCGTGGACTGCGACGTCTGGACAGACTACGACGAGAAGGACTTTTCTGGCCTTTAGAGGGACTTCGGCGACGCCGACTTAAGCTCCGTTTTTTCGAGGGGCTACGTCTGGAACCAAAAATTCATCTGTAATTGAAGTAGAACAATTAACATGGTGTAGGGTAAGACACAAGGGAACATATTATACAACTGTATAAACTTTCTGTAACTAATGACAATAATACCTTTGAACACTGGTTGTAAAAACCAGTTCAGTATTTTACAATAGCACATCTTACAGTGATTAGATTACCATGTCATTACTATGAAAAAACTTAGTTCATCACTTTTATTTATATTATAAAATGTAAATTAAAATTATTTTTGTTAAACTTGCAACCAGCTTATAATTTAAGTGAAAGGTACGAACCATGAATTTCTTTAAAATTATTTAATAACATTGATAGAAAATAAGAAATATAAGCTCGTCTTAAATAGGTATAAATTATTTTTCGGCAAATTCTTGTTATGATTTATTGACTGTGATCTTATTCACCATAAAAATAAATAAACTTAAATTTATATTAAATTAATAACGACGTAATAAATACATCTTAATACTAAATCAGACACGAGCGCTTGCGGTGGGATCTAGTCTATAGAACTGGTTTAAAATATTCCAATTTACTTATGTAGCGGGTGTTAAAATATATGTTTACACCATCCTTAACTTCTTTGTTTTTAATCACAAAAGAAAAATTTTAAAACTCACCACGGGAAATTTTTTCCTAGTTAGTGAAAATCTGTTAATAAATTTAAAAATATACACCGTGCATCATTTTAAATATAAATAGCAAAACAAATAACTTTGTTGCATAACAAATAATAATAAAGAAATACGATATCTTTTGTACTCTAGACTAGGGTTAGTTTCTAGTGTTTTTTATAACTATTGGAGCATTTGGGGATGTCACTAGCGCCTTCCAAAGAAACATATTCATATTCTAAGAGCCCGCGACGTACGCCCAAACCTTTAAAGAAGCAGTGTACTGGTTGTACACCAGCATAGTAAGACCTGCAATTACGTGTGCAGCACTGGTCTGGTGGTCAGACACGGCAGAAAACCACAATATCAAAGCTAGGAAGCCTACAGAAACTGGCCACATCCGCAATGGAGAACATCTTAGAACTTCCTACATTTTATTTGGTGATTAAAGGAGAGGCAAGAATGGACTTTCTGGGCGGCATAGAACTGGATACGCACTCCTATGCGATACCATAAGGGGACCCGAGTTAAAAATGAGATCAGACCATATAAACCCTAGGTATCGCTATGACATACCGTGGAACAATAAAACACCAGATCTCCTGGTGACATCAAAACTGGTATGATATGGTATGCCAAGAAGTACTAGTGGCCCTGGCAAAAGCCAACAAAGTAATACTACAATGGGTACCGGGACACGAAGGTATTACAGGAAACGTAACGGCTGACGAACGGGTTCAGAAAAAATATTCATTGGTCCAGAACCGGCACTCGGAGCCCCAGGGTGTACAGTACGAAATGTTATAAACCGATGGACAAGGAATGAACACAAAATCTACTCAAGCAACAGACAGGGATTAAACCATAGCAAATCTTTCATTGGGGACCCAGACCCGAAATTAACGAGACATCTACTTCTGATGAGCAGAAATCAGCTGAGAATTACCACAGGAATTCTGACAAGACACATGGCCGTTAAGAAGCACCTGTACCTTATGCCACTGTACAACGGAGACCTTAAGCTGCAGATTATGCGGACGAGAAAGTGAAACAGTACAGCATATTATCTGCCACTGCGAGTCATTGGATCGGAAAAGGCAAGAAATACTAGGGCAACTAAGACTAGAACCAGAAAATATTCCGACACTCTCCCCAGTTGACCTACACAAACTAATGCAAGGAACTCTTGGACGAACCCTCGGGGGGGAATAACAGGTGGCACTATTATTAAATTAATAGACACATGCATACCTCAAAATGCAAATACAAACTTTTAGTAGACATCTGTCAACGTTGGGGAAAACATGAGGGGAGAAAGGGAAGCACAAAGAAAAACATATGTATGAGGCCAGGAAGAGACAAAACGAGTTGGTATTAGGGACAGGTAACTACTTAAAACTTTTTTTAATTAGCAATGCCCAAAGATTATTTGCGTGGATTGACTAATGGGGCGCACTTTTGTTAATTTTATTTTCGGTAATCTTTCTCATTTGAGAATAGATGAGTTATCGGTTCGCAAAATGAATTTATTAAAAACATGTTATTAGAAGGGCCATGAAGTATGCCTTGGACTTTTATCGGACCCAATTAAGCCTACCTTCGGGACAAGCTGCGTTTCCTACTAGAAGATCGTTTAGCACGCGACAAACTCCTGCGCCTAAGGCTGGTCTCCCTGCTGCGTTTCCTCGAACGGGACCGTTTCTTTCTTCCTTCAGTTTCACTGTCCGAGCTGTCCTTGTTGGATCTGTAGTGGCGTTTTTTCTGCACACTATTTTCAGTTTTCCGAATTTCGAACTTATCCTTGGAACCCCTGGAACTTGAGCGCGATCTCTTGTCCTTGAGACGTTCCTTCGAGACTGATCTTGATTTGCCTTTAAACGACGATGGGCTAGAAGACCTGGATTTTGATCGACTTCTTGATCTGGTCCTGGAACGGGAACGTATCGTGCGATTGTTTTCCGCCAATGACATTAGCTTAGCTTGTAGCTTGGAAATTGGCTGGGCCGATGATGTGTCTCTATAAAAATAGGTTTCACTATGATGAATTTTAAATTTATTTGGATCTGGTTGATTGAAATTGTAAATCATTTAATTTAAATGTTGAGTAAGGGGCTAAAGCTAGGAGGTAACCTGACTAAACAACATTATACCATGAAAAATATTATCATTTTTTAGTTGATAATATATAGAATAAAATCATAAAAATAAACTTATACTACATATAAACACTAAGTAATAGGATTAATTGAAAACATTTTTAAATGGACCAGGTGTTCATCCAAATGATCAGCGTTGATTGATACACATAATAATTTGGCAATAAGAAGTTTGTGGTCTGTTCTGTTAACCCATTTGTAACCGATATGACCGCATAGTCGGCGCCAGTTCCTATGCGCTGGTAATAGAGACTGTTTCAGCTACCGAAATTTTCAGCGCTGAACGTTTGCAGTTAGCAGTTAAATCTACGTCTAATACATCCGCCGCTAGCTGTTTTCTTGGTTTTAAGCGATTCTAAAATGCATGAAATTGCGACTGGTCAGGCACGGTGGTTCTCAAAGCGACTTTGAGGCCCAAAGCAGACCCAAAGAACACGAGAGAGAGAATTCGTCAAAAGAAATTATAGACATTCGGGTAAAATGAATATTTTTCTTTCTTTCTTCTTTGGGATTGTATCGGAATTTTCAACTTTCTGTGTTACTTGTTTCATGTGTGCGGCCTTTTTATTTAAATGTAATAATTGTAAACTAATTGTGTTATAAAATTATTCTCTATTTTAAATTATGGGAAACCGTTAAATAAATTATTATTATTATTTACAGGATTCCAAGAAAAAATATTGATTGTACTAATTTTAGAAACGTAAGAACTTAAAACGAAACGGGTTTATCATACAAGGACTTTCAAAACCGGGCTAATACAATTTTGATGTTAAATTAATAAGGGAGTCAATATTTGAGGATAGCAAAATTTACATAGGATTTCCTATGGTTAGTCTGGCAGTGCACCATCCGGTACATTTAACAGTACTTTCGATCTTTCCAGCTGGATGTGTGATTGTACATCATAGATGAACATGAGCAATAGTCTGGCCAGAACTGAACGCTGAGGCAACATGCACGGTCTGCCTTCCCGAATAGGCATTGTTGTATTTGACATAATGGCAGAGCCTCTAATTTTCATAGCCATCAACTTTGCTATGATATGTCCATAAACCACACAATCAAACGCCCGTATAAGATCAAAAACAGTGCCTTCCTTTGTCTATCTCACCATAGATAAAGTCAAGAAACGAAAATGTGGCCGTATTAGTATCATTATTTGTTCCAACCTAATGATGTTTTAATATTATACCGACAAATTGAAACAGGTGATTCCTTGACAAAAAATAATGAAAAAAGTTCCCATTAATGGAGGTCCAGAAACCCCTCGTTTGTAAGATATAGGGTGTTAAACTTTGTACTGTGTAAACTAATTTCTTTTTATTTCACCAGATTAAAAATGTCGCCCTGCTTATTTTATCAAATATCAGCAGAACCGTATAAGATATCAAAATAGTGTAAGAAATAAAAAAGGTAAATGATAAACCAAAAAAGTTTTTCTCTATGAAAGGATAGTCAGTGTTGTATAAAAAAAAAAGTTGGGGAGGTCGCCCAGAAAAATAGCACCCTGTAGATAGTTTTAAATGGCAATAGGTTAATTCTTTAGATACTTTAATATGTAACAAAAGTACAAAACTTGAATAAATAATCTTTAAGCACGCATAAAATCAATAGGAAAAACAGAAAAAAAAATTAAAAGTTTAACACCCTGTATCTTACAAACGAGGGGTTTCTGGGCCTCCATTAATGGGAACTTTTTCATTATTCTTTGTCAAGGAATCACCCGTTTCAATTTGTCGGTATAATATTGAAACACCCTGTATTGTCCTGCTGCTTTTTAAATGCATAATTGAGGAATGATTATTGAATCTTTAAATATGGGGAACAATCGTTAATAGGGGTTTCCCGAATGCGGTTTTATGGCCCCCAGTGAACAAATCTTTTTTGAAACAGGAAAAATGTATATCTAATATCAAAAGAAATTACTGATGCCTTACTCAGCAGCGAATTTAATATTTCTTCATTGTATTGTAAACATGGCGGGCGATGAAGCTCTCCAAAAAATTGTAAATATTGCCAAAAATCTGCTGTTAGTACTATAGCAAAGTGTGTAAAGTGTGAAAGTGTGTATCATACGTCCTGTGCCTTTCGTGTAGCAGGCCTGGTGGCAGTGGAAAGGAATAATTTAGTCAAGTGCTGTCGCGACGAAGTTGAGGTTATAAAAAAGGGCGCGGACACGTGTGAGCTATTAGAAGCCAAAAATGAAATACTGAGAGGTAAAGAAACAATCATCTTGGAACTAAAGGCCAAAGAGACTCTGCTATATAAAAATATTCAGTTACTGGAAGAAAAACTTGATACGTTTGTCAAAAAAAAAACCAAAACCCAGGAAACTTGGAAGGTCAATCTGGCAACAGTGGAGATTCTGCACTAGCTGTGACGTATGCAAACATGACACGGCAAAATAATCCACCTAGACCTAACCCACAAAAGTCATCAAATACGTCATCATTAGCGGAAGTTGTAAATCGATTGTAAAGCGCAGACACATAACATAGGCATAAAAAAGCTAGCGCGTTGATACCAAACTTTTTTTTAATTCCAGTAAAAAACATAGTAAACACTGAAACAATTCATCATTCCATACAAAATATCTGCATTTTATAAGATTTTGATTTTTCACTTACTTGATAACTTTAGAATTTCCACTAACTTCCGAATCGTCCCTTCCATTTTCTTTGCCCTCAGGACTTGCATTACCGTTATTTCGAGAAGTGTCTCTATCTTTAGGAGACAGAGACCTGCTAGGGGACCTTCTAGTTTTACTAGTTGATTTCCTCTCTCTAATTGCAGATCGCCTGTTTCGTTCCTTGGTATTCGTACCCGCACTTCTAGAACGAGATTTTCGGCCTCGACTCCTAGATTTTCGGTCCCTGCTTCTAGCTCTTCGGTCCCTACTTCTCGACTTTCGGTCCCTACTTCTACTAGACTTTCGATCTCTACTTCTTGATTTCCGATCTTTGCTTCTAGATTTCTGGTCCCGACTTCTGCTAGCTTTTCGGTCTCTGCTTCTAGATTGCCGATCTTTGCTTTTGGACTTTACATCCCTACTTCTAGATTTTCTGTCACGAGTTCTTGAATGTCGTTCCTTACTCCTTGAATGCTTGTCTCTGCTCTTTGAATTTTTGTCCCTCCCATTGTTGGTGATCTTATTCCTACTTATGGAACGTTTTCGACCTTTCGAACGAGATCGCGAACGAGTACGTCGAGATCTTGACCTATCCCGGTCCCGATATTTTCTGTCTCTGTCCGTTTTTTCTCGATCTTTTTCTCGTTCACGAATTTCCCTATCTCTTTCTTCTTTTTCCTGTTAATAAAATATAAAAGAAATGTACAAGCTAGCTACCAAGCACACCGCTAAATCGACAGACATGTCGCAGTCTTGTATCATAAAGTGAATGCTTTTTAAACTCATTCAAATAATTTTCCAAATATATTTTAAATAGGTCGAAAATACAGTTCACGAAATTTTTTTTCTCTACTCTCAGCCTAGTCGCGAAGAGTATGTCAAGAACTTTAACGTGATTTTCTGTAGAATGTAGAGCTCACTTGAAGAACACACATCTGTAAACCCCAAGACAATGTATCTCAACCCTGCAACCGAGAGTGAACTAACATATGTTGACACTAAAAAATTACGGTTGACCTGGTCTAGACGGAATAACTGCTAAAATTATTAAATACAATCATCAATACATCTTTCAACCCCTCAAACATATTATAAACTTAATCTTTGTTTAAAAAGCCATTTGGTTGATTTCTTCAACATCATTCAACAACATCCTACACAAACAACAATTTGGTTTTCAAACTGGAAAAGTCACAAATGTATAGTGTTATTAACAACACAACTGAGGGTATAAACTCAAATAAAAGATGTATTGCAGTATTCTTAGACCTGGCGAGCGCGTTCGACACTGTCTATCACCAGGGACTCCTTAGCGTTTTAGAGAGATACAGCATTCGCGGTGTGGCGCTGGACGTCTTTAACAGTTACTTATTTAACAGAAAACAAGGAGTAAAAATAAACAGCACCATAAGCGAACCAGAGATAGTCAAAATAGGGGTATCTCAATGGAAAGTACTTGGTCCAATACTATTCCTAGGCTACATAAACTTCCTACTGTTATTAGACACTCGGGCGAAAGTAATATCGTACACCAACGATACAGTTGCTATCTTTTTTGAAAGCACTTGGACGGAGACAAAATTATCTGTTGAACTGGCATGAAAAAAATCACAACATGGCTAGGGATGTACCAATTTTCATTAAACATTAGCAAAACCTATTACATGACATTCTCACTAAATAAAACCAATAAACCCGACTCTAACCAAGCTATTGGGGAAACAGAGGAGTTCAGGTACTTGGGTTTAATCATTGATAAGAATTTAAAATGGGTAAATCATGTCAACTACTTAACGAAAAAAGTAAGAAAACCCATCTACAAGTTTTACCAATTACCTGGAATTCTTAGCAGGAAATTATTAATAAATTAATAATGGTGTACAAGTCTTTGGTAGAATCACTTCTCTGCTATGGTATGTACACTGTAAACACAACACAAAATTATATACTTAACATTATATTTAAGAAACAAAGGCTTGCACCATACCAACCTTCTTTACACACAAGTTATCTGTAATATTCGAACTTTATATTTCCATGCCATTTGCATATATACGCATTTTAGAAGAACACATTCAGGACACAACATATATTCTCGAGCTGGCCATTTGGTTTCAACCAGAGCCATTGACTTAACACACACACACACACACACAGGACACAACAATATCTATACAGGGTGTTTCTGAAGTGCGGTACGTAACTTAAGGGGGTAATTCCTTATGATATTCTAAGAGAAAAAGTTCATACGAACATGTGTCCGGAGTTGCCCCATTTTTTATATTAAGGGTGTTAAGTGTTTTTAAAAAAATAGTTTTTTTATAATTTTTTGAAATATCCTTTTCCCGATTCTTCTGAAATTTGGTACCGCTATTCATAATGATAAGGGGCTTAATAAGCCCCAACTAGATTAAATTTTTAAATCCAGTGGCGTCCCGGGAGCACCTTAACGAATATTATCGAAACAAAAATGTATGCCAGACCTTTTTCCTAATTTTGATATTTTTTTTCGAATTAACCAACTAATAATACAACTTTTTGTTCCCTGAATTGTTTTCATATCTTGTTTAGTTTTCGAGAGAGAAAATAAAAACCACTTTATTGCATGCACAAAAAAAATACCATGTATTTCAAAGTTAATTAAAATATGAGGTAAAGGTAAGTTTTGATGTCTAATTTACCTGTTCTGTCAATAATAAGTCAAAAATGAAAAACTTCACTAACGCTGAAATGGCCTAGATGCATTTCAATTATGGCCTAGCAAACGGAAATGCTGAAGAAGCTCAGGCGAATTCATCAGGAACGTTATCCAAACAGAGTACTGCCATATGCCAAAACACTGCAAGATTGAGTGAGACTGGGAGTTTTAAAGTACATGCAATAAAGTGGTTTTTATTGTTTCTCTCGAAAACGAGGCAAGATACGAAAACAATTTAGGGAGCAAAAAAGTTGTATTATTAGTTGGTAAATCTAAAAAAAATACCAAAATTAGAAAAGTCAGTGGCGTACATTTTCTTGTCAATAATATTCGTTAAGGTGCTCCACGAAACGCCACTGGACTTAATAAATTTAATCTAGTTAGAGCTAATTAAGCACCTTATTATTATGAATAACGGTACCAAATTTCAATAAAATCGAAAAAAGGATATTTAAAAAAAATTATAAAAAACCGATTTTCTTTTAAAGAACTTTAACACACTGTATATAAAAAACGGGGCAACTCCGGGCACATGTTCATATAAACTTTTTCTCTAAGAATATTATAAGGAATCACCCCCTTAAGTTACGTACCCTGATTCTGAAACACCCTGTATACAACATTCGCAGTCTCGAACTTCTACCCACCCCAAAACTTAATAGAAACATATGCCATAGATTCCTGACATACACCCTGCCAAAGACTTGTAACCTATTACCTGTTGGCATGAGACACATAAAAAACCTAAGAATCTTTGCACATAGCTCTAAAAAACGTATCCATGACAATTAGGCTAGATTCAAACAAATTTTAGATAACTAATTTAGAATCAACATTGAGAGGTATTGTTTCTCACCTCTTTCCAATGCTCTGTAAATTAAATGGACAACAGAAACTGCAACCAATAATTACTCTATATCTGTCCTCTTTAAACGCCTTTTTTTAAATTACTCTTTTGTATAACTCTACTCTTTAAACTATAATTTATGCAAGCACAACACAAGTGACTATTCACTTAGGTGCTTTCTTGCCTACACAACAAAACAAACTATATTGAATGACTTGCATACCTAGTTGGCATATAAAATTGTAATAACCAGAATTTGAATATTTCATGTATATGTGTGTAAATAAATAAACATCCCTATTGATATTGACATGGCATGGACAAATATAATTTGTTTACCTATGTTGGTTAGATATTTATTTGTAGTTTAGCCACTGATGTCTTTACTATTTACAAATGTTTAGATTGTTGTTCTTGGTGCCAGTATTTGTAGGAATGGAAGGTCAAAAATAAATGTTTTTAAATTAAAAAAAGAGTTACTAGATATCATATAAATGAAACCAACCTTCTTTTTTGCCAACTCCTCCCTCTTTAGGTCAATTAATGTATCAGGAATCCCTGTCGGATTCTCCTGGGCTGAAATGAGTAACGCCCATAATTCTGCCATAAACTCTCTGGCATTTTTCCCTTGAAGAAATCCAGTTAGATTTATCTGAATTTTCTTGGGATCAGGATACTGAAATATTAAATAAGTATTAATACCCTTCTGAATTAGGATTGGCTTGATTTAAATCAAATCAATGAAAATCATTTTCAAAACTATTTATGTCCACTATTAAAAGTTGATGAATTAATTTTTTAAAGGACGAAATTGCTTAAAAAGACACAACAGTACATTGTGATGATATACCTATATTATTTAGTGAATCTGTGATGTTATTTTTTTATCCTTCAAGATTTTAATTTATTTTAATAAATACTTATATCTTTGCTTTTTGTTTTTAATTAAAATTAAATACTTAGGGTGGATCATAAAAATGTACACTGAAATTTAAAAAATCTCATTTAAATTAAAAATAATGGGATTTAGATTTTAAAAACCTTTTTTACATTTTTGCCAACCAAAAATTAATTTAAAATTCCTTTATTTTCCAAAGAACTTTTACATTCCTCATTGAAAAACCAATCTTACATTGAAAAATACAACTTTAGCAAAATTTACACAACATACCGCTAGTAATAAAAGGGGAATTATTATAAACTACAAAAGTTCCTTAAAAGTTGCGAAGCTAATGGCGCTGGTAAGAAAAGTATGATTGCAGACTATTTTGGAAACACTAGTAAGTGAATTGGAGAATACAAACTGCTGATATATTGATATCCCTATGGTAATAATAGTAATAATAATAATCACTAATATAGCGAAAATACGGATGCTCCATAATTTCTCTGAATTGAAGCCAATGATTGAACTTGATATTTATTGATAATTTCTGCATAATTAAACAATCAAAATAGTGGAAAAGTTCTCAGCATTGGTGCAAAGCGACTCATTGCCCTGTCCGTGTCGCCACGGCCGCAAAGTCTTGGTACTTATTATAGGTAATTTATCAACAGATTTGCATCTACTAGGAGTACTGTGGTATTATTATTATTATTAGTTTATCTTGAATTAATTGGGTTACTTGGATGGATATCTACAGTAAACTTATTATTTTAAAAGAAAAAAATATTACCTTCTCTTCTAGTTGGTTGTATACAAAATCGACAACAACATCATCATCGATTTTTAAAATTTCAGTGAGTTTATCTTGAATCCAGGGTTTGATAACCTCCAATTTAATTTTGGACATATCAACCTGTAAACAATTTAGGATTGAATAAATGGTGCTATCTACAGCAGTTCTGTATGTAAGTATTAGGGGTTTATACCCTCCAATTTTACCAAAACTTAAATTTAAGAAGTGGCAGTAGTGGTGGGACCTGGCAAGTATACCAAGTTTAAGAAAGTGCAAAAAGTAATACAAATAGTAAAAATAGGTATAATCTATAAAGATAAATTATTATTTTTAACCTATCTAATTTAAAGAGATGAATAAACTATTAACAAAAATAATTTTTTTTTGTAAATAAGAAAACTAACAAGCAGTAATTAAGTCATTAAATTAATAATCATAGCAATTTAATATGTTTCAAACCTATATGTGGGCAGTAGGACCTCAGTCAATAGCCCTTTGGCATAGTGATGTAATAACAGTGTTGTAAATCGTTGTGTTAATAAATTGCGTAGTAAATAAATAAATAAATAATTTTTCCATAAGGGCTAACAACACTAAAACTACAAGATGAAATTAAGATTGTCTCATCTAAGGATTTAAATTATAGCTAGAGCTTGAAGTTATTATTTGTTCGAGTCATTTTGGTTGCTAACAAGTTGAAGGGCAGTAACGCTGGACAGCGTCATACCTATAGTTAGCAATATGACATCACTGTTCAGGTTAGCTGTAGTATTAAGTTTAACCACATAATCTGGGGCAAAGATGCACAGTGTCCGATTGACCATTAAACATCATGAAACTCGATAACCTACTGTCACAGCATGAAGAAACCTAACCATCTCAGTGCTGCCCAGTCATTAATAAAATAGCATTACCAACTATAAATCTACCAACATAAATAAAACGTTACTGTTATATCAGGAACTCACTCAACTGGCTACTGTCCTTCAACGTGTTAATGTTAATATCCTTTTTTTGTTTATACAGAAATAACCCACACTTAAGCACTTAAAAAATTTAAAATAAATAAAAACTTACCCTTTGACTTAAGCAATCACTGAACTTCATTTGCTTGAGAAGTTTTTTCTCCTTGTCGCTGAAGCGATTGTCCTGCTCCGTGGTTGTACCCTATAATAGGATTATTTAGTTGATGCATGCATATCACGTTATTAAAACGATACTTACTTATACAGTATAAGGAGAAATTAAAATAGAAAATTATTTTTATAGTTCTTCAGTTTTCAACACCAAAGATGTATTCTTTTATATCTGATGTAGGATATAGGTATAGGTTTTATTTTACAAACAGGCATCTTGAGGAAATGCTCTAGTGCAGATTATATAGAACCTTTTTGAGAAGAAATGCTATTTGATATCTTCATCACATTATTTGGAATTGAGGGATACCTAGGTTAGTTTTAAATTTTTTTGGCAATAAAATGTATTTGCAACACATTGTTATAACTTCCGCTATACCAATAATAATATAGATTTTGCCCAAAAACCAAAGGAGATCCATTTTTACCTTTCTCCACCGATATGTACTTTTGGGGATTGATTGAATATTATATTTCTTTTTACAATATTTTATAGGAGGTAAGTAGGCACTTAGGTAGGGTAAAAAGTGTCTGAATGTATGTCGTGTCACAAAAATAATTTTTTAGTTTAAATTCTAATATTTTGGTTGATTCACCAATGCAGGTGGAAAATGATCTGGTTTTAGGTGAATTCAGGTACTCATAAAAGGATTTGCATAAAAACACTTAAGATATTAAGAAATACATTTTATGTAGTATTTACTTACCGTGTACATAATCATGCAGTATCGATGATTTGAAAATAAATAAAGGAAATGCGGCTACAGTTTATAATAGTCACAAGTAAACAGTTTACAACAAACGGCTAATCCTAAGAAAGTTACATATCTCCATTTAATATGACTTCGTAGACTTATTCAATAACTTTAGATGATCCTCTTTTAATGCCCACAAACAAAAAATAGCGGAAAACGCAGGGACAACTTTAAAACTTTACCATTATTGTTCAAAATTACGATGCTGTCTCTGCCACCATTTTGCAGTCCGGCAAATGGGCAAAAACTTTCCGGTTGGCTCAGTGTTGCCAACACGTTTTAGGACACAAAATTTAACCGAAGAGTATGAAAGTTGTGTTCATATAATCGCATTGGTGAAATATCAATAAAAACAGACATATTCTGGTAGTCGCGAAAGTGCGATGTCGATGATAGATCAACAGATAGTGTAAGGACTTTTTCAAAATTCAGTTAGGTTTGTGATTTAAACCCTGAGATAGTTCCGTTATACTCTGCCCTGAGTTTAATTATAAGTCTAGCAATCATTGATAAAATGTTTATTCTACTCAAATGTTAAGAGTAGACATTAGTTCAAAACCTAGTATTAAAGTCTGACCATAAAAGAGTAGATACTTTAGGGAAAAGTTGTGGTTAAACCTGGGATTGGATTAGATAGTTTAATGGTAACCAAGGTTTATAAGCTGGACATATGTTAGAACATAATATAATAAATAAATATAAATATAGTTTCTCTGAAATAGCAGTAATAACAATGTTTTTGTTATTTATAGAAATAACGAATAACAAAGTGTGGCAAAACGAAAAATGATTCAATGGTTGGTTGATAAACTTAAGATTAAATTCAGGTTTAAACCACAAATATTCTACACATTGTAAAAACCAGCCTAGTGAAACTTGGAAAATCCGAGTTTAAATCTTTACAGTGCAAATGGGTATGGTCCTCTAATAAATAGACACCTTTCGCGTCTCCATGTTTAGAAGACTTATATTAGCGCTACCGTAGCGCCAAGGAAACGAGTAGTGCCTATTGCAACTCGACGAGGTCAGATAGTGGGAGTTTCCCGAGATCTGAGATTTAAGCTCGAATACAACTTTGATTCTGTTTTAGCCCACTTCTCCGACAATTTGCTTTAAGAAAACGGGAAAACGCGGACACAAACATTAACTTTGATTCTGTTTTAGCCCACTTCTCCGACAATTTCCTTTTAGAAAACGGGAAAACGAGGACACAAACATTATTTTTTGCTGTATTTTGGCAAGCAATTCTAGATAATTTTTTAACCGAAAAATAACACTACCGGTGCCTCTATCATTACCATTCAATTTTTTATTTAGTCTAAATATTTCAGTTTATTAAACATTTTCCTGACTAGGTAGATTTTTCCAACTGCCTGAAACGTTAGTTATTTTCAAAATTCTCTGGTATATATGCCAATGGCCTTGTGTCACAGTATAACGGAACTTAGTTCCGTTATACTGTGCTTGTGTCAGAAGTAAAAAAGAACTGCAGCAATGCGGGCGCGGATCATACTATTATACATAATATATGGCGCCGATCCGAGCGAAAACTTTTGGAGACCACGTCCAAATTTCGTGTTTCTCTACTATTCTAATATTTACATCGAACAGGCGTATGATAAATTATTTAATTTTACGTCCATTTTTTTATTTCTATGCAGGAAGGTAGGTTTGAGAAAGTTACATAGTTACACTAAAATATGTAGTATCACATTTGAGGGGTCATGACCCCCCCCCCCCCCTGGATCCGCGCCTGGCTGCATCGTCTTGTAAAATAGTAGGTCGCTTGTAAACAGTCTTTTACTTCTTATTTGTGCTTTTACTAATATTTTTTACTGTATGGTTGTTGGGCCGATCTTTCCTTAGGACGAGTTAGACTAGGATTATTATTATTTCCTTATTGTTGGGGAAGTTAGCGTCGCACAAATTATTTTTTGATATCCATCATGGTTGATTATAATATAAAATAAACAAGAGTTTATTTATTTCACATATAGACCATACCAACCGCTTTATGCGTGATCGTCGATCTGCAGGTGGACAGCGCGGTCCTTATTGGTCAATTTGGAGGAGACGCCTCGTGCTCTGCGGTACAGTCCAATACAGCGACAATCACGTGTATATTGACGCTTGGTCTATATGCGAGATAAATGGACTTTTCTTGTTTTTTATGCACAGAGCGAGCGCGCCTAAAGTCTCCCCCTTTCCTGTTAACAAATGTAATAATGAAGTTTTGGTAAGTTTTATAACAATTAAAATACTATTTTCTAATTCGTGCCTCACGTTTCCAAAAATGGCAGCAGGGCACCAGCCCACTTGTGTAAATCGGAAACTCCGTTTAAATAAAATTTCAACGGAAAAAATCTGTGTAGGCGATTAAACCTAAAATCGCCTAGTGGGTGCACAGTCTGGTATGTGAGAATAGACCTTTATGACGCACTGATTAAAGTTCTTTGCGACCTCTTATATTGGTTCCCCGACAGCTTAGGTAGTCTGAGATTACCGACATAATCCATTCTTATATAGGTCGCGTTCGTTAGAACGTAACGCTACTTTGTATCAGGTGGTTCTTATTCCCACTGGAGTGGGAGCAAGAACCGCCCGATACGAAGTAGCGCTACTTTCTGATGAACGCGACCTTAGTGTGGCATAAGTCAATTGTGTTTTCACTAACAAGACTCTTAAATAACAAAACTGACAAGCAACTCATCAAACCCATAACTACTCTCCAGAAGGGCCATATCTAACTAGGAATTGAAACCAATATCGTTCTGCAGCCTTCTTTATTGCAGATTTCCCATTTTAACTATATTGGATCAATTACTGCAGGTCGACCCTGATGATGGTCATCTGACCAAAACGCGTTGGTAAATTTCACAATAATCAAGAAGGTTGAACAACAATATTGGTTTCAATTCCGAGTTAGCCCCTATTATTTCTGTTTCGGGGCTGGGGCATGGATAACCAGATAAATCCGGGGTGTCTACCATAGCATATAAAAAGATCAACTCTTTGATGTATCAATGATTTCATAGCTATTAAATTGTTGCTTGGTAATACTCAACACAAATTGGTGGACCCTAAATAAAAAAAAATAAAAAACACAATTCGGGACTGGTAGTTTTATTTAAATAATATGATACAAAATATTTAACATCAAATAGGGAAACAATTTCCTTTTACATCTTTTATGATTAAAATAACCTTTCCAATATCCAACTAAATCTTTTCGGAGGCAAATAGGTTTTGGTGGCAAACCCCAGAACCCCACAGGGGGAAAGCTTCTGGAGGTTTCCATGCAACTGTTATTTTTAAATAAAATTATTCACTATGATTACACATAAAATTATTATAGAAAAAATATATATAAAATACACTTAAAAGTTTTTTCTTTTGAGCGTTAAACGCGTCGCTAGCCCAAAGAGACAATATGGCGCACAATAATTTAAGGTCTGTAGAGTATACTCACACCAAATGAACCCTCAGGCAACGCCTCGCAAATTCGCTCGAATTAAATCAAATCTGCTACATTCATAGGCATTTCGTCAATTTTTGTATTATAAAACTGCTCAATATCGCTTAGCGTGCGTTTGTCATCTTCAGTCACAAAGTTTATAGCCACTCCTTTACGACCAAACCGTCCACCTCTACCAATCCTGTAAAGAGAACATATTTTATATTATTTATCTATTAATACATTTATCTTATAAGTTGTTGTTTCCAGGGTTTTCAGAAATTATTTGAAGTATACGGGATGTTCAAGGTTGGCATGATAGGGTCGAGTGGGGCAAATGTGAACAGGGGTATAGATGGGTAGATGTTGGCTCACCCGACATCGCCCGGTGAAATACCATCGCATCGGCTTAGGTGGCGTGAAGTTGCTCTTTGAGCTAACGTTTCGTCACTGTGCCGATGTCTCCGGTTTCCAGGGTGGGAAATATACAAAAAATGCTGTGATGATGGTTCCAAGATCAATAAATTCCGGAGTTAAAAACGCCCCCCGATCGGATCTCCGGGTGGGGGCGGGTCCTGGCGCCTTATCAAGCGAGATTATCCAATCATCCACCATGTCCAGTAGCCATGCGGGTCCTTCGGACAATATTCTAAATGGAAATGGTGTGAAAACTGGAGTTGTTAAAAGACCCGAGATTAGCAACTTCCAAATTGACTTCTGCAATATAAGAGGACTGAACTCCAACATCAATGCAGTCCATCAACATCTACAATCTACCAAACCTCATGTACTTGCACTAACCGAAACCAAAGTCAGATCATCGATTAGTACGGTCAGCTATTTATATCCTGGGTACGACTTTCATCACCGATTTAGGCGGAATTCTGGCCTTTGTCTCTTTGTCCGGAGTGATATTTCTTGTCAACGAGAGGAGACACTCGAGCCTAACGACTTTGATGTAATGTGGTTTAAAATATCAACGCAGAGAATAACTAAATTCATCTGCTGCCTTTACCGGCCGCCAAGCGATACCCATTATAGAGACTTGTTCTCCACTCTTGCTAATACTATCGACTTTTTGCAAACCCACCATCCCAATTCCGAAGTTGTCATCCTTGGCGACTTCAACATTCATAATGTCAACTGGCTCAAATACTCAAACATGACTGACGAACAAGGTCGTGAAGCCGAATCCTTTGCCATCAGCTCTGGCCTCACCCAGCTGGTGAGTGAACCAACTCGGATTCCAGACCGAGATGGTGATTTTGCTAGTTTGTTGGATCTTTTCTTAACTTCAAACCCCGACTTGTACACTCTCACCGTGAAGCCGCCGTTAGGAACGTCTGACCACAACCTTATTTCGGCACTGAACAAACTACCAATTAGTGCTGAAGAGCCTCCTAAACCACGCAAGATATGGCATTATACATCAGCTAAGTGGGAGGACCTAAGGGACCATTTTCGAACCTTTCCTTGGCGGGACGTTTGTTTTACCTCTGATGATCCATCCATCTGTGCAACAGAAATATCGGAGGTTATCCTTACTGGTATGGAAGCCTTCATCCCTTTCTCAAAAAAGTGCCCTTCTAACGGCAAGCCTTGGTTTACCAAAAATTGCGAACGAGCTGTTAAATCAAAAAATTATTTCTACCGACAATGGCGTAAAAATCCTACCGCCGAAAATCGTACCATCTTTGTTAACGCTCGAAACCAATGCAAGCAAACGATAAACCAAAGCAAAGAAGCACACAACCAGAGGATCAGAGACAAACTTCTTGAATGTCCTAGCGGCTCAAAATCATTTTGGTCGGTAGCTAAGGCCGTCAGTCAGAACTTTACCAAGTCAACCATTCCACCTCTAACACGTTCTGATGGCACCATTGCGACCAAAGCACAGGAAAAAGCAAACTTACTGGCGGAACTATTCTCTTCACATTCAACGGTAAATTTTCAGGGAAGTACTCCACCGAACATTACCCCTGTAGAATCGAGAATGCCCGAGATTGTCTTTCGCCACCGCCATGTTAAGCGAATCTTGAGGAGTCTCGACACTAAAAAGGCTTCTGGTCCTGACGATATTCCAGTCATTGTAATTAAGAAATGCGCTGACGAACTGACACCGGTATTTTGTAGGCTTTTTAACTTATCCTACAAAAAAGGAATATTTCCTTCTTGCTGGAAAACTGCGAGAGTCCAGCCCATACCCAAAAAAGGCAAGAAGACCTTGCCAAACAACTATCGTCCAGTCGCATTGCTCTCGGTTATATCAAAAGTTATGGAGAAGGCTATCAACGAAAAATTACTAAAATACCTGGAAGGCTTCAACATTATTAGTGACCGCCAGTATGGATTCCGTAAGTCTAGATCAACAGGAGACCTTCTCGCTTATGTTACTCATGTTTGGAACAACGCAATAGAACACCATGGGGAGTCCCGGGCGGTAGCACTGGATATTTCCAAGGCTTTTGACCGAGTATGGCATGAGGGGCTCCTAACTAAAGTGAGAGCATACGGAATGCCGGTTCAATTTTGTTCATGGCTGTCGAGCTTTCTTAAAGACCGTTCTCTGCGAGTGGCGATGGACGGATTTCTTTCAGACACATTTAACATCAACGCCGGAGTCCCTCAAGGTTCTATATTGTCGCCCACCCTTTTCTTACTATACATTAACGATCTTTTGGAAAAAACTAAAAATCCTATATATAGCTTCGCTGATGACAGCACACTTGTTTCAACTTTTACTTTGGATGCTCGGACATCGGCTGCTAATGCACATCTCTATAGGCAGCAAGAGGTCTCACATCTCAACAAAGACCTGGAAGAAATTTTGTCTTGGGGTGACAGTAACCAAGTAGAATTTAACGCTAAAAAGACCCAGGCGGCAGTTTTTTCTAAAAAAGTTAATGTTGAAGAACCGGATATAGTTATGGCGGGACACTCAATTCCCTTGGCTTCATCAATTCATTTATTGGGCGTTAATCTGGATAGTCATATGTCTTGGCATGGCCACGTTGCGGCCATTGCTAAGGCAGCCTCGCAAAAGCTTGGAATACTTTTCCGAACAAAGAACCTCTATACACCCCAACAACTTTTGATGCTCTATAAAGCCCAAATTCGACCATCACTGGAGTACTGTTCGCATATTTGGGGCTCTGCTCCTAAACATACCCTGAGATTGCTAGATTCCATTCAAAGAAGAGCCATTCGCTTGATCGGTGACCATAGTCTGACAAACAACCTGGAAAGCCTTGAACATCGAAGGCAGGTTGGCGACTTGAGTCTATTTTACAAATATTTTCATGGCAAGTGTTCAACTGAGGTTGCCCGCTTAATACCACCCAGAGCGGTGCATGGTAGAAATACACGAGGAGCCACTGCAGCCCACCAGTACGTGGTTCAGCTTAGTGTCCCTCGAACGACACTGTTTCAAAATTCTTTCATCTGGAGAACGTCATCACTCTGGAACGACCTCCCTGAGATCGTCTTCCCCAACGAGTATAGTCTCCAAAGATTCAAGACCAACGTGAATCGTTTCCTACGCACACGCACCGCTCCTAGAGCGCCATAAAGGGTTTATCCTGTAGTGCTGTGCCTTATCATAAAAAAAAAAAAAAAAAAAAAAAAAAAGGGGTAATTGTAAACATCATTAGTTTTCGATTTAAATTTGCCGCTAATTATCAATAACCGACAGTTTCTCAAGGTAGGGAATATTACTTCTCTGCCAACACACAAACGAATTTTGTTGCTGAGCCAACCATTTCAGTTTGCTCTCGAACTTCGTTAAGAGACACTACAAAAAATTCTATTTTCAGTTTATGAGTATTGTGCTAAAGTGAGCTTATAATTTTTTTTTGGTAAGGTAAGTAATGAATATTCATTTATAACATGTTGAAATATATTACTTCAAGTGTTCCCACTTGTTCGAACACTGTTTAAACAACAAAAACGCTTGAAAATCGTGTTTACGTTTACCCCTGTAAAAAGTATATACGGGGCAAATGTAAACAGGATAGAAGATGTGAATCCTCGTGTTAATCCTTCATCCAAAAAATCGTAATTCCTAGGTTAAGACAACAGAGTTATAGCGAAATTTTAACTACTTAGGATGTCCTAAGACGATTAAAAGAAGCGCTATAAAAAAGGACAAAGAAACCAAAAGTAAAAAAAAATACAATGTGCACCAAAAAGAAAATTACAACCGGATAAACCAAAACTGAAAAAAACCGGAATTAAAAAAAATAATAAAAATTAAGAAACTTCCAGCAAGGAGAGTGACAATTCCCTTCGTCTAAGTGACAATGACAGTCCCTGGGAGGAAGATTTTAATGTTGCTGGAGACGAAGATTCTATCATAACAACTAAGACGCCCATTTCAAACTTATCAAATGGAAATTTTGTACTTGATCAGTTCAGGGAAGGAAAAAGAATGTTTGTTCGGTTGAGAACGTTATCAATCAGGATAGTTTGTGGCCGCAGATCAAGTAATTGGAGAGTTGCCCTTTCCTATCATTAAAACTAAAGGTCAAAGAATTTATTATCATTTCGAAAAAAAAGTCCCTGTTATGGAAAGATAAATTTACTTTTTCTGTTTAACTTATGTGTTCTTGCCAGAGTTCCTACTTTTGTGTTTAGGTTGTTTATTTTGTATTTTTGTAATATAACTTCCTATAGACTTGAATGCGTTTTCAGTTTTAGATAAATGATGGTACAGTTGGGGTAAATGTAAACATATTCATATTACTAAAGAGCTTTGGAGGGACTGAATAAATTGGAATATGATTTGTTTACAATTTCCTCTTTACATACCTTAACAGATGGTCTTGTGTTCAGCTGTTTACATTTACCCCAAGCTAGTTGGGGGAAATGTAAACGTTAATAACATAAATAAAAAATAAAATTTAAACAAATGTGTTATTATTTAGACCATTGGAGTGGGAAATATAAAGACCATAGAACATAATGCAAGAGTTGTCACTTCAAATAAGCTAAGCTCCAAATTTTAGAATGGAATTAAAACTATAAAAAAATAAAGTTATCAAATATGTTTACTTTTGCCCCACTCGACCCTATATATCACGATATTTCTGGAGCTTGGTAGAAAAAGCGCCAATATCCAAAAATTGCATTTAGCAGCCAATGATTCTACTTAACTACTCAGATTACATTATGTTAATCACAAAAAAGGCCAATGTCCTCAACTATTATATTATGTGATCTTATTTATCTTAGTTCAATAGAAAAAGGACCAATCTGAACATTGGCCCTTAAAATAATTTGAGAAATGTTGCATAAACAGCCAATGTCACAATGGACATTGGCCCTTTTTCTACCAAGCTCCAGACTTATACCCTGATATATCTGAAGCTTGGTAGAAAAAGGGTCAATGTCCATTGTGACATTGGCTGTTTATGAACAGTTTAAAATTCATTTAAGGGCCAATATCCAGACATTGGCCCTTTTTCTATTAAACTGAGATAAATACGATAATAATAATAATAATAATAAAGGTCTTTATTTCAACAGAAAAAAAAAATTACAATAAAAATATGTTGACTTCGAAATAGGCGAGATTCAGTCTACTAGTGGTCCCAGTATACTCTTCTATCTAACCCGAATCAAATAGTATAATAGTTGAGGACATTGGCCTTTTTGTGATTAACATATTATATAATCTAAGTAGTTAAGCAAAATCATTAGCTGCCAAATGCAATTTTTGGACATGTCCTTTATCTAACAAGCTCCAGATATATTATGATATTTATACAAATTAATTTAAAAAATAACTATTTCTATTATAAAGTTGGTAAAACTGCGGCACCAAACCGCATACGTATCGTTGAACAGCGTGTGTTGTGTTAATTTATGAGATTCCCCGAATTTACATCCAGGGAAATCCATTATTTTACAACGACAAAGCAAAATCGAGTCAATATTTATTTCATTATTTGTCCAGGCGTTTGTCGATTCGAATGGACTGTGTTTTTTTTTTAAGCATTTATGTTGACTTGTAAATTATAACGTTAGTTTGTTACAAAATTGAAATGCCAAAACCTAAGCTGAATATTTGGAAGCATTTTGAAGAGATAAAGAAGATAGGAAACACTGGAAAATGGGCGAAATATAATAAATGTAGGAAAGAAATGCAAGGTATACCAACACGTATGAATAATCTTTCATTATAATAATAATAGTAAACTAAAACACTTTTTGCTTTTTAATGTTTCAAGGTTTTTAATAGAGAGTTACTCTACATATGTTTCGCCTTCTTTTACAGACCTAATTATAGTATGGTTTATTTTTTATTGCTGTTTTGGAAAGTCCAGGGATGTTGACTAACCTGAACATTTGTCAATAATAGGGGTATGGTGGAATTTTGTTGGTCATTAGTAGTAATAAATGTATTATTTTTGAAAGATTTTTTGATTTCTAATTGTTCTAATAAATCTAATTTTTTGCTTTTGCTTTCAGCATGAAGTAGTTCTATTTTATTTAGACTTATGAAATGATTATTTTCAATACAATGTGTTGACATTCCTGTGTTTTTGACATTGTTTAAGATTAATGTTTTATGTTCTTTAGGTCTATTTTTAATACATCTGCCACTTTGACCAATATATACAGCATTACAATCTGAACAATGGATTTTATAGACACCTAACTTACCTAGCTTATCTAGTTTGTCCTTATTATTCATAAGTATCTTACCTAAGTTTTGTTTGTTGACGCAAATGGTTTTACATCCTAAATTATTCAACTTATTGCTAACCTTATTACTGAATTTTGATATGTGATTGACAAATTTAGGATGTAAAACCATTTGCGTCAACCAACAAAACTTTGAAACATTAAAAAGCAAAAAGTGTTTTAGTTTACTATTTTAAAAATGTTTCAAGGAACCAACTGCCGATTCAATCGAATTTAATAATCTTTTAGTTAAATGCCCGGACACTCAGACAAATGGAAATGAAGTAACACTAATAGGACCTGAAGCCAAAGAATCGAAAAATGTTGCTAGTGACCCCTCAACAAGCCAGCAAGGTAAATAAATTCTAAATTTGATTAAACAACCAAACAAAAAGTAATTAAAATGTAATTAACAATAGTTGCACTTTATCGCACACAAATCTGAAAGAAGTGGTCTTCTTGTTCTAATATATTTTTTCTTGTATGTTAGTTGATCTTGGGAAAGAAATAGTGGAGCATCCGGCAAAGAAAACAAAATTGGGTCTGCTTAATATATGTAGACTAGTAGTAGAGATGTAACGTCAAGAAAATACACCAAGCAAATTGACATTCAAATGGGAAATTTTGTTTACTCCACCAATACCCCATTTTTACATGTAGAACACAAAAAATTTCTAAAACTATGCAACTTATTAAGACCGGGATGTGTCCCTTCCAGTAGACGCCAGATTGGAGGATCTATTTTGAATGAAGTTTATTCCGAAACAATGATGGAATGTAAAAATAAATATGAAGGAGAAATTGTATCAATGTCCTTGGATGGATGGAGCAACATACATAACGAACCAATAGTATATAAGTCTTTTGTAACTCAGTCCGGTGAATCTGTGCTTATCGATACATCTGGTAATCATCATTAACAACATCTCATGTCAGAGTACTTGAGAAAGAAATTGCCTTGGAAAGTATCTCTAACGCCACTAAAAAATTTGGGAGTATCAGTACAAAGCATAATTACAGATAATGCTAGTAATGCCACTAAAATGAGAGCATACTTAGAAAGTAACAACTTAGCACAATATGGATGTTCAGCATATATATTAAACCTTGGCATTGGACAATTCTGCAGTTACTGGTCACATTGTATGAATAATAAAATATTTTCGAAATAAACAGTTACCTGCCGCCTTTGTAAAGGAAACACTCGGAAAAAAACTTATTTTATCCCATGAAGTTTGTTGGAACACGATGACCGATGCCTTAAAGTCATTCTTGGATAATCGATGACATAGATCCAGGCATGTAGAAAATCATAAATGACATAAATATTGTAATAAATGCTAAACATATACTCAGTTACCTAAAGCCAATAGCTGTCGCTTTAGACAGAGCTCAGAGATAAAACGACTATTGCTGTTGCAGTTGAAATTTGGCATAAACTGGAACTGGATCTTAAAGAGCAACACTAGACGTTTAAAAAGTTCAATTTGAAGCATTCTTGTAGTTCAGAAGAGGGTGGTAAGAATTAGGGGAGCCTGGGGTAATAAGGTTAAAAAAAATCAATGGTTTGACTTTGAAACTAAATTATAAAAAAATCGTCTATGATATCGCTTTTTTTTTTAAATATTCCTAGTGGTGGACCTTTTGTGGCTAAGGAGAAAAATTGACAAATATTAAATCCTATTTTCTGTACGAAAAAAAAATGAGTTCTTATTACCCCACTACCAAGTTCTTATTACCTAGTTTGGGGTAATAAGAATTTGGTAGTGTATGGAGGTAATGGCTCTTATTTGAAGGTGCGTAGGGTAATAAGAGCTTATCCATGTTTTTTCTTTTTAACCTGAAAAAATATGCGGTAGTATTCGTTAGTAATAATTTACCAATTTGTTGAACAAAAAGTAGCAACAATAGACCGCAACTGGTGTTAGAGACAATACAGGTAGTGTTTTAATTTTTAAAGATATTGATAATTTTAAAATATGTTTATAAGAAAAAAAATTGTGACTATTTAAATCTTCATATGTTAAGACAAATATTTTTTTCTACTAGCGTGCGGAAAAACGCATTTTCCGCACATGTTTTAGTGCGGAAAATCCACTTTTCCGCACCGTGCGGCAAAGATTTTTCCGCACTGTTATATTTTGAAATTAAATTTAATTAAATTAAATGCTGTACGATTTGAAGTCACTGTTCATCATATTACCTTTGAAATATCTTAGTTGCTATGGTGTATATAACCAGTTGTTGATTTGTATGTCACTGTCAACAGAATATTATAAATTTAAACTAGTTTATCAGTTTTTCTACTGGAGTTTTGCTGAATTCTTCGGCACGCAAAATGATTTCCGATGAAGAGATGAATGAATTAATATTGTAAAATTTTGTTCATTGTAATAAAAATTTAAAAAAAAACTCCGTTTTTTAAATTATTTTCAATTTGTTTCCTCACGCTAGTAGAAAAACTATTGTTCCTAACACGTGCAGAAACCTATTTTTCCGCACTTAAATGCTTGACACCACTCCGCTACGCGTCGTGCTGTCAACGGCATTTGCGTGCGGAAAAATCGATTTTCTGCACTTGTTAGGAAAATAGCTATTAAAGAATTTCACTTTTTACATTAGTTATATAGTACCTACACTGTGTGTGTACAAAGTCCCGGACCGGTCAATTATTTACAAAATGGCGCACAATATAAAAAAACTTCCGGTATAGAAGTTGTGGGCCTTAAAAAAATCTATAAAACTAGGACACCTGTAATTATACAGGGTGCCTCAAACAGTCACGGTAAACAAAACTTTCGTTTTTTTAAATGAAACGCCCTATATCTTACAATACTTTTGGATTCTACATAAAATATCAATTATTTTTTAATAAGCACACTAAGTCTAAACTTAATAGTTTCTGAGATATCGACTTTCGAAAAATTACATTTTTGAACTTTGACAGCTTCTAGCTCCCTAACGGTATATCTTAGAGCAAAACGGCTTACATGTCCCTAACTTACTTTTTTATTATCTCCCTAAAAATATCAAATTAGTATCTGCAACAAGGAACAAATATTATATTATTGGGTTCTTATTACCCATGTACCCACGTCCTTATTACCCCAAAACGTTTTTTTTTCGGGTAATAAGAACTCACCTAAAAAAAAATAAAATAAAACAAGCTGTAATAGTTTGTTACCAAAAACCCTTTAGTTGAGACCTTTAACTTCGAGATAGGTTCATAATAAAAGACACAAACCGTTACAACTTAAAAATAAAAATTTTTATATTAGCCGCTACGGAAATCTCAAGAGCCGAAAACACCAACCTGAAATACATTTTCAAAAAAAAATACAAAATGATACAATAAAGCCGTATGAATTATTTTGACGATACCTTTCGTTGTATAAATTATTTTATATATTTTTAAAACCATTTATAGTTTTTTTCAGCTGAAATGTTTGACCGTTCCTATTACCCCAAGTTCTCATTACCCCAGGCTCCCCTATGTGAGAAATTAAATACAGGGAAAGTCGCAGATGTTTTTAAGAATGTAGGGATAATGACTGTTTATGCCATTTTTTATATGAATGTTTAATGCTTTTTTTTTTTCAACATAGTGTTCAATGTAAAAATAAATCGTAAATATGGTACCAGAACAGGAGATGTTTCATATTCGGTGCATCCATTAACACTTACTGAAAAATACCCCCATTATATTATATGCTTAAAATTATTCAGTGCTTTGCCGAATAGAACCAAAAAAGAAATTCATTCACAAAAATTATTTAAATTTGCAATCAGAAAAATGTTAATCGATCTAGAACCCTACAAATTGAGTGATTTTATTCATTCACTTTGAAGTCATTTCCTTTTATGTTCTATGTGTTCATGATTTGAAATAATGAAATTTATTATTATTAAACCACTCTTTATATCTCAGATTATATGAACTTTATCAAGTCTGTTTTTATCGGAGACAAGTCTCAGACAACCTGTTTGATATTTAAGAAATATAGGAATGAGATTGGTACAAATATCAGTATATAATACTTAATTATATTCACAACCCCACAAAACAACTACTGTAGGAACTCTGTAACGTGCAGGCCATTGAAGAAATACTGATTGAATTATCAAGAATGTTTGCAAAAAACAACATAACCTGAATATTATCCAACCCTGCTGTCTTCAGCGTGTTCCCATCGTTAACCCATGAAATGTGAACAACTATTGATATATTAAAAACAAATAGGTCTCCTGGGGAAGAACCACCACAAATAACAGAAATTGGCAAGTTTAACCGAGAAAGCAAAATTTCTAGGGGTTATTTTGGATGATGTTTTGTCTTTAGTGCCTTAGCAAGATTTTCAAACTAAGAAGGGTATATATCATTCGAATTTTGGGATTCACATCCGATATTTTATAGTTCAGTATGGGAATAGCAAGGACGTAGAAAAATTATTTGTGTGATAAAAAAGGGCATCAAGAACTATGTTAGGGCTAAAATCATGTCGAGGTAAATTCAGGGAAAACAAATTGTTAACTGTAACTGCTGTCTATACAGGGTGGCCCACTCTCAACGCAGGATTTCATAGCATCTAAACTAAACTACTCAATATTTTAATATTTTTCAAAAACAGGGCCATAGGGAGACATTAGGCCTACAGTTTAAAATCCCCAAAAAAAAAAGATCCATAGCAAAGTTATATTTTTTTAAATGGAACACCCTATATCTTTCAATATTTTTGCATTCTACATAAAATAACAATTATTTTTTAGTAAGTGCATTATAAGTCTAACTAAACTTAATAGTTTCTGAGATATCGAGTTTTGAAAAATGACATTTTTGAACTTTGACAACTTCTAGCTTTCTAACGGTACGTCTTAGAGCAAAACGGCTTGCATGTCCCTACCTTACTTTTTTTATTATCTTTCCAAAAATTCCAACTTCCGGTTAAACCGGAAGTACTATATTTCCGGCTTTTGAGCTACATCCGGTTTAATCGGAAGTTGACACTTCTAGAAAGATAGTAAAAAAGGAAGATAGGGACATGCAAGCCGTTTTGCTCTAAGACGTACCGTTAGAAAGGTAGAAGCTGTCAAAGTTCAAAAATGTCATTTTTCAAAACTCAATATCTCAGAAACTATTAAGTTTAGACTTATAATGCACTTACTAAAAAATAATTGTTATTTTATGTATAATCCAAAATTATTGTAAGTTATAGGGTGTTCCATTTAAAAAAAAAATATAACTTTGCTATGGATCTTCTTTTTTTTTGGACATCCGGTATATTTTAAAAAGTTGAGTAGTTTAGTTAGATGCTATAAAATCCTGCGATGAGAGTGGGCCACCCAGTATACAAGAATGTATATTTTTTTACAAAAATAGAAGGTTATTTAAAAATAGTGCTCCACAAACCATATGTCCATCTAGACATACGAACTACAAAATTCTATAGTTCTGAATGTTCCCATAAGGTCCCTTAGAAATTTTGAACTATTTCATATTGGTCATCACAGTACCAACTATGGTTCACATGCGCCCCTGATACGGGCCATGCGTTTTCTCAACCACCACAATAAGTTGGATATATTTTCTAATTCCCTCACTTCTCTTAAAAAAAAGGTAATTGTCAATTGTTTATAGTTGTATAATTTCGTCGATACCATCGTAAACTTACTTTTGTCAAGTTAGTATTTAGATATTTCAATAGCCTTTTAATTTAATTTCAGTTGTATTGATATTATAATGGGTTGTGCCCGTATATTTTACAAATAAATAAATAAATAAATAAATAAATAAATAATTATCCTAGGCATAGATTAACAATTACTGAAAAAGGAGCATACTATAACTGTGTAAAGTTCTTTAATTATTTGCCAGCAACTATAAAGGCAATTGATAATATTAATAAGTTAAAAAAGAAAATATTTGAATTGCTGGTAACTATAGAGCCTTACAATGTTATTGAATATTTTGAATCTGTCAGAAATTTGTAGAATTAGGAATTGTTTGTTTTTGAATATTTATTTCCTTTTTTTTGACGTTATGTCGTTTTATGTTGTATCTTCAAGTAACATACTTTTAAAATAAAGATTGTTTATTATTATTACTCTTTGAATTAGATTTTAACATTATAGCCTGTCAATTTTTTTTGTAATAGTAGTGAGGCACTAAATTCACTAACAACAAAACATTGTTGGAAAAGGCGCCAAATTATTTTGCACTTAAAAACTTTAAATCAACCTCGGCACAACGCACTTCTCGATCAAGGCAAGAAGCCGATATAAATTTCCTACCTAAATGAAAAGACCTAATAAGTTTTCGAAGACCCAACAGATGTCAAAGGTTTTACCAAACATAAAAACCCAAACAAGATCCCGTATATAAACTGTTATGTTCAAATTGTGATTTTATGTTTTATTGATATTTTTTTAATCTTTTTTTATGCTCTACTTTTATAATATTAGTATACATTTACGTTATATTCTAAAGCTGAAGGACCTCAGGTTGATGCCCATTTAAATAACTATGGTTTAATACAGAACATTAAGTAAGTAAGTAAAACTCAACACCTACATCAGATTGATCTACTAACACCCACCTCTAGCCAAACCAAGAAATCCATATTAGAAGATTGCAGTGATAAAAAATTTAGAAAGAGGGTTAGGGATATTCCGATTGCCAAGGCTTACTACACTGTTGATGAATTCCTCCAAGACAGTTTGAATTGAGTCTTGCTTATCTGTGGACTCGATCTTCTGTATTGCAGATTGTGTATATAATAATAATTTGGAACTTTCTTATTTTATTTTTATTTTTGTTTTTAAACATGTGATTGTTGTGTGCTTTGGTGTGAATGTATATTAGAGCGAAGTCTTACTTCCCCTACTTATGTAAAGGAAGGTAAAGGGGGAAAATATGATTATAAATTTCAACTGTGTATTCTGAAATTTATATATTAGCCGGAGCCTGGAATACTCATACACGTTCTTGAAGTATATTGTAACATTTTGAATTTTTTTCTTTTTTTAACTTAAGCTGAACCAATAACTACCGAACTATGCATTAGAGATCGCACAATATCGGTAGTTTTTGCCGATTATCGGTATCGTATTGGAAGGAAAATTGCAGATATATCGGCAAAACAAGTAAAATAAAATAATTCCATTTTTCCATGTCAGGGGTTTATTTTCATTGTCGTTTTTAATTTATTTAGACTTTCCTTTTTTAGTGTGTGATGTTTAGAGTTTATTCAACTTATTTTATTTATGTTTAATATTATTTAAATAAATAATAATATTACAGCACACTACGCCACTAAGAATAAGTTAAAATGGGTGAAAACAAACTCCCGTTGTCGAGAAGTGACGTTGCGGTGTTATTCTTACAGCAATCGGACTTTACAGGATTTAGCAAATTTATGGTTCAGAACCGTATTTTGTATTTTTTAATTACATTCGACGTTATAAAAACCAGGGTTAATATGATTTAAGTTTTGTTTTTTCTTTAAAAAGTCATGAATTTCTAACCCTGATAAAAACTAAACACTGAAATATGTAGATACGGCTTTGCTGATACGATATATCGGTATCGGCAAAAAGTCATATCATGCGCTCTCTAAATAAAACCAGTCTAGTTAGGTTCTGTTTTCTCAAGCAAAGTTTTTTAAAGGATTGTACTTACATATTTAGCACAGATATTGGGTTACCTACTTTGGTTCGTTTTTATTTGTATAATATTTAGGACTAAATTAACCTTTTGACCAGCTTTATAAATGAGAATAAATTTCTTATCATAATAAAGCTTTTTTTAACATAACTTTTGGTACTATACAGTGAGACAGACAATGGATTAATAACAATTTGGGCTTTAACAAAGTTAGCATGTTTTGTTTTATGGCTTCCAAATAAATAATAAAAGAGAACTAAATCTTTTTTACTAAACTACTATGTGGTTGAATTTTTCAATTCTAAAATCATGGGATCACATAAACCTTACAGAATTGCAATCCCTACTTGATTATTGGTTCAATATGATCCTGACAATATGGTTGTGGATAGATGTAACACAGATACTATCCACAAAGAAAGCTATAGAATTTGATATTTTAAAGCTGTATTTACAATTATATGGTTTGTGACGAATTGGCAAATATTTAACATTTTCCTACTTTTCATAAAATAAAACATTTTTCTTTTTGTTAGAAAACAGTGATAAATATGGTTTACTCACCTATGAATGTAGTTTTCTCTATTTGAAGGTAAATCATAGTTAATAACTAGCGAAACCTGTTGAACATCAATGCCTCTCGCCAACAAGTCCGTGGTAATTAACACTCTTGAAGATCCTGTCCTAAACTGTCTCATAATAACATCTCGTTCCTTTTGCTCCATATCACCATGCATAGCTGATACAGTGAAGTCCCTCTTATGCATATTCTCAGTTAACCAGTCTACTTTGCGGCGAGTATTACAGAAAATAACTGCTTGAGTGATGGACAATGTATCATATAAATCACATAATGTTTCCAGTTTCCAATCTTCTTTCTCAACATAAACGAAAAATTGTTTAATACCTTCTAGTGTAAGTTCTTCTTTTTTCACTAATATTCTTATGGGATTACGCATAAAGGATTTAGTGACATCAAGCACATCAGGAGGCATGGTAGCAGATAACAGGATAACTTGAACGTCAGAATTCAATGTTTTAAATACATCGTGAATCTGATCCTTAAAACCACGGGATAACATCTCATCGGCTTCATCTAAGACAAACATCTTTATATGATGAGGTCTTAAAGCTCTGCGTGTGATCATATCATATACCCTACCAGGAGTTCCTACAGAAACAGAAAAAATATGATGTGGTAAATTACATACTAGAAACTACAGTATTATGGTGTGTCAGGGAGTCCTCTTTCTTGGTTTAAGAGTTATCTTTCTGGCCGTAGGCAGGTGACTAGATATGGATTGGAAATATCTGATGAGATTGTTAATGAAAATGGAATTCCTCAGGGGAGTGTACTTGGCCCTTTGCTATTTATTATTTATATAAACGATATTAATCATGTTGAAGGTACACATTCCATCAATCTTGTTGCGGATGACACTCTAGTTTATTGTTCAAGTGATAATTTGGATAATGCTGTTTTGAATATGAATAACTCATTGCGTAGTATTGATAAATATTTATTCAAGAACAAACTTAAGTTAAATGCTAGTAAGACTAAAAGTATGATTTTAACATCTTCACATAAGTATGACCAGATTGTTTGGAATTATATTGAAATCAGAATTGATGTCAGTACAATTAAATTTGTTAATGAGATTAAATACTTAGGGTACATAATTGACAGATGCTTAAAATTGAATAGTCATGCTGAATATGTTTATAGAAAGATTACTACAAAGTTATATTTTTTCTCTAGAATATGCAAGAAAATATCAATGACTATTGCCCAACATTGTTCTTTCTGCTTAGCAAGAATAAGATTTCACAGTTGCAAAAACTACAGAACAGGGGGATGAGACTGGTATTGGGAGTTAATGGATACACACCAATAAGATTTATGATGGATTGTTTGAATTGGTTTTCGGTGGATAACAGAATTTTTTTATTGAGTATGGTTTTTATTTATAGGCTGAGTAAGGGATTACTGCCCGATTATTTTGGAGATTTTGTAGTAAGGAATCATGATATACACAATTATAATGTTAGAAGACATGCCAATTTTCATATAACAAGAACAAATACAAGGTTTGGAATGAATAGTTTATTTCACAAGGGCTTGAATGAATTTAACAAGCTGCCTCATTTTATTAAAGAGTCAATAAGCGTTGGTCAATTTAAGCAAAGACTCAAAAAACACATCAGGGATCGAGTGTGATTGGTTCTGAATGGATGGTAATTCCTGTAAATGTAGTGATTTTCTTTGAGGTTTATAAATGTTGTGCCTGTTGTATTGTGATATTGATAGTAAATTATGATGATATAAGGCAATAATTTGTAACTTAACCTAATGTTGTGTTTAATGTTTATGGTAATTGTTTCAATTAGTGTGCAGTTATGCCCTTTGTTGTAATGTTGGCAGATATTTATATTGAGATTAATGTTATTAATGTTTTGTATATTAGGCTTGTCCTACAATAAAGAATTTTATTATTATTATATACTTATACTACTAGTTATCAATTTATAAACAACATTTTAATACAAAATAAAAAGGCAGACTTTTCAGAGAAATATTATTTCCTTATAAAAGAAGACAGGACCAGTAATTTCAATAAAATAAGTTTGCTTTTCCTTTCCACTTTAAGCAGTGTCTTGAATTGAAAGAAATATGTAGTTTCATTGAAAAACTTCGATAGTATACTTTTGATTTACTTATCACTTCTGAATAAAGATGTAAATAAAAATATTGGCAATTTGGGTGAGAATGTTGGGAAATTCTAAAATATTTTGAAATTGTTCATATTTACTTGTAGTAGCTATACCTATTATAATAGTTCTGTGATAAAAAAGTCTAATTCAAAAAATATCCATGTAACAAACCGTTACCTAACCTGAATGGAACCTTATTGAAAATAAGTAAGTTGAATGCATTTCTATTAGGTATTTGAATTATATCAGTTAAAATAAAACTGCATCTGCAATATGTAAAAAATGTGAGCTAACTCTAACATTCTTAATACTTATTAAAATCCATTTTACTGAGATATAGTTCAATATAAAGTTCAAATATGCAATATTTTAAAGAATGTCAAGTTTTTTACTTGATTTTATGAATAGATAGCCTTCACTTTTCTAGGTAATACTTATTGATAAAAAAGAGAAAACTGTAAATTTTATATCTCTACTTATTACCAAAAAAAAATATTTATGATTTCATATCAATGAGAATTTAGCACTGCAAATATAATTGAAAAACCTGTATATTAAAACACTCAAAATCTTAATCAACAAGTATTTTCAATATTAAGATATTAATTTTGATACTTATTAAACTATGATTACTTACTTAGAACTAATATCCCCTGCCAAGAAACATAAAATTTAATATTTTAGTGTGTAATCTAATTTTATAACTAGGTAAATTACTCACCCACAACTACATGCACTCCAGTTTCAAGTTTTCTCATATCTTCCCTTACATTTGTACCACCGATACACGCATGACATTGAGCAGACATGAAGTCACCCAAAGCAATAACTACTTTTTGAATTTGCTGTGCTAATTCACGAGTAGGTGCAAGAATAAGAGCTTGACACTCTCGGACCGATGTATCAATTTGTTGCAGAATAGATATAGAAAAGGTAGCAGTTTTTCCAGTACCAGATTGTGCCTGTGCAATAACATCATGTCCTTTAACACAAGGTATAATAGCCCTCTGTTGGATTGCGGAAGGCTTTTCAAAACCATAAGCATAAATTCCTCTTAGCAATTCTTCTTTTAAATTCATGTCATCAAAGTTGTCAACAACTTCTTCCCAGTTGGACTCAATAACACCATCAGGGTCCATTCCAGGAGGCCCATCATAGCTTTGAGGTTCTTTTTCTGAAGATGGGCCGTTTTTCTCCCAATCTTCATTTCTAAAATAAAACAATGATTCATTCTTGCAATATGGACTTATATACATAATGCTGAAGCTAATATAATTAAAATTAAATGATTTAATATGATGAGAAACAAAAATTAAAATAAATTTAATATAGAAACTAGAATTCAAGAAACCTATCTGCTTAAAAAATATAAAATAAAATTATATAATGCATAATCAAATTAATAAGTTAAAAGTAGATACCACTGCTATGTAGTTGTAAGGTTAGTGTTTGTTGGGGAAAATAAGAGAACCTTTTTACATTGAAGATATATTTAGAATTACCCGCTTTTTTTAAAATTAACAGATTATTTCCGTGGTATAAACGCCATGTTGGCAGATAATATTGGACCATGCGGCATACGATAGTAATACTAAAAGTAACATATCTCGATCCAAATAATATGAATAGGGACAATAAACACACACTGGTTACAGTAAATCTTAATCTGTCCTTAAAATAACTTAAATTATCTTTAAATTACCGACTACTCACCGCCGTTCAGATCCAGACATGATTCACTTCGCGTTTTTGCTAAGTAAAAGACTGTCTAATTCGACTTCAAGAACTAATATTCCTACGCGATGACAGCTGGAAGAAATATTATCGTTAAGACAACAGAAATGATAAGATTGTAACTTAAGTGCATGGAGAAATTCGAAAATTATTGTGTTTTCCCAAATTAAGAGCATTTATACCTAAAAAAGTAAATTAATAAAATTATTAAATAAATACATTGCGGAGTACAGCTTCCCGTGTTATTCCGGAACTCGTATAACAGTGTTTTCCCGCCTATATCTGAAATACCCTAGTCGCTGAACAATAATACGTGTAGAAATTATTACTTGTAAATTTATCTTTAAAAATTTTGACAACGCTTTATGACTTGCAACTGGTTTTACTATAGACAGAAGGGCAACTTTAGGTTGATTGATCTTACTTTGCCTTGCAGGTATACATTGTATAAAGTATAAAAAATATAAAATATGTAAGTTAGGCTCGGTTAGGCCGAGTCTGGCCGTTTAGTTAAAAACACATATCATTTAGTTATCAGTTAAGGATTAATGAAAATACAGTATAGGCAAAATGATTTTAACCAAATTTGAACAGTCTCGTATCTTTCAAAATTTATCATAATTATATTAAATTATTCACATTCTCATAAAATGTGACAGGTGTACATCACTACATAACTTTATTTGTCTTCCTTGTTCTGCAGCAAAGACATGTAGAGCAAGATAGGAAAAATTCTGCAGTCTGCACCAACGAAGACTAGGGTAAAACAATGAAGACTAGGTGTTCGCACACAGAAAAATTAAGGTTAGTTTACCGAATGAAGTGCGGCACGAGTTGTAAGTTGTAAACCATTGTGAGGTGCAACATTTCTTGCACAGGGTGCAATCAGTTCCGCACTTGCTCCTGGAGGTCGTGCGGTACCGAAAACTGGATGAATACGTCAAAAAATACAAGGTTTTGAAAAATATCCGACTTAATTGTATATTTTAAATACTATGTTGTTATGTTGACCAGTATTAGTACTGATAGCGATGATGAGTATTATCCTCAGTTAATTGGAAAAATGGACACAAGGTCACATCTGTAAATCAATTTGGTAGTAAACTCGTGAAATATTTGCCCATTGAAGAGATCGAGCGAGTATACAATAATAGTCTACCGCAAAAAAATGGCGATTCGACAATTTGTTTTTTTTCGCATAAAACAACATGCTCTACCTATGGAGGCCTTACATAGTCCTCCATAGCACTACTCTTTGGCACTACCTAAAATATTTTTGACAATGTGGTGTCGTCGCTTTCTACTAGAAAGTAGTAGCAACTTTGAAAGTTTAAACTGAACACCCTGCGCGTATATTAACTTATTTTTACAATCTCCTGCTATAGGGGACTCCCTATATTTTGCGGGGTATTGTAGGCCATGCAGCCACGGGCTTTTCGGACCGTGCAGGACTCTGACAACCTGTATATATTTTTACTGATGTGAAGAGTTGCTTAAATGCGCCATTATTTATTTATGTTTGTGTATGTTTATATTTTTAAATTGTCAAAATTATTTCAGTATAAATATTTTTAAATGGTATATATAAACCATCAAAAATAGTAATCTCGGTTCAAGAATACATCTAGGTATACACGGCGCGAATAACAAAAGTGCAATTACGTATCTCAATAAATTATGGCACTCTGATTGGCCAGCTTAAGGCAAAATTTTCATAAAGCCGCATTACAGTTGGCAAGTTTTTCTTTCACCTGAAATTTTTTATTGCAGCAATTTTTAATTGCGGCAATGAAAATTGCCAATCGCTTTACAGTGTGCAATTATTTACATTATTATTAGACATGCTGCCAACTAAGTAAAATAAATTGGCAGATAACCTAACTTTTTCGCGTTGTTTTGAGTATGGATGGTTCGTTATTTATGGGAATTAAAATAAATAAACTTCGTGTAAATGGTGAGAATAACAACAAAAACAAACACCAATATAAAAATGATAGAAATCTAGGTCTGAATGGTACAACCAAAAATACTTATATTTTTTCAGGTTAGTTGCACTGAAATTACCAAATAATTCCCCAAACTTGCGCTTGCAACTGCAATAAAAATAGGTCCGGAGCTATTTCTCGCAATCGCAATAAAAATTGCAACAGCTGATCACTAAACTAGCTTTGCGCATGCTTGCAACAAAAATCGTGCAATTTTTTATTGCAGCAATAAAAAATCCCTTACTGTAATACGACCTATATAGCTGCTGAGTTTTATTATTATTGTTGAAGTTTCCGCTACGATCGATCGGGTGACGCGAATGACTGCTTTTTAACAGCGGCAACGAAGTGTGCGAATTAGCATAGCCGACAAGTTCGTACTTTCGTAATTTAAGGTCTTATTAAAAAGCCGCCATTGCTATACCTATATGTTTTTATATTCGAAGTTATTCACATTCATTTTTTAATCGGTGCGTGTTATATGCATGCATTCTCATATACTTATACTTACGTGTTATCTCCATGCTTGTTGTTGTGATTTCGATATTCTATAGTACATCTAGATCAAAGAAGTTGTCCATATTGCTCCAAATGTAAAAAAAATTGCTATTATTGTCTATTTTTTTTTAATAGGTACTTCTTAGCCCGTTTCCTATCAGCCGAACATTATGTTTAAAAACTATGGAAGAAAACTATTCAAACGCAGTTCTAATGAGTAGTTAGGTATATTTATTTTGTTTGGAGAATGTGATAAAATAATTGGCTTTATATTGAAATATATCCGAATTTTTTTACCAATTCAAAACATTTTAGTTGCGGTTGGTTCAACTCAATTTTGGGCATTAAAGTAGAATCTTCTGAACGGTAGAACGATCCTCATGGGCACTTTGGGATGTGCTCTTACATCTTTTTGTGAGACTCGATGGGTAGAGCGGCATGAAGGGGGTACTCATCGACTTATGTTAAGTCGTTGGGGGTACTCCAATTTTCTGTTCCTGATAAAAATTGTGGAAAATCTGGGCAAGATTTCAGAGTGGCGTGACCCGAGCACAGCTGGCAATGTTGCTTCATTGGCGATAAATTTCTATGTACATAACTCTCAGTTCATCGTCTCAACATTGTGTTTGAGTGACGTAATGTCCCTCACGCAGTCTCTGAGTAAAATACTTCAGAAGACGGCGCTCGATCTTAATGAGGCGGTACTATATTCTAGTGATTAACACAATTTGTATTCTTGTTAGTCGTCGGGACAATTTAGACGCTAGTTTTAAGAAATCCTGGCAGCGTGCAGAAGATCTAACTATAATATCAGCTGGGTCTCGAGCCGGTAATTCCTGGAATCCCTCGCGGTGCGGGACGTTAGATTTATCGTGCAAACTATGAAATTAACTTTAGCCGAGGAATACTACAGAGTATATCAATCTATGTACCCTTACTAGACTTTGTAATCACAGATTTGCATGCGAGAAAATTTTTCAGTTGAAATAACGTTGAACGTCTTTCAGCTACCAGTCTTATTAATTCCAGAAAATATTCTTAAGACCTCTGTTGGTAAAGCAGAAGACAAAGTTAAGTCCTTGCTGGACCGCTTCGGACTGCTACTTAATGTCAATCAGGGTGCTGCTCCCTTTTTCATGAAATGAAAGTTTGTGTGGCGAGAGAAATTGATGCGGAAAAAGGAGCGGGGAGAATATTTGCCAACAACTGATGTAGACGTCTTGGGTGTAGGTGCGATAAGAATGCATTTCCTATTATAAATGAATTTCTACTGGTCCTTGCAATGCTTCCGGTGACCAATCCATCTACCGAGAGATCATTCTCATTTAAGATGAACCAAGCACGAGAACCTATGCATATCCATAGAAATATTTCAATTGATTTGCGAAAACCTCCCGGAGGAAATTCGAAAATCAAAAGATAAAAAATAGGGCAATTGATGACAAGATTTGGGCGTGGTCTCAATGAAAAAAATTATTCAATACCCCCTAACTTCTTAAACGAAGCCGAAATCAAAAAATTATCAAAAGGTGCTTCGCATACGCATTAGTCATTAAACTGCCTACATAACAGTACGTGTTATCAAAAGAGGAAACGGTAGTGGCGTACATATTTTTTGTTCCGCTCAAAATTTGTAACACACCCTGTATCTCGGAAACGAAACATTTCCAGACATAGGTTTAAAGGGACTTTTTTTTATATTTTTAAGTAGGGAAACTCATCCTGAATTTTTTCGCAATATTAATAAATGTTATGTATTCTAATTTATATAATAGTATCCTATATATATAGGTAGGTAGTCCGCATTGACCACAATATTATTATTATTAATATTTATTTGTATTTATTTAATATACAGCCAATTTATTAAAATAAACCGTTTGATAATTTATATAAAAGAAATATATAAGCTTAAGGGAAGAACCGGGCCGTAATAATCACAATAATAATAACAGACAATGAACTATTGCAACAGAATGTGGTGAAAGGACGGTATTTTAAAAAACATTATAACTAAATAAAACTCGGAAAAACTATTGATCATTTTAGAAATAAAGAATTTATTTTATTATCATTCAAATTAAAAAAGAAAATAATAATTTTATTAAAGTTATATTCAGTACGAGGCGTCTTTAAGAAACGAAAAATATTTTATTTAAGATAAGTTTTGGGAGAAATATTGAAAATTAAAATAATTCTCAAATAATTCCAAAATAAAATAAGAAACCTTTTTGAAAATTTTTAAAGATAAATTGGACGTCAAAGTTTTTTTCATAATAAGTTAAAATATTTTAAATATTTTCGGATAAATTAAATAAATAAAATCTATAAGTTATTTATCAACAAACGTGTTATTAGAATTCAGATAACTCTAAAACAATCTGATAAAAATTCAAGAAAATTAAATGAATTAAAAATATTTGGAAAACTCACGTTTATAAAATAAAATAATCCAATAAGGGGTTTATTAACAGAACACATCACAAAGTAACAAAAATATTTCAAACAGAATAAATTAAAATAAATAAAATTTGAATTTATTTTTTACTTCACTTTTCATTTGCGACTGTTTATTTGACCGTGCAAAAAGTACCGTACGAGAGAAACTGATGAAACTAGGCGCTAATAAACTTAAAATAATCTGTCTCCCATCTCGGAGATGACGCGCTAGTACGATTCCTGATCCTGATTGGTCAAAACTCTAACTTAAACTAGTTTTATCTGGATAAATCGCGGAATGGGGACGGATCACGTTGGTGTCAACAATAACACCTGCAGAACATCTGCCGTCCAGCTGCAACTATTTTCTAATAACTGTCAGACAAATTAAGGTAATTACCTTTACCTCGAAATATTTTGTTTTTCTCGTACCGACAAAGGGATTCCAGAAACTGGAACACTTGTGTAAACATCTGCAAGCACTTGGAGGTGTTGTTGTGATCAATTTTCCCATAAATAGGTGAGATTGCTAGAGGAAAAGTTAGTTCATTTTTAACCTTCGTTATGTTCAAATACCTACAAAGTTAGTACTGTCGTCCGTCGAAAGTTGCCGTGCCGTAATAGTCAAGTGTAGTGGTGAAAAGTTCAGTTCGGAAGTTGAAAGTGCGTTGACCCGAAGTCACACGGAGATAGTAAAGTATCGTCGCGGCGGTAGAAATCTTTACTTATTGACTTGGCACGGTAGCGCGAAAAGTTTTATTGAATAAAGCGTAAAGTGAGCGCATTTCTAAAAGTCAGTGTCGACGTTAGGATTATTTGTCTTTTAAATAAGTAAGTTAGGAGATTTGTTTGTAAATTTAAATTTTAATGTTGGTGGCTCCGATAGAAATTTGATATTTTAATAAATAAGTGAAACTAATAGTGACTTTGCGGCTTTACTGCTAGAAATTAGAAGTAAACTCATTTACTTTACGATTAAATATTGCTCCCTTTCAACAATATATTGCTCCTTGTAAAAGAAAAATATAAACTACTTCAATTCGACAACAATTTGGATATATATTTGGTATAACACACTGGTACTGCGAACCCCATTGAGGATTATTGTAGCCGCCTTCAAGGAATGAGGTAATAAAATAGTAAGTATAGGTACCCATTTAAGAATAGAAGGTGGGCGCACAAGAACTCGCCAAATATAAAGAGCATACGAAATAAGTCGTTTTTCATATACTCACTTATAAAAGTTCGCAGATAGAGAGAGTTAAATAAATAATTTTTCGAATAAAAAATAAATAAATATATTAATTATATTTTACCATCATTATAACTACTTGGGCATAGTTTACATTAATAGGTACTGTAAACTTATTTCACTTGGGTAACCAATAGTAAACCTAAACATAGGAATAAAATAAACTATTTTATAATAAAGCTATAAAATATACCTATATTAATGTATACGTTTTGTGGGTAAAAAAATATCCTATATCATGGTGCAAAAATAAGACTAAACGAATTTTAAATATTGCTACGAAAAGAAATTGAGAGAGTAAAATATTTTCAGTACTTACTTCCAGAGATTATGGGAAAAAATTATTAATTTTTTGTGTGAGCCTAACAATAGAAAAATCCAGAAACACTTTTTTTGTAGGTATATGTAACGTGATTTTTTTTTATCTATTCGACACTCCGTCGAGTTCAAAATCTTAAATAATACACCAATTTGAAATTTTAATAACTTACAGACATAAGTAAAGATAGGGAAAGTTCTTTACACGAAAAATGGTTCTGAGTTAATAACTGCAATAAAATGGGTGCCAAGTGCCATCGTAAACGCCCGTAAATTTCCAGTATTCATTCTCGGGGACTGGATTATAATGATTTCTAGGTACGCACGTACGGTTAAATTAAAATAAGATTATTTTAAATGTTGAGATATATCCCTTTTGAGAGATTGAATGTCAGTCTTTATTTCTCACGGGAAGTGTTTAGTTGTATTGCAATATCATTTTACGAAATATTATATTATACCTATGTATAAAACAGCATTAGGTGGAAATTCTGAAGCAACAAGTTATAGTATTTAAAAAATTATAATTAGTTTTTTTTTTCATTTTATTAAACTAATATAAACACATTATGAGTATAATTACTTAATTTCCTTCGTCCGACTCTTTACTGCACCTTTATACTATGACATATTTATTGTCCACACAATAATGGCATTGACTCTTTAGTTTTATTGCAGTTAAAAGGTCAAAACCATTTATTGTAAAAAGAACTATACGTACCTACATTAAAAAAGATTACGGCTGGTAATAGGTACGTGTACCTACTGGAAAGAAACATACATGTATCTAGATATTTTAATTTAGTTATATACCGGGTGTAAAGGAAATCATTGTACAGGGTGATTCACCATAATGTCCCACCACCTTAACTTTTTTATTTTTCATGGTACCTAGTTAAAAATAAAAAAAATTTTAGCATGTAGGGTATTTAAAATACTTTTTGCAGGGGTATCCACAAATTCCCTTAGTTATTTCATATAGGTACAGAGGATATCGCATCAAGTTATTTTTTCTTAAATGGAACACCCATTTATCCAATTTTCGGATTCTACCTAAAATTCTAAATGTATTTCATGTAGCATCCTATACGTTATGCCTTTTTTAAATTTATTTATTCAAGTAGAAAATCCTAACACAAATATGTAGCTAAATCAATTCATTCCTATACTACGGTCTCAAAATAATTGGCAAAACTGTTTATACTTATAACCATTAACGGTGTGCGGCGAAAATACTTAACATCGATTCGCCCACTTTTAAGTTAAATAAAAGCAATCCAAACCGCTTGGGAAGATTGTGCATAAATAGGTCATTACATGTTGCCAAGTTTTAATAGATTTCACTAAAATTTCATGTCAGAGAGTCAAGAGGATATTAGCAATTCAGTTTTATTATTTTGGTGGTTATTCAAAACAGCAAATAATATTATAATGCAGGCGAGTTCTTCAAGTAATAGTAACCAAGTTACAAAACGACGTCATTTAATACCTGGGGAGCGTGCATTGGTAAAAAATAAAAAAAACAGTGAAATATCATTCAATGATGCAGCAGAACTTTGTGCCAAGTTGACTAAGACATCTTGCCGTACTGTTTATAGAACTATCAAGGACAATAGGAATACTAAAGTGTCCGATCAGAAGGAAACATGAGGACGGAAAAATATTTTTATTCATCAGCAAACAAAGTTAGCCATTCGTCGGAAAGTGCATGCATTTTTTTTTTGAAATGAACTTCCAAATTTAAAAAAAAATTCTGCGGAAACTGAAACGGATGAAAATATGCAAAAAATTTCACGAAGACCTCTAATGCGTACACTACGAGAATTGAATTTTCGATTCTTGAAACGAAATCGCAAAAGTCTTTTGGTGGAAAAGGAAGAAATCGTATTGTGGCGTAGAAAGACTCTGGATTGAAAGCTCCTTCAGGAAAAGGTCGTCGGTTAATTATAACCCACATCGGGAGTGATTCTGGTTTTCTTGAAGGTGGGTCGTTAAACGTGTTTGAATCTCGTAAAACCGGTGATTATCATGAGGATATGAACTCGGGAGTATTTGAAGATTGGTTTAAATCCATCTTATTATATATAGCGTATTAAACGTGGGTCGGTAATCGTGATGGATAATGCACCATACCACAGCCGTCTGGTGGAAACTTTGCCAACTTCTGCGTGGCTAAAAGGAAAGATTGTTGACTGGCTCGAAGAAAAAAATATTGCATTTCGCGAAAAAATGCTAAAAGTGCAGTTGCTCGATCTTGCAAGACTTCACAAAAAAAAAAATGTACAAAATATGTAGTGGATGAAATGGCTGGTGAATGAGGTGTCACAATATTACGTTTACCGCCTTCCATTGTGAAATAAATCCAATCGAGCTTGCCTATATGGGCATAGATAAAAGGCGAAGTGGCGCGTGAAAATAAAACTTTTAAATTAAAAGATGTTAAGGAAGCAGATTGGCATAAGTGCGTACGTATTACATGTCGAGGGCGTAGAAAACGAAATGTGGGACTTGGTGTATACGCGTTGAAGTCATGGTAGAACCTATTGTCCTATTATTATAAATCCTACAGATGACAGCAGTAAGGACAGTAATGAAATGTTTTTATCGTCAGATAGTGAATAATCGCTGTAATGGTAATAATGAATTTAAAATTGTAACGTATTGTCATTATAACACTTTTTAATGTCGGCGAATATAATTTGTCAAATTATTATCAATTAGTGTTCTTTCAAATTTAGGTTTAGGTTTCGCCCTTAATCCACTATTATATGTTTTTATTATTATGTAGTATAATAAGAACATGAACATAACATATACCTTTGCTTTAATATTCTTTTTGGATTTTATACCTGCGCAATTTAGTTTCTTTAATTACTTCATTAGATTATGTAAAAGCTTAATTTATTTTTCAGTTTAATTTAATTAAATATTATATTTATTATAGTAAATGTAAATATATTATTATAATAATAAACAAAAAATTCATATATTTTTTGAATTATTATTGTTTAAAATGACACGCCTCTGGATTTGGCGTTCCCTTTACGTCTTGCACACCCCGGTAAAAATGAGTCACTGCCAATTATTTTTGTACCAGAGTATAAAATAGGTATTTCTAATTTTACATGCTATATACAATAAAAAACACGAAACAACTTACAATAAAAGGATACATAAACATCGCACACAAGGTTATAAAAAAACTGACCCAAACTTTACTAAAAAAGAAGAAAAAATAACCAGAAGTATACAATTACAAAAGATATGTTTTTTTAAAAGTGTTTTGAAGCCAGTAACTGTTACTTTTTTTTATATTTTCAGGTACTCCTTTAATAAATTCTTTCACAGGACCGTTACAAACCGGTGGCGCCAGAGGGGTGCGGGGACCACGGGCGGCGATAGCCGCTCGCGCTCGGTTAAAAAAAAAATTAAAACTTATTTATTAGTAAAATAATCACTATAAAAATATTATCATTATACTAGGTAACTACCTACAGTTAAAAATGCATTTTACAAGTATAACTGGAAATAAACAAAACAACATTGATTTTACAAACGCCCCTCCGCGTCGCAACGTATCGCTGGCATCGCGTCAGTGCGGGCGGTTTTTGTTAGGTTGCAGGAAAATACTCGTATACCCTGAGCCTATAAATACACGCACCAGGATAATTTGCACTATATATCGCTGCCCCCTTGGCTTGCCGCCCGTGTGCCCCTCGCCCCTGGCACACCGGGGTCCGGGGTTGGATGAAATTATCGATTCCTTGAAAAATATTCATTGATGGACAGATGAGTGATGAGTCCAGCACATTTTCCACCAGTGAGATGTTCAACAAGGATTGCTACAGGGAGTTTATATTTCAGGGCCATCGATTAACATCTTCGCAAAATTACCTTTTCAACGACTTACAAAGAGTTAACATTTCCTTTCAAAATGGCGGCGTAAGAGACATATTACAAAAATACCAAATGGCGTCGCTAAAACAATAATATGTTATATGCATTGACATGGGAAAAGTATAGTGATACAATCTGGTCAATTGGGTCCTTTTACATTTCTTTAAGCACTAGCTAGGTATATAATTTAAATTGTTTTCTTCAATTTTTGAAGGCGCAACTTTCTGAACTAACCTGCCTTTGCGCATTTCCCATTTTAAGCGAGGATTATTGGAGCAAAGCTCTGGCGGTGCAGGAGAAACTATTGAATATAAATAACAGTCATATTATAAAATATTATTTCTTAAATATGAACTTGGGTTACTGTTACTGGGAAATATTACAAGTCAGATGCCTGGGGATAAATTAAGGGTAGGCGGGGCCTACCTTGCCTACGCCACTGAAACAAAGCAGTAACCCAAATTTGAATGAAATATCTTTTAACATATACCGCTGCTTGGTGCCCTGTACAATAATTTTGTTTATACCCGGTATATTCTTATTTGTATTCGCCGAATAATATTATACTATTCAACTTTTTCTTAACTTCGCGCCTCGCCCATAAAAACTTGTCACATAACGCTAACTTTCCTATACAACTAAAAAAATACCTTAAAGACGGAACACTTTTTAACTGTCTGACACTACAACCGATTTAGGTTTAATCAGAATTAGGTAAAAAATCATTGAAGATAGACTTAGTATGCTAGAAACAACAGTAATCATAAATATATACTTATACCAATAGTCGCTTTCTAGTGATTCTAACTCATTATTGTACCACATATAACACATTGTAAAATTTTCCAAAAAAACGAGACCAAAATAACTAAAATATATAACATAAGCTCTTTTAAATTTAATTTTAAATTCTATAATGCAAAATATATACACTAATCCGATAAAAATAAAGAATGCGACTTTATCCCTTTTAACATTATTCGATTTAACATCGTATAGTAAAACAACTAGTACTAAAACGAAATGAAAAATGAGCAACCACACACATGCCTGTGGGAAAAAATAGGCAAATACAGATATTGCCAGGACCCTGCCTAGTAAAAATGTAAACCACCACAAAAATGAAATAAGTTTTCCTGCTAAATTGTCCTCTTCTAACCCTTTAACGTAATTTATACGTACACGTGTTATATTAAAATTTGGATTGGACTGATCGGAAACCGTAGTTGTTCTATTCGTTTTAGCTAAAAAAGGGTTGGCAAATGAAAATCGATTGGACTGGCGATCCTTGACTTCATCGGTATCTGAAAATAAATTTAGTAAGTATCTATACAAGGCGCTCGGAGATAACGTTACCAGATGGCTCATCTCAAAATGCACCCTATTAATAGTAATTAAAGCTATTCAAAAATTGTTTTTTAATTTAATAAATTTCAAATGCCATTTTCCGAAGCACATCTTGTTTATTAAAGTACCTGGCTCATGCTGAGGCCTCTCTGCTATAAGATTTAACTGCTGTTCCTTGACAGGTTCAGGCTCCAGGTAAATGTCACTACTTCTTCTATGTTCCATTAATACGGACGGTTCTATGTTGTACATGCGTGAAATATCGTTTAAGCCTTCTTTTTGATTTTCTACTACAGATCTATACAAACAAATAATAAACGGTTAAATAATATCCACAGAAAATTTAGTATTTCGATTTTTGGTTAAATTTTGGTAGACTCCGTCTATCTATCTTACAAACTCATTATAAATGATAATTCCTAATGCCGATAAGATCCAGCGGGTGATCGAATGAAAGCAGGGACGCACTCGTTGCTGATAGAATAAAAGGTTGCGCTGCTTTAAGATAATAATATATATAAATGTAGAGATGGAAAATAAGGCATGAGTTTGTTTTCATTTGTTCTGTTTAATTTTGGTAATTATTTAAGTTAAAAGTTAGAATTAGTTATTATACGATAAGTATATCTGGCAACAGTGTGCAGAGGCTGAAGGGATAATAAGAAGCAGGCGCGCTAAGAAGAGAGGGGCAGTATTTGTTAAGCTATCGAATGATGAGCATGTAGCTACGGAAAGAAAGACGAAAGACGACGAAGCGGCAGAGAGCCGGGCTGCCGAAGAAAGTTAAAAAAGACGAAAACGACGTTAAAAGTAATTATTGAATACTGTCGAGTATCTGTTTTTGGTGTATGTACATTTGGAAGAAAAGTGTTTTGTTTGACCACTAGTGCTTATCAGTAAGAAAATAGATGGCATGTTTAAAGAAAACGAGACCATTTTTATTTCCCTAGACAACGTAAAAGGAAAAAGCCTACATAAAAGTGTGGAAAAAAATATCTATCTATTTTTTATCTACCTGTATGCAACAAAAGTGTCGTACTGATTTTTTATGTTAGAAAGAAAGCGCAAAAACATATTTTAAACGTAATTTAATAATAAGTAATAATAATAGAATAATAATATAACAGTATATAAGATACAATCCAATTAAAATTATAACACATAGGACGGTTATTACTTAAAACAAAATATACATATACCTACAAAAAAGTACCGTGTCAGAATAGTAGATTCTGTAACGAGGTTGGAATGAAAATTCGATCCGAGTGTAAGATTGAACCACGAGTATCGAATTTTCATTCTAACCGAGTAGCAGACTATATTTTCTCCACGACCAGAAAGTACGAATAAAAACAAATAAAATCTGTACAAAGCAATTAAGTTATTTATTCGCAATATTCGTAATTTCAGGTGGAGTATTATCCAGTTCCATATCTGATTCATCCGATTTTTCACTCATTTTTTGACTTGCACTAAAATTTGTCTGAAAATAATTATTACAACGCGGCCATTTTTATCTGACACTGACATTTTCGAAATTCATGGCAACCTATGTCGTTTAGATCAATTACAAAATATTCATTCCGTATCTTGTTATGGAATGAAAATACACGCAAAACGCATAAGAAGCAAGTGTTTCAGAATAAATATTCCAACTCAAGAGCCAGAATTTTTACATTCTATTATCAAAAATGATTTTGGAATTATTGCATTCAGTAATGGTCGTGGAGAAAAATAATTATTACATTTTAACCCAAGTCAGTTTCACTGTCACTGTCGTTATCCAAGCTCACAATAATTCTTTCTCTGGACAACAGATCTATATTTACGTATGATTTTTCTACTTTTTGAACATGCTCTACACAATTTTCCCAGCTCTTGTTTGGAATATTTTGCTTTGGTTCTGCATTGACTCCATAAATCTACCCAACCTTTATCTGGAACTTCGTGTGTGTCATACCACGTCTCGTCCAAATAAATAATCCCTTCCATCCTGTCTATATCCATGGACAACAATTAGATATTCCATCCTCCATCTTTTTAACCGGGCCGATTCCATAATTACTTGTTGTTTGTTAATTTTTTTCATTCCAAAACCGTTTCTTAAAATACATTTCCTTAGGGTCTCACGATAACACTATTTCTGTATCATCTTTTTTTAATCTTTGCAACAGGGTTTTTAAAGTGGGGATCATTTGTTGCCTGCACATGGCATATACTTTTCTACAAATTATATCGACATCCGTCGCGTCCAGTTTCTTAAAAGTAAAAGAGTCTTTCCTCTTTCTTCTCTCCACTATAGGTTTATTTACAACAAACCACACTGTGCTCACTGGCCTGTGTGTCAAAGCTGCCGCTTCTTTCACTGCACCAAATTTTGAAAAACCACGTTCAAGAAGGGTGATGTAAACGTCGAAGATTACTTTTTTTGTGTCAACTGATAAAATATCACGCTTTAATTGGTTTTTATCACGACCCGTAGATCCACTTTACGTACTGGTTTCTTCCCACAGACGAAACATTCTTAGATATCACGTTTAAGTAGCAACAAATAACAATACAAACATCTAACTAAATTTTAAAACCAATAATCGGCATATTTAAATAACTAAAGTAAATTTATTTTATTTTACCCTAATTATTTTAAGAGGATTACTGATAGTCTTTAAATAGATCCGTACCTGGAGTCCCCAGATCAGGTGGCCGAGTTTTACACCTCGCACAATAGGTTATTATGACGGTAAGGGATTAGCATTTATAATGAGTTTGTAATAGCCGGACTTTACCTTTAACTAAACTACCTACCTATAATTTTAGACCATTTTTTTTTGGGATATATGTACTTACCTAGACTGAGCTGAACGCCTTAATACCACACTATTTTCTTTACTTCCTACTGCTGAACGAAGAATTTTATTCCTCTTAAGCCATGGATATTGAGATCCGGTCAACTTCTGTGCTTTAAATCTTTGGTAGTATGTTGTAGTGATAGCTACTTTTGCCAGGTTAAATATTATACAAATAACTTGAGAATCTTCTAAAATTAAACAAAATATGAACTCATTTAGAGTGATTTTAACCTGGTATAGTGCACTATAAACTGCCCTTTAACGCATCAGGCCCTAGATATGATATATTTCATGTTTTATTATTTCAAAATTTTAATCACTGAACCAAGCCACAGAAAACTTGGTTTTCTGGGACCAAACTATAGTTCCCCCAGTTACTTTAATTGCGGCAAATTTAGCCGTTAGTTACATGTATAAATACCTATATAAATAAATTCTTGAGGGAGTAAACAAAATTTTTACTTTAATTCCTTTTAATTTTTTAAAATTAATTTAATTTAATTGAAAAAGCTACAATTATAGCGAAACTAGTTGAATTTGATAAATATTTCTTAAAGTTTCAAATAAGTATAGTGAAATTAAAGTGTAAAAAGTGTATTTACTTTCTCATAGAATTTAGTTAGTAGAAATTCCACCAAGTAAGCGGCAGAGTCAGTTTACCTATATAAATATATACCCACATTACAGAAAGATATATTATGTAATATTATAATAAAATATAATATGTATTTACTTGATTCCTTGGCAATATCACTATTGTGCCTCATTAATATGTGGAGCTGAAGTATTACTTGTGGTAACGCGTGGAGGTAAGCTTGCAAAAACACATATAATTCAATAAGACGAGGTTCCTTTGCCATGGCTATTGCAGTATTAATGCTTTCTTCGTCTTTGCTTCTGGTGGCCTCAATAGACCAAAATATTCTTTCAGCAAATCTTAAATAAATCCTAAAGGTTAGCGTCAAGATACTTTTAAATTAATAATAATTAGGGAGTAAGATCAATTTTAATTTAAATCAACCCCGTGTTTTTGAACCCCACCGCTGACACCAGTTTAGAAGAAAGAAGTTCATTGTCTTCATGTAGACGCACTGTCGTACATATACTGCCACTATTAAGCAAACCTATGTTATAAATATAAGAATATTTTAAACTATACCATTTATTTAACTGCGTACCCTTCGAGGCTTGATAAATAGGTCATTGAATTTTATTTTTGAAAAAGCTAGGTATTTAAATAAATTATTTTATTACATGCAGTTTACAAGAACGTAGAAATCAACCAATACCTACTCATATGTAGTAGCAAAAAATAATGTCTCTGTAGCGTGGTAGAAAATCTCCCATAATTCCTATTTTTGCGTGAGAATATTCTTCAGAGAACTGGTCAATATTTTCATTGAATGAAACATAAGCAACGATGGGTGAGCGAGGAGGGAAATATGCGCTAGCTATACAGGGTGTCCCAGATAAGAATGCACTCTTCAATCTATAGCGTCATGTTAATAAATTTCAAAAATTTCAAATATTTCCGAAGATATGCGGGAAAACCCGAATTTTTGCGATATCGTTCTTATTCTTTTCTGGTTTTATTCAAAATAAATTTGCCACTTTTATCCTCTACAACAAGGCTTAATTACATTTTCAGTCCGACGCGTTTCGCACGTTTCCCACTCATCATCAACTTTGTTTTTTTCAAAGACATTAGAACTAATAGACCGAATTGTTTACATTTTTATGTGATGGCAAATCATCATTCCCTCTTCATTATTCATCTCTGTCGTTCAAAATTGGACCTTAGCCGGCTTTATCTGTCTGTTAGAAATATTAGGGAAAACTGTTTTTAAAAGATTGAGTAAAAACCTAATATAGAAAAAAGTTAAGGTGTGCGTATCAAATTATGCGTTCATGCTTGTAATGTTATGCGAATATTTTATTGAAAACTGTTAAAAACCTTAAAAAGTATTGAGATTATTATTATATATATCAGGCACTACGGCAACATTGTAATACGATTTTACAGCCGGAGAGATTCTTCGAATGACGGTAGCGATTGCGATGTTGGCAGTGTGTCCTAACAGCTAGCTTGTGTTTTTGTGCCCTTATTGCAGTTTATTTTTGATTTCCTTGCGTGCATTTGCCTAAAGATTAGTGTAGAAATAAACAATCAAGGTTTATGCCTGTGTAGTGTGTAAAAAAGTGGATCATTTTAATCCAAATTTATCATTTCATCGGTAAGTATGGTTAGGTTATTGTTTTATAGAAAACATTGGTGTAGCGTATGGGTTTGTTTAGTAATGCTGTGGTAGCACCATTGTTATTAAAACTTTTATGCACAATAAAAAAAGTTTTGTTATACTTAGAAACAATTAAGAGTACTAGATATTGATAAATAACTCATGGTAGCTACTAAACAGTAAACGAGTAAAAATATATCGACTACTGTAAATTTAAAATTAAAAATTAATTTTTTTTTAATTGTAGCATATTTTTTGTAGCCTATTATTTCCATTCCTAGGAAAGAATTCTGATACAAAAAAAATTATTGTATTATTTTCATACATTGTTGTTAGGTTTTAACCCCTACACCACTGTCGATCAAAACCAAGGGACGGTTTACAATGTTGCTGCTCGGGTCTAAGAGATCTGTCCTTCTCTCTCGCACTCGCCAATTATTTTAAAACAATAATAGTCGATACTTTTATGGAAACTATGAATGAATTGTTTCGTCTATTAGTTCTAATGTCTTTGGTTTTTTTAAACAGCCCAAAAATTTTATTTTAGGCTTTGTAACCTCTACATTATATTCTGAATTCAACGACATATCAATTCAAATGAGCACCTTATTTAATCTTATTTTCTTTTTATTGTTATATTTAAACTTTAGTTGGCTTTAGAAACAATTTTTACATTTTACATTATTTACAATAACATAAGATTACCTTTCAAATGCATAAATATGAAACATGATGGCACATAATAAAAAGAAACTAATAACAAACCATTAGAAACGCGTATGAAAGAACAATTTAGAAATTATAGAAGTTTATCTAAAAAATCATTTTTATAAATTATTTAAAAAAACGCATCCTATATGTAGGCATAACGTAGGTACTATTTAAATTCAGCATCATTATGAATTTGGGCAATTTCTATAACTTCTAAATTGTTCATACGTTTCCTAGTCCGAAACGTCTAACAAAATGTAAGTGTGATATGTCGTTGAATTCAGAATAAAAAGTAAAGGTTATAAAACCTAAAATAAAGTTTCTGGGCTATTTAAGAAAACAAAGTTAATGATGGTTGCGCAAAAATGAAACGTCGGATTTAAATATGGCACTTAGAATGTCAAATTTATTTTTATAGGTATATCTCTTCAAATAGAATCAGAGCACAATAAGAAGGATAACGCAAACATTTGGATTTTTTTGAATATCTTCAGAAATATTCAGAATTTTTGAACTTTGAAAACATGACGTTTTAGAGTTCAATAACGCGCAACTTTTCTCTAATTTAGTCATCTCTGTATGTCCGATGGTTTACGAGATACCTGTAGAGTGCATTCTTATCTGTGATTTAAAGATATAAGGGATTTCTTTCCAATTTCCAATTCTCCACAGGTTTGATGGACTCACTCGAAGATTTACCAGCAGAGCAGCAAACATAACCAAAATAGAACCCTTCATTTTAAGCTTCCCCCAAAAGTACACCAGAAAAAGACAGTACCCAGAAAAGACAATCTTTCAAATTTTAACAAATTCTTAGATATACTTAATTAGCTTTCTTTTTTTTTTTAACATGATAAATGTATTAATTTATAGGCTGAAAGACTTCGGTCGATAGCCTTTTGGATATTTTGTCCAATTAAAATTGTTAAATAAATAAAAATAATACTTTTGTGAATAGCTATTAGAACTTTACCACCCCTACCTTTCTACAAATTCTGGTATTTTGCAGTCTCTGCGTCTCCTCGACCCAGACACACCTTTCGAATTCATAAAGAAAAATTAGGAAGCTTGTACCAGTTACCAGTCCTAAGCCTGGATAAGTGTGAAGGGAAAAACAACGATTTGCAGTACGCAATAAAATTCATCACCTATCGCAAAAACGGTTGTTCGGAGCGAAACCTATCCAGGTATACCTTTTTTTTTTAAAAAACGATGCATTGGAACAAGAATTTATTATTATAAATTTAATACATTGGGCACAAAAAAGTTATTAGATCTGGAATTCGCACTCCAAAAAACCTTTCCCGCCAAATTTCGTGATAATTTAGCTATTACTAAAATAAAAAGTTAAAAAAATAATATCTTTGTATTTTTGGAAACTATCAACTTTTGAGCTATAAAGTAAGTTGGATTGGATAATATGACAATCTAATATAATATGTTAGCCTTAGGAATTTGTGCTAGCATTTTGTACTAACCTTTTAGAGGCGCCCTCTGTATATTATTTACTTATTATTAATTGTGGTTTACCTCCAAATATTCCAAACAGGAAAAAACAAATGTCCAGCGGTCTTTCTAATAAACCATATCATATTTTCTTCGGTAAGTCCGTTGTCAGGTTCAGGCCAGTAATCCCAGTCCGATATGATAACAATAAAACTGCCCAAAGCTGGCAGAAACATAAAAAATAATGTAAGCGATGCCCATATGGGATCGTCATCTTTATAATGCCGAAAAATAACACTTATATCGGCGGCAATTATTAATTTATATAAAATACAGGCACCTATCGATGGTAAAAGGTAATTTACAACAGCATCCTGATGTGGGCTTAAACTATATCCGAGTATTCGTTTTTCTTGGTTATTATTTGCGTTTACCATCCTTTATTACTCACTCATTGATTAATTTATTGTTACACACTAGTACGGGGAACAAGGAATAGCAGGATGAACGTAAACAATATTTTCAGTCTCGCAAAAAGATATAATAATAAGTACTTATTAGATAAGATAAGATAAGATAATTCTGTTAATTTTGATTCATGCCGTATACAGGTCCGTACCTAATTAATAAAAATCTTATTAACTAATTGAAAATAAGAGTCGGCGTCTTTCCCTTTGGTTCCGAATGCATGTTCTGGATACATGCATCCATACTTATATACTAAATTTATATTGGGTGCGGAACACCCGCATACATATTATTATATTTTAAATGAATAATTTCTGAGTTAGGTACCGAGTTAAAATTGAAAAAACTTAAATACCTATTGTTATTTTTCAGCAAAAATATTAAATATTTTTAAACATATTAGAACTAACACGGAAGATGCTGGCTCATCGTCCTTAAGACTGTGCATAGTGAACGGCATTTTAGAAATATTATAACTAAATAAAACTCGGGAATACTTTCGGTCATTTTAGAAATAAAGAATTTATTTTTATTATCATTCAAATTAAAGAGAAAATAATAATTTGATTAAATTTATATTCAGTGCGAGGGGTCTATAAGAAATGAAGAATATTTTATTTAAATTAAGTTTTGGAAAAAAAATATTAAAAATTAAAATAATTCCAAAATAAAATAAGAAACCTTTTTGAAAAATTTTAAAGTTAAATTGGATTTCAAAGTTTTACCAGATTAAGTTAAAATAAAGCAAATAGAATTAAAATATCTTAAATATTTTCGGATAAATTAAATAAATAAAATTTATAAGTTAATCATCAACAAAACTGTTATTAGAATTCAGATAACTCTAAAATAATTTTATAAAAATTATTGTAAATAAAATGAGTTAAATAATATTTGGAAAACTCACGTTTATAAAATAAAATAATCCAATAAGGGGTTTATCAATAGAACACATCACAAATTATCAAAAATATTTCAAACAGAATAAATTAAAATTAAATAAAATTTTAATTTATTTTTCACTTCACTGTTTATTTCCGACTAGTTATTTGACCGAGCAAAAGGTACCGTACGCGAGAAACTGATGAAATTAGGCGGTGCTACAGCTTAAATAATCTCTCTCCACCTCGGAGATGACGCGCTAGTACGATTTCTGATTGGTTAAAACTCTAACTTAAACTATAGTTTTATCTGGATAAATCGCGGAATGGAGACGGATCACGTTGGTGTCAACAAGTAACGCCTGCAGAATATCTGCCGTCCAGCTGCAACTATTTTCTAGTAACTGTCAAATAAATTAAGATAATTGCCTTTGAAGAAAGCCAAAGTATTTTGTTTTTCTCGTGCCGACAAAGGGATTCCAGAAACTGGAACACTTGTGTAAATATCTGCAAGCACTTGGAGGTGTTGTTGTGATCAATTTTCCCATAAATAGGTGGGATTGTTAGAGGAAAAGTTAGTTCATTTTTAACCGTCGTAATGTTCAAATATCTACAAAGTTAGTACCGTATTCCGTCGAAAGTTGCCGTGCCGTTATAGTCAAGTGTGGTCGCGAAAAGTTTAGTTCGGAAGTTGAAAGTGCGTTGACCCGAAGTCACACGGAGATAGTAAGGTATCGTCGCGGTTTCAGAAACCTTTACTTATTGATTTAAGAAGTAGTCCATATTCTGTGGCGAGATTGTAAATAGAAATAAAGGTCTGCCTTTACCACCAAATAACTTTATTTGCCTCTCTAGGGTAGAAAACAAGGGTTATAAAAATACATAAAATGACGATGAATTAAATTAAATTTCTTAATGCATGTGTTGTACTAGTTTCGACTTTAGAGAAAGTCATCCTCAGCAACTAACCATTTAAGAAAATTTTCCCTTATATGAAAAGAAGTTAAAACAGTTGGGGGAGCAGAGAGGTGATTCAATAATACAATACAATATAATGCAGATTATGCAACCTTTGGAATCGACAGGAGTTTAGTATAAGAACGATGTATCTCCATGTGAAGGTAGGGGTTGATTTATACGCAAGTAGAATTAAGGACCGTAATCATAGTCGAGTGATTTAAGCAATGTTGAAGTAAAAACGTGTTGAAAAAGAAGAATTGTAACATATCAATTCATTCTCTTTTCAGTGAAACTAAATTAGCGAGGGGACATGCTTAATGTTATGGTGGATTGAATATTTGTTAATGAAATTAAATGAACTTGTTATTCTAAAAAAGGGGGGTTGTCAAAATGAGACTATGTCATTTCAAATAAAATGGGAATGCATCAAGTGGTCACTATTCACTTGTTAAAAATAAAATGAAATTAAATTAAATTAAAAATTAGAAATTGTTAAAGCCTGTTTACATTAGGTGCAAGTGACTGCATGCAAGTTCATAGATGCATTTAAATGCATTGCATGATCGTTTACATTATGATGCAAGTATTTTAATGCAAGTAGCTTGTCAGAACATATTGCCAACCTTAATCCAGAAATCCACTCAATATCAGTTGATAAAAGAAAGAGTTATGTTTGGATTTTATTGTTTATAATATGTGCGTTTATTTTTGAAATAATTGTTAAATTAAAACAATGAATACTGAAGTGGAAGAACTTATCTTATTAACCCTAATAGCTGAAGCTTCGGCCGTTTGTCAAGTTGGTATTGAAAATATTACTAGAAAATTTACCAAACTTGCATGCCATTTGCAAGTAAATTAGAACAAGTCCTAATTTGGTGCAATGCAAGTAAACTTGCATCAGCTGATCACAAAGTGACCAATGCGCATGCCTTCAGGCAATTTCACTTGCACTTGCATCTAATGTAAACAGGCTTTTAGGACATTAGATTGTTGATTTTTTTTTTTCATTTAAAATAAAATAAAATTAAATAAAATTTTCTATCTCTTATAGTTTCCGAGATCGCAATATAAGTACCTACTGTATCATCAGTGGCGTAGTCCACTACCACCGTAAAGACACGTAGTTAGCATTTTAGGGAGTGGGGGGGGGGGGGGGGGGCAGATCGCGGAGCTAAAGCGCCAGACTAAATTTTTTTGGGACCACGCGCCCAAATTTCGTAGGAATTCACCTCTGGCCCAAAACAAAGTAAAAATCCGCTATATAAAAAAAATATAATATAATGTGGTGGAACGTTCTCCAAACCTGTTTTGCTTTCCGGTCTTGACCAATAAAGTGCCATTTTCCGGTTAAGAAATTATCTAGAAAGTTATTGCTTTTGATGAATATCAATAGGTACAAAATTAAAAAACGCCACTAGATGCGCTCGCAAGCAATGAATTAATACAAAGCTCGCAAGGTACCGCCAGAGAATACTAACGGTAATGGTACCGTATCGATACTGGCAACAAGCTAGTACCTATACGAGTTGTTGCCAGTGGCCGATACCAAAGAGTAACCTTAAAATTAGTACTATACAGAGTGCCTACTGTGTTTTGTGTACAGCAGAGTACCTACAGACTTACTATTACTATAGACATGGACGGACGGATACCCCGTATAACAAAACATACATCACTCGCATTGGTTGGTTTCCTTATGAGTTCTTAACTAACTGACAGCCCTCTGTCCGTTTTGGGGTTACAAATAATGCCCTTTTAATCAAACCCACGCGCGCCACTCAGCAATAACTCCTTGGTGTAGAAATTTTAAACACCCCGCGCACAGCCAGGTGGCGGGTGGCGCGCTCATCCATCAAATCACAAGCCTTCGAAAATGGCAAGATGGAGTCGATGTTTCTAGTGCGGTTTGTACACAAATTTGTATTAATCAAGTTTTTGTAAATATTTGTTAGTCAATGTTTAACAATAAGTAAAATTTCATTAGTTCAAATGTGATGTTTAAAAATAGGGAATTGAAAACAGTGAAAAGTGTAATAAAAGTCTAGAAAAACGACACATTTAACAGGAAATCCATACACAGATTGACTGCTCATGGTAAGTAGCCGTTCAGTTGTTTAGCTAGTAGACATCTCTGTGTGGTAGGGCACTTTAAACCTAATTATTTGGCATTTCGTTTTGCATAAAAATAGCCAGATTTTTCGTTTTCCTTTTAATAATTTTACGTTTGCGAAAATTCGATTGGTTTGTGGGAAATCATTTCGATAAAAGATATCATCCGATTGGTTGCATGCGACAACTAAATACCGAACTGTATTATTCTAACCAATTAAATTTTCTCTTCGATTCTAACTCCCTGTAATTTTATAAGTGATTTTTTGGATATCTGCAAGAAAATAAATGAAAGTCGGTATGTAAGTAAGTTTTCATCTTTTCATATCTTAAATGCAAAAAACAACGGCATAATTCAATATTAAATAAAAGTAATGTTGCTAATTTGGATGGATTAAAATGTGTGAAGCGCTGAGAGATTAGGAATGGCGTCGTCATAAGTTCATTGTTCTCTGTGCCGGTTTTAATTACTTAGTTGGTAGTATTATTTATAGGAATTTTTTCTTTTCATGTTAGTGAGCCCCTAAACAGATAATCTATAATTTAGCATGACTAAACAGTAGTAATGTTTCACAAGTTACAAAAAGAATTGTAGAACCTGAGTATTTTTTCTATTGCCGTGCGGAAAGTAACTACTTTCCGTACTCATATGTGTGCCTAATATTGCACTTTTCCGCACTACTGCTGAATTTTTTTTTCGACACTGGCGCAGGAAACAATATGTCAACACTCACATTTCATATATTATTATGTGCTGGTATAACCTAGGTCTAGGTACTTATATCGCAATTTTCCTTGTTTTTGTAGTAGAAACATTGTAGGTAGCTAACACTTGTGGAAAAGTATCAGTTCCCGACTTTCGGCACTTGTTAGGAATAGCCAGGTTAATAGCTATTTTCCCACAATGGGCAGAGGAGTAGGCACCTAATCAAATATCTCAGATAATGAATATCCTTCATTATTTGGCAAAAAAATTGCAATATAAATTGTTGTCTCTTGTTTCTTACAATGCCTTGGTTGACATGACTCCTAAAAGCTATTAATACCTATGTAATTAAAAATTGCTTTGGCTGTTACCCATTTGAAAATTTTGGGTATTTGTTATTGTTAGTACCTATATAAGCAACTCAATTTTTTAATTACAAGCTTGTATTTAAGGGATATAAAAAGAAAAACTGACAAAACTAGAAGTTATTCGAGGAATTTCTAATCTAAAGGAATAGAAGGTAGGTAGGCAGGTACCTATATTATTTGATAGGCATGTTATAGCTATTACCTGTGAGTAAAATACTACACTTTTTCTAGGACGATTTTACAGGGATATCACAATATTTATTTTACAAATAAAATTAGTTTTAAATCAAACATATTAACAATAATTTTTCTTTGAACTTAACGACGGTATTACCCTAACTTATATACAGGACAGGGTGTCAAAAAAGTATGGAATATTACAGATATTTTAAAAACTACCTTACAGGAATTTAAAGACAGACTTGGCTATTGCCTAGCTAACAATGCCGGGCATTTTGAAAATCTCATACAGCAGTTTTTGATCAATTTTCAGGTATGTCTTATTTTCATCCTGTTCTTGTAATTTATTTTAAATTTTTGGTCATTCTGGTCATGACATTTTGACAAATAAGTCCATTAAACACTCTACTTAAGTAGGTACCTATATAATTTAATTTGTCTTTTAGGGGATTTTAATCCGTCTTTATTTAACTTTTTTTTTGCTATTAGGTACTTATTTACATTGAAAGGAAATAAATTAATTCAAAACAAATCAATTGTTTCTCAGCTCTAATAATAAATAAATAAACAAACAAATTAGAAAATTAGGAAATTACAGGCAACAGTGCCAGCCTACCATACAGTTCTACCTAAGTACCTACAGTACCTACACATTTTCAAAAAATTTTTGATAAAACTTAGTGTTACATTGTATCATCAGTGACAGCATTAACCCATCACTGCATGCAAAGAGACCTTTGCAAAAAACTGTATCTATAAACTATTGAAATTCTCAGCAGTCCGCACTGGATATGTACTACAGTAAAATTGTCCAGTAAACCCCTTCTATCTTACAGAAACGAACTGATGCGATTTTTTTCACCAATCCCTACTTGTTGCCCTCATTTTGAAATTGATTTATCTCGATTTCTACTGGTTCAGACAAAAACTTTATAGCCAAAAAATGTTTAACTTAAAATTTTTTAGTTTAGTTGATTTTTCACATGGTAAGGCCGAAGATATTAACAATCTGTTTCCCCATTCTCTCGCTTTTCCGATTACTGTATATATGTAAAAGTTGTAGAACTGGAAAAAATAGAGACCCTCCAGAAATCCATTTCGTTCATGTGATTGCTTCAAATCATTACCTTAATTACATAGGGTCCTATGTTCAAATAAGTACATAGGGGAGCCTGGGGTAATAAGAACTTGGGGTAATAGGAACGGTCAAACATTTCAGCTGAAAAAAACTCCTATAAATGGTTTTAAAAATATATAAAATAATTTATACAATGAAAGGTATCGTCAAAATAATTCATACGGCTTTATTGTATCATTTTGTATTTTTTTTTTGAAAATGTATTTTAGGTTGGTGTTTTCGGCTCTTGAGATTTCTGTAGCGGCTAATATAAAAATTTGTATTTTTAAGTTGTAACGGTTTGTGCCTTTTATTATGAACCTATCTCGAAGTTAAAGGTCTCAACTAAAGGGTTTTTGGTAACAAACTATTACAGCTTGTTTTATTTTATTTTTTTTTAGGTGAGTTCTTATTACGCGAAAAAAAAACGTTTTGGGGTAATAAGAACGTGGGTACATGGGTAATAAGAACTCAATAATATAATATTTGTTCCTTGTTGCAGATACTAATTTGATATTTTTAGGAAGATAATAAAAAAGTAAGATAGGGACATGTAAGCCGTTTTGCTCTAAGATAAGATATGATATACCGTTAGAGAGCTAGAAGCTGTCAAAGTTCAAAAACGTAATTTTTCGAAAGTCGATATCTCAGAAACTATTAAGTTTAGATTTAGTGTGCTTATTAAAAAATAATTGATATTTTATGTAGAATCCAAAAGTATTGTAAGATATAGGGCGTTTCATTTAAAAAAACGAAAGTTTTGTTTACCGTGACTGTTTGAGGCACCCTGTATAATTACAGGTGTCCTAGTTTTATAGATTTTTTTAAGGCCTACAACTTTTATACCGGAAGTTTTTTTATATTGTGCGCCATTTTGTAAATAATTGACCGGTCCTGGACTTTGTACACACACAGTGTAGGTATATAACATATAACGATATAACTAATGTAAAAAGTGAAATTCTTTAAAAATATTTATCTTAACATATGAAGATTTAAATAGTCACAACTTTTTTTCCTATAAACATATTTTAAAATTATCAATATCTTTAAAAATTACGACACTACCTGTATTGTCTCTAACACCAGTTGCGGTCTATTGTTGCTGCTTTTTGTTCAACAAATTGGCAAATTATTACTAACGAATACTACCGCATATTTTTTAAAAACTGCCGCGTTTCAAGTTGGTTTGTTCCACAGCAGTTATTTTTTCAGGGTAGTGGGGTAATAATTAGTGATCGACCGATACCTATACCGATATATCGGCTATATCGGCCGAGAGCCGATTATCGGTATCGGCCGATAGATGTAAATATATATCGGCTATATCGGCCGATGTATAAAAACAACCATAGCAGCTTAAAACATTTTTTTTATATTTAAATTTAAAGTAATATTTCAAATAAGTTAATCTTAAGAAATTATGGTAGATATAACATGAAATAGGCATTTAATATGAATAATGTAGTTTAGGCAAATTATCATGTAAAAATATTAGTTTCTCGGTAGTTTCTGGATTCAGCCGATTCCTTTTCGCCGAATTTACGGTTCCAGCTTCTGAAAACATTTGCTCACTTGCAACACTGCCAACTGGTGCAGATAAATATATAAGAGCTTGATTATATAATAATGGTAGAACTTCTCGTTTTTCTTGCCACCAAGAAATGGGATTCGCTTTTCTTTCAAGAAGAGGATGTTTCTTATATTCTGTAATTTCAGCATTCACTTCTTCACAAATGGATGCCCTAGAAGATGATTTTGTGTCACAAGAAGATGTTGTTGGAATGGTTTTTGTTTTTGTGGAGCTCATCCCTTCTCCGGCAAATTCTTCGTAGATTTCCCAAAACAGATTTTGGCCAGATGTTCGACTAGTCTCAGGTTCAGAAGTTCGAACATACTTAGCAAGTGGTTCGTTGTCATCACTATCAATTTCTATAGAATCTATAGTTTCATTTATTGTATGGTCTTGAATGTAATCCGAAATGTCAGGGGAACTGGAATGTTCTACAGATGTATTGTTTTCTTGTATTTGGGACTTTAGATTTGTAGTTATGTATTCGCATATAAAATCACGGTCTTTTGTAAAAAAATTGTCTTTGAAGCGAGGATCCAAGAAAGTCGCGATGGTATAATGTTTTTTTATAAATATATTCTGAAATCGTTTATTCAATTGTTTTTGTTCAAGTAGGCGAGAGAGTAGATAAAATGAGGAATTCCAACGTGTTTGTATATCTTGGAAAAGTTTGTGTTTGGAAAGGTTTAGTTGTTCTTGTAGTTTACTTAGTTTATCGCAAGCAGTTTGAGAGTGATTAAAATGCGAAACGATTTTTCTTGATCTTGCTATTAAATCACTGACTGAACGTTGACTTTGTATAGCATCCTGTATTACAAGTTGTAAAGAATGAATGAAGCATGCTTCATAATTTACTTTTGCCTTAACAAAACCATTCCTCATATTGGCAGCATTGTCTGCTAATACTAAGTGAATATGTTCCCTTTTTATATTCCATTCTTGTAACAAAGAATTAAATGCTTCAGCTATGGCGTCTCCTGTATGAGATCCTGGGAACTTCTTGCAGGCAAGTGAAAAATGGGATCTCTGATTTAAACTTAAACATGTTTTTTCAAAAAAATGGATTGTGAGAGACAAAAAAGAACTGTTTGTATATTTGCACGTCCAAACATCTGTAGTAAAAGATGCTTTTCCCAACATATTTGAAATTTTTTGAGTCACTTGTGCTTTACATCTTGAGTAAATATCTGGTACAACTTTTTCTCTGAAGTATTTGTCAGAAGGAATTTCATAATTTGGAATAGCTTTCTTTAGTAGCCGAGTAAAGCCATCATCTGATACAATGCTGAATGGCTGATTATCTAAACATTTTATTTCACCTATAAGGTAGTGAAACTCCTTCGCTCTGGATGAATTAATGTCCCACTTTTGCATTTGCTTGAAAGAGTTAGCCAGTGAGACTTGCATAGCTTAGAGTTAGAGTTAGAAGTACTACTAGAACTACTAGAAGGTCCAGCCGTTTCTAAAAAAAATAGACTCAGGGTGATCAAAAGTCAAAACGTTGAAATAAACGGGGAAATTTGTTTTTAAATAAAATCATATCGTAGGTGTTAATTGTTAATGAAACGATTTAAAGTGATGAAAAAGAAAAATGTCTCCCCTCCTACACAAATTCCTTTAATTTCCCCAAATTCCCAACAAATTACTTAATTCTTCAGATTTTTTCAGTAATTTTTATACACAAATTCCCTTAAAATTCCCTAAATTCCTAATAAAATAAATCCCTAGATTTTTAGCAAAAAATTCCTGGGTGGTTTGCCCCTCAATCCTATATAATAATATAATCCTGAATAAGCAGGTCCTATTGTTGGTAAATATTTTTATAACGTGAACTGGAAAATAAAAATTTGGTACTAACCTGAGCTTGAATCAGTCCCTTTCAATTTATAATATTCTTGAGGATGTTTTTTCTCTAAATGGTATTTCATGTTTGAGGTATTCGCCGATTTTCCCACTCCCCCTAATGAAATGGTTATGTCACACAATTTACATTTTGCGGTGGATTTCTTATCTGCTGGGGATAATTTATTCTTTATGAAATATTTCCAATAAATACTTTTTCCATCCATTTCGCTACTTTGCACTTCACCAAACTCCACTAGGATTATTATTAACTATTAATATTATGTCTTTGTTAAAGATTAACTAAATTACGCCAAGAAATAATCGAACTTAAAACGATCTGCTTTAAGACTGCAATACTGAATGCACGGCAATAAACGCACGGGATTCACCGAGAAATTCAAATTAAGGGGATTCACCAATGACTTGGCGCTGAGCCACATAAATTACCGCCTATTGCTGTGTTGCCAAAGTGCAATTTTTGTTTTTATTTTTGTGATTTTAAATTGAACGTTAAAGAATTATAAATTATATTACAGAATATTCAGATTTTAGACATTAATTATGTTATCAATTAAAAAAGGCCGATATGCCGATATATATCGTTATCGGCCAAGACATTATCGGTATCGGCCGATTATCGGTATCGGCTAAAAAAGTCATATCGGTCGATCACTAGTAATAATAGCTCATTTTTTTTTCGTACAAAAAATAGGATTTAATATTTGTCAATTTTTCTTCTTAGCCACAAAAGGTCCACCACTAGGAAAAGCGATATCAAAGACGATTTTTTTATAATTTAGTTTCAAAGTCAAATCATTGATTTTTTTAACCTTATTACCCCAGGCTCCCCTACATAGTTTTTTTTAGGTTAAAGGATTTGTTAAATTTGAGAATTTCAGTGTACAATATTTTTTGTTTTATTTTGACTAAACGGAATTGATTTTTGACTGATTATCAATAGTTATACAGGGTGGCCAACTCTCAACACATGATTCCGTAACATCTAAACTATTCAACTACCTATTTAATATTTTTTAAAAACAATTATTTGTAATTCTACAGGGTGCCCCAAATAGTTAGGGCTTATAAAAAACCCTGATTAGTAAGATAATTTTGTATAACATGGGTATCCTATGTCTAAAAAGTAGCAACTTAAGCACATTTTAAAAAATGAAAATAATTATGAAAGCCTTTTAAATTGGCTTAATGCTCGGTTGTACAAACACTACAAACAAGGTTTGGTTTGGGTTTAAAGAAAAGGTAACCTTAAGCTAGATTATACCTTTGTACAATAAATATGGCTTAGTAGTAAAACTAAGCTTATCATACAGATCTTCGGAGTTTAAGCCAAGATGTAGAAACAAATAACCTGAAAAGTCAAGTTTGACGGTTATTATAAAAAGTTAAAATTTAAAACAAATTTGGATAATTTCGAAAATATTACTGGGGATGAGGAGTTTCTAAAATTACTTGATGTAGTAGGTTGGTACTTTAGTCCACGTTGCCAATTTGTGCACTAAACTATATTCAAGAAAGCCAAGTTCAATTAAACTGGGGCTTAAGTTTCTATGTACAACGCTCGATTAATTTAAGCAGCGGTTAAAGACGCATCTCAGTTTACCTGAACTCGGGCTTAAGCGCGAATTGTACAACCTGGCATAAATGTAATAATTCAAAACTTAAATTAATCTTAAAGTCTCTTATTTTAAATAAACCCATAATATTTTTTACACCTAATCAAATGGCATTTTGAATACAATTTTAATTGTACTAGGGTTCCCTATATACCTATATTTTATGGTTTTCCCTAAAATAGCTATTTTTCCTGTTACCATACTAACTTAATGCACATTTTCTCAATAGGGTGCTTGGGATGCCGCTCCGTGCCTGTACCCTTTTTTTTTCTCTTTTTTTCTAGTGTACTACAATAAAGGCCAAACCAAGGGCAATCAAATTTTTTCAAGAAATTCTTCGTTTTTAAATTTATAAATAAAAAAATTAAGGCGCTTATTTTCCCCTCTTGTATTAACTGACATACTCAATATCAGAATATCACACTTCTTATAAAGTACTGAAAAAGTACTGGTCTATTTCTTCCGACATCCGATCTCACAAAAGCTCTATGGGGTTAAGATCGGGACGTTCAACTGGCCAATCCATTACTGAAATATCCACCTCTGGTAAATAGGTACACCACCACCTGTGTATTAGGTTTGCTTGGACAGATATCTCTTGTTCAACTAGTGAAAACTTTTTAAAACAAATAATACTACTTAAGCGCGTCCCAGCAAAATCTAGCGCGGGAAAGCTGATCTCTCTCTAAAAGTTCGAAATAGAACAGCAAATGACGAGGTGCACTAAAATGCATATGACTCTGGTACAAATACTAAGGCCAGCACGAAGCATTTTAGTATCAGTGTGTGTGAAAAGAATTATAAACCCATGCGTGCATAACGATTCCCTGGCTCACCGCGAAACAATACGCCGTAGGAGGTGTAGCTATCGACCGGCCGGAAATATTTTCAAATTTTCGGTTTGCAATGGGTTAGTATAAATTGACGAACTAGAAAAGCAATGTAAATAGAAACAAAATCTAAAAAAAACATTTAAAAGTTACAAGGAACGAAGGCTCTTTCTGTAGTTTTAGTTTGGTTGTTTCAGTAAAAATGGTAATATACGGACATGTTAAATATTACACTAGAAAAAGGTTAAGTACCTAATCATTTAAGTTTTCAAATCTTTTTACATGTTTTTCCATATAAACCCCGTTATAATAACCAGGGTAAGGGTTAACAATAAATTAATAGAATGGTCAAACAAGATAAAATATCTTGGATTGACTTTTGATAAAAAGATGGCATGGGGAGACAATGCAGATGAGCGAGTGGCAAAAGCCCAAAAACAGTTTCACGCTATATATCCCCTAATAAATAAAAATAGTAAATTAAATTTAAAAGTAAAAACAACGTTGTACAAAACACTAGTACGCCCGGTACTTACTTACGGTATACCGACGTGGTGTACCGTAAATAAGACCAAAATGTTAAAAGTACAAAGAGTACAAAATAAAATTCTAAAAGTAATGGTGGGGGCACCAATGTACATGATGAACAATGCATTGCATCTAGACCTAAAAATTGACACACTCAAACAATTTACAGACAAAATAATAACAAAATACTATAGCAGAACAGACAATTCACCAAATAGACTAATTGCAGAATCTCACATACACTCGCACGAAAACGATAAACATAAATACCCAAGAGATTGGCTCCCTCCTTAACAGATTTAAACACAACTCAATTTCTGAATTTATTCAATCAAAATCTTTTCAAAATTCATAAAAATACAAAAATCAAAAATCTTGAAGACAGCAATAAAATAAACACAAACAAATAAAAGAGTTCAAACAAAAAACTTCCAACCAAGTAATCGAAAAGAAATCCCTACAACTAAAAAGAAGTAAAGGAAAAGGATTCCAACTTAAGAAACTACCATTACTATATATAATAACCAACGCACTTTTATTACATTAACGGCTTGCTGTTGGTGGTCGCTGTTGTATTATATGGCCGTATTCCAGCCCGCTATATACATAAAAGACTGGCAGCGGTCTACTGTCATGATATGCATGTAACGTTAGACCGCAGCCCGCTTTCTGTCTGATGGAACAAGCAAAACCACATATCAATTTTGGATTTTTTTGTTCATTATTTTAGGTTAATTTATTAACCCTGCTAAAAAAACTAGCTTAATCTAACAGAACAGCATCGCAAATTTTAGGCTCTTTATCGAACCCAATTATGTTAAATTTGGTGAACTGTAAGGAAATATAGAGGGAGGTCGAAAAAAAAATTGAATGTTCAAAACTACATAAGTATATGATATTTTGTTTACTTAATTTTTTTGTATACCGACCATTTAGTAGTCATTTTGAAGTACTATATCCCTGAGACGGACATTAATAGTAATAGTAATACAAACATACAAATAATGTCTTAAATTGAGATCCTATCTATACGACCTTGACAACATAATGTTGACCCAACTCTGCTCTAACAAAATATGAAAATTGAAAGTATCTTCTATTATAATATCCTGCGCTATGGATGGAATTCGTAACATTTTTCTTCCAGATGAGCAACCATTGCATTCGGAAATATCCTCCAGACTATAGTCTATTCAAATCCAAATTGCATACCAGCGCCTCCCCTCGACCGTTTGCTACAAAACGAAATAATAAATCTATATTTTATAAAGATGCTGATAATACAATAATTAATATTCCCTCTTTTTTAATAACATTTTTATTATTTATTTCTTTAATAACTATAACTTTGGTAGGTACCTATTTTTTTTTAATGTAAACTCTGTAATTTAGTACTCCTGTATAAATATATTTCATTGTCAAGTTAGTATTCAATTATTAATTATAATCGCATCTTGAAGTCGGGTTTTCTCTGGCCTCGCTTTTCTCGTAATAGTCGCCGGAATGGCCGGTCGACGTTATATGCATGCGAACGTAGGCCGGAGTCTTGCCTCTACTTGCCTCGATATGTTTTAGGAAACAACGTACGTTTTTTTTTGCACGAAGACAACCGAGACTGGAAGCAGACACGCCCACCGTATTTTGAACGAATAGCATTTATTGATTGACAATATTGACATTGTATGACGTATTAATGTCAAAGATGCATGAATTTTAGTTTTGCGACATGGCACCGACGTACTTACAAAAAGTGAATAATTTTAGCTCGTTGTATCACTACTCCACTGACACACACAAACATGGATTGGTTCTTGCAAGCAGCACGCGACCCGTAACAACCAATTAAGTTAACTATACTCTGTTACTTAATGCGAGAGATTCATAAAATGTAAATTTGCGATGACAGAACCCATTAAGGAAAGACGAGTTTGATAGATGAAAGTAAGGGGACAGCGGCACTACTGCAGGTAGTTTATTAGAATAATAAGTATTAAAACAGTGAGGTGCAGGTAGGTAAACTACCTGTGCCTCTATCTACCCGATTTCGGGACCTCTGACAATAAACATAAAATAATTGGACTACACCTATGGAATACGGCGAAGACCACGGGGTTTTATGGTTCAATAATGATTTATTACTCTCTCGCATTAAGCAACATACTATATTCCCTTTAACTGTGATTTAATCGTGCACTATGTTGCCATGTTTCCATGCCATTTCAATATTAAAATGAATAGGATGAGAAGAAATTTAGAATACTTATAGTTGATATTATTATATTAAAACACTCTTAGTTTTTTAAATATATTAATATTTATTTTCAATGAATTCATTTAATTCCAGGGGTTTCCTTGCTGACAAATATTAAATTATAATTAAGCAACGGTATGTGGCAACGTCGTAAACTACGGAACGTTTTTTGTCCGCATTTTTCGGTAGGTATAGATCAATGTGTCTACCTATTTGTCATGGATTTTTAAGTTCTTTGGTTTAGTGAGTTAGTTAAGGGCGAGGGGGCAAGGTTACTAAGTTTAATTTAATTTAATAATCTGAGTTTTAAAAATGGTGGCAAATAAAGGGTTGGTAAGAAACTCCAACGATAACGTTTCTTGTTAAATTTAAGTTTTAAAGGTGAATTCCTCACCAAATTTGGGCTTGGTTATAAGAAATTACCATAATATGTCGCCAGTGCTGCATACCAAACAAACAAATCCATGTGGAAAGCATCAAAACGTTGTACAGGGCCGAACTGGATATAAATATTTTATATACCCATATTCTATTATAATAATATAATAAGTAAAACTAATCAAAAAATACAATACTCTAGCTAAGCAAATATAAATAATTTTCCTTTGCGGGGCTGAAAATCGCTGTGTGGGTAGAATCGCCATAGTATTCAATGAGAGGCATCCAGGCAAAACGTCGGGCATAAGTATGTCATAGAATTGGTGCATATGTTTGAAGAAACTGGATCTCTATGAAACTAAAAAAAATACACAAGCAAAGGTTTTGGATGAACCTTGCCAGGTTGAGGTACTTAGTACGGTCAATTCACTGCAGATCCAAATTCCTAAAGTCGCCAAGTTGACGAATATTTCTACTGGTTCTGTGGATACAATTAAAAAAAAAGGATACATTTTTCCCTTACAAAACACAAATTTTACACGAACTGAACGTGACGATTACGATGGAAGGATCGAATTTTGTGCCAAAGGACAATAAATCGCTTTAGCGACGAGTCAACTTTTTTCTTCAATGGGTTTGTTAACAAACACAATTGTAGATATTGCCATACTTAATTCACCCAGAAAAATAACGTTTGGGCATGCATTCTTGGATACGAAATTATTGGGCCAATATTAATTTTTAGAAGAAAGTTTAACTGGTCAATTGTATTTGAATATTTTGGAAAATGTGATAGATCCTCTTATTGTACAATCTTTGGAAAATCAAGTGGATGAAAATGGCACCCTGGAACTCAATAAAGAAAATTTGCATTTTCAGCAAGATGGCGCTCCTCCCCACTACGCGTTACTTAGAGTGGCTTAACCAATGGTTTAAATCCTCTTGATTTTTTTCCTTTGAGGCCACCTCCCAACAAACATTTTAAGTTAAATTTACTTTTATTCGACCTCTAAACGGGTCAAATATTTTGCATGACCAATTATATGTATATACGGATAATTTACCTATATTGGTTTTCCTATTGCCCAATGTGGGGAAAGAAACTAAAGTAATTTGAAGTTCGAAAATAGGTTGATAGGGTTTTTCTGTCCAATAAGTTAAGACGAAGTGAAATAAATAAAGACCTATTTTACGTCTAAATGTGGAAAGTGAGACCAACCTTTTGACCTAAATATAACCTAAATAGGAGCAATAAGACACTAGACAAAAATACAGAGAAAACATATTATATCTGGCGTTAGAAAGAAAAGACAACAACTTATGCCAACACTTCCAACAGGACGAATTGAATTATAAACTGGAGTTCGACTTAAGTAGATATTTGGAATGGCCGCTTATTATAACTTCAACAATAAAGTGATATAATTAAGTTTTATCATTTTTCAATTATTCTATAAACGGATCCACACTGAACAGACTCACCACCATTAGGGATCTCGGAGTCGTTTTCGATGAGAGGTTCTCCTTTATTCCACATATGGATCAAATGGTTTCTAGAGCCTCTAGAACCTTGGGCTTTGTCTTGCGAAACTGCAAGCATTTTTCTGATGTATCTACATTTAAACTGTTGTATTACTCCTGGCTTCGTAATGTAAGAGAGTGGACAGGAATGAATGTGGCACGGGACAGAGACGCATTCAGAAATGTGGTCGCCAACCTTCAATGAGAAGACGGCATCGGAAGAAGAAAATTACTCCTATGTGAGGTCAAAGTTGGATTATTGCTCAATCATATGGTCCCCCATTTACAATTGCCATAATCAATCTGTGGAGTCCGTCCAAAGGCGATTCCTAAAGTATCTTATGTTTAGAGAGAATGGTACCTACCCGCAACGGGGTTTCGAGCATGGCCACATCCTCGCTAGGTTTGGTGAGTTGCCCTTAACAGTACGTCGCGACTCACAGTCACTATCGATACTCCATAAACTTCTTAACTCTAAAATCGATTGCCCATTTCTACTGGAGCAACTATCGCTTCATGTTCCCCGCACAGGTGCCCGACATCGGCCTACATTTTTCCTTGCATTCGCGAGATCCAATATTTTGCCTCAAGGTCCCATTCACAAAATGTGCCACAACTTCAATCGTATCTCAGCCCTCTCCGACATATTTCATGACAGCCTCCCAACCATATTAAAACACTTGCGCAATATGTCCGGCTATCCTCATTAGTAGTCATTGGTTCCTGTTAACTTAGCTTTAGTTTCTTACTTTTTGTTATTAGATTTTAAGTATAGCAAGGTCATTACTTTTGTAAGATTTTTGTTTATAATTCGATTAATTTGTTTGAGTTTCCTGTAAGTGGGCTCCGGCCTGTCGGAAATAAATGGCTATTTATATTTATTTATTTTTCTTGACCGAAATTTGGATGCGAAAGAAATGTGTTTGTGAATTATGGTGATGATACTTCGCAAAACAAAACGCGCCCTTAAAATATGCGTTTTTCTATGTATTATTAGGATAATTTTAAATATTTTTACCATTAACCTAAAAACAGAGTGTCTTCATTATAAACGTTATATTATGTACCTAAAGTTTTAAAAAAACTTTCGTTGACGAAAGATATCGTAGTCTAATGGATTTTCCACTCACCTTATGTGCTTCTTAAAATTTTAATTATTGTTTTTTTATAGTTGTCGATAAACAGGAAAACTAATAATTATTAAATATGGCCGTTTTTATATTTTTAACCTTAAAGTTATTTTCCCCTTTATTATTAACTGTTCAAGCAATGTTAGCCTTTGAGGTTAATCAGAAAGTTATGAAGTAGCTCAATTTTTAACCACAAAAGGTCTATAACTTTGGGAACAATTTATATGGCAAAATTATCCAAAATATTACTTGTTTCTAAAACTACATGGTCAGTAAATTATTTGGACTTTTTTTAGGCAATAATTAGGTAATGTTTACCTAGCGTAATAGCCAAAAAATTCCTTAATTATGAATACATATATTAAGTAACAATTAAGTAAATTATGACTTAATCATATTCCTTATTAGGATTAAATATTTTTAATGTCTCAAAGAGGTAATTTATTTGTAAGTTTTAACTAGGTAAATTAAACTAAAAGTAGATTTTCCTATAACAAATTATTTAAGTTGTAGATATCCAAATTTTGACTTTTGTGACTTTTAAGAAAACATTTAAGGCAAAAATAAACAAAAATTTGCCAATTTAGGATTATTTTCCTTCCGTTCTGGTCTACATTACTTAATATGTTTGTTGGGCTGCAATCAAGTTTACAGAACCGCGCCTAAAAGTATTGAAAACCTCAAAAATAGAATACCAATGCAGGCGCATTACCAGACAAACTTCCCTCAATGTCCGAAAGGAATTTCAAAATAGTTTAATTGTCTTGCCAATAACGGGATGCACATTTTGAACGCCTAATAAAATAATTTGTTCAAACTAAATAAATTAGTTGCAATACTATTACATTTTTCCACCTAACTCGTAAACCTATTACCCAATTTCCCTTTTTTTGGCACGGTTGAATATGCAATTTAATGCCCTTTGCAACGATGTATCGCTCGATAGGTAGTGGCATACCCAACATGAACAAAATATAGTTATTGTATTATGGTAAGGAAATGTTGTTAGCATCAAGAGGTGTGACAATCTTTGCAGCAATGTGAACTAGTGCCTTATGGTAAGACCCGGAGGGCGGAAAGTTGTACAGCTCATGGTATTTTTAACACATAAGCGTATAGCTTTTCCCCTTTGGTTCTTATTACTGTTTCCGGAAGATTGTCTTTATGCTACAGTAAAGGTAAGTGTTCTGAAGTTTGCCCTGTTTGGATAATTAAATCATGTTCAGAATTAAATGCCCCAACTACATGTTGCTGGATTGTGGCAGGATTTTTTTTTTTTTATCAATTTGGACCCTCATGCGAGTATTTTAAATGAGTTCTAATAGATAGTTTTTTTGCTTATAATTTTGTCAATGTCATCAAAATATAAAATAGGAAAAAATTATATGAATCAAATTACTTAAAGTAAATTTAAGGAAAGTTGTTTATATTTCAATTTTACACTTCCTTGGTAGTGAATAGTCCTAACTCCAAGCTATAGATATGCATAGCATTATATAGGTTAGGACTATTTACATTCAAGAGGACGAAAAAAACTCTTACTTGCTTTTAATGCTCCCTATAAAGTTATTAATTTTACTTTATTTTACTAATTCTACATTCTGAAATTCCCCTGGAGGAAGAACGAATCTACACTCACCTGGCGCTAGCTCTGTTAATCTATTATTACGCTTGTCAATATTTTCGTAAATTTATTCACGCATTTCCTCGTGCATTTCTTCATGAATTGGGTTAGGTTTCAGGCAATTAGCTGATACGTATTCTGGCGATTTTTTGACGGTTGCCATAGAACTACCGACGATACTTTGGATGTTATGCTGTAAAACTATTAATACCACAAATTAAATCAATTAAAAAACGAAAACTATAGGTACTCCGGTACTAAAATAATTGGCAGTGACTCATTTTTACTGGGGTGTGCAAGACGTAAGGAGAACGCCAATTCCAGAGGCGTGTCAGTTTAAACAATAATAATTCAAAAAATATATGAATTTTTTGTTTATTATTATAATATATTTACATTTACTGTAATAAATAAATTATTATAAATTAAACTGAAAAATAAATTGCTTTTACATTTGGTGATCTAATGAAGTAATAAGAGAAACTAAATTACGCAGGTATAAAATCCAAAAAGAATAATAAAGCAACGGTATATGTTATTTTCATAATGTTTTTATAATACTACATAATAATAGAAACATATAATTGTGGATTAAGGGCAAAACCTAAACCTAAATTATAAATGTTTATAAATTTCCTAACTATTTTTACCTAATGAACACTAGATAATAATTTGACAAATTATATTCCACGCTGACATTAAAAAGTGTTATAATGAGAATACGTTACAATTTTAAATTCATTATTAGCATTACAGCGATTATTCACTATCTGACGATGAAAACATTTCATTACTGTCGCTACTGCTGTCATCTGCAGGATTTATAATAATCGGTTGTACCATGACTTCAACGCGTACATCCAAGTCCCACATTTTTCTACGCCCTCTACATGTAATACGCATTTATGCCAATCTGCTGCTTGTACATTCGCTATTGCCGTTTTTAACAGTTCTTTAACATCATTTAATTTAAAAGTTTTGTGCTCGCGCGCCACTTCGCCTTCTTTCTGTGCCCATATAAGCTCAATTGGATTTATTTCACAATGGTAAGGCGGTAAACGTAATATTGTAACACCTCGTTCACGAGCCATTTCATCCACTACATATTTCGTATATTTTTTTTTGTGAAGTTTTGCAAGATCGTGCAACTGCACTTTTAGCATTTTTTTGCCAAATGCAATATTTTTTTTTTTCGAGCCAGTCAACAATCGTTCCTTTTCGCCACGCATAAGTTGGCAAAGCTTCCACCCGACGGCTGTGGTATGGTGCATTATGCATCACGATTACCGACCCACGTTCAATACGCGGTAAGATTGATTTAAACCAATCTTCAAACACTCCCGAGTTCATATCCTCATCTCATGATAATCACCGGTTTTACGAGATTCAAACACGTTTAACCCACCTTCAAGAAAACCAGAATCACTCCCGATGTGGGTTATAATTAACCGACGACCTTGTCCTGACGGAGCTTTCAATCCAGTGGACAGTCCATTGATAAAGGCGTTACGTGCACTTTCCGACGAATGGCTAACTTTGTTTGCTGATCAATAAAAATATGTGTCTGTCCTCTTGTTTCCTTCTGATCGGACAGTTTAGTATTGTCCTTGATAGTTCTATAAACAGTACGGCAAGATGTCTTAGTCAATGTGGCACAAAGTTCTGCTGAATCATGATATTCCACTGTGTGTACTTAGAATTCCCTCATACACATTTTTTACAATTGTACGCTCTCCAGGTTTTAAATGACGTCGTTTTGTAACTTGTTGGTTACTATCTATCACTTGAAGAACTCGCCTGCATTATAATATTTGCTGTTTGGAATAACCACCAAAATAGTAAAACTGAATAGCTAATTTCCTCTTGATTGAAACTTGTCTACGACACTGAACGTTGGTTAGAGGCGATAAGAAAGCGTGCGAGCGCCTTTAGACATGGGTTTTTCTTACCTGCGTTGCCAAATTGAGTAGACCAAGTACCGTAGGGTGTAAAGGCCCTTAATGACATGCTGATTTTGGTATATTTTATGAGAATTTAAATGAAATATTTTAAAGCCTGGCAACATGTAACGACTTATTAATGCACAATCTTCCCAAGCGGTTTTGAACTTTTGAATGCTTTTATCTCAGTTAAAAGTATGTGAATCGATGTTAATTATTTTCTCCGCACACCGTCAATGGTGATAAGAACAGTTTTGCCAATTATTTTGGGATCGTAGTATACACAGAAAATACGTCCTTTCAACAAACTAGAAATAAACAAATCATTGAATGCCATAAACCAACTTAATATAATACAGCATTAAAATATTAAAATTGAAAGTTGGTATAGCCGAGTCCGCGGAAAATTAGAACACGCTCTAATCTGCGAAGAACTTCGGGAATCACTTCATGAATCTGTTTGACATAAAAAAAAGGAGCGTTTTACAAGGTCAAATTTTATTGTGAAGTTACTTTACCTATTTATTATAAGACAATGTCCCCTTTAGCTATTAAATCAATTTCTAAAAATTATAGTAATATCAAATTGTTTTCGTGCCCCTTACTACTGCTTGACCGTGTGTCAAATTTTAAGCTTTTCATATGAATTTGTTAAGGGCTGCAAGGCAGTTTGTTTAAATTTTTTTGTAATTTATGTATGACGGTAAAATAACCAGAAACCAAAACGTTCTTCAACACATAATTATCAAAAATAATTTGCGACAGTACCATAACACATTAATACTGAAATGCTAAAATCGATTCGTATCAAGAATAAGTATAAAATGTAAAAAGTTGTTGGGTCTCGTGTCGGCAAGAAGTTGTTGGGTCTCGTGTCGGCAAGTGGTACGATGATTCTCTGAGGGATATAGAAGAGCGTGCGACGCGCACTTTTATGAGGCGCCGTTTGGGCCAAAATACAATTTCTTCTAATATACAGGGTTGGGCAAATGTTCCGGAACGGCTTAATTACAAGCGAACGAAAAGTGATATCGAATCGGGGTTTTGGGCAATCTATAGGACAAAAATTTTACTATTTGACTGGTATACCATATGTCAGTAATGTCACCAACTGTCAAGTGTCGACGATATTTTTTTATTTTTTTAAATGGAACACCCTGTATATTATCAGATATTCTAGATCTTCAATAAATTACAAATATTTTTCATATAGCATACCATATGATTAAATTCAACTGTTTCGGAAATACGGGCAAATGAATGTAGTACATTTTATTTAAACAAAACCAAGGTAATAACTTTAAAACACAATAATATAAAATAATGGTTATTTAATTAAATGTTCAAAATGTCGTCCTTCAGCCACCTGACAGTGTCCAATCCTGTCGGAAAATTCAGAACGCACGTTTTGCAAATGTTCACGAGAAATAACATGCACAGCATCTAAAATTCTGTTTTGAAGATCCTCCAAAGTCTTAGGTTGTGTACGATATACGACAGTCTTTAAATGACCCCAGAGGTAGAAATCTAGAGGTGTTAAATCTGGAGATCTAGGAGGCCATTCAATGGACCCTCTCCTACCTATCCACCTTCCAGGAAAAGTTTGATCTAAATAATTTCTGACATGTATACCAAAATGAGCTGGCGCCCCATCTTGCTGAAACCAAATGTCATTCGCTATTATTTGATCGTTAACCTGATCATGATATAAATTAATCAAATTTGGTATAATTCTATTTCGAAGCAGATCTAAGTAGTAAATAATAGATGTCAAGTTTCCATCAAGGAAGAAAGGCCCAATAATATGGTTTCCAATTATACCTGCCCACACATTTAATTTTTGGGGGTGTTGCGTACGGTGCTCAATCATCCAATGGGGATTATGGTCTGACCAGTATCGACAGTTGTGCCTATTGACGAAACCATTAAGACAGAATGTAGCCTCGTCAGAAAATAAAATACGACTTACAAAGTTAGGTTGTAGGTCTATGTAGTCCATTATTTCTTGACAAAATTGCATACGCCTATCAGGATCGTCCTCTGATAGTTCTTGAAGCAAGCTGACTTTATAAGGAAACATTTTATTTTTTTTGAGGATTCTTCTAATTGATTTTTCGCTGTTTTCATGTGCAAGAGCAAGCTTTGGAACTGACGTCTGTGGTTCTTCTTGCAGGGCAAGCAAAACATCCAGGGATTTCTCGTCATTTGTAGCAGTTTTCGGACGACCTGTTTTTGGCAAGTTTTTTACCGTACCCGTATGCTCAAAGTTATGGAATATTCTATTAGCAGTTGATTTAGAAATGGGATCTCGAACAGGAAAACTTTGATTGAAAAGGTCGGTTGCTTCTTGAAAAGATCTCCGTCTATCCCCATATCCTATCATCATAAGCAGAGTAATCCGTTCTTGTTCAGTTAGCTGAACCATAGTTTTATCAGTTATATCAGAGGTTTAGTCGATAAATAAAAAACTCGCACAACTCACTTAATACAAATAAATAAAAATTAAATAGGAAATGTGTCAGAGTAACACTTGGGAGTCATGGAAACTAAGACTTTTATTTGGAATGTCATAATAAAAGAAATATGTTGCTTGATTTTTAAACAAAATGTAATATGGGCTTTCTAGATTCATTTGCCCGTATTTCCGAAACAGTTGAATTTAATCATATGGTATGCTATATGAAAAATATTTGTAATTTATTGAAGATCTAGAATATCTGATAATATACAGGGTGTTCCATTTAAAAAAATAAAAAAATATCGTCGACACTTGACAGTTGGTGACATTACTGACATATGGTATACCAGTCAAATAGTAAAATTTTTGTCCTATAGATTGCCCAAAACCCCGATTCGATATCACTTTTCGTTCGCTTGTAATTAAGCCGTTCCGGAACATTTGCCCAACCCTGTATATAATATTACCCAATATACATAAAAAAAAACATATATAGAAATGCAATTTCCTGATATATGGAAAAAATCCAGATATATAATATATTTTCCTGATATAAATGTAATATTGTGCGATATATTATACTATATAGAAAAATATCCATATATAGAAATACAATTTCCTGATATATAGAAAAGTTTCATATATATACTTTTAATTTCACGTACTGCCGCAATATAGAATGAGGGCGTTCAGCCAGCCGCTCATCGCGCCGTAATAGTGTTGTCGCAGGTGTTATAATTGTACCAGATCTGGTACAAAACATAAGAAAATTACCTTAGTATTCTGTTTGTATATTTGGTGCCAAACTGAAATGCTTCCTATTTTGTATACAACCTTATTGCCCTTTTTTTTGAAAAATGTATTTTCCGTATGTGCTCGGAAAATTTGATTTTGCTACAAAATTTGACCTTTCCTCTGCTGCCATAGGGACCACTAATTTTCCTACCGAAAAAATTGCAAATTATTGTTAACCTTATAAAGCCAAATTTGCATTTTGTATCAGTTAGTGCGGTATGGAGCATGAATTTTCTAGAATAAAATTATTTTAGAAACACATACGGGAGCATAGAATAAGAAATGTTTAAAATTGCCCATATTTTGGAGAAAGCAACATAAATACCGACAGTTTTACTTAGTATCATTTTTAGACAGGCATTTTTTACTGCATATTGGCAGGTTTTAAGTTTAAATTTTTAAATTTTGCAAAAAAAAGCGTAAAAGTAAGTAAGGTTTAGGTATACTTTTAAGCGATTTTTTTTCTTATTTAACGGGAAATATTGGGAAAAGTGACATATTATGGGGTCGGAAAATTCGATTTTTCTACAGAATTTGACGTTTGACCTGTCCTCTGCCGTAATAGGGGCCAGAAAGTTTCCTATCGAAAAAATTTCAAATTTTTGTAAGGTAGGTACCTACCTACCTCTATATAAACTGATTAATTTAAAAGTCAAATTTGAGTTTCTATCAGTAAATGCGGTATAGAGTATGAATTTTATCAAATAAAGTTATTTTTGACACACTCTGTTATACAAGGGACGCTTAAGTATGACTAGGTATACTTATATAAAATGCGAATACCCACCTACATAACTATTTAAAATTGTAGCTTTTATTTCTTTGAATAAAACAACAAAAATGCAGACAGTTCTACTTGGTATCATTAAGAAAGGCAGGGGGATGGGGTTCAAACCCCCCCCCCCCCCGAAATAGCGATGAAATTAAACAACATGACTGAAGAAAGGGCGTGACACCCAAAAGAAATTCTAGATAGCTTCCATTTATAAGCTTAATTAGCATTGTAGTATCAAGAAATGCAACATAGAGTAGATATGTACAAAATTTGCAAAATAAAGTTCATTCAGTCACAGTAGAATACGAGGGATGCTTAAAACGTCTAAAATATGGATGATATTGAAAATCGCCATATTATTATACTATAGGTACATAACCTATGGAATACCCGGTTTAGGTGTATAGGTACCTATATACCTATATCTCGTTAAAATTTAAAATTGTTGTCTCGCAATTAAAGTACCTTTACCTACCTATGAATTAAGTGAGAATTCATCTTTTATAAGTTTTAGAATATTGCACTTTATTTTTCGTTAAAAATCGACAATGATACCTACATACTTATCAAAAAGATATATGATCCATTCGTTTTACAACTACATCTTTAAGGCTCTTAACAAAAATAAAACTAAGATGTAAAATTATGTAGGTAGATATAATACCTATAGTAGGTAAGTATAAAATTGTGTTACTGTATATACTGTATAATGCGCCAGTATAGGCGAGTCGGACAGTTGGCAGAAAACTTAACTTCCACAGTAAAATATTTTGGCTTTAACACTGAAAACGGGAAAACGCGTGTTTCAATTAACCAAAGTAAGTCAATATTTTACTTGGACGTCAAAGAAATGCAATTTTAACTCCTTTTTGATAAACTCAGTTCTCTCATAAGTTCGGCGTGCCCAAAGGGAAGTAGGAGCAGAGTACATGCGGTTTAGTGTCATGGAATGACTGAGTTAAATAAATGTGCAAAACTGTACAAGCAGTACAAGCTGAATGCACTAAACCGACATTTTTCCTGTAGTATAGAATTTTCCTATTGGTCATAAAAAGATTATTCTTTATATCATAAACGGGAATATGTGTTTCTGCAGAAATTATTGTCATTTTTCTTATTAGAGAGATATCGGTAATCCAATACCACATGGTAGCGTAAATTACTCCAGGCGCTATGTGCGTAACAGAACATTTCAATTTTGAATATTTTTATGAAATAAAGGCCTTTTAAATTAATTATTGTGTAATGGATGAACAATTACATGCCTACAAATTAAAAAAAATAACAAACAGAATAAATGTTAATAAAATTCATATGCGTAGCTCACTTCAAGCTTATTTTCCTTTCAATTTGTTCCGTTATTAACCCGGAGTCATCCCCGCGTAAATAGACACCATAGACAAGCAGTGGCGGCTCGTGAATTTGAAAAGTACAGGGGCACACGGTGGAAGCTCGCCGTCGGAGGCACCGCCGGAGGCGAAAAATTTTTCGGGGGCCGCGCCCAAATATGGCTATTTTGAGGACCCAAAAAATAAAATTCGCCTCTTGAGCCCTAAAAAAAATAATAAAAAAAAAATACTTTGTCCGGTGCACGGGTGTACCTAATACCGTGAAAAAATTGTGCGAATAATTTAAAGACCTAAATTTACTATTTGAACTGCAACTCTATTCTTCTCGATTTTTGACAAGCAATTAATTCCATAACAACAAAAATCACCTTAGCCTACTTTTACGTGTCAAATTTTTCATTCAAAAACATGTCCATTATAATGTAATACAGGGTTTTCTAGTTTACATTGAAACAATATAATTTTCTATTTTTTAATAATATCTATCAAGTGTTGGATAAAATTTCGTATGGCACTCGTGTGTTAAGTCATATAAGTCACTTGGGAATTAGCCCTCTCGGCCTACGGCCTCAAGGGCTAACCATTTCCCAGCGTGACTTACATATAACATACCACACTTGTACTATAAATAATTATTATTTCTCTTTGTTTGAGATGTTCGATTCAATTAGTTTGAATTTATAAATATTACAAATATTACCCCTTTAAAAAAATTGCAAAATAAAGCCATAAAATGCATTCATAAATTACCGTTTCTAGAGCCTACTGTAAATTTATATAAACCAAATAGTTATTTAGATATAGAAAATTTATGATAACTTTTTATAGCTTTTAGATAAAATAAGACACTTTACTTTACAAAATATTCATCTTTTATTGAAATAGTTAACAGCGAAAACAAACAATGTGTATTAAACGCTAATACACATTCAACTCTTTCTTAAAAACTAGGTATATATTTTTTTTGATGCTACCGCGTTTTCTCTTATAATTCGTGTTTGAAATTACGTGCATAATCATCGTCACTGAAATGTTTCCAGCAAACACGGGCATTTTTAATAATAAACTTACCCTTGCGTTTACACACATGCTTCCAAACAGCTTGCAATTCCTTGTCCTTTGGGAAACTAAAAAACTTTATACCGGGCGTAAAACTCTTACACTGATTATCAACCTTACGACCAAATACCGCACTCATTTTTTATAATTAAAGGACACTATAATTTAAAAAAGACCGACTCGTACACCAAAACCGTATGTAAACAATAGGAATATGGCCGCCTTTTCTCACTGCCTGACGTCACGAAAGACACGCCCACCTGCGCGATAGCATATCTTTAAACTGAACTGTGAACTCTGATCTAAGAAACGAAATGCGGGATGACACGTGACGAATTATACGTCATAGAGAGGGCTGTGCCCAGACTTGCCGTATAATGCTGAACGAATAGCCACAGGCCACAGTAATTTACTATTATCCAGTACTCTGTCCTTATTTCGCATACGATTTAAAACAAAGAAGCATGCAGGGGCTCACAATAGTGCGCCGAGTGCCTATGTTCGTTCGTTGTACGTTGCCCGGTTGCCGTTCATTCATAGTATGTTGCCCGTTCAACAAATAATGTAGTGCGAAATATCAAGAGTTTACTTAATAATAGTTATACCTTTATACCTTAGATGGGGCACGTGCTTCAGTGCCCTAATGGACGAGCCGCCACTGTAGACAAGGGAGATGCGCTTACGGGAGGATAGACACTAGGCATTAGACACTTAAAGCACAGCCAGTTATAAACACGTAAACCTATCCGTATCGATCTGCGACTGCGCACAGAGGATACGGATGGGTACCTATACGTGATACGTCGAACGTATCGCTACGGGATCCTGCGTTCACGGATCTCTTAACGCAAGACGCATCTTATTGTCAAAATATGGATGGAGATGGAAATACATAACCTCAAAACAAAATTATTAATTCCAATTCCAAGAATTAAATCATCAATAACTATTACATCCATTTCATCAAAACACAGAAACAATATAACAACAAAAAAGTTTCGTTACAACCACTGCAAAATTGACGTTGCGTTTACGGTTTAAGGAAAGCAGTGCTTTAAGACTTTTTAACCGAACTACGATTTATGGTTATGGAGATATTTTTTGATAACTTATATTTTACATTAAAATGTTAGGTTAGGTTCAAAATTGTTTTATCAAACTCCTACGGACTTTAATGTGTGGATATCGCTCCTATTTAAGTGCTTTTTATAAAAACGTACACAAATCAGAAAATCCATGCAATTTTATTTTTGAGACACCCTGTATAGGTTCACTTTTACGTTTTTTTTTTTTTAGTCTTAAATCTTATTTGTCCTGTATTTATTATTCTCAAGTAAAACATATGGGTAGCAAATATGGCAAGCAAATATCCTACTTAACTTTATTTTTAAGACAACCCGTCTAGTATTTTCACTGATTTGTTTATCTATCAACCTTAGATAATATCAGCATTCCATATTATTATCTTTCCCCACTCAACACTCAATATTAAAGAAAAAAACGCAAACTATAATATACACGTAACTTTGTCTTTGGGACATCCTGTATAAGATTTGTTTTTTACAATAATTATTGTATTTTTTAGGTACAAAGTCAAAAACAGTAGGTAACATTTATTAAAAAATACTCGCTTAACCAAAATTAGGGAATCCAAAGAAGCTGGCAAAGACCACCAAACATAAACCGGGGCAAAAAAACTCTCGAGTATTCTTGTATATATATTATTATTATAACTGGCATTTTAAGATAATTAAAGAATGTAGGTAATAATAATAAAATTATAATAATATATACTATACAAATTCTGTACAATGGTATGCACTGGAAGTCCTGGACAACCCTGGATCGCAGCTGGCTCTCGGCCTTGCCGTGAGCAGCGCCCTCATTATATATTGCGGCAGGTAGTGAAACTACAAGTCTATATCAAAAACATACATCATTATATTATGTAATTTTGTCATATATATGGAATTTTTCTATATATCAGGAAATTGCATTTCTATATGTTTTTTTTTCTATATATTGGGTAATGTTATATATATTGGAAGAAATTGTATTTTGGCCCAAACGGCGCCTCATACACTTTCGTCGTTGATTGAAATTAAATCTTTCAATCGACGGTTTCGTGTTATTTTTTTTTTTATATATACCTCCACGGAACAAAACTTGAAGGACGCGAATAAGAAAAACTAGAAGGACCAGAAGGACTCTTTTTAGGAGCTTTAAGGACCCTAATGTTGGTTTTGGGGCTCAACAAGAGTTGCTGGGTACTCCCCTTACTCGGTGACTCAGACTTTTACCAGTCAAAAAGGAAATCTAATTCCAACAGGTTGTAATTCCGTCGCCCACGGAAATAGCAAAGCAAGGATTCAAACAAAAACAAAAAAGCTAACGTACGGACGACGGAAATTTTGTTCCTTTTATCCAATATACGGCAAAGATGACTTAAAAAGTCGAAAATAAAAAGGCCCTTGCTCTTTGGAACGACGATGAAAAGTACTAAGACAAAACGTGTCAACCGTTCAAAATCAAAAATAGTCAAGAATCATCAAAGCACAAAACTAACGAAAGAGAGACCCTGCATGTATACTGGGTTACATACCAGTGGTACCATCTCTTTGATGATAAAATAGATCATATGGGTCCTTGTATACGTGGTTACAGGTATTTAAAATAAGTAAAGCAAAACGGGCGCTTTAATTTAGTCATTGTTTAAATCGAGCTACCCTAACAAAAACATAGTACTTTTCCTCAGTTCCAAAGCTAACAAATAGTTTAGTTTCTACAAAGTTACCTACGATAATGTCAGATCAACTATTGAGGACTTGAAGAACGATGCGTGTAAGGATGACTTTGAGTTTAACTAATTCTAAAACATATAGAATATGCCCTTACTAGCTCGGGAGCTTTTGTCGGTGTGTGCCGGAGGTCTTCGAGAGTGGTCTTCAGTCCCTTGCCTCCTTTTATGACCTGACGATGACTTTTGTTTGCGTCTCGCATGACGTTGTTGGAGTAGCAAGTTTTACAAATTTGATGTCACTTGCAAGTTATGCAACTTGTCAAGTCCTGCTTAACCAACAGAAGGCAATTTATTTTATATGCAGGGCATTGCAGGGTGGTTTGTAATGAATGCGCCATAGGGTAACCACGGATTCTGCACATAAAAATAATAGGTTTGAGCTAAACATGCCTCAGTAAAATGCTGGTTGTCTATGAGATACAGGGTGTTAAAGTTTAATTTCTAAATACATTTTTTTTTTCATAGCTCAATCTGTTGAGATATAAACATGAAAATTTGTAACTGGGGGGTTTTCAGGGCGAGTAACATGAATCTTTTTTATTTTATTTTTATCTAATTTTTTGTCAGTACTGATTAATTATTTCTCTTGAAATTAAAAACTTCCATGCAATGTTGTTTAAAAATGCAAATATCCCGGAAACAGATTGATTTAATAAAATAAATGAAGTATACCTTTTTTCTTTAGAAATGACGATTCTGCTATATATTTCAATCAGAATCCCAATAAAATTACCCGCAAAAATGTTTAGGCGTGATGTAGTGGGCGTGTAGGGTGCAACTAGCGCCCTCTACAAGGTATTTGAAAAACAGGTATAGATTCATGTTACTCCCGCTGAAAAACCCCTACTTCCCTGTCACACACAAATATCGATCGGTTAAGGCACGCGGCGCGAGTGAACCAATTAAAATTAACAACTAACACGTGTTTCCTTTGATTGTACGTTTATGTTGCCATATTTCCATGCCATGTCAATATCAACATTGATATAATAAGAAGAGATTTTGAAAATGTTGAAATTATAATATAATACTCTTAGTTTCTTAAATATGTTATTATTTATTTTCAATGAACGCATTAAAATCCACGGTTTCCTTGTTAACAAATGTTAAATTGTAATTAAGAACGGTATGTGGCAACATCGTCAATCTAGGAAGGTGTTTTTGCTCGCATTCTTTTGGTAGCCACAGACTCGTGTGTCGAGCTATATTTCATACATCCGATAGATCGGGTGTCAACGAGATTGTACTAGCAAGGCTGCCACATTCTTATCGAGAAACATATCAATTTTTTTGGGAACTTACAGTTCAATCTGATGTGCATTTTGAATATTGAGCCAGCTGACTTCCACTTAGTAGAACAGCCTATATATTTCCTTAAAATTGGATCAGGTTGGTAACAGTTTGGATTTTTGTCTTTGGGGACACAAAATCCTCAGTTTACCAGACACCCATCCAAAATGAAGAAGAATTAAGAAATCGAATAATAAACTCTTGCAGAACGATTCCAAATACTCCAGGAATTTTCCAAAGAGTGCGCAAACCAATAAGAAGAAGATTGGATGCGTGCATACAGCAAGGAGGTGGACATTTCCAACATTTATTGTGATTTTGATTTAGTTTTATATCTAGTGTTTCGTTGTTTATTATTGTTTAAAAATTACCGTTTGAAATGTTTCTATGTTGATTAAAAAACAAGTTTTTAAAATTGTTTCACTTTTTGACAAACACATCATCGATTAATTTAAATGGAAATATCTCGAAAACGGCTGCTTGCAGCGACTTTTGACAAGCATATCATTTTCACGTAATAAAAATGATAAAGGAATCGATTTTTCTTCTAGAAAATGTGATACATACATGCACGAAAAAGTTGTGACTTCCCAAAAGAGGAAAATACCTGTAGGTGGCGCCCCCTACAATTAAGGGTCAAACTAAGATCAAATTTGACTTCCTCTTATTAAAAAATCCCCAAGTACCAATTTTCGTCCAAATATAGACATTATTTTAAAAATTGTTTACGAAAAACAAAAATAAAAATAAATTTTTAACACCCTGTATCTCAAAAATGAAGGGCTTGCGGACCCATGCTTATATGAACTTTTCACCTTATAAATAACTGAGGAATTGTCCTGTAAAGTATCGGACACTTATTAAATAACACTCTGTTACCTATCTTTGATGTTTTTGGAAAAATAGCTATTGAAAATGTCAAATTGGTCATGAATCATACCGTTTTGACAACAACACATTAATGTAGGAAAAATATACTTTTATATAGGTACTAGTTTAGGTTTATTTACTCCGAAAATTTGAATAATCATTCACTTACATTAAAAAGAACAGAGCGATAAAACATTTAGAAGAGGTTTTTTAAAGTAGAAACGCCTATTATACCATTGAAAAGTTACTTTTATGATGGGTTTAACTAACTTATTTTCTTCTTTTTGGCTGTAGTCTAGATGAAGGCTACACAAAATAAAAGCTTTGTTCACTTTAATTAACGGAGAAAGGCGAATTTCAAGGTTAGAAATATTTTCTCTTAATTGGAATTTTAAAACTATTTTGCTTTTTCTAGTTGATCATACAAGACTGTTCTTTTAACAATATACTTTTTATATTTTAAGTTAAAAATATTTCTTGTTGGGGAAACGTTTATCAACACGTCAAAGAGAATAGGTTGGTAAATGATGTGTGCGTGCGATTTCAATCTCTGCTATTTTTGTTTGTAAATTAACGCAGTTATTGGCATTCAGACACGTAGCTAGTAAATAGCGCGCCTCGACGGTACTTGTAAAACGTCATTGTGACGCGAGCTTCCTATTGGACAAAAAATGGTCGGGTCGCATCGCGCGCCGTTTGAAAGAGGCAAGAAGCACGGCGCAAGGGTGAAGTCAGCAGTCTTCCAAGATGGGTCGGTGACGCAAGTTTTCTTACGCACGTTCCGCAATTGTAAGGCCTTTTTGGGCAATTAAGCAGTCTTCCAAGATAGCTCCGTGACGCAAGGTTTTCTTACGATTTTAAGGCCTTTTTGGGCAATTAATCTTTTAATTAAGAAAATCTGTATATGCTCGATCTTTCATTGGACTTCAGCTTCGAGGTGATTATACATACATACTTGTTTCAATGTGTCTATTATAAGACGAACGAATCATATTTTGCCCAACATCTTAACAATGAATGGCTCAGGTTTTACTCTAGACTTTTTTTAACAAATCGTACTAATCTACTGGAATCTTCATTTTTGTTTTTAGATTAACAAGACTTATCTTATTTATCACATTCCAGATATGAATGGCCTCTAGTAGAAAACGTGATTTTTACTGAAGTGAATCTTTGCCTGTTGTGAACCAAATAATAAATACATTTAAAAAATTACTGATTTTTGTTTTGTCCACTTGCTGAGTCACAAAAAATCTAATGGTAATCTAAGATATTGAATACGAAATCATAAAGAATCACAAAAAAATCTTTAATGGTTTTACGCTTTAATCTTTTTACTCTTTAATCTAAGATATTGAATACGAAATCATAAAGAATCACAAAAAAATCTTTAATGGTTTTACTCTTTAATCTAAGATATTGAATACGAACATAAAGAAATGAAATAACTTCGTTTGATCCTTTTTTACGTACAGTTTCTGGGTAGGCGTAGAACACCAATTTTCCAGAGGATAAAATGTGTATATTGAAACTATACATAGACAACTGCCGATTGTAATAGACATCATTTGTAGTCACATTAGGAAGATATATTATATATTATATTCTTGTGATAATCTAAAGCTGTTGCTTCAAAACCAATATCTGTCTTGGACAAGTTTTTTGCAGCCCCTTTTTTTTAATAGAATGCTTATGCTTTGGATTTATGCAGGTTATTCAAATTTGTTAGTTGCTTCTTTCTTATCTCGACAAAAGGGTCTGTGCTGTGCTCCAGTGCTTGCATTTCAGCTATATACTTGTCACAAGCACTACAGGTATCCGGTCGAGGGTAACCAAAGAATATTTTATATTTAAAAAAAAAATTTTCTCTAGGTCTCGTGGGAAATATTAACATCAGGGTATCTCTCTTTAAACAAAGAAAACATTTTCTTTATATTTAAATATTTTGGTAAATATATTTTTTTTTTGATTATGTAAACCTAATGGCTTTTTCTGCCCTTGAAATATTTAATATGATCATCAATTTTATGTTTATCTTTTGGATATCTTCCCATAAATTTTAAAGATTTCTGAGCATAAGTACTCAATGTTTGACCTTGTGATGCCGTATATAGCACCATAAGCTTTAATGCAAACTGGAATCTCTTCAGCTGCCACTTCTTTTACTACGGTCACCCTAAAGCCGTATGAACATTCATGAAGTGAAGCATATTCTTATCACGCCTAGATCTTCTACGAACTTTATGAACTGTTATAAGGGATGCCAAATAAGTATTTTGCTTATTTCTGTCAGCCATTTGATTAAAATCTCTTATGACTAGGTTTCTTTCAAGTTCTGAAATATTTGGAAAGCACTGGAGGCGTTTACCCTTAGAATACCGGTCAGCCTCGTGCGTTTGCACTTTTTTTTTGCCACGTCTCTTAAACGGCCAAGCTGATTTCTTTTTATAGTAAACTCCTCTTGCGACGATTGTTCCCTGTCACTAACCATTTTTAAGTGTCAATACAAGTTTGATGTTGAACTAAAACTCTAAAGTACTAACTGTCTGATTTAATAAATCTCTTATTATAATTTAACCGTCCATAGACAAGGGATAGGTTAGTTTTGGTTCCAACGTCTGATATTGAAATATGTATCTCAATGTTAAATTTTTTTGATATTTCTATTTTTTGATTGAATGGACTTAAAAATATAAAATGTTTAAAGCTGGATTTATAAATTTAAAAAGTTTGCAAAGCTGAGGTTCAGTTGGCGTTTGAAATAAGGGTCCAATTTAAACTAAAAGAAACACTCATTTCCATTTATAAACTCAGTTCATGCAAGTTCGATAATTCCAAAAAGTTCCCGGGTAGTTTGAGATAACCAATTTTTATATTCGGTGTTCGGAAAGTTCGTTCCGACCAATGAAGACGGTATTTTAGACTCATGTGGTTCGTTGTTTATGTCGCCATTCCGTCCTTTGTATTTGTATTTTCTTTTTGTTGTAAGGTTAGTTTGTGTTTTGTGAAGTAAAATTTGAAAAAAAAAAATGGATAGTATGAGAGTGATGACACTAATTTGTTGTTACTCGACTTTATTTAAAATTATGAAATATTTTAATTCATTCTATTGGACACAAACTTCAACCAATCAAACAACAACTTTTCGAACTTCGCTACTGACTATAAATACCATATTCTGGAACTGTCGAATATCGACCGCACCAACTGGAACATAACTTCAACCTCGTCAACTTTTCGATTTATAAATCCAGCTTAACTCTTTATTAATGATAGAAGGGATTTATGACAGTTGACATTGTTGACAAGCGAAAAGATCGCAATCGATAAACAAATCTCTACGGCATCGGCAGTAGTTCGGGCATTGTCGTGTTCTTTAATCGGATAGACATTGTAGTATTAACAGTCCCGAAAATGTCGGCAAATTTAACTAAATATATGAAAAAAGAAGAGACGAACAGACTTAACAGTAACCTCACTTTTTGATTATTGATTATGACGCTTCTTTTTGGTATTTTAAAATAAACTAACACACATTTTAGAGAAAAATTGTATTATAATTCTTTGAAGAGGCCGATATAATAAACCCATGTGCCAAATTTCAATAAATTTTAATAAGCCAATCCTAACTTATTCAATTAAATGTGATGGCCAAATTACGAAATTTTCATAGTTTAGGTAATACAGCAAGCACCAGCAAATTATTATTTGGCATTGACAAAACGAAAAGTAGCGTCAGTGACAACATTTTCTTGCGCTTTAATTATAGCTAATAGAGCATGAGCAATGATTCATTGCATTGCTCATGCTCTATTTATGATAAGACTAATATGTACACACCCTACATAAGGGAAGCGAATCCCCTCACCTTTATTGTAACTTGATGTATATATAATTTGTATATCTAACTCTTCCTTGTCCATCTGTAGATTCCTGTTTAAATTTGCCACCATTGGACTTGACAGTTGATTACCGGAAACATGATTTTTAAAAAAACGCATAAAAAACGCCATTCCGCTCGAATAGCACGCATTCATTTTTAATGATACAGTTAATTCACCAAATGATTTCTTCACCTGGTAACAGGAAGAAAATTAAAACTAAGAATTGCCTTCATTAATACGATGTTTTTGTTTATTTAACTAAAAGAAAATTTTATTTTATTTTATAATATAACATGTGAATAATGACCACTTGGTGAGTACATAATCAATAACATTAATATTATAACATATATAACAAACCGTTAAGTAATGTGATTAGATATTTTATTGGTTTCCAAAATAAAAAAAATTTTCTAAAATTTGAAATTTTCTCCTTTCAGATGTATTCCCAAAAATTTTTTACCAGAAAGGACATAATTTTGTTTTGACAATTCTAAGGAGAAGCAATTTCATTTAATTTAATTTACATAAAATCTAATCCACCACAACAATATACATGTCCCCTCACTAAGTCAGTCTCATTTTAAATTAGGAATTAATTTCTTCTTTTACAACATGTTCTAATTTCAACATTCTTAAATCACTGTATTATGATTAGGGTCTTTTATCCTACTTGCGTTTAATCATCTCCTACCATTACATAGAGATACTTCGTCCTTATAATAAGCTGCTGTCTATTCCAATGGTTGCATAATCTGCATTTCATTGTATTTTATTGTTGAATCACCCATTGTTCTCCCGACTGTTTTAACTACTTTTCATTACAAAATTTCTTAAATGATTAGTTGCTGAAGATGACTTTCCCTAAAGTCGAAACTAGTACAACAACTTTAAGAAATTTATTTTAATTCTTCATCATTTTATGTATTTTCTATAACCCTTGTTTTCTACCCTAGAGGGGCAAATAAAGTTATTTGGTGGTAAAGACAGACCTTTATTTCTATTTACAATCTCGCCACAGAACATGGACTACTTCTTAAAAAAAGAGATCTTGATATTTTACTGCACGTGAAGGAAAATAAAATGATTAGCACGAGGATTCTTGGGCAAGCCGTAGGAAAACATCAAACCACAGTGTTGTGCACTTTGAAAAAACATAAATATTTTCCTTACAAGTATGAAAAACATCAAGGGTTACGGCAAGGTGATGAAGAACGAAGAATGGTATTCTCTTTTGAGGTAATAGAAAGAGCAAATAATAATAGAGATTTTTTCAGAAATTTTGTTTTACCGATGAATGTACATACAAGAAAATCAACATCGTCTTGTTTATACTCGGACGCAATATCCACAGAAAAAAAAATGTTTGGGCGGGAATTGTAGGACATTACATTATTGGATCATTTTTGGCCTTTCACTACCAGTACATTTTCATTTTTATTATAAAATATGTAAAAATAGACTGTTCTTTATTTATTTTCCGATTTATATGATGAATTTTGCTAAACTCCAATATAATTTGGGTCACTCGGTATACAAAGTCACTCAAAAACGTTATGAAATATTTTAAATTAAAATGTTCTTATCTCTTAAAAAGATCAAGACAATAAAATTGGGAAGTATTTTTTGAGCCGCAAAAATTAAAAAACTATTTCTTGTGACATCCTGTATATGTGAATTTTCATATTTTAACAGCATTGACAATCCTTGCTGTTAATAATATGCAAAAAAAAAACAGTTCTGTGTGTTTTCCCATTTTTAATATAAATTTTGTTCAAGTCGAACATAATTTATTGGGACACCCGGTACACTAAAGCCGGTCAAAAACATTACGGATTATTAAATAACATGATCAGAGTTGGTTGGTTAAGAGTTTTAAATTTTTTCCCGACTTATTTTTCATCCTGTATAAAATAAACACATAGAAATCAACTCATACAAATCACTGAAAAGTAATACGGGCGGATCATATTTGTTCAAAAACAATACGAAATCACGGGAAATAAAACGTATTCACTCTTTAGAAATTAAATTTTATTAAATAAATAGGACTATTTGTAGAAATAATTTTGTGTCCACTAAAAGAAAACTTGTTTTAAAACACATATCGCACCCTTGCTTCAAAAGTGACACAAGTCAAAAAACTTAGATTTTCAGAAATCGTCAAAAACTAGTATTTGAATAGCTATAGATTTTTAAATCGATCCGAAAATCAAAACATATACATAACACTATGGAGGTGGCAAAACTACATAGATTTTTTATTTAGCCCATTTGACAATCCTTAAAAACCACCCTTTTGAGTTGTGTCACTTTTGAAGCAAGGGTGCGATATCACATTTTCTGACTCCAACAATATGTAATTTTATCCCTAAAAGTAAATTAAAACTTAAAAATGTTCTGTCATCTTGACATCATAATATCGTAAACATAGACAAGGGAGGTGCTCTTATGGTAGGGATAGATAGGCAACTTAACATACTAAATTGCTTCCCTTATAGCGCCATTCGTGTCTGGTTGAAGAACTAAATGTAGCGGGGGATCGGCGTCACGCATAAAAATTTAAATTTCACAACTTTGAATTCAAATTTTCGCTTCTAACTCTGATGGAAAAGTTAGAACCGCGAACCTTTTGAATTAAAGTCAATATATTTTGGGAGATTAAAAGGAAGTTGTAACAACGTTTCTGATATGGCGACAAGCTTTTATTAATATTAGATATTTACATAAACTAATATAATAACAAGGCAAGTTTTACCTAGGATTGTGCTGTAAAGAATTAACATAGGAACAGCGTTCAGCTTTAACTAGGATCCTCTTCTGCCATGCTCAATTTTTTGGTCATATCCAAAACTTTATAAGTTTTTTGAATGCCAATCTTGTCTTTGCCACAGAGTCATCGATTTTGAATAGCATTTACCCAAAGTTTACGCGTCTAAAAATACACAGACATTATACTAAGATCGTATAAACTGTCATAACTCTATATAAGTAATGTTTATGATTATTCAGGATCAAAATAAGGTGTCCTGCATACATCTTTTTTAGATAGCAACAATTTTTTGTATACAGTATAGGGGCAAGGTGCCTTATTTTTGGCTCTTCAATTTCAATTTTCAATTTATTTATTAATTATGTTTACAATTCTAATCAACTAAGACCTAATTTAGGATGTACAATGAACTATCAAGTTTGTGCGTACAGCCCAAAAAGAAAAAAGAAAAAAATAAAAATATTTAGTTACACAGTGAAGGCATTATATAAATTGAAATTTAAAGTTAGGTATGTAAATTTAAGAAGTAACAAATCAATAGTAAATAATAAAACCTTTAAAAAATTTTCAAAAATAAGATATTTTCTATAGGGTACCTACACTATAATTTCAATATAATGATAATATGTAGAATAAATGAATAAATGAATGAATACTCGTGGTCATCTTATAATATTTAATAAGTTTAAGTCAAAAGTCAGTAACCAAGGTGTTATTTTATTTTTAATTCTTTTATATGGTTTGTTTTTTAATGAGTTTGGCAATAAATTAAACAATTTAGGTGCCATATACATTACGCTATGTTGAGCTGAATTATGAGAAGTTTTTGGAATAGTTAATGTGTTGTTAGTTTGTAATCTTGTGACTTGGTTGTGACTTACAGGTATTTTGACTATTTTATTATTTGACAAGTATCTTATCATTGATTTTATGTACAATTTCCTAATTTGCAAAACCTTTGCTTCCTGAAAGAGTTCTTGAGTGGGATAGTGTTTATTTTTGAATAGAATAATCTTCAAAATTCTCTTTTGTGCTATTTGCAGGTTGTTAAAAATGCGGTTATAAGCAGCTCCCCATATAATTATACCATAGGTAATAAGTGTTTCTACGAGAGCTTTGTATATATTGAGAGTTGCTTTTTTGTTGAGGGAACCTCTTAATATGTAAAATTTGTGGTATAATTTTCGAATTTTTGTAGTTATGTAGTCAGCGTGGCCTGTCCATTTTAAATGCTTATCCACAATTACTCCTAAGTATTTAATTTTATCTACAGTTTTAATATAAATTTCGCAGTTACAGTTGTTTTTATTTGAACAGTTATATTTGTGTATTGTTAAATATTCTATGTTAGGCGAACATCTTTTTGTCATGGAAAAACACATCACATGGGATTTTGCAGTATTTAATGTTAACAGATTTTGATCAAACCATGCTTTTACCAAGGTTAATGACTCTTCCATTAATTCTTGCGTTTTTCTCCATGTATTGCTTTTAACCATTATGGCAGTGTCATCTGCATAGCAGACCACGGTTCCTTCGGGCAATGTTTCCATCATATTGTTGATATATATGCAAAACAGTACTGGACCCAGAACTGTACCCTGTGGCACACCACACTCAACCGGACATGAGTCACTGAGAATATTACCAATTTTTACTTTTTGTATTCTTTCTGTGAGATATGACTCAAATAGCTTATGAGGTATACCTCTGATGCCAATTTCAAAAAGTCTATTTAGGAGAATGCGGTGTGACACAGTATCAAATGCTTTAGCCAGGTCTAAAAATGCCACCATACTCTATTCATTTTTATTAAACCCACCGGTCACGTGCTCCGCTACCAATTGAACTGCATCTTCAGTACAGCATGATTCTTTAAATCCAAATTGAAATTTCGATAGTGCATTAATTGTTTTTAAATATTCGTTTAGTCGAAGTTTAATACATTTTTCGATTATTTTACTTATATTACTAGTAAGAGCAATGGGTCGGTAGTTACCCATTTCCTTTTTTGACCCTGTTTTGTACAATGGAATAATAATCGCTTCTTTTAGAATATTTGGAAATACGCCGGTAACAATCACAGTATTAATTATATGAAGAAGGGGAGTCAGTAAATATTGATGTAAGTTTTTAATAGTCCTGTTTGTAATTTTATCCGCTCCGCCAGCAGCATCTGTTTTAAGTGTGCCAATTTGATTGATAAGTTCTATGGTCTTTATAGGCTGAATAAACATACTATTTGTAGGTGTTTTTACTGTATTTGCGGTTACGTGTTTTATGGGTTTTATGTTTGCAGCTAGTCTGGATCCTATTGAACTAAAGTATTTGTTAAATTGATCTGCTATGTCTTTTCCCTGATTTATTTCTATATTTCTGTTGTTTATGATACTCTTTATTTGTGTTTTAGTGTTTGTTTCATTTGTTGCTAATTTTATAGTTTCCCACGTTTTTTTAGGGTTGTTTTTATGTTTACCAAAAAGTTGTCTATAATATGTTTCTCTGGCTGTATTAAGTAATTTGGTTAATTTTTTGCGGTAATTAGTGTATTCACCTAAGATTATATCATTACCTACATTTTTACTGACTTCCCTTTTAAGACAATCTCTATGTCTTATGGAGATCAGTAGACCTTGAGTAATCCATGCTTTCTTGCGCCTTTTTTTACATTTGATATACTTACACTGAGTGGACTTTTCGGTATATTTTTGCAAAGTGCTTATAAATTTCTCTGCACACGTGTTTGCACATTTATTATTATTCACGATACACCTTTTTTATTACTTCGCTAAAACAGCACAAAACTTACCGGGTCGCTTTTTGGAAACCTGTGCATTTTCACATGTTTCCCGCTTTGTACTTTACATCCAGGAACGCAACAATAAATCACCATTTTACCAGAATAAACTTAATAAACTTATGCGCCGCGCCGCTTCATTTAAAAATTTACAGTCTTTTACAAAGATGCAACCGGGGAGGACATTGAAAATGCCGAAGCAGAGTGCAACGCTTGTGACTATTGTGAGATTTGAATGTAATATTTAGGTAGTTGATATAAGTTTTATTGATTCATAATATAAGAAATAGTAAAATAAAGGTTATAATTTCTAACGCGCCTTTAACTCTCGACTTGGTCTGATCCCGTCGTCCTTCGTCCCTTCTCCCTTCCCCGTCATCATCCGGCCACCGGCTCGGCGGCGATTCGCGTAGTTCCGCTTGTGGATCATTTTAATTCGGTGTCGTTAGACTGTGTGACGTATCGGACAAATGCAACACAAGAATTTCGCTGAATATTCCGTACCCATACTAACGTGCCCGTGCGATAATATAAACATTTTCGATGTTAAAATTTAATTTTAATATGTCAATGTTGCTTGGGTCCGACTCCGGAAGATATTTTTATTATGGATCAGCGCATAAGTCATATTTTTATCTTTATCGCACCTTAGCTGGTACGGTTGAATTCAGAGAGAGAAAGATAGAGAACGTTCCCCACGCTCATTCTAAATATATGTTTTGCCGCTACCAACGCAACGTTAGGATATGAACAACCTTATAAAACAAAATCCCTACAATCATCATCGTCTGGTTGAGGAACTAAAACAACAAGGAAAGATCTTCACCATTTAAGTTATCCTAGCCCGATCGTAAATTTGAGTTTTGCCAAATATACATATAATATGAACTTTTCACCTTATAAATAACTGAGGAATCGTCCTGTTAAATATCGGACACTTATTAAATAACACCCTGTATATGTGAATGAAAATTTAGATACGCGTAGTCGCGTATCATACATAAGTAATAATCCAGAACGCTGAAAGTTGAAGAATTGGGATACTTTCTTACTACCTATTTCAGAAATTGACACTTCTTACTTTTGGCTTTGAAGAGCATTGTGGTAAAACATACACTTTTTTGTTTGAATTTTGATGTAGTTTGATCAAATTTAAACAAAAAGAAATTATTGGTTTTCTACGGTTCAGACCAATTAAAATTATAAATGTTTTGATTGAATTTGTTAACTATGTCATGATTTAAAAATGTAGGCCCTTTTCCTATTTTATGGTTAGGCATTAAGCAAATTTGTCTTACAATTTGAGAAAAACAATACATATGGACGCCTCCGCCACGTTACAACTCGATAACAACTTTAATTGATGTGTTTTTTTCAGAAATGCTTCAATGAGATGAGCAGCGAAGAAGCGATATGTTCCGCCTAAAGCGATGGACCAGTACGACTTGTTCGGGGAAGATGGAAGTGGAATGCTGGAAAGTTTGCCCGAGCTGGGCTCTGTACACCTCGATCCTGCGGTGACTGCCGATAGAAATGCTCCTACAGCCTATTCACAGCCAGTTTACTCACAGGAGAGTCCTCTTCAAAAATTGGCTACGTTTGGCGCAAGCAGTTCCACATTTTCTCACATGGATCCCAATACTCAACAGAGCTTATACGCTCAAAATTATGGCACAGGAGCTGAAGGACGGCCACCCATGGGCCCTCCAGGAGGTGCCTATGGGCACACGCGTCAGGTACCAAGACCTGCTGGTCCTCCTGGTGCTAACCAGTATCCTTATCAAGCAGCGGCTGACAGTATGTACTCGATGTCTGATATACAAGTAGGCACAATGAGTGACCCAAGTGCAATGCAAGCGGGATGGGGGCAACATGCGGCGGCATATCCGGGAATGCACCGGTAATTTGATTCTTTAACTATTATTTTTGAATTAGTTATAAAGGGTGATTTAAATTGAGTTGCAGTCTTAAATATTTTTTTTACGCTGTGCTGTATCTATCAACAGCAATTCATAAAATAGACACATGAAAAAAATTAGCCGTGAAGCAATACACCACCAAACAATGCGTTAAAATTGTCAAAACCTATTATAAAATAGACCCTAAGTGAGAATTTTGGTGGATAATTTGAAATGAGGTTAAAAATTTGGAGCTAACTGGATTTGAACCTAAACTATTATATTTTTTAATGCTTTTTCTAAATCTTATGTATTTTTTTTTGCTATCTTCATGTGGAAGCCCATACTGAATCGCCCTTTAGTAACTATATTGGATTTAGGCTTTCTATTTTTGAAATCACACGGTTGGTTGGCCAATATTTTTTCTTTCCAATTCCCTATACAGGGTATCTTAACTCTATACACGAAATATCACACTCATACATGATGTAAAAAACTTTAGAGGCAAATAAATCTTGGTTAAATGAAACCTAACCTAACTCCTAATCAACGTGCAAATAGGTGGCAAAGTAATTTTAATCTTGGATCAATTAAATATCAATATTAGTGCCACCTTTTAGCCTGGCTGGCAACCTGCTTATTTTACGAATTCTCACAGGTACTTGGTCTGTACTGATTGTTGCAAGCCAAAAGGCGATACTGTTATTGATATTTAATTGGCACATTCGTACTTAAAACTTAAAATAATGTACCGCCTATTTGTACATTGATTAGAGCCGGCCGCTATTAGAGTATAAAAAAAATCCCTCTGAGTAAGGGAAAGTGGGGTGGCGTGGCACACAGCGTATCCTGATCTCCCAAGACCAAATTGGGAGATTTTTGACCAAATCGTGATGGCATATCGTCGTCTCTCCTACTATAGCCTGTCAATTTTTTTAATGTATTTTCTTTGTTTAGGCTTGGTTTAATTGTCGCATAATTTGATATTCTAGCTATCCGCAAATGACTCAATATAGACAACAGCCAATGGGAGGCTATCCTCATCAACAAGAACAAAAACAACAGTTTCCTACTAGCCAACACCCAATGATGCAACAGCCTCATCAAACCCCCTATCAGATTCCACAAAGACATGCACCTCACGGATATCCTCAAGCTTCTACCTATCCTACAACTGCACCTAGTCAGACTTATGGAGGTTATGTGCATCAAAGGATGCCACATCATCATCAGTATCCACAGACTCATCATCAAATGGATTTACAAAATCAGCAGTATGGTCAACTTGGTCATGCTCAGCCGCTTCCTCATCCAACAGGGCATGCAGCTCCTACATCAGGACACATGGGACAAGCACATCCGATATCTCATCCCCCAGTACCTAGTCAGCAACCACCTCCATCTCAGAATCCAATGACACATCCGGGTGGTATAGTTAATTACAATCAGAACCACCAACCCATTCAACCAATGCAAAGGCCCATGGAAATGCAGCCGACGCCACAGCAACAGTTCGCATCTAAGCATGTGGTTCCAACAGGAAACTTAAGTCCCCAGTATAGAGCACCGTTTCCTCAATTGTCACCGCAAATGTCGCCCAGACCTCAAATGTCTCCAAGGCCACAAGCACCTCAAGTATCTCCAAGACCGGTAATGTCACCTGCTAAGCCAAATATGTCTCCACACCAGCAGCATTCCCAAATGCAACAAACAAATTTAAGTCCTAGACCGGCTACAAGCCTAACTCCAAAATCTACTGTTCCCGGTACAATGCCTCCTTATTCTCAGCAAAGCACACTTCAAGCTTTAGAACAAATGGTAATGCCGCCATCAAGCACCAATATGACCGAATATCCACCCTATCAGCCTCGAAATTCTTTAGGTCCACCATCTGGGACACAGCATCCTTTGTCACCTTCAATGAGTAACGTAATGAGAAACCAACTTACTGACCAGTGGCCACCTCCACAGTCTCCTAGGCAACCGCAGCCGCATATGGCAAATCTCAATGGATCAATGGGTATGATTGAGCAGGTTACAAATAACCAGACTATACCAGCAACACAAACTTTACTATCTACTCAGTTAACTACCAATTCAAATGCACCTTTAAGCAATAATTCAGGTTCTATTTATGAAAGTGAAGATTTAAGGTTAGATAGGCCAAAGTCAGTATGTGACAAACTTGAAGATAATATAATTCCCCCTACAGTTAAAGAAAGAGACGATGTAATGCCGCTAAATACGCAAGGTATTCCAATTACACCAAAGCATGATTTTACTTCAGTGCAATCTCCAACTACAAGTATACCAGATAAATTACCTAGCAGTACAACTAATACCGAGCCTAACATTTCTGTATTTAGCCAGGCAACATCGTCTCACCCACCAACCCCGACCCCGACCTCTACGACTGATGACAACATCACGAACATTCAGGAGACAAGTCTTCATTCTCATAGTGACTCTATTACTCATATGGATGAACTTAGTAATGCCAGCTCCACTTCTAATCAACAAACTCCAAGTCAAAGTAACAGAAATCATAACTCTACAGACTTTAATCGTGTGTCTAGCATGACGGGCTATCAGGCTCAACCAGAAATACCTAAAGCAGGAAGCAAAGTGGAAGATTCTAATGTTTTTATGTATAATCAAGAAAATTCTTTATCTCAAGAATCTTTACCTGAATCTAATAAATCTGAATCTAGTATAGCTCACTCTCCACGTTTGCAATCTCCTAACTTTCATAATCAAACGTCTGCTCCACCTAATTTTGAAAATCCGGAAAATAAACCTGGTTTTGGTAACAATCAAATTAATATAAACTCACCATCGTCTCCAAGCCAGTCTCACTCTTTATCTAATCAGAACACAAACCTTAGTCAGTCTGGTAATAATTTACCAGCTAGTCAGCCTTTACCTAGTGAGCAACTTTCAGTATCAAACGTGTCACAACCTTTATCCACTATAAGAAGTATAGAAAATCAAAATTCTAACCCAACACCTAGCATGGTTGATCAGCATTCTATTTCAAATATTATGTCCAATATGATGAACACCCCTAATCAAAACAATGCCATCGATTGTGGTTTGCCAGTTTCTTCCAGCAATCAGAATAGTTCTGGAAGTGTTCTGTCAATATCTGCAGGTAATATTCAAATAAATAGCTCTGTTCCTCCCGTGAGTACTCAGATTTCGCAACCTTTAAGTGTATCAAGCCAAGGTATGATGGGATTAAATCCTCAGTCGACTATGCCTATTATTCAAAACCAGAGTACCATACCGCCCACTGTAAGTGCTCCAAACGCATTGATTAATATGCATAATCAAGCTCCATCAAATACAAATATACCCAATGTGTATGATCCAAATTCAGTTAATATGTTGGGACCTAATGGAATGGGTTTAGCACGACAGATGCCACCAGGTATTCCTCACGGACCAATGCCTGGCATGACTCACCCTGGAATGACTATGATGCCAGGAATGGGGCACATGGCGCCAAACATTGCTATGATGCCTGGTCAAGAAATATCTGGTTATCAACCACCCATAAGCCACCAACAAGAGAGAGCAGCATTGCAGCAACAGTTACAAGAATTATATTGTATGCCTCAAGCCTCAGATTATCAAGAGAAAATTATAAATCTTCAAGAAAAGTTAAATATTTTAAGTCAACACGAAGCCACTGAGCAGTGTAATGGCGGCTCCCAATGCATTTTACAAAGTCCGATGTTTACTTCCCCAATGATAGACAGTCCACAAGTGACAAGTACTACAGGAAGAGGAAGGGGCAAAGGCGCTAACAAGCCAAGAAAGCCCCGTGCAAAAAAAGGAGAAAAAGGTATTATATCGTCAAATGCTGAAATAAGCCAATCTCCCATAGTTAATGTAACGCCGTCTCAACCTTTTCAACAGTTGCCGGTGTCTGAAGATTTTGTTACTCCCGGTGCAGGTTTAAATATACCGTCTAGTGAAATGTCTGAATTCACTGAATTGGCAATGGAACAAGTCACTGAGGAGAAAAAGAAAGGTCGGAAACCAAGAGAGCCCAAAAAGCCCAAAGAACCAAAACCACCCAAAGAACCAAAACCTCCTAAATCGCCTAAGGAACCGAAGACGAAGGAAAGAAAAAAACGCGAACCCAAGGATCCACAAGAACCTCCGCGAATAAAACGAAAATATGTTCGAAAAAAGAAAACAAACGACGGATCTGAGGAAAGTGCTACTGAAGATTCCTTTAATAAATCTGTTGATAGTTCATTTAGTTTATCGGATAAGCATTCCTCTGAAGAAGCTGAGGCTGTGCCAGAAAAGAATGTCAATGAATCGGAATCATCTTCTAGAGCAGAAATCTTTTCTGAAAATGCCGATAATGATGATTCTGAAATGCAGGCTGATTCCCAAACTCCAGCTGATGGACCGCCTGTTCCGGAATCTAGCGACGAAACTAAAAAGGATGAATACGCCTTTGATGAGTCACAACTTGAAGAAGAAATAGGTGAACTGCCTAAGAGAACTAAAAAACCTCGTGGAGCTCCAAAAAGGGTGATAGCCTCAAAAGTGAGAGCTAAACCTGGGCCTAAGCGTGGCCGACGAAAGGGAACTCAAGCTGAATCGGACGGTGAAGGGGAAGACCTCATTACGACTCCCCCACCTTCTCCTCCGGAGGATGACAATTCAAATAAACGTCGTTCAGCGCGAAATACTCAGAGGAAGAAGTATATTGACGATGTAATGTTACGCTTCTCTGATGATGATACCCCTCCAATTCCAAGGAGTAGAAAACCGCCAGTACCCGATAAACCAATTTTACCTATTCCAGTCACTACTGCAGCTTCACCTTCTGCTGCAGCATCTTTACCTACAAGTGAATCTGTAGATGAGGATGGAAAGGAATTACCGCCAACAGCTGATCCTACTAAGGGTATGAATTATGTTTATGTTAATACTACAGATGAAGATTCTATGGTTGTTCAACATGTATTAGCAGCAAGAATGTCAAAGAGAGAGATTAAAATCCAAGTAGTTGAAAATACTGAAGATTTGGTTGACGACGTAGAAGTTGAAGCAGAAGACTCTCCTGATAAAAAGGAAGACATAGAAGATGAGATAGTGTCCCATAAAATACCTACCGATAAACCCAATTTAGTTGAAACCAAACCTATAAAGAAAGAAAAAGTTGAAATAATTGAAGTTGAGGAATATTTTGTTAAATATAGAAACTTTTCATACCTACATTGTGAATGGAAGACTGAAGATGAATTATTTAAAGGAGATAAACGCATTGGTAATAAAATTAAAAGGTTTAAGCAGAAACAAGCACAACTGTTAAATATTTTTGAAGCTCTTGATGAGGAACCTTTTAATCCAGATTATGTGGAAGTGGATAGAGTATTGGATGTTTCAGAGCACGTAGATCCTGCAACAGGCGAGACAGTAAGACATTACTTGGTAAAATGGCGTGCTCTTCAATATGAAGACTGTACTTGGGAGTTGGAGGAGGATGTTGATCCGATAAAAATTGAGCAGTATGAGAAGTTTACAAAAGTACCTTCCAAGGAAAAGTGGAAGTCAAAAAGGAAACCCAATCCAGACTCGTGGGCAAAATTAGAAACCTCACCAATTTATAAAGGTGGAAATATTTTGAGAGAATATCAGTTAGAAGGACTGAACTGGCTATTATTTTCTTGGTACAATGGACGTAATTGTATTTTGGCTGATGAAATGGGGTTAGGGAAAACCATTCAAAGCTTAACTTTTATACATTCTGTTTGGGAATACGGAATAAGAGGACCTTTTCTTGTTATCGCCCCTTTGTCCACTATACCAAATTGGCAAAGAGAAATTGAGAGCTGGACAGATATGAACGTCATAGTATACCATGGCTCTGCAACTAGTCGTAACATGATTCAGGAGTATGAAATGTACTATAAAAATGATAAAGGTGTACATATTAAAGATCTTACTAAATTTAATATATTAATTACTACCTTTGAAATAATAGTTACTGATTTTGCGGATTTAAAAGGATTCAATTGGAGGCTTTGTGTTATTGATGAAGCGCACAGACTAAAAAACAGAAACTGTAAATTGCTTGAAGGTCTAAGACAACTGACTTTGGAACATAGAGTGCTCCTTTCTGGAACACCTTTACAAAATAACGTTAACGAGCTGTTTTCATTGCTTAGTTTTCTAGAACCAACACAGTTTACAAATTCAGAGGCGTTCCTAAAAGAATTTGGGTCGTTAAAAACTGAACAAGAAGTGCAAAAGCTGCAGTGTCTTTTAAAACCTATGATGTTAAGACGATTAAAAGACGACGTTGAAAAAACGTTAGCCCCTAAAGAGGAAACCGTGGTTGAAGTTGAACTAACTAATATTCAGAAAAAATATTACAGAGGTATTTTGGAACGGAATTTCTCTTTTCTTACTAAAGGTACAACCTATGCCAATATTCCTAACCTCATGAATACCATGATGGAATTAAGAAAATGTTGTATTCATCCGTATCTTTTAAACGGTGCCGAAGATCAAATCCAGTATGATTACAAACAGCAGAATGGAGAAGATTGTGATGCCTATTATAAGGCACTGATTCACTCTAGTGGTAAAATGGTTTTAATAGACAAACTATTAGCAAAATTAAAAGCCAATGGTCATAGAGTTCTAGTATTCAGCCAAATGGTAAAATGCTTGGATATCCTTGAAGATTATTTAATGTACAGAAAGTACCCATATGAAAGAATTGATGGGAGGATAAGAGGAAATTTGCGCCAAGCGGCGATCGATAGGTTTTCCAAACCCGATTCGGATCGATTTGTATTTTTATTATGTACAAAAGCAGGTGGCTTAGGTATTAATCTTACCGCTGCTGATACAGTTATTATTTACGATAGTGACTGGAATCCTCAAAATGATTTGCAAGCCCAAGCTAGATGCCATCGAATTGGACAACTAAAAATGGTTAAAATTTATAGATTGCTCTGTAGAAATACATACGAACGAGAAATGTTTGATAAGGCTTCCCTTAAATTGGGTCTAGATAAGGCTATATTGCAAAGTATGAATACTACACAGAGTGATAAAGGATCTGGTCATAGGCAACTAAGCAAAAAGGAAATTGAAGATCTTTTGAAGAAGGGCGCCTATGGAGCTCTTTTAGATGAGGAGAATGACGGTGACAAATTCTGTGAAGAGGATATTGATGTTATTTTAGCCAGAAGAACACAGGTAATTACCATGGAATCAGAAAAAGGATCGACTTTCTCCAAAGCCAGTTTCGCGTCAAGTGCTAGTAGGTCTGATATCGATCTAGACGATCCAGATTTCTGGAATAAATGGGCCAAAAAAGCTGAAATAGATACAACTGAAAAAGACGAAACTGAAGATCTTCTTTTATCTGAGCCTAGAAGAAGAACTCAAATTAAGAGATATGGGCATGATGAGAGTGCTCTGGATATGTCAGAACTTGAGAGTTCCTCTGATTCGGATCCCGAAAATGATCCTTCAGGTTTAAGAGGGAGTAGACGAAATAAATTAAAAAAGAGAAAGCTTAGGGGTGATGATTATATTCCTCGAGATGGTGAAAAAGGTGAAATGGTATATGGCAGTTGGTCACGACGAGAATGCTTTATGGTCGAGAGGGGACTGTTAACGTTTGGTTGGGGCCGTTGGCAAGAAATTTTGGTTAACTCACAGTTAAGAAAAGGATGGAGGGAACAGGATATCGAAGATTGTGCCAGAGTTATCGTAAGTAAAATAATTAGACCTGCATTTGTGTTTTTTTTTTTTAATTTTGTTTCTGGTGTCTTAATGCCCCTCGATTTTAATTTTTCTGTTTGGTTCATTTGAAAGATTACATCAAATAGGAGAGATAAATAAAAGAAAAATTCACAAAAGAAAAGCCAATAAGAATCCAATATTCAGTGTGCTTTTTTTTTCTTTAGAAACTGCAATTCAATTTGTTGTAATTCTAAAATTGTTATAATTTCATCAGTCTTCAATCCCAATAACAGTACAGCTACTAATCCACTGAGAACTTCGAGATTATCACTAGCATGAACATACTCCTTAAAGTTACTTCTTTAACTGCTGTCAAGGGTAACAATGGGCCATTGTTGTTAAGTTTTTTCTGAAAAAAGCTTATTAGATAAGCTATTAGCTCTTTGCACCGACTTTTTAAATGCTTCGGCATTTTTCACAAATAATAAACAACGTAATCGACAGAGATATGTATGTACACCTTTGTTGTTCTTAAAAGAACAGATTTTTAATGCTATTTATGTAAAGATCTGGAGTTTTTTTTAAAAATTATACCCACTACAAGCCACAGTTCTGTTGCCAACTGTCGGCCAATAAAATTAAAATTATATTGATTCTTACAAGTTCAAATTTAAAAAATATTTGCTATAAGTAGGTTCGTATCAAAGAAGAATACTTTGTTCTTAGTACATTCACTATCGCATGAAACTGTAATATTTTTTGCCCAAATTTAATTTCCTCATGTTTTCTTACGGATTTACAATTATTAGATGATTGATGACGTGCAACGAAAATTGTTTTGCAATAACTATGTTAGTATCTCCTATACTGAAATTTTGGTCATTTCAGCTCTCTAAATATTAATGCTCAAGAGATAAGAGGGCGACTTTACAGGGGCGCTGTTGTTGATGTGTTTTATGTTTTTTTGTTACAAGATTTTTTTGTGTTATTACAAAATTTTTTTTAAAAATTTCAGCTTTTGTATTGTCTACGATTCTATCGAGGTGATGAGAAAATTCGTAATTTCATATGGGATCTGATTGCACCATCAGAAAGTGGTGAACAAAAAATCTCTAGGAATCATCAGGGATTGAAGGATCCAGTGCCCAGAGGAATCAGAAATAAGCATAAGAAGAAACCTAGTAAAGATACCCGTCATGCTGCATTGACTGATCCAAACCATTGGAGTAAAAGTGAAAAGTATGACGGCGATATATTTTTAGAAAATAATTATAAGAAGCATCTTGGTCGCCATGCAAATAAGTAAGTGTCTTTTTGTTTACCTTTACAGCCAGTTAAAAAAAAAAACATGTAATCCTTTAAATATGCGAAAAGCAACCAACATTTCCTAATTTAACCAATATTCTAATAATTATTAAAGAGGGAATCATTATTGTTAAAAAATAATATTTAAGATTTGAGAGCTTTTCTTTGGAATATAAAAATAAAACTCTTGCAAATTTTAAGCTTCAATGAATTTAACATGTAGTTTTATTAATTTTCATATAGAATTTTAAATTTGTGACTTAACATTTTATGTTAAAGATGTGGAGAAGATTTTTAGAAAACATTTTGTTCACCAAATCTAATAATAAAATATCGTAAGCATTGGGGGGGGGGGTCACATACGCATATACAAATACAACAGTGCAATGTTTATTCGTGCTGCGGTAATAACCTAAAGAATTCTTATCAGTGTGATCCGCTTTTCAGGGAGCTACAGTCCACTCCCTGTATCTATTATTAATTATTGACGTATCTATTAAATTATATATATATACAGTGTCACCATTAAACTCCGCACCATAATATGGAACTTTTCATTATTAATGAGGTTAGTTCAAATTAAATAGCGGCAATCGTTTTTGCTTCAAATTAGACTAAAAATTATATATTCAATTGTCACCATCTGTCATTTGGTATGTGTCAAAAATGACATTTTTGTCAAAAAATGGCATTGTTTAACCGAATTTCAAAAATGCTAGTAGAAAAAGTTGTTTCTAGTTTAATTTTAGGCCTATGTATAAAGTTTAAGATGTCTAGCGCAAAGTTGAATTTTTTGCCAAATTTTTTTAAAAACTTACTAGCGATTATATCTCTTAAGAGAGGAACGTCATATTATTGGACAACCCGAAAAAAACCCTCCCTTATACAGGGTGTACCCGAATTCATGGGCAACCTCTCTGATTCATATAGGTCACATGAAAATAACATCGTAAGTTTGTATAATAATGGCCCTAGGAGGATTTGTTGTGGCATTGTTAGTTTTAGTTTTACAGTTTATTTTGTTTAAAGCAAATTTGAAATTTGGACTGCTCTGTATCATAAACCCTTAGAGATATGAAAACTGGTATAAGAGGGTGCAAGGGGATTGCTGGGCAAGATGTAACCTTAGTTGTTAAGAAAAATAATCGCTAATATGACTTTGAAAAAAATCGACTCGTCTCATAATATGTAACCAATGTACCCTATACTATTTTTCAGCTGAGACGATGGTTAGTTGAGATTAGACTTATATTAAATTACCATCTTTACTTTATTTCTTCTTCCAGAGGTACTGGGAACACAGTAATCGTGATCCATAACTAATTTTCACATTAACTATAATATCGAACAAAGAAACTGTCTCAAAGAAAACATCAAAAACAATTAAAAAAATGCATCGAAAATCTGCAGAATGCTACCACATGGAAGAAATCAACAATAACAAACGAAATAAATAAAATACGCCTGAATACGATTCTGTGTCGTTTGTATTACCGGTAAAGTAGGATTGAACACACCGACATGTGCATAAAGATCGAGATGTGGCATGGTTAATGCTGTAGAGAAAGAAAGGCATAAAGGAATTCATGTCGATTTCTGTGGGTTTTTTTTTATAGCTGACTCAGATGTTTTTAACAGGGGATTTTTTTTTTTATTTTTGGGTTGCCTCTACTAACTAGAAAGTGACCTTTGTCATAAAAGTCTAACCTCAACTAACTATTTTCTTAGCTGAAAAACAATATAGCAAGTACACCAAAATTCCAAATAGCTAGATCCATTTTGTTTCCATATTGTTACCGATATTTTAGAGCTCATTTCTGTTTATTTTGCTTAATAGGAGTTGTGACTATCCAGAATAGGATTTTATCTTTTCAAAACACTTTTTCTTTATTCTATAAACATATGATGAACTTCATGCTAATTTAGAGAATACGTAGGTATTCGATGAAAAGAATATCTCTTTCTGATGTTTTCCAATATTATTTTGTTTAATAGTTAGAAACATTCGTTTATAGTTAGAAATTACACGAAATCCTATTTACAGGGTTCTTCTACGTGTAAGAATGCTGTATTACATCAAACACGAGATAATCGGCGACCTAGTACAACATATTACTGATGGAGTACAAGCCAGGTAAGAGGCAACGTTTAACTAGGGTTTGAAAATTAGGTGTGTTCAGTTATTTTTTTATAAAAATTGGGGCTTATTTCTACTTTTTTTATTTAACAAAATACTGAAATAAATAAATTTGTCTGGCGAAGGTAAGCAAAATATGTGTTTAAAAAGATATTTGGAAAGATATGTATATTTTTAAAGGTAAGACAAACTTATTAACTTTCAAGTATTGTTTCTGATGGTTGGGATACCAGCTTATATTTTTCAGTATTCTTGCATGATGCTTTTAAGGTCATGCCAGTGCTTTTGCATTATAGATTACCCCTTGTACATCAATACATTGATCACAGCTTATGGCTTATTTTTAACATTACTGTTTTAACACTAATCTATTAGTATTGGTTCCCAACTCCCCTCGATAATTTATTATATATGAGAATGAAGTTTTTCAAAAATAATAATTTTAATTGGGTTCACTTAAGTGGGCCATCTTTATTGATGCCTTTATTTCAGAACCGAGCAGAATAGAAACATGTACTGTATTCATATATTTATGAACAAACCTAGGTTTACTGTTGAATAAGTGAATAATAGTGCGTGTGACTAATTTTATTGTCAGGCATATAGCAATACAATCTTCTCAATGCTTATTTTATCACTTATGTGCCGTCGGAGCATGGAAATTTAGTTTTCTTTTATTATTTTTTTCAGCAACACTCAATATTTTTGGTGTTTACTACTTATGAAACCGGTAACACGAAAAAATTGCCCTATACACTATACCTACTCTCACAGACAAAAATATTGTATAAAAGAATTTGCCATATTATAATTCATCTAAAAACTTGTGGCTGTAAATTGGAAAATCTCTCTTGATACTGGATATAACATTATTTATTAAACACTAGACTGTTAAGAAAATATCAAACTGAAATTGCGTTGAAGTTTAAAATGTTTGCTGCAGCTAACATCCTCTCTAATTTTTTACACAAAATTACAAATTTCCAAACGCTGGTTGTTGTGTGCTGAAAGTTGCAATTTTCCTTGCGCTCGTAACATTAGCGAACATTTTCCCTTCCACATGCAGAAAATGCCTTCCGTATTCGTGTACTGACCGAACTTCGCTTCGCGTCGCTTGGTCAACTGCAGTCGCACTTGGAAAAGTACCACTTTCCGCACTCGTTAGATAAACAGTTATTTTTTAACGTCAAATAATAATGCTATCATAAAATATACAGCTGTATTCACGCGCTGTCGCTCTCCTATATTTTGGTGGTTTTATCTGAAAAAAAAAAAACAATAGATTATTCAAATTTATAATATTTAAATTATTTCCTATAACCTGTGAAACATTAGAAAATGCTTTATATATTTCTTATGAAAAAAGATTCAACTTCACAAAAGTTTTTTAGGTTCAAGAGAATTTAATTGCCTTTAAAATGAGCTTCAATAAAATAAAATTATTTAACAAACACAATTTGAAAAAACACAGTTTTAAGTAAACGCGTTGAAAATTTTGATAACATTTTACTAAACTTACAACTAATCTGTTCTTCTATGTGCATATAATAATAATAATTTTGCCTCCCCGTAGTACTTGTTTTTAATTGCTGCTTCATTTACCTTCGAGTTATTAAGACTGCGGCAACGCTTCCTCTCAGGTTATCCAATTTGAGCGTGTGATCCAATATTTATATCTAAAAAATGTAAGATTTGAAGAACAGCGGTATACCGACAGACGCCTTTATTATAAGCCGAGAAGTGACATCTGGCAACGCCGAGCTAGTTTGCAGATGAAGATGTAACTCCAAATACTATTATTTTATTTAAAGTGTCCAATTTCCTTTTCTTTGGCATATTGTTTTTTTTTTAATAACATAATCGTTCAGCAAAATATTTATAAATATTGAACAAGCCATGCATTATAAGAAGCGTTTTATAATCCCTACCACAAACACATATTGAAAAAAAAGTAACTGAAGAATTCATCCTGTTCTATGCTTTTTAGAGATACATCAGTTAAAGTAGGAAACATTATTAATTAGCAATCGCTTCACTTAAACTTTCTGTTAGATATCAAGGGAAACCGAATAATGTAAATTATACTACGGTACCAAAATAATTGGCAGTGACTCATTTTTACCGGGGTGTGCAAGACGTAAGGGGAACGCCAATTCCAGAGGCGTGTCATTTTAACAATAATAGTTCAAAAAATATATGAATTTTTTGTTTATTATTATAATATATTTATATTCACTATAATAAATATAATATTATAAATTAAACTGAAAAATAAATTAAGCTTTTACATTTGGTGATCTAATGAAGTAATTGGAGAAATTAAATTACGCAGGTATAAAATCCAAAAAGAATAGTAAAGCAACGATATATGTTATTTTCGTAATGTTTTTATTATACTACATAATAATAGAAACATATAATAGTGGATCAAGGGCAAAACCTAAACCTAAATTATAAATGTTTATAAATTTCCGAACTATTGTTACCTAATGAACACTAATTGATAATAATTAGAGAAATTATATTCCACGCCGACATTACAAAGTGTTATAATGACAATAAGTTACAATTTTAAATTCATTATTACCATTACAGCGATTATTCAATATCTGACGATGAAAACATTTCATTACTGTCGCTACTGCTGTCATCTGCAGGATTTATAATATTAGGTTCTACCATGACTTCAACGCGTACATCTTAAGTCCCACATTTTTTTTTCTACGCCCTTAACATGTACCTAATACGCACTTATGCCAATCTGCTGCTTGTACATTCGCTATTGCCGTTTTTAACAGATAAGCTCGATTGGATTTAGTTCACAATGGTAAGGCGGTAAACGTAATATTGTAACACCTCGTTTACGAGCCATTTCATCCACTACGTATTTTTGTGGAGTCTTGCAAGATCGAGCAACTGCACTTTTAGCATTTTTTCGCCAAATGCAATATTTTTTTCTTCGAGCCGGTCAACAATATTTCCTTTTCGCCACGCAGAAGTTGGCAAAGCTTCCACCCGACGGCTGTGGTATGGTGCATTATCCATCACGATTACCGACCCACGTTCAATACGCGGTAAGATGGATTTAAACCAATCCTTAAACACTCCCGAGTTCATATCCTCATGATAATCACCGGTTTTGCGAGATTCAAACCCGTTTAACCCACCTTCAAGAAAACCAGAATCACTCCCGATGTGGGTTATAATTAACCGACGACCTTTTCCTGAAGGAGCTTTCAATCCAGTGGACAGTCCATTGATCTTTGTTTGTTGATCAATACAAATTTTTTTCCGTCCTCTTGTTTCCTTCTGATCGGACACTTTATTATTCCTATTGTCCTCGATAGTTCTATAAACAGTAAGGCAAGACGTCTTAGTCAATGTGGCACAAAGTTCTGCTGCATCAGTGAATGATATTCCACTGTGTGTACTTAGAATTTCCGCATACACATTTTTTACCATTGTGCGCTCCCCAGGTTTTAAATGACGTCGTTTTGTGACTTGTTGGTTACTATCACTTGAAGAACCCGCCTGCATTATAATATTTGCTGTTTTGAATAACCACCAAAATAACAAAACTGAATTGCTAATATCCTTTTGATTGAAACTTGTCTACGACACGGAACGTTGGTTAGAGGCGATAAGAAAGCGTGCGACCGCCTTTAAACATGGGTTTTTCTTACCTGCGTTGCCAAATTGAGTAGACCAAGTACCGTAAGGTGTAAAGGTCCTTAATGACATGCTGATTTTGGTACCTTTTATGAGAATTTAAATGAAATATTTTAAAACCTGGCAACATGTAACGACTTATTAATGCACAATCTTCCCAAGCGATCTTGAATGCTTTTATTTCAGTTAAAAGTGTGATCCGATTTTAATTATTTTATCCGCACACCGTCAATGGTGATAAGAACAGTTTTCCCAATTATTTTGGGATCGTAGTATAATTGGGACAACCGAAAGGTAAACACTCGTTCTGCACAATTTGCACACTAAACGCCAACCAACAAGTGCCAAGTCATCCAGCGTTGCCGCTGTTTTTACTTCGTGGCTTGGAAGTAAAGGGGGCTGTGGTATACCCTCATTAAATACGCAGGTACTGATATAACATGCAATTTCAACAAGTTTTGCGCCTGTTAGAATTGCGCTGATGCGACCGCATAAAAAGATGTATTTTTCAAAACGTCATTAAGTGAAAGTGTGGTTACAGTCATACACAGGTAGACACTCCCTTTAATATTGAATTAAAAAATGCTCGTAGTCCGTTGCCCTTTAATAATATAAACGGATAGGGATGTTAGCGCACAGCACAGATTACATCGAATTTTGGTTTAAAACTTGGAGATATTTTTTTCATCCAGTATTACTGTCGAATAAGCATGTTTTAACAAAATCAATTCATGTACCCTCCTTAACGGTCTAGATATAATTGAGACTTTTATAGCCAATTTCAGTAAAGATACTCCAATTTAGAACACATTAACAAGTTTTTAAATTAAACATTGGCAATTTGTTTAAATACTCCATATTTTTGTCCGTCAGTGTATTATGAAAAACCTCTACGAACAAAATAAAATTCTACAGTTAGTCACTTCTAGGTGAATTCTCTTATGGCATTATCATTTAAACATGGAATAAATCTGTAGGATTTTTTTATTCCTTACCTGTACATATCTCGATAAAGTAATTTTTTTCAACTAGGAACCGCTAATAAATAGAAACGTTTTGTATACTAGCTTGTTAAAATTTCATTCTCATATGTAAATATGTCGAAAAATTTAGCGGTACGGCACTTGATACCAAATTATTATTTTTGAGAAACCTCTACCCAGTGTCAACTCTTTATAGTTGCTTCAAATGAACTTTCCTGAGAGCTTGTTTCTGACATCGTACTATCTGATGGAAACATACAGCAGAGTAAAATGCGTTCAAAAAGTGTTTTAATTAGTTTGTAGTTAAGTTAAGGACACTTGGAAAAGGGATTAAAATAGAATAAATATAGAATAGAAATATATAGAACTATTGGTTTTCAATGCAGCATTCCCTAAGCCCTAATTTTTTTAGTATAGCCTTAAGAAAGAAAAGCAACTTTTATACACAAACTTTTTCTTAAAATAATTTGTTATATGCTTGCAAGGTGGTGTGTTTTTTTTAGTATAGCCTTAAGAAAGAAAAGCAACTTTTATACACAAACTTTTTCTTAAAATAATTTGTTATATGCTTGCAAGGTGGTGTGTTAGAAGAACTTGGTTTAAAACCTGAATTTTAAAATATGGTTAGGACATAATTGATTTCAATATTTTTCATTTATTATTTTTACCCTATAAATTATTGCTTATTTTTTTTTAAGGTTACGCCAAAAGGCAGATTACGAAATATTAAGGTAGGGTAGGGCATACAGTTAATTTGATACATTGAAAACTATTTAATTTAAGTATAAGGTATTTATTTGGTGTCAGATGTTTAGAATTTATTGTTGTTTATCAATATTTAAATACAGATGTCTAGCAATAATTCAGTGTCATGAAACTGCTACAACCAAAATTCCTTAAACTTATAATTTTATTTGTCTATTGTCTATTGACTATTGGATCTTGCCCTCCATTTCGCTCAACTCTGAGCCTACATTTGTTTAGCGAAGTTACTGACATTGTGCCCTTTGTTTTGGATTTTTTGAGTTTCTGTCCAGCAGGAGTGGTCACTGAAAGTTCACTTGCAAGAAGCAAGGTCAATTGTAAGATACTCGATAAACGAAAGCCTTTAAGAAATGTCTCAAAGAAAATTGCAACAAGGACTAATATACGTACAAACTGTCAATGGGGACGAGAAAGCCGAACACAGAACGCAATCATTTTTACGGATTAAAGCAAAAAGAGCACTAAAACATAAGAAAAGTTACAAACTCAACTTAGGTAGAAATTACGTATTTTAAAAGAAAGTGGTTGTGTGGGAGACACCAGAAGAAATGATCCGTGGACGCACTGTATAATTTCGAAAATGGTATAATGAGCTGAATACAATGGAAATTTTGTAGGTGGGAAAAATACTCTTTGTGGGCCCCAATAATATGATTATTGCATTAAAATACCTACCTGCTGATGAGCTACATTATATAATATGACATCAATAAATATACCAAGAAGTTGTCTGATTTTTGAAAGTTCTCTTCAACGCTCACTACTGTCACCTGATGTTCTGACGCAAATCATCTGATGAGACGGAATGTGATCAATGGTTCACTCATACGTGGAAAGAAAACACTTCTTTGTTATTATATTAGTATATTATGTGGTATTTAATGTAGTCTGGGTTATTGAACATGCACATACATACCTGCGCACCTCGCACATTTAACATTTGTAGTGATATTTTTATCAATAAAGTGATGGTGGTAGCAAATTGTCAGTCTAGGATTTTGTCTTAGTAAGCAAAGAAAAAAATCACATTTTCTTCACTTAGGAACTAAAGGAGGTAACCTTTCTAGCACTTGTTTTGCCGAGATCAGAGATGTTTACAACATCAACTTTTCACTTATGCAGTCGACAGTAACTAAGGTAAGATTTAAAAAAAAAGTACCTCGCAGTAAGCTTTGAATTTTCTCCTCGTGTCGTTAATTAATTCATTTTATATGTCGAATTACTCTTATCCAAAATTTAACACACGAATAAATTAATCAAGGACCCGGGGAAAAATGTCAAAGCTACTATGAGATAGTTTTTTTAAATCTTATGTTACTGAAAAAAAATGCATACTTGTATAATATAATTAAAAGTAAAACTCAACTAATTTTAATATTTTCCGGTGAAAAGTACACACCTATTTATAAAAACAAAATATGTGCAGGATTGCATAGTAACTGTGAAACATTTGATGGTCAAAGATTTAAGTCTGCAAAGTATACCTGCTTTAGTTTTGAGAAAAGAACTTGTAATGTATTCTACTATATTAACGTTTGGTGTTAGATTTGGGATATCTATGGATTTTTTTAAATACTTGTTGGAATACCAGCTCGATGGGTAATTACATGATATAAATTTAAAATAGTCAGAACTATCACTCATAAGGGTATACACGGAGGTTGGTAATAAATGCGTCATATAGTAATTGTAGATTCTAGGCATGAAAATAATGCGTTTTAACCAATGCCTTAGTAAAATTTTGCTTGTTAATTAGACAGGGTTAACGACAATTACAGTTTTAGATTTTAAACATTTTAATTTTAAAAACCTCAGAGTGATAATTTTTATAGAAAATGGTATATTTCAACTTTCGCAAAGTCTATCCCTTTCCTGGATATATATAATATATTTCGGCCACATCTGCATAGCGTGGACTACAATGGCGGCTCCTGTATAAGGGCTGCAGAACCACCAAACTTTTATACCAAATAACCAAAACCATCAGTTAATACATTTTAAATCGTATTATAATTATAATTTCCCCTATATCGATACCTAACCTGTACTAATTCTTCACCAGATGCCCGAACTATACAACCTAGTATACTATTAGTAGACGCAATAAACCGTAGGCACGATCAGGGCATCCGCCCATTCCTATTCTAGGCATCCGCCGAGTACTGACAGCGCCACAAAACTTAAAAGAGGTTAACAGCACATTTTCTTCTTGAAATAGCCAACTGCAAAGTGAGCCGAACATATACGACCGGGTTTTATACAAAAGGCCGATTATGTTAGGTGCAGGGCTGCAAATTATTTCAGTTCCGGTTAGTTCTCGGTATTCGTATCATCGGGCTAATGTTCATATTTTTTTTTTGTCATTTGTTCTGTTTGTTGTCGGTTTTCGCGAGAAAGTTGTAAAAATGTGTGGTCGCCCTATGCCCGATTAAAATATTGTAATTGCGGGTAAAAGTCGTGGCAAAATCTATAAACGGCAGTTTAACAAGGACACCTATTCAAAAAGTAAATGGTTCAAATAGAAACGCCTTGTTTTGTTTTTCGTGTGTTAAGTGTGTTGTTTGGAACAGATCGTGAAGAAAGGTTTGGAGAGAGGCGGGGGTAGGGGATTTAATGCATTTAAGTGATAATATAAAAAAAACCTTGAACAAAGTAAACGTCACATTAACAATCAAATGCGATTCGCATTATTTGGCAACATCAATATACAGGCTCAACTGGATTCCGCTTGTTGGATAAATATTCAAAATTCATCAGGTGCAATTTGGGCGTGGTCCAAGAAATGTTTGCCTGGGGCGCAATGAAGTTTTTTTTTCTATTCCGCACATCTACTAATAGAATTTACAAGCCGCCACTGGTGGACTAGCAAAACTAGCACTGACAAATTATAATATGGGTTTCTATATCCAATAAAACATTAAATTCCAAATATGTCGGAAACGGATTAATTTAGTGTACCATTTTCTTTTAAAAATAAATACTCTACGATAATTTTGATTTAGAATCGTAATAACTTTACGATCAAAAAATAATGGCATGGTATAGTGTTAGTGGTACAATAGAATGCAACTAGTGAACATATAATTCGTATGGGAGCAAATTATTGTTGTAAATCAAGCTTTACCCTGTACGTCAATAACAAGCAATATTTTACTAAATACTATCTACAGTTACTCTATGGTTCATTTATTACTGAGCACCCTGTCTAATATTTGATTAAGATTCTTTTTTTTGTACTAGGCTCTCAACAATCTAAATTTAATTCTACATACATACATACATACAAAGAACCATAGTTTTAAAATTATATCTTAACTAAATTGTATAACTCTGGACCACCTAATTTTTGAAACCTAATATATTGGAAAACGTTATTGTGATATTAATTATTTAGTGATACTGTATAGTGTTTTAAAATTGATTATTTTGTACATGTTAGCCAGGTTATTTGGATTTGTTTTAAGTTACTAAAAAGCCTTGTTAGAAATATCTAAAACTCATCAGATAGTACCTTAAGCAATTTTCTAAAGGAGGTTCATTTGAAGTCCTATTCAGTTTCTGATATACAAAAGCAAAAAAAAAATTGTCCCTCAAAATTAACAATTGGCGATTCCGTATATGCGTTCACAGTGCCTTGCCGATATACCCCCCGGTTACGGAGCAATTGCCTGCCGCGTGGTGGGACTCTGAATTCGACAAGTCATTGCTCATTGGGACCTGGAAACACGGCTACGAGAATTACACGGCGATGCGTCAAGACCCAGCTCTTTGTTTCTTATCACGGTGCGGGCCACCTACGGACCGTGAGATCCAGCAGGCTTCCACTAACATGCAACCGCCTACGCCAACTCAAACGCCACTGTAAGTAGACTTGCTAAAGCTGATGGTATCGAGTAGATTTAGTTTTGTTTTACCTTTTTGTATGCCTGTTTTTAATTTCGCTGGGGTGCTTGATATTTTAAAAGGGATTAATTAATATCTGGAATTTCTCGTTATTGTAAGTATTTAACTTAACAGTATAGTGTTTATATCATCATCATTAGAGCTGTACATTTGCGAGTCCAGCCGACAACCTGCTGTTTTTCAGCTCATTTTCTTACACTTTGCCATCAAAATTGAAGCTTTAGTTAAGGGTGTGTTTTGCTTTGCTGGAGATCAATCGACGACGTGGCCGCTTACTAATTGTGTATTCCTTCAAGACTGATAAAGTAAGTAAATAGACTGGCAACACAACTGGATTCGCCCGGACGTGTACAGCTTTAATTATCATTTATAGCTATCACTTTTAAAAGTTATGTGTGTAATAGCAAAAGTCAGAAATGCAGTAATTACGTGGGTTAACTGACGTTTCAATCAGAGCTTAAGCCTCTCTGGAATAGTGACACAACTAAACACTTTTTGGACCAAAACGGCTTAAAAATTACATTCACATTTGAGCTTCTCATAGTTTCACTAGCTGGCAGTACTGTCATTTGTTTTATAGTTTTAAAGTCGTAGTCCGAGATTTAAAAAATTTGAGATTTGTTATTTGTCTAGCAAGGGAGCGACTGTTTATAACAAACCCGGGTTTTAACAGGCTATAGCGTAAAGACGTCGAGATAATAAGCTTCACCGACTTTTTAATGGTCAGGCACTTTGCAAGGGGTGCCTGTGCGAAGGAAGTGATTCACATGGATCTTGAATCTTTGTAGATGATATTCATTAAGGAATAAGACCTCAGAAAGGTCCTTCCAGAGCAGTGATGTAAAATGGCGGTCATTTATTATTCGTGACCAATAACCGTAATTAAGAGGGAAGCAACAATCGTTTTGTGTATTAAGTGTATAATCTTCAAAATTTAATAATTAGCAGAGCGCTTTCGGCCATAGGCCATATTTAGGAAATAACCATCAAATTTCGACTCGAAACCACGTTCTCACGTAGAACGAAAAATGGATAAGATAAGGGAAAAATGATGGTTACTAATTAAAATTTAAAAAAGTGGTTCGTCCCAGTTCGTCATTTACAATTTTACGTGTTAATTGTTTTTATGTAATGAGTTTTTACATTGTGGCATTGATGACCCACTTAATGAAGAAACATTTTTTTATCAATTGTTTCCTGACCAAGAAGCACTGAAGATGGCCTATGGCCGAAAGCGCTCTGCTAATTATTAAATTTTGAAGATTGTACACTTAATACACAAAACGATTGTTCTTCTTATTTCAAAATTGGGCTTTATTCAGTTTTTGAGGCGTGTTCTTAGTTTAAAAAAATAGAAGCCTAGTACAAATTAGCTAACGTATTCTATAAATATAAAAAAAACAAAACCAATAATAGCTCGTCACGCTCTTATTTCAGGTTCTGAAATATGCCCCAAGCTCTCTTTTAAAACCATTAACCGACGTACATCCCTTGACATATCTTAGCAGTGGCGGCTCAACAATAAGGTCAAATGGTCATTGCCCTCACAAAAATAATAAGTCAAAAAGACAGTTTAAAAACTCTAAATTTAAAACCATCCATTCCATCCCAAAATATCTAAAAAAATATCTTGAACATCTGAAATCTTCAATTTTCATGCCAGAACATCTTAAATGTCGCTCATATTATACCCCGGTCAAAACTTAATTTTGCCAAATATGGTCTGCTTATTTACATTTAAAGTTCTATTTACATAGCGGCCGGTGATTTCTGAGAGCGAGAAAGAATCATAGGGCAAATCAACGGGGTAAATAGAGAGAAACTGCGACCCTGGGCCATTGACCGAGATCACTTGTCTTGTTCCATGCGGTGGTCTAACCTCCGGCTCCGACCTATGCACCGGAAATTTTCGGGGGTTTGTGTGGTGCTTTATGATCATGTTGATATGATTTTTTTCGAGCGTGGTAATATTAAAATAACGGAATGTAATTTCGGGAATATTTGATTATACCTATTATAATTATTTAGTTAAAATGTCGGACCGCTGCCTTGTTTGTGAAATTGTGTATTTGAAAGAAAGCAATGGTTTATCTTTCGAAAAACGACTGGAATTTTAGCAGCGTGGTCGCCCACTGCCGGAACATACATTAACAAGTTACTCGCAGGACAAAAATAAAAGTGTAAATAGGTACTTATTTTAAAAAAACAATGTATGATTTGTGCGAATTTATATGTGGCTGCAAAGACAAGGACATGTTTTTCTGCTTTCCGTGTTTGTTGTTTTCCTCTTCATCCGATTTTTGGAGTAAAACCTGGGTTAATGATTTAATTAATTTAATTGTTGGGTAAGTTTTTTTTTTTTTTTTTTTTTTTTTTTTTAATAGAAAGTTTCGAATTTTTGCCTACGGCGATTTTTTTCCTTGGGTGCACTATTTCGACCACCCTACAAAATTGGCCAGGAGCCGCCACTGTATCTTAGTAGACTTTTTAAGACCTTTGAAAAATAAGGAATTCATAGCTCTCTTAGAATTAGTCCTGATATTAAAAATCATTTATATTTCGAGTAGGGTAATTATGCACATCTCTGTTATGGGCAATAAATCCACCAAGGTACTATGGGAGGAGACTATTTAACAATGGCAGCGTCTAGAGGTCCACCAGTGACGGAACCGTAGTATGTTTGCTAAAAAGTCTTTTTACCGAAGGTCCGTTAATGGCGGATCTGCAGCCCAATCTAGACTATTTGCTAAAGATCCCTCAGTTTATAACCTCATTTTAAAGCAACAAATCCCGTGACACTACAGCAAAAATTTAAAAAGGTTATGTTGAAACTGCGACAGCTTGCAATAATAATATCTGAGATGGGTTTTGACGATTTTAAAAAACATTATAACCAGATAGAGACTTTAGTTAACAAATGGAATGATAGAGAGAAAGATTTTTTTCGACGTTAATTGATTTATCATCAAGCGACCATTCCTTACCTCTAAATAATAATGAACAAACTAAAGATAATACTCTTGAGATGCAGATGAGTTGTTTAATTTTTGAAGACTTCTTAATACTGAATGAAAATATTGAAAGAGAATCATACAATAATGTTGATATGCAGCTTAATGATATTTTGGAACTCAATAATTTCTCTCGTAATTTATTAACAAACGAACCCATTATTAATAATGACAATAACAACGCCTCAGAAGAAATTGGTAAAGAAATTACTAGTTTAAATGGTAAAATTGTTGGAAATATTGGTCATACATCAAATAAAACCAGTACTTTAACGCCGACTAAACTGAAAATCCTGAAGTTACCAATAAATATTAAAAGTCAGAGGTAGACCAAAAGGATTAACGACGACAATAATTGGAATAAAAAAGAAGACTAAATGCAAAGCTATTTTCAAAAAATTAAACATCATTAGAAGGGCATAGAAGGATGCTTCAGGCAATAATTGTCGGTGACAATGAGAAATTAATACACACATCTTGGATAAAAATTACAAATGTCAAAAACAGGACCTACCTCTGCAGTGGGAAAGCATAAACCCTATTATTTTAGAGAAGGAAGTTGATATTTCTGAAATTAAGGTATATTTAACTGATTCAGCATGTAACAGACTTAATAAATTGCTTTGTAGAAAAAGGATGATAATAAAATTTTCTGTAGCATATGTGCAAAAAATTGTGTAATGGATGTACTTCGCTGCAAGTTATGTTTAAAATGGCAACACAAATATTGTGCTGGGATGTTGAGCCTTCCTAAAAGCAGATCTAATTAGATTTGTCTACATTGCAGGAATTGTACTTAAGGCATATCATTTTTTCATCAAAAATAATTTTCATTTTCATTTTTAGAATTTTGTTTCGTGAGATAAATTTTGTTGTCTATTTTTTGCACATTTATGCTAATTATTTGAATTGAACAATAGGAAACTTGCAGATATTTTTTTTATTGCAAAAATATTTTCAGCCGCATAAAAAAATAACATGTGCAAGATGTTACATCTTAAATATCACTCCTTAATTTTTTATAAATAATTGAAGCTCGCGCGCCCATCCTAATATTTAAAACGACGTGTGACGCAGAAACGTGTGTGACGTCATATAGTGTGTTTGGCAAGGAACCACAAATTGCGGCGCCTTGACAGTCTCGACTTGTGTTGGGCGCATCTGATTTAAAACTAATCGAAAATCCGATTATGCAAATAATCGGCGTCATCCGATTATTTTATTGGATCATCTGAATGAAAAATAACTTGATGAAAAATCAATCCACTAGAACCTTTGCATGTGCGCTTCTAAAATACTATGCAGCAACGAACCGAGTATAAAATCTTAATACGACACCGACACAAGCTGCAAGCAGCAGCAGCCAGCAATCGTTATGCGAATGCCGCCCGATCTGTAATCGACAATCTTATTTAATCTTAATTCTCAATACTGCATTTGCTCAAGATCGGTGTTTCACATCACATCACTTGCATCGGCTTGAGAACCTACGCCTACGACCTTGCCTTGAAAACCGCATTGTGATTTCGATGAGTATAATCTAAGTTATTCGAGTAATGATTCGAATGGTATTCTACTTTTTAATATAATTCGAATACAAAAGATCCTATTATTCAAAACATGCGATTTTGCCCATCACGAACTGTCTTGACGTGTCTGTCGCTGCCATGTGTCATCGCACGGTTTACCGTCACAACCAATGACGTCGCGTAACTAGAATAGTTCAAATTATTCAAACTTTAATAACTCTGTATTAAAAAAATATTTTTTTGTGAACTATGGTTTTTTTTTATGATGTTAGCTTACACTTAAGAGTATTATTTTTCAAATTTAATTTTCATGCAAGTTTCCCATTCGATAATGATTATATTAAAAGTTAAATCAAGATATTCGTTGTATTTTGAAAATGTGTGTATTTATTTTTATTCGGCATGACTGGAGATTTCAGCGTAATAAAAAAGTGATTATTTATACAGCGCAAACGCTATAAGATATGGGTAAGGAATGGTAGATCTTAAGCAAAAAGCACTTAATCCACCACTGGCGGATCCCCAGGAAAAAAAGACTAGATCCACCACCGGTGGATTTTTAGCAAACACACTATTGTTCCGTCACTGGTGGACAATTTATATATAAAAACCATGGCCAAAAATTTAATTATCTTCACCTTTGACGTCCATTCCAGACACAAAGCATTTATATTAAATACTAATATTGCATTAGTTAAACCATTTTGTATTAGACAATAACATACTACTCCCAGAGCAGTTCGGCTTCAGATCTGCTCATTACACGGTGCGCCAGACTACTAGATTGGCGACCAATATCCTAAAGGGCTTTAGAGGCCGCTGGGGCGGTTCTTTTAGACGTAAGTAAAGCATTTGGCAAGGTCTGGCTCGACGCACTCATACTGAAGCTAATACGAGAAGGCATGCCCAATTACCTCATAAAGGTAATTTCTTTTCTGAAGGACAAGTCACTCTGTGTCACGCTGTGTCGACGGAAAATGCAACTTCAACGGTGGGACATGTCAGGGCCGGAGCAAACACAGCTTTATCTATTTGCCGACGACACGGCGATAACTGCCACCTCCAGATCACCAAGGTTGGTAGTCTCTAAACTGCAAGGACATAAATATCTTCTGCAAACTTGGCTTGATAAATGGAAAATTCGTTTAAACAACGCCAAAACACAAACCATCTTCTTAAAGTCGAAGGTCAAGTTTCCTGTAACCAAAATGTTAGTAAATAATACCAGGATTAACTGGACTGACAATATAAAATATCTGGGACTGTCTTTCGACAAGAGGATGGCTTGGAATAACAATGCGAATGAACCAACCTAGAAGATACACAAGCAACACCAAGAACAAAAGAAGTAAAGGACCAATGTTCAACTTAAATAACATATTTGATAATATAACTTAATAGTTTAACAAAATCATATACCGGGTGACAATGAAATCGTTAGACAGCCCTCCACCTCATTACCGTTCAATACAGGAATCTGAAATTTAAGTAATAAATATGGTTTAGGCAGATGCAAATTTTCCATGAAAAATATTTCGAATATCGCTTCCGGTTTGATCGGATGTGAGGTTAGGTCGCGTATTTTAAATGACCCCCTGTATAGTCTTTTAGATTTTTCGAAGAGAGCTTTAAATTCTCTTTTCAATGATATATTACAAGTTGTCATTTGTTTTTAAAATGGCGGTGTAGGATACGATTTCCTGAAATTTAAAATGGCGATGTGTTAGCCGCGTGACATAAGTTTTATTCTATGACGTTGTAAAATGGTAACATTAGGTTATAATATATCGAGGTAAAATGTTTATTTAGAGTCTTATAGGATAGTTTTAACTTCTTTTAACACAAGCAATTTTCAGGCTTATTTTTCTCCATGATTTTTGATGAATAAACGCGGTGCGTACCTCTCTAACATTGAATAAGGACATCAAACCCCAAAATGTTGGTATTACCATATTTCGTGAGCGAAATTTAATTTTCAATATACGGTACGTCCGCTTAAGTTCTGTACATATGGGAAACTTTTTTAGTATTAATTTTACGGAAAAAAGTTACTCTTTATAAAAAGTTCTGTTTACTGAACAAATAATATTAGACTATTCAAACTTGAGATAGTATGTACAGGATGATCAAAAAGTAAAAAAATCAAAATTGACCTACGAGAACAGTACCCTTAATTTTAATTTTAGATCAAAATGGAATAAGAAAATGTTGATTGGCATTAAAAATTATATCTGTTTCTACTCTTAGTAGACTATTATTGAGAAAAAACTTAAAAATTTAAATCTTAATTCTTAATGGCATGCCTATTATCTTGCCACTATTTCCCACCTGAATTTGAATTTTAACTGTCAGCTATGTTATTTGTCTGAGACATCAGTTTGAATATTTAATTAGATAAATATGCCGTTGCAATTGAGTATGCAAGATAAAATTGAAATAATTTTAATTGTTGGTGAAAATTACAAAACGTATCGGGAAACTGCCGAAATTTTTAACTACTGATATCCTGATAAAATGATTTCTTTTACAACATTAGGGAACATAGTGACTAAATTCAAGACCTTTGGAAGTGTGCAAAATAACTACAATAAGAAACGTAGACCAAGGGTTGCAAATAATGAAACTGTGAACCAAGTAATGTTGTCTGTAGTAGAAGATCCTAAAAAATCATTACGAAAAAGGTCAACAACATTACCAAATGATGTAGGGAAAACTACGATTTCAAAAATATTAAATGAAAACAAATTTCGGCCTTACAAACCAAAATTTATACATACCCTGAAGCCAGGTGATTTTGAGCGGCGCTTAGAATTTTGTTTTTTAATACAAGGAGAGTTAGAAGATAACCCTTTCATGGCAAGAGATATAATTTTTACCGACGAAGCAACCTTTACCTCGAACGGGACTGTAAGTTCACAAAATTGTCGTTGGTGGAGTGACGTTAATCCAAATTTCACTATACAGACACGTGATCAGTACTCATTTAAACAAATGTGTGGTGCGGAATTTATAAAAATAGAATAATAGGACCTTTTTTTTTCGACAAAATTTAAATGGTGAACGTTACTTGCATTTTTTAAATAATTATTTGTTTAATTTTATTCAGGGACTTCACATACCCGATATACTACGGATATGGTACCAACAATATGGTGCACCATGCCACAGTACGAGGAATGTAAGACAATACTTAAATACCCTTTTTAATGGAAAAGTTATCCATAGATATTCTAACCTTTTTTGGCCCGCTAGGTCTCCGGACTTGAGCCCCCTCGATTATTTCTTGTGGGGCTACTTAAAACAGAATGTATACCCACAAAGGCAATTTCAAAATGTTGACCATTTAGAGAGGGTAATTAGAGAGACAATTACAAATATAACTCCTGCCATGATTAGAAATGTTTTAAGATAATTTTCTGCAAGAACGGCTAAATGTATTGGAATGGATGGAGGATATGTCGAGGCAAATGTACAGTGAGGGAAAGTTAATGAATATTTTTATTTAAACTCATATTTTAGTGTTTATTATTAAAATTTGTATTTTTCCAAAATAAATTATCAGGTTTCTATCAATTATTTAAATGCGTCATAAAATTACTAGAAAACAGGGATAAAGAATCAAAGGTTACGTTTTGAATAAAAATAATTGATAATTGTTTATAAGCTTGAATTGCATAATAAATACCATCATTAATTATAAATAATTTCAAAAAATGATATTTTTTGAAATGTCAAATTTATTTTCAATAATAGTCTACTAAGAGTAGAAACAGATATAATTTTTAATGCCAATCATCATTTTCTTATTCAATTTTGCTCTAAAATTAAAATTAAGGGTACTTTTCTCGTAGGTCAATTTTGATTTTTTTACTTTTTGATCATCCTGTACATACTATTTTAAGTTTGAATAGTCTGATATTATTTTTTCAGTAAGCAGAACTTTTTTAAAGAGTAACTTTTTTTCGTAAAATTAATATTAAAGAAGTTTCCCATATGTACAGAACTCAAGCAGACACACTGTATATAGTTAAAGCAAAACAGTTTCCGTTGCACGCCGTCTCCTTCGAGTGATGTCAGCTATCGACAGTGTATCACTAAAGTGAAACGAAAATTGCCGAGAGGAAATATATTTCAATTTTCTTCGGTCAAGTTAAGTTGATTTCACAGAAGATTGCCCCATTCAATGGTTATCGTTTAAGTAATCCGACTCGACTTTGATTCATTTTGTCGTCTGCTTCGCTAATTCAAGAGCTTGTTATTTTTGCGAAAAATAGAGCAACCAAACGCCTTCGACATGGTCGGAGAGTGTTATGTTAAAATGTATAGAATAATTATCATACCATAATCATGACTGCCTTTGGAATCATAGACTAAACAGCTTTAAAAATAATGCTGATCCTTCTATATCCTCCAAAACAGTTCTTTCAGGAGGGTTCTTGAAACCCCATACCGATTTCTTCTTAAAATACAGTTTCGTATCCAAAAACGGCGCTTTTTACGCTGACTATCCTGATTCCAAATTTTTTTTCTTACTTCAACTACAGCATAAATAAAGGACCAGCAGGCGCTCTCAGCTTAAAAATATAAGAGTGCCGACAGCATCCTTCCGTTTGCAATATCAGTGCGTTGTGATGTCAGGATCACCATGTAATAAGCAGAATTTCACTTAATGCTAGTCCTTTCTCTCCGGAGGCGGTAATACCTCCTTTGTTGCCCACCTGTGCAATTATAATCTCTTCTTTTGATTGATTTTTCCCCATCACTAGTACCTTAAAAGTCTTTGTTGTTCACTTCAAAAATTGTTCACTTAAAAAAAAACCATGTAACTAGCAGGGTCGCTATGTGATTTCAAGATCGCCATGTGATGGCCGTAGCCTCGTAGGGTGGTTCGAACTTAGGTTACATGGGGGTAACAGGTTAAACCGTCCTATACGTTTCAAGTGTTTTATTCTTCTCACATTATGTACATCAATTACAACAAACCCATTTCTGACTTGGTTCCGCTGTATCGATGATCAGCAGAATATGTCGCTTATGTTTATTAATTACACTAATTTTGAAAAGTCGTGCACCGCCCTTGTAAAACAAAAAATATTTATTTGTATTGAATTTTAGCAGTGTAGATATTTACTTGGTAATGTTTTTGTTACAAAAAATTAAAAGACATCCCAAAAAACGGAGCACATTAATCTTTATCACAATCGTAAAGCAAAACATGCAGTTTTGTACGTGTCACTTAAGATAAACAGTGTTGAAGAATCGACTTAACGATGCCTGGAAATCTGCTTAGTAATGAAATTCGTTTGCGAATAATCTTCCTTCACGAAGAAGGCCTATCACAACGACAAATAGCCGATAGATTAGGCTGTAACCACAGTACGGTTACTCGGACCATTCAAAGGCACATTGAGACGGGTTCTGTGGAAAGTAGACCTCGTAGTGGGCGTCCAAGAGTTACAAACGAAAGACAAGACCGATATGTAGCTCAAGTGAATCGGAGAAATATATTTGTAACAGTCAGCAGTCTTCGATGGCAATTCCAGCATACATACCACCAAGTCGTTTCTAATGCCACCTTCAGAAGACGCGTCACTGCCTCGGGTTTGCTGTCTAGAAGACCTCTATGAGTTCCAAGGTTGTTACCTACACATAGACGGTCGCGGTTAGAATGGGCTTTGTGGTCACCAAAACTGGCTTTTGCCTCAATGGTCAAATATTATGTTCTCAGATGAGACAAGGATTGGATTAGTTAGTGAGGATCGTCGATGTCGAGTCTGGAGAGAACGGGAAGCACAACACCGACTTGTTTTTGCCAGAGAAGTGGTATCATTTGAAGGCGGGAGTGTTATGTTTTGGGGTGGAATCATGTATGGAAAAAGAACCACTTTGGTTCATGTTCCTGGCACTATGACCGGTCAAATTTATATGGATCTCATCGTTCGGCCTATTGTGCAACCAATTCGAGACGAAGTAGGTCCCAATTTCATCTTTATGGACGATATAACGCTCGTCCACATCGAAGCCGAGCCGTTCAAGAGTTTCTTTGGGAGGGTGAAATTGACAGATTGGAGTGGCCACCTCTTTCTCCGGATATGAATCCCATCAAGCATGTCTGGACTACTTGTCTAGATCGATTCGTCATCGCTTGAACCCACCTATGAACGCTTAGGAGCTAATTGTAGCCGCTTCTAATGAATGGAATAACATTCCTGAAGAATACCTAAAAAACCTCATATGAGGCATGCACAGACGTGTCTATGCCTTGCTACAAAGTATGGGTGGCAATACGAGGTACTGAAATTAGTGACGTGTGCTTAATATAATTTTTTTCACAAATACAGTTATTTTGCAATGAAATTTTTGGGTATTTTTCCTTTTTGCCCTAATAACCTTTAATTAGGTAAATGTCAACATGCTCTAAAATGCTGCAAAAAACAATTAAATGCCTAATAGTAAGATATATTTTTAGAATGAAAATTGTTTACTTTTAGATGTAACTTCAAACTGGTGCAAGATTTTTGAAAATGAGTGTATTATAACAACTAACTAGAAAATGCAGCGTTGGATACTTTTGCAATATCTGACCCTATTAATAAATTCAAATTACTTAAAGTAAGTATCCATCACAGCGTATGTACCCAGATATATGATCGAAGTGGATGAAAGCCTCACTTATTAACTTCAAAGGATTTCTTATCGACAGCGCCTGCTGGTCTTTTCTTTATGCTGTGGTTCATCCAAGAATGCCAGATATAGGTTCGGGTTACATTCGAGGTTACAGTTTAAACTGAGAATTGGTCAATAATCGGTGCCCATGCCGCCACTTAAACTTGAGTTTGAAGTTAGATATAATACCGAACATAAATCAGATATACCTTTAATAACCGCACGGATAATTGCGTTTGACGCCATTTTATTTCAACTGCCCATTGCATCCTTGATTCGATTTATATTGGAACGTGTAAACGAAAGTTCGGTTCCATTCTGGTTGATCAACTAGAGCCGAAACGCGCTTTAAGCTATAGGATCATCTAGGATTATGAAGCAGATTGTAATTGAAAATTTGTAGTCTAAAACGTTGAAAAACCGGCCCTAAATTAAGTTTGATTCGAACCGACAATGAGCGTAATGCCCACACACTACTAGTCTTGTTGTAGGTTTAGATTATATGCGGGATTACCCCTGCATGTCTTGTAGTAATAAATGGATACAAAGAAATTGCTATTAAACTTTTAGTCTTATATTTTACTTTTAACCCCCTAAAATGGATGATTAATACATTTTTTTTCTTCAGCAATGAGGACGATATAGACGATGAAGACACGAATGAAGACTCGAGTCTTAAATCAAAAAACAGAGATGCGTTTGAGGTCAATTCTGAAGCGGCCGAACCGTCACCTGGCCCGTCAGCTTGCTCGGAAAGTCAGCAGTTGGAGGGAGATGAAATGAAAGATGGGGAAGGTGATGATAAAACTCCTTGGCCCACCATTACCGACCTTAATACTCGACTGAGGCGAGTTATAACTTCGTACCAGCGAAACTATCGAAAGGAAGAGCAAAAACTGCAGGCTACCAAAGCAAAGGTAATTTTATGTTACAGATATGTATTTAGCGGTAAACCAATAAACGTTTTTCAGGGATATTTTATGCGAAACAGTTATAGTAGTAGGAATAGTTCCTCGGCAAAAAATTTAAAATTTGCAGCCTTTTTTCTCTGGTGTTTTGAAGAATGATTAATATTCGATGCCTTAAAACCATCCACTTGTATAATAACAATTTTTGTTTTTAATTTTTTTTTATTAATATTTTGCATTATTGCAGATTATTAATATTGGGTTAAATTGTTTTGTGAATAGATGACGCTAAACAATTGGGCACTTTCAAGTTAAAAAAAGTGATTAAAAGTTAAGGTTATCAAAATAAATCTTGTTCTTATTGAAGAGATAATTTATAAGGTAAAGAATTCTACACGGCCTTGGAGCCTCACCTGCATCAAAAAGGTCTGTACTAAATGCTAGCACAAATTCCTAAGGCTACAATATGACGATCTAACCCAACTTACCTTAACCCTAAAGTAGATAGTTTCCGAAATACGAAGGTATTTCCAGATACTTATCATAATGGAAGCAGAATTTGTACGAATTTGGTAGTAAGGGGTTTTTTGGTATGCGAAATCCAGATCTGATAACAATTTTGATGTGCCTTGCAGAGGGCGCCACCAGCAGCACTTCGCATACACCTGAAGCTTCATAAAAAAAAACACATGCGGACCAGACAAGGTGCCTTGTTTCATTGTTAGAGACTGCTGTCGTATTTCTCAAAGCCTTTATCATATATTTTTTGTCAGTCCCTCGAAACGAGCGTTTTTCCAAATAAATGGAAAAAGGCTACTCTACCCCAGTTTTCAAAAAGGGAGATGGAAGTAACATAGCCAATTATAGACCTGTTTTAATATTATCTCCATTTGCAAAGGTTTTTGAGATGTCGTTATATGAGCGCGTCTTTGACCGAATAAAACAAGATATTCAACAGCACGATTTCTAATCGCAGCACAAATAGCAACTTTGTTACTCAATACGTTACAGGACTGGCGTATAAATAATAATTTGCCCCTCAATGTTAACAAGTGCCTTACAATGACTTTTACAAATAAAGCCAATGCTATTCGGTTTAGATATTCCATTGACAATAACGCTATAAATAGTAGTGATGCATTTAAAGACCTTCAGATAAAGTTTGATCCTAAACTCTCCTTCGCCTCTTATTTAAACCTATACTTAATGCAAAACAAAAACCGATGCACGTCATACCCTTCGAGTGACGTCAGTTATCGACAGTGTGCTTGTAACCAAAATATCCGCGTAAGGGAATTACACAGTTTTTTTTTCATAAAAACAAGATAAATATAATACAAACATTTTTCATAGTTTATATATTTGTTTACTGCATAGTACCTTTTACCATCAACTTTAGTAGATCTAACACTTCTTTTATTTTCATCTTGCCAAGATTGACCAATGCTACCATTCTGAGAAATCCATGTTTCATCCAAGAAAACGAATTGGTACAAGAAGAATGCTTCTTTTTCTTTAATATATTCTTTCAAAAATACCAGTCGTGTACAAGAAGAATGCTTCTTTTTCTTTAATATATTTTTTCAAAAATTACCAGTCGTTTGAAAGCTACATGGGGAAGTTCCATAAGCCCTCGCCTCAGTTCATCTTTTTACCATCCAAAGCCTATTTTCTTAAAGAGGCTTCTTAAAGAGTTAAAGACAACCATCAAACAGTTCTCTGTCTTCTAATTTCTAACTTAAAGTTGTCAAAGTTACATGATGTTCTAAAAGAAGTTACAGCTTATGAATAACCGATGTAAAATATTATAATTTTTAAATAATACAACTTACTTGTTTCGTACATTCCATAAATAGTGTCACGGATAGAACTTATATTCAATCTTCACACATTTACAACTCTCTTTGAATTAGAACGTTTGTTTTAAGGTGATTCTAATACTTTAATTTTTCTTAACTGTTGTTGAAATTGCGCTTTCAGTGGAGATATTCAAATTTAGGGCAGCTGCTACACGGCAAAATTTAGTAAAGTAGAAATAAAATATCTATACCTTAACATACTCTTTAAATTTACTTCTCTAACTGCTGTCAAGGGTAACAATGGGCCATTGTTGTTAAGTTCTTCCTGAAAATAGCTTATTAGATGAGCTATTAGCTCTTTGCACTGGCTATTTAATAAATGCTTCGGCATTTTTCACAAATAAAACAGCGTAATCGACAGAGATACATATTATGTATGTGTAGGTACTTTTGTTGTTCTTAAAAGAACAGTTTTTTAATGCTATTTATGGGAAGAACTGGAATTTTTGTTAAAAAATAGAAATTATAAGAACGAAACCACTGAACAATTAAGGTTAGTTTTCCACGAAACGTCAAAACAGGTCAACGAACGAGCTGACGCCACTGCACCTTTCACAGTTGTGTTGCCAACTATCGGCCAATAAAATTCAAATTACACACACATTGATAACATAATTAATAAATAATAATAATAATAATAATAATAATAAAATTTATTTCCTCAATTTATAAATGTACCTACAGAAATTCAACAAGTACAATAATTGAGGAATACGTCAAACGAGAAAATTTTACAAAAAAGTCGACACAACAGTTTAAAACTACAAATTTATCTTACATCTAAATAAACTACAATACATAATAGGGTATAATATTCCCAATACATTCTATATGAAAAAGTCAGTCATTTTATAACATGTTTTGGCAATAAGAAAATCTTTTAGTCTTTTTTGAAAAACTGAGGCAGTAGGAGCCGATTTAATATTTTCACTCAGATGATTAAAAAAAAAATCTGAACCCATTAAAATAAAAGCACTTTTGGAAAGCTGCCGTGCGATGTGAGGGAGGTATTAGCTCATTGCAAGATCTTGTGTTGTGAGTATGAACGACCTGTACGCCGTCAAAAATTTCCCTGTTTTTATACACATACTTGCATACCTCCAGGACATAAACCGAGAATACAGTCAAGACTCTGTTATCCCTAAAAGTAGATCTACACGATTCAGTTCTTTTAAGCTTAAACAGGATTCGCATGGCATACTTTTGCAGCAGAAAAACCCTCTGTATTTGGGCACAATTACCCCAACAAAGTATTCCATATCTTAAGTGACTGTGAAAGTTGGAATAATAAAGAGCCATTAATGTTGTATGGCCACATTGTTCAGCCATTATACTAAGCCCATAACAGGATGATCTAAGTTTGGCGCATAGAGAGTTTACCTGATTGCTCCATTGAAGCTTATGGTCAATCTCAATCCCTAACATTTTAGTTGTTTCACTAGGTTTAATTGGGTGCCCTGAATCCTCAAGCAAACCAAATGTCGATACTTGCTGCCTCGATATAGTAAAACGCAGGAGCATTGTTTTGTCTGTATTTAGTTTTAAGAAGTTTTTCTCAGACCAGGTGAGAACTTTATTAAGGACTTCCTCACACTTCACCTTAAGGTTGGAATAACTGCAAGATGTGATGAGGATATTAGTATCATCAGCATAGCAAAAAACCTGCACACCATCCTCCGCAATGTAGGAGATTAGGTCGTTGGCATAAATATTATAAAACAGGGGGCCCAGAATAGAGCCCTGTGGAACACCCTGAGAAATTAATTTAGTTTCACTATTGACCCCATTCAGAGAGACAAAATGATGACGATTTATAAGGTATGATTCTAGCAGCTGGTAGGGGATACCTCTTATGCCATATCTATCCAGCTTACTCAAAAGGACTCTACGATTTACCGAGTCAAAGGCTTTGGAGAAATCTATAAAAAGACCACATACATGCACACCCCTATCTAATGAGGATATAATTGACTTTACGAAGGATGATAGAGCAGTCTCTGTACTAGCATTTTTAGTGAAGCCATGTTGAGACTTTGATAGAATTCTGTTGGCGTTAAGGAAGCATAGAAGTTGGTTCTTAATAGCCAGTTCCATAACCTTAGAGATACTAGAAAGGAGACTAATAGGTCGGTAATTAGAATAGCTTTCCACATCCCCCTTTTTATGTATTGGAGTGATGCATGCTAACTTCGGCTTATCCGGAAATTTGCCCTTGGAGAACATGAGGTTTATTAAAAAACAGATTATAGGGGCTAGTTCCGCTTTACATGCCTTAAGCACATTATTATTTATACCATCCACCCCTGCAGAGTGTGTGTTCTTAAGACGCAGGAACAGTATTTCAACATCATGCGAAGACAGTGGCCGCAGGAAAAAAGATGCATAATTAAAAGTAACATGTGCTTTGAGAAAATCCTGGTCAACCCTTTCCGCATCAACATTGCCCAGGGTAAAAATGTCTATGAAAGGATTGGCCATTTCCAAATCTGAAACCCTGAGCCCATCCTCACTAACAATATCAATGCTTCTCCTCGAACAATCATTTTTCTGTTTAATAGTATTTATAACTGACCACATAGCTTTGGATTTATTGGAAGAACCATTGATAATGCTATCGTGATATTCTTTTTTGGCCATTCTCAAATAATAACGGTATTTTTGGTTATAGTACAAGCCAATAGGCCTATATCGTCTATCGATTTTGTGGCTTCCCTATACAAGGTAACTTTATGTCTCAATGAAATCAACTCTGGTGACATTCTAAACCTTTGTGATCGGTTCCTAACATTAAAACGTTGCATGGGGAATGAGCATTCAAAATAGTAGGCCAAAATGCCTGAGAACTCATCAAAAGCTTGTGATGGGCATTCCACACTCACAACACTTATCCATTTCTCCGAGCTTAAAAATTCACGGAAACACCTGACATTATCTTTGGAGAAACAACGTCTGAAAGTAGTTTTCTGCTTGTTTTTATTTTTTTTATGAGTAATATTCTCCGTCCTTATAGATAGTAATTGAAAGTAGTGATCTGAGAGACCCAAATTTAGTACCCTAGTCACATAACATAGATTTCTTTTCACAATAAAATTATCTATACAGGTACTTGAGGTAGCTGAAATCCTAGTCGGCTCATGAATCGTGACTGTCAGGTCAAAGCACTCCAACAGGTCACTGAAAATTGTTAAACAACTCGATGGAACTAAAAAATTCAAGTTAAAATCTCCACCCAAAATAATCCTATAATTATACTCCGACACTTTCATTAAAAGCTCCTGCAGTGCTTCAACAAACAAAATAAAGTCACTGCTAGGAGGTCTATACAAAGGCCTTCAAGATGGCTGGTTTTGTCATGAGACAATGCTGGCAGTTTAAAAATGTCGAGACATTGAAGAAAATGTACTATGTATTGGTGCGAAGTCATCTAGAATATTGTTGTGTGGTCTGGGCTCCTCTATATCAGGTCCACATTAAACGGATTGAGTGGGTGCAATCGAGGTTCATGAACTTTCTGTTGCATAGACTGAGGATTGATCGTTCTACGCTTTCTTATAGGGATCGCTTGAGCCTTGTAGGGTTGGATAGCCTGGAGATACGCAGAATAAGGCTCACCCTGGCATTCAACCATAAGATCTTGAACAACTTGATGGACTGCTCGGAACTTTTGTTTTTGCTTAACTTTAGAGTAGTTTGACGAGACAGGCCAATTTGTTTTCTGTGAATTAGAGCCGTACTGACATCGGAAGGAATAGCCCTGCATATCGTATTGTGAACAATTTTAACCTGTTTGTGCCACAAGATTTTAATATCAATTGTTCCACGCTTTCTTTTAAAAACAAAATTAGACATTTTATTGACGACAGAATACTTAGCAGGGGTTTTGCTTACTGCTAGGCCCATGAGGCAAAAAAGGGGAAGACTGTATATTTATGACTCTCTGAATTATTGTTAATTGTGTCAATTGATTTTTTTTAACTGATTCTCTAAGTACTGTTAGTTCTTGTTTACTGTTTTTTTTTTAGAATATTCCATTGGGAACTGCGTTCTGTAGTGTATTGTAGTGTTGAATAAATGAATAAATAAATATATTAATTTTTACAAGCTTGAATAAACAAAGTATTTGCTATAAGTGGGTTCGTATCAAAGAAGAATACTTTAAGTTTGTAGTAAACTCAATATCGCATAAAGTTTTAATATTTTTTGCCCAAATTTAATTTCCTCGTGTTTTCTTACGGATTTACAATTATCAGCTGATTGAAGACATGCATCGGTTTTTGTTTTGCATCAACTATACATTCTAAACTTGAATATGGAGCCCAATATTCGATAAATACATAAATCAGCTAGAAAGAGTTCAGAGAAAGTTTCAGAAGTATCGTGTGCACAACGAGGATGTTCCCACCCAGAGGTGTTGCGCAAGGCGTTTTACTATCAAAATTTTAATTATCATCACTGAGTGATCGCAGGAATTATTTACTAGTACAATTTTTGTTTAAGTATGTCGGTCCTATTTTTATTGCCCTTTATTATTGTCTGAAATTAACTTTCATGTTCCATCTCGCCAAGAGTATTATTATTATAATTATTATTATTCCATTGACCCACTACCTCCACGCCACTTTTTCAGTCAATGCAGCTTTTTAATAACACATGACATGACGTGCATGGCCTATCTACAGCCCAGTTTAGAACAATTGTAAAAACTAAATGTTTGCATGGGCACTCAGTGCAAAATGGGGTACTTGGTAATTGGAATTGATTTGGTAGTGTTTTATATTGATTTCTATTTTTTAATAATTTATATCTTATGTATATTATTAAGAAGTTACATTGTCTTATAATTGGAATTTATTTTCTGTTAGACAATAAAGATTATTATTATTCTTATAACTTTTTATGCCTCGGTGTATTCAATTTCTAACAAGAAGTTCTTATCCAATGCATCTTTTGTTCAAAAAAGGTATATCTGGTAGGTTTCGCTGCCCACAACCGTTTGTGAGATAATTGAATTTAAATGTTTCATTGCGTACTGGACCTCCTCGTTGCCTCCGTCCACACTTTATCCCGGTTTAGGACTGGTCCAAGTTCTCTAATTTTTGTTTATGAACTCAAAGAAAATTCCTTCGGAATGCTGAAAAAGTAAAAAATGAAAACTGAGGCCCTGTATTTTGGAAACTATCAACTTTTGGATTAAGGTATGTTGGGCTAGATCGCCATATATCTTCTAGAAACACCCAGTAAGTAAAACAGCTAACAAAAAATATTCAAGACAAAAGTTTTATGGTTTTGTAAAGTCTATTAGAATTAAAAAAATATAAGTATACAGGATGAGTCAGAAAGCCGTAGAGAATTAAATTTACTTTTTTTTTAATGGAACACCCTATATCTTACAATATTTTTGGATTTTACATAAAATTACAATTATTTTTTATTAAGTGCATTATCAGTCTAAACCTAATAGTTTCCGAGATATCGACCGAAGTACTATATTTCCGACTTTTGAGCTACATCCGGTTTAACCGGAAGTTGACACTTTCAGAAAGATAGTTAAAAACTAAGATAGGGACATGTACGCCGTTTTACTCTAAGACGTCCCCTTACAAAGCTAGAAGATGTCGAAATTCAAAAATGTCATTTTTTAAAAGTCAATATCTCAAAAACTATTTGGTTTAGACTTATAATGCACTTGGTAAAAAATAATTGTAATTTTACGTAAAATCCAAAAATATTCTAAGATAGAGGATGTTCCATTAAAAAAAAGTAACTTTATTTCTCTACGGCTTTCTGACTCATCCTGTATACTTAATTTTTTAAAATTCTAATAGACCATAAAAAACCCTAAAACTTTTATCTGGAATATTTTTTGCTAGCTGTTGTGCTTTAAGAAATAATAGACCGTTTCCATACATACCAACGACCCTGTATATATGTCGTGTCGCACTAGTATGCGCGAATAGATTTGTTGTAAGCCGTTGTCGCATCGCGTCTGTGTCTTGTTTTTGTCTAATAGATGGGCGCTCTCATAAGCCAAATCTCTGGTGCAACAAAAAAGTTGAAATAACTCATTCAATGCAAGAATATTCCGTCAGCTTTCTAACGTGCTCCTTGAAAAATGAGCCTGTAAATTTTAATTTATTAGAAAGAGCTATGGTTAACTAGTGCCGTTGGATTTTTGACTAGCACTTAAAAGGACTTCGCAATAAATTTTTAAAGTTTGATAAAAATATGCCACACCCTCATTTTTCCTTGCTTGCCGCTGACGTCACTAAAGTCGGAGGTTTGTTCGACTTTAAAACTGTCATCAGCGGGTAGATATATACATACCTTTGATTGTTGTACAAATTTTTAGAATCGCCGAAAACTAAATATGTCTTTGCATGTAAAAATTGTATAATATACAGTCTTATTTTTCTTACGGAATATTGCTTGAAGGTTATACCTAATTGAATATGAATGATATATGTGTTTTGGACTTCCATTGTCATTATTTATTAATATCACAACGTTTCAACTGGTGAGTATCTCCAGTCGTTTTCAGGTGAATAATGAACAAGCTACGAAACTACGAGGGTATTTATACTACCTCCTGGTTAGCAGCTCATGACCGAGATTGGTGCAGTCATACACGTTACTGTCTAGTTCTAAACTAAGCTTACATCTACTTAACAAGGGTTTCCAAATATTTCTTATGTCTAAAGAGGGCTTACTGAAGCAGTCTGTATTTTGGGTTATGACGGCCGCTTCTTTGAATTTCCTCTTTCGCCAGTGTTCTTTGAGTATTATTTTTGCCTCTGACCATTGCAAGTGGTGGCCATGTGTCCAAGCATGTTCTGCCGCACCGGATCTGTTTGTTTCTCCCTTCTTTGTGTGGTTTCGGTGTTCCTTGATTCTTGTTTCAAGGGGCGTAGGGTTTCACCAACATAGGATTGTCCGTACTCGCAAGGTATTCTATATACGCAGTTCTTCGTGTCCCTTTGGCTGGTTGGCTTCGTCTTCGTCAGGTGGCTTCTTAAGGAATATTTGGAGCTGAATACTGTTCGAATTTTGTATTGCTGTCCTAATCCTCGGATTTTCTCGGAGAGTCCCTTGACATATGGTACTTTTATGGTGGGTTTGTTTCGACGTCATATTTCTGTCTATTCATGTGATTCTTACGCTTCTTGATATTCTGGTCTATTAGTCTCGTGGGGTAGCCGTTTGTGTTGAGGTCCTTTTTGATGGTATTGAGTTCTTCGGAAAGAGATTCCTCGGTGTTACAGAGAGTAAATGCTCTGTCAACAAGTGTTTTGACTATCCCATATTTTGTGGTATTTGAGTGGTTTGAGGCGTAATTAAGATATCGACCAGTGTGAGTTTTCTTTCTATATACCGATGTCTGGATGGTCTCCCTGTTCTTCTGTACTATGACGTCTAGAAACGGTTGTTTATTGTTTTCCTCCTTCTCCATGATAAACTTGATTGTTGGTGCCAAGTTATTCATGTGATGTAGAAAGGCTTTGAGTTCGTCATCGCTTCTATTTCATATGATGAATGTGTCGTCAACGTAAGGAAGCCATAGTTTCGGTTTTATTTTTGCATTTTCAATTGCCTGACTTTCGAACCATTCCATGTATATGTTGGCGATTACTGGAGAGAGGGATGATCGGTAGTCCCTCTAGTTGACTGTAGAATCTATCCTTCTCTTGGAAATAATAATTATTTAGAGAGCATTCTAATAGGTCCATTATGGCGTTGATGGGTAGCGATGTTCGTTCCTCGAGGGTTTGGTCTTCTCCTATGGCTTCGTTACGTTGACGACACATTTATCATTTGGAATAGAAGCGATGACCAACTCCAAGCCTTTCTACATCACATGAATAACTTGGCACCAACAATCAAGTTTACCACGGAGAAGGAGGAAAACAATAAACTACCGTTTCTAGACGTCATAGTACAGAAGAACAGTGTCACCATCCAAACATCGGTATACAGAAATAAAACACACTGGTCAATACCTTAATTACGCCTCAAACCACTCAAATACCACAAAACATGGGATAGTCAAAACACTTGTTGACAGAGTATTTACTCTGTAACTCCTACTAATAGACCAGACTATCAAGAAGCGTAAGAATCACATGAATAGACGGAAAGATGACGTCGAAACAAACCCACCATAAAGGTACCATATGTCAAGGGAATCTCCGAGAAAATCCAAAGATTAGGACAGCAATACAAAATTCGAACAGCATTCAGCTCCAAAGATTCCTTAAGAAGCCACCTGACGAAGACGAAGCCAACAAGCCAAAGGGACACGAAGAACTACGTATATAGAATACCTTGCGAGTGCGGACAATCCTATGTAGGTGAAACCCTGCACCCCCTTGAAACAAGAATCAAGGAACACCGAAACCACACAAAGAAGGGAGAAACAAACAGATACGGTGCGGCAGAACATGCTTGGACACATGGCCACCACTTGCAATGGTCAGAGGCAAAAATAATACTCAAAGAAGAACACTGGCGAAAAAGGAAATTCAAAGAAGCGGCCATCATAACCCAAAATCCAGACTGCTTTAGTAAGCCCTCTTTAGACATAAGAAATATTTGGAAACCCTCGTTAAGTAGATGTAAGCTTAGTTTAGAACCACACAGTAACGCATGACTGCACCAATCTCGGTCATGCGCTGCTAACCAGGAGGTAGTATAAATACCCTCGTAGTTTCGTAGCTTGTTCATTATTCACCTGAAGACGACTCACCAGTTGAAACGTTGTGATATTAATAAATAATGACAATAGAAGTCCAAAATACATCTATCATTCACGATACATCATTGGCTCAAACCTTCAAACAAACACTAATTGAATATATTTAAATAAAATAAAACTAAAACTGTTTAACACGCATGATAACAGCGAGTATTCGTTCGAACAAACCTCCGACTTTAGTGACGTTATCGGCCGCACGTAAGGAGAAATGGAGGCGTAGGCAATTTTAACCACATTTAAAAATTTATTGTGAATCCGTTTTGAATGCTGCCAACTAATACTTAACAAATATACTTACTTAATATGCATTTCTGCTGTTTTTATTTATTAAGTTAAGTTACATCAGGTCATACAAATAATTAATTAGGTAGATAGCGCAAATCCTTAATTGGTTGTTACCATCGGGTTGTAACAATTGGTTGCTAGCTTTAAAGGTAAGTTTTTTACTGTAAGAACTATGTTTAGAGCCCAATAGAGTAATTTACGCTTTAGCTTGTATGGAGTTAAATAATTTGTGTAGAAATGTGTCCAATTGTTGGTATACTACAAACATGCATACCTAAACTCAAAACTCATTTAATGCAATTAATTGATGTATTTTTATTTATTATTTTATCACTTTTTATTTTTGGTTACAAAACTTGCCCTGTACATTATTTAACTAATCTCTTGTCGAAATTTTTACTACGCGAAGTAACAAATTAATACTATAAAATACAAATTGGTACTTTATGACAATTTTTGTAACCTTGTGAAGTGTATAGTGAAAACCTTGAGAAATCGCGTTGGATGTAATAACTACGTGGGTAGAAAAATCGTTTTCCTTTTTAATCGGATCAAATAGACAGTTTGAGCTGATGATTCGGAGGGCCAGCGAAGATATTTTTTGCTTATAGGCTATGTGTAAGGTTTCTACTAGCATACTACTATATATATCCGGATTTCTCTATTTCCATAATACACCCTTTCCAACACCAGACTTCGTAAATACTTAAAGTTTAACCTAATTAACTTTCAAATGTCAAAACTCTACTTCCTTCTAGAGAAGTGACGGTATGACTATCACGTTTAAAAATATTGACAAATAATTGTCGCTATCGGTGATTCAATATTGTTTGAAGCAGTTACAATAAAAAGCAGTCGTCCAGTCAAACCCTAAATTCCATTAATTGAAAATAGCTAGTAACCATTTAAAATAAAGTTAATCTAAAAGAACAGTCACCGGTATACCGGTGATTTTAAAATACCTTAATAATCCCAACTCTAAAAATAACTTTCCAAACTTTAACAATTATGTCGAACGCTAGCGCTCGCACCAGATTTAGTAATAACTCCGACCCCCTTGCACATGGGCTATTGTTTTATGATTTTGATCACAAATGTATTTTTACACGGATAATATTAATTTTTAAAACTTGTTTAAACAGTAACACAATAATATTTTCTAAGCTAGTAACACTAGAATGCTTGCTGCAATCGTAAAAGTGAGGTTAGTTTAATTTGAGGGCACTGTCATAGCATCTTAGAAATAAAATAAAATTACCGATGTTTTTGTAAATTTTTTTTTCATCATGCGTGCAAGGATTTTTTTCTAGCTCATCTTGGTTCAGAAGCTCTAGTGAATATTAAGCCGGGGACACATTGTTCTGACATGTTGTGCTGTGATGCGTTATCTTGTGACGAGTCGTAAACATATTGTTCTGATGCATTATGACGATAATAGGCGGGTTTCAAAATCAATGTATTGTTTGCGCTCGTTATACACCACGACCTGAAGCTCGTTAGACGAATTTGAAGGAAAAATTGAGGAATGTGCTGCGGCTGTCATTTGTTCTACATTACCTAACAAAATAAATATTACATTTACATTTTTTTCTTTCAGCGAAATGCTTAATTTGCTGTTAAAAACGTTCTGGTGCTTGTGTCGGCGTCTGACGAAAATCTGGTGGGTCCGGATTTCATCACGACACAGCACATCAGAATGCGTCAGGCGACATAGCATCAGATAAATGTGCACGCCGCTTATTTAAATACACGAGAAATAAGCTGTGTAATCCGTGTAGCATCACATCACAACACAACACATCACGTCAGAACAATGTGTCCCCGGCTTTATAATAGGATTTCGTAATTCAAATAAACCGCTCTCATAACATCCTGTATATCCTCAGTTGATATCAAATGTAGCAACATTAGTGCGTTTTTAATTTCGATTGCCAATATCAAGGTTTTCACTCTTCTATTCTCTATCATCTATCATTTTATATCTACCCCGTACATACCATCTTCTCTTGTGCACACCCGTTGCATGAGCGTTGTGGCTGTTTGTGGGTAGATTAGTACCATATTGTGCACCTTACGCAGCAACAGCAGCAGCAACATCAGCAACAATCCTCTGTAGACACATCAGCTCTTACGTCTCCCTTGGCAGCCTTGGCTCAGGTTTCTCAGCAGTTCGATTCACGGGACGCGGCCTCGTTGGGCTTACAGGGTTGGGATCTGCAGCAGTTGGCTCTGTATCTACTGGTAAGTAATTTTTTCCTGGGATGAATTCAGAATGGATGCCGTGATAATTTTATAAGTGACTTTGCTTTTGCTGATGTTAGGAATCAGTGTCAACTTTGCTCTTCTTTGTATGTTGGTAAAGTGACTGCAAATCATGAGCGGTGCTTGCCACGCGCGGGTCAACGACAAGGCCTGAGGCACCGTTTATTTATAGCGAAACACTGCAGCCTATATTTTTAGCAAATATAGGCTTATAGGCGAAACCGGTAACAAAGTATTAAAAAAAGGTGTACAGGTGGACTTCTAAGTAACTTCAGGGTTTATTTCCTTAAGATATGTTAAGGAAATAACCTGTATAAATAAAAACAACAATGAAAAAATGATTTATTACTTTTTCCGTAAATGTTTCGAAAGTGCTTTGAAACGCTGGATTGAATTTATCAAGTTAGTGACATAAAAGGGTATTTGTGTAACTAAGCAGAATGTTTCCATTTGCACCAGTGGTATTCGTGCACGCAAAGTGATTTTGTCAAGATATCATGAATCAAATTGCCAGATAGCAACAAACCTAAAAACATTTTGCCAGGCATAATTGTCTTTCGAATGATATTCGACATGACTATCAGCCATATTCATGATTAAAGAATTAACCAACTGTTTACTAGTGGGGATTTAAATTTTAACAGCATTTTAAGAGAATAATGTATTCACCAAAAATAAATTATTACGCTGGGATAGTAAGTAAGTTATTAACAAAAAAGTAGTTTTGATAACATTGTATTATTTTAGGTTTCTGTTTTTTTTTTTTTTAATTATTCTCCTATATTTGTTATTCAATTTCAAATTTGGTACAGTTGTGTTAGAGGATCCGACGCACCGAATGACGATATTGGCGTTGTTGCCAGCTTTTTAGTTTGTCTGGAATTCGAACGAACTTTATATTTTTAAATATAACACCCTGTATATTTTTTCATTTATAGTTTTTACTTTAAATTTGTTACACTTTTGGTATACCTAACATACTTTGTTCCTAATATCAGTAGTTTTCGAAATAACGACGTGTTTTGAAAATATCAACAAATTGTCTTTTATTTATTAATAAATAAAACACCAACTTCAGTTTTGATGTAAAGTCATAAAAGCTATAATTTTTACATGCAAAAATGTCTTTAACTGAAAATGAAAGAATTACAATTCTTATGATGAGAGGATATGGCGATAGGGTCAGGTCTTACGAAGAGGTTAAAAATCTATTTAATGACGCATTTCCAAACCAAAATCCAATTTCAAAAGCAACTGTTCTAAAAACTTTTCGACGGTTCGAAGAAACTGGAAATTGTAGAGATAGGCGACGATCAGGACGACCAGCAGTAGGAGATGAAGAGAAAAGTTTAGAAATTTTACAACATGTTGTTTCTTCATTAAGAAAAATTTTTCAAGTAAGTGACGTCTGCTTCAAACCCGTCCATAATGTTTTAATAAAACATACATATCACCCTTTCAAAATACATGTAGTTCAAGAGTTATCAGAAGATGATTATGAGCGAAGAATTGAATTTTGTGATATTATGATGTCAAGGTTTGACCAAAATTACCAGTTTTTCAAATTTACAGTATTTTCGGACGAAGCAACATTTATGTTAAATGGTAAAGTCAATAGACACAACAGTAGGTTTTGGGCATATGAAAATCCTCACTGGATGAGAGAAGGTCATACACAACGTCCTGGAAAATTGAATGTGTGAGCTGGGCTTCTGGATAACCACAAGATCGGTCCATTTTTTATTGATGGAAATTTGACATCACAACTTTACCTTGAGCTATTGGAAACGCAAATAGTGCCTACTATACGAAATGTGATGGGTCCAAATTATGCAAGTACATTCTTCCAACAGGACGGAGCTCCTCCCCATTTTGGTCGAAACGTGCGCGAATTTTTGAACAACACTTTTCCGAATAGGTGGATCGGTAGAGGGGGTACAATCGAGTGGCCACCTAGGTTCCCTGATTTGTCGCCTAACGACTACTTTTTATGGCGACACTTGAACAAAGTTTATACCATAAAACCTCAAGATTTGGTTGATTTGCAGCGTCGAATTTTGGACGAATTTAAATTAATAACGCCAGAAATGATTTACAACACAATTAAAAAATTTTATTTTCAATTAGCACACTGTCAAGCTGTACAGGGAAAACAGTTTGAACATTTCATATAAAAAATATATTTTTTCTAAATTGTACTCGTTATTTCGAAAACTACTGATATTAGGAACAAAGTATGTTATACCAAAAGTGTAACAAATTTAAAGTAAAAACTATAAATGAAAAAATATACAGGGTGTTACATTTAAAAATATAAAATTCGTTCGAATTCCAGACAAACTGGCAACAACGCCAATATCGTCATTCGGTGCGTCAGATCCACTTACACAACTGTACCAAATTTGGTTTAAGTTGGCCAATAAATTGTGATGTTATTAAGCCGTTTCCAGACTTTATACACACACTGTATTTGTAGAATAATAGAAATAAAAAAATCCGAAATATAACAATAGATACGTCTTTATTTATTTATTTACTTTACGGGACATGGACCAATCCATAGATAATTTGATATTAAAATATTTAAAAATATCACATAGACAATAATATGAACCTACTTGAATAAGTATATAACAAAAATTAAATTATAACCAAAACCTAGTTACTTAGATGACTAATACATAAAATAGAAGGGCATGCTTACACTTAATTGGCAAGTCTGGAGTCTATTCTTTAAATCATTCCTAGAGATATTAAATATATCTAAATTGATTTCAGTCTCATTAACATTCTTGAGATGACCGAGTTTTGTTATTGCTCTAGTAGGAATGCTTCATCAGGGGTAACACCTCAATATTGTCTAGTTTCCATGAATTAAGTAAGAGCCTGTACTATAAAAAATTATATGAAAGTTTATAAATCGGCTTTTAGCTATTTAAGAAGCGGAATTTCATAAGTTATCGTTAAGAATCTGATAAAGTATAACTTTGAATGGTGAATGCCCCGATACGGTCTGAAAGAGAGTTAACTGAACTTGGGAATACGGCTGTATATCACGAGAGAAATGAACAATAAACAGAAACGTTTAAGTTGGCAGTAATTGCTTACCTAACGCAGCAAAATTTTGTCAAGGAAAATCCTCATGCTCATGCGTGGCGCCAATTTGAAACATGCGGACATCGCAAGTAACTTGAAATGCAAAATCATAGGAAAACAGAAGATATGACGGAATTAAAACAATTTTTGAAAATGATATGGAAAAATTACCTTTTTACAAGCACTCCTTGGATTTCCAAACAAAATATCCAAAATAAGATTTTAAAAAGATCACCTAATGTTTACGTTATATTTATTTAAACACTGTAAATATTATACATTTTGCATGTCTTCATTTTTATAAATTTGCCAAGAGTTCAACTTTACATTAAATTGCACTTTATCGTCCAAATATTGTTTTATTAAAAGAAAAATCATTCGTAATATATTTTGAACAATTAAACTCGTTGGTTTGGACGTCAGGCCTTTTCAATTTTTTTAGAACTCAGCTAAGGCAATCCGACGTTACCATATTGATTAAAGGTAACCGTCTGTTTGTAAATCAGGAAAAGGAGGCAAATTGGAACCTGCTTTGAACAAAGAACTACTTTAAGTACGATATTTTCTGAAATAGTTCGAGAAATTTGGCAACATCGTGACCGTGATCCATTTTTATTTATTAGAGAGTTTTTGCATTCAATATAACTTACTTTTTGCAATAATTTTATATTTTTCTTTTGACGAAAACAGTGTTTCATCCAACAATCGTTTGTGTTAAGTCGTCGTAGACAGCCTAGGTGTGCTCCTCAACTGTGTTGTGCCCCATTATCAATAATTTCGCTGGGATAAATCTTCAAAAATTTCGATTGTGAAGACATGTTCAGCAAAACAGTCCGAACATTTCATACTTCGCTGTCTTAAAAATGGACGCGGCGCATGAGAATTGAGTTGATAAAAATGTCTATTCCATCCAGTATTGCGAAGCATTTTCGAAATATTTAAAGACATAATATTTTTCTAAACAATTTGTACCCCGAAAATACAACGTTTCCGGGAACATTTATAGAAACTTTGTTTCTTAAAATATGGAACGATGTAAGTAATTACACACTGCAATTAGTAAATACGGCATATTTATATTCATGAAATTCATATAATTTCTTGTCTTATTTGGTGGTAATCTACCCTTTTATTATTAAATGTTTAACACATATAGTGATAATTTTTGCGGCCTCTAATGTGAACATAAATATTTTTCCTTCCCGATTTTCATGCCCTACACACATTTTAATATTTAAAAAATAAACACAGGGACAAGCGCGGATCCAGGGGGAGGGTCATGGGGGTCATGACCCCCCCCCCCCCCCCCAAACAAGCAGAGGAACACAAAAAAATATTATATATTATATTTACTTTGCTCATATTATATTATATGAAAACTTCTTTTATTATTTTGGAAATTTATTATATAATAGCATTAATACACAAAAGTAAAATATATTACTTTTTTGTGAGCGACCCCCCCCAAAACGAGGTTCTGGATCCGCTCCTGCACAGGGAGTCACTTATATCATTCACATGTTCATTCGGAGTCCATTCTAGAATTATTTGCTTTATATATTTCCTTTTAATGTCAGTCATGGATAGCAAGGTACAGGAGGCAGATTTCATTTCTATACAGTGTGTTATTTAATAAGTGTCCGATATTTTACAGGACGATTCCTCAGTTATTTATAAGGTGGAAAGTTCATATAAGCTTGGGTCCAGAGCCCTTCATTTTTGAGATACAGGTGATATTTTTATTTTTGTTTTTCGTAAATAATTTTTGAAATAATGTCTATATTTGGACGAAAATTGGTATTTGGGGATTCTTTAATATGACAAATTCAAATTTGATCTTAGTTCGGCTCTTAATTGTAGGGGCGCCCCCTACAATTAGAAGCCGAAAAATACCTGTAGGTGGCGCCCACCTACAGGTATTTTTCTTTTTTGGGGAGTCACAACTTTTTCGTGCATGTATGTATCACATTTTCTAGAAGAAAAATCGATTTCTCTATCATTTTTACGTGAAAATGGTATGCTTGCCAAAAGTCGCTACAAGCAGCCGTTTTTCAGATATTTTGATTTAAATTAATCGATGCATGTGTTTGTCAAAAAGTGAAACAATTTTAAAAACTTTTCAATCAACATAGAAATATTTCAAACGGTAATTTTTAAATAACAATAAATAACGAAACATTAGATATAAAACTGAATCAAGATCATAATAAATTTTGGAAATGTCCACCTTCTTGCTGTGTACACGCATCCAATCTTCTTTTCGTTGATTCACGCAATTTTTGGAAAATTCCTAAAATATTTTAAATCGTTCTACAAGAGTTAATTATTCGATTTCTTAATTCTTCCTCATTTTGGATGGGCGTTTGGTAAACCAAGGATTTTATATGTCCTCAAAGAAAAAAAAACCCAAACTGTTAAGGTCTGGTGACCTAGGGGGCCATGGTTGAGGCCCTCCCCGACCTATCCAACGGTTACCGAAAGTACGATTTAAAAATTCTTGCGCTAGGATGCCAAAATGTGCAAGGAGGTGGACATTTCCAACATTTATTGTGATTTCGATTTAGTTTTATATCTAGTATTTCGTTGTTTATTGTTGCTTAAAAATTACCATTTGAAATGTTTCTATGTTGTTAAAAGAAAAATGTTTTTAAAATTGTTTCACTTTTTGACAAACACATTCATCGAATAATATAAATCAAAATATCTCGAAAACGGTTGCTTGTAGCGACTTTTGACAAGCATATTATTTTCACGTAAAAATGATAGAGGAATCGAGTTTTCTTCTAGAAATGTGATACATACATACATGCAGGAAAAGTTGTAACTACCCAAGAGAAAAAAAATACCTGTAGGTGACGCCCCTTACAATTAGGGGCCAATTTTCGTCCAAGTGTAGACATTATTTCAAAAATTATTTACGACAAACAAAGATAAAAATAAATTTTTAACACCCTGTATCTCAAAAATGAAGGGCTTGCGGACCCATGCTTATATGAACTTTTCACCTTATAAATATGTAACTGAGGAATCGTCTTGTAAAATATCGGACACTTATTAAATAACACTCTGTATAATAATCAGGCAGTATCATCTTAAACTAAAGTATTCGCTTTTTTGCTTGGTACATATAAGAAAAAATCTATATTTTTGACAGTTTGTCTTAGAGACTAACGCACATTTGATGTCTCAGGTATTAATTTTTTTTCTTTGATAAACCTTTAAGGAAATACTTAAATTACTGACCACTAACCTTATTACATAATAATGTATCTTAATTTTATTTTGATGATAAAAAGCTTTCCTCACTATGAATAATATTCGGAATTTCCTACATACGCTATTAATTCTGTATTGATTTATTTACTTTATATAATTTAATGTAGGTATTATTTTAACAAAATTCAACACCATAACAGGTGTCACCCAAATTTATTTATTTATTCATTTCAACGCCATAGCCATTTAACAAAAAATACAGTGTATGATGACTAACTTAAAATTAGAAGAAAAAATATAGCACATAATAAAAATAATTATCACAGTTCACATTATTACACACTTGGTCTATAATATTACTAATTTTGATAATTTAGTTTGGTTGTTTGCCTCAATATCATATTTAGTACAGGTTTTGCCTCCTGGATTTTTCTGTTCTATTAAATTATTAAATAATATCTGCTTGTTAGGTAATGTAGATTTTAACAACTCTAACATTTGTTATATCATTCATACTTGTTCTATGTATTATATGTTTTAAACGCATTAAAGTTAATTATGTAAGATTGTTATTTACTTCTAACTGTATTTGTTCTCATATTCTATTAATTTGATTGTCTGGTTAGATATCATTAGTCTACAAAATCACATTTGTTTAATTGAATTATACAGTTGCAGCCAAAGGTAAACGTTCCTCATTAACAAAACCAAATATTTCTTTATGGTTTCAGTTAGATATACATTAACTTGTCATATTTAATTTTTCATTTAAAGTCATTTGACAGTGGCCCACACAAAAGCCTAAAATGTTAAGTGTTAAAGGCCATGCAATATTCAAATGTTGATTGTAGTGTTACAGGGATAAAAATACTTGTATCCGCTACTATTTGCCAATGCCGTTATTTTTGTTGTGCAACAGCGGGGTAAAATTAATTACAAACTGTATCCTATCTTCATAAGCGTCCAATTTGTGGAATGGTGACGCATATAGTGGTATCTTACTTAATATTAATAACTATAAATATTTAAATTTACTAACAACGTGTACTAACAATTTGATATTTTAATGTTGGAAATTGATACTTACGCTTTCAGAAGATGGAACGACAAGGAAAACAAGCTCTGGAACAAGCCATGAAAGATACTTCAAAAGAACGCGAACCTCAGGCTATTTCAAAACGTTGGACTAAAAGGGAGGAAGCAGATTTCTTTAGAATTGCTTCTTCCTATGGTGTAATTTATAATAGGAAAACGAAAAAGTACGATTGGACTAAATTTAAGCAACTCGCTAAACTGGAGAAGAAAGGTGATGAAGACCTGACTGAATATTATAAACATTTCGTAATGATGTGTAAAAAACAGACTGGTATCAATATGGATGAAGGTAGTTATGACACAACCATCGAACATATAAATGAGGAGAAAGCAAGGAGAACATTAGAAAGATTGGAGTTGCTATCTAGAATAAGAGAGGAAATTTTGACACACATAAAACTTGATGACAGGTTAAAAGTGTGTTTAACGTCAGCCGATATGCCAGAGTGGTGGGTGCCAGGAAAACATGATAAAGATTTACTTGTTGGCGTTGGAAAGTAAGTAAATTGATGTTTAGGTGCATCCTATTTCTGTTAGAATTTCGATGTGAATGCTCATTACTTCAATTTTTAGTGATTTAATATGCAGCTTGTCCAGAGACACTCTTTACATATAGGAATTTTATTTCTTTTTGACCGCATATGCGGATTCCATTCCAGCGTTTGATCTTTTTGCAGTCCTTACTGTTCTGGTTTGGTGGACTGCTCAATTGCCTTTGTATTAACAATTATTGCGAAAATATTTTCTTGATATAATCCTGTTCTGTTTGATTTTTGCGCCTATGACGTTGACATGTTTTGGTCGTATTGTATAAGTATCTTGAAAATAAATCGTCTATAGAATTTTGTTCTTGTGAAAAATGTCAGGTTAGTTTAATTAAATTTCAATTTAAATATGTTTTGCACAACTCTTTATTACCACTTTAATTATTATAGTCCAATGCGGTATTTTTAATAAATCTTGTTATAATATAACGCTACCAGAGGAGTGCTCATTTTACTAATTTTGCAGCAATCTTTACTTAGAAAACCAAATTTATTTCTCCCTGTAAACGGCAAAAATCCCGCAACTCGTCGGTGTGTCTTGTCTTGGCAAAGTCGAGCACGGAGAATGTGACGTCATCACAAGAGCTTTCAGTCGATAGTCTTCTAAAACGATTTCACCAGAGACCAGACGGAGATATTACAATTCTTATTACAATTTTTTCCAACAACTTCAATCACATTTAAAAGATGATATTTTGCTTTTCCCCATCCGGCAGTTCAATTTACCTTATTTGAATTATCGCCAAAAAAGCATAAAATATCATAACCTTACAATTTTAAAACAATTCATCGCATCCATCGTTCGGGCCTTCTCGGATTCTCGGTGAGCTGAATCGACCAGTTCGGAGAACAACGAGCGCGCCCCGATGACATACTATATCACTAACCGAACGGACCAGAGAACGTTCAGAGTGCGAAAACAACCGAAATAGGATAATGTCGAGCACACTTGGAGAAAAAATTGTTCAATGCCGAACTACCCCTTTAAGGGTTGTTGTTAAACCTTGGTATTCAACTCTGAGCAAAATGTTACTTATAATTTGCTATTCAAGAATGTCGTATTGTGACGAAAATGTCTATATGTGGCAGACTGTTTCTAGATAAAATATTTCTTCAAATTATTGTAATTTATATCTTTAATTGTAAAACTAAATAATCATCATATAATTTTTTAATTACTGTATTTATTCCATTTTTTATTATAGGTATGGCCTGGGCAGAACAGATCATTACCTCTTAAATGATCCAGAGTTATCGTTTCATGAAATTTTAAAGAAGAAGGTTAACTCCGACTCGCAAGATATGAAGGGTGCAATCAAATTAGAGAGTCATGAAGATATTTTGAAATTTGATGAAGACGAAATTTTAGTGAAACTTGAGAAAGGGGAAGGAACTCTAAAAATCGAAAAAGTTATCCAAAAGAAGGAGAATACGGACGAGAAAAAGACTGTTAATATTGAGGAAAAAAGTGAAGCTCCGTCTGAAGAAAAGCTAACAGATCAAAAGGATGATGATATAAACGTAGAACAATCTACACCAAAAACTGATGGAAAAGAAAAGGAAACAGTAACTAAAGAAGATCAAAGCACTTGTGAGGACAACGATAAAACAGAAGTGGAAGATAAGGACGAAGAAAATAAGTTAAAGCCGGAAGTAGAAGAAAAAACTGAAACGAAAAAGAACGATACTAAGCTTGAGGAAGAAATATCTGCTAATGATTTATGTTCCAAACAAGCTGCAGAGCTCAAAGCAATGTTTCCGGATTTGGAAGTCATTCAACCTCTGTCACGCCTATCTCAAGTAGATACATTTGTTTTAAAAGACAGACCAAGCCCAGCAGGAGTTTTAGATTTTAGCGAAACTACTGTAGCACAGTTGTTCAATAATGCAGTTAAATGGCCTAAGGAGTACGCAATTCAAGTTAGACTACAGCATATTATTTATGCTGTTGAAACAAAAGAATGGCCTGCTTCTAAATCTTTTTCAGCCTATGCTACTGGGATAGGTAACGAGTTTGACATTCCTATTCATGAGCTGCCAAACGAACCCCCTAAACGTGAAACATCTACTCCGGACATAGATATATCTTTAGCTAAGAGATCTGATAAAAGAAAAAGGCATATTGCCATTGACGTGGAAACTGAGCGAGCTAAACTTCACGCTTTGCTAAATAGTAGTCACGGCTCTACCTCAATAACGTCTAAATCTCACTGGGATGATGATTCTGAAGATTCTAGAAGGTCGACCCCTCAGGGGTCTTTACAACCACCACCCGCACACCAGCATCGGGCATCAACTCTAAGTATAGGCATTGGTGGTATGCCCTTTGATTTCTCTAATAAGTATCAATCTTCTTTGACGCCAAAGACTATTGGCCAAACAACTGTTATTCCTGGTACAAGCAGTACTCTTACGCCGATAGATTTAAGTTCCAGGTATGTTATTTGGATTTTTTGTATTATACAGAGTTGATTTTTTTTTTTGGAAAAGGGCGTGATTTGTGTCTTCTTTTTAACTTTCACAAACAATCATATCAAATATCAAAAAAATTTGCTATATGTAAAAACAAAAATTGACAAATTAACTGGCAACATAATCACCTAACTTTATCAAGTGAAAAATTTTAATTTCTTGCCTGTATGGCGGCGCTTGCCTATTTATATTCACATTCCCCCTTGGGAAAAATAGCGTCGCTTGGCGCGCGGTGGGCCTATGTGTGCTTGTCTAACTTCTGGGAATTTGGTCCGGACGATCTTTTTCCGCCCTTAAGATGGTCAAAGTTACCCTTATGCAACCTATATGCAAATAATATAATTTAAAATAAATATTTATATTCTAGGCATTGTTACGCAGATTTTTGTCTAATTAATAGACCCGGGGCCGGGACGTTTCACTACTATCCATAGTTTTTTATAGTTTTAAAAAAAGTGCCTAACAATAAAAAAATAACAGATTAGGAGTTTATAGCATAAAAAAAAGATACCTAATGATATTTTTTCTTACCCCATATAACAACACAACGTAGTTATAACGCTAAAACAGGTCTGGTACACTTTAAAATCTAAGGTAACCCAACTAAAATCAATCGCCTTTTATTGACTACCCCCGTAAAACAGTAGTTCATATGCACTATCCTTACCAGGGTTGTTCGAAAATCTTATGTTAAAATTAACTGAAGATTGAAGTTTCAGTGACCTCGCGTGAAATCAGGATGGCAACCTATTAAAAATAAGTGATGTTATATTTTTTCTGCATTGGTGTGTATTTTGTTTCATTTCGTTGATGCTTATTGCTTTGGGCTTTACTTGCTTTAATTTTTTATTGTATTTTTGTATACATACTTAAAGAAAGCACTTACCAGTACACAATTGTTGCTTTGTTGGTGCAATTTAAATTGTCCATATCTTCATGACGCCGACAGTTGTGACCACTATAAATTAAACACGAATTCATGAAGAAAATCGCGAAGATATTCATGAGGAATTTCTCATTGCAGTACTTAATTGTAATTGTGTAATACTGGCATAACCTAGCTTTTGCCAAGGGATGTGCGTCGACTATCGAAAACTAAAAAATATGGATGTGTGTCGATAGTCTAAACCATCGATATTTCTCGATAGTTGTTCACCACTATAAGGTAGTGGAACCAATATCTGACAATTCGATTTTTTTTTACATTAAGAAAATAAGACTAGAAATAGATACTTAATCCAATTTACAACAACGATTAAAATTATGGGAAAATTTTTTGATTTTTCGATTTTTTGTCTGAGGTCGTTCATGATATATCAATTATAAAACAAATTTTGTTCAAGACAATTCAGTATTAGAGAGTTTTAAAGCCACCAAATGTTGGACAGTAAGCCGTTGCGCTTAATGTTAGAAAAGATTGTTGCCGTATATATTTACGCTTACCAGTTGGCACAATCCTATCCTTACCACAACCGCAAGATTTCCGTATCCCGTAGCTAACCGCGCCGCTTAACATGAATGAATTATTTTATTGGTAAAAATAAGGGAACTTGTTGATCCACATCGTACTAAATAATCACAAAACTAGTCAAAAGAAAATAATATAAGATACTCCATAACATAAAGTGCAACTTTTCCATTACATTGACAATTTTTGCACGAGTATTATTATCTGACAATGCAATGCAATGAAATGGCTTCGACATTAGGTATGCTTTTTTTTTTAATTGTATTAAATTTACTTCACGAATATATAATTACAAATCAAAAAACTTATTGCCTATTGCTCGCAAGTCTGTGAAAGTCCGGAATCAGGTTAGCTCTATGTCTCATGCAGGCGAAGCAATGCAAGTTTAGTTTTACAAATGAATTCTACTGAGGGAAAGTAAGAATATTAAGCTTAATAGATCTGTAATATATGTAACATACTGACTTTGGTGACTTTGGTCTTCAAGATATTACCGAAGCAAAACTATGCTATTGATGTCAAAATTATAACGATTTCGTTTTTACAAGAGTATTCCATGCCGCGTACGTTTCGTAACCTGCTTCAAAACCTGTTGAAACATCGGCAGCAACGTTATTTAGTGCCAGGATGGTAGATTTATTACTGCCAAAACCATACTCGCATAGAAAAATTAACCTATCTGTTTCAAATCAGTTGGTAATTTGGTTCTTAAGAAGTGTTTCTAAAAATTTGGTTCTTAAGAAATGTTTCTAAAACTTTTGAAAGAATGGGAAGCCAAAATAGTGGGCATTATTGTAATTTTTAGCATGGCTAAGGATTTTTACACCGTCTAAACGTTAGCCGCGATCCCATGCCAAATGGCTTAAAAACTCTAATAAGGTTTCATTTTGAGCTATAAAAGTTTCAGAAATACAGCACACTAAACGACACAAGTGGATGTAGTAGGGTTTAAAACCAAATGATTCAAATATTCAATATACATATTATTCAAATTCACTGTAATCTTATTGACTGACTCTTTAGTTACCTGATAAGAAACAATATTTAAGTTTTTGACTGTAGTATAACAAACAATTTGAGAATATTTTAAATTTGAGTATTATCATAATTTTTAGCATTCCAAAAACTCCTGACAAGCTATCAATAGATATTCAAAATGAGGTTCAAGATTTCTCATTAAAGAAACCTTCCACGTCGAGTGGTAGTATTGGAACAGCTAAAATAGGGAACAAATTAGACGATACTTTATCTAAACTAATGAAGAGAAAAAATTGTGTAAGTTATTTTAAATTAAATTAGTATGCTACTTGTTCTTTTTAAACGAGATTAAATTTTAAAATTAAACATAAATGTTTCACGTACATGTCAAATATTTTTGATTAACTGTTGATTATTGCGTATTTTTTCAACTTGTCCTTGCCTAAATGTGTTGTTTAATTTTACTCTGCCGTTGGATATGTTTCTCATTAGTTATTTCATAGCCTGAACCTGAACAACTTGTGGGAAAAGAGAAGAAACGAAGAAAATTAGATGAGATCGTCTTAGGACTTTCCGCAGCAAAAGAACAATCCTTGTATCCGGAAGCAACCAAGAAACCTCCTGTTACCCCAAGTGTCACGGTCACACCCACCACTGCTCCCGTAAGCACTTCCCATAGTCCTACCCAAAAACCATTTACCATAACCGTTACTTCCGTTCCTTCTGTAGCTCAGCCAACCAGTCGTAGTAATGCTATGTCCAATATCCTACCTACCCTATCATCAAAAGACAGTTTTTCGAGCTTTTTGGCTCAGGCTGAACAACAAAATCTTATGTTAAAGAAACAACAACAGCAGCAGAGAAAAAGTTACGAGGTAAGTACTTTAATATGTATTTCAGTGTACCAATCATTTAATAGGTTAATTAGCCGCATTGTTCAGTTTTGAGATATCAAAGTTATATTTGTTTTCACAGGCCATGATTGCAGATATAGGATCTAAAGTTAACACTTATTCCCATGAAGCTAAAGTAAATAAGTGGCTGGCGGAACAAAATGTCGCTCTTGCCGAACAGCCTTTAGGTGCTGATTATCTATCAACTAGAAGACGACGTCCAAGAGTCGATCCGACGCTTCTAGATTGGAAGAAATTGACTGGTGACGAAAATGTTTCTGTTGTACACAGAGTAACTGGCAAAAAGTTGACTGGGCCAAAGGCGCCCACTCTTAAGAGACTTGGTCAGTGGCTTATGGAGAACCCCATGTATGATATTGATCCCAAATGGTCGGAGCTGGTAAAAGAAAGAGGAAATCTTGGAAATGATTTGCATAAACGATTGCCTGCACAGAATGGTAAGTGACAAAAATGTAATTAATTATTTTTATAGAAAGTTGCATGCCGAAATTCTTTTAAAAAAAATGTCTAATATTTAGCTATTTCCACTATTAAGATTTTAAAGTGAGGCGGTAAAAGCTAATGAGGTTAGTAGTTGTTACCGATCATATTACCTATTTGGTCCCGCATAAATTATAGTTGTAACCATATTATAGTTGGTAACTACCTACTGACAAATTAACTATTTTTGTTAGATTTGTTGAGGCGTAGACTTAGTAGTAGACTCTCGATTATCGGAGCTACCCTGCGCTGTAACCTTGCTCAGATAATCATGATTGTTTTTTTTTAAAGGTAGTTTTGTACATACACATTTTTAAAAATAAATGTTAACAAAGTTATTAAAATAAAAGTTGTATAATGTACTACTACATAAAAATAAAATAAGACATTTTGTTCCGTCAGAATATTTGAAAAATATATATTTTTGTCTTATTTATCCAAGAATCCAATATTTAATATCATTCTGGGGCTCTGCATGTACAACTAATTAAAAATCATTACAAAAATTACAAAATAAAGTAATTGAATGTACACAACTTACCTTTTTTAGAACCAACATTAAATTTATATCCACAAGGAGATATCTAGATCTCAGGCATTTGTGTAAATTAAAAATGTTTATGTTAATTTAAAAATAAGAAATTGAGATATAAAATTATTAAAATCAATTAGCATTCATCGACATTATACAAGACAATATAATAATTTCCAAATTACCCAAATCAATTCAAATTGTGATAAACGATCAATTTTACATAAAGGAGTTAATCGGGGAATTATTATATTTATTTATGGAATAAAACTCGAAAGTCTGCTCCACTAATTTAATAAAATAAATTCATATTATATGCCCATACATGTTTCGAAGGCATAAACCTTCATCCTCAGTGGGTAATTATTAAGATGTAATAAAATATGAAGAGACCAATGACATTGTTACATTGTAAACTTGTGTTGCAGAAATTTTTTTTAAATTTTTATAAGAAAACATATTGATGTAAATTAATTAACTAATGCATTATAACTAATAGTAATAAAAGGTTTTTTAAAAAATTATGTTTTTTAGATTAGTTTTATTTTTTTTATTTAATTTTGAACTTATTATAAAACCCAAATATGGCTGGGAAAATAAAATCAAGAGCAAAATAGGGTACGAACATCATGGCGAGATCGTAACTCTACAGCCATATTTGGGTTTTATAATAAGTTCAAAATTAAATAAAAAAATAAAACTAATCTAAAAAACATAATTTTTTAAAAAACCTTTTATTACTATTAGTTATAATGCATTGGTTAATTAATTTACATCAATATGTTTTCTTATAAAAATTTAAAAAAAATTTCTGCAACACAAGTTTACAATGTAACAATGTCATTGGTATCTTCATATTTTATTACATCTTAATAATTACCCACTGAGGATGAAGGTTTATGCCTTCGAAACATGTATGGGCATATAATATGAATTTATTTTATTAAATTAGTGGAGCAGACTTTAGTTTTATTCCATAAATAAAATATTACTCCACTGTGAGATGGACTACTTCCATAAAATTATTATATTTATGATCAAAAACCATCAGTAATAAAAATATTTAAAAATTATCCAACAAAAATAATTCTGGAAGAATGATTTTGTTAAATGATTGTGAAATTGGTACTTTATTAAAATCATTAGTTTAATATTATTTTCTCTATTGTTTCAGTTATTAGTATTCTAAGTTTGTATTATATTTCCTGTAATGAACTATAGTTAGTTGGCCATAAACAATTGAAAATATATTAAGAATTTGCTCTTTCTAAGAGTTTCTCTTTCTTGTTGTAGCATCTCTCAATCTTTTTAAAAGCAATACATCTGATGGCGTGAACTCGGGATGCTGCTTTATAGACTGCAAGAGATTTTCTTAAGCAGCAAACCCTTTGTTATAGATGCGTTTAACAACAACCTCTATGTCTTTCCCGTCTTCTAGCTGGTCACTTCTTCAGTTTGTTCAGAGTCAGCTATTTCCTCTATAGAAAGCTGTTGCTCATTATCATAACAAGCATTCCACTGGTCGACAACTTCTGTAACATCATCACATCCTTTTAAATTAATCGAGCTTTTCTCATCGTCACAATCATTGCCACCTTGAGTGTCCTTTAATTTTAGAGCCAGCTTGTTTAGAGACAAATTGTCTTCTGTGTCATCATCTAGGTTCAAAAGATTTTCCCGGAACTTTTGATTTGTTGATGCTTGTACGGATTGCCAAGCTTGAGTAGACGACAAAATCTTTTAATGTGATTTGCCGCTAAGTTAGCTTTTTGTTTTCTCTTGTCCAAAAATTTGGTCTACAATAAAACAAGTAGAAAACACTTTTCCATCCGAACTCTTTTTTGGTGTGTGTAATAACCTGGAAATGAATTTGGAGAAATGTTTTTTTATGTCTCTTTTATGCAGCTTCCCTCAATGTAAGTTCATCGCGAACCATTTTCAGTGAATACAGATACCTTTCCTTAGTTTCACCACCGTATACGGTGGTTTCACTAAAGAATCCACTATATACAGGGTCGTTGGTATGTATGGAAACGGTCGATTATTTCTTAAAGTAAAACAGCTAACAAAAAATTATCAAGACAAAAGTTTTATGGTTTTGTAAAATCTATTAGAATTAAAAAAAGATAAATATACAGGATAAGTCAGAAAGCCGTAAAGAAATAAAGTTACTTTTTTTTAATGGAACACCCTATGTCTTAGAATATTTTTGGATTTTACATAAAATTACAATTATTTTTTAATAAGTGCATTATAAGTCTAAATCTAATAGCTTCCGAGATATCGACTTTTAAAAAATGACATTTTTGAATTTTGACAGCTTCTAGCTTTCTAACGGTACGCCATAGAGCAAAATGGCTTACACGTCCCTATCTTACTTTTTTATTATCTTTCCAAAAATACCAATTTTCGGTTAAACCGGAAGTACTATATTTCCGGCATATAAGCTACATCCGGTTTAACCGGAAGTTGACACTTTTAGGAAGATAGTTAAAAACTAAGATAGGGACATGTAAGCCGTTTTTCTCTAAGACATAGCGTTAGAAAGCTAGAAGCTGTCAAAATTTAAAAATGTAATTTTTCAAAAGTCGATATCTCGGAAACTATTAGGTTTAATAAAAAATAATTGTAATTTTATCTAAAATCCAAAAATATTCTAATATACAGGGTGCCCAAGATAAGGAGGGCCTCTATGGGGATCTCGGTTATGGTAAGAGCTACAACTTTGATTAAATGGGGAAAAAGTTGCGCAATCAGAGGACTAATAATATGGCATAAAAAAAGTTTTAGTAATATTTGTAAGTTTTGAGATATTAAATAAAAACTGATATTTTGGATTTTTGATTTTATTTTTCTTTGGCGTTATTATTAAAGTTAGAGCAAAACTGACAAAACTCTCTCACAGCAACTTGTTATGAACTTAAAGATTACATCGCAATTTTTTTTATACGACGTTTCGTTTCCAAGCAAACACCATCAACTTCATTTTTTCTAATACGGCCCTGATTTCTTATTGTCAAATTTTGAGAGAATTTTTTATTCTTAATTCAATGATGTACCAGACAATGTTGTTTAATTACGTTTCGAGCCTTTTTAACCATCTTTATGAAATTTTCAGGGTCCGGACCTGGATCCTAGAGTGTTGCATATGCTTTTTCAGCTTTTTTAATTAAACCTTACGATACTGTTTAAAAAAAATAAAAACTTCCTGGGTTTATTTTCTTTTTGAAACAACACAAATCTACGCTGTTGCAAACTAAGTATTGTTCTTTTTCCAAATTAGCGAAGTAGGCATTGGAAAAAAAAATGAGTAGGTATGGTGTCAGACAATTTGGCATTACTTCAGTTGAACTAAATATGGCAGGTTATTATTCAAATGAAGAAAAATTTGATATGTTATCATGTTTTATTTTAAGCGGAGAAAATTGTAATGTAGCGGAGCGGATGTATTTGGACAAATATCCGGAAAGGAGACAACCAGCTAAACGGACTTACAGTAAGTTAGTAACTAACCTTAAAGAACACGGTGCATTTAAAAAACCCATGCTCTCCGGAAAAAAAAATAGTAACCAGGAAAAGGTTTTCAGCGTATTATTAGCTGTTACTGAAAACCCTGGAGTATCAACTAGAGAAATTGATGAAAATGTAGGCGTAGCGAAATCAACTGCTCAATTTATTTTAAACAAACAAAAATTTCACCCATATAAATACAGAATTTGTCAAGGACTGAGGCCAGGTGATGCAGAAAGACGTCGATCATTCTGCGAATGGTACACCAGAAAATGCCACGAAAACATAAATTTTCCTTACCAGATAATTTGGTCTGATGAAAGCATGGTAAATCGAAACGGGATCTTTAACAGAAAAAATGTACATTACTGGTCTAAGGAAAATCCACGTGTATTCAAAGAATCAAGACACCAATACCGTTTCGGATTTAATATGTGGGCTGGAATTTTGGGAACAAGAATAATAGGACCTTTTTTCTATCAACATAATTTAACATCTGAGCATTACCTGAATTTACTCCAAAATGACTTAGAGGAGGCTCTGGATAATTTACCTCTGGCAGAACAACGCGACACTTGGTTCCAGCAGGATGGTGCACCTGCACATAATTCAAGGGTAGTTAGAGAGTACATTTCAGCAAGATTTCCAGAAAAAAGTATCAGCACTTATTCTGTAACACCCTGGCCGGCGCGTTCCCCAGATTTAACCCCGCTTGATTTTTTCCTTTGGGGATATATCGAGAATTGTGTTTATAAGCAGAATTTTGAAACAGAAGAAGAGCTTAGACAACTAGTGCTTGCAGCCTTTCACAGCGTAACGCCACAAATGTTAACTAATGTCCTAAATAATACAGTTTTAAGATCCTATTTATGTTTGGAGAACGACGGAAATCACTTTGAACACCTTTTGGAAAATTAATTTTTAATGAGTTAATGTTAGTTTTATTTCAATTAATTAAAGTTTAATTATTATGGGTTCGGAATCAGTATTTTACAATGTTAAATAAATAATTAAAAATCTATTATGTAATTTTATTATTTTTTTTTAAATTCATAATGAAACTAAAAAGATTACGTTGTTACCTTCTACATCCATCATTTTCATTTTTTTAATTAAAAAAGCTGAAAAAGCATATGCAACACTCTAGGATCCAGGTCCGGACCCTGAAAATTTCATAAAGATGGTTAAAAAGGCTCGAAACGTAATTAAACAACATTGTCTGGTACATCATTGAATTAAGAATAAAAAATTCTCTCAAAATTTGACAATAAGAAATCAGGGCCGTATTAGAAGAAAAATGAAGTTGATGGTGTTTGCTTGGAAACGAAACGTCGTATAAAAAAAATTGCGATGTAATCTTTAAGTTCATAACAAGTTGCTGTGAGAGAGTTTTGTCAGTTTTGCTCTAACTTTAATAATAACGCCAAAGAAAAATAAAATCAAAAATCCAAAATATCAGTTTTTATTTAATATCTCAAAACTTACAAATATTACTAAAACTTTTTTTATGCCATATTATTAGTCCTCTGATTGCGCAACTTTTTCCCCATTTAATCAAAGTTGTAGCTCTTACCATAACCGAGATCCCCATAGAGGCCCTCCTTATCTTGGGCACCCTGTATAGGGTGTTCTATTAAAAAAAAAAGTAACTTTATTTCTCTACGGCTTTCTGACTCATTCTGTATACTTAATTTTTTTAAATTCCAATAGGCTACAAAAAACCCTAAAACTTTTATCTGGAATATTTTTTGCTAGCTGTTGTGCTTTAAGAAATAATAGACCGTTTCCATACATACCAACGACCCTGTATATTGAATTTCCGATTGAATATTTTAAACTTGCGTATTAGGTCTTAAAAAATTCAATTCCAAATTGTTATTCGAATTAGGTATTAAGTTGTAGTTGGTATTACCCTATTCTTGGTATTAAAATATTTAGTTTCTGTTGTTTCCTTAGTTTGTAAAATATATTATCCAAATTACACATTAATCTTAATGGATATACTCTTAATTATTTGTTTTCAAATTAAGCTTACTTCATCAAAAAATTCTTCAATATCTACAAACTTTTTAGGCAGTAGCATGTTAAAAATAATCCTGTTGGTAAAGGCTGATGTTAAAATTTTGACATTATCATCACACAATAGTTTAAGCCAGTTTTGTCGCAAGTATGAATTTGGTTCAATGTGTGGAGTGTAGCCTTTACTTTCGCGATTATCATTTTAAAACGTTATTTAAAATTTTTAAAACAATTTGTTTGTATCTGCATTTATTCGGTTAATCCGGTGATCGGAAAACCGAGAGTCTACTACAATATGTTTCAATTTTATTAGTACATTTTACTACCAAAATATCAGAGTTTAATATAATAACTTTCTTATAGTTGCAAATATGTCTGGAGTTATGGGAAGCAACAAACCTAAAACCAGTAGCTCAGGAAGACCGCCTTTATTGTCCAGCCCGACAGGATCCACATCGAGTGTTAGTTCGGCCAATGTAACAACCTCTCTCCCATCCAGCATGTCGTTTCCTTCATTAAGTGGCTCCGGATTGGCCGGCCTTAATACCAATCTATTGTCTGGTTTATCTGGATTGGGACAATTTGATCCGAAAACCAATCCTTTGCTGATGCCGTTTGCAGGCTTACCGATGAGTTCCATGGGGGGTCTAGGAAATTTATCTAATATGAATTTGTTCGCGAATTTAGCCGGATTGGGATTGCCTGGATTGGGTGGAATGGATCCTGCTATGTTAGCTAGTGCAACCGCAGCTGCAACGTAAGTTTGATTGCTATGTAGTTACACCCCGCACCGATGAATCATAGTTAGTGTCAAATTTGAGTACTTGAAATGGATTCATTGGTTCAAGATCACTGTAAGAGGCTATGATTCATATAATGGTCAGAACGTAGTTGAATTGGAGCTCTTAATATTAATCGAGCATTAGCATTTTTTTTAAATAGTTCAAAAATTGAGCTTTCTAAAGCTGCCTATGGATTTTGAAATCCGTTTAGTGGTTTTAAAGTTACATAAACATCTTCAATTTTTGTCTTTATCTTTATTATTATTTTTTATTGTTGCAGTAGTGGCAGCAGCAAGAATTCAAACAGTAAAAACAGTTCCACAGCTACCAGTAACAGACAGGAAAAACCCCAGGAAGCTCATAGTGCCAGCAAGAGCCAACCTTCTAATAGCTCAAATATACCAACAACGAGCCCTTTTCCATTCTTCTTTCCAAATCCCAGTTTATTGTACACGCCACTGGGTCTCGGCGGTTTGAATCCTTTTACACTGCAACCCGGCATGTCGGCGTATGACAGTTTGGGATTACTAAATGGCAATATTAACCCGACTTCTTCACCAAGCTCTGGATCCAAAATGAAGAGTTCTTCGACCACTTCAAGGACTTCTTCGTCTGTGACGACCACTAATGCTGTGTCTAGTCCTACTAGCAGTAGTGGGATTAAACAATCGTCGAGATCTTCAAATAAAGACACCACAATGCAACAGCTTTTACTACCACCTGATACACAGATATTAGAGGGTATGTCCAAGGGTCCTGGGTTGATGGATATTGGAATGAAATTTGGAAAGGGTGATAAAAAGGACGACAAGCGCAAGTCCTTAGATAGGTTCAGAGGTAAGGAGATAATTCATTTTACAATACCCACAACAAATTTAAGCATCAGATAAAATACTTGTCAGACATATTTCATTCTCGACAAAAGTTTACAGTGACACTCATTTTACATGGTAACTGGCCTACATATTTTTACGGTTGTAGAAATATATAAATTAAGATGTTTCAATAAAAATGAGGTATTTTGTTCACCCCATAAGAACTACCCTCATCCACTTTAAAACATACTCCCTAGCCCATTAGTGGCACCTCTCTAGAGAGCTTATTAAAAATGATTTTCAGCGATCCCAATAAAATTTAATCAAAACAAAACCTTTAATTTTAAAAAGTAATATTATGCAATCCAATTTAAGTAATAAATAGGCTAGTAAGTTAAATTGTGATCAATACCAAAGACAAATTTTATATGAGTGTTTTTTAACTATTTTATTAAGTGCTCCAAATCTTTTGTTCTAAACCAAAAATAAAGTTGATTTTTTCAAATTCCTCCCTAACTTTCTAAAAAATGTCTTGGAATATTTTGGCAAACATCAATAAATTATCCTCTGACGCAGTTCATCCAGAGAAGCCAACTGGATTTTGAAAACTAGTAGTTTAATATATCTCCATTAAAAGCAGTCCATAGGGGTAAGGTCAGATGAACTGATATTTTTAAGGGGCACTCCTAAAATGTGAAGAATGCCGAGTTAAGTTGATTTCGACTAAAAGACCGCTGTAACAAAATAAATTGCGCATTTACTTATAATTTTTTTTGATAGATTTTACAAAAGTTAGTTTTAAAAAATGTCTCAAAATTTTGATAACATTTTGTAGATACATAGTTAAATCTTTTAACTTTGTTATTGCTGAAAAGTATTTTTGATAAGCTTTCCAGAGAGGTGTAAATTGATGAGAGTGGTTCACAAAAAAACTAATTTTGATTTCCTCGCATTTTTATAGAAACGGTAGTTTTTATTTTTTTGCTGTCTTGGTTGCTGTAGGAAATATAGCAATTGTAAGTTTTAAAATTGTCACCCTACATGTGTTTTACCAAAATTGTGGAAACTAGAATTACAATGAAGAAAAATGTTCTTATTTATTGTAAGAAAGTTTGTGTCCTACATATTGTAACTTCAAATGCAAACTTTTCGGATTTGTTATTATTAGCTATTTTTAGCTGGCTTGGAATCTTATTAGAAATATTTAATTTTATAGGAATGTTGCCAACGGATTTGCACATACCCAAAGACAAAAGAACTGCATCACTCCCAGGTTTAGCAGACTTTACTAAACTGTTAGAAGCACAAGTGAGTCATTCAGCCAGAAAATCCCAAGAGCAGCAGATGAAGGAAGCTTTAGAGCATTTTAATAAATCTAATGCAGAGTTGATGGCTAAAGCATTAGCAGAAGAACAAGTAAGTTTATTTGAATAGCAATTTTATATTTAAATCTTTAGTGTTTAGAATCGTGTAAAACTGCAAAGCTTTTGTGTATTTTTTTTTATTTGGCTTTGATAATCTGGTTGCTAGTTTGAAAAAGTGTAATATTTTATGGTGACAGGTGGTATATTTTAATTAATTTTCCACCAAAATTTCAAATATTCCTAGTTCTATTAAACCATAGAATAGATACTGTACTCGCGACAGTATTCCTAAATAAGTGTTTCTTAATATACAGGGTTGTCGTTATGTATGGAAACGGTCTCACATCTCAGAACCGGATTTAAAAGAGATACAAAATTTACTACCTGTGGGTTACTGGTAGGGCTGGGCGATTATGAATTTTCACAATCGATTGTCGATTATTAAAACATAATCGATTTTTAAAATTTTCACAATTGTTTGATCGATTAATCGATTATTTTGCCCACCCTTATTCACCTAAAGACGACTAGAGATTTTTACTAGTTAAAACGTTGTGATCAAAATAAATAAAGGCAATGGAAGTCCAAAACAGTCCCTAACCTTCAAACATAATAAAATTAAATTATGCAGTATTTCTAACTTTTGGGAGAACAATATATCTTCTTGAATTTTGTAATTTATTTATAATATAATCTGTCCAAAATTTCTAAAAAGGAAGTTTCTTTTCTGCAAATTTTGATATGGAAAAAAATATGAATGAAGAAATTGTAAAAACAAATTATCCATTTTTTTTTACTTGCACACTATGCCATTATGATTTAATTTTTTGTTAATTTTTTTATATTTGCCTCACTTGGATAGCCTGGTTCTTTTATTACTTTGTTTTCTTTCAAAAATTCTAGCAAACAGTAAACATAATACGGGGCACCAATTTTATTTTAACGTTATACTACTGTTTTTTCTTCAAGAAAAAAAGCATATTATATATGTTTATATGTAGGTATATTAGATAGCTTATTCCAACAGGAGAATTCGCTTAGCAGGCTGCTCACTAGGATTATGAAAATTCATAGTCGATTAATCAAAAAAAAAAACGATTAATCAAAAATAATCAATTAATCAATTTTTAAAATTTTCACAATCGTTAAAATCGATTATTTTGCCCACCCCTAGTTACTGGTGCCCGATTTAACGGTATTATTTGCAATGTTGCCAAGTTTACCGTTTCCATGCTACTGTATGCAACTTACTTTTTTTAAATGGAGACCAGTCTTTATCTTTACTTTAATTCAGCGCCCCAACATTACTAAAACCCCCAAATGCTAAATCTCTATCTTGCGTGGCTTTTGACATATGGTAATACATTTTGTTTGTTGAAATATATGAAAATAGTCTCATATTTCATATCTGGGTTTAAAAAAAAAATTACTACCTACATTTGTAATGTTGCGAAGTTTACCGTGTTTTGCAATATTTCAAAAACCAAGCAATGTAGAGATTTGGCTGTTGAGGGGGTTTGGTAATGTTGGGACGCTGGCGCTGTTTTGATTAAAATAAAAAAGGGAATTTTATTTAAAAAAAAAATGACGTTACTTACAGTGTCATAGTAACGGTAAGCTTGACAATATTCTAAATATTACCATTGATTCGTGCATCACTAATAACCCTCCAGTTGCAAATTTTATATATTTTTTTTTAAATCTCATTCTGAGATGAGACAAACAAAACTTGGGGATTGGACCATTAATTGATTACAATGAAAACAAAGAGGGCTTTTCATTTAAAAAAATTAAGTTACAGTATCATAGAAACTGTAAACTTGGCAACATTGTAACTATTGCCATTGAATATTCTTCAGGTATTAAATTATGGATTTTTTTTTAAACCGTTTCCATACATAACTACAACCCTGAATAGTATAGTGAAAAACGGGAATTGCCGTCTTTATCGTTGTTAAACTCACACATTTCTATGAGTGACGGGTGGAACACAAATTACCCTACCGTCTTTGGATAGATATACTTGACTTTGAAATTGAAATCAACTAGGTCATCTTGAAAACGTCCCGTTCTTTTAAGTTTTGTGCGTTCCGTTTTGTGCTTCTGGACGCGGTGAGGGTTTTTCGGCTGCAACGGAGAGCAGTTCGTATACTTGCTGACTTGTCATAATAATAATAATAATAGACTTTATTGTCTAACAGATCTAGATCCATTAATAAGACAATTTTATGATATAATGCACAACAAAATGTTAAAGACACAGCATAATAGTGCAATAGGTAATGTAATAAAATTCCTGGCCAATCGCTGAAAGATAATGATCAAAGTAAAAGTGATATAAACAATATATTATATGGAATAAGGAGAACATTACGTAAATTTGTTTTTAACTAACGCTATAAACTAAGCATGGGTGCAGCCATTCATATCAATGTCATTGCAAGTAGCATTAAAAATGCTCATGGACTGAAAGAGTGGGCTTTTTACTAAGAAGTTACTGGATGGGATAGGAATGTGAAACACAAGAGGGTCACTAATTGAGCGAAAAGGTATATTAAAGTTAACTTGGCATAAGAGATCCGAGCAGTCAAGTGATTTACATAATTTAAATATAAACTGACATAACATATATTCTCTGCGGTTAGACAGGAAGGGTATCTGATGTCTATTGAGGAGAACATCATGATCAGTTCCTCTAGGAGGAAAAGCTCCGTCCATTTTAAACCCGAGGAGTTTAACAAATTTGCGCTGTACGTTTTCGATTTGTATTGCATATTTCTTATAAATGTGATGCCATATGATCGCTCCATACCCTTAACTTCGATCGTATGTAGCTATAATATAGTATTTTCAACGTTTGAATATTCGACAAGACCTTAAAATTCCGCAAGATGAACCCAATAGATCTGTTAGCATTGCTGCAAACGTGATTTACATGTCCTACAAATGAGAGCCTAGAATCAAAGGTGATGCCAAGATCTTTGAACATATTACACCGTTTAATTTCATCATTCCCCAAAGTGTAAATAAATTTAGTAATGTTCTGTTTATTTGCGTATGTCATCGCAAAGCACTTGTCTGCATTAAGTAGTAAGTGATTGACAATGCAGCAGTTACTTATAGATTCAATGTCCTTCTCAAGTCTAAGGTAGTTACCATAGTTTTGAATCACTCTGAATAACTTGACATCGTCCGCAAAAAGCAAGACTTCACTCGTAATATTGCTAGTAATGTCATTAATAAACAAGGAAAATAATAGCGGGGCAAGGTTGCTGCCTTGGGGGGGCACCGCTAGTTGCCACAAATTTTTTCGATTAATGGCCGTTAATCTCCACATATTGAAACCTATTGCTTAAGTATGATTTTAAAAGTGATGTGAGATTGGAACTGAATCCCATATCAGCTAATTTGCTTAGTAACACTGAGTGATCAACTCTATCAAAGGCTTTCCAGAAATCAGTATAAGCTACATCCACTCGTTGGCGGCTGTCTAATGTTGAGCAGTAAATTGGGTAAAACAAGCTAAGTTACTTATAGTACTGCGATTGCTAAACAACCCATGTTACTTTTTAGAAATGCCTAACTTCCCAGAAGATGTGCTCATAATATGTTGAAATTTCAAAGAGCTTAGCAAGAGGGGAGAGTATTGACACAGGTATATAATTCTGGGTGTTGGGTGCATTCGAGAGGGGTGTGCAGGTAGATGCTGTTTACACAGACTTCTCGAAGGCATTCGACAGAGTGAGTCACAAGCTGTTAGTGCACAAACTTAAGGCCCTGGGATTTGGTTCTCTGATGGTTAGCTGGATTGATAGTTTTTTGTCTGGTCGTAGTCAGTGCGTAAGGATAAACAATTACATTTCCAAGCAGATTCAAGTATTTTCGGGTGTCCCGCAGGGATCTCATTGTGGACCCTTATTATTTAACTTGTTTATAAATGATATAGGAGATGTGATAAATCATTCAGATTATCTTTTGTTTGCTGATGACCTGAAGGTTTTTAGAGTTATTGAAAGTATGGTCGATAAACAACTTCTACAGGAAGACCTAAATAATATTCACCAGTGGTCTTGCACTAATGGTCTACAGCTGAATGTAAAAAAATGCTTCTGTGTGTCTTTTGGTCGAGTGCACAATTTACAGCGAAATAGATATTTATTAAATGACAAATTGCTCGATTCGGTTATGGAAATTCGGGATCTAGGTGTATTATTGGACAGTCAGCTTACCTTCCGAGGTCATATTACAAATATTGTGCAACTTGGTCTGAGAAATCTAGGATTTATTACGAGATATAGTAAACGCTTTTCACCATATACGTTTAAGTTGCTGTACTGTTCCTTAGTACGCTCGGGGTTGGAATACGCATCTGTCATCTGGGCTCCCCATTATAATAATCATGTTCTCGAAGTCGAGAGAGTGCAGCGGAAATTCTTGCGTACGCTTGCTTTTAAGTCAAATATCAATATTCATAATGATCAGGATTACCACTTAGACTATAATATAGTGTTACGTATTTTTGATATGAGGACATTGGAATGGCGCAGGAGTGTTGCCGATGCCCTCTTTCTGTATAAACTTGTGAATGGTATTATATACTGTCCGCTGCTCTTACAGAGCATTAGCCTTAATACTATACATAGGACTCGCTCCAGTGTGTTGTTTAATATTCCTTTTCATCATGCTAATTATGGCTACTACAGCCCACTTGTTAGAATGCTTCGCTTGTTTAACGGCCATAACTTGGACCCATTTAGATTTAGTCTGAATAAGTTTAAAACGCAAATAATAAGACTTAATCCTTTGTGATAATTACCTACAGTTACATTTTTAAATTACTTTATTTTTCTTTGTTAAACCTATCTACTTGTTATCTCGTCCCGCCTTTGGGAACTAATTAATATTAGTTTAGTTTAGTTAAAATCTTTGTAAAAATGGTTATAACCGTTGAAATAAATAAATAAATAAATAAATAAATAATTCGAGATTTCATCAGCATTGCCTTTTTTAAAAATAGGACTGATTCTGGCTTCTTTCCAAATGTCGGGAAAAGTGTTTGTTTTAATAATAAGGTTCAAAAGAAAGAACAACGGGCTGGAGCAGTGCTGGAGGGCAGTCTTTAAGAAAAAAACAGGGTATTTTGTCGGGGCCTCAAGTCTTCTTATTTTTATTTTTTTGATTGCCTTTCTTATAGACTCCTCTGATAGATGATGAAGGGTAATGTGTGTACCGAAGTTAGTAATACTCTGGATCCGATCTTTTGGGTTGCAAGCATCAGCAAAAGTTACAGGCAGCGTTGAGGGAGACTTTCTTGAATTGACAAATGACGAAAACATTTTAGGATCGGTGGCAATAGTGGTTTCAGCTTGACAAATGTAGTTTTTGAATGCAATGTCTATCGTTCCCTTTATACTTGCTCTAATAGCGCTAAATTCAGCTTTGAGATTTTGTGAGTTTGGGCTTCTTTTTAGTTATTTTAAATGTATGCTGATGTATTATCATTTTGATAATATCAGAAGTTGCATTGATTTTTGACAAGATCTTCCGATTACCGCCTAAGCTCAGTTCAGTCCTGACGGTGTACCAAACTATTTTTTAAGAAACTGTGTTTATGCCCTTTCTTATCCTCTTTTTATTCTGCTCAGAAAATCTTCGGACTCCGCAGTGTTTTCAACACAATGGAAACACAGTTTTGTGATACCAATATTTAAATCGGGGGACAATAACAAAGTAACTAATTACAGGAGTGTGTGCATACAGTCTGCCATTACAAAACTTTTTGACAGCCTTATTTATGACCAAACTTATTAATATAGTAAGGAACCGTTACTGAGTGAATAACATGGTTTTAGTCTTGGTAAGTCTACTGTAACCAATTTGTTGGTTTTTCACGACGCTCTGCTGAGTGCTTTGGGGAAGGGACAACAGGTGGATGTCGTTTATACAGACTTTTCTAATGCATTTGGCAGAGTCGTTCTCACTATCTTGGTGAAAAAATTAAAACTCTGGCTTTTCTGATAGTATGGTGTCGTGGTTCGACAGCTTTCTTTCTGATAGATCTCAAAAGGTGCGTATTGGTGGAGCCAGTTCACGGTGTTTCAGTGCGCCCTCTGGCGTGCCTCGGGGGGGGGGGGGGGGGTCATTATTCACCTTTACTATTCAATATTTTCCTTAATGACATTCTAGTATGTTTCAATAACAGTAAATTTTTGTTGTTCGCAGACGATTTAAAGCTTTATAGGGTAGTTGGTTCTGTAGAAGATGTGATTCTATTGCAGGAAGACTTAAATAGGCTGAGTGAGTGGTGTGTTAATAATGGTTTATCTCTGAATGTTGGTAAATGTAACTAGATTCGTTTCTATAAAAGAAATAAAAAGCTAGTCTTCTTACTGTATGCAGAGCACTTAACTTACATATACTGATGTTATAAAGGATCTGGGCATTCATTTTGATGACCCTTTAATACTCATATAAATACTATTGTAATTAAATCTTCTAAAGTCCTTGGTTTTGTTTTGCGTAATTGTAGGGAACTGTCTGTGGTAACCTGTAAAAGGTTGTATATGTCCCTTGTTGTCTCTTTGCTGGAGTATGGATCAATGATCTGGTCTCCCTATTATATGAACAATTGCTTAGCTCTGGAAAGGGTACAGAATAAATTTATTCGTTTTTGTCTTTTCAAACTTAATATGCGTATTCCTGAGGACCATATATATAATGATGCAATGAGTGTATTAAATATGAGGAGTTTACGTGAGAGACGTGTTTTTAATGATCTACTGTTTGTATTTAAGTTTTTAAATGACCAGGTAATCTAAGAGTGAACCGGTTGTTTTCTTTGCCACATCACAGCACCGACTATGCTATGCACTCGCCTGTTGAGAGAACATTGAGACTGATACATTCCGAGGGTATTGAAATTTTGGGCACTCCCTTATCTCACTTTAAGAGTCATATCATGCAGGGGAATCCTTTGGTCTATTGTATGAATATGGAATTGTTTAGTATAAATATTCCACTTGAAATTTTGATTGTGAAAATGTTATATTCTAATTTAAGTAAATGAAATATATTTGATATTATTACTATTACTGTAGCTTTATCTTATGTCTGTTGTTGGTTAGGTATTTCTATTTGTAAATTATTAATATTTTGTAATGGGGTTGATCCCGTTTATTAATAAAATAAAAAAAAATAAAATACATAGAAGTAAGCCACACTGGGAAAGATCATACAGGGCAGACTGTAGAAATGCTTATGTCAGACTAAGGATCATGACCCTCCTGTCAATTTTAATTTATGAAAACTTATTGTACATAAAAATATAACATGCAACCCACGAAAACACCCACCATTATAATACTCGACACCGAAGAAACTTAATTACAAGTTATCTACGTCTTGAAAGATGCAGAGACGGCCTCGACTGCTTGTCGATTAATTTCTACTATCAATTGCCAAATGATATGATAGAACTACCTATTAGGGAGTATAAAACAAGAGTTAACAGTTTTCTCCTTAGTCATTACATTTTATAATTATGATGATTTTCTTAATTATGAATTTTAAAGCGTATAGTTTGTTTAAATTAGTTAATGGTACTTTTTAACATAACTAAAACTGATTGTAATTTTTATAGGATTTCTACTGATATATCATGACTTGTGTAAACACTGTCTGTGCTCACCAATAAACTATTTGATTTGATAAAAGTAAAAGATTATGTCTTACTAGTCTGGGCTTATCTTCCGTGGAATAATCCAATAATTATGTTATTCTATTATGTTCTACTCTGTAAACCTAAGTAAAGAATAGTAGTTATAAGTATTTATCTATTTTCAGGCTAGACTAAATATTCCCGCCCAGAAACGAGCAAGGGAATCCACCGAGTCCCCAGTACCATTGGAAAAGTGTTCTTCGGAAGAGGAACAACCTGCTGCAAAAAAAAACAAACCACAAGCCCATTCACAAGCGCCTGAAATGTATCCAACTCCCGCTGAAGTAACTGAAAGAGTTCCCACTCCTCAGCCTGTGGTGCAGACACAACCTCCTTTGCAACCATCGCCTACTCTTATTACTCATGAAGGGGTATGTATACAATTCCAAAAATCCGCTTAATTCTATAATCAGTTCGTTCTTCTCTAAATAATTTTTTTTGTGAAAGTTAACAATGTTATACATTTGTTTTTATTTTACCCTGAAAGGAAGGGGTAGATATTGAAACGCTACTGCCGTCTTCCGTGGTAACTTCCGCGAGTGTTACCCCGGAGAAATCACAGCCGCCACAAAATGAAACTATAAAAGAATCTCCTGAGGAAGCAGAGGCAATACCTGAGGAATCAAAACCCACCGAGGATCCGCCGGCGACGGAACCTCCCAAAGAGCAGACTCCAAAAGCAGCAGGTAGTTCTGAAGATACTGAGTCACCACCAAAGAAAAATACTAAGCGTAGAGGTAAGTCGTTCATTTTTTTAAAAGCTGCAAGAACTACTTGATGCCATTCAGTAACTCCGTCCTATAGCGCTGTAATAGTAGTATCTGTATAGCTGGATGTGAGGACCAAACTTACTGTAGAATTAATTTTTTATCCGGTAATGAATGCCACATGTAACTTGATCACTAGATTACAATGGCCTCTTGTCTTTTACAGACATCTACAGTACTAGCTTAACGTGGGTTCTGAACCACTTTCCTCAATCACGACAACCATCCCAGCCTGCCCACCCCAAGGTCTATTAACCCTTGGTTTCGTGCGGCCGGGCTTCGCCCTGTCCCCCCCCCCCATATCTGATCTCATCCAGGTTCTAACCGTCGCGAATGGGGATTTTTCGATGCCGATACATTTTTCACTCTTCTCTCTTAGGCACTCCTCACACGGGGATACTCAAAACAAACTGTAGTAGCTTGGATACCAGGAGACTGAGCGACAGGCTATTTAAGTTGCCCATTCACCTTCACACGGTCAATAAATACACTAGTCACGGAGTCGCGAGCTGCTTTTGATTGCCACATCAGTTGTTTTCCTTTTCTCACTGCGAAGTGAAGTCAAAAAATCTCCACTTCTAGTAGCGAAGAAGATATTTTCCTCTACTATTATGACAACTACAGATGGAGACGTAGGAGGAGATTCTGGATCCATCCGTATATTGAAAGGGATGTCCACTGCAGATTATTTGTGGCTGCGAAAGAATGGCAAGTAACGGATTCAAAATTTCGGGCATTTTATAGAATGAAAAAGAAGACGAACGTAGAACTTTTGCAGATAATTACTCATTCCATAAATTATATGGACACGAATATGAGGGAATGTGTGGGCCCAGAAGAGAGACTACTGATAACGTGTGCGCACCGTATAATAATTGCTCTCACGTCACACAAGATACTAAATACTGAAGATTGTAGTAGCGCAGGACCCAGCACGTCGGGTCGCGGATACTCGGATCGCGTCGGTCTCCCAGTCGCCGCCACTCTGGTAGCGCCGTGTGAGTTGCGTCATTTAAATTTACAAGCTGGGTAACCTAGTCGCGCAGTCTCCTGGTATCCACGCTACTACAGTTTCTTTTGAGTATCCCCGTGTGAGGAGTGCCTTACTTTGCCCGACGTCGGACAGCAACGCTATGTCGGACCACTAAAATCTAAACGATGGAGAACCGTTTTGCAGAGCCCGAACGCGCGCTACACTAGTCCTCGTGTATCCAAGTCATCATCAACATTAAATACGCAATGGTCTGTTAACTACACCACCCAAATTGTGTAATTTTTAATTTACTAGTCCAGGCTTTTGCCCATATCTGTGCATACCATTCGAAAACATGTAGGTGAATGGAACAAAACCAAAAACATGTCAACTATTGCCGCTGTTATTTTTCTTGATTTTAATTTACTTTTTTTCTGTTATGTTAGGTAAACGTAAATCTGGTGAAATTCCTCTAGATCCAGAGGCGGTAATGGAAAAGAAGAATCTAAGATCTAGTGCAAGTCGATCGGCCGCAGCCGCCGCGGCCAGACAACAAAGAGAAGCGGAAAGCGCACAAAAAGAAAGTGAAAATACCTCTTAAAGCTGTTTTAAAATGCACAGTGTATGAGTATTTGGCGAACTGTGATAAAAAAAATGAACACTGAACAAGTGCATATGCTCTAATAGTGTGCTAACTTAAAGTACTGAGTTGCTGGACTGATCTATTACGCTTGGTAATCGTATATTCCCTTATTACACTAAATACTTTAAGGGCATAATAGTAGTAGTTTTAAAAAAGTAAAATATTACTTAAAATAAACGCAATTAAATTTTGAAGCGGACTCGAATTATTTTGTAGTTCTAGGTACAAAATTAAAGCAAATGACGTTGAAGAATGGTTACATTAAACATACAATCACATGTCTGATTTTTGAAAGTAAAAAGGATGAAAAATAATTGTAAATTGTTTGACTAGGGACAAAATAAAGTACACTTTCTGTGGGATAAAAAGACAAAAGACGGTGTAGTGTATATAAATAGTTAAACATACAAACGTTTTGTTATGAACACTGTTTATGCTATACTATACACCATTGGCAAATAGTTATTACAATCAGCCGCTTAAAGGGAAGAAAAGAGAAGGTGATGCACCAGTAAAAAGTGAGGAAATGCCTTATCGCATTATGAGACGAGCTGCTTTCTCCTGTCCTTTCTCTAGTCAGTTGAACCCGAATCTTCTCATACAGCCGTTACATGTAGATGAGCGGTGGACCCGCGGATGATGTAGGCGGCAGCCAAAGTCGGGGAAGTGGACGGGTTGAGAACGTCAGTAGAAGGGGAAAAAGCAACGCACGGTGCATTACGTTCTCTATGCTTCCCGTTAGGCGCATAATTGTAATAACTTTTTTTCAAACCTGTATATGATTGGAGTAGTAATTACAAAAGAAAGGGTATATTTTGTTTTATTAAAACAAATATTTTCTTAAAATTTTGTTCAATTGATATTTCCTTATCTTATCTACTTTTTATAGATATAATAATAATCATCATTTTATTTTCTAAAAAAAGATTGTATTGAGCTGTGTTCTATTTATTTTTATCTATTTTTTAATTTTTTGACTCATAAGAAAGATGCAATGTTATAGCTGTAACTAGTTCCGAAAGTGCTATTTTACTGAATGAGAAGGATAATTATAGGTCCAGCTGCAGGCGAGTCTTAGAACCTTGCAGATCAGTAAAATTACATTCGGGCAGTGTTCACATACACTATTTTTTCTACAACCTTCGTTTACTAACTTTATACGACACTAAAAACCATTTTTCATCATGCGTTTTAATGCAAAACCGCAGTCGTCTCAAAAATACCAGATTGAATGTGACGGATCATTTCCGGACGGAATATCGAAAATAACTTGAAATACTTGACAATTTCGGTATTGCGTACGGTGAAGTGACAGATTTTATGTTACTACTGTACTGATTACGAAAAACAACTGGTTTCGGAACAAAAATTTGTACCAAAATTTACTATCTTCGGAACGGAAGTATAAAAATATTAAGCAGTTCTTCCTTACAGGGTCAATATTAAAGTCATTATTTATACGCGAATTTCCTATTTTCTGATTTTGACACATGCTAAGCTGCCCGCGATAAAGATACTGCTATTAGTGATGTTCGTATAGGATGCACGACGTCATCCCTTATGACTTATCATTATTTTTTTTGCATTGGCCTAAATTTATATGAATGCTAATATATTATGAGGATGCAATTACGCAACTTTAGCTGGTGTTGTTGGTCAATCGAGCATAATGAAGGAAACAATGTGTACTGGCGCAAGTTTTTTGAAATAATGACATTATTATTGACCGTGTAGGTCTGCTATAAATTTTACGGAGAAAGTATAGTATGATAATATGTTTAATGTGCTCTCTTTTAAAAAGTTTTTCTGATTTTTTATTCTGGTGTCTAAAATATGATATTCTTCACTTTTTACATGTAAATATATGTTAGAAATTTAATATGTGGAGTGTGAAAGTGTGTAAATAAATGTTTTTTTTTATTCCGTTAATTTTTTATTCATTTGCCTTATATAATAATTGTGTAAAAACTTTTTTTTATATCTTGTAAGTCTATTTATTGCTGACTTTGTGGCAAAATATTGTCTCAATAACAACTGTGTACACTTCTAGCATGGTAGCTCTCTCTCTCTCATTTATTGTTATAAAGTTATTATAGGTAAATAAAATTTAAAAACGAGCATATATATTTTTTTTAATTATTAAATATCCAAATAACCATATTAACGGGTCCAAGCCAGAACGATACAAACGTCATTTCACAAATTTACAGAGGAAGGAAAAACGATATGGAAACAATTTTTAAATTTGTATTTAACCAAGAAGAATTTATTTTCGATATTGACTGCAATGTAAGTGTTTTTAAACTCTAAACCACTATGCTCAGCAATTTCTATCCCTACTTTCTTCTTATAATTTAAAGCAAGTTATTAGTGAATCTATTAGGAGGGGTGTTACATCTGCTACCCAAAACTTTATATTTACTCTAGTAAACCTACATACATTTCAACTCACCTTGCAAATGAATAAATCCGTTTTATGTCAATGCTGTGAAGTCTGCAACCCCCGAACTAGCTACTTTAAATTATTACTTACAAAATAAAAATCTTTAAGGGGGAAGTCACTTCACTTCCAGGTGTGTTATTTGGGGGTAGAGAAATTCTTGAGCTTTTTAGATAACTTAATTACTAGTCGTGTATGGTGCACTATCCCGAAAAAACTCCATCGGGTAGTCTCTTTTTCACTTACTGCTAGAACACAGTCGGTGAAACTCGACTCCAGGCAGTCTATACCTATGAGCGTGGCACGGATCCATCCTTGATCCTCTATTTTTTTTTTACTTTATATTTTATATATATGCACCTTTATGCGGACGACACTCGACTGTATAAGCCATTTATTGCTCCTAAAAATATCCTTTAGGCAAATGATAGATTATGATGTGACCTTAAAGTATTGTTGAAGTCCTCTACAAACTATTGCCTTGAATTAAATCTAAAAAAGTGTCGAGTCATTCTGTTTGGACCTGAAATTCCGGTAAATTTCAAATGTGCTCCACCCCAAATATGGAAATTTGCGATACGCCACCTAATCCTACCAGGTTTGAACATAGCTCAGTCTACAACTCGATATATGGAACCAAAGGCATTACAATGTAATTTATTTGAATGCAACCCTGCAGTTATTGATAGATTTATTTCGTTGATAGTTTAAAAATAATTAAATTTATAACTAACTATCCACAAATTATGGCATATATTTTGTGCACAAACATCTGCCATGTGTATTGTAGATTATGGGTATGTAATTAATATTTGATTAAAGCTTCTCATTGGGTTAAATGTGGAAGCCTGACATCAACTTCGCCTTTAGTATCCTATACAATAAAGATATGCATATATTCTAATATACAAGATATTCTGTTTTTTTCTGAGAAAAATAAATCATGCGCTCATTGTCATATGGTACACATTTAAAATTCTTAAAAAAAAAAACTTATTGATACAATTAAATAATGTAGGATTTTGTTTATTTGAATTTTAAATCTGTCTAATTTTTTCTTATATAGTGGTTTCTGTAATAGTTGTAATTATTCTTCCTTTGACAATATATATAGACGTCATTTCACTACAGACGAAGCAAATCAAGCAATTGGCTTGGAGGTGCGCGATAGTTTGGCAAGACTGCATGAGCGCGTGAGACCCAATCAAAATTAGATTTTCTTTTACACATTCACAACTACGCGAGCAGGAGTCACTGTTCTCGGGATAAATGTGAGCGGAATTCCCACGCAACGCATGAAATGGTATTCTTGGATATACTAGGAGGCCATTCATATCGCCGACTATAATGAGATAATTCGCGTCTACTGTTTTTGAGGCCAGAGAAGGGAAAAGACGAACCTTCGAAAATCAGAAAAAAATTCTTGCAGCGAATATTCTTAAAATGGTCTTTCTGCAAAGAAAAATGCTAATTTTGCCAAAACAATTTAAAAATATAGTTAATATCGATAAGAGGTTTGTACCCGTGACTTCACCTGCAAAGAACACATGCTTTTATAATATTTTTAGAATGGTCTTTTGGTAAAAAAAAATGCCTATTTTGCTTAACACAATTTTAAAAAAATTGTCTTTGTCCAGCCAGGACCGCAAGGAGGAATGAGTTTTCCTTGCCAAGAGAAGGTAGGGGCAGGTACTATGTTAGTTGGAATATACAGTTAGTAGTTAGAATTCACTATATATATTTTAACAACAAATTGATCGCATCAGCAGAATCACAGTAAACGTTCTGTAATATAACAAGTTTTTAAGATACGTGTTAAACGAACATAATTAATTTAAAATTCATAAACAATTTAATTACTGGAATCGTCAGAACTTTCAGAAGTAGAATCATTTCCAGGTTAGATGAGTACTTGCGCTATAGGTGGTGAAACAGAATATCCATTTTTTATATTTATAACATGAGCTACGCAAGTTTTCCATACATCGCTATTCATTTCGTTATTACCTGCCGAATATTATCAAGGACAACTACGCTTAAAGTTGGAGATTGATTATTGAGCGATACTCTTTGCTGACAAAAGCAACAGATTAGGCACAAAACCATCTTTACTTCCGGCAAGATAACGCGTTTTCCTCTCGAACACGGTGTACCAAAAGTACAATTTGTACTGTCTACCCAACCATACTTAACATCATGAGTATCAAACCAAGTTTAATTTAAATAAATTATACTTATATCGGATTCATAGTACTATTTTATTTTGCGCAAATAGTCCTGTCGTAGTTCAATGGTACGCAGGGATTCCATTATAACCATTAGATTATCTAATTTTTTTATGTTTAAAACCACATTTTAACAAAACATCATGCAATATTGTTGTAACCTCGCAATTTAGCACGAACCAGTTCTAAAGTTGGCACTATATTATCCTCGTAAAAGTTGTAAATAGTTCGCAGAATAAAATCCCTTGTTGGGTTTGCGCTTTATGGAATGACCGGTTACAGTCCCCAAATTAATAAGGTTATAAATTCTTATAAAACCCAAGTTGTGTTAATTTATTACAAGTACCTACATTCTTGTACAAAGCGTATTTTTAGTGTTTCCCGTATTTTCTTTTTTAAACACGCGTACATAAATTAAAATTATGCGTTGACATGGAACATGTAAATCTTTGTTTCTTAATTTCGAACTTATTTCGCTTGCGATGGCCGACTCATTATATATTCCTGCGATAATTCACCTTGACCTTCTGTCTCAAATTGTCGCCAAAAAGCCATACTGATATAATAAAATAAAGATACCGAGTAAAACCTTACTTGTCTAAAACCACACAGTTATAGCAGAAAATGAAATATGTAAATTACAGCAAATCGTTTCAACCAGCCACGCCGCTGTCCCATTCCCAATATCGCATACCTCAAGCATCAACTGATTTTAAAGCTGATAAGGAATTACCCAGTTGGCAGAGCCTTTAACTATTTGCTGTTCTTGTCTACAGCATATAAATTTGTATTTAAATGCTGCTCTATTAATTTTCTCAGTCGGAATCTCAGTTCGCACTTTAAATTGGTGGTGAGCCTCTAGACGGCCTATCGCTAGGATTTTCGTAAGTGTAGGAGGAACATAAGGGTTTGTTAATTGTTTATTTTTGTTGCTGTTCAACATCAGTAAAATTCCTTTTAGTTTGATTTAAAATATTTTTGTATAAATACTATTTCTAAAGTACTTAAAAAATTATTATAATATTCATGAATGGCTTGTTCTTTCTTTCTTTGACATTTGTTGGTTCAAAGTAGATTTGCAAACTAGCTTACAAGAAAGCTATTGACTATCAATCATCAAGAACACTTTTAATAATAAAAACTTAAAGAATTTAAAAAAAAGATCTGACAACACCGATTATAATGCCGGTCCCTTTGAAGCCCGGTCGAAGCTTTTTTTGTCATCAAACTGACTTTGGAAAAGGTATATCAAACATACCGGATTGACAGTAACAGATTCAATTCCGGACGAAATAGCGAAAATGACTTCAATACTTGTCAATTTAGGTATTGCATACGGTAAAGTGACGGAGACAGAAGTTATTACGTACAGATCACGAAAAACAGCTGCTTTCGGGACAAAAAATTGTAAATCTTGGGGACGGATGTAGAAAAAATAATATTTTGTACTGGTCCGGACCTGCTCAAATACGGTAAGTAATATAGGTCGGCAAATCGGCGAGTAAATTAGCCGGTTCTTCAACTTCGATTTACAGAAGTGCGCTCTCCTGCGGTTATGGTAAGGTTAGTGTTGGTGACAAGTACTTTTCGCCACCTAACTTCTTGAGTGAAACCGAAGCCTTTTGACTTGCTGTGCTAGTAGGTCCAGTTTTATGTGGTCTACAGAATGACAAGATTACTGGTGGAAAGTACATTCCGTACGTGTGTAAATTAAGGGCAAATTAATGAGACTATTTTGAGTCTGAAAATAAATGTATTTTATAAAGTTAATCAACCGTAATGCTTTCGGATTACAATAATAAAATAATTTAAAGTTTAATGAAAAATATTATATATTGCTGATGTCATAAAAGGGTAAAACAAATTGTCGAATAAAAAGATCTCGTAATTTAGTTGTTTTATAGATAAAACAGAAAATTTATTTTACTATAAAGGATCGATTAATAAAGAATTTATTATTAAGATATAACAAAAATAAATTTTCCGAATAAAAAAAAAAGATTAGATTTCGAATACTTAATCACAATTATTATTTCCAAATAATAATTTACTTTTGATTGTATGAAGGTTTTGCATTTATTGTAAGTTTATTTTTGCTATGAAAAACTAGGTATATAATATCATAAATACATTGGTAAATACTAAAGAAATATCTGCGCATGATATTCTATTGCATTTTTTCTTGAAAGTTTAAAACATCATATCATCAAAAACGTAAAATAAATACAAGCCATCATGCCCAGATCATTAATGATGTACGGTCATTTTAAAGTAGTAATTTTTTTATCTATATACAGTGATTCGCCACGTAATTGATATTTACTTAATTCAAAATAGAAAAAAAAAACAAGTCTTAAAAATAAAATAGTACAGTCAAGTTAAATATAATTTTTGTAAATAAAAATATAAATTATCAAATTAAATAAATATCGTAAAAATTGCTACTATTCTTTTAAAATACAATATATACACAGATTAAAATGAACGTACATTTTTGACGTATTACAATAGTTAGGGAAGCAAAAGAGGCTGGTGTGTTTGGGCTTTTCTTAAACTCTATGTAAAACATTCTGAGCAACTATACATCAACTGATCAAAATTTGAAGCCCTTATTTGGTACATTTGTATTCGGGTCAAAATTAAATTCACCATCTGCTGCGGTTGGCACCAAATTCGGATCATCCTCGGCCTGAAATTAGGATACAACAAATAAAAAAATGTTAGTGCCTTAACTTTTAATTTAATGATTAAGTGTTGGCCACCCCACTACGTGCCATCCGACATTTAAATGTGAAAACATTACAACTAACCTGAACTAACCAGAACAGGGGGATGAGACTGGTATTGGGAGTTAATCGATATACACCAATTAGATTTATGATGGATTGTTTGAATTGGTTTTCGGTGGATAACAGAATTTTTTTATCGAGTATGGTTTTTATTTATAGGCTGAGTAAGGGATTACTGCCCGATTATTTTGGAGATTTTGTAGTAAGAAATCATGATATACACAATTATAATGTTAGAAGACATGCGAATTTTCATATAACAAGAACAAATACAAGGTTTGGAATGAATAGTTTATTCCACAAGGGCTTGAATGAATTTAATAAGCTGCCTCATTTTATTAAAGAGTCAATTAGCGTTGGTCAATTTAAGCAAATACTTTAAAAACACATCGGGGATCGAGTGTTATTGGTTCTGAATGGATGGTAATTCCTGGGAATGTAGTAATTTTCTTTGAGGTTTATAAATGTTGTGCCCTGTTGTATTGTGATATTGAGAGTGAATTATGATGATATAAGGCAATTTGTAACTTAACCTAATGTTGTGTTTATGGTAATTGTTTCAATTAGTGTGCAGTTATGCCGTTTGTTGTAATGTTGGCAGATATTTATATTGAGATTAATGTAATTAATGTTTTGTATATTAGGCTTGTCCTACAATAAAGAATTTTATTATTATTATATAACATGAAAAACCTATTTACCGTGCTAAAGAAAGACATTGATGAAGGTGCGTATGCAGATTTAATACAAGATGTAACTCATAAGCTTCATTATTTTATGTTTTGTACACGTTAACAAAATTTTGTTGTACAATAAAGCCGGGGACACATTGTTCTGACGTGTTGTGTTGTGATGTGTTATGATGCGTTATGTTGTGACGAGTCGTAAGTAAACATATTGTTCTAAAGCATTATGACGATAAGAGGCGGCTTTCTAAATCAGTGTATTTTTTACGTTCATTATACACCATGATCTGAAGCACGTCAGACAGATTTGAAGAAAAAAATTAAAGAATGTGCTGCGGCTGTTATTTTTTCTACATTACCCAACAAAAAAATATTACATTAACATTTTTTTCTCCGCGAAATGCTCGTATTTGCTGTTAAAAGCGTTGTGATGCTCGTGTCGGCGTCTGACGAAAATCTGGACCGCCCGGATTTTATCACGACAAAACACATCAGAACGCGTCTTGCGACGTAGCATCAGATAAATGTGCACGCCGCTCATTTAAAAATACGAGAAGTAAGCTGTATGATCCGTGTAGCATCACATCACGTCAGAAAAATGTGTCCCCGACTTTAACCGCGTTTTCGGGATGTCCTTTTCGTTTTTAACTGATATGCAAATCGGTTAACCGACTTTTGCCGCAGCCTCAGACCTTGAATACCAATGCTGTCATTGATATACACGGTAAAGCTTTGCTAAGGTCCGAATTACCAATGCCTTGTTAACTGCCAACTACAAGAACTTCTAAGGATACCATTGCTGAGGTTAATTTCTATGAATTTTACTCAATAGGGTATGGATTACTTTATTCTTCCTCAATTGAAGAACAACATTTTTAAAACACCAGTTGAAAATTTAGAACAGTTACAAGAAAGGTTTATTGTAAATATTAGCGTCATAGATTAAAACTTTAGCACAGTATTAGTGGCTTAAGGACAAAAGGAAACAATTTCTATTACTTAAGTGCTGACGTTTCCTATATTGGGTCTTTAGTAAGGCTAAAAACAAATACAGAACCACAACTAATATTGAGCAGGATTACTCTTTCTATGTTATTTTGTAAATTTTTTATTATAGACTTTTTTTACCATAGAAATTAAGACAAATCAGAACAATACAATAAATTTTTACGCAAGAACCGAGGAAAAGCAATATATCTTATTTATATGGAATAAACAACGTAGCCTTACTTAGCTCGTAAAATAAAAATAAAATAATAAATAAAAACTAATTTTTGACAGAGAAGGATACCAAACAAATTCGCAATATGTATGTATATACATCGTGTATCCTAACTTTTCAATTCACAAAAACAGATCAACTCGGCAGTAACATGTGAACAAACAATGGACAAAAAAAAACCACATAAGAATTTTTTGTTCATTAAGATTAATATTATAACAACAATATTAATCCTTTATTGATATGTGATGGGTTGGGTACATGCTTGGTGAAATGGATATTCCATAGTAGACGAAATTAAAGTACATAGTACTTGTTATATTTCACAATTTATTTCAGTTTCCTGACACGTGTTTCAATAAAATAAAAATTGACAGATGAGATATAGGTTGTTTTGGTCAGACTCAAAACATCCCCAACAAACCAAACTAGCTGCATTCAATAGCATGATCCACAGATTAGTCAACATCCCACTTTCAGAAACTTCATATAATAAAGAATTAGACATAATACAAACTATAGCCTTAAACAACGGCTGTTCAACAACATTCATAAACAAAATACTAAAGAGAAAACTCAGACAAAAAAACCCAAAAACTACTCTACCGAGGACGTCCCCTTCCATCAAACGCGAAATACAGTTCAATCAGATATACAGGTCGCACAAGCCAAAAAATCTCCAAAAAACTTAAAAACCATAAACTTATCCCCATACAAGTCAATAAAAATAACCTAGGTAAATACATAGCTAATTCAAAAATTGAAAGTAAAGACAAATTAACACATAGCGGGGTCTACCAAATACAATGTGATGACTGTGATGCAATCTATATAGGTCAAACAGGTAGAAACTTTAAAACTAGGCTTAAAGAACATAAAACATCCATTTTAAAAAAACAAAATAAAACAGGAATAGCGGACCACTGTATAATAAATAACCACTTAATATCCAATAAAATAAAACCGATATATATTCAACACAAGGGTAGAAAACTCAACCTATTAGAAACATTAGCAATCAAAAAAGCTTTAAAAAATCGATGTAATGTTGTTAACAATCAAATTGAAATACCTTCAGGTGCTAATCTAATAATAGCCTAATTACTTAAGATAAATATGCGATAAATACTGTCAATAATTACCAACGAAAAAACCCATAATTATTATACACAGTATCATTTTCTTAATTTTATTACTTAGATGTAAATACCTTTATAATCACACCTGTAATTTAGTTGTACCTTTGGCCAATACCTGTAAATTAAGGACCAAAATAACCTATCTCATCTGTCAATTTTTATTTTAATGACATGTAGAATTTTTTATTGTCTAAAGGCTGAGACACAATCAAAAACTTAAGGAATAAAGAATAGGATTTAAGATTTAGGCGTTAAGGAATAAGAGTACAAGACAGAATTAAAATCTTAGTACCTAAATTTAACCAATCCGGTTACTTAAAAACGGCGCGATTTTTAAACTCTAAACTATTGTCCTAACCCCACTTTTTTGTTTACAAATACTATTTTTACAACTTTAACAAACTCGCCGTGAACTCGCCTATACTTTTAAAAAATATGGAGGGCTTGCCAAAAAAGTCCTTAACTCTTTTGAGTAGTATGTTTGCAATGTCGGCAGCGTTTTGGCGCAACAGGAGATGGTGAGTTCGCCCTATTAATGTCCAAAGAGAATTCTTAGGAGACTTTAATGATAGAACGTAATCGTGAAAGTTTTGGTCATACATGACTTACATGAAACTCTACTTTTATTAAAAACCAAAGTGAAAAACAGAAAATACAATTTTGAGGTTATTAAATTGTCAAAAGTCAAACCTAACAAACATGCTGACTTCTGATTGGTTGATTTCCTATTCCTTATTTCTTAAAACCAACAAATCGGTTTTTTAAATCTTAAATCTTATTCCTTAATTCCAAACATTTCATTGTGCGTTGTTTACATAGGACAACATATGTTCGTTCTTAAATCTTAATTCTTATATCATAAATCTTATTTCTTATTCCTTAAGTTTTTGATTGTGTCTCAGCCTTTACAATGCCTTTGATAATGACCGGCAAGGGTTGACACGTGTCAGGAAACCGAAATAAATTGTGAAATATAACAAGTACTACTTTAATTTCCTCTACTATGGAATATTAATCTTATTGAATAAGAAACTCCATGTGTTTTTCTGTTTTTTTTTGTTCATTGTTTGGTATCCTTCTTTGTAAAAAATTAGTGTTTATTTATTATTTTATTTTTATTTCACGAGCTAAGTAAGGCTACGTTGTTTCAGTGCTCGAAATGGACCGAAACGCCGTTCCGGTTCGTAAAAAAAGGTATCGATTCGTTCCGGTTCGTTAAAAAAATCTTGATCCGTTGCGGCTCGTAAATGATGTGTCCCCAAGCAAGGTCATAAACGAATATTTTGAGATTTAAAATACCAGATTTAAACAAAAATATATTCCTCAGAAATACATCAATATTCACTACATGGCAACATTGGAAACCCTACTACGTAACCTTGGGTTTGCAATGGCGCCGGCAAATATTCTCGATTCAATTCGTTTGCGCACGCGCGTTGTTATATATGACTCGATCGACAAGCACAATTAATAGCCCAAACTTCAGTGTGGCTTCGGTCTCCGCACTCGTGTCCGTATTGATTTAGTTAAAAATTAGTCAGTTAATAAATTGGTTGAAAAAAAGGCCACACTCACCCGAAAAGGTAACACCTGCTGTTCAGGAAGAAGATAATTTTCTAAGTACCAGTAGTAAGCAAGATTGTGAAAGCATGGATATTGATGATTTGCCTGTTTGCTGGACTTTGGTACAGTGTGATACATTTAAAACCTATAATAACTGGTTGATTGTTAAAAACAAGGCCCTGGGTTGTTCAGATTGTAGTAAGGTACACTCTTTATCCGCCGAAAGAGGAAGAAACTTGAGAATTTCATTACCATGGCAGCAATGTTCAGTGCGGGAGAACGGAAAAACTAAAGAGTCACAGCAAGCAAGTTTACGCAAAAGAACATAAAAAATCGGACGCCCATATTAAAGCCGTGGAGATACTTGAGAAATGAAAGAAATCACATATTGAGTCATCTTTTGAAGAGGTAAACCGTGTTGACTTCACCACCACTGAACGAGTTTTTAGAACAGTCTATAAGATAGCCAAAATGCAAAGGCCACTAGTGGATCTTCCTATTGATGTTGATTTAAAATTTTACATTCTGATAAAACCTGCCACGATATTGTTATTCATATTGCACAAGAAATAAAAAAAATTATTTGTAAAAATATCATCGACGCTAAGCAGAAGATCTCGGTTTTGATAGATGAATCTACAACTCTTAGCAGGAAAACTACCCTAGTTATAGTAATGAGAACATTTTTCGAAGATTATCCAGGTAACGCTATGTATTTAATCTTGACTTGGTAGAATTTACTGATACCACTTCAGAATCAATTACAAACCAGCTTCCAAGTTGTTTATATAAATATGGATTTGACTTGCTGTTAATGACTGCGTAAATGAAGTATGTGGCATAAATCATTTCAAGATATTCATTGACAAGATATACAGCTTGTATAATCAATCCCCAAAAAATCAAAATGAACTGAAGGAAGTAGCAGCTATTCTGGAGACTCAGCTTTTGAAAATTGGAAGGATCTTATCAGTCCGATGAGTTGCTTAGAGTAAAAGAACAGTTAATGCCATTATACCAAACTATCAAGCTCCTTATTTGCACTTTGATAAAGCTTCTACCGATCCAACCAGAGATGCAAGAGAAAGCGCAAAGTACAGTGGTTTAAAAAAATACAATAGTTACACAGATTTTGTAAAAAATGTTTCCTTGTTTGCTGATGCATTTGATGAATTAGCAGATTTATCAGAACAGCTTCAAAGGTAAAATATAAATCTAACAGAAGCGGATAGGGCTGTGCGCATCACAATAAGAGTTTTAGAATCTATGGCTACCACACCAGGGCCAAAGTTTGCTGCTGCGTTGCGCTCAATTTAAGAAACTTACTCGTATAAAGGCATTAAGCTTCACGAAGGAAAAGTTCCCACTCAGTTTTTTACGAGTTTAGCGAATCATCTAAGAAACCGTATGATTTCAGTTTCATCGTCAAATATAAGTTCAACAGGTAATGACCATGAGCTGAATGTTATAACATACATGAATTTGTTAGAGAGCATTGAAGTTTTGGACCCAATAAACTGGCCAAAAACGATTGATGGCGCAATTATTGATATCCAACATGGAGATAATGAAGTGAGGAATATGTGCAAACTATTCCATTTAAACGACTATGAGCATCAAATAATACGTGGATTTAGATCCTATAAAATGTGTGAACAAAATGGTTAAATACCTGACGATTTAAAACCACTACTAAAAGCCATAGCTACCATTTCCATATCAACCAGCGAATGCGAAAGAAATTTCAGTAGCAAGAATGAAATTGTAACACCACTACGATCCTCCTTGAATGTTGAAACAATCGCTGCCCTTTTGTTTATAAATTGCGTTGGCCCTCCGCTAACAAGATTCAACCCCGAGAAATATGTGCGTTCATGGCTTGCTAAAGGTAAACGTTAAATATACTCCTTACTCATTTAAATCTTCATCATTATCCTTGTTTTAGGATGACACTCAGCGGAAGATACAGCCAGCCGATAGAGAATACATAAAGAAGATAAGCGATATGATTGTTTGTGGAAATTGCTATAGTCTAACAAGTATTATAGAAGGTGGATACTTGATCCTGCCCTAGTTCCGTAGTCAATAGTGTTTATGTTATTATTCCACAAATATTTGAATCAATACGATTTGATATATTTTTTTTAATTTTGAATACATATGCCAAAAAATGTGCGTTCCGGTTCGTAAATGAGTCGATTTCGAGCACTGCGTTGTTTATTCCATATAAATAAGATCTACTGCTTTTCCTCGGTTCTTGCGTAATTATTTATTGTATAGGAAGAGGAAAGAAAGTCAAAAAGTCTTTCTTTTCTTTCCTCTTCCTATATTTCAACTCCACTTTGAGAATGGGCTATTTCTTTAAATTTATTGTATTGTTTTGATTCGTTTTAATTCCTATGGTCAAAAAAATTGTCTATAATAAAAAATTCACAAAATAACATAGAAAGAGTAATCTTGCTCAATATTAATTAGACCCCGTTATGCAACAGGAAACCAACCAGCAATTTTAGTATTTCAAGATAATCAAGGAAAACGTTTTAGATTTTTATTTCAAATATTTATTATAAAAACACATTTAGAGTGAACAAGCAATACTTGTTTTTATTATTTATGAGTCAAACAAGTATTTTAATAAAAAAGCAAAAAAAACACCTGATTTCCTATTGTTGAATTCCAGAGATGCAAAAGAAATTGGTTCCCTAAAACTTAATTAAAACTGCAACATTAGTCGTCTATTAGCTCAAAGTCAAAGTCACCATTATATTCATCTATAGGACGGACGGGACTAGTTTTTAATTAAAAATAGGGTCTACCAGATGAATATTGCATGCAGACCCCAGGATGCCTTGTTAAATCCTACAACTGGTTGATCGTATTTGACAGTTTGAAACTATCAAGGATTGATGGTTAAAACAGACCTATAGTCTTCTGCTATAGTTGGATCACCGACAAGATTGTATAAAAAGCATAATCTGCTGTAGCAATTAGGTACAAATAGCTTTGGATATCTTTTAATTTTGGATCAATCAACGGTTTTCCGTTTGGGTTAGGTTTGTGGTTCCAAAAACTATTAATCTCTTTATATTCTTTCTCATCACTATAGCCTGTCTAAGTTAAAATGCTGTGTTATTTTTTAAGAAACTTATTTTTTTTAAAATGCACTTAGTTAACTTTTCGGCATCACAACTTTTCTTCCTGTTAACAATTTTTTTTTCTTATTTCTTAGTGCTTACAAAATCCTCTTTCTCCAGTTTATTTATAATAATAGGTCGTTCTCTCCTTCTACATGTTCTCATAATGTTAGTGTAATCTTGTGGGGAAAAAAATCTTATTTTGTTTTTTAATCGCACATTCGACGTCTCCGAAATCACCATCATTAGGCCAGAAACTGTGAATAGAGACCAAAAAGCGCAACCTAATACTTTTCAGATGTAGCGACTCCTGTAAAATGCATTTCAGCATAAGCAGCATTTTAATGTTGCGGATCTGGTCCCCATAGAAATTACTCCAAAGGGTTTTCTAGACATTCCGAGATGGTATAAGTTAAATATAATAATTAAACAAAACACACTTCGTCAAATTTGCAATAGGGAACCAGATAACTTTGGATCCAACACGTGTTAAGAATAGGATGATGTTTCTGTAAAGAAGATGCAGTAGCCTTGGTTCTTTATAGTACAACTTTGTTAACAGGTTTTTAGTTTTGCGATTTGGTTCTATCGTCAAACAGATGGCGCTAGTGATTCAAATCTTTGGATCTTTGTTACAAGTCGATGGGTAGAACTTTTTATGTTCTCATAATGGTAAAATCTAATTTTTCAACAATTGTCGGTTGGTTTCTTATTGCATAACGGGGTCCAATTGTGGTTCCGTATTTGTTTTTAGCCTCGAGAAAGACCCAATATATGTAATTGATATAATATTCATCAGTTTGGCATATCATGTAATAATATAAATTTCACACCATTTTAACCTAGATTTGGTTAGATATATTGTCCCCTTATAATTGTGATCTAAACCAGACCCTAGGTTTTTTAGGCCCTGCCCTCTTGGATGAAAATAATTTTCGCTCGCATAGTATATCATATCATGCCAACCATCTTGCAAAGCGGATTTACTCAATATTTTTTGGCGTTTTAATTGGCTTTTGCTAGAGTACACCTGTTGGCACATTATTAATGTGACACCAAAACAAAGTTCTGAAAACTTACCCCTAAATTAGTAATCACAAAGCAGATTATTTTCAAATTGTTAAAACCCTGCAAGCTCTTATTTAACTTTAAATTAAGAATATTTGCTGTTTCAATTTTAATAACATAGGTACCTAGATTTTTTAGAACAAAAATATTACTTACATCTCCACTAAAATATTGTTCAATTATGTCATAAGCCAACTTATAAATCTCAATATTGTCATGGTTCTGCAAAGCTTCAATTTTGTCCAATCCATTGCATTCTTCAATCATGGTGCACAACTGCTCAACTTGTGGACCAGCCATCTTAAGCATATTATTTATACCGTCAAGTACCACCTAGGAAATCATTAACATTACAGAAAAAACGAAATAAAAATCCATTTTAGTGAAAATTTAGTTAATATACTTAAAATATGCCTTAGCTGGAATTAAAACAAAAAACTATTTTTATAAAATAATAAATCCTACATATTTATACCTGAATAACAGTTGCATCTTTGCAATTAAGTAAATCGCAGAAAGGCGGTATAACTCCTTCTTGAATTAGTCGTGCTACTTGTTCTTTATTACCTCCAATAGTCAAATTAGATATTGCCCAAGCAGCTTCTTTTTGAGTTTGAAAATCACCCTTACTAAGGTTATGAATAATTTTTGGCAAAAGTCCTAGAAAACAGAAAAACTTTTACTGCTAAAATTCTCTTCATAGTTTTATTAAGGCTAATTAAAAATTAGGAATACATATTTCTTCAGCTTCACCACGTATACAAAAATAAATCTACCTACAGCCTTTATTGAAACGGAACAAAAACTTCAGTAAAAGATTGGAATTTGTTGGTTCATAAAAGAAAAACAATATATACAATAAGATCATATGATACCCGTTCGCGAAACGCAAGGAATGCTAACTTTTCTTACCTGCATTAATAACTGCTTGGACTTGTCTTTGATTTCCTGCCGTAATGTTAGACAAAAACCAAACGGCTTCCTTGCATATTTTGTCTTTGGGATGAGTGAGCAATGCCGGGAAATGAGATAAGGCATCACAATTAAGAACCACCTACAAGATCTTTTTTGTATAAAATGTATACTCTAACTAAACTATAACATATTATATACCTTATTAATTATTCAATACAATAATCTACCCCAAAGTGTAAAGAACTCAAATTCAGTTAAAATATTTAAGAGAAAATGTATCATATTCTGTAAAGATAATATAGGCTTATAGTTACAATATGCTATTCTCAGAACTACTTAATTGAAAATTTAAGTTTGCTTAAAATTATTATTGCATTATATTGTTCACAATTGTCTGTAAACTGTTAGCGTAAGCTATTAATCATTAATAAATAAATAAAAATACCTTGTTAAGACTAAGAATATTTTTAAAAAGCCAATAATTAATAATAAAATTAATTTTTAAAAGTTTTCTTAACAAAATCTGTTTTTTACCTGAGTTTGTTCATCAGTTCCAGTCACAATATTTCCTACAGCTCGTAAGGCCGCTGTCTGAACTTTAACTTCTTTATGGCTTAACAATGGGATCAATTTAGGTACAACTCCGCTGTCTATTACCATTTGGATCTGTTCATTACCTCCGTCAGTCAAATAGCTGAGAGCCCAGACAGTGTCAACAAGTATCTGAAATTTTACAAATAGATATGAAGAGGAGTATTAAATTCAAAATCGTTCTTATTTAACCAATACGTTTTAAATTGCAACCAGAAATTTGCGTTTGAACTTTACCACTTATTTTTAATTTCTCAAAGAGATTTATTGCCTCACGTATTGTATTTTCTTTGTATGTTACTAAACTTTCTACTGAATCTAGTATTGTTCTTAAATCTGTTCATCTGAATAATTGTGCTATTACCAATGTGGTTGATGATACTTTAAATCATCGACCTAGTGAGCACATTTTGTCTAATGAAATTTGGTACAGAGTGTAACGATGATTTTTTAGAGCAAGATCTCAATGTACAAGGGTTTCCTTAATGCTATTAAACATTCAGTCTGTCCGTAATAAGGTTGATGAATTAAGGTTGTTTGTAGATAGTGTTCATAATCCTGACTTTATACTTCTGACTGAACACTGGTTAAAAGAGAATGAGCCTTTGTTTTTGGATAACTATGATTTGCTTGTAAGCTACTGTAGAACTAAACATGTTCATGGGGGCACAATAATACTTATACATACAAGAATGCTCAGAGCCTACAACTTTGTAAGCGTTGATAGATTAAATTATTTAATTGTTGAAAAAGAGTTTGAATTTTCAATGGTGTGTTGCTCTAGCCTTAACTTTTATATCTTATGTATTTATAGATAACCTGCTGGTGATTATGATGGCTTTCTTTATAGATTGGAAGTTCTTTTGACGCAGCTGCCTCTGCATGCAACAGTAGTATTGACAGGGGATCTTAATATAAATTTTCTTGATACTTCTTCTCTAAATACTCACTCATTATTGGCACTCTTATATTCTTTTAACCTAAGTATGCATGTAGAGTCACCTACACGTATTTCTTTAAATTCCTCAACATTGTTAGATTATGTATGCACCAATTGTGATAAAAATAGTGTAGAGTGTGGCACTGTTGGTGCAGGCTTGTCAGATCATGAGGCCGTTATATGTGAACTTTGGCACTGGCAGGTCTGCGAAACAGTATAAGAGACTCTTTACTAGAAAAAATTATGAAAGGTTTACATTAGCATGTCAAGAAATAAACTGGCGTAAAGTGTTGGTGACCAATACGCCTCTAGGGGAATTTCATTCATTATTGAGAGATATTTTTGTTAAATCGTTTCCGTTGAGAGCAACTAGAAGTAAACATAAAAAACCATGGTTCTCAAGACGTTTAAGGGTTTCATCAAGGAATATGCGCTGCTTACATTACATCAGAAAGGTTGCTTTAGATACCTAATGGTAAATTTATAATATACTTTAACGATTACCGTACAATATTTAGAAGGACCATAAAAAAAGCAAAGCAGATATATTTTAGAAACTGATTCAGTAACTCTAGAAATAGGCAAAGGGACGCGTGGAAAGTTGTAAATGAATTGAGAGGAAAGAAGAGTACCAAATCGGTCGACTCAAATTTAGACTGTAACAAAATAAATGAATTCTATAGCTCTATAGCCGTATATTTAACTAGTTATTTGACTCCAAACTGCGATCATAGGACATTTTTAAATACCGTTAATGTATCAGAATCTTTTTACCTAGTCCCCACAAACATTTATGAAATAAAAGAAGTTTTTAATGAAATTCAAAATAAAAATGCCTCAGGTTGGGATGAAATGTCGGTAAGAATATTCTTACATTTGCCAGATAGCGCTTTAGTGGAACTTGCTGAGGGAATTAATTGTTCTTTTGAATAGGGAATATTTCCTTCGTGTTTAAAAATTGCAACGGTTATACCTTTGTACAAAGGAGGTGATTCAGATTCTCCTTCTAATTTTAGGCCGATATCTTTGTTGCCCACTTTAGCTAAGATTGTGGAAAAATTAGTAAGCGACGACTGCAATCTTTCTTAAATAGACATAACTTACTCTGCGCCGAGTAGTATGGTTTTAGGGAATCGAGGGGCACGGATGATGCAGTGTTTGCGTTCCTTGAGAACTTATATTTGGGTATTAATGATGGAGAAGTGGCTGCAGCGGTATTCTGTGATTTGTCAAAAGCATTTGCCTGTGTCAATCACGGAATATTACTGTAGAAGCTGGAAAAGTATGGAATGGTTTAGATCGTATGTAACTACGCGTTTTCAGAAGGTTAATTTTAATTATAGGAGAACAGATAGAGATTCAATATGGGGTACCACAGGGGTCTGTCCTCGGCCCTTTGCTTTTTTTGGTCTACATTAATGATTTGGCGGGTATTAATATCAAGGGCAAATTCACACTATATGCAGATGACTCAACCATACTTTGGATAGGTAAAAATGCGATCGAGCCTCAGAATTGCATCAATGAAGATCTCACCAAGGTAAAAGAGTGGACTGATGCTAATTTTTTATCCCTTAATGTTTCTAAGGCAAATATAATTACGTTTAAGTGTTCTCTCGGTGATGTTAAACTGGGGAACCAGGCGGTGAACAGAGAGAGTGTAAATACAATTTTGGGCTTATATATCATGTAATCATGTAATTGACCAATAGCAAGCGGTAAACCGATGAAGCTATTGTTTCTCAACTTGTGCCGTTGTTTACACTATATACTTATTATGCACTATAATGGATCATTCTTGCTGCACTTCGTTTCAGTTCTTTGTCCAACCGGTTTTTAAATATATTAACGTTTGCTGCGGTCACTGTTTCCTCTGTAAGTGCATTCCATGAATATACCACACGATTAGATAGTAAGCTAAAGTTTGAGATGCATATCACTAACCTAACCAAGAAACTGGCATCTAATTGTTATGCGATTAGGATTATTGCTAGTAATTTAGATTTCGAAGCAGTAAGAAGTGCATATTTTTCGCTGATGGAATCTCATCTTAGATTCGGCATATGCTTTTGGGGAAGTTGCTCTCAATATTTATTTAATATGTTGTTTGTCTTGCAGAAGCGAGCAGTAAAATATATTTTTAAGGCCAGATTTAGGGACTCGAGCAGACCGTTGTTTATTTGTCACAAAATCCTGACATTGCCTTCCCTTTTTTTGTTGGAATCATCATGTCTAGTTTATAAAAAATTCCAGAGGGAAATTAATTCACTTTCACTGTACAACACTTGCCAATCATGTGTTGCTTATCTACCTATACCAACTTCCAGTCAAACAAAGAACTCTGTTATATACAAAAGTAAAAAAATATTTAATCAGCTTTCATTACGTATTCGAAAAATTAATAGTTATAAGAAATTTAGAAAGGAAGTAAAGGCTCTGCTAGGTTTAAAAGCATATTATTCTGTTAATGAATTTTTTAATCATAGTCTTAACTAACTTTGAACCTGTGATGTTATCTTAGTTTGTTATTTATATGTAGTTACTGTATATTGTATTTTATTTGAAGACTTTTGAATTTGTGTTTGTATACTTACCATGTGCTTTGTCAATGAAATCTTAAAATTTTTAGTGACAATAAAGCTATTTTTGATTTGATTTGATTTGATATTGCGTACTTAGATTTTTGCACTGAAAATATCGAATTTTTTAATTGTATATTTGAAATTATGAGAGTCTGGATTCTGGATTAAAAGCATATATATATATATCGGAATTAGAGAAAACGAAATAGTCGCTAAAATGGCAAAAGAAGCAGCTAATGACGGAACTGTTGATGTAAGTTATAAAACGCCAAATACCGATTTTTATAGAACAATTAAAGAAAAAATGCAGTTTCGATATGATTTGGTCAACAAAGGCATATCTTTTATATGATTAAAATGAAGCTAAGCAGAACACCATGGTTTATGAATCCACACTTCAGCGTAGGTTAAACCACACATCTATATAGTAGATCTGTGGTTAAACACAAATAACATAAACCAATTTTACAATCAGGTAAACATTTCAAAAACCCCCTCACCCAACCAATCATGCAAATCTGCTGACCGACGACAACAAATTTAATATAATATACAGGATGCTAATTCAGTATGTAGCCAAATTCAAGGGAGTTATTCCTTTCTAAATTTTAAGACAAAAGTTCATTTATTTTTGGGATTTAAAAAAAAAACGTTTTTCTTTAATATGTTTGAGAGGGCTTCAGATATTATTTTGAATTTTAGTAGTGCTCATAAAAAATACACTATCTACTTTTAGGGTCAGGGCTAACATATATTTTGATATTTATAACGAAAAAATTACACATGAATTTTAATGACATACTGTTGTGTTAACTGTATTAGTGAATAACTTAAATATAAAAAAAATTATTAAATTACAGTCCTTTACAAAGATGCAACCCGGGAGGACATTGAAAATGCCGAAGCAGAGTGCAACACTTGTGACTATTGCGAGATTTGATATCTGCGAAAACTCATAGATTTGAATGTAATATTTAGGTACCTCGTTGATATAAGTTTTATTGATTCATAATATAAAAAATAGTAAAATAAAGGTTATATAAACTCGAACGCGACTCTAACTCTCGACTTGGACTGATCCAGTCGTCCTTCGTCCCTTCTCCCCTATCATCGGGCCACCGGCTCGGCGGCGGCGGTTCGCTTAGTTCCGCTTGTGGATAATTTTAATTCGGTGTCGTTAGACTGTGTGACGTATGGGACAAATGCAACACAAGAATTTCGTTAAATTCCGTACCCATACTAACGTGCCCGTGCGATAATATAAACATTTTCAATGTTAAATCTTAGAAATCAGTTTTTGAAAATGTATTTTATTTTCCAAGATCCCCTTCCAGGCTATCTATTCAATTAGCGTATTTCCTTGGTTTGTCATTTACTAAATTGGTGTGTAACTACTTTCAATTATAGTATAATTTAGTAATAAGTTAATAGTTTTCTGTCCCTGATGCATTTCCGTTAAAGGGCTAAACAACTTAAGTCTAATATTCTTTTATTTTAGAGAAACCTTTTCTATACTTAAAACATAAATTTCAAAATAAGTAAAATACCTACTCCAGACTTGTAAAAAGCTAATTCAAATAAATGACTATATAGGGTGTTTCAATATTTTACAGATGAATTTAAAAAATTGAATTTTTAATCATTCCGATTAATATCTGGAATCTCGTTTGTTATAAGATAGAGGGTTTTTCCCGTTTTTTTTATTCATTGGAAGTTTGTATGCGTGTTACATTTATAAAAGTACAGAATCAATAAATTTCCATTTAAAACTACATTATAGGATTTATAGGGTGTTACTTTTTTTAATTAAGGTTTATTAGGTAAATGGACAATTTTTTATTTGACAAGATTTCACTAGTTTTTCCGTTAGGTAGGTATGCGTTAACTTATAAAAAAATCCTTATCTGTATGTATATAACTTTTTAAGTGGAGTGTGGAGTTCAGTGGCCTAAACATTTTTTAGTGTCTAAGATATTAGCCAAACTTATTACTTTTTTAAATGGGACACCCTTTACAGGTTGATCTATGCGAATTAAGGAGAGCAGTTTTTTAAGTGTTTTATAAATACAAGTCCCGAGACAAGTCCTTAAATGTTTCATTCTTCAATTTACAAAAATTATCTATTTCTTTGAATGTAAGGAGTTTTGCTAATATTTAGATTGTCTTTTAGTATATTTCTTAAACTTAGCACACGTTGATAGATTTGTTGTATTAAAACGAGAATATCACCACGACGTGCTGATGGGCAATCTTTCAACTTTCCTCGCCACTTTTTTTACTTAATTTGACATTCTTATCAGTAGTATCAAAATATATCTTAAAAGATGTTTAAAATATTAACAAGATTTCTTAAATTAAAAAAGAAATTGGTGTTCATATATTAACACTATTTTCTCAGAATGACATAAAAAACAGCCCTCCTAAATTGGGCAATGTAGTTAGGGACCACCCTGTATGGATTAAGATTAAACTGGAATGTAGTAAATTGAAAATACATACATAATATAGAAAAACATGACTTCTTTGGAGCAAGTCATTATCATTGTGAAAATTCTAATAAACTTCTATCTCTACTAGGTATTACCATAGACCAACTAGGTTGGTCTATGGCCGCGTTTCTTAATCTTTTTGATACGTGGAACCCTTTTCAATGTCCTTTTTTATCGTGGAACCCCTGGTTTGGTTTAATAGTAAGGTTATAATGCATCATTCTGTAAGGGGATTATTTGCAACAAAAAAGACAATTATTTCAAATAATATCTATTGGCTTCAAAAAGTCATTTAAAAATTATTTCAAACATTTATAAAATAACGTATTTGCAGAACTCTTAAGTTTCAATTTTAATGAGATGAGTGGGACTGCTTCTTATTATCGCAGATATACTTAATATTTTATGGATGAAAATTCTCATATCAGATTCGGCATCAAGTTTGTTGCGGTATTTATTTTTTCTCGACACATAAGCTGAGAACCCTGTTTCGCACATATATGTAGTTGCAAATGGTAGTAACGTCAACATGGCCTTTTGCGCCAATTGTGGATATTCATTTTTTAAACTGCACCGGATCTCCACTAACGGCATTAATTTAAATTTTTCTTGCAACGATGAATCATCTGTCATTTCAATAAAAGTTTCGTATTCTTCTGCTGACATGGTCGAAGGTCGTGCATTGGCAATAAATGGGGTTTTAATCCACAATTCATTTTGATATTTAATCTGCTCTTCATTTGGAAAATACTGAATAAAAGCTTCACTCAAATCTGTCAGGTGCTGAATAATTTCTTCAATAAATTTCCCCCCCATTTCAACCCCTTCTTCTTCTAAAAAACCTTTTATTATTGGGAAGCAATCTAACTTGAAAGCAACAATTTTCTCGTGGACAGTAAATACATTTGCCCTGAAAGGTTAAATTCAGTTCATTCATCTTTATCCGTGAGGGAATTTTGACATTAACTTGTATTTTTGTTCTGGAAACTGTTTCCCTAATTCACAGAAAGTATGGAAATGTCGTAAATGCAAATGTACATAACACCCGTAATGGCAGTGAACTATCCCTACCTATACCTACGAGCGCTCTCACCAAGAATTCATTGATTTATGAGAGCGTTAAGATATATAATCATTTACCAGGAATATATAGAGATATTAGGAATAGTAAAAAATTCACATACTCCGTAAAAAAGTTTTTACAGGCTAAAGCATACTATAGTCTAGAGGAATATTACAGTGAAGTATTTTAGAAACGGTATAGTGGTAAGGGAAGTGATAAATTCCATTATCTGCTTTTATTTTTATACAATGTTGTGTAATTATTACTGGGTGACAACTTTATACACCTCATACCCTTCACGTTAGCATCCTAGTTATGTACTTATATTACTTTAATTACTGAATTGTTTGTTTCTCACGATTCTGTAGCACTACTACCTGTGCTCTTGCCATTCAGCGTTAGTCGCTATAGGTACTGATATATTTTTTTTTTTCTCTTTTTTTGGTTTGATTTTTTTAATTTCGATTCTTGAGTGCATTACGATATACTTATTATATGTTTTATCATCAGCGCGTTATAGTTTGTAAAAAATTTATTTTTTGTTTTTTTTTCTCTTCTTTTTGACTGTGAAGACTGTGCTTGTTATATGTTAAGATTTCATTTACAATGTGTATTATTGTTTGTCTCTTTTACTGACTAGTTGACCGCTATTTATTTATTTTGACTTAGTTCAGTTTAGTATTTAAGTCTAACCTTTTTCATTGTTATTCATCCCAGCTTTGTTTATAAGATGCCCTCTTTTAACAATAAAGCATATTTGATTTGATTTGATTTGATTTGATCTTAGTAAAATTGTCGCCTTAATAGGCAATTTTAAGAAGCCAATTTCTATCAAATAATTTACCTTTCAATTCGAAATGGTGTTCTAAAAAAATAGCACGCATTTCGTCTCTTAGCTCAAAAATACGGGTTAGTATCTTTCCTCGAGATAACCATCTGACCTCAGTATGTAAAAGAAGAGATATATGTATACTTCCCATGTCCTCACATAGTATTTTGAATAAACGATTATTTCTTTCGATAGTTCTTTGTTTTTTTAATTTTGTCGAGTCATTAGTAAAAAATCACGTTAGATCCGCGGAACCCTTAAATGATCTTCACGGAACCCCAGGGTTCCGCGGAACACAGTTTAAGAAACGCTGAGTCTATGGTATTACAAAATAAATTAAGTAGGTAAATAATTAAAAATTCAATTTCAGTCCATCATTTTAATAACAATGAAACCATTAGTTTAAGCTTGTTTCTCAAAATAAATTTAAACTATATATTTTTGAAAAGCCAAAATTATGCTTAATTAATATTAAAAATAATATATAGGGTGTTTGTTCCATTTAAATAATCATTGTTCAAGTTTGTGCATTATCCCAAGAATTTAATTTTTCAGAAAAAACCCTACTGTAGCCTGTACATTAACAACTAAGACAGTAATGACAAAAGAAAAAATACCTGAAAAAACTTTCATTTCATAAAAAAGTACTTAGTAAAGTGAAAACTATAACTTTGATAAATAACTCTCAAAACCTCTGACGTGTCAAAAATAGGACACCCTGTACTTAAAACCTTTTAAAAGGCATTTCTGGTTGGTGTATAAAAACCAGTGAATGTTGTGCTGTAAATTACACAAATAAAGCTAAGCTAAAATAGACATTTCTGGTTTACCCTGTAATAAATCCTTATAATTAAATAATTAGTTAAACTACATTGAAAAAACTTACATTAATATCTGTATGATGTATAAGAGCACTCAACGCAGGCAGCAATTCTTCTATAGTGTGAATTGGTGGTGGAGGATCCTTATTTCTACATAAATTAACAATAACCCAAGTAACATTTCTTAAAAATGATATAGGGATTTCAGGCTTAATGAAGGACAAGAGAGGCTCCACTACACCTAATTCAATAACATAGTCTCTAAGCACTGGCCCATCACCAATAATATTTCCCAGGGCCCATACAGCTTGCTCACAAACATTTTGATGTGGTGAGTGTAAGAGCATTAAGAATAATGGTACTGCACCAGCAGAAACAACCTTGTTTGTTTGTGCTGATGTTCCTGAAGCAATATTAGTTAAAGCCCAAGCAGCTTCAAACTGTAAAGGAGGATTATCATGCCGTTCCAAACATTTCACTAAAATTGGTAAAATTCCACTTTGAATAAGGGCATCGATTGGTGGATTTCTATCAGAAGATAATAATTTCCGAGCTGATTGTACAGCCATCAATTGTAAACTCGGATTGTCCACAGCAGCAGCCTGTGCTACTAATTGCTCTAAGTTGGTGTTTGATAAGGTTTTATCAATGTCATCCTCATCTGTTGAGTCAACAATTGGTACATTACGCCGTTTTTGTAACGTCTCCTCTCGCTTATTTTTTCGAAGTTCCACAGTGACTTCGTTTCTTCGCCTTCGCATTTCCTAAAATTGCAAGTATTATTTAAAATGAAGTATTAATCTGACACAGGTCATAGGAGTACCTTGAAACTGAATTCTTAAAAAGGGCAAATGTAATTTGAGTAAAATAAATAAAAATATTGCATAAGTTCATTAAGGACCCGTTTAAAACGATAATTAATTACTTACATCCTGATCTTTTCCTTTGTTCTTGAAATTTTGTAGACGACTCTTGTTACTCGGGTCCGCCATTTTTATGAAAATTTGACAACTAAAAACACGAGGAAAAAGCCGGTGTTCTAAAAAACACGGATTGCCTTCGGAGAAGATCTTATATTTTTTGGGTAATTGGGAAATTTATGTTAAATCGCCCAATATTATTATCCCAACCACATGACAACTTATTTTCATCCAAGAAATAAATTTTATGTTGTAGTTGGTACTGAATAGAGGTAGATTTTTCGGGACGATATTTAAACAGCACAGTTTTGTCCGACAACCGCCCTATACTTTATACACCCACGAAAGTGCGAGTTGGCAAGTTTATTTATAACGTAAACTAAGCTTTACTGTTTTTTCTGTGAGGTATGCTAGATATAAAAACTTTAAACGTCACTTGGAAACAGTGAAATATTGCTTTAAACGTTTTCTCATTAATTAAAGTTTTAGAGGAAACGCGCATCTATAGAAAACAAGACACAGATAGAATAGGACTTATTTCTATGACACAGACGCAACCAAAGAAAATTATAGGCTGCACTTATGAATAGAAGAGAATGACGAGGACGAAATCATTCAATTCATAAATTTGGATGGTGCAAATGACGTAACAAAGACATAAAAGAAATCTGCAGTGACTTTGTGAACTAACCTGAACTACTAAACTAAGAACGAAAGGACTGATTACCTGCAGACCACAATAGCGAATTCCATTGGTAAAAGAAGTGCGGCACGAGTGCAAAATTTGAAAACATTTCAGTGCAAGATTTGTAAACTATTGGGAAACCGGTGCAACAAGCGTTGCACCCATAGAAATAGTCCCCTCCTATTCTATAGTTGCACGTTGCACCGAGTGCAATTAGTTCCACACATGCTCTTGGAGACCGTGCTGCACTGAAACTGGATGAAAATGTCAAAAAATACAATGTTTTGATTTTTTCGATCTTTAAAATACTATTTTGTCTCAACTTTTGTCCAGTGGTAAGTAAAATCAGCCATCATTATTGCCCGAGCGGCAAGTTTAAATCACGAGGAGCGGAGCGAGTAGAATGAAATTTTGCTCACAAACATACTCAATTAGCCCAAAGGCGTTAAAGCAATAAAATAAACTCTTAGTTGTCGCGTTGAGTACCCTCGGTATAGTCAAATTATCATACAATTGATTACTCGTTCCCTGAAAATTTGTTGCGTTATCGCTATAAATTACTCTCAAATACACGCATGCGCCGTAGGCCAATGTACTGGCGTCTGAAAACCTGTGCAGCTCTATTTTTTGAACATCTTCTTTGAATTAGGCAATCCAACGATGTGTCAAATTAGGATTTGCCTGCAACGGCCATATTGAATTCGTTCTACCGAACTCAAAAACATTCAACGAACAATTCAATATGGTCCTAGAAGGCAAATATGTGGCCAAATATACACGGATTCAATGCTTAGTTTTCAGTCGAGTTCTGTGCACCTCACGATCCTAAAAATCGATTTGCCCCCAATTTGACCAAATTATTGGTCAAAAAACTTTAAGTACCTACTAATAAATATAAATGACAGAAAAAGAAACACAAATTGAACAACAATAACTTAATAAAACCAACAAAACCAAAATCGCTGTTTAAACTGACACTGACGTTCACACAAAAATAAAGGTTAGTTTTTCTGACGTTTGCCGTCGACGGCCATATTGGAAGCACTTTGTGACTCCAATATGACCGTGGTAGGCAAACATAACCTGGTTTGGACTGCTTAATAGTCGGTTCTTGTACAAACCTTGACATTGTCTCACTAAAATCTACTAACATTGCATAGTACTTATTCTCTATATCTACTCTATCTGTATCAGTCATATCCGCATCCTCTATTTTTCCCTGAATGTCAGAATATGCAAGAAAAGCTTGTCGTAAAGACAGTTCCCTGTGTGGGATTTGTTTCATTTCTTTTTCATTATTTTTGTTCTCATTGAACCAATTTTGTGTGCGAGTAATCGCTGCGTTTACCCTACCACGCTGCTTTATTAAATCAGCCAAAGCAACTGGTGCTTCCATCTTTTTTCCTTTTTACAAATATATAATTAACTAAAATAAAAATAAAGGTCTGTCTTTACCACCAAATAACTTTATTTGCCCCTCTAAGGAAGAATTAGAATAAATTTCTTAAAGTTGTACTAGTTTCGACTTTAGGGAAAGTCATCTTCAGCAACTATTCATTTAAGAAATTTTGTAATGAAAAGTAGTTAAAACAGTCGGGAGAACAATGGGTGATTCAACAATAAAATACAATGAAATGCAGTTTATGCAACCATTGGAATAGACAGCAGCTTATTATAAGGACGAAGTATCTCAACGGAAGGAGATGATTAAACGCAAGTGGAATAAAAGGCCTTAACCATAATACAGTGATTTAAGAATGTTGAAATTAGAACATGTTGTAAAAGAAATCTAGCTAAATCAACTAGATGTGCAGTCGGCACCGCCCAATAAAATAATACTTTTTAACTGATTGTTTCCCCAACAACAACTTAGAAATACACAATAGGTATATTACAAACCAATACCCTCAAAAACCCTGTATAAAAATATGAATTTAACTTAACTTTACCAATACAATGTTTTATTTTAAACACAAACCTCAAACTAAAATCCCTATGTGACCCAGCAACCTTCACTCACTTATTTGTTAAGATAAAACCCCTAAATTTTCTACCTACAAATGCTTACACCTATATAAAATCATAAACATCAACTCTTTCAAAATCTTATCAACAATAGTACAATTCAACTACTCTACTACAATAACTTTTTATTCACTTACTGCTTTTGTTCAGACTTTACTACCTTATCCAGGTAGCTCACCTGTTTCACTACACTGTAATCACTAGGTATAGTCTCGAACTCACCCCTGTCTCTCCCTTACTGCAACAACTGCTTACTTTTTCACTGACGTAACACTTTTCCTTTTTACAGTGGTTTTATACCATTAAACACTTTGATTTTATTACTGTTATTTCACTTTGTAGACAATTCACTTTTTATTTTTCTTTAAACACCTTAATCTCTGTGTTTTTTCTGCCCAAATCTAATTAAAACATCCGCTGCTCGAAGGACCATTTAATGTACGACTCACGTTTGTAACAATGAGCGACACTAAAAACTTTAACCTGTGTCTTCACAAGTCGACTGGTTTAAACTTTGCTTTACTTGGAAAATAAAATTTATTTTGAATTTTATTGCATTATCATTTAGTGGCGACCACAGCCTAGTGGTTAGTGTGTCCGACTACTAAGCCGAAGGTCCCCGGTTCGATCCCGGGACCATGCATCGATCTTTATTTATTCGGTCGTCACCTCGTGGAAGGCAATGGCAAACCACCACGTAGTAATTTGCCTAGTACAACCTCTCAAATAGTGCCGTTCGGTACCGGCGATAAACTGTAGGTCCCATATACCTGTGAAAAATCTGAAAAAGGCACACATCACAGGTATATGCGAGAGGTCGCCTACGCTCGAATGAGCATGGCACATAAAGAAGAAGAATCATTTATTAACAGATTAATCACTTCATCAGTATATACCCTAGCATGGGTATGACATACTAACACCTTTTTAACTTGGATGCGTCAAACAACCACTTCACTACTTTTAAATACTTTTGTTTAATTTATCATCTTTTTGCGTATTACGTTTAACTGAGCATGGAGCGCATATTATCTCTTTATACTTTTGAATAACACTGTACTTTTATTACTTTCAATTCCTTTTAATCACTTTGTTTTAACGTTCCAGGTTGAACTACACACGGAGCGGCTGCAAGTTAACTCGTTCGTATTCTGCTGGACACTGCTTTGTTTACAAAGCTACTGTCCGTCTCTTACCGTATCCCGACACCTTGACCAATCAGGTCCTAATACGTTGAAAACTAAGATGGCTTCTTTCATGTCACGATACTGTTGTTAGCCAAGAATAGAGATTCGTTGTTACTATGCACGTGGCGTATGTCGTACTTAAATTTGCGTGTTAGAGAATAATACAAAATATCAGACAGGTTTTTTATACATTAGGATTTAACTTGAACATATATCTTTATGGATTTGTACAACGTTGCCACTACTTTAATATGTGGTGTTGCCATTTATATTACGTATGAATTTAATGTATTTTTCTCTGGTCTTTAGCGTTTAGTAGTTGAAGAAAAACATAGTAATTTAGCACGAATGCGGCGTTGCCGCTTAGATTAGTATTGCGTTACATTATATTTCCTAGAATTGAGTTCCACGCTTTTACTTTAACTTTGTACTGGGTCACGACAAAAATATGACGTGTGTCCCAAACAGTATTAATAATTATAAAAAATTTTAGGTAGGTATAAGTATACTTTTTAATCAAGCTACCTACGCTTTGGAATTGGCAAAATATTTTGTTGTTTTATCAGGTGGCTTTGTTATTACGACTTGAATCTGTCCTCCTAATAAATATGGCGAATTATTGTCTCTCATACCCTACATTTGTTATTGATTGTATCGATATTTTACAATATCAAGCATCTCTAATAATCTAATATGTATTGATAATTATCTGGTTGCCTAACCACAAGAAATCACTTTTCAGGTTATATTCATGTTTATGAATTAATGTTGTAGAATCAAAAAATCAAGTTACCTGCGTTCAAATAAGTAGATTCTTGAAGATCGGTCAATAATGGATTTCAATGCCTTATTATTGACCATGGTCAATAATAACTTATAAGGTAGAGAAAAACGATTTCTAACGTTAATAATCGGTCAATAATGGCGATGTTATATGTTAGTGGAAAAATTATTATTATCAACTTTGCTGGAAAAATGCACTCAAGGTATAATCTAAAAAAAATTGGTACTCAAATAGTGCAACTCTTTTTGTGCACTGGTGCAGTTTCAGTGGCAAACCGGTGCCGCACTTCTTTTACCAATGGAATTCACTATGATTTAGCCTCTTTTCTGATGAAAACACTACAAAAGATGGTCAATAGGTGTATGGTACGTAGAGGTTGTGCTTAATGCACATCACAGAACTCAAAAATATGCACATCCCTTACACGAAAGTCAACATGCCTATCGGCGGGGACGGTCAACAACGTGGTCAACAACACTCCATGCCGTGGCGGCAAAGGTAGAGAAGGCTCTATACTATACAAGAATTGCTTTGGTGATCTTGGATGTGGACGGAGCATTCGATAAAGCTAAACCAAAGAGTAGCATAACTTGACTAATTGCAACTCTCTGAGAAGGAGAGAAGCACCGACGACGATTATAGAATGGGTTGAATAACGTTTTATCTGTTTTGTGGGTTGAATCAAAGAGTAACACAACCAATAAGAGACGAAAGTATTGTCGGTTTCTTTAAAGTTTCATGTACCCAAATTCTAACTTTTACTGTACCGTAGGTAGAGACTTAGCAAGTAAAATACAGGGATCTTTAAACTGTGAACAGTTTTTTGTCTATCGGGCTGGACCAGATTCATTCTTTCTTTTACCTGTTGATATCACAAAGCTTAAATCTATTCTGAAGAATTTAAAGAAGAGTAAATCTTCTGGATATGACGATATTACTATACAGTTGTTTCTTGGTTTATCTGATGCAGCACTGGAGGTCTTGGTATGTGCCATTAATCACTCCTTTAATACAGGTGTATTTCCTAATTGCCTTAAGATTGCTAAAGTGGTTCCTTTGCTTAAAGGGGGAGATCTAGAAACTCCCTCTAACTATAGACCTATAGCATTACTTTCAACTCTCTCTAAGATTGTTGAAAAATTGGTAAAGACTCGATTAGTATCCTATTTAACTCAAAAAGAAATCATTAATTCTAAGCAATTTGGGTTTCAAAGTAGCAAGGGGACATCAGATGCCATTTTTTCTTTTCTCGAGAGTCTCTTTCTGGGACTAAACAACGGAGAGATGGCTGCAGCAGTGTTCTGTGATTTATCCAAGGCATTTGATTGCGTTGATCATGGAATACTGCTGTGGAAGCTTGAAGGGTACGGTTTCCGGGGGCACACTCTCCAATGGGTCGAAACCTATTTGAGGGATAGGGTACAAAGTGTTTCATTCGATGGTGTCTTATCTGGGGAACAACCAATATCTCATAAGGTGCCCCAGGGATCAGTGTTGGGTCCAATATTGATCTTAATTTATATCAATGATATGGCGAATCTCAGTATCTCTGGTAAGTTCGTTCAGTTTGCGGATGATGCAACAGTGTTATGGCATGGCTCTGATGCCACAGACTTAAATGCAAGAGTTAATCAAGATATTATTGAAATTAAAAAGTGGTGTGACTGTAACAAATTGACCTTGAATGCTTGAAAGACCTGTGTCATATGAACTTCAAGTGTGATTTAAATAATGTTTGTTTGGATAATAAATCTTAAAATCTTTAAGTAATCTAACTGAAAATAAATTTTTAGGTTTATGCATAGACAACAAATTAAAATTTGAATGTCATGTTAGATCATTATGTGGTAAATTGGCATCAGACTGTTATGCTCTTAAAGTAATAGCAGGGGAGGTTGATTTTAATATTGCTAGAAATGCATACTTTTCATTGATATAATCACGCTTGAGATATGGTTTGTGTTTTTGGGGTGCTTGTACTAAGCAGCTATTTAATAGTGTGTTTATTTTGCAAAAAAGGGCGATCAGATATCTCTGCAATATCAGCATGAGAGACTCATGCAAACAATTTTTTATCAATCACAAAATCCTTACTCTTCCCTCTCTGTTTATATTGGAATCAGTTTGCCTGGTCCAAAAAAAATATAGAAACGACAATTCCACAAATAGGCATGAATATGGGACCAGACAGGCTGACGATGTGCTCTTACCTATACCTACAAGTTCACTGACAAAAAGATCATTTATATTTGATGCCAAGAAGTTGTTTAATCATCTTCCACTAGATGTAAAACAGATTGAGAGCAAAATACTTTTTCGACGCAAAGTTAAACGATTGATGCTTGCAAGGGGATTATGAGGTAACTGACTTCTTATTTGATAGATTTTAAGCTGTATATTGTTTGTTTTTGTATTTATTTCGATTTACTTTGTTACTGTTTATATTAATTAGTTTGATACCATTACTACATATGTTTTTGCTAGTAGTTGTTTACATTTCGTTCTTTTTTATTTTTTGTTTGTAAACACTTTTAACAGCTTTGTCAACAAGTTTTACCCTTATGACAATAAAGCATATTTGATTGATTGATATGACCTTGATAAACTTAGTACACAGTAAAAAATATCATATTCTTCTTATTTTGTTCTATGTACACGGGGAAAAATGTTTCACGCTGTTGTGGTAATTTTATAATTAAACATTTTATGCTGCCCAACTTGATTGTGCGGTGCACCAGAAAGATATTGTCAGGTGAAGCATTAATTAAAATTCTGATTTATAATAAATGCATGTGTTAAATAGCAATCTCCGTCGTTTCACTCTAGATAGAAACAGAAACTTTACTGACAATTTTTATGTTGTAGCAAATTGTACACAAGTATAAAAATTTAAGTAAATATATTATAGTTAAAAATGAATGGTGTATCTCGCTTGCAAGGTCCAAATTATCAATGCCCGTGTATCTCTAATTACAAGATAACTTGTAAGAACACCATTGTTGGAACAATTCTCATTATGAAGTTATGTGGCTGGTATCAGTACCAGAACATTGATAATTTGGACCATGCATTGGGTTAAAAGAATTTCTAATAAACCTGATAGGATAAATGCATACCATGTATTTTGCTCTACTACAGTCACTTCTGAGCTATTGTCACTAATTGGACATTGACGATTTGGCTATTAGCCCTATTATAACAATGTACTGACAGTGATAACAGCCACATAACTTCCATGGCAACAATTGTTCCAACAATGGTATCCTTAGAAGTTATCTATATCGCCCGTGGCTCTAAATACCTAATAAATTAACATACAGTTATGTTTCCAAATTGTTGATAATATAGGTACATACCTGTGATATCCTTAGCAAATCTAAAAAATGATATTCCTTTGCCGGTTTTAGAGGGGCGTTCGGGGTAAGCACACGATATGCCACCTTTCTGCTTCTTTACTCCCGACATTAATATCAAAAGAAATCACTTCTGAATTATAAAAAATCAAGAAAAACTAATTACTTTTCACTTTAAACTGTAGAAAAATAAAGGTTCGTCTAGTTTTCCAGAAGTTAACCAACGATTTGACTGATTGCGATCCTTATCTTGCATATGCGCATAAAAAATTAGAGGCTGGAACGGCCACTTTCGCCTCTTATTGGTTGTGTTATGTGTTACTTTTTGGCTTTGGTTGAATCTGTTGAATCTACACTCATGCAAAAGCGATAGGTGAGCGGCACCATCCGGGACGTTCGGCTGGACATCGTGGTGAGGACTAGTGAGGAGTACTACCCTGAAGGCAATTTGCCAATCTAGAAGTACTTCAACCATCGTACAGGAGTAGGGTTGCCACATTTGATGAAAACAAACACATTTTTAAAGTACTCAGTAGTACTCAGTCCTAATAAGTAATGTAACGAAAAAATTAAATTTATATAAAATTAAAAAAATATCTTACTGCGCGGCGTTGCCACTCGTACATATCGTTTTAGTTAAACGGTAGATTTAACAATATTTTCGACTTTTGATGATTTTCCGGGACAAAAAATATGATCCGGCAACACGTAGTTAATTCCGGGACAATCCCGGCCATGTGCAACTCTATACACGAATGTGCGGACAACAGAAGAGTAACCTTAGTCTTCATTGAACAGAAGTGCGAACGCACTTGGAAGGCTTGAAGAACGGAGACAGGTTTTTTAGATCTGGGTCCCTCGACATTAATACATTGTGACGAGATCGCCGACGAGCTCGCCAGCTCGGAGTCGGAGCTCCCTACAGGAACCCGAAAAAGTTATAGGCATATCAGCAAGCAGGGGCGGCCCTGAGAGAATTGGCTATCATCAACCTTTCCAAGGAGGAATGGCAGCGGACCCCGGGCTGCAGACAGGCCAAAAATTTTATAACTTGGCCCGATAAGGCCGAGTTGGAGTGAATTCTTAACAGGAGTAGGCGTGCCCTGAATCCTCTGGTAGGACTTTTGACAGGACACTGCAAGTTGAGGAACCAGCTACATACGATGGGTGTAGAGGAGGACCCGATTTGTCCGGGATGCTTGAAGGACGAAAAGACACCGCACTGCACGTCCTGTACGGTTATGAAGCCCTCGGAAGACTCAGACGGCAAGTCTTTGGGACAGTGGCGATTCAACCTGAGGAAGTCAGGACCCATGCTTGAAATGACGTCCGGCCTTCACGAGAAGGTGGGGCAGGTTTAGCGAGGGCCTTGGTGGTTTAGTGGACGAAGAAGACTCAGGGGTGAGCAAGAAAGATTGTCCAGCCAGGTCCGTGTGCCTCCCCTCATCTACTAGTACTACTACTACTAGTTCCTAAGTTCGTGTTTTCAATTGAGTCGCGCATATTATAGTGCAACACGACACGATCAGACAGATCTGATGAAATTTGTTTTGCTGAAACCACGAACTTTACAACAAACAGACCCAGATAAGTTTGTCGTTTGTGTCTTGTCTGATAGACATCGCATATGTGCATGGGTAAGAAGCTTTTTAAGCCCAAATTGTTTCGGGCAAGTGAAAATTATTAAAATTTGTATTAGTACAGACTATAGATAGAATAGGAAGGAACCTCTTATTTTTATGCCTCTGACTAAATAGTACTCCGTAAAACAAAGAAAATTGGATTTAATATCTAAGCAACTTTATTATTCTGTTTTTATTATATTGTTTAACTTTTTTATGCCGATGTGGGGGTTAAATAAACACCTGATTCTTATTTATTGTGGTGCAAGTGGTGGTAGATCCGCAAAACCGTACGAGTAAAAATAAAAGTCAATCAATCTTATTTTCGCGTGTACATGAACATACCTATTTATTTAGTTGGGTTGGCGACCACGTAGTCTAGAGCGCCACCTATGTACCAAAAAACTAAACAACTTGAAGTTTATGCCAGAAAAATTGTTATCGGAATAATAAACTCTGAAAAAAGTAGTTTTTTATTATTTTGTGAACTAAATGGTGCTCTTTTGTAACTACTTATGCATTATTTAGGAATATGTCTAGCCTAAAAACTGGTAAGAGTTTATTTTGCAACGGCGATTTTATTATAATTGCTCATTTTATTATTTGGTCCCACCCCCAGGATTTACTGCCTATGGGTTCAGGACCTACCCTACGGTCCTTTTATATTTTTAGCTCCAAATTATATTAGTTTGCATGTTTAGTGGCCACACCGTTCGAAGTAACGAAAAGAGTCAGATATTTTAAGATATATAAATTAGTTTCAGTTCTTATTTAAGAGCTTTCTTCTGTTACCTATTTAAATTATTAAGTATGGTTCAGGTTTGCCAGAAGTCTACAGAGATAGATATAGGCTCAAATGAGTAATTGTAAGTTGTAGGCCAGTCGGAAATAAATTTCCTAGCCTAATGTATAAATATAAATATACCTATGTATGTTGCCAACTGGCAGAAATTTATTTTTTAAGTAAATTGGACCCTTTTAAACCATAACCCAGCGAATTTCATCGTACCTACTTATTTACTGAGAAATGAATCATTTTTCGGAACAAAATGGAGCTGCTAATTAACTAGTTATTGCCCTGTTCCATTTTATAAATGTAGTCAGATACTCACTATTACTCGGAATAAAATGTAATAGGTACGTATTAAAAAAGGTTCCCATAGGTACCTATATAATTTATTAATTGATTTATCTTAGAAAGTATATCCATTCAAGGAATGTAAACTAAATTTTAGTTGCCCTACCTAATTCTTGGACTTCAGATTCTTTCAAATAAGTTTGTTTATCACTTAAAAGTTTCTTCTTTATTAAAAGTTTTGCTTTCTGTAAAAATAATATTAGACTAATAAAGGAGAGTGGTCAGAAGAGGAAAAATTCATAATTGATCAAATAGAGAATAAGTAATTTTAATTTTTTATTTTAGAGCAACATTTTATAACAAAATGTTATGTTGGATTCAAAGTTATGTAAGTTTATGAATAGGTTAGCTAGGCTTCCACCTTTTTCACCTACATCACATAGGTACCTGCAAAGTCATTTTTGATAGAAAATAGGTGATAATTATTTACTAATACCTACTTAGGTATAGGTTGCAGGAATAAAAATGTAATTTGTTATATTAGAAAACTTTTTTAATAGGAGTTTAAACCAGGGTTGAGATGGTTAAAATCAATTGATTAAAATCACGATTAAAATCATGATTTTAATCAGTATGATTTTTTTTTTAAATCATGATTAATTTAAAAAAGAGTTTTAAAATTTTAACACTTAAAATGTATTTGTTCATACAAAAAATAAAACCCAGAGGCATTTTTATGTGGTGTTATTTATTATTTTATTATAATAATTGAAGAGAACAGCTGGTTATTACAAAAAAAAGGGTCCGACTTAGCTTCCAACTTAATTAGTAATGGTAATAATCCTGTGTCTGCAAAATATTTGGAAACAATGTGTCGTGTAGAGCATCTCTCTTTTCTTCAGCTAGTAATGGATATTCTTCTTTGTTTATTGTAGGAACCAAAATATACGCCAAAAAGTGAAAGAGGGTTAGAGCTTGAACATATCTGTTCTTTAAATAATTGATATTGACGCAAGCTTCTTTCTTCTTCAAATTCAAAACTGTCAAAAATAGCCAGTAACTTTTTCCATAGGTAAACTGCTTGAGATAAAAATGCACCTTTTTGTTGCATTACATCCAGTGCTATAGAAATTGGTTTTAGCAACTGTAGAAAATCTTCAGCCATCCTTTTAATACAGATATCTGAAACTTTTTTAAAAATCACTGGATCAATTTGATCTTTATTCTCTTCACATATTAATAACAATTTTGGCCACTCATTTACATAGATCTCAAGACAATTTGAAAATGTATTCCATCGAACATCCTGAGGTAAGACCGATTTCTTGCCCCCTTTTTCTTTATACCAAGCATTTGGCAAATGGGAATTTCTGAAGTATTTCACAATATGTACTATATGTTCTTTTATCTGCAATGCTTCTAAATCTTTGGAGAGCAAACTAAGTAAGTATGCCGAAGAACCATATGTAATTATTATAGGATAATTGGACGACTCGGTAATTTTTTTCTTCATACTGACCATCTTGCTCGCATTATCTGTAACAATACTGGTAACTTTACAGTTATATTCATTTTTGCACTTATTTATTGAGTTAATAGCCAATTCGGCAAGATAGTCAGCTGTATGGGGATAATCAGATGTATCTATGCTTTCTAAAAGAACACTGTTTCCATCCTCTGCAATCAAAACGAACCTCTTTATTTTCTATAGCTCTAAAACTGCAATTTGTTACGTAAACGGCTTTGTCTATTTGTCTGTTCAATTCTTTTTTCTTATCTTGTCCAGTTCGCACAACAAAATAATCCAAATGACCGCTACTTCCACTATTTTCACGTCCACCTACACTTCCCTTTTCACAGTTATCGCTTTTCTGTTTCTTTGCCAACTGGATAATTTTACTCTGGCTAGTTCCAGGCTGTGACTGACAATCACCATGCAGAGTTTCGAGACCACTGCTGATATCACTAGTTTCACTTTTGCAGGTTTCCCAATGACTTTTTAGTCTGACCACTAGACCTTGCAATTCTTTACCACACTTTTTACATACTGCTCTACAACCTAGTTTGCCCACCACTTTTTTCTAAATAAATGCTGCCAAACACTAAATTCCTTTCTGTCCCGGCTTGTCATGAGTTCAAATGTTTTGATAGATTAACCCCTAAAGCAAAAATATTACTGATAACTAAAATATCGTATCGTTTATATAGCCGGGCGTTTTCTGCCAGTTATTACAAGTTTCGACAAAGCGGCAAACTTGTAATACCGCGCGGACGAAATTTTCACGTTAATACAAGTTTCGACAAACTACGCGAACGAAATTTGCATGTTAAAACTTCTCCGGTTTTGCTTCGTATCTGTACTATTCCTGCCTAAAAATATTTGTTTACTTAACAAAACTAAATATAAGCAGTTAGAAATATTTAAAAATAATAATATTTGTAAAAGCTGTTAAATTTTTTTAAAAAATCAAAAAAATCATGATTTTTATCAACCCTGGTTCTTTCTAACAAAGTGTATGTCTACCTTAATAATTTCCAATTTCAATTCAATTTTTATCAACCCTGGTTTAAACTAAAACGTACTTTTCCACGCTGCAGTGTTGCCACTTCTAACAGAAAGTAGTGGCAACTTTCATATTTTAAACTGAACACATTCTCCTGTATTGGACTTATTTTTGCAATCTCTATCAGTTTCTTAACAGTTTCCCTATACCTATCTGTTACCGTTTTCGAGATATTAATTAATTTCCATTTTTTATTTTTATAACGTGCAACTGATATTTTTGAACTTTTGAGTTACTATAAGGCACTGAAAGTTGGTTGAAATTAGGCGCAATACTTGAAGGCTTTTTACACTGTCTTAGTTGCAATGTACATGATGGTCTAAAAATACAGGTATTTTGGTTACTTGAAAAAATGTCTACAATTTTTTTAAAATCAAAGAAATAACATCGGATATAACTTTTTCAAAAAAATGCTTGTAGGTTAGAAACTTCACTAGTTAGGTAGGTATATGGTATGGCTCACATAAATGAAGAACGAATTTTAGCAGCTTTTCAAATCAGTAATAATATACAGTCTTTCATTTGAAACATATATCTGCGTATGGGACATCCTTTAGGATGCAGATATACAATATAAATATAATAATTATTAGTAAATAGTGTTTAAATTTTGTTATATGTAGTAAATAACCAAAAATACGCATAAAAAACTCTAAATCATTTATTTATACTATTGGACCTCATATAAACATAATACAAGAAAAACATTACCTATTTGTTGGGAAAAGAAGTAGTAATATAAAAACTACATGTGTTTGTAAGGGAAATCCTACATAAATTCCTTCATTTTGACTTCAATCTGTTGAATTTCATTGACTATTCCACTCATCATAATTTGAACCAATCAAAATGTAGCAATTTTAGATATTTACCTGTTTTTAATCGGAAAAACCACTACCTTCATAATTTTGCCGACCACACTGACCAATCAGAATTTCAGAAAATAGCTAGCAACATAATTTTTAATCGGCAAAATTTTGTTACCTTAGTTACATTCACTGTTAAGATTGGTAATTAATGACTGACAGTAGATTGTCACTGTTACTTTTGAAAGGTTGTAATCTCACGTAAATTTATTTATTTTTACCAAAGTATGTCTAATATTATTCGTGAAATAATCTTGACGAATACCACTCAAGAAAAAATTTTTTAGGTAAAATTTTCCTCTTTTATATTCAAGTTTGTTTCTTTTTGGCAATTTCGCTCGTGACATTTTTGAAAACCACTCGCCTAACGGCTCGTGGTTTTGTAACAAAAATGTCAATCGCGAAATTGCCAAGCAACAAACACTTATAGCAATCGGAAAATTTTGCCGGCAAAATTTTCTCTCTTGTGGTATTATATACGATAAAATTGTTGTTTATCAATCTAAATATCCAGGTAAGGGCCTAGCGACACTTAAAGCACCGGTTCCCGTCATTGTATGCGGATGACGCATTAATCTATGCGCAATCGTTTTATGCTGAAGCCGCTAAGCGACAGGTCCAGTCGCATATCAACATCCTGGATCCCTATTTTAAAAAATGGAAAATAGCGGTAAATCCACTTAAAACGACTTGTACAACTCTAACGAAGAAATTTACTAATAATCGAATCTTTATACCTTTAAAAATAAACGACACACCAATAACGCCACAAAGACGATTTAAATATTTAGGCCTCACCATTGACGAAAGACTTTCATTTCAACCACATATATCCGAAACCCTTAAAAAAGGCTTTGCAGCAATGCAAAGCCTTTACTCCATCATATCCAAAAATTCCTACTTATCTCCAACGAACAAAGTACTAATATACAAACAGATAATAAGACCAGTACTTACTTACGGCGCTCCCGTGTGGTGCACTGCTTCTAATACTCAGCTGCAACGCTTACTGAGATTAGAAAACAAGATCTTGCGATGTGTTACATCATCAAATAGATATGTAACAGTCGCAGACCTGCACCACATGGCAGCTATCGACGACATAATTACATGCATACGTGACATCTCGAACAAATTTTACATGTACAAACGGGACGCATCACAAATTACAAGAAATATTACAAACAGACGTGCAGATAACGACGGACACAGAGTACATAAACCTCTTTATTACAAATTACAAATATACAATACCCCACTGCCAGACGAATAATAACAACATAAAACAATCATCCGCTGTGGGCGAATGTAACAAGGTCTGTGATAGATAATCTGACTGGGTTTTTTTCAACTTTTCCCAGCGTGCTTGCCATTGACTTTCCAATTTTTCTATAGCTTATTGTGTGTGGACAGTTTGAGAAAACTGTGTTATTGTACTGTTGATCGGTAATCATCCTCTAAACATCCCGTGATGGCACTGCCGGTACGGGTGTTATCTAATCACCATTTAAAGTTCAAAACTATGACCAAATGCCATTCCAACGGCCGCCGGGCTTTAGGTCTGGTTCCTTTGGGCGCATTTCGGGCCATATGCTTATGGTCCGTATGCGCCCAAAACATGTAATTAGTCCTAAGTTAGCTTTAGTGTGTAAATATTAGGTTAAATAGGATTAAGTTAGTCATAGTTAAAATTGTATAAAGAAATAGGTAAATAAAGGATTTAAAATGGAATGGTTCCCGTTAGATCACCGAAGTTAAGCGGTGTCGAGCGCGGTTAGTACTTGGATGGGTGACCGCTTGGGAAACACCGCGCGCTCTTGTCTTAGGGAAGAGTGTAAAATGAATCGACATCAAAACCATCCTATTCACGCCGGACAGGCCGGATGAGATCGGATATCTCGTAGGATGAAGGTGCCGTTTCACGCTCCCCAGTCGGTAGACCGCACGATTAAAAACCGTACGGTCGATGACCGGTTCAAGATGGCCTCTGATACGCCGACGACCGTAAAAAATAGTAAATTAAAAAAAATCAATCAAAATATACAAATTCTTAGCAAATTAATGTTTGTTTACAAATAGATGTTGTCAAATGTGACGGGAAACTCTGGACGAAATGCCACCGCAAGGCAAGGACAACTTCACTATATTTACATTGGTCAAATGGGCAAGGCGCCATATAGTTTATCGACCAGTAAGCCTTTCCATTCTGCTTTCTAGGCTGTCCAATTACGGGATTGCCGGCATTTTACTCTCTTGGCTGCAATCATACCCCTCTGACAGAGAACAACAGGTTAAGATCGCCGATTATCTATCTGAGCCATTTAAAGTTACCTCGAAAGTTCCCCAGGGATCTCATCTTATTTAATCTCTTTATTAATGACTTGGGTGGTATGTTGACCTCTCACCACTTACTATTTGTCGACGATTTGAAAATTTTCACGCAAGTAACATCTCTTCAAGATATCGTCTCGTTGCAAAAAAAGATATCATCACTGTGTTTTTCTGGTGCCAACTTAATGACATGCCACTGAGTATCGACAAATGTTTATTTATTTATTTATATGTTGCTTTATGAAGTTCAGCAGATCGAGAAAATTGTTCCCTCATCAGTATGTCATCAATAAAGGTGACTGGTTGAAGATCGTGGGGTATACTTGGACACACAGTTCACATTTTCTGAACACTTTCTTTGAAACACTGAAAAAATGACGTCCAAGGCGAGCAGGATGCTGGGGTTTGTTAAGAGATCGTCTAGGGCTTCAAAAATGTAACAGCTGTAAAAACATTATATATTTGCTTTGTCAGATCCATTTTGGAGTACTCAAACATAGTTTGGTAGCCGTACTATGATATTCATATCAATAGGCTGGAAAATGTTCATGTTTATTAAGTTTTCCAGACATATTCTTTTTAACTCTGGAATCAACTTAACCGACGACCAGGCTATGGCTTATCCAAATCTGACAACCCTTTCCCGCCAAAAGGAGTACTACGATGTCTGCTTTGCCTTCAAAGTATTGAACAATATTATTAAGAGCCCTGAATGTTTGGAAACTTTTTATATTTATGTTCCTAGTTACCAGACTCGTAATCTTTCACTCCTGCATGTTCCATTTTGCAGAACGAATTATCTGGCACATAGTCCTATAAACAGCATGTCGACAAATGTCAATACATTTTATGGTTCGTTACTTTAATCAGCCTGATAATAAATTTAAAATTCTTTCCAAAAGGGTTATCCTAGATTAGGTTAGTTTACTTAATTCTGTAATTTGTAAATGTTTTATATGTTGAAAATTTTGTTACGTAAATAAATAAATAAAAAAAAATAAAATAAAATAAATAAGAAAAGTATCTAGGAAACCCTTTTACCCAACGTTGGGCATACGGTAGGCATCTAATCTTGGTCCACTAGTATTTCTCATATCTGTGAACAGTGTCACTGTAGTTATAAATAATGCTTCATACTCCAATCCATAATACCAGAAACCTATTGTATTATTGTATAATAAATAAATAAGTCAAGTACAATTAACAATAAATAAATTAATTAAAAAATAAACGAACAGAGATTGCAAAAATTAGTTTATATACGAGGTGTTTCGTTTAAAATGTTCAAAGTTGCCATTATTGAGATTTTGCTAGCTGCATAGAGCATACTATCTGTAATGCAAAAAAACGAATTTTTGAGCATCTCATTGACTGGTTTATAAACGTGCTCCATCCATTGTGAGTCACCCTGTATATTGATAATATTTCTTTGAACGAATATACCCATTTTTTGCAAAATTAATCATGAAATAGTTTTCCATATGCAAGGAGACACAATATAAATAATGCACCAGTTTAATGACAACCCACTGTTATCATCCAGGAACCAATTTAGTAGGGACAAAATAAAAAAATATATCCTTAGCCGTGGGTTTATTGCTTATTTATAAAAATCTTATAAACTCGTCCGCCTTTCTTTAATTATCTCTCATTAATATGATGCTACTTAAATTCAAAATTTTTTACATGTATTGAAATTTAATGAAATGGTTGGCTATAGGCACATGCTTTAAACATATCAATTATTGTGTTTTGGAATGCACATGTTTTATGCATGGCGCTAGTTTCCTAGAATATCTTTGAAATATTTAATTGTTGTAGAATAGAAGCATGTTCACTAGTACTTGGTAGAGTTGTGATTATTGGTCATGTTGGAGACTAGATCTATGAGAGGAATACCAGAGAGCCCTTGGCAAACTAGTACTAGTTACGGATTTAAGGTTCCTTCACAGCAAATGGCTGCACCCAATTATCGCCATGGTATGTATTTTTATTTGTATTTTATGACCTATTTCTGGACCAGATGATTATCATTTTAGTGTGTAGTTAGGTTTTGTCTGCTTCATAAATAAAAAATAACAAATTTTATTGTATGCATTCTACGAATTGAGACAAGTTGTACCATTCAACTGCTAAACATGTTTTTTCAATCACGTGTAGGGTCCGTTATGAAATGGTTGGGGTGCTTCATGGTATGCTGTTTTATTATTAAAAGTATGCTGTTAAAAATCAAGATTTATCCAACAAATTGACTATTCAGTGAATCCATATTATACATACATAAAAAAACCGTTTTAAGTTTTAGCCACAGAAACAAAAAATATGCGAATTTTATTAAGCATCATAAAATAGGGACAAAGTCGAGTCAAAACAACAACTTAAACCTTAATATTAATTAATTAATAACACTTTATTTTCTCGGTCTCTTGACTGTTTTTGGAATACATAGTCACTTATTTTCTTTATATACAGGGTTCTTGAAAATGATGAGCAAAAAACTTAGGGGTAACCGCTAGAAAAGTTAATAGTTAAAGTTAACATTTTTTCAAAAACAAAAGAAAAACGGAACTGGGTAACTTGCCGATGCTTTTTAAATTTGTGACTTACTTAATTATGTATGTTTGTTCCGAAATTGAAGGTGGCCTTTGTACATTGTAACCTTAAGATAATGCCCCAAAGTTTTTTTTTTGAAAGTCAAAACATCTTTTAAATATCTTCTTTGTCCAACTATAAAATTAATGGTTTTCGAGAAAATCGCGTTTAAAGATTTCCATGCCATTAACGAAACTTAAGCACTTAAGCTTATGCTCAGTATTATCAAAGCATGCCTTAAAAACATAAGAACGTTGGTAATACGTTTGCTAACTTCAAAAATAAGCGGCAAGCTACCAAAAATGTTATCAAGCAAAATTGATTTTGAAAAACAAATTTTGGACACGTCTTTTATTTTTGGGTTTTCAAAAAAATGTTATACATATTATCTTTATTATTAATTTTTCGAGCAGAGTTACCCCCCAAGTTTATTTTTTATCGTTTCCGAACACCCTGTGTAAGTAGTAAAGTAATACTAGTAGAGAGCCATATACTTTATAAAAACACTTGAAATATGACCATTGGCCAACGGTCAGTTGACTCAGAAGCTTCGGTAAGTTAGACTTATATAGAAGGAAATAATTATCCATTTACTAATAATTGTAGTTTTAACTGATGGCTAAATATACAAGATGGGTTTTTTTAGTTCCTTTTAGTACATATAGATGGTACAGTTCAATACAGCAACAAATCAAAATTTGACCATTTTCAGACTATTGCAGAAATTAGTTCCTAAGTAGTTGTTTTATCAGTTCAATACAGCAACAACTCACTAATTTTAAAATTCCCGCCGCCAGAGATAAATATTTCTTATATATAATTCGGTTTACAACGTTCTCCGACGTTTTCCGATTTTCAGTTTCCATTGATCTCGGTCTTGTCAGAGGTCTTCCCCCAGCTCTCTCAACCTCATCTCCTTGTCTATCTCTTTCCAACTTTTCCTGCGTCTCTCTCGTTTTCGTCTTCCTTGTGGGGTCCATTTCAGTATCTGTTTTGGGAGTCGTTCCTCGTTCATTCGTTGTACATGTCCATACCACTTCAGTTGTTTGACCCTAATATCATCCATTATGTCGTGTGTGACTCTCATAATCCCTCTAATCCTCTTGTTAGTAACTATCCATCCTTAATCTGCCTGCTGCTTGTCTCCAGTAGTCCATCTTTGTAGCCCTTAGTTGTCCTTCGGCTCTTTCTTTGATTTGCCATACTTCACTACTATATGTGACAATACTCTTTATGATTCTATCAAATATTCTTTGTTTATTTTGTTTTGATACCTGCTGTTCCCATACAGCTATGATGAATGGAATACTGTTCTAGCTCTCCTTCCCTGCATGTTCCTTTCCTTGATTGCTCTGTCCAGTGTACCATCGTTTGTGATTTTTGTTCCTAAGTACAAATAGTTTTGACATCTTTTTATACATTGTCCATTTTCTAGCATAAGGTCTTGCTGCACGCCCCCAATACACATGTATTCAGTTTTATTTATATTTACTTCTAAGCCTCACTTTTGATATTATTTTATTAGCTTTCTTGTCATATACTCTTGATCGTCGTACTCTTGAGCCACCACTATCTGGTCGTCTGCGAAGCATAGGGTATACAGTGTTGTCTCATTTAGTGGGATGCCCATTGTACTATATTTTCTTCTCCAGGGTTTAAGTGCTTGTTCCAGGTATATTTTAAATATTGTGGGTGAAATGCAACACCCTTGTTTAAGTCCTTTATCTGTTTTAAAACCTTTCGAACTTTGTATTCCGATTTTAACCTGTGTCCTGTTTTCCTCATAAAGGTTTCTATCAGTTGAGTGACGCAAAATAGGTGGTCTGTGTCTTTCCGCTCGGCATCGTGCCTGTTTTTTGGCTTCCATGTCCCGATATTTCAGTTCAATCTTTTCCTTTATGATTTTCCCATAAACTCACTTAGGGTACTAGTGACGGTAATGCCTCTGTAGTTCTTGCAGTCATCATCCCGCTTTCCCTTCTTGTGGATGGTTGATATTACTGATGTTCTCCATTCTTTGGGTAGGTACCATCATTTCATTTATATTTCCTTGGAATAGATTTGTGAGATGTTGGTAAAGCTTATTTGTTCCATTTTTTATTAGTTCCGCAGCTATGTTTCCAGGACCTGGTGCCTTTCTATTTTTTAGGGCTTTGCAAATTCTTGTTACTTCGATTGTGGTTATTCTAATAGGTGATGCTAGTATTTGAACCTTTTGATCTTGTTGTTCTTGAAATTGTCTTCCTTTAGTAGTTTAGAGAAGTGTTTGTCCCACTGTTTAAGCGAGATTGGCTCTATTATGTCTCGTTTCTTCTCTCGTCTTAAGAATCTTATAATTCTCCAGCTCTCTGTGCTCTTCTGCCCTCCTAGAAAGGTATTGATTCTGGTGCATTTTGCTTTCTATGTTTCGTTTTTCTGCTGGGTTATCTTTTTTCTAACCTTTGCTTGAGCTTCTGAGTATTTTATTTTGTCTTCATTTGACTTTGATATTTCTTTATTGAATTAAAATTATTTTAAGATTTTATTAGTTTAATACCACAACAACCCTTCTGTTTTTGTAGTTCAATATCGTCACATCGTCCTCTTTTATCCATTAACCACAAAAAAATCAAAATTAATTTATAACGAGACATTAAATATCTTTGATGCTATAATGAATAATCTTAAATAATCGATTTTTCGAAACAATCGTTTTTGACTTGTTGCTGTATGGAACTGGACCATCGAATGTTAGAAGTATATTATGACGTCCTAAAGTGGATAACAGAGGGTAATAAATATATTATTTTTTGTTTTTATTTTATTTCTCTGGCCGTTCTCAAGATAATGGCCTTACATTTTGCATGTTCAATAATAATGGGGAATATTAATTTACAAGGAATAGCTTTTGGGTCATGATCCCTGTAACCCTAAATACATTTTTCTTTGTAGTGACACTGACGTTTTTTAATGACGCAGCAACTGCATGCATATGTACAAAATTTAAGTTCATAATCTTAACCGACAGACTAAGTAAAAGACAAAAAAAAATTAAGTAAAATTTTGCACCTCAAAAACTATGTAGTTTAGGAAATACGTTTATATGAACCAGAAGGATTACATCCTGCATTTTTAGTATTAGCCATAAAGTAACCTGGAAAGAAAATAATAATCACATCCCATTGACTTTATTTTATCTTAATAATTATTAATAATCAGTTTAATATTACTCACGGTCATAAAGATAAAAGAGCAACAATTTACAAACAAATTAGTCTGAAATAATTACGAGAAGCTGGTTATTTTGGTATCTTAATTTAAATTTTTTAAATAGAACCTAGATAGGTGAACCAATTACGTTTTATTTATTTATTTAATTCTTTAAGCATTTGTGTCTAATAGGGTTTTACCCTCGCTTATATATACAATATGAGTAGGTAATCAATGACATAATGGTGGTAATACAGTGTGCCTGGTAAGTATATGGCATACTTCCAGGAACATATAGGGGAGGTCAAAATAACCCTAATTTTTCATACAAAAAAAAATCATAAAGTGCCCCTTAGCGTAGATACAAAGCCCCAAGGCGGTACCCAGCGACTTACCTATTCCTCTAACTTTTGAACCAACATGTATAATTTAATAAAAATTTTAAGTTTTATGTAGGCTATACAGACTCATAAAACCATACTACAGTTGATGTTTTACATCGTCAGGGAAGTCAGGAACAGACTCGCCACCACACTCATTGGGCCAGAATTTTAACAGGTGTCATTTTTCAGAGCTGAAAACTTCATTTTTTAAATACTCTAGTCATTCCTCTTTAAAAGATACATTTTCAAATCAAAGTGTGCCGCATAAAGGAAACATTGAAAGGGTTGACATTTAGGAAATCACTTAAACGCAAGAATGTTAAAAATGTGAAAGATTTGCTTTTTCTTGGGTACTTCGGCAGATTTTCGAAATGGGCGCCTTGTACCTCTATACATTTCCTTAGCCGACGGATGTTTCCTTGTACTGGAAACAACATTCCAGGATTGTTTCGAATTTCGTTGAAATGGCGTGTTATTCTTTCTATCAGATCTTCCCTGGTGTGAACTGGCGTCGAATATACAAGCCTCTTTAAATTTCCCCATAAATAGAAATCCAATGGAGTCATGTCGGGCGACCTCGGTGGCCATAAAAGAGGCCAACCTCGCCCTATCCATCGATTAGCACGATTAGCAAAAGTATTTCATAAGTCGTGACGAACTAAACTGCTAAAATAAGGCGGTGCACCGTCGTGCATATACCACTTCTGGTTTGTAATTTCTAAGGGTACATTTTCTAATAAACCGCTTAAGTTTGTTGCAAGAATTGCAAATGCATGGCACCATTTCTGCCAATAATCCCCGCTTACGTGTTAACCATGAACCTTTGTTGGTGCTTTTCTGTACTGTTGCATGGGTATTTTCTTCATATCAGATGTTCAAATTATGTCAATTTATTACTCAGTTTCGGGTGAAACCGGCTTCATCGGTGAACAAAGTTTTTAAGTTTCTCTTAAGCTACGATCAACCCTTTCAAAAGTTCTTTGGACGGTAAACGTCGATTTGGAAATGTATCAGAATAAATTCTTCTTGCTTCCACACAATTGCCGAGTGCCGTCCATAAATTAGATGTGATGACGCACTGAGTTAATTATCTAGTAGTTACATTAATTTTTACTGTGTGGCCTATAGCGTTTCTCACTGTTTCGTTAATTTTCTGTCACCCTTGATTAGAACAATTGTGTTTTTAATCCTTAATGCAGGTTATGGTAGCATATTACAAGGATTGATGACAAAGACACTGGTCGATACTTAACGTTTACATTACTTACTGCTTTTTCACATTTTTTCCCTAACTAACACTTTAAAGTACATCACAAAAACGCGCCGGTGTCGTAGGGAATTTATTTTGTACGTTATATAACGCGGAATCGCTAGCTGCTTAGTTCTACTTAAAAAGAAACCATTAATTGCCCAAAAAGGCCTTAAAATCGTGGAGCGTACGTAATAGCAATTGCTTCACGAAGCCATCTTGGAATGTACTACTCTCTCCTGACCGTTGCGCCGTGCTTCGTCTTTCTCTCTCGACCGGCGCGCGATACGACCCAACCTACTTTCGCCCAATAGGGAGCTAGCGTCCCAATATTGACGTTTTACAAGTACCGCCGTGACGCGCTTTTGACTAGCTACGTGACTGAATGCAAATAACTACGTGAGCAAATTATAAGTCTTATGTAATTTACAAACAAAAATGGCAGAGATTGAAATCGCACGCACACAGCATTTATCAACCTATTCTCTTTGACGTGTTAATACACGTTTCCCCAATAAGATGCATGTCAGCATATTCACTATAGGAATAATCCTCCATCACTTATGTCTTTTGTACTCAATCAAGGCGTTAATTTAGAAAAGTGCTGTCAATAACACATTGTTAACAAAATAAAAACGACTGGTGTTTTATTGTAGTATTCTGATTTATTATTTCAATACCCGTTATACAAAAAAATTATTTTCTTCGAAAACGACTAATTTCATCAAAACAAATGTACAGTGCCTTTTTCTAAAGAGGAATGACCACAGTATTTAAAAAATCAGTTTTGAGCTCTATAAAATGACACCTGTCAAAATTTTGGTCCAACAAGTGTGGTGGCAAGTCCGTTCCTGACTTCCCTGACGATGTGAAACATCGTAATATGACTTTATGAGTCTTTATGTTTTACCTATCTATTATTGATCTATAATACCTTAGAAACGGAATATGTTATGATAGCAATAATACCTGCTATCACACCTAGGGCATTATAAGCGGGCATTATGATAATAACATATGTATTAAAATAAAATCAATAACTTACCAGTTCCTGGAAATATGCCATTAAAACGTTTTCGGTTATTTGAAGAATTGTGTTCGTATCTTTCCAAATACCAAATATGCCATACTCCCGATCATACTGTTGCCTTGATTTAACTGGCAAAAGATTTTCGGTCGCTTTTATGACCTTTTCTCTTATATTTTGTGGAATTTCTTCCATTTTGAGCAAATCGTTAAATAAAAAATGCCAACTGACTAACTGACAGAAACATCAAAGTCAAACTTAACACCAGTCATTATCTACTTACGTATACAGGTACAGGTGCAACTTATTTTTTATATTGCGAATAAATAATGTAATTAGTCATTGAAAAACTCTTTTTTAGGTAAAACATAAAGCATTGTATGCACCACGGGCTTTACTGGACTATAATGCCCATCAGGCAGAAACCTATCCCTCGGGCCAGAGGCCCTCGGGCTATTTCTACCTTCAGGGCATTATAGTCCCCGTAACGCCCTTGATACATAAATAGCTATTATAGCCTACATAAAATATTAAAATTTCATTACATTATACATGTTGGTTCCAAAGTTAGAGGAAAAGGTAAGTCGCTGGGTACCCCTTTGGAGCTCTGTATCTCCGTTGAGGGGCACTTTAGGTTTTTTTTTTCTATGACAAATTATGGTTATTTTCACCTCCTCTATATGCTCCATAGAGTATGCCATATACTTACGGGACACCCTGTATAAGCATAGGTATTTGTTGTAGGTCTCTTATGTTTGTGATTGCAGTTATGGTGCGAATTGTTAGGAAACTAAACAAGTCTGTGCAGGCAAATATATTAGTTCTTATCTTCTCTCTGAGAGCACCGTGTCCATGGATGTTCTTTAAAGTCCTTCAATGGCGGTTATATGTAGTCGCTATATTGTGGTAATATGTGAACCATAATGAACATATTAAAACATAATTCTAACTGTATTGATTAACTTAACTACGCGAGTTTAAAGTTGCACTATTGTATTGAACGGTTAGAATCTCTGGAAGTAAATGGGATTTTATTTTGACAATTTGGCTGCGGATTTAAGAGATTCTTCTGTACGTTTTCTAAAATATTTTCTATGATGCGTTGCTACCGGAACATACCGACAGTGATAGCAACTTTGGAATTTTAAATTAATTACCTTATCTATTATTTTATTTTTAGAATCTCTGTTAGTTTCTTAACAACTTTCTGTATTATTTTCTTATTAATACCTATGGTCTATTTCAGAAAGGTGTAGAGTAATAAGAGCTCATTGGGTATGCAAAGGGACTACAGAGTGACATAACGAATATTTAAGCTACTTTCATAATTTGGCATTGATTTCATTGCAAAATTCTTTCTTTTCATCAAGTGCAGGTAGTACCACCCGGGTTTGGGTCAATTTATGGGTTTTGCCTATTGTTTTCCATTCACAACCACTGAAAATGGTGTGACAAAGGCGTGCCGGTAGGATATTCGTAAAAAGGAAAGAATTTTATTTTAACAGATTAAAAATTAGGCATTATGTACATAGTATTAGCTACACTTATTTTTTATTAAACATTTAAAAAAAATACATTATACAGAAAGTATATTATAAAAAATCATAATATTCTTTGTCATCCGAGGAACTGTCATCTCTTCTTGACGTTATAATTAACGGGTCGATCCCACATTTTCTCCTCTTCTTTGATGACATGATGGACTGTTTTTCGCCAGTTCTCTGGTGTCACTTCCTTAATGACTTGATCAAACAGTAGCTTAACGTCTTTCATTTTGACTGTCGTGTTGTGTCTTGCTACAAATCCTGGGTACATTTAAAATAATAACTTTTTCACTCACTTATAGTGCAGAATTATTGGAACATCTTTTTGTTGGTGTGAATGTCGCCATTTTATTACTAATCTTATAATACTGTGAACACTACATATACGGCTTAACAGCAAATACTGATGCGTCAAACTAAACAAATATACTTATTAAGGTCATACACACACAAGATATATGAAGTTTATTCCAAATTACTACCTATTTATATGATCCAGCCAAAGAGGCCAGAGCCAAACTCGGTACCTGTTAAATGGTACCTGTTAAACGCAAGACGTAACTTTATAATCTACTGCCTAACTAATCCCTACACAATATTTCGATTTTGACACTTCAGGCCAGAAAACATACCTTTCCTAATCCTCCTACGTAATTACTTGAAATTTTAATATTACAAACAATACTATTTTATCTTAATACCCGTTAACCTAATTCTCTAAAATTTTTGGTTAGTTAATGCAATTTTTATTATACTAGGGTTACCTATACCTATCTTTTACGGTTTCCCCTAAAAAGCTAATTTTCCTTTAGCACATAAACGTAATGCTAATTTTCTCATAGATTGCCTTGGATGCCGCACCCTACATCGGGTTGACCAAACATTTCAAGATCTAGATCCAAATGAAATTAGCTGCGTCACAGAGTGCAATCAATAATTTCATTGTGTTTTGTTCAACTTTAAAAGCGCAAAGAAACTATAATAACTGAAACCGCTAAAACAACTATAGAGTTAATCACGGACAAACGTTTTTCTATTTTTTTCAATGTATTCAAACACCCTCTAAAAAAATTAAGAGAAATAAGGTTAACATACAATTTTTAAATGCAAAAAGTTTATTACATTTTTTTTGGACAACTTCAAAGGTATTTACCTGTTTGATGTACGACAATTCTGAGGCTTTGACAGACAGACTTTAGTAACGTCAACGGCTGGTAAGTAAAAATGGGGGCGTGGTATATTTTTAATCAACTTTAAGAAATTGTTCTGAAGCTTAAGTGCTAGATAAAAATGTCCAACGGCATTATTTAAGTTCCTTAATGTATTCCTATATGTAAATTTAAAAGAAAAATCATTTATTTAATAATTCAACGGTTACACCATTTTTACATAACAAATACATTAAAAGTAATATATTAACAATAATTTAAAATTTAAAATAATATTTATAAAGTTTGTTGGCCAATTCAGAAGAACGCAGATAAACACAGATAAAATTTGCCCAGAAGAAAAAAGAATGTGAAAATATATATACAGGGCAATACATTACATGTGCAGAGAACTTCATACAATCTTAATAAAGCTGGATTTATAAACTCGAAAAGTTGGTGAGGTTGAAGTTATGATCAAGTTTGTGAGGTCAGATATTCCGAACTCCGAGCGTAAAAAAAAACCAGCTTAAAACTTACAGTAATACATGATTTTTTAAGAGAAAACAATCTGTTTTACTTGAGATTTGAACCCATGAAATCCACGTCTATACAATCATTGACATATGTTACCAGCCTATTCATAGGCCTATTCTGTGCATGGCGCGTATTGCACACATACGAGGACAACAGAGGGCACCTTCTCAAATTGCGACTTGAAACATGAAATTTTACTGTACTCAAGATATGTGGTTCATCAATAAAGGAATTAATTACCTTAAACATAAAGCACAAATCTAGGTACTTCCTGCGTTCCTCCGACGTGTGCAACCCTAAGCTCCTTCCCACCTGGTCAGTACTCATATGATTGCCCTCCCCCATTCGATATCTAAGACGAGACAGAAATCTGCATTGAATAGATTAAATGCGACTCTTGTGAGTTTCATAGTATGTATTCCAAATTGTAGAACCATACCCCAGAATAGATCTGACATGATGTATAAAGCATAACAACACAGTTTAAATTTTCAAAATCACATGACATTCTTAAGACCATCCCCAGAACTTTATTAGCTCTGTCCATAATGTGCTGAACATGATCAGTAAAGCGAAGCATGCTATCAAAGTGGACACCCAAGTCTCTCACCAGTGTTACCCTTGGCAATTCTGCATTACCCAATCTATATTCAATAGGTGACCTACCCCTAGAAAAACCTATATAAGAGCACTTTGACACATTTAAGTGAAGGTTGTTTATATCGCACCATTTCATTAAGATTTTCTTGCAGACCCGCATAATGATCGTGTGATTTAATGCAGCGAAACAACTTAAGATCATGTGCAAAGAGTAAGTAATTCGACTAAATATCATTCACCAGTAGCAGAAACAATTTAGGACCCAGATGAGACCCCTGAGGGACACCTGACATAACCTCAAAACCAGATGAAAGCACATCACCCATCCTTACCTGCATCGTGCGATCTCTCAAATAAGAACTCAGCCATGACAAAAATAACCCACCAATTCCAATATTCTTCAGCTTATCCACAAATATATCCTGATCCAAAAGGTCGAAAGCCTTACTAAAGTCAGTATAAATAGAGTGTACCTCATATCCATTGTCTAATGCATCTGATATGAAACTAGTGTACGCGAAGAGGTTTGTCACAGTTGAGCGAGCGCCCACAAATTCATGTTGGAATTCTATAATGACATTCCTAAGGCAGTCATCTATAAGGGGGCATGACCATCCTCTCTAGAACTTTTGGAATGGCCGACTGTATGCATTCAGGTCTGTAGTTAGCGACATCACATTTATCCCCTGACTGAGAGATGGGGGTAACAAAGGAGTTTTTCCATTTAGTAGGAAAAACATCCTGAGAAAGATATTTATTAAACACAAATAACAAAGGTTCACAAAGTGACACAGCATATTCTCTCAAAAACAAGTTTGGGAACATATTCGGACCCGCATCTTTATTTATATTCAATGACAAGAGCATGTTCAGCAGATCATGGAAGGCAAGCTCAATTACATTGATTGTATTTACCATATTATAGTCCGTGCTAGAACCTTCCCACTTATTGCTGTTTTTAGTAAATTTTTCATATATAGATCTAAAATTTAATGCGAAAAGCTCAGCTAGTTGCTAGTCTTGTAAGAACATTGATTGAGGAAAACTACTGTCTTTCCTTGTTCTACTTCTAATAAATTTCCAGAATTCAGTAACATTTTCATTAATTCTTTGCTCTACATTACTTATATAGTTAGTATAATAGTCACTAGTTAGCCTTTCACATTATCTGCGCAAATAACTAAAAACCAAATATTGCTGAGCATCACCTGTTTCCTTGTATCGTGTCCACATTTTAATTTGATATTATAACGTTGCCTTAAGAGTTTTAAAAAAAAGTTAAATACATAAATTTCTTGCATTGACGTAAAATTTTTATGTATACAGGGTGTTTCGTTTTCCCCGTCCAGGCATCAACTTTCTTATTTTAAATGGAACACCCTGTATATTGATAGGTATTTAGATTCCCTTTAAAGTTTTATGTGAATTTTGTATGACCTTTAATATGCCTATTTCTTATCGTTTAGCCAATATTTATTTGTTAATAATTTAAAGGATAATTATTCCAACAAAAATATTACAATTACAATTACAAATATTTACATAAATTGTTGAAAATGACCTCCATTATTTTCAATAATGATTCAATGGATTGCTCTCAAGAAATAATTCTTTACATTTACGAATACTTCAGGTGTTTCTCGTAAATCGTTTACCACTCTTCTAACATTAAATATAATCTCATTTAAATCACTGCATGGAGTTTTATATACCTCGTTTTTAATGTGACCCCAAAGAAAGTAGTCCATTGGGGTAATATCAGGACTATTTGGAGGCCACAGGATTGTGCCATTCCTTCCAATCCATTCGATATAATTTTGGTTCAAATAATCGCTAACTTCCCGAATATTATGCGGGGGAGCCCTATCCTGCTGCCACACAATAACTGCTACCTCGTTTAAGGGAAGATTTTCCATTAAACTATCTGTATCATTTTGAAGAAAATTAAGGTAAAGTCTGTGCGTTTTAAGAAGTCCGCTAAGCCATAAAACCTCTTGAGCATTATGTCGGTGGCTCTCAAACAATAAATTATATTGAAGGTAATTTTGGATGTTGATGAATTACATTTTCTAAATAAAATAATTTAAAGTAAATAAAAAATTAGTTTAGGTAAAGAAAAATAATAATATTTTAGCTTTTGTAGTATTCAGACAAATTAGTTTTACGAATTCTTTTTTTTAAAGTTTTGGTTCTAAAAAGAACCAATTTTGTAGTCTTGCGACAGAACGTACCTACTTGTTACTAAAAGTAGTCTTCCTCTGCATTTGAAATTTCACCCATGCTTTCAGACTCATCAGAATCAACATCATCGTCATCGTCATCATCATTCGTAATAATTAACGGTCTTACTTCGTCTATAACCTGTTCTGTCTCATAAGATTCAAAAATAATTTTTTCTGTGTGTTCAATGCATTTCCGCCATTCTTCTTTGCCCGCTTGGCTAAGCGCCTCCTCCCATAACTTTATAACGCTAGGCTTACCGATATTTTTACAGGCATGTTTGTCATAATAGTTCTTGCTAATACCCCATACCAATTCAATTGCGTTGTAATGACAATGGTAGGGCGGCAATCTCAAAACTTGATGTCCATATTTGAGGGCTAATTCGTCAACATACTTTTTTTTTAAATGACTGCTCTTTACACTTGCTTAAAAGTTCACTTTTTAAATATAAATTTTCATGGTTTATGTTTTTCTTTGACAACCACTCTTTTATTTCTTCCTTTTTCCAGCTGCTTGTAGGGAATTTCTCTTCGAGTCTCGTATGGTAAGAGGCATTGTCTAAAACAATTAAGGAAGGTTTTTCTAAACTTTTTAAAAGTTTTTCCTCGAACCAATGCTCAAAAATTTCAGCATCCATATTGCCGTGATAATCATCAGTTTTTTTTGTTGATGAAAATATCAAACTGGCATTTAAAACAAAACCTTCTTCATTACCAGCATGTAATATAATATACCTTTTTCCATTACTTGCACGGGTACTTGAATAACAATGCTTTGAGTCATCCTGCCAAGACGTTTTTGTTGAAGTTCCGTTTGCAAATACCCATGTTTCGTCAAGAAAAACAACTTGTCTTGACAATTCCGATTTTTTGTTGTTTAAATAATCCCTTAAAAATTGCCATCTTTTCGAAACAACATTGGACAGCTCGCAAAGCAGTTTTCTGTTGTTCGTTTTTTTATATTTGAAACCCATATGTTTTAAGATGATGGACAAACTGTTAGTTCCAATATCGCAAAGTTTTATTTAACCATCCCGCACTTGAGCAAATTTTAATTGGTTCTTCGAAAATAGCGATTATTATATAGATTTAACTATAATAATAGCAAAATAATTTATTTATCTATTTAATTATTATTTATGCTCAACGCGTAATTCTAAGATAATTTTGTTTTGAAACCTCTGATTTCGCCCAGTAATAGAATACAGTAAACCAGTGGGATGTTCGGTGTGATCAAGTATAGCGAAGGTGCGAAGATATTGTAACTTAACCGACTTACTGTTTTAAAAGCGATAACATCCCTTGGTGATTTAATCCGATATCGGACTTCTTAAAACGCACAGACTTTATCTAGGGCCACTTAATGAGCCTCTATAAGATAACGATCCAATTATTTTAGAACCAAAAAACCCACACCAGACATTTATAGACTGCCATCCTTGATGTCTAACTTCTCGTATCACATGTGGATTTTCTATGGACCATTGACGAGTATTTTGTCTGTGGTGTATGCGACGCGTTGAAAAGTAGCTCTCATCAGTCCATAAAATATTATTAAGAAATTGGGGATTTTCTTCGATTTTACTTAACAAATCTCTACAGAATTGAAGACGTCTTGGGAAATGTCGTTGTTGCAATTTTTGAACCGGCATTATTTTGAACGGCTTATACCCAAAATCTTGAAGAGTTCTCGAAATCGTTCCATAAAAGTATCCAATGCTATCAATAGAAGTGCTTATTGATGTATTAGGATATGCGTTAAAATATCCCAAACATATTTCCGCCTGTTCCTCGGTTCTCACAAGTCTGGTCCTGACTTTTTTTTATATTTCGAAGGGACTTATGTTCCATTAATTTTAGATAGTTTCTTGTAATCGTTTTTTTTTAGAAGGTACTCTCTAATTGGGAAACTTTCGTCGATATGCTCTAACATTGCCGGTGGCACTTTTATTGTTTTCAATATAAAGCTGAAACATTTGGAACCTCTGTTCTTCAATAAAGTTCATTTTGATTTTGACAACGAAGAAATATTTTGACGTAAGACAATATTCAAAAAAGACATATCAACAGGTAAGGCCGGTAACAGGTAACTCGGAAATGTAACCCTAAGAAACTTATAAAATAGCAATTGGGGTGCATATTCTTTTACCTAAAAAAAATTAAATATTGGCTAAACGTTAAGAAATAGGCATATCAAAGGTTGGTAATTTTCCAGTTTATCGGCTTATGCGAAAAATGGCGTAAAATGAGAAACGTTACTTGCAATATGTAGCACGTACTTTCTAAACGACAAATCCGCGAGCGGAAAACCATTTTTTTAATTGGAAATATAAAAAAATGTGAAAATAGTCAACCGAAAAGCACAGTGAGAGTGACAAGTGAGGTTATGTTTCTCTAGCTGTTAGTCACTCGACAGAAATTGTAATAATTATAGACTTATATTGGTTAAACAGGCGCTAACACGGCATCTAATCCACCTTTTTGGTTCCAATTCGGTATATGCTACATAAATCAACAAGAGTTTTTCATTTTTTTTTCATTTTTGTCACAAGCGGGTACCCTATTTTTACATTTTTTTTTATATTTGCAATTAAAAAAATGTTTTTCCGCTTGCGGATTTGTCGTTTAGAAAGTACGTGATACATATTGCAAGAAACGCTTTTCATTTTACGCCATTTTTCGCATAAGCCGATAAACTGGAGTGGTACCCAAAGGTTATACAAAATTCACATACAATTTTAAAGGGAATCTAAATACCTATTAATATACAGGGTGTTCCATTTAAAATAAGAAAGTTGATGTCTGTAATCACGCTGTACCTTGTATGAGCCCCTTTCTTAGCTAAAATTTTTTTTCAATTCAGATGAAAACCAGACTGGAAAACTTGACTTTTATAGGCTCTTTCTCCTAAAGCTCTAAGGAATGTTTTCCAATAATTGTTCCACTAACAACTGGTGTTACTAACGACGAATTTTCAGGCAAAACTGGTCAAGATGACGTATGCTACGTGGTGGCTAAGTACGATTATGAACATCAAGGACCTCAAGAGCTAGATCTCCGCAAGAACGAGCGGTACGTCCTTCTCGATGACTCGAAGCATTGGTGGAAGGTGCAAAATTCTCGAAATCAAGCTGGTTACGTCCCAAGCAACTATGTTAAGAAAGAAAAACCGTCTCTGTTTGATAGCATTAAAAAAAAGGTATGAAATAGCTATTTGTGTATTAAGAGCGCAAAGTGATACATTGCTGCTCTGAGCGAGAAGTTTGACGCGCGGCTATCTCACGAGAGCGGCAATGTCACTTTGTAAAAATGTTTGTTAAAATGTATTTACTGCAAAATCAAAATTACAAAGAACATATTACTTATTTAAATACCGTCTTACTGGTCAAATAGTCGGCGAGAGGCAAAGTCAAAACGCTGGCTCCTCGGAAAAGTGCTACTTTGTGCTTTCTTTTGGAAATGCAAAACTGTACTTTACGGAAAACAATTTCCTTTTTTTTACATTTTCTATGTTTATATAATTATGTCATTTATATAGGTAAAAAAAGGCTCCGGATCTAAAACTTTGCCCACGAACAATTCTCCTTCCCGGACAGTAGAATCTCCTAATATGGCAAGGCGAGCAGCGGCTGATCCGGCTGAAGCCATAGGCATTGCAGTTGTAAAATACAATTATCAGGCTCAGCAACCAGATGAGCTGTCTTTGGTCAAAGGGTCCAGAATTTTGATACTGGAAAAGAGTAATGATGGTAAGTTTTTATGATGTTTTTGTTCTTCAAATTTCCTACTGCTGTTATTTATGATGGTGTTCACAAAAGGACTAATGGACATTTTTTATTTATGAGTAATATATTCTTATGTCATTTTGCTCTAAAATAGAAATTCTGGGTAGGTACCACATATGTAAAGTACGCGCCACGAATATAACATTATTGTTTACATTTCTGTCTTCTGTATAAAAACTCTAGCAAAAAATGCCGCCTCTATGCGGCATGCATTGTAGTCCAGGCTAATTGTAATTTTTCTGGGAACTAAAAGCGAGCAAGCTGCAATTTTGCGTGGGTGTAGAGTACCGCTAGGAAAGCTTAACACTAAATTTGCACGGTTCTTAGCCCCTTAACTTCGGCGCCACCTTGAATGAAGGGGTTAAATCGGTTTTTCGCTTATAACTTCTATTATTTTTGTACTAGAAAAAAAATTAAAACGCATTTTGAAGGGGAAAACAATACCTACAAAACCATGCCTTGCCATAACTTATTTGTTCTTTTGTTCATACTGAAAATTCCATTATTTAAACAAAATATGCATAAGGATATCAGTTTTTTCGCTATTTCTAATTTCCTGTTACTCTGATTAGTAACTTTCCTGAACAAACATTGTAGAGCAGCGAATTCTCTACATTTTATGTGCGAACATTTTTTTTGTTAAACCAATTCTTTTTGTTGTACACCGCGCCAAATGTTCAACAAACTTCAATAATCCTGCAGTCGCTCTGCGCACGATTTGAAAATCGCTGGAGGACGAGGATTCGTTATGCTATCTTTACCTTTTAATAGCCGTTTTTCGTCATTTGTTTACATAAGCCGCATTTTAAGCGTTAGTGATGTGTAGAATGTAGCCTGCAGTCGTGATACTGGTGATACAATATTTTTTGGAAAGAAAATGTGCTCAGATCGCAGTTTTTTCGAGGACTTGGTGCTACTCGCTATGCTCTTGCCAGCAAAATGGGTGATCTTGACAAAAACGAAGAAGTAAAGAGTATTTTTTGTGCACTAAAAATTTCGACAAGGGTGATGTTGATCATGTTAAATGAAAAGGTGAGTTTTTTATTTTCATTAAACAATTGAAATATTTTCTGTTTTGCATTTTCGAATACTTTTTTTCGAAATGTTCAGAGTTTGTGGGCAATTTTTTTGGGCGTTGATAGTAATATATAAAAACTTACTTTATTTGAGGAAACCTTGAAAATACGTTGTCTGATGAATGCATGTAAATTTTGCTAGCATTTATGTGAATTTTCGTGATTTTCGTCAGATATTTCAAATTTGTTGTACGTACAACGTTTTGTAAATAAGATTTTTGAATTTAGAAATCCCAAGACGTGCATTTTCGGAGTTTTTAATTTGCTAATTTTAGAATAATGGATTTTTCAGAATTGATAAATGCAAATAATTTTTTTTCAATAAGTAACAAAACCAAGAAATGGAGATTTTCTGAAATTCTTATTTGAATTATGAATTTTACATTCGTTAAAGGTTTTGAACATTGGGGATCGAAAAGTTACAAATTCAAAAATTTGTAATTTAAAGAAATAAATTTTAAAATTCGACGATTTATGAAAAATCTTTAAATATTTTTGGCAATCGATGAATGTGTATACAGGGTCGTTGGTATGTATGGAAACGGCCTATTATTTCTTAAAGCACAACAGCTACCAACAAATATTCCAGATAAAAGTTTTAGGGTTTTTTATAGTCTATTAGAATTTTAAAAAATTAAGTATACAGGATGAGTCAGAAAGCCGTAGAGAAATAAAGTTCCTTTTTTTTAATGGAACACCCTCTATCTTAGAATATTTTTGGATTTTACGTAAAATTACAATTATTTTTTAGTAAGTGCATTATAAGTCTAAATCAAATAGTTTCCGAGATATCGACTTTTGAAAAATGAGATTTTTGAATTTTGACAGCTTCTAGCTTTCTAACGGTACGTCTTAGAGTAAAACGGTTTACATGTCCCTGTGTTAGTTTTTAACTATCTTTCTATAAGTGTTAACTTCCGGTTAAACCGGATGTAGCTCAAAAGCCAAAAATATAGTACTTTCGGTTTAACGGAAGTTGGTATTTTTGAGAAGATAATAAAAAAGTAAGATAGGGACATATAAGCCGTTTTGCTCTATGGCGTACCGTTAGAAAGCTAGAAGGTGTCAAAATTCAAAAATGTCATTTTCCAAAAGTCGATATCTCGGAAACTATTAGGTTTAGACTGATAATGCACTTAATAAAAAATAATTGTAATTTTATGTAAAATCCAAAAATATTGTAAGATATAGGGTGTTCCATTAAAAAAAAAGGAACTTTATTTCTCTGTGGCTTTTTGACTCATCCTGTATACTTATTTTTTTTAAATTCTAATATACTATAAAAAACCCTAAAACTTTTATCTGGAATATTTTTTGCTAGGTGTTGTGCTTTAAGAAATAATAGACCGTTTCCATACATACCAACGACCCTGTATATTGAATTTCCGATTGAATATTTTAAACTTGCGTATTAGGTCTTAAAAAATTCAATTCCAAATTGTTATTCGAATTAGGTATTTAAATAATTCGTAGATACCAAAACTAAAAAAATGAAGAATTAACGACATTGTAATATCGTATCATCAGTATCACGTGACTGCAGGCTACATTCCACACATCATTAATGCTTAAAATCCGGCTTATGTAAACAAGCGACGAAAAATGGCTATTAAAATTAAAAGGGAAATATAGCATAACGAATCCTCGTCCTCCAGCGATTTTCAAATCGTGCGCGTAGCGACTGTAGGATCATTGGAGTTTGTTGAACATTTGGCGCGGTGTACAATAACAGGCTACATTCCACACATCATTAATGCTTAAAATGCGGCTTATGTAAACAAGCGACGAAAAACGGCTATTAAAAGGGAAAGATAACACGTCCTCCAGCGATTTTCAAATCGTGTGCGTAGCGACTGTAGGATCATTGGATTTTGTTTTTGTTGAACATTTGGCGCGGTTTACAACAAAAAGAATTGGTTTAACAAAAAAAATGTTTGTTCAGGAAAGTTTCTAATCAGAGTAACAGGAAATTAGAAATAGCGAAAAGACTGATATCATTATGCTTATTTTGTTTAAATAATGAAATTTTCTGTATGAACAAGTGAGTAAATATATTTTTCAGAGGCATGGTTTTGTAGGTATTGTTTTCCCCTACAATATGATTTTTTAATTTTTTTTCTAGTACAAGAATAACAGAAGTTACAAGCGAAAAACGGATTTAACTCTTTGATTCAAGATGGCACCGAAGTTAGGAGGTAAGAACCGTGCAAATTCAGAGTTAAGCTTTCCTAGTGGTACTCTACACCCATGCAAAATTGCAGCTTGCTCGCTTTTAGTTCCCAGAAAAGCATGGTGAAAAGTACAGTTTTCCTGGACTATTGCGGCTTAAATTGTGAGGTTTCGGTGAGCGCATTACTTGGAACATAAAAACCAGATGCCGCCGAGTACGATTCGTACAGACGTGAACCATCCTCGCATATTTCTCTTTTTAACGTAGTATAGATAAGAACAGAGAGAAGCCGTATCGGCGCTTCGTCAGTAGCAATCAAAAATACTGCTAATAGGTCGAGTTTAACATGGTGATATCAATTTCTAACTGATTCAGCCAATGAGAAACGGAAACAGGGCTTTGAAGGCCAATAGAATATCCATAGGAGGTAATTAGATATAACTTTCTTGACGTCCACGTTGACTCTTAAAGTATTAACCCGGGTATTGTCACTTCCTTTTATAAATTTTTTGCTGGAGTTTTCATACAAATATATAAATGCGAACGATAATGTTATATTTGTGGCGCTTACTTTACGTACTTACCCCAAAACGGAGTTTTTAAATTTTTTACTGCCCTCTATACGCTAATTTAAGTTTCGATATTTTTTTATTATTTTTGCATAAAGTAATACTTTTTATGAAGTGTAACTTCTTTTTTAAACCAAAAATGAGGAAAGTTTCTATATGTATGCCAAAGATTTTATTTTGGTTGTTGAAAACAGCTCGACATTATGAGAATTTTTTGAAAATTTTTAGGTTGGTGGAGAGGTCAGAGTAGTAACATTAGTGGATGGTTTCCTTCGAACTACACTCAAGAAGAAGGCGATCTTGATGATACCATGCACACTTACGCCATGGCTGAGAATGTTCTAGATATTGTAGTAGCATTGTATTCATTCTCTTCTTCCAATGACCAGGAATTATCTTTTGAAAAAGGCGATCGCTTAGAAATTTTAGATAGGCCCCCAAGTGATCCCGAATGGTATGTAAATACTTATTTGGCTTCCTATACAATTACAATATGAATACCAGTTAAAGTATATTCACAAATATAAGAAACTGACCAAATGACTCTTATTTATTTCTACTTAAATAGGGGCACTGACACAATGCCGACTGAGCTAGGACCGTCTTAGAAAATACATAGTATTGAAATATTTAATTTAGCAGCAAATAAATATGAAACTGATGTTTATTTAAGTTTATCAAATTCAAAATATAAAAATAGAATTATGGTCTCACAGTTACACTTATAATGCTAAATTATTATATTAATTAATAAATTACCCAACTAAATCTACTTCACTATCGCTATCATCATCTAAAGTAACAATAAACCTTTCTGTTGCATTCTTAATACAAATGTAACTTTCTTCTACTTTCTTTACATGTTGTACGCAGTTTTTCCAGTTCACCTGACATTTTTTTAGTTTCATCATGAATTAGAGTGTGGGTGAAATATTATTGCGACGAATTCCAGCTTTAAGTTGGTGCCATATTTGTTCAAATAAAATATACAGTGGTAAGGCGGTAGCCGCAATACTATGTGCCCCATGCTTTTCGCAAGTTCATCGTGGTAATATTCTTTTGGAATAGACATACTTCTAAGCACTTCTAGTAAGTCGTTCTTTCTATAGTTTTCATGAAAATATATATCATTATCAAACATATATTCTTGAATTTTGGCTTTAGTGTCTTCTGAAGAAGGAGCTTTGTTTAATTATCTACTATGATAGCTAGCGTTACCCATAACAATTACACTATTTGGAGGAATGTTCTGCAACATTTTAGTTTCAAACCAATTTGCAAATAACTCCGCTGTTGTATCTTTATGGTAGTCAACACATGATTCACTAATATTTTTTTCTGAGAGAGATATACTATTCGGCACCCACCCATCTTCAGAACAAGCAAGATTGTGATTCTTTTTCTACGGTTTGACGGGGCACGTGTCACACATTTGCCACTAGAATCGACCCAACCACTTGACGGGGTGTCATGGGTGTCAAACCACGTTTCATCTAAATAAATGATCGGCCTACCTTCAGTTCTGTATTCATTTACTTTTGTCAGATATTCTCACCGCCATTCTTGAAGACGCTTCGACTCCATCAAAACCTCCTTTTTATTAATCCTTTTGAATTTAAAGCCCATGTGTTGAAGGCGTTTCCACAATGTCGTTCTTGAGCATTTAATTTCTGTTTCATCTGTTGTCAGGCTTTTCATTAAATTGTCCAACGTTGGTACACTTTGGTGCTTCTCAGGGATATGGATGTTAGTATTCTATGCGTGAATGAGCACTGGCTGGGACATGATGAGTTTACGACCACTAAAATTACAAATTACATATCGGCTGTGGGTTTCTGCAGATCTGTGAGGGCACGAGGGGGAGTAAGTATATACCTAAAAAAAGATATGGAATTCCTTGATCTTAATATCAGTAAATTTTCTGAAGAAATACACTGTGAAACAGCAGGTATTCTTATTAAAACATTAAACTTACAATTAATCACACTATACAGATCACCGAATGGTGACTTTAACAAATTTCTTGAGTCAACAAATAACATACTTGCATGTGTCAATCCCTCTCTAAAACTCATTATAACGGGTGACTTTAATGTTCACTTTAATGACTTAAATGATCGAAAAACACTGACTTTAGATAATTTGATGCAGTCATATGGTCTTTATCCATCAGTGAATTTTAATACTCGAAACGACAACTGCCTTGATAACATATATACAAGCATCCCCTTTGATGTATTCTCAGTCGAGCCTTGTAGCCTCCTTGGTTTGTCTGACCACTCGGGAGTTATTTTTGATTATGTGCCTTCTACAGCTTTCAGTGGGGGCAATGTGAGGGTAAACTATAGACCAATTACTGAACAGGGCTTATTTGAGCTATATAATGCTGTCGAGGGGATTGATTGGCACTCTTTTCCTGCTGCGGAGGGAGACATAGAGGAGCAGTTTAGGGACTTTACTGACACAATAACTGGGGCAATGGAAACTTGTTTTCCACTTAAATCTAAAATTGTATCTAGCACTGACCATACCGTGCGGGTGAACTGGTTCAATGACGGACTACGGGACATGAGGGAAAGATTGGCACTGCTACACTCCCTCAATAAGCAGAATCCAACCCTGGTTCCAAAGCAACTCGTTACTAACTATAAAAAACAGTACAGGCTTGAGCTTTCTGCCTCAAAGAAGGCTGCTTATGATAACTTTATCGCTCACTCTAATAACAAACAAACTGCTATGTGGGATGTCATAAGGGAAGAGTCCAATAACACTCCGGTCTCTACTCCCTCAACTAATCTTAATGCAGAATCTTTTAATAACTTTTTTATCAACATTGCAGATGATATTGTTACCAAACTTCCACAAGCAAATAAGAATTTTAATGAATATCTGACAGGTAACTTTAATCTTGGGACTGAACACTTTAAATTTAAGCATGTTACATATAATATGGTCAGGGATAAGCTCTCGCGGCTAAAAAATAGCGGTAGTAGGGACTGCTATGGGCAGAATAAACAAATAGTATCAACTCTAAAAAATATAATTGTGTATCCTTTGACAAGATTGATAAACTTGTGTATCTCAAGCAACACGTTTCCATCTTCACTAAAGACAGCAAAGGTGATACCCATCATATTCAAAAACAAGGGTTGCGATGGAGACCTTAACAACTATCGACCTATTTCTATACTGCCGCTTTTTTCAAAGATACTTGAGTCGCTGATGAGGGATCAGATTGGTGGCTACTTTGAGAGTGGTGGCTTGTTCTTCCAGGACCAGTATGGTTTTAGGAGCAAGAGATCAACTACCTTGGCTATTAATGGGCTTACACACTATGTCACGGAGGGGCTGGAATTGGGGTTGGACACTTATGCCTCCTTTTATGACTTAACCAAGGCATTTGATTGTGTTTCCTTTGAGATCCTACTACACAAACTAGCCTTCTACAATTTTCATTCAAATAGCATTGCCTTTCTTAAGTCTTACCTTTCCCACCGTGTCCAATTTGTATCATACAATGGAGCGATGTCGACGAGCCAGATCATCAAGCATGGAGTCCCACAGGGCTCTGTCCTGGGCCCTTTACTGTTTCTCATATACATGAATGACCTCTCGCAATATACCCACAACCCTAACCTGATTTTGTTTGCTGATGATACAACAGATCTTACACACTATCATCCTTCTGACCCCGTCCAAGACATTGTGACCGACAAGCAGCTCTCTATACAAGAGTGGTTCCTGGCAAACAAACTTAGTCTCAATAACTCCAAGACACAAAACTTAAATTTTTCACTTAGACACTCCAATCCTGACCTGCCTCACGATGAGTTTGTCAAGTTCCTGGGTGTTTACTTGGATCGCGGTTTGACATGGGCAGTGCAAATTGATAAACTTGCTTCTAAGCTTTCCAGAATTACATACCTTGTCAGAAGCCTGTCGGGCAGAGTTTCGAGGACCATACTACTATCAGCATACCACGGTTACTTCTGCTCTAATATGTCCTATGGAATACTAAATTGGGGTTACTCTACCCATGCAACAAAAATTTTTAGGCTACAACGCAGATGTGTCCGTGTGATAATGGGGCTGGGCTACAGGGACTGCTGTCGAAACTGCTTTTCTGATTTGAAAATACTAACCTTTCCCTGTATGTTTATTTTCCAGTGTCTGAATTATATACTGCATAACACTGTAAACTTTACCAGTCATAGAGATATACATAATTACTCTACGCGCAACAGAGAGAACATTGTCCCAGGCTATCACAGACTTCGCAGGACTCGACGGGGTACAGACTACTACTGTATACTTTTCTATAATGCCTTGCCAGTGCGAATTCGTGAACTGGATCAGGAAGTGTGTACAAAAAAAATTAAAAAATACTTAATCCGGAAGTCCTTTTATTCCCTTGAGGAATACCTCAATAATGATTTCAATGACCTGATCTGATCTGTTTATGTATATATAATGTAATGTTGGTCTGTAATTGTAATGTATGGTATATATATATTTATATGTGTGTATTTTCGTTACCTTAACTCTTAACTACTTGTTTTGATTTTATAAAGAACTATTGACAGTCTGCTTTTAATGATTTTTTTATTATGTAAATTTTATTTGCTAGGTACTAATGATTTTAATATGTATTTTTATTCGGTATGATGACTTGTAAAAACACAACACTGTGTAATATTACCAATAAATATCTATCTATCTATCTATCTATCTATCTATCTATCTATCTATCTATCTATCTATCTATCTTCATACATTTTATAAATTTTTCGTCGTATAAGTTCCTCGTCACCTTGGTTTAACGTTATTGATTTTGCAATATCACTTCTTTTTCTGCGTTCCAAAATTGGCCCTCGTGTAATTTTTCAAACTGTGGAAAAGTATTTTTTTGTAAGTAAAGCCGTTTCCTTTACAACTTCTTTAGGGCACAAATTTCCGCGGGACATTATTGTCAAAAACACATTCTTTATAATCTGTTTGGCATCTGTTGATGAATTTACTCTGTTATTTACTTCAGTTTCATTGCTTTCACAAATCTCACTAGAACACCAAGGATGAAACATTTTCAAAAAACAAACTAAACTCAACAGTGTACGTTGACAGACTAAAATCAAAGAGGACCCTGGTTTATCCGCATTTTTTTTACCTGAGTAGGGTACTTAAAATTTATTATGCCCATATCATTTCACAGAACTGGTTTATTGTTGTTTATTATATTTTGAATACCCTAATAATAGCAGTCATTTAGGTCGGTTTCTTATATTTGTGAACACACTTTAACAGTATTATTAAAATTTATTTTGGTTTAGACAAAAACTTTTTTCTTGTTAACCTTATATTTTGTTATACTTTAAGGTATAAGGCGAGAAATGCTCAAGGCCAGATAGGTTTGGTTCCTAGAAATTATCTTCAGGAATTGTCAGACTACATGGATAGGCCATATCAAGAAAAAAGTAAACCTGAGCGTATAGATTCATCTATGGTTAGCTCACAGGTAAATATGTTAAGTACTTGCTTTTTGTTGTTTGCTTCTTGAAGTGCCATACTGTTATCAGGCATAGATCACCCCTCTGTCGGCGCTCAGGGAAATACCCCAGAACCCGAGAAAAGCAAACAACGAGAAGCGACAAAATCCCGAGTTTAGCATTCATTAAATGGGGACCTAATTATATGTCCTTCACCTTGAAATTTTGACAGTTGGCCGAGTTATTACACTAAAAGAAGCACTAAAGCGATGAAATAAATGCTTTACACTGAAATAAAAAATGTGGGTACCTAGTAACAAGTACCTTTTTCATGAATATGTTCTGTGTTTCATGTAATTGGCTTTCCAGCAAATTTCGTAAAATCATAAAATAAAAATATTTTTGAAATGTTATCGATTGTGCGTTACTTAGTGATAGTACATTTTAGAAAGGAAATGAAATAGTATATTACATACTAAGAGTGGTAAGAAGCCTATTACACATGATTTCGAAAATTACGGTACGAGGGTTAGCGAAAATTGCCCTTGTTAATACAGACGTTATAATATTACGTAACTGCTCTTACGCACAGCTTCTAACAATATAGCGCGTGTAATTAGAGTTTTACGGATAAAGTAGACAGTGCGTAAGTAGGTTCTTACTAATATAGAAGTAGAAAAACAGTATTTTCTTATAAATCCCTTTATTTCTTTCTAAATATTGAAATTACTTTTCCTTACATTTTTAATCAACAATCCTAAAGCGGTGCAAATGTACTTACTGTTCAGAATCCTTTGGAAATGCAAACATGCTTATTCCTTGACCTGCTTTTAAGTGACACCCTCGAAATGCACAGGTATTACCAGGCATAGTTTTACAATAGCACAGCACTCACAAAAACAAACAGTTAAGCAATACACTTCTTTCAACAAAAATGACAACTAAACTTGATAACGATAAATCATCGACTAACGGCTGAAACACGGCCGGCTTAAACTTATGACAGTTGACCGGGTTACCTCCCACTCCAATGATTTCGCCAAATGTCATATTGTCGCTTCTCGTTGTTTGCTTTTCTCGGCCGGAACACTATCGAAAGCGACAGCTTTGTCGGTTCTTTTGATGCAAGCTGTTCTCTATTCTTGTGTCCTTGATAACGCTATTCTCCTTCCACACATAGGATATTACGCTGAGAGAAATGTTAAATACTTTTACATTCAGAAACGAATTTTCAGAAATATCATTACTTGTAATTCAAATTATCGAATTTTAAGGGCATTTAATTATTATAATTATTATTAAAATAAAAATTTACATATTTTAGGGTAGTAAAATTACAAAAATTAAAACAACAATTTTTTTAATAATGATACTAGCCTCAATGCATGTAATAAAAAGAGTGAAATTCGCCGCCTTGCTTTTTTTTATTACATGCACTGACGCTAGTATCGCCTCTCTTATTGTTTATCGCGGTGCCAAAACAGACCAGCGTGTGCGTCCTTAAGGTTAGAACCGATAAAATGACAGGTTGTCTCTTCTGCAATATTCTGGGGGTGATACTATATATATGGAACTAACCTGGACTTACAGTTTAACGCCGTTTCCGAGCAGCTTAATTAGATAGGCTTTACTAAAGACAGATTAAACTTGGTAATTTGCTATAGCCTTTTGAAGGGTAAATACGCGTCACTTGTCATTAAAAAGTGTTCGTCACGTTATTCTGGTCGGGGATCAGACCCAATACCTTCGGCATAGTAGTTTACGTTCTGAACACTACGCCGCGTCGTCAATGGGGCTCTAATGAAGCTAATTTTATCGTTTTAAATGATCGACTGATAGTGTAATATTGAAAAATACTGTAGTAGTGGGCATTAAAGCCAAATAAATTTGTTTATAGGCCTCTATGATGGAGAAACCACACCTTATCGATAGACCTTGGTACTACGGAAGCATCACTAGAAACGTATGTGATAATTTATTAAATCAATTTGGGCATGATGGTGATTTTCTGATCCGAGATAGCGAAACCAACGTAAGTAGATTGCAAAATACTTTGAAGGTTGAAGTTAATGTTGAAGATTGACTATAACATACTTCTTATAAAGTACGACACACGATAAATGGTCATGACTAACTAACGCCTTTATACTTTATACCTGCTTGTGCTTCTATTTTGGCAAATAAATCATTCTGGTCCAGGGTGGTAGTAGGAAGATTGAAACAATGTTTGTATATGTACAGGGTCTTCCAACGAGGACTGAACAGGGGCTCATTTTTGAGCTTCCTTGTATTTAAAGAAAAATCCAAAATAGCCAATCGATGTACTTTTTCCTGCAGAATTTAAAAATGAAACCAAAAATTTATTTGAACCAGAAACAAAAGAGTTACGCTATGGATAAGGTGTTTTTTAAATGGAACATAGCTTTTTTTATACGATTTTTGGAACGAGTGATTTTTTTTTTTCCGTTCTGATTAAAATATTTAATATTGTGACAGCTATTTTTATTAAATTTTAATGTTTTATCCAGTATAATTTAACTTTAACCTGTTTGAAACATACACTAGGTAATAAAGGTATAATCACCTTTGAATCCTTCAAAGTCAAAAAATTTGACAAATTTACTATAATATTGCCGAAATGAAATATTCATTAGCTGAGAGATTGCAGATTGTTATCTTGTTCTACAAATGCCAAGAAAATGCAAGAGAATATTTCATTTCGGCAATATTATAGTAAATTTGTCAAATTTTTTGACTTTGAAGGATTCAAAGGTGATTATACCTTTATTCCCTAGTGTATGTTTCAAACAGGTTAAAGTTAAATTATACTGGATAAAACATTAAAATTTAATAAAAATAGCTGTCACAATATTAAATATTTTAATCAGAACGGACAAAAAAAAAATAACTCGTTCCAAAAATCGTATAAAAAAACACCTTATCCATAGCGTAACTCTTTTGTTTCTGGTTCAAATAAATTTTTGGTTTCATTTTTGAATTCTGCAGGAAAAAGTACATCGATTGGCTATTTTGGATTTTTCTTTAAATACAAGGAGCCCCTGTTCAGTCCTCGTTGGAAGACCCTGTACAAAAATTTTATGTGTATTGCTGACTTTGACGTAAATTATTAATATGCGTAAAAGTAGTAAGCCGTAATATATAATTTTTATTATACAGGGTCTCATACGTAGAAGTTCCACTTCCCTTTATTTTCTTTAGTTTTTGAGATATCGGAATAAATTTTTTTTTGTTTAAAAACGAATGGCAGAGGCTTTTTTGACATCTGTGTAATACCGGGTTGAAAATGCGGAATTTCTACGTGGAACACCCTGTGTGAAACCGTATGAGTAAAATGAGTTATCTCAATAGTTTGAATCTGTACTATCACTATCATTCACTGATATAATTAAAGGTTTTACGTTTACGTTTTCCCAAAATTTTTTATAATTATTTTCGACTTCAAGTACATGATTAACCTACGCTCTCCAACTGCTCTCTGGTGTTAATTCACACTGAGTTTTAATTACTTCAATTACATTAGCGGACATTTTTGGGTGTACATTATTGCTTCTAACTTTCTTTTTTAATTCGGACCATATCATTTCTATAGGATTCAAATCGCAATGGTAGGGGGGACAATCTAAGAGGTTTGTTACCGGATGGTTTTATAGCCTCATCTACGCAATATATTTTATGATACAATCTGGTTTTTAGTACGTCAACTAGTTTTTTTTTTGTATAATTATCTTAAAAATAGAGGTCATGTTGATTAAGGAACTCATGCAGTACCTCATTTTTGCTGCTTATGGTTGATATTTTCAAATGATGTAATTATAATTCGACAATTTCTAATGTGTCGACAGGTATAAATAAATATACCAAAAATACGTACATTATCAAAATAAAAATATAATACCTCCCCATTACTAATAAACGCTTGTAAACCAGCCCTTAATTGCTTTATGGGGGGTAAAGTCACCCGACCGTTATAAAGCAGGTAAAATCATGACCATTCATCTTGTATCGGACTATACTTGCATTGCCTTTATTTTTTTATTACATGACATTTCGATTAGCTGGCATCCCCAATCGTTTTTCGTGTACAATTAGTTTTTTAATAGGAAACGGTGAAATTATTAGTAGGCATCATTATATTTTTATGTCTATCGGTTTGTTTCTTTTACAAAGGGGGCGGAAATATGTGTACAAATTTGATTTCCCCAAATTGTTTAAAGACCTTCTAATCGTTTGTTACTATTTTTTGTGTATGACCCTACACTATAAAATTACTTTTCTGTGGTATGCCACATGTCTTTAAATAAGTGGAAATGTTATTATAGTGATTTTCATAAAATTGTAGGTGCATAGTTTCACCTGCTTTTTGATTTAAAAAAAAAAGATTATTTGATTAAACGCGTGAAAACAATAGATACTTTATTTTCTCTAAGTTCTAATCATCCTGTGGAGAGTATGCGATGCAATAATATTCCAGTGTATGTCATATGACATCTTTACAGTATGACTAACGAGCCTGTGTCGACCAAAAGAATGTCAGGTGCTATATTTATCTGGTGGGAAAACTGACGTTTACTTGTCATTGCTTTTTACAATAGTAATTTTATTGTAGTAGCATTACCAAGTGAAGACGTACTAGAGCAAATAGTGAGGGAACTTTTCTTTACGTTTTTTTCTTATAGAAATTATTGTAATGTCCTATACTCCTAGAAAATCTTTGGAAATTTGAGTGTTTTTAAATTTGCACCTGTGAAGATGGTTTAACCTGTTCCCTCCCCTCTTGCCGATACTGCGAGCTACAGACTGAACCGACGAACATTAATCAATATTTTGTTTTTCATTTATCCTGATGCCTGCTCTTTTCGAGAAATTAAAGTTTTTTAAGTAAACCCTTGTAATATTATACCTACGTAAAAAAGCTTAATATCAAAAGACATATAGGCTACGTGCAAGTGCAAGGTTTCCACTAGCGCCACTGGCGGGCAAGAGTATAATGATTGTAACTTACAGATAAATAAGTACATATATACAAAGTTATACAGGGTGTTATTTAATAAGTGTCCGATATTTTACAGGATGATTCGTCAGTTATTTATCAGGTGAAAAGTTTATACAAGCATGGGTCCGCAAGCCCTTCATTTTTGAGATACAGGGTGTTACAATTTTTAACAGAAACAAAAAATATGTACGCCACTGCCGTTTTTTTTTTTTTTTTGATAACACTTATGTAGGCACTTTATTGGCTAATGCAAAGTGCATTATCATAATTTTTTGATTTGGGCTTTGTTTAAGAGATAAATGCTATTATATAGGCATAGCGATATGCGAATAAATGCCATTTATTTCTTTATTATTCTTTTTCTCGAGAACGATTGCTTGTAGCGACTTCTACCAAGTATGCCTTTTTCATGTAAAAATGATGAAGAAATCCATTTTTTTGCTTAAAAATGTAATACAAGCACGTATAAAAAAGTTAGGACTCCTCAAAAGAGTAAAAAGACATGTAGGTGGCGCCCTCTACAAGTGGTAGCCATACTAACATCAAACCAATTTTCGTCCAAATATAGACATTATTTCAAAAATTATTTAATTTTTAACACCCTGTATCTTAAAAATGAAGGGCTTACATGAACTTTTCACCTTATAAATAACTGAGGAATCGTCCTGTAAAATATCGGATACTTATTAAATAACACCCCGTATACAGTGTGGCCCACTAAGTGTGCAACCAATGCGGGAATGTTTTATTAGTTGCGCAACTAGGATTTTTTTTTATATTCTGCAATAGTTATTCGTTTTTTACTATTATATAAAAAATTTACTGTAATTGTTATGATTGCGCATCTCCCGTAAATAAATAAATAAAGTAAAAATAATATTTGTGAAATTCGAACGTTCAAAATCCGTGCAACAGTTTTTGATTTCATTAAAAAATATAAATATAAGTATATATTACAAATTTGCCTCAATTTGATGAAAGTTACGCAAAAGTGATTGTGGTTAATTTCAAAATGTGAACAATATTTTATATATTTCTCTGTAGGTTAATATCATAATTTTGGATGCCAATCATTATACTATTACCCCTGAGCAACGCTAATAGAAACCTTGCAGATAGCCTACATTATGCCTTGATAAGATTTTGTTTCCATAAATATGATAAAATAAAAGAGTTTCCTTAAAAAATTGTAACGTCGCCAAAAGAGCAGATATCAGGATAAATAAAAAAATAAAATATTGATTAAAGATGCTACTTTCATATGAAATGCACTGGAATATTATTACATCACTTGTTTTTTTCACAGGGCGATTGAAACTTAAGGAAAACAAAGTATTCATCTAAAAATTGCATTAGAAGCGGTCTGAAATTAGCAGAGATATTTATTGATTTCAAACATTTTGCCAGATAAGCAGTTTCGCTAGAAGAAATTGTTTTTGGGGGTCTTTTTACATTAAATAACTATAATAAAGTAAGAAGTAAATATTGGAAAGATGGTTAATGTAAAGCAATTTCGGATATAAGCCAGTTGACCTAAAAGATAATAATAATAGACATGTCCCGCCGTATGTGCCAAAAAGGGCTTAAGGGGTGCAACTATACTGGGTGTTACTTAATATTATATGGGTGAGCTCACCAATTTTAGGTAGAAAAGTTCATATAAACATGTATCCCAAAATACTTGGTTTCAATATACAGGGTGCTCAACGGTTTTGTAATTTTAACCAAAAATCTCGAAAGTACTAAATTTTGGTACAGATTAATATAAACAAACAAATAGTTCTTTTCTTTAACCAGTTGCGGAGAGGGAAGTATAGTTCGCCGCACGGTTTTAGAGCTACAACGCCTGACGAGGCAGGGTGGTGAAATGCATAAAAAGAATCACGGTGGCAAATTAAATATAATAATTTTAAACTCCGGCAATGCCTCCAAATTTCTCAAAGTGTCATAATGTGCTTTGTATCTCCACTAATTTAATATACGTATACGATAAAAAGAGACAAAACCATTAGTAAGGGCCATTATAATTTGCAATGTAAAGAAGAAAATCAACGGGATATGTTACAGGGTATACAATATACAGGGATATGCACACGTCTAATTGTTTTAAGTAATAAATTTGAATTACATACAAATTAACATTTCATGGAAATTTAAACAGAGAATTACGGCAACAATGCGCTTTTTTGTTCGGATTCCTTTCGTAGCTCACCAGGCGTTATGGCTACGTTCCGATATTAACGAAAAAAAAATGTTAACGCACGTTTATATACGTTTTTTCTTAAAATTGCTCCAGAAATACCCCATTAAAACTACATATAGCATTAGGTAATGTGTGTAATGTATATAAAATGCCTGACCACCAGGTCTTAAAAATGTCTAGCTTAATACAACATTAACTAGAAATTAGTCTGAAAATGCCGACAAGCTCTCAACCAACTGGCAACAACCAACAGTGTAGCTGCCCGGGCATGAGGGAGAAGAAGGCAATGAAATCGCTGATCTACTTGCTAAAGAAGGTGCACGCACTAGCACCTTTGTATGAACCTGGACCATTCTGTAGGTCAGCTTAAACATGAAAAGGAGGCCTTATAGAGATATAGAGATATTCTCCATTTCACGCCCACCTCAACACTAAAGACGTCCGTAAGCTACAAAAATATGAACTAAAACTGGTTACAGACGCACGTATAGAGCATGGCCCTTAGAGACACCATCTCAAAAAAATGGAGAAGACTAAGGTTCAGCAATTAAATGAAGCCGCGGAACGTATTATATGCGCATGTAAAGAACTAATCCACCAACGGCTAACTCATTTTGAGGGAGTTTCATTAACACCTAAAGGGACAAGCGTGCCCCCTGAAAAATTTGCAACTTGCAAGAAGTTTGTATGTATTCATGCCACAATGTAAATACATATCACACTCGTCAAATTTTACTTGTATATGAATTATAAATTAGAAAATTGAGGGATTAAAATTTTAATTATAAATTATAAATTAGGGAGTTAAAATATAATATAGTACAAGAAATTTCAAATCCGAACACTCTGTTTGAAAAGGTATAAAGCATACCTCATACATCTATGAATTATTTTTAGGTTGGTGATTATTCAGTGTCTCTAAAAGCCCCAGGACGCAATAAGCATTTTCGTGTTCATGTTGAAGGCGCCCTCTATTGTATAGGACAACGAAAATTTCATACTCTCGATCAATTGGTGGACCACTATCAGAGAGCGCCAATTTACACCAACAAACAAGGTGAGAAACTGTATCTGGTTCGACCCCTGCCCAAGACAAAATAAGAAGCTCTGTAAATTAAATATATTTTGTGTGAGTGTTTTTATTGCATTGCGAGTGGCTTTAGAATATTAATAGATTAATTGCTATGAAAATGCCAAAGAATACGGAGGTATAACTGATGAAATAGTTGTGCAATATCTATTTCCTTAACATAATTGAAATGTTTATAATCCAGTGTTTTTACAAGTATAACTAATTTCGTTAATAAATAAACCTGTGGGATCTATTCTCTAATCACCAACCAGCTACATCGTCCAAAAGTCATGCAAATAAAAAGTTCGACTCCAAATCTTAAAATTCACATTTTTGAAAATGACTATGACTAGAAGTTGACGGCTTTTAACTAAAAAATCATTGGAGTCGGATTATTCGCATACATCTACAGTGGATATTTGTGTTTGGAGAATACACCCCCTTGTATTGGACACAGTTAGCAAAATGATCTCCAAACAGTTCTACCTAAATTAACCATAGCAGTAGAAATATAAGTATTGTTTTCTTTTTTTTTTTTATATTAAAATGCGAACGCTTTCCTGTTTCTACTATTTTGATAGATAACATAATAATTAAGTTTATGGAATAAAACACAAAGTCTGCTCCACTAATTTAATAAAATAAATTTATATTATATGCCCATACATGTTTCGAAGGCATAAACCTTTATCCTCAGTGGGTTAATATTAAGATGTAAGTATATTATGAAGAGACCAATGACATTGTTAAATTATTAAAACTTATGTTGCAGAAAATTTTTTTAATTTTTATAAGAATACATATGTAACGTGAATTAATTTAATGGTACATTATAACTAATAAAGGGTTTTATTTTTAATATGAGTTTTAAATTTATTTTTATTTTATTTTAAACTTATTGTAAAACCCAACTTTAACTGGGAAATTAAAATCAAAAGCGAAATAGGGTACGACCATCATGGTGAAGTCATACCATTGGTATTGATGGTCGTACCCTATTTTGCTTTTGATTTTAATTTCCCAGTTAAAGTTGGGTTTTACAATAAGTTTAAAATAAAATAAAAATAAATTTAAAACTCATATTAAAAATAAAACCCTTTATTAGTTATAATGTACCATTAAATTAATTCACGTTACATATGTATTCTTATAAAAATTAAAAAAATTTTCTGCAACATAAGTTTTAATAATTTAACAATGTCATTGGTCTCTTCATAATATACTTACATCTTAATATTTACCCACTGAGGATGAAGGTTTATGCCTTCGAAACATGTATGGGCATATAATATAAATTTATTTTATTAAATTAGTGGAGCAGACTTTGTGTTTTATTCCATAAATAAAATATTACTCCACTGTGAGATGGACTACTTCCATAAAATTAATAATTAAGTGATAGAAGTGTCACCTTATAGTCCAAAATAAAATGTAGTCTGACTACAGAACTAGTAAAATTTAAGGTTAGGTAGATATTTTTTTAATATTTTACCACAAAACGTATAATATTTGTCTTTTTGCGCATCATAATTTAGTTTATTAGATATATTATAAAACCGGAATTGAGGAAAATTGACGAAACTTCAAAGCGGGCTAAAAGTCTTTAGGGTTTGAATGTAGAGTAAGAATCAACTAAGAAAAGGCCACCGCGCCATCTGCTTACGCCACTGTTTATCGATCTCGAGCGACCCGAGACAGAAATATTTTAAAATCAAAGTGAGATAGAACACGTTTTACTTTTGCTCGCGTATGCCGCGGCTGCCTTTTTTTAGTTGATTTTTACTGTAAACTATTACTAAGAATACTATTTTAGGGTGAATGGGGTAACCTTTCCCAACCCTCTTAAGATGTTGACCTTTTTTTTTTTAATTCTTATATAAATAATTTAAAAGTTGATTAGTGAAAACAAAATTTCCGTTTATGAGAGTATTAAAAACAATGATAATTTGATTAATAACTTTAATAAATTTGGGGTGTCTTAGCTTCAATAGACTTAAGAGGCCTAAAATTTTGGCCTTAATATATTCTGAATGCCTAAAAATGGCAAACAAGTGAAATCTAATGTATGTTCTTAAATAAATACTAACGCTTTCCAATGTAAAAAGTCTTTTTTCGATTTTAATTAAAGAATCTTGATTAGTTGTTCGGCAAGATTTGTATAATGAAGCTAATTTACGTAACAAGGTTCGAAAGTGCTATTTTATTGGACGAGAAGGATATTTTCAGGCGAGTCTTGGCATCTTGGAGATCAGTACAATCACTTTCGGGCAGTGTTACGTACCCTTTTGACCTACAAAAATTCCAGATTGACAGTGACAGATTCGATTCCGGACGGAATATCGAATATTAGGTGAAAAGTACGGTAAAGTGAGAGATAAAATTATTACTGTACTGATTACGAAAAACAGCTGCTTCAAACCAAAAATTGTACTGAAAATTTTATACCTGTTTTAAGCCAATCAGATGCCTTGATTTTGACAGATTGCTATGACGACAACCTGAATTGTCCGAAATTTTTTTCGGTCACGTGACCTAGCTGCAAAATTAATAAGTGATAACTTCCCTGGCTTGACAGCTGTCACGTGCAGATGCCAGAATAACAGAAGCGTAGATTATTTTTGACAAATATTTATTTTCAATTTAAAAATACGTACATGTTATTTATTATTGACAACATCAATTATTATTTGCAAGTATTTTTGAAATTCATTTTCCACTTCTTTTTTCGTCAATGGCGAATAAAGTAAAGAGCTGTGGGTTTTCTTCACTAAATGTCTATGTTTCATGAAATGAAAGTAATACTTCGATATGATTTTGTTCTTCTCAACACTAGATTTATGGGTGAAATATGGTATAATTTTACGAACAATATTGCTCAATAGATCTTCTTGTTCGGGATTTAAGGCGGAATTGTTCACCAAATACGGTAAATATTTTATATTTTTATGATAATTTTGAATATGCTCAGATTCCGTACAAAAGGAACAAAGATTGTACGATTTTCTATTCATTTTATGATGTTTTCTTTGCGACTCTAATTCTAATATGGCGAATAACGTGGAACGTCATTCCACCAAAGCGCTGCAGTCACAGCCAACTTCACAGATTTTATGTTACCGCGTAAAATTGTCATTGATTTTGCATGGGTCATTATTAATTTTCCTTTCTCTCTAGTAGTATAAAATTATTTATAGTATGAAGAAATGTATTTATTTAAGACTCTGATTCCTACTTTTTTTTTACTAGGGCAAAGAGAAAGTAAAAAAAATAAATAAAACTATTTAAAATACAATATAGGTATAGGTAGGTTTATTAATAAAGGAGGTACCTACTTATAATACCTATCGTCCAATATAACACAGACCAACATTTTTTCCCTATCCTTTAGTACTATAATATTGTGTGATTTTAATACAATATAATCAACTTGATTCAAAGATTCAAATCCTATTGTACAGAGTACAAGGAAATGCAAAATAATGATACATAATCGTATAGCCACAATATAACACAGACTTACATTTTTTCCCTATCCTCTAGTACTATAATATTGTGTGCTTTTACTAGTATATAGGTAATCAACTTGAGTCAAAGATTCAAATCTTATTGTAGTAGAGTACAAGGAAATGAAAAATAATGATAAATAATCGTATAGCCACAATATAACACAGACTTAAATTTTTTCCCTATCCTCTAGTACTATAATATTGTGTGATTTTATTAGTATATAATCAACTTGATTCAAGGATTCAAACCTTATTTTACTAGAGTACAAGGAAATGAAAAAAAGATAGATAAGCGCCGGCGCCGCCGGATTGCGCCTAGCCATATCGGTATCGCTCCTTTGTCAACTTTTTAAGTCTCGTTGAAGAAAAATATAAAATAATAACAATTTGTTATTAAATACTTTATTCAACTGAGAGGAATTTACTGGGTAGCTAACAATCTAATAATTGGTAATATTAAAAACACAGTTATTGTAAACAATATTACTACCAGGCTGTATTGCAGTTGTTTTTTGTAGAGAAGAATTTATTATTTGGGGGGTATTTTGGTTGTTTACAATAGAATTATCACTTTTCATAGCTTCAATTATATTTTGGTGTTGCTCAGCATCTCTTTGAAGATAAGGTTTTATGGAATTTGTATTGCTGTGACCAGTAATCTTAGTGAGCTGCTCTTCTTGCACTCCATTTTTAGCCAAACTTGATACTGCCGTGGCTCTTGCAGAATGATTTTTCACTTTAGTTTTTTTAATGTCAATTTCAATTTTGGAGGCAGATTCTTTTAACCAAGAAGTTAGTGTATTTTTGCCGATGGGACAATTTTTATACCATCCTTTCGAAAACTGCTCATTCCAGTTCAGATTTGGAGTAACAAATAATCGACCTACTTGAGGATTCCCACGTTTTTTAATGTACTTTTCAAACAATCTTACTGGACACTTCTTCAGATTGCTCTTATTTCTTATAAGCCACTTACTGTTCGCGAGTTTTTTGGACCCACCTTGAGCAGTTTTTGTAAAAACCGGATTATATTCAATTCTTCCTGTAAAATTACCTTGATGGTCTGTTTCTTTTGCAAAATGCTCAACTTTGACCATAATCCCTTCCCCACCTCTCCAAGCCAGTTCTTGTGAAATAACGTGAAAGAATTTTCGCTGCAAACCTACAGGCTCGTTATCATCCCACATTTGTATAATCTTTTTGTACTCTTCGTTTGTAAGAGCAACTGAACTTGCTTTCCTTTTTGTTGGGTCTTTTTGAAGACTTCGCCGCTTTGCATCTCGCGCAGCTCTTGCTGCTGTAAATTCCACATCTGAAAATGGATTAAACTTAAGCTGGAATTTGGCAAAACACATTTCTTGTAACTGTTTAGCAGTTGAATTCCACATAATCTGAAACAAGAAACTCTGTCGTAATTCATTTAGGTAACCTAACCTGCCGATGCCCTAACCTATATACAAAAACGATTAAAATAAAGAATAATTCTTTACCTTCACTACCAATTCCTTATAGTCGTCTGAGTTTTTCTTATTCATGTTAAATCCTTAATCTTCTAATATTCTAGCTAGCTCTACTACAGATGTTTGTTCTCCAATTTTGTAATTTCTTTCTTCACAAAAGGCCAAAAATTGTTTCCATATCGTTGACTTTGATTTCTTCGTATTGGACGGAATTAAGTTATCTACCTCAGCTTTTATTACTTCTCGACTGTCTTTTCCAAAACGCGACATTTTCTTTTTGTATTTAATCAGAATAAAAACCTGTCAATCAAAGCGTAAAAAAAAAGTCATGTCATAGCCACCTTAATTTATTAAGGCACCAAACATCAAAGCAAAATGAACTCCCACTAAACTGTCAAAAATTGTATTTTCTTTTTAAAATAATTTTTGGTATAAAATTTTCGTACCGAATCTCCCACGAGCTTGAATTATTATCCGTAAATTTTCTCTCGGTTGCGAATTTTTTTTAAGAAAATTTGCACCTCGAAAAAATTTTCCGAAATTATTCAAGCTCTAGGGAGATTATAACTGAAAGTAGCTATCTTCGGGACGGAGGTAGAAAAAAGTTAAGTTAAAAATATGTTGCTAGCTAAAAATCTGAATGGTTCCTTCAAATAATTTGAATGAAAATTTCTTAATTATTTTATTTCTTGAGTTTCTTCGGTCAACTTGAAATAAAATTTTCGTTATGTTGACTTTTCGGTTTATTTAAAAACTAAACGATTATTAGAACAAAGGATATTAATGTTATATTTGAATGCCATGAAATTGAGTTAAAACAGTGGAATCTGGAATTCAGCTTCTTCGTAAACCTTAAGATAGTAGTATGTATAGAAACTAAAAGCGCAATAATAGCACAATAATAGTGTAAAAGTGTGAAATCTAAAGATATGTTTTTAACTTAATTCCATATCATTTAAATATAATTTGTATATCTTTTGTATATTTTTAAAATAAAGCCAAGCGTGCACATAATCCAAACTTTTATCTCAAAGTGTTTGAAAACCCCCAAAAAATAAAAAAAATTAAATTCCTGCCACTTTTTTCACATTTTTTAAATTTAAAAACCAAGAACTTCCAAAATGCGAATGAATTTGTGAAAGCATTTCCCAGAATAATTAAAATAGATAGTTGGTAAACTTTTGGTTACAAATTATTCGTTGTTTAATGTCTACTTAAGGAAGTAGCAGAAGTTCTCCTCTTTTAGTTCAAGAAAACATTGAAAAAACACAAACCAAATCAAATCTAGAAAATTAGTAAATTTCAGTAATTTTGATCTAATAGGTTCCTTAATGTACAGGGTTATTTTTTATATTTGCACCTACAGGGGTAAATATAAGGGACAGAAAAAAAAACTTAATACAAAAGTTGCATAATTTTTCCCGGGTTATCTTTAAGACTTGTCAAAAAAAATTATACGCGCATCGCAAGGTTGAAAAACAATTGCAACATTTCGTTTTTTAAATGAAACACCCTATGAATTTTTCTCCAGGACGAAAGATCTTTTTCCCCTGATTTCAAAAATATACCTATAACATGTCAACTTTTAGTTCAGCCGTTTTTTTGAAATTTTTGAGTTTGCAATTTTGATAAATTGAATTGATGATAATTGAGTCATACTTCAATGTGATATATTTGTCGCTTTACTTGAAATTGGAACATCCAGTAAGGAAAATTATATATGATTTATATTTTATAATTTATGATATAAAGCCAAGTAAATGACTATAAAAGGTTTGGGAAAAAGTAACCTGACCTAACCTGACACATTCTTTAACATTTTCTCTCATTTTGTGAAGGATCGCGTTCGAAATAAAATCTAGGTGATCTGTATTGAGCATGAATATTTCTTGTTCAATCCTTTGCCTCAACACTTGTATATTTTAAGGCCTGTCATATTAAATTCGGATTTTTAAAAACCCCCACAGAAAAATATCTAACGGGCTTAGGTCAGGTTGGTACTAAGGTAGTAACTAAATGTTGACATGCTATATATTTTGAAAATCAGAGGATAGATCTTTCGTCCTGGGTGCGATACGCGTATGTTTTTTTTTTTGATAGATCTAAAAGATAACACGGGAAAACTTATGCAACTTTTGTATTAAAATATTTTTTCTGTCACTTAACCCCTGTACATATCCATGTACGTTTATCTTCGTTTTCCACGTGCCATTTTGTTCATATGCTATGAAAATACTGCTAATCTTTGGCATTTTCGAAAATATGTGTAAATTATCTGGTCATACCTGTAATAACTTTTTGTTATTTTTGTACATATTTCGTAAGTTATTTAATAGTATAAGCATTTTATATATATTTATAAAGAATTTGAATTATTTTACTCTAGTTTAAAACGAGGTTTGAATGATTTTTCATTAAAACTAATGTAAGTTGAAGTGTTTGCGATTATATGTGTGGAAAGTGAACAAAAAAATTGACAGTTTTTCCAAATGAATCGTTTTTTTTTATTGAGTTAAGTTGGGCATTGAAAGATTTTCTTTACAGCATCATCACCATTAATATCTTTCGAATTATTTGCGTTCTTTAAGAAAGAATACACTTCTCTTCTCGCGAATTATTAATGCAGTGTGTCCAATTATGGACTTAACTGTACTTATAAAAACTTACACTTTCACGTTTTGGAAAAGAAGTAATTCTTTATCATTTCTTTTGCTTGTTATATAAATACGAATGACATTTAGAAACTTTGATTTTGTTGTACAGGTTAGTTTAGGTTATACAGGGTGTTAATTAAGTATGTGACCAAATTCAAGGGTGATATTCCTTACTAAATTTCAACACAGAAAGTTCATTTAAACGTAGGTCCTCCAACCGTGGTATTTTTGAGATGCGGAGTGTTACAAATTTTAAGCGGAATAAAAAATATTTACGCCACTGTCTATTTCCTATTTGATAGCACAGTTATGTAAACAGTTCAATGTCTAGTGCAAAGTACCTTTTGATATTTTTTTTATTTCGGCTTCGTTTAGGAGATAAATGCAATTTTATGAAACCCTGATAGGCGCATAGCGATATGTACAACTAAAAAGGGACGCCGGCTATATAGAGGGTGTTCCATTTAAAAAAAATGAGGTTAGGTCCGATAACTTTTTTACCTGACCCCGTATTCTTATTCTGAAAGCTGCAGACTATTCAAAAATCTTTATAAAGAATCATTTCTCTGTATCTCTTTTAACTAACAAAATATAGGGTAATTTTGAAATTGTCAATTTTTTGATTTTGCCCTGTATCTCTTAAGCGAGAGAAAATTTTCAATATTTGATTTTACCATTTGAAGTTTGACCCAAAAAGAGCACATGACACCTATATTACTTTTTTGATAGCACTAACAATTACGGATATACCTTATAATAGTGTCGAAAATATGGGACACCTTGTACAGGGTGTCCATTTTTCGATGTAATTGCAGGGCATCTCGGTAACTAGTAAAGATAGAGACTTGCTATATTTTCGTAAAACAAAAGATGCCGCAAACAGAATTGTCATAGCTTTCTTAGTTTCTAAGCTACAGGGAAATTTCGAAAATGTTTGCTTTTTGACTACCCCCTGAATTTCGGTTATCCTTTAACTTATCAAAAACTTTAAAACTGGTTCTAGGAGAGTTTTTTAAGCAGAATTCAGTGGCGTGTTTACTTTTTTTCTGAGAATCTTACTTTTTGAGATTTAAAGCAAACATGATATTTTCTCTTATTTGATTAGGCTATTTTTAAGCTTTTCAAAAATATATAATAGTTGATAGTTACTATTAACAATAAACGCATAAATCGAAAAATTTAGAAAATTGGGGAGTATATCCCAAATCTTTTTTGATGAAAAAAATGTGTTTTTATGCCTAGTTAGTATCTACTAAAATTCAAAATAATATCTAAAGTGGTCTCAAACATTAAGGAAAACTGTTGTTTTTTTCTTTTCAAATTTTCGATCCTATATCTCAAAAACAAAGCGGTTGGTTGCTATTTTTATATGATCTTTTTGTCTTTAAATTTAGTAAGAGATAACACCGTTGAGTTTGGCCACATACTTAATTAACACTCTGTATAAAAATGAGATTTGCAAAATTACAAAGTTTTGTAAGCGTTTTTTGAATTATCAAAAATATCAAAATGAAAGAGTCTAGCAAAAATTTGATATTAAAAATAAAATCTTTATTTTTCGTAATAATTCGTAATAATCTTAATATCCATAACTTCTATAAAAAAAACTTGATTTGACTTCTCGATTTCCATTTTTAAGCTCTTTAATTTTGATGTTTCAAAAGAGTTTGGTTAGTTCAGGTTAGTTTGTATTTTTGCGAACCCACATTTTTAGATTTTTTGCACAACCTGCACAACATCAATGGACGCGTTTAGCTAACGTCAGAAGTTTACAATTATCAAAAAGGCGCCGAGTTCGATTACTTGCACCAGCTTTCAATTCGCTAAACCAATCGATTGCTGACTTTGACGTTTGAAACAGCCGTTATGTTAAAAATGGCGATGAATATCTAAATATAGTATTTTATGGAAGAAAAATGAAACTTAAATTATTATTCATGGCTGATTTTTATAAATAAACCTATTTAAAAAAAAGGTTTAGGTTCTGTCAAACGTTAAAAAAAAACTTCGCTGACCTCGGATGAAAGCAAGCGTCTACATTAACGAAACTTGGAAAAAAATTATATGAGCTTACGATGTTATTTTCGCCTGATCTATATGAATCCGAGTGATTGCCCACGAATTCTGAGACACACTGTAAAACCAAGAAAAGAAATGACTAGGAACTACTTTTTTCAAAAAACTGAAAATTAAAGATTTTACAAGAAGTATTAGAGTTCAGTTCAACCATGAACACACTGTATTATATATACACTACTCGTATATATATATTTTACAGCTGTTTGGAAAATAACGTAACGCCATTGATTTTACTGGTAGGTGAACCTTAAATATTCCTGTTTTCATTCTCATGAATACTGCCTTACGGTAACGTTATTAACCTCATATTTTTATATTATGGGACTGATAGCTTTGCCGTATTGTGAAAAAGGATAACATTAGAACTTGTAATTCTTGAATAAATCTCTATTTAAAGCAAAAGTATCCATGTATCTATTTGCGTTTAAAAAATGCTACAGTAAAGTACAGAAAATTGATATTTAACTGGGAAAGTTTCAAGTTCTTTTAGTTGATGAACCTATTACATAGTTGTCGCAGACACGTGACCAATTATTGGTTTTGTAACTAAAGGTCACGTGTTTGTCACACTTTGATGGAAACGCTGATTAGCTCATCAAGTTACCATTTAAGTGTCGACTGTTAGACATGACTTAATGTCAGTTACTGGCGATATGTTTGATGCAAGGCAAATGTCTCTCCACTTATAAATTAAAAATATAAAATAAGTTGGATAAGAATGTTGTATACTTTAACTAAATCCAGCTGAAACAACAAAACACCGAAAAAATAGGCATTTTGGCGGTTTTTTGATATTTTGCAAAGCGGATTTGTTGCTGTTTCAATTGATTTTGGATAAAGTATACTAAGAAAACTTATTTAGTTACACCAAAGGGTTGTGCATACAAATCGTGTATTTATTTTTTATTCCAAAGTGCTGTTTAAAAAAAAATATGATCCATTTGTTTTTTAAATATTTGGTAATGTATTTATAAAGGTGGCCATTGAATAAATCACTCGGCTTGTAAAATGTAAATTGCCCTTATTTGCCAAAATAATACCGTATTTAACCCATAGGATGTAGTATATTCGTTATTTTGTCCATTATAAAAAGGTATTTGGTAACTGTGCCACTTCAGCCTTTACTAAATATTGACATTTTCGGCCGTGTTATTTATTCTACACTAAAAGTACCCGTCCGTAGTGAAATACTTTTAATATTCTTTAGTACAATTTGTCAGTTGCAGTATGAAACTATATTACTTAAATAGAAGGCCCAGTTATTAATGCTGAAATGTCTTCCTTAAAAATAATGAGCAACAGACTTGGTGATGGATGGAAAAAGAAATAATTCATATTCTTTACATCAAATACATAGTCAAAAGGCACAAACAATTATGTACCTTTTAAAAATCAAGTATGTGTGACTTTATAAAGTAATGCAGCTTATTTAAGACTTAATACTCATATTGTAGAAAAGAGTATAAACTGAACCTAAATTAAAAATCTTATATTATGATTTTTTCTTTATCTAAATAAAACAATAGAACAAACTATTGGAGCCTTTTTGTTTTATACCATACCACCCAAGTAACATTTTAAATTCCTTTTAGTTTTGTGCAGGTTTTATATTGGTTTTATTTTTGCAAAAATTAGAACTTTTAGTTTTAAAGTTATAAGGCTCTAAAAACAAGTTGTAACAGCGCTGTAAGAACTAAAATATAAATCCAATTAGGTACCTACCTTATATTGAATATTCTTAAGACGCCTTGAAGAGAGAGAATAAAACGTGGAATCAAATCTAAATAGTTTTATTAGAGACTTTAGATCTAAAAAGCTTTGATGTGACTAAAGAAGAGGCATACAGCTTTATGTAGATAATTAAATGTGTGGGATAAACTCTCATAAAGCTGTATTTTATTAGGGGCATATAAAGTTTTGAAGGAAGGTTTAACAAAACTGGGTTTTCTCCTTATTTTTTATAAGTCTTCTTTAAACCTTAAAAAAGTAAACGGTATATATAAATTAGTTTAAATAGATAATTTAAGATTTTGGTCAAACAAATTTTAGGTATGTTATCACGCATTTATTCTTAAGTAAAAGTCGATATTATTTAACCTTACCTTGTCAATGGTTTAATGGAAAAGTGGAAATTAATAAAAAAAAAAACAGGTAATTTCAAACGACAAGTAAGGAAAAATTATGTGGCTCTTCAAAAATTATCCTTTAATTAGGGTTGCCATATTTCATTTCAAGAAATAACGGACATCTCTCTCCCCCCAACCCAAGTTTCTGGCGCAAATTTTTTTTTTTTTGGAAAATATATACTGCTATCATTATTGCATATTATCATATTTAAATTCTAAATCAACACAGGAACAATAACGATTAATAACAAGATAGAACTGAAACAAAATATTCTTAAACAATATTTTACAAAAATATTTTTAAAAGTAGGTAATATAGAAATAAAACAAAACATTCACCTTTTATTTATTTGGAGGTCACAGAGGTAAAGTGTGTTCACAAATATAAAAAGCCGACCTAAATGACCTTCTATTATTAGGGTATTCAAAATATAATAAACGACAAGAAACCAGTTCTGTGAAATGATATGGGCTTAATAAATTATAAGTACCGTACTCAGGTAAATAAAAATGCGGATAAACTAGGGTCCTTTTTGATTTTAGTCTTGTCAACGTACACTGTTGAGTTTAGTTTGTTTTTTAAAATGTTTCGGCCTTGTTCAAGTGAGATCTGTGAAAACAATGGAACTAAAGTAAATAACAGAGTGCATTTATTTATCAACAGATGCCAAACAGATTGTAAAGAATGTGTTTTTGACATTAATGTCGCGCGGAAATTTGTGCCCTAAGGAAGTTGTAAAGGAAACGGCTTTACTTACAAAAAAAATCCTTTTCCACAGTTTGGAAAATTACACAAGGGCCAATTTTGAAACGCAGAAAAAGAAGTGATATTGGAAAATCAAGAACGTTAGACCAAGGGGACGAGGAACTTATACGACGAAAAATTTATAAAATGTATGAAGAGCAAAGTGTACCAACGTTGGACAATTTAATGAAGAGGCTGACAACAGATGAAACAGAAATTAAATGCTCAAGAACGACATTGTGGAAGCGCCTTCAACACATGGGCTTTAAATTCAAAATGATTAATAAAAAGCTGGTTTTGATGGAGTCCAAGCGTCTTCAAGAATGGCGGTAGGAATATCTGACAAAAGTAAATTAATACAGAACTGAAGGTAGGCCGATCATTTATTTAGATGAAACGTGGTTTGACACCCACGACACCCCGTCAAGTGGTTGGGTCGATTCTAGCGGCAAATGTGTGACACGTGCCCCGTCAAACCGTGGAAAGAGAATAACAATCTTACATGCTGGTTCTGAAGATGAGTGGGTGCCGAATGGTCTATCTCTCTCGGCAAAAAATATTAGTGAATCATGACTGTGTTGACTATCATGAAGATACAACAGCGGAGTTACTTGCAAATTGGTTTGAAACTAAATTATTGCAGAACATTCCACCAAATAGTGTCATTGTTATGGATAACGCTACTTATCATAGTAGACAATTAAACAAAGCTCCTTCTTCAAAAGATACTAAAGCCAACATTCAAGAATATATGTTTGATAATGATATTTATTTTCATGAAAACTATAGAAAGAAAGACTTATTAGAAGTGCTTAGAAGTATGTCTATTCAAAAAGAATATTACTGCGATGAACTTGCGAAAAGTATGGGGCGCATAGTATTGCGGCTACCGCCTTACCACTGTATATTTAACCCTATTGAACAAATATGGCACCAACTTAAAGCTGGAATTCGTCGCAATAATATTTCACCCACACTTAATTCTAGTGTATTAACTCTAATTCATGATGAAACTAAAAAAAATTGTGAGGTGAACTGGAAGAACTGCGTACAACATGTAAAGAAAGTAGAAGAAAGTTACATTTGTATTAGGAATGCAACAGAAAGGTTTATTATTACTTTAGATGATGATAGCGATAGTGAAGTAGATTTAGCTGGGTAATTTATTAATTAATATAATAATTTAGCATTATAAGTATAAGTGTAAGACCACAATTCTATTTTTATATTTTGAATTTAATAAACTTAAATAAACATCAGTTTCATATTTATTTGCTGCTAAATTAAATATTTCAAAAACTATGTATTTTCTAAGACGGTCCTAGCTCAGTCGGCATTGTGTCAGTACCCCTATTTAGGTCGAAATAAATAAGTCATTTGGTCAGTTCCTTATATTTGTGAATACACTTTACTTGCGCCTTATTTATCTTTTGACCATTCGGTATTTACATTTTAGCAAATATCCATATCTATTAAATCGGGATTGAATTTAATTTTATGTTTTATGGCAAATGTTAAAAATAACGGACGCGGGAATATAACGGACCAGATAAACGGACGGCCTAAAAAGAACGGACTGTCCGTTGAAAAAACGGACGTATGGCAAGCCTACCTTTATTAGACATCAGCTTACTTATAACACCAGAAGAACATGTCAGGTTAGAAATATCGACTTCTGACAGTCTACAGCTTTCAAGAATCATTGGCGGCTCGTTTTAAGGGCATAGGGTTTTATTAAGGTTTTAATTACCGTTTTAAAACTTAATAGGTTTATAAAGGCTATGTTAAAGGCAACTAACTTGAAGTATGTTGACTCTATCCGATATTCCATAGAGTGCATTAAGTTTTATACAAACGCCTCCATATTTGTTACAGAAGTATAACATCGACTTTTTTGGGAAGACAATAAATATTTGGAATTTTTGGGAAAGTTACTAGGCAATCTTGAAATGTAATTGTTTTTTTAACTCGTATACTGTTTCAAATGATGTGTTCTGTGTACTTATACCAAAAAATACTTGAAATATGAAATTTATATATCAAGGTTATTTATTTTTTGCATCATAAATTGCGTAATTTTAAGGGCGCTCGTGATTTTTGGGTCTATTTTCGGCATTTTAAACAGTAATGTGGCATTCGTTTTAATTTTTTTTTACCGAACCAAAAAATCTTTAAAAAGAATGAAATCAGATCATATCTAGTGCGCCATTAAATTTATAAAACGTCAACCCGTATTGTTTTCAGGGTTCGTTTTATTGAATTCTTTCTTGGCATTCACCACAGTATCTATTATTCTCAAAAATACATTTACTGTTACCATTTTAAATGCAAATGGAACCAACACAATACATTTTTTCTAAACTGCTATTAGACTGCTGAAGTAGATACAAGGATTTAAGCAACGGTTTCATGAATGTCTTTTTAATAGCTACAAATACTTTTCTTAGATACTTGTTAGCAGGCTTTAAGACAAGTTTTAAAAAAGGCTGTAACAGACATTTTAAGGTAGGGCCCTTTGGGTTTAATAAATGGTTGAAAAGAGTTTAATAGCAGTTTTTCCAACTAGCATTATCATAAGAATTTAGATACGGTTATATAGCTACCTACTTTTAGCACTTTCTTAAATACAAAAATGTTACTTGCAACCTTGAAGCATATCCTTTGTGCTCCCATATATGTAGAATTAAAAATAAAATTTTTATCTACAAAAGGAGCGCGTTTATGTTCACACCAAGGTGGGAAGAAAAGAGTAACACTTGCTTTCCAAAGCCGTTCATATTGAACAGATTACATTTCCTGTGGGGTCATATTCGTTTCGTAGGTGTCAAATTATCTTAAAGAAGCATAAACATTTTTTAAAAATTGTTATTTTTTTGAAGAGCATTGAAAATGCTTTAACGTCGGCAATTCCTTTAAAATTATTTGCAATGTTGCCAAGTTTACCGTTTCTATGATCCTATAAGCAACTTCATTTTGTTATATTTTTGCTGTAATTAATTCAGCATCCTAACATCATTAAACCCCCAAATGCCAAATCTATCTTGTTTGGTTTTTGACATATTACAACACATCTTTATTTGTTGAAATGTATGGTAACGCTTTCATATTTCACAACCAGCTTAACAAAAAATACTAAATTTACCACCAGAGGGTCAGTGGTAATATCGCGATTTAGTGGCAACCTGGCAACATTCAATTTGATATGTTGCCATATTTTGAAAACCAACCAACATAGATATTTGACATTTGGGGGTTTTACTAATGTTGGGATGTTGATAAAAAAAAAGATTGAACTTCTCAAACTTTACTCAAAAACTAAAATTTTATTTTCCTTTTTTCTTAGAAGAAAGTCTTTAACAATATCGATCGCGTCAGGCACTTCCCAAACGTAATAAATTATCTAACTGTTAAAAAATTGCGTCCAAGAAAAACAACACTCAGCAGCCGGTTTTAAAACTTCAACTAACAGAGATAGATAAATTGCAATTGGCTATACTTTACGATCTAAGATCTGATGTCCTTTTTTAAACTTCATTAAAGATATTGTCACGAGGGGCATCATAATTATTGCAGCTTTTATTTATGGTAAAATCAATCAAAAACAAATAAATTATTAGGCTAACCCAGTCCTACCTTGTACTCAGTTTTCTTGACGTCGCGGGGGGAGCGTCTCGAGGCGTCGGCGTCGGTCTGAATTTGGGGCGCTACTCGCTGGTCTCTGCCTTGCGGTCGTTCACGGAATTCAATCTCTAAGTAGTTCTCGCGGCGCCGAACTCGGCAGGCCGGTTGACACCATGGACATATAATAAAATTTTTTATATGTCTATGGTTGACACACACGACCGCTGCACCCCACTTTCGCCCTGCCATGGGCGCTCTCTGAACGTGCAGATGCAGTGTCGTGCGTATGGGAATGAAAAAAGTACCTCCTGACAATATTATCGAGAGAAAAGGGTACAATAATACTGCACGCCGAGGCTTCGTTCGGACCAGTTATTTGCATGATTGCATCGTGCAACAAATATACACTTTTTGCACACAACATTTTTTCTACGATCGAATTAAATTTGTTTTTATTTCAAATTTTATTAAAGAGTATTTTACAATACAAGAAAGATTATTAATTCTTAGAATAGTTTTAACAATAACATGAACAGTTTAAACCAACGTTATTTTTATAAAATTAGTTATTTCCTTTCTTTGAGTTAATTTCAATTTTAATATCGCAGTTAGAGCAATTTACTATGGTATGGTAACTGAGTATTTTTTGCACTAGTGCAAAAAGTTAAACTTTTGACCCAGTAGATAGTGCAAAAAATTGTTACTTTTTGCACGATCAGTAAAATGAACTTCTCGCGGGAGGTAAGGGCGGAATACGACAATCTGCATGGAGAGAAGATTAATAAATTTTAAAACTAGAAAATTCAGTGTATTGGTTAAGGTACAAACTGCACGGATTGGTTGGAAATTAATTTGGTAAAAAAAATAATAATAATCTTTATTTTTAATCATGTTTACAAAAAACACAAAAGAAGATGGCATCACAAACAGAACACATACAAAATGAAATCGCTTAAAGAATATGGTTCTAAGTTAACCAGCATTTTTTTAACACAGATTTTAATAAATGGTTTTAGACTATTTATACATTTTATGTTAATTGGTAAATTGTAAAATATTTTCAAACACATATAGGTACATATAGCTTGGCTTTTTCTTTCTCTGTTAAGGTTAATCTATGAACTGGTTAGTTTAGAGTTCTAGTATTGTATTCGTGAAAGGTACGTGTGTTGTTGAAACATCAACATGTTTCTTTTTAAAGAAAAACATCAAACACTCAAAAATATATATGCCATAAACTGTCAAGAGCCCACAGGTCTTGAAAACATTTCTGAAACTTTCATTATAGCTTAACTCTTTTTACAATTCTTAATGCCCACTTCTGAACTGCAAATTTCTTCTCTAGTAAACTATCTCTGCCCCAGAAAATAATTCCATGCTTCATAACAGACTCGAAATTAGCGAAATATATTGTTTTTCGGCATTTTTCGTTCAAGTACCTCCCAACCATTCCGTAGCAAATCGAACTTAGTTTTTTTTATTAAAGTGACATGATATGACCAATTTTAAAACTCATCCAAATATATTCCCAAAAACTTAGTTTCACTTGCAATATCCAAAATCGACTCTCCAAAAGATATACTGGGTGGTTTCTCCACTTTTGCTAATTTTGTCAGAGCAGGACATTTGTTTTGTTCTTGTTTAATATTGGTTTGTTTTCCATGTGTTGGCTTTGTTAAATAAAGTTACCCTCATCGCTATTAATTCTGCAGGATTCTTCCCACCAGTCATAAGATTGGTATCGTCAGCATAACATGTTACGTTTTCATTTGGTGTCGCTACTAAACTCAAGTCATTGAGAAATACAACAGACAAAATTGGTCCCGCAATGCTACCCTGTGCTATTCCTAGTTTATTTTCCTTTAGATTGGACATATAAGTTTGTCCGTCCCTTGTTATTTTTACTATTTGTTGTCTCTATATTAAAGAATTTCAGGTTGCCATATCAAATTTCTAGGTTTTTGGGTATAATTACGAAATTCCATGACTTTTACAGGTTTTTTGCGACCCGTTTTAAATTCTATGACTTCCAGGTCAGTCCGAACCCTGTCAATATACTTGCCCAACGATAGGGAATTCCTTTGTTTATATAATCGTGGTTCATATCCTTATTAGTTACCGTAAACAAGAAAATTGAAAGAAATAATATTCATTGTTGATTAGGATTGCGAAATTATCTATTTAATTAGTCAGATTGAAACAAAAAATTAAGTTTGGACATGTGTGAGAACCACTGACGAGAAGGAACCTTCGAGATAAGTAAACGGGCAGTGTTACGTATACCCTATTCTTTCTACAACCGTCGTTAACTAACTTTGTGCGAAAAATAACAGATGGACAGTGACAGATTCAATTCAAAATAGCTTCAATTATTTGTCAATTTCGGTATTTCGTGCTGTTCAAGCTGTTTGCTAATGCGGTTTTGCATTTAAACTCATTAAGAACAACAGTTTTTAGAGTCGTAGAAAGTTAGTAAAGGACGGTTGTAGGAAAAATAGTGTAAATGTTATAGAAAAAATAGCGTACGTCGTACGTAACACTGCCCAAAAGTAGTTTTACTGATTTGAAAGTTTTCAGGACTCGCCCTAGAACAGGGATGCACATTGCACATACCGCGGCCCGCTGTCGATATTTATGCGGCCCGCCAGCGAATTTTAAAAGCGATATTTATGCGGCCTGCCAACGAATTTTAAAAGTATTCTACTCGCCGCGCTCCGGTCTAAGCATATTGTTACGAGACTAGAAATCTGTCGCATCAACTAGATTACTTTAAGATTCGCGAAACACGTCGGTAGTATCCCCGAACAAAGTGGAAGGTTCTCGATGTTTGGTAACCCGTATAAATACGACGCATCGCCAGCTACCGAGGCAGTTAAGTTTTAACTACGGACAAGCGAACGTTATACTGATTGAGAACTGTAATCTGTGACGAGTAAATATTTCGTCGTTCGAACTTGGCTTCTACCTACGTAACAATATAATATTAATTTTGATATGGATAAACCAGGCCCCAGTAAGAAACGTACGTTTCAAGATATTTGGACCGAAAAATGCTTTTTTATTTCATCGCATAACAAAATTGTCTGTTTAATATGCAAGAGTAGTGTTTCTATTCCGAAGGAATATAATGTGAAAAGGCACTATGAAACACAGCATCCTACTTTTACCAAATTAACTGGCGAAAATCGAACGCAAAGAATTTCCACTTTACAACGGGAACTATAGGCCAGCAAGCTATGTTTACAAAACCAATTCAAGATGCTAAAACAGCTACTGAAGTTAGCTTTGAAATATCTCGAATAATAGCGAAAACTTGTCGGCCTTTTAAAGATGGCGAGTTTGTTAAACAATGTTTAGATATCGCCGCAAAAAAAAATTGTCCGGAAAATGTAAAGAATTTTGAAAAAATTCAGTTAAATGGGATGACTGTTCAAAGAAGAATTACCGCATTAGCAGCTAATATAGAAGAGCAATTAGCTACGAAATCGAGAAGTTTTGAGTATTTTTCTATAGCACTCGACGAATCTACAGCTGCTCAACTCTTAATATTTTTACGAGGTATAACGCAAAATTTTGAAGTGAGTGAAGAACTGATTGGTATGAGTTCTTTGACAAGTCAAACCAAGGGTAGTGACATGCTCGAAGCTCTTCTGGAAAAATGTTCTATAATGGATTTGGATTTACCGAAAATATCTGGAATTACGACTGACGGAGCACCTTCAATGGTTGGAAGTACATCTAGGATAGAAACTATGTTAAAAAAATATTTACAAACTAAAAACATAAATACCAAGGAATTAATGCAGTTTCATTGCATTATACATCAAGAGGTCCTCTGTTCAAAATTATTGGAATTTGAAAATGTGATGAAAGTTGTAGTACCTACTGTAAACTTTATAAAATTACGAGGTCTCAATCACCGACAATTCAAACAATTTCTCGAGGATATTGAAAGCGAATATGGTGATCTCCTGTTTTACACTGAAGTAAGGTGGCTAAGTCGTGGGTTGACACTACAGCGGTTTCTTAACTTGATTGAAGAAATCCAATTATTTCTGGCGGAAATGAAAAACGACGTCCCCGAACTCGACAACCCTGATTGGCTGTGTGACTTAGCGTTTCTTGTAGACATCACAAATTACTTGAATGTCTTAAATACGCGACTCCAAGGCAAAGATCAATTGATTTCGCAGTTATACTCTCATGTTTCGTCTTTTTAATGCAAATTGAGTCTTTTCAGGAGACAAATCAATTCAGCCAATTAAAGCCATTTTCCGAACTACAAAAAAATTATGGAGAAAGTCAATAAAACTGACGTCAATTTCGCTCATGTTGCAAAAATTGATATTTTGATACAAGCTTTTCAAAATCGTTTTGTAGACTTCAAAAAAGTTAAACCTCAATTGGACATTTTCAGCAATCCTTTCAACATTTCACACGAAAATGCGCCGGAATCAATGCAGCTGGAATTAATAGACATGCAAAATGATGATAGTTTACGAAACAAATTTAATGAAGGTAATTTACTCAACTTCTACCGTTGTGTTGATAAAAACGCTTATAAAGAGCTGCGAATAAATGCATTGAAATGCGCAAGCTTATTTGGATCGACGTATATTTGTGAACAAACGTTTTCAGTGATGAAACTAAACAAAACGAAAAACCGAAACCGTCTGGCAATTGAAAATTTTACGTGTGGCGACAAGTAATGTGGAGCCAAATATAAAAAAAAACTTGTTAGTTCAATGCAATGTCATGCATCAAAATAATAAAACATGAAATATTACATTGGAATGATTAGATTACCTTACATAATTACAACAAACATTTTTGAAGCTTCTTTTATTTTTATCATTGTATTTCATACTATTCAAAAATAAATTTTTTTGTGTTAATAAGTATTGTTTGTAGTGGCCCCTTCTTGGCTTATATTTTTCCCGAGTGGCCCCTGTTCCCTATAAGTCTGTGCATCCCTGCCCTAGAATCATCCTCTCGTCCAGTAAAATAGCACTTTCGAACTTTCGGAACTTGTTACAAATACACAGTGGAGAAAAAATCAAACTTGCTTAATTTCAATAATTTAATTTATTTGCTTCTGTAATTGTACCTACTATGTTATAAGATCAATAATTATTAGAATATACACAAGAAACATATCGTCAGTATAGTAAAAATCTGACAAATGCTGAACGTTTTTACCGATAATTGGTTCGTAACACCAGTGTTTAAGGCATCAATAACATCAATGGCTTAGAAAGTAATCATATATTAGGATTTCAATTTAAAAAGAAATATAACTGTATTTAAGCCAATATATGCAAATTTCATGTTGCCCATAAATAAACTTCTGCTTAGTTTTATAGCAGTCTCATACAAAGGCCTGTTTTATCATATGCTGGCAGAATAACTAAATATTGTTCCATTGTGGCATTCATCCATTAGGGATTCTCTTGGAGGAATGCTATGGAGAAAATACATGTAGGATAGGGAGTAAGAGTAGTTTTACACATAAGAAAGAAATTCGTCAGCCCTATTATGCACCATCAATTTCTGGTTCAATTGTATCCTGACGGAACATTTCCACATCAGCTTGACTGTCTGCTTGGACCAACTGGGCTTTTCCGCCTGGCTAAAAAGTAAGTACAGGGTCATTCCGTGTATTTAGACAGCGCCTACTGTGTTTATTATCAGAGATTGAAAAGAACTTTAATTACAAAAGTTGTAGGGTTTATTATAAGACATTAGAACTAATAGACGAAACGATTTATTCATTATTCCCATAAAAGTATCTACTATTATTGTTTTAAAATAGTTGGCGAGAGCGAGAGAGAAAGGCAGATCTCTTAGACCCGATCGGCAACATTGTAAACCGTCCCTTAGTTTTGCTCGCCAGTGGTGTATAGGTTAAAACCTAACAACAATGTATGAAAATAATGCAATAATTTTTACTCGTTTACTGTTAAGTAGCTACCATGAGTTATTTATCAATATGTACTTTAATTGTTTCTAAGTATAACAAAACTTTTTTCATTGTGTATAAAAGTTTTAATAAAAATGGTGCTACCACAGCATTACTAAACGAACCCATACACTACACCAATGCTTTCCATAAAACAATAACCTAACCATACTTAGCGATGAAATGATTAACTTGGATTAAAATGATCCACTTTTTTACACACTACACAGGCATGAACCATGATTGTTTATTTCTACACTAATGTTTAGACAAATATACAAAGAAATCAAAAATAAACTGCAAAAAGGGCACAAAAGCACGAACTAACTGTTAGGACAGACTGCCAACGTCGCATTCGCTATCGTCATTCTTAAAATCACTCGGATTGTAAAATCGTATTACAATGTTGCCGTAGTGTCTGAGATATATAACAATAATGTTAATAATTTTTTAAGTTTTTAACAGTTTTTATTTTTTTTTAATGGTTTATTTTTTATTATTGCATAATTACAAATATATACATTTTTCTTATGATCTAAACAGTGTAATTAAACATTGGTATCGATCATTTTACAAAATTAGTAAATTTGGCAACGGATCATGTCTTTATACAATTTATATATTATTATATACTAGCTTAAGTTTTCTTGTCAATTCCCAACTGGTGTTTAGTTAATTTCAGAAATTTTTTGTAATGAGGAACATTCCTTATTTCCACTGGTAGTTTATCGTAGGCAATAGATGCCCGGTACAGTGGACTCATAATTTCTTTAATTGTTCTTATATTATTAAGGTGGATATTACCTTGAGTCCTAGTGCAATGTGTATGCATATTAAAATTAAATAATATTTCATTATTTGACTTTTGCTTTTTATGTATGATTTTATGCATAAGTTTGCATTGCTCCAGTTCCAAAAGTGTATCCAGTCGATTCAAACCTAATTCTCTATATAAAACCGCCGTATGTGTCAGATAGTCATAATTAAATAATATCTTTAATACTTTATTTTGTAATGTCTGAACAGTGTTAAAGTTCACTACACCACAATTTCCCCATACAGGCAACAAATATCTGAAATGTGATAGAAAATAGGCGTTATATATATTCATTTTACTTTTTTGTGATAGATAATTTCTATTTCTATATAAAGCGCTGATCATTGGTGCGATTTTGTCAGATACGAAATTAATGTGGTCTTTCCAATTCAGCTTATCATCTATAATTAATCCTAAATACTTTATTTTTTCTACTTTCTCAATATTGAAATTATTTATTCCTATAACAGGGGTCCCTATAGTTTTGTTTTTTTGCTTAAAAATCATGTATTTAGTCTTTTCGATATTTATTTTTAACCTATTGCACAATAGCCAGTCTTTATATTTTTGAAGATCTAAATTTACATTTATCTCAAGGTTGTCCTCACTGTTGAAGCTATATATCAGAGCTGTATCGTCCGCAAAGGTGAAATACCGCGCCTTAAACCCCGAGCATCGCAAGCTAAGCACAAACAATGAATACAATAGAGGTCCTAGCACTGATCCCTGTGGCACTCCGCATTCAATTTTTTTGTTTCCACTAACATGTTTATCAAGATTTACATATTGTTCACCACTTAGTAGATAGGTTTTAATTAAATTATACATAGCGCCCCTGATGCCCAATTTATACATTTTGCTTAACAATATATCAAAACTTACAACGTCAAATGCCTTTTTTAAGTCGATAAATACTGCTATTACAATTTTTTTATTATCAATTTCATTTGCGATCAAGTTGACGAGATCTGTAGTAGCACTTAATGTGTTGCTATCTTTAATAAATCCATACTGATAAGGGTCCGCAGTAACATGCCTATGCACAAATGAAGTAATCCTGGTTTTTATTACTATCTCTACTACTTTTGAAAACGTACTTATAACGCTAATTGGACGATAATTGCCCATACAGTCTTTTGGGCCTGACTTATATACAGGGGTAATCTTACTTATTTTCAATTCGAGGGGAAAAGTTCCAGTTAAAAGTACATTATTTATTAGTTTTGTTATTATGGGAACTATGTCATCCATCAAATTAATCAAATCTCCTACCGTTACCTTATCATCCCCAGGTGCCGAGAATTTTTTTAAATTTAATATTGTTTCCCTAACTTCTTTCTCACAGGTATTATTTACATATATACTATTTTCACAATAAATCTCTGAAAAGTTAAGCAAGTCTCCGTGTTCTGGACCCAAATTTAATATTTCGTTATTTAATTCGTTTACAATATTGGTACCTACATTTGAGAAGTGAATATTTAGTTCATTTGCTATATCTTTTGAATGCGTAACCACCCTGCCGATCACATTAATTGTTTCAATATGTACCTGTTTGTCTCTGCCTCTCAGTAAATTATTGATGAATTGCCACTGTTTCCTTGAATCTCCCCCTGTCTGTTCCCACTTGTCTCTGAAATATTTATTTTTTAACACTTTTATTTTATTGTTAATTTCGTTTTTGAGGTTTTTGAATTGAGTTATGAGTTGAGCATTATCCCTGTCCTCACATTTTTTTTTATACAGCTTATCCCTTCTATGGATCATATCTAGCAATTCTTTAGTTACCCATGTATTGTTTCCGTGGCACTTAATTATTTGAATATATTCACTTTCTTTTTTGCATTCGCATATTATATTGATGAGGTTCTGAAATGTAGACACTTGTGTCTCTCTAATTCTTTCGTGGAATAGATTTTTAAATGTACCATGGTTGACCTTTATGACTTGATGGTTTATTTTTGTCCTGTGAATCTTGATATTTTCATTTATAACAATTGATATTCTATTATGATCAGAGATGGAATTCTCGTGTACTGTCATTGTGCAATTATTTTTGTGTCCCTGGTCAACTATGACATGATCTATCAAGCTAGCAGTATTACATGTTACTCGAGTTGCACTTTCCACGTTTACTGTGTTAAGTATTTTAAAATTGTTGAGTGTAACTATTTGCTCATAATCTCTGACTGTGTTTGATGTTCTATCCAATAAATTGATATTTAAATCTCCAACAATCATAATTAATAAAATATCCGCATAACATTACAAGCATGAATGCATAATTTGCTACGCACACCTTAACTTTTTTGTATATTAGGTTCTGGACGTTACTGCAATTACTAACTCAATCTTTTACAAACAGTTCTCCCTAATATTTCTAACAGACAGATAAAGCCGGCTAAGGTCCAATTTTGAGCGACGCGACAGAGATAAATAATAGAGGGAATGATGATTTGCCGCATAAAAATGTAAACAATTTAGTTATAGTGTCTTTGAGTTTATCCTAAATTGGCAGAAAATGTTACGCAACACAACAAATGAATATCGCAAAGTAAGTAAGTAAGTAAAAAACACAAACTTCATAAATCTTTAATGGAACACCCTTGTATGTTGAAACAAAAAAAATAGATCTTTTTTTCTGAATTCATTGGTTGACATTTGGTTTACCAGTTTTCGAAATAATTGCATTTTAAAAACGTGATTATATTGTTTAAATTATTTTATTTATTTTTAATAAACAAGATAGAACCGAAAAATTAACAATATTTTTTTTAATTAATTAATTGTACTAAAACTTGTACAAGAATAACGTACCCCTATTTCAGAAAATTCAGCCAACCTGCATGCACCAACTTTTATCAAGAATACAAGTCGGTAATAAAAAAAATTCCCATATGTTGCACACTTAAATGACCACACTGTATGTATAGGCGAATTATTTCTAATTTTTGGAAAATAAAGGAAATCTGACAGCCGAATAAATAATAATAAATAATGACGTTCGAGTCATTAGTTTATTCATTTGTTAAGTGCGATTTAATTAAACAAAATAATCACGTTTTTAAAATGCAATTATTTCGAAAACGGCTAAACCAAATGTCAACATTTCATATACTTTTGAATTCAGAAAAAAAAGATCTCTGAATTTCCGTTTCAATATTAATATATTAATATTAATTAATATCAATATTATTCCATTAAATATTTACCAAGTTTATGTTTCTTACTATACTTAACTTTGGGATATTCATATGTTGTGTTATGTAACATTTGCTGGCGATTTAGGATAAACCCTACAACTTTTGTATTTAAGGTTTTTTTCTATCCCTTATTATAATAAACGTAGTAGGCGCTGTCTAAATATACGGAATGACCCTATACAGGGTGTCCCATTTTCGACACTTTTATATCCGTAATTGTTAGTGCTATCAAAAAAGTAATATAAGTGTCATGTACTCTTTTTGGGTCAAATTTAAAATGGTAAAATCAAAATTTGAAAATTTTCGCTCGCTTAAGAGATACGGGGAAAATCCAAAAATTGACAATTTCAAAATTACCCTATATTTTCTTAGTTAAAACAGATACAGAAAAATGTTTTATACAAAAGTTTCTTTATAATGATTGTTGAATAATCTGCCGTTTTCAGAATAAGTATACGGGGTCAGGTAAAAAAGGTATCGGACCTAACCTCATTTTTTTAAACGGAACACCCTGTATATTTTAATCTAAAAAGATAGCATTTTAAATTCTCTTTTTAAATATATAACACACCATGGATGATATTGGTTTCCTGGGCGATTTATTTAAACTTTATTACTTTCAACTATGAAACAAAAACTAATATCCGAGAAACAACTATGTTGACATTCTAGTTGTTATTAACATTTAACGTCAATTTTATTTTTACATATTCGTTTGTGAAAATGACTTATCAACATTTTGAAAAATTTGATATGATATCAGTTTATATTGAAAGTGGGAAAAACGAAGAAATGGCGCAAAATTTATATTTTGTTCGCTATCCGAAAAGACGGCAACCATTTAAGGACATATTCCGACGACTGCAACATAATTTAAAAACATACGGCTCTTTTACGATGCCCCGAGATCAAAAACTTATAATAAAGAAAACCAGGAAAATGAAGAAATAAGCGTGTTAGGATTTGTCGAGGCCAATAATCAGGTAATAAATCCTGTGATAGCTTTGAATAGTAGTAGCTCAACTTTTATTGAAGTGAAAACTTCTTTAGGCACGTTTAGCACTTTTAGTGGGTATTGAATGAGACTGAGCCGTCAGATTCGGCTATGCAACGCTCATGATGCAGTCGATTCTTTTATCGTCTTTAATTTGAGATTTGCGGATGTTAGACTGTAAAAGGTTAATAGAGAATCTCGTCTTGGTGAGGTTTTCACTTCTGTCCTGTAGTCTTAAGCACACATCTTAATTTTATTTTCTAAAATCACTTTGTAATTTTAGGAACAAAAATCTACGTCCGTCAGAAACGTAGAAACTGAAATTAGAATTACAAAATTTAAGGCGCAAAGAATTTTGATGTCAAATAAATATTTTCCCTATGTTGTTAAAATTACCCAATATTTGCATCCTGGTGATGATGTGAGACGATTGGAATTTTGTCACTGCACTTAAATGCAGATAGATATCTGGACATATTCTAATCAAAACTTCTCGATATCCTTGACGATGTTCCTTTAAATGGAGTAATAGAGATTTACTATCAACAAGATGGCGCCCCTACCCATAAGTCTCTTTGAATAAGAGAGTATTTAAATACTCACTTTAGAAACCGTTGGATAGGAACACATTTTTTTTCTTTGGGGAGTGTTGGAAAATAAAATTTATAAAGAAGTCATTTTAACCTGAGAACAACTTGATCAAAGAATTCATGAGGCCCTTGCAGACATAAAACCATTACACATCATAAATGCCTTAAAATCCGTTCGAAAAAGATGTTAAGAGTGCATTGAAAGCAACGGAGGAGCTTTCGAATATTTGCGATGATTTCCGTTATTTCTTACCTCAATCTGAATCTTTTATCTCGTTTCAAAGTAATAAAATTTAAAAAAATCGCCTAGGAAACCAATATCATACATGGTGTGTTATATATTTGAAAACATAATTTAAAATGCTATCTTTTTACATTAAAATATACAGGATGTTCCATTTAAAAAAATGAGGTTAGGTCCGATAACTTTTTTACCTGACCCCGTATACTTATTCTGAAAATGGCAGATTATTCAACAATCATTATAAAGACACTTTTGTATAAAAGATTTTTCTGTATCTCTTTTAATTAAGAAAATATAGGGTAATTTTAAAATTGTCAATTTTTTTATTTTCCCGCGTATTTCTTAAGCGAGCGAAAATTTTCGAATTTTGATTTTACCATTTTAAGTTTTACCCAAAAAGAGCGCATGACACGCATATTACTTTTTTGATAGCACTAACAATTACGGAGATACCCCATAAAAGTGCGAAAATGGGACACCCTGTACATAGGTATTAAATGGTACAAAAAGTGTTTAATTATCAAACAAAATGGTATTAATCTTTACCTTGGGATGCATTAGGACGAATGGAAGTTCTGCGGATAATTCACCTCCGAGGGCACCAAGGTATAGTTTAACTTTAACAGCATATGAAACGATTATTCCGAACGCATCGCGCTGATCAGGAGAAGCCAATCTGAAAATAAATTGTAAATAACTACATATTTTTTTCTATAATGTTGTTCAGTGTATGAAGCACTTAAAAAACCGTCAATACCAGTTACGGCGCTTGGATGCGTAATAACACAGGGAAAACAAAGACCATCTATACAATCTCCTCCATGACAGTAACGGTTTTTCCGATGGCCTTGACTCTAATCAATATTCAGGCAGGATTTACGTGTTAGGGTGTATTTTCATTTAACCGAAATATATTAATTGCCTTCGATTTTGCCCCATCCTACGTGCAACGTTTTCTAATATTTAAAGTACAAACATAAATTAATCTTTCAAAAACGCCGCTCGTGTTCAAGAGTCCTTCAGTCTTCTAGCGTTTCGATCTGGCATGTGTGGCAGGCAAAGTGATTTTCTAATGTTAAAATAATTGATATTTTGGGGACGCGTGCCCGGTAACACAGGTTACTGTTCTTTTAAACGTACAGTAAAAATACCGCGAATTTCGCATTTAAATAGACTACATTCTTTGTATCTGGTAGAGACGTGCACGAAGCGTTTTGCAGTTAATACGTAAAATATCCGTTCTATACAGAACATGTTTTTCTAACCCTCGTTAAATTCAGACGGCAATGAGGCCGTAAGTAATTCAAGTTCTGATTTATTCTCTACGGTAAAAACCAACCGGTATCTCGGTGTAGTGCTTTAGGGTTTTTAAGATGATGTATTCGTGTTTAACAATGTAAATATTATAATATTGTAAGGGTGGTCAAAAGTGGAAGGATAAAAAGATATAACAAAATAAGTTGTCGTTTAATTGGTCTAGCAAAAATAAAACGAGCCAACCTTATACTGTGGGTGAAACAATGTCTACGTGAGGCCCGGGCGAACCCCTGTCACACTACGTAACAGACAGACCGGAATTTGCCAGTGAAAACACTAATTTGACAAAACCAAATGACGCAAGTAATGAACCATTACCTTTAACGTCTGCCTTTAATTCATGTGAAGGTAACGGTCCATCACAAGGAACACAAAAAATCAAACAAAAAGTTTCAGAGCTTCAGTTTTCACCAGAGGTCGCTAGGCCAGAACATGGCAAAAAGAAAAGAAAATCTGCTGTGTATACTGATACAATACCTGAGAAAGAACAAATTACAGCTGAGCATGAACAAAAAGAAAGTTAACAAAACCTTTTCTGATTTACCACCAAAATCAAATAATTTGTTGAACAAAGGTCTAATGACTATAATCCCATATTAAATTGTTTCTACTTACAGTGTAGTTGATGCCAAATTGGTGTCCTGTTTCTTTAATTGACCGTCTAAAGCAATTCCTCGACGATCCTTGTTTGAAGACAATAATGGTAGTAAATAAACTACCTTTTGCAAACTTGAGCCAGGGTTTATAGGACATCCTTCTCTAAAAATAGCATCTATCGTGAAATTACACATTATTATTACACATAGCTAGTTTACACGCTAATCGATCGCTCCTTTAGAGGATAGTTAAAAAGAGCCACGTACTACCTGTCAATCTGGGGTTCACTTTAGTAGTGGTAACGGGTATAGTCAAAAACAGCCACCACGCGTTTCTCCTAAAAACTTTATTATTATGAAAATCATTAGGTAATAATAGGTAAGGGCGTGTTATTTATTAAGTTACCCTACCAGGAATGACACAGTATTGGTTCAAATACTTGAAAATATCTCATTTTTGTCGGACTATTATCGAATTTTGTGCTATATACACGTGTATTCAATAAACTAATAATAGAAGGTGTGATCAGTGTTACAAATAAGGGAGAAAGAAAACTAACCTTTTTAGACGGGGCTGTTTTTGACTATACGTTTAAGGATACCTGGCTAGGCATAGACTTTATGTGGCTAGGTTCGTTCATCATTAGGGTTTTCTTAAGTATAGGCAATGACTTTAACTTCTTTTTGTTTTTATTATTGCTTCATCAGCGGGTCTTCCATGTAGGGGTCTGTTATTCAACATATGTAGGGGTTTGTTATTGAACATGTGGTTAGTCTATATAGCCTTGCCGAGGAGCCGTAATACGGCGAAACGCGTCCAAGGATTGGGTCTGACGAAAGAAAAGGGGCACACTTCTTTCCTTTACATCGCGTTTTCGGTTCGCAGAAACGGACAATTGGCTTTCAGCGCCATCTGACATTAGATGCCTGCTTATGCGGGTTCCATTCCAGCGTTTGGTCTTCTCTAAGCTGGTCTGGTTGGGTGGATAGCTCGATTGCCACGACATGTCGCCACGTGCAACATCTCGCATATGTATAGATACAAATATACTTGATTCAATTAACTTGCTCATATATGAACACAAACAAGAATTTAGGTTACTTCACTTCACGAAGTCAAGTAACTTGACTTATGTGAACTCCGCTTTACTGTCTTACTAGCCGGATAATAAAACACGTGTTAACTAGCCTTGTGTAATTGACGCTTTAATGTCACTTTGAACAATATTACTATAGTCTGTTTCTTAATGCCAGAGAGTAACAAAATGTAAATTTGCAATGACATTAAGCAGGGTGGACAACTTAAAGGTTGCATTGTAAATTGCAATAATAGTTGTTAAAAATTCCGTATTTCAGACCTACACACCCCGAATCAGTCCTAAATTAGGGTTACTCTAATTTGCATACAAAAGAAAGACGAGCTTGGTAAATGAAAGTAAGGGGACAACGGAGTTACTGCAGGTAGTTTATTAGAATAAAAAGTATAATAATAATTAAGTATACTTGATTATAATTATAGACATAGGCTGACAATTGAGCCGACCTCGGTAGTCCAGTGAGGTCCTGGGTTCGAATCCCAGCTGGGGCATATGGATATTTGTGAATGTCTAAATATCATATATAATATAAAACGTGTCGTGACAAATAAGCTCTTTTATCGTATACAAAGAGAGATGCTGGCCAGTTGGTACAAAAGCCAGAGCCATAAAATAAAAAAACGAAAAAAAAAAAAAATTGAGATATTAATTATCCTAATATTAGGTACATAAAAACTTATATAGAAGTAAAAATAATATGAAAATAGATAAGTTGGAATAAATATTAATATTTATAAAAAAAATCTACTATGTACAGGGTGTCCAGTTTTCGATGGTTTTACGGGGTATCTCCGTTATTACCCTGTAGCTTATCAGAGAGAAAACAAATGTTCTTCTTGTAGTTTTTTACGTAAAATCCAGTGACTCAGATTATTTCTACGTTTAATAGTTTAATTGAAATAAATCCATTTAGTTCTTGCAGAACGGTTGAAGGTTCGGTCGGAGTAGTTAAATCAAAAGTTCAAACAATCCTAAAAAAATACAATTTTAAGCCATATAAATTCCACGTAGTACAAAACTTACATCCTTATGATGCACAGCGCCGTATAGAGTTCTGTTATTGGTATTTACAAAATATCAACAGGGAAAATAATTTTGAAAGAACCGTTATATGGTCCGACGAGGCTCATTTTACCAGTGCTGGTATATTTAATCGGCACAATACGCGGTTTTGGTCTCACGAAAATCAGCATGTAATATTTCCACTCGAACGGCAAGGCAGGTTTGGTTTTAACCTTTCATGTTTTATACTAGGAAGCAAAATAATTTATAATATATTTGAAGGCAGCCTCAATGCAAATAAATATTTGGAAATTCTGGAAAACGTTGTGCCGGAAATAATAGAAGACGTGCTCTAAGCGGGTCTCAATAACTTGCATCTGCAACAAGATGGAGCACCCGCTCACAATGCGCTAATTATCAGGGCCTACTTAAACAATAATTTCCCAGGCCACTGGATTGGAACTAATGGACCTGTAAGATGGCCACTAAGGTCACCCGACTTGACGGCTTTGGATTTCTTCTTGTGGGGATACCTTGAAAATTAAATTTATTCTATTCAATACCAAACAATTGCAGATTTAAGAAATGCCATTGAAAGAGAAATTTAGAAGTTACAAACGCGGCCTTTTATTATTTTAAATCCGAAAGGTGAACAAGAACTATGAGTGAAACATGTCTAAGGCATAATGGAGAACAATTTGAGCAATATTTATGAGAAAGTTCTATACATTTTTAGCTTTTGCTTCTGATGTTTTACGTAGTAAAACACAACTCGAAATGCTAATTAGATTAAGCAGTCCAAAATATATTTCTCCTGCGGTAATTATCATACCAGTAATAGTTTTTTTTAAATACCCGTCATGGCCTACTAACAAAAATGTATTTTTTTTTAATAAAACGTGAGTTTCGTGCTTAATTTTAAAAATAAAAATAAGGCAATATACATTTCTGAAAAGCTTATTATAAACTAAATTATATTATTAAAAAATATATAGGGTGACCCATTAAAAAAAAGCAAGCTTTTTTTTTCTCGGAAATTATTGAACGTAGAAAAAATCTAAGTACGTCACTGGATTCTACGTAAAAAACTACAAAAAGAACATTTATTTTCTCGTTGATAAGCTACAGGGTAACCTAAATATGGGAGTGTACCAAAATGTAAAATTTTCAAAAACATCCCTTATATCAAAAACAAGGACTAGAAAAATTCTGATTGCGGCATCTTTTGTTTCACAAAAAAGTGGTACAGTGCTGCGCAAACCGTATCCTTCTACCTTTACTAGTAACGGAGATACCCCGTAAAATCATCGAAAACTGGACACCCTATACAATACAACCACTTAATTTTTAAATTCTAGTTATCATGTTCCGTGTAGACCGATGAACTATCGGCGTTGGGTCCAGAGAAATAATAAGGGGCTCTACAGTGTTTTCTAGCATGTTATCAGCTTCCCACATGCTTTCTTCTATTTCAATCACATGTTCGACGCATTTACTCCATTTCTCACAATCCATTGTCTTTATTCCCTCTTGCAAGAGGTTTCCAACGTCTCTCATTTTAAAAGTGGTATTACGCTTTGCTACAAACCCTTTTACTTGCGCCCACACCAATTCTATGGGGTTTAATTCACAGGCGGACGGCGAAGTACCGTTATATTTCGTTTTGAAGCGATTTCGTCGACAATAAATTTCGTACAAAGAGGTTTATTCAATTTTACAATCTCCAGTAGCTTCTTTTTTTAGCATATCTTTATGGCTTCTTATTTACAGTAATGATGTCATTTTTTTTTTCCAAGAAGACGTTGGTATTTTTTCGGATTTTCTTGAGTGGCAGCTGGCATTATCCATAACTATAACAGACCCAGGAGGAATAAGATCTAGCATTTGCTGGAAGTATTCTTCAAAGACATGAGCGTTCATGTCTTCATGATAGTCTCCAGTCTGTTTCGATTTAAATGCTAGTAAGCCGCCATCGACAAATCCATTTTTGTCTACTAATGTGAGTAATTATTAATCTTTTACCTTTTCCCAAGGGTGCTTTTATTTCAGTGGACCATCCTTTCATGAAAGCTTGCCTCGCGCTTTTTATATGTTTATCCGGCTACTTAACCAACGGTATATCCTTCATTTAATCATGTTTCGTCCATATAATAGATATTCTTGTTTTCCCTTCGAAACTGTCTCTGCCCTCAAATATCGTCGTCGCCAGCAGATGATTTCGTCTTTCTCTATTAAAAGTGGTTTTCTGTTTAAAATTTTTTCATAACAAAAATTAATTTCCTTAGTTTCTTCTTACCCACGGGTGAAATGAAATCATCTTTTTTCATTTCAGATATTATTTTGTCCAAGGTAGGTATTTTTTTCTTAAGTAAAACGAGTGTATGATTCATCCGATGGCAGTTTTTTCATCCTCATTTATTACAGTTTCTTTCCTTCCTGTACTTCTCTTTGGTGACCTGATGGGGCCGCGTTTATCTTCCTGCACAAGTCGGTATATTCAATATACTATATTGTTGACCGTCAGGCTCCAGTCATATTCGAACACATTTCAACTATTTTTGCAACTCCGAATGTAATATGAAATAATAATTGGACTACGCCTATGGAATACGGCGAGGACCACTGGGTTTTATAGTTCAATAATAATTTATTACTCTCTTACATTAAACAACAACTATAACTCTAAAAAACTGCAGTTAAATTGGCGTATCTAAAAATTATTAGGGGGCAAATAATTAACAAGATAACAATACTTACTGTGTCTCAATGCTGGCTACTGTAGTTCGGTACTGCCCATTTTGAAATAATACCACATCTACGCCTTGCTGAACCATTGCCTTTAATTTTTTTACCACCTTATTGCTATTATTGCGGATGCAAATATTCACAGCAATTTTTTCGCTATGATGATATAACTAAAATAATAATAAACTAAATACTAGCTGAGTGAAGTGTCAAATACTTCAAATATAAATTAACATTTATGTACAGAGCCGAAAATATAATCTGCAACTCTGTTCTCCAGGATGCAAAAGGGGTGCTGGATTTCATTCCAACTAGCCGAAAGCTTTAAAATATATATATGTTTAAATACTCGATAGGTCTTGCCTGCTTATCCAAAGTAACCTCCAACTCCAATTCCCCTGGACTCATCATAAAATCTTTTCTTACAACCGTACAAGGTTGTCGTCCCTGTTTCGAAGGTGAATACTGGACTTTTCTTATTGCCATAGAAACAGTACTTCGTTTATGCGTTCTGTCAGTTTCATTTTCACCGACAAACAATTTTACATAATAGTGGACGCCACAAGGTTGACCGTCGTCATCTTGTCCTATAAGTAAATAAATATCTTGTAGGCTGCTTAGTTTTTAATACATTTCGTAGGTTTCACATAATTTTGACTAGGTAGATACATATTTTATACAACAGGTCTAGATGTTGCCAAAATATCTATTCAAATCAACAGAAGCAAATGCATACCAGGCTGAAGAGTAACAGATGCAGGAGCACTTGGTGGAAGTACAAAAGTAAAAGGGTAGCAGCTGTCTCCCAATTTTCGAACAAGTCTTTCTTGTAATTTGGTAGGATTACTTTTTTCAGGAGGGGGATACACTTGTTCCGATACAAGAAAAAGATCTTTTCGAAAGTTAAGTCCCATAACTTCATCTTCTTCTCGGCCATATCGAAAGCTGCAAATTACTTGTCCAAAAATTTTACGGTCTTTGTATTCATCATCTATTACAACCACACCATCTAAAATACAAAAAATTCTATAGGTCTGAATATTCCCCTTCTATAACTTTATACAATGTTGATATACAGGGTGTCCCAGATTGAGATGACGATAAGAAAATTATTTGTGTTGTTATAAAAAAATATCCCATATTGTTTGCTAGTCTCAATGTCAAGTGAATTAAGACAACGCCGATAAAAACTTAGACTTATCACAACAATCCATTTTTTAAAGAAAGGGAAACAAAAAACTTGCTGATTTGGGGCCGATTAAATTTTTTTTAGTTTAAATTGGGTAAAGTAAAAAGTTTATCAGATTAAAAGAATTATCTATAATAATTAAAGTACCTATTATATAAACTTAAAAATTGGCAGGTGGGTGTATAATTTAAAAGTAGGTAATAAAATATTCATAAATAATATTGTTGGCTATTACTCATACACCCTGGAAAACACCACGATTATGCATTAAGTATAACAGACCTTTTTGAAATACTGTACGATCACGTAATGTTTATTCATACACCGTCAACTTAAATCAATTGAACACCAAGGGTTAATGTTTTTAAAAAACAAATCTTTATTCAAAAGTTTACAATTTCGACTTGACCAGACTTAAAGCAGATAATGATTTCATCAACAAACAAAAATACATCACGGCGCAGCCAATGAAAAGTTCGTCTACGTCTCTGTTTGCTTACACAAACAGACCCTTATGAGCCTGCAGCATATTCTTTACGCCTTGACATGTTAAAGTAGAGAGATAAGTTATAGATTAAATTTATAGCTTTTAAAAGTTAGGTAATCGGTTTTTGAAAACACACTACATGGAACCGAGAATGGATGCAATAAAGCCAGGTAGTTCGTATAGAGCGTTATCCACGCAATGTATTAATTTTGAAACGAGAAGTGTTTTTTCTTAATTGTCGGCGGATCGTCAGTTCCCCCTTTCTTATTATTATTGTACTTCGTTTTTGATAGTACCTGTTATAATGATTTACTTTAGTGGTGCACATGTTTTACTAGAAATACTTATTCTTTATTATAGTCTATTTCAAAAAGGTGTAGAGTAATAAAAGCTCATTAGGTATGCAAAGGGACTACAGAATGACCCAACGAATATTTAAGCCACTTTCATAATTTGGCATTGATTTCATTGCAAAATTCTTTCCTTTCATCAAGTGCAGGTAGTACCACCCGGGTTTGGGTCAATTTATGGGGTTTGCCTATTGTTATTCATTCACAAACACTGAAAATGGTGTGACAAAGGCGTGCCGGTAGGATATTCGTAAAAACGACAAAATTTTATTTTAACAGAATAAAAATTAGGCATTATGAACATAGTATTTGCTACGCTTATTTTGATTAAACATTTAAAAAAAAATACATTATACAGAAATTAAATTATACTCGTAAAAATTATAATAAATTAAATTATATACTCGTAAAAAGGAAAGAATTTTATTTTAACAGAATAAAATTTAGGCATTATGTACATAGTATTAGATACACTTTTTTTTTTTTAGTAAACATTATAAAAAAAAAATACAAAAAATACATAATACAGAAATTAAATTATAAAAAATCATAATATTCTTCGTCATCTGAGGAACAGTCATCTCCTCTTGACGTTATAAATTAACGGGTCGACGCGACGGTCCGATCGATCAGGTGGTCAATATCCCACATTTTCTCTTCTTTAATGACTTGATGGACTGCTTTTCGCCAGTTCTCTGGTATCGCTTCCTTAATGGCTTGATCAAACAGTAGCTTAACGTCTTTCATTTTGAATGTCGTGTTGTCTTGCTACAAATCCTTTCACTTGCGCCCTTATAAGTTTTATAAGATTTAGTTCGCAATGATATGGCGGTGAGCGCAGCACAGTTATACTATGTTTTTCTGCTATATCTTCCACGGCATACTTCATGAAATGATGTTTGTGTAAATTTGCTATAGCTAATAGTTCCTTCTTTATCAAATTATCTTCAAATTCAATACTTTTGGTGGTTAACCAGTCGATAATTTCTTGTTTTCTCCAAGATGAAGTTGGAGTCTTGTCTGTGCGGTGTGAATGATAGCTTGCGTTATCCATAACTACTACTGAATTAGCTGGAAGATATTTTATCATCTCACCAAAATAGTCCTAAGAAACATTCGAATTCATGTCCTCGTGGTAATCTCCCGTATTGAACGACTGAAAGGTTAGCAAACCTTCTTTTAAAAATCCCCTTTCGCTTCCAACATGGACGATTCTTAGTCTCTTCCCTTTACCTGAAAGCACCTTATTACCCGCTGGCAGGCCTTCCATGAAAGCTTGGCGAGCACTGGTTATATTTTTGTCTTGCCACAAGTTTGGTACTATATAACCTTCATTAATCCCCACGTCTCATCAAGATAAAAGATTTTCTTCTGCTCTCTTCTGTACTGCTTTATACTTTTCAAGTATTTTCGTCGCCAGCAAACAATTTCATCGCTTTCCAGTAAAAGTGATTTACGGTTATGCTTTTCCCAGACAAAATCCATATTTTTTTAAAGTAATCCATAAAAGTTTTCTAGTTATAAACGGAATACTGTCATCCTGGCCAAGCTCCATTAGAATCTTATCTAGGGGTGGGTATTTCTTTTTTAAAATAAAAGGAGTGAACTTTTCTTCGAACTAGATTTTTGGTGTCTTTATCAAGGACTTTTACTGGTCTGCCTGGACTTTTCTTGGGAGACTCCACTTGACCTGCCGTCTTTCTCTCCCGCAAAAATTTAAAAACGGTGGACTTTCCAACTCCAGTCATTCGGGAACATCGGTCGACAGTTTCTTGTACAGTAAAATTTGGATAATCGTATTTTATGCAATCATGATGATAGTGGAGAATTATTGGAACATCTTTTTGTTGGCGTGAATGTCGCTTTTTATTACTAATCTTATAATATTATGAACACTATATACGGCTTAACTAAACAAATATACTTATTAAGGTCATACACACAGACGATATATGAAGTTTGTTCCAAATTACCACCTATTTATATGATCCAGCCAAAAAGGCCAGAGCCAAACTCGGTACCTGTTAAACGCAAAACGTAACTTTATAATCTACTACCTAACTAATCCCTATACTATATTTCGATTTTGACACTTCAGGCCAGAAAACATACCCTTCCTAATCCTCTTTACTTGAAATTTTAATAAATACTATTTTATCTTAATACCCGTTAACCTAATTCTCTAAAATTTTTGGTTAGTTATCATAAATAATTTAATGCACAAAGTTTTCCTGCGCCTATGGCCGACACCGAAATTGAGACGAACTGGACGGAATTTCCCATTTTATTACTCTACACCTTTTTGAAATAGACTATAAATTTACATTTTATTAAAAGTCAGTGTCGTACTGATCTTAATATGCCTAAACGGTCTAACCGTATAAACGCCTCTACGGCTCCGACATACATAATTAAGCTTTTAGAAATAGGATACGACATGATAAGCTTCTTGGAATATCTAGCCTGGGAAGATGCTTAGCCTTGTGCATAGGCGAAAAGAAGAGAAAAAAGGAAAGATAAACTGAATAAAAGAGCGGTTTACACAGTGTGTCCGGAATTGGAGTGTATATGGGGTTTTAGCTTATTATAAGAGAATATAGGAAGCGGTGGGGAAAGCTGCAGGCGATTATATTGGTGGTTTATTGGCGCTTCTGATTCTTTCGGTTTTTGAGATAACTTGAAAATATTGGAAAATCGCCCATAATTTTCTTAATTTTGATATGTTTAAACACATTTTCATAGTTACTTTTGACGTAAATCACGATTCTTTAGTCGGCTTTTGGCTACAACGTTTCGGTTTCCTGGAAAATCATTCAATTTGTTTCTTCTTGTGGCCTCACCTTGGATTTTTCGGTGATACGCCCTCGTTAAATTTCCTTTGCCAACAAAATTTGTTTAAACGTTATGTCTTTTGCAAAGTCTGATATTTGGCAATACTGTCAATAACAATTTTAATATTTCCTTCCTTACTAGAAATTTAATTTATAATTTTTTCTCCGTAAATAATTAAATTCCTCATTATATTTATCCAGCAAATGTATAAATAACTCTTCTTAATGTATTTTCATATTCTCATTTCTAATCTGAGTAAAATAATTGAGACAATTATTAAAAAACGGATATTAAGCTTTCTCGACAGGTTTCAGATACTCTCAGACAGACAATTTGGCTTTAGAGAGGGTGTGTCCACAAAAGATGCCTTAATATGTCTAACTAATGCAGTATATCATAATCTAGATAACAATAAGGCGGTTATGGGGATATTTCCCGACCTGACCAAAGCGTTTGATACAGTCGACCACGAAATATTAATCCAGGAACTTGAAAATATAGGATTTCGGGGTAATCCTTTAAAGCTATTTATTTAGTAGAATCCAGCACGTTAAAATCGATAATGCCCTTAGTTCGCTAAACGAGATTGGGGGAGTCAGGGAACAGTATTAGGCCCGATACTATTTACAATATATATAAGTAATTTGTTTAGTTTAGGGAGTACTGAGTCAATTTCTTTTTTTACGGATGACACCGCGATTATATCTACCTACAGGATAATCTTGGAGGGCCGTTAAGGAAAGGTTAAAAACTGGATTGACAAAATGTCCCTAACTATCAACTTTGACAAGACTAACTACATTACCTTTAGTTAAAAAAAAAGAGATTATCCCATGCTGTATCAGGAGAGTCCCCAATCTACAGCATAAAAAAGGACCAGCTACACCCAATTAATCATGGACATCACATTAGACATAAAATAAATAAACAAACTACAACACTGAAAGCTAAGAAAAAAATTGGCCAAAGGTAATTTTACTTTTTATCCTCGCACAAATATGTACATATTCCCAAAGAGATAAGGAACGAATTCAAAAATCAAAGAGATAAGAAACGAATTCAGAAAGCAAAAATTTTAAAGTCTTCTAAAAAGTTGGATCCTTTCCTAACCAAGGTTTAAAGCACACAAATTTATAGACTTATCAAGCTGATAAAACATATAAATACAATATATCAATATATTGCCATTTAGTAAAAAGCTAAACAAATTTTACATACCTACCGGTATTTGGTTAAATGTACTTTAGGAACTAATGTGCATTTTTTTTCTTTTCCTTAGTCAGTATTTATTTTCACTTTCGTTAACTAATACTAGTAAGTTAGTTAGTTAAGTGTAGGTTTAATTAGTTTTGAATATTATGCATATATGGCGGAGGATCCACACACTAGCCTTAAGTGGATTATTTTCTATATTTCCAATAAATAAGGGCTATTTATGAATGCATTGCATTGATGCTGTAATATTATTATTACGGAAATATATATTATTATTATACATATATTAACTATAAAAACCTACAACTCAGTGCCGAGGAGGCGAGTCAAATTCATAGACCTCACGTGGTGTCATAAATAGAGGTCTGGGGGCTGAGGTCAGGTGACCTGGCTGCTAAGAAATTGATCCATATGGTTTGATCAAAAATGTTCTTACTGACGATGCCGCAGTGCTGTGCAAACATCTTGTTAAAACCCTATCATTCCCAAACCTTCATCATTGTGTTTTGATAATATCTATTTAAGATTTTCTTGATTCTTTTCTTGATCTCAGTAGGGCTTGCGACTGCGTTAACCATTCAAATCTGTATAATAAGCTTTCAAGCATGACATAAGAGGTATGCCTTTTAAAATGGGTAGTCATTTAAAACGGCTCAAAATCAATTTGTTAGTATTGAACATCAAGCTGGTTTGAAAGGAGTAGGTTTGTGTCAGAGTGTGGCGAGGTGAATGTGAGCATACCCCAGGGTTCAGTCTTAGGTCCTTCATTTTTTTATTTTGTGTATTAATGACCTGGTTAATGTAGCCCCAAGCCTTCACTTTACCATTTTTGCGGATGTTACATCTCATCTATAGTAACCTCTGGCAGACCACTGGAAACCTTGCAAACAAATATTAATAGCGAACTGAAGAGTCTGCATAAGTGGTTTAGCAGTAACGATCTTTACGTAAATGCCAGCAAAATCCAGGCACTTCTTTTCCACTCACGTCAGAGGTCTATACAAGCAACACCAGATTTAAATGTTAATGGGGTTCCAATCCGGTTTACGGAGCATGGGTATTGATGTCGACAGATTCTTATCATAGAAACCGCATTGCCAGTTACTTTGAGCTAAACTCAATTCAATTTCTTACCAGTTTAAGATGTTATAGCTACCCAGAATTAACTACTCAACAACTTGTAACTCCATCGAGCTTAGGTGGGTAGCAGAATATCATATGGCGTTTGTTTCTGATCATAGATGGCTAAAGATATTCTTACATGTCAGAAGAAAATTTTACGAGGTATAAAAAATGTACAGGCCACATATTTTGATACCTAAATTTTAGTATTAAAGAGGTAGTTTATCGATTTCATTAATTCTTAAGTGATTAGTGAGGAAATCTATACATTGTAAAAAATGTCGTTTGATAAATAAACATTTAATTAATGAAATAAATACATTAACATTTATTAGTGACAGTGTTGCCAAAAAAAAAAATAATTTTTATACAAATTGCTGCAAATTTTGTGAGCAAGTGTTACATCATTGAAAACGTAAATTAAGAGGGAATCGTACCATCAAAAAAATCGATCGACGATTCCAGAAAACCGAAACTTTAGAGCCAAAATTTGATTAATTAACATAATTGCCTAATAGGAATTTTTGACTTGGCCTGGGATCATCCAGTAAAATAAGCACATAACATTAGGTAACACCCTGTATAAAAGCCAACAATAAATAAAAGGGTGTAGTAAAATGTAGACATTTTATTTACAAACATTTTCCCCCAATGAAACGAAGATGACATTGCGTAAGAAAAAATTAGAAAATATTAGTAATTTGATATTTTTAATTACTTCCAACTTACCTATGGGCTCCACACCGGAAATATGATCCACAAAATCCCTCTTTCCCAAATACATTGTAAGTTTTCCATTTGGAGCTTGCTTTTTAAACACCCTAAAGTTAAACACCATTTTCAAGCAGTGTTATGTTTACTTCTCAGGCAAATTTTAAACTTGACCAATTTTTTCTAGGGTTTTATATGAATTTTTACGGTTTCCCTAATCTTATTACTCACAGCGGAGGCGTTATCGCTCTCCCACATTCGGATTATTGTAAATTAAATTATCTATTTCCATTCCACTGAGAAATAAAGAAGCTGGAAAACACAGGGTGTTTTAGGTAACTTATACGAAGACTTACGCTATACTTGTCACGCATACGCAACTAAAGCAGGTCTATAATAGTATATTATTAATCAAGGTTTAGACAGGCGTCATTATGGCACAAGCGCCGAATCTAAATCAAGAGGCGCGATCATAAAAGGATATAAGACGGCAGGGCCAAAATAGGTGTCTAAACGTAACGTCCACTATTAACGTTTTAATAAAATATAATATTATTTGAAGTAAAACGAGTGTATGATTCTGATGGTAGTCTTTTCATCCTTATTTTTTAGTTTGGTGACCTGATGGGGCTGCGTTTATCCTCGTGCACAAGTCGGTATATTGTCGACTGTCCGACTCCAGTCATATTCGAACACGTTTCAACTATTTTTGAAACTCCGAATGTTGAATTTTGGTGGCGAAGAGCGTTGAACACATTGAGAATATTAATTTTCTCACTTTTAGAAAGCGCAGTTTTACTAATCCGTTTCTCAGCAACAAATTCAGAAACACTAGCCATTTTCAAGAACGAAGTTTTCCAACAACTGCCGGAAAGTAACTAAACATTTCAAATTTTTGAGACAGTGAGGCACATGTAGGTAAACTATCTATGCCTCTACCTACCCGATCTCGGGACCCCTGACAATATTCATATTTACAATAATAATACTTGGACTACATCTATGGAATACGGCGAAGACCACTGGGTGTTATAGTTCAATAATGATTTATTACTCTCTCGCATTAAGCAACAGCCTATATATTGTTAGAAGATAAGCTGTGCGTAAGAACAGTTACGTAACACTTACACAATCACATTGGCCGCGAGCCGTCAAAATCGTGAAAATTTTCAATGAATTTGACGCAAAGTTGGCTGTGCAACGCGTCGCGTCGCCTTGACAACGTAAATGTTTATATTAACAAAGGCAATTTTAAACGTCAACATTTTTAATGTGGATATTATTTTTTCTCATAGTGTAAAAAAAATTATGAAGTCTTAGAAAAATATAGTACACAACTCGAGTGGTAAACCTATTACACTCTTTCGAATTACGGTAATCGCTAGCGCTCGTACCGTGTAATTTTCAAACTCGTGTGTAATTGGCTTCTTACCACTCTTGGTATGTAATATACTAGTATGCCATTTTCATATCAATCAAGTTACGTAATATGCTTTGAAACTAACAGACAATTATCAGAGTAGGCAACTGTGTACACTATAGAATAGTCTACAGTTGCATAACTACGCACCTTATTTCATGTTTATATACTAAAATGAGCCTTTGTTTATTATCTGCAGCCTACCTGAATTTTTTTTGAAAAGAGAAAAATCCAAAAAGTAATAGACAAAATGTTATACAGTAGTCTCGCTATAGTATACTATATAATGAACTATCCACTCCAGTGAACACACAAATTTAGCATCAACCTCCGAATAATGAACAAATAAAACCTCGCTAGAGCGAAATTGCACACATAAAAATAAAAAAATGTAAAATCAATAACGTCGCACTTGAAACAAACGGAATTCGAAGGAGCAAGAAGAAAACATCCCTTTAAGTATTTTAAAATTACGATTAAATGACAAAGATTCGGAATATGCAGAAGCTGAAATTATGAACACATTATAGGTCATGAACACCTGTGTAAGTTAAAAAATAAAAAATCTCTGTAGATAGGTATATACAGGGTCGTTGGTATGTATGGAAACGGTCGATTATTTCTTAAAGTACAACAGCTAGCAAAAAATATTAAAGACAAAAGTTTTAGGGTTATTTATAGTCTTATAGAATTTAAAAAAATTAAGTATACAGGATGAGTCAGAAAGCCGTAGAGAAATAAAGTTACTTTTTTTTTAATGGAACACCCTATATCTAAGAATATTTTTGGATTTGACATAAAATTATAATTATTTTTTATTAAGTGCATTATAAGTCTAAACCTAACAGTTTCTGAGATATCGACTTTTGAAAAGTGACATTTTTAAAGTTTGACAGCTTCTAGCTTTCTAACGGTATGCCATAAAGCAAAACGGCTTACATGTCCCTATCTTCCTTTTTTATTATCTTCCCAAAATTACCAACTTCCGGTTAAACCGGAAGTACTATATTTCCGGCTATTGAGCTACATCCGATTAAACCGGAAGTTGACACTTTTAGAAAAATAGTTAAAAACTAAGAGAGAGAACTAAGGGACATGTAAGCCGTTTTACTTTAAGACGTACTGTTAGAAAGCTAGAAGCTGTCAAAATTCAAAAATGTCATTTTTCAAAAGTCGATATCTCAGAAACTGTTAGGTTTAGACTGATAATGCACTTAATAAAAAATAATTGTAATTTTATGTAAAATCCAAAAATATTCTGAGATATAGGGTGTTCCATTAAAAAAAAAGTAATTTTATTTCTCTACGGCTTTCTGGCTCATCCTGTATACTTAATTTTTTAAATTCTAATAGACTACAAGAAACCTTAAAACTTCTATCTGGAATATTTTTTGCTAGCTGTTGTGCTTTAAGAAATAATCGACCGTTTCCATACCAACGACCCTGTATGTATGTATGTTCTTAAAATGACAATTTATAGGTATATGATCGAAATGATGTTGAGGTTAGGAATGAGGACCGCCAGCCAGAAAATGAGCAAAATGAAGAAATTGAAATTAAGGATAAAGACAGTGACGTTGTTGCAAATTCCATTGTAACAGACAAGTTAATTTTTACTGTGAAGCATTGAAATCTTTAAATACTGTTAGTCAATGGGCTGAAGAAAATTCGAATGAACTGGAATATTTTAGTGTAGCTGCTCTTCAAGACCTGAAAGATAAACTGATTCAAAAATTCACACTATTCCAACAAAGCAAAGTAAATTAACATACTTTTTTCATCCTACGACCTAATTTTATTTTACGTGTTTTTTATTTTCTATTACATACATATACATTTGTACATACCTACATATGTATAATGTACATATTTCTACTACATACTTATATATACTGTTTTCTACTACATACTTATATATACTGTTTTCTTTTTATTACGATAAATATTTCATTTGATCTTATTATTAAAATAGGTATGTACTATGTACCTAATTTTTTGGGACCACGCCCAAATTTCGTAGGAATTCACCTTCTTTATGCTCCCTAGGGAACAGGGGTCTGACAAATTAAGTTAAAATCCGCTATATAAAAAATGGTGATGGGACGCTCTCAAAACTGGTTTTATTAAGTTTATTCCCATCGCTCTTCTTTACTAAAAATAAAATAAGACCGATCTTGTTTTTTAACAATTATTTTTTAAGTAGTAAAGGGGCGCAAGGCAAAGGGGGCGGGGGAGGGGCGATCGCCTCCCCCTGTGGTTACGCCACTGGTTATAAGTATCCGTGATGTATATTTTTATCTGCACTCAAAATAGTGAACGACCTCGGTGGAGTGATAAAGCCGTTCATTAATTAATTCACTATATCGAGACTCTACTGTATTTATTTTTTATATTTAGAGTATTTAAACTGTGCCAGTTACCAATATCATGTAATAAAATACCCTTAAAAATTAATAAATTTTCAACAAATGGTTTTCAGAGTGTTTTCTATACTTTAATATTTTCTGGCTTAACTTAATTTATGATTTCTAATTTCATCGTTACTGAAACAAATATATGACAAACTTTATATTCTATCAATTTTTCAGTTTTAGCGGTAATAAATTGAGGCCATTGAGAAGCCTCAATTGCACACAGAATTTATGCTTTTCTGAAGTCTTTAAATAGTTTTTCTATTTCATTTCTCTAGATTCCTTATAAATGAAATGGTTCATGCTTTATAAATAAAATGGTTCACTGCCTAAAAGTGTGACCCGTCCATAACAAATAAATTGACGTTTTACAGTCTGAATGTCTTGTCCTGGTCATACAATTCGGATTTAAGGAATTTCATTTTGTATCTGTTGCAGTCGATATTTTCTGTTACTTGACCAATGTACCACATTGACGAATGTTGAAAACACACACCTATAATTATTCTTCCGTCATATTCGAGGTTATATCCAAATTCAGTTAATTTATTTTTTGGTCATTATCAGTCATCATTGTTTTCGTCGTTACACTCATAATATGTTCCAATTCAGCATTCGAATGAAAAGTTTCCGTTTCTGTAGTCTCTTCTTATTGTTCGATGATTGTTTTTAGTCTTTTTCTCTTAAAATCATTCAAGGATTTTTAATATTAGCATGCAATTATGAGACACCCTGTATAAATACTTTCCTTCATACATTTTAGTTTGTAAGCGCCTTAAAGATGTATAGTTTAAATTATCTACAATTACTCCTATCCACAAAGCTGGAGATAAGTTAAGGATCAGCAATTATAGGCCTATTAGTGTAATAAATAATTTTGGCAAAGTTTTCGAAAAATGTTTAAAAAGCCGTTTAGTTAATTTTTTTAATCAGAATAATATTTTGCATGAACAACAATTTGGTTTTCGAACCGGTAGAGCCACATCTGATGCAATATGTAGTGTTATTAGTAATATAACAGAGGGTATAAATACAAACAAAACATCTATCGCAGTATTCTTAGATCTAGCAAAGGCGTTTAATACCGTCAACCATCAGAAGCTCCTTAAGTGTTTTGGAGAGATACGGAGTTCGTGGTGCAGTGTTAGACGTCTTCAAAAGTTATTTATCAGATAGGAAACAAAGCGTAAAAATAAATAACATAATCAGTGAACCAAACATAGTCAAAATAGGAGTGCCCCAAGGCACAGTCCTTGGTTTAGTACTCTTTTTAGCATATATAAATTCCCTTTTGTCTTTAGCCACACGAGCGAAAGTAATATCATACGCAGACGACACAGTTGCTATCTTTTCTGAAAATACGTGGATTAAAACAAAGACATCTGTCGAACTCGGCATGAAAGGGGTTCAAACATGGCTTGGAATGTATCAGCCATTGAATATTGGCAAAACTCACTATATGTCATTTTCTTTAAATAAAATAAATAAACCTGACTTCACATTTATTAAAGTTGCAGGGATGAAGGACATATTAGGGAAACAAACGAGATCAAGCACTTGGGAATAATCGTCGACAGGAATTTAAAATGGACCAACCATGTGAACTATTTAACAAAGAGAATAAGGAAATTAATTTACAAATTCTACCAATTGCGTGAAATTCTTTGCAGGAAATTATTAATCATGGTTTACAAGTCTCTGGTAGAATCACTCCTTTCCTATGGGGTGGAATGTACAAGAATGCCTTACAAAAATTAAATACAACTCAAAATTATACAGGGTGTCCGGATAAGGATACGGAGCGGCCATATCTCGGAAACGATACGTCCCACAGATCTGAAAAAAGCTCTCATCATAAAAACTGCCAAGAGAAATTCATTCAAAATAATTTTAAGTTTCGGAAATTGCCGCAAGAGGGCGTAACGGCTTATTTATTTTTTAAAGTTCATTTTACGGCAAATAATGCCACTTAACCGTAGAAAAGCAAATAAATAATTAAAATCAGTAGATTGTTTACTACAACTTTTGTTATTGTTATTTTTTTGAATCTCGCCTAATAAAGGAGTGGGGGAAGCCTTTAGGACATTTTTCAAAAACTGTCATTATGTCGTTATCCTTCAACGGATTTTCTATAACTTAGACTTGTTTGAAAGAGAATTCCTTGGAGTTTAAATAAATGATTCAGGAATTGTCACAAGTTTCCTGATACAATTTTAAGATGGCGCTGTTATTCAATCTAACTTATTTTTTATTTTTCTCGGTATTTGCAAATTGGATGGTATAATTTTTTTCGGTAGTAATAGGAGACAATTTGCATAGGGAACGATTAGTCCAAACCGCAAATCGATATCACCAGGGGTTTAAAAGTTATTTTGATTTTTCTTTAAAAAATGATACAGTTTCCATTTACCGGTACCCGGTATACCCCTAATAAGCAAGATAACAACTAATTTCATGGCCTACTGTTTAATAAACTATAAAATTTATAATAAAAGTTTAACGAGTCAAAGAAACATCAATAACACTGAATAAAATATGAATATTATGATAATATCATATTATGAGACTTAGACTATGAAAAAGTGCACAAATCTTAGAACTAGAAACAATTTTATTAGCAATTTAGCGAGACAACAATAATAATTACAAATGTTCAAAATGTTTTCCGTCATTTTGTAAGCACTTAATTATTTTTCTGTTAGTTGATAATACGGCTGCCTCAATTTCAGCCGTGGATAAGTTTCTAACGGCATTTGTTATCCTTACCATCATGTTTTCCCTTGTTGTTGGTATCTCTTGGAAAACCAGATCTTTTAACCTACCCCATAGGTAAAAATCAAGACAAGTAAGATCCGGTGAACGAGCCGGCCAGGGAAACAAGCTTCCTCTTCCAATTACACGATGCGCAAATTGCTCTTCTAGGTATTGGCGTACGTTACGATAGTAATGCGCCGGACAACCATCAAGTTGGATCCACATGTTTGTTCTCGTTTGTAAGGAGACTTCTTCCAAAAGAGGTGGAATCCATTAAGGGTTTGGCCAAAAAAATGGGGACCGATAATTTTTCCTTCCAAGATCCCGCACCAAACATTTAAACTCCAGCGGTTTTGAAAATCTACTTGCCTCATCCAATGAGGGTTTTGCTCAGACCAATAGTGCATATTATGCAAATTCACACCCCCAGCGTTAGTGAAAGTGGCCTCGTCTGTCCATAATATCCGTGAAAGAAAATTTGGATTTTCCCTAATCATATTTAATAGCCAGTGACAGAAATCCAATCGACGATCATAATCAGTATCGTTCAATGCCTGGTGTAAAACGATGTGGTAAGGGTGCATACTATTAGTTTGTAAAATCTCGTGGACATTTGTTTTTGGAACCCCCAAGTCAAGGGAAATTTTTCTGGTGGTTAAAGTGGGATCGTATTGAACGTAAGCCAAAACGTTGATAATATTTACCTCATTACGTGTCCTACGAATGCCTAAGGGTCGTTGAATGGGCTGCACATTACCAGTTTCTCTTAATCGTCGAGCTAATCTTGAGAATACTTCTCGAGAATAGTGTCTTCTTTGTGGAAATCGCATTGCATACTCTCGCGACGCTATTACAGCATTTTCAAGAGATTGAAAATACATATTCAACATATCATACGCTTCTGCGTTAGTAAACGGCATACTGTTTGTAGAAAAATGCAATATAAATGTAAAAAACAATGCTTAATATTATAAGATGCTTGACGTTTAAAACCCATCAACAGCTTGTCACAATAAATTATTAATTTGTTTTTTTCCATGGCCAACTTGGAACTTGTAATTTAGGCGAAAACATGATGGAAAGGATATGAAATGCCGTTCGAAGCTTATCCACGGCTGAAATTGAGGCAAGAAAGAAGAATAACTAAGAGCTTAGGAAGTGACGGAAAATATTTTAAACATTTGTAATTATTGTTGTCTTGCTAAATTGCTAATTGTTTCTAGATTTAAGATTTGTGCACTTTTTCATAATCTCATATCATAATATTCATATTTTATTCAGTGTTATTGATGTTTCTTTGACTCGTTAAACTTTTATTATAAATTTTATAGTTTATTAAACAGTAGGCCATAAAATTAGTTGTCATCTTGCTTACTAGGGGTATACCGGGTACCGGTAAATGGAAACTGTATAATTTTTTAAAGAAAAATCAAAATAACTTTTCAACCCCTGGTGATATCGATTTGCGGTTTGGACTAATCGTTCCCTATGCAAATTGTCTCCTATTACTACCGAAAAAAATTATACCATCCAATTTGCAAATACCGAGAAAAATAAAAAAATAAGTTAGATTGAATAACAGCGCCATCTTAAAATTGAATCAGGAAACTTGTGACAATTCCTGAATCATTTATTTAAACTCCAAGGAATTCCCTTTCAAACAAGTCCAAGTTATAGAAAATCCGTTGAAGGATAACGACATAATGACAGTTTTTGAAAAATGTCCTAAAGGCTTCCCCCACTCCTTTATTAGGCGAGATTCAAAAAAATAACAATAACAAAAGTTGTAGTAAACAATCTACTGATTTTAATTATTTATTTGCTTTTCTACGGTTAAGTGGCATTTTTTGCCGTAAAATGAACTTTAAAAAAATAAATAAGCCGTTACGCCCTCTTGCGGCAATTTCCGAAACTTAAAATTATTTTGAATGAATTTCTCTTGGCAGTTTTTATGATGAGAGCTTTTTTTTCAGATCTGTGGGACGTATCGTTTCCGAGATATGGCCGCTCCGTATCCTTATCCGGACACCCTGTATACTAAAGATCATATTTAAGAAACAAAGATTGTACCATACTAACCTTCTTTACACAGAAGATATAAGCAATATTCGAACTTTATATTTCCATAGCATTTGCATTTATGCATTTAAAAATAAATCATTTCAGAATTACACATCTTCTACATACAATATCCGCAGTAATAATTGTGAGCTTCTGCCTACCCCTAGATTTAAGAGAGATATATGTCAACGATTTTTAAAATATCCCCCACCTTAGACTTGTAACCTACTGCCTATTCATATAAACCCCATAAAAAACCCAAAAACTTTTGCACGTAGCTCTAAGAAATTCATCTTTGACAATTATGTTATATTTGAACGAATTTTGGATGATTGATTCTTGAAAAAGTGTTAAGATATTGCTGATTTTCTGTTTTTTTTTCTTCTTTTTTTTGTTATTCCTTCTCCATTATTTCATTCTCGCCTTCCTATATCTATTGTTTTCTTTTACTGTGTTGACATATAAATTTATTATACAGGGTAACTCATGTAGTAGATATGACATTATCGACGATTCTTTTAAATGGAAACCCCTATATTTTAGTTCAGATCTGTAATCTCCAAGAACAGCTTATTTCAAAAACATAACACACTTAGGGCCTAAAATTGATAGTTTCGTAGCTACAGGGTAGAACAAATAATTTTATTTAAGATACATTTTTTTAAAAGTAGACTTGTTGGCTGTTGTTTTTTTTTTAGTAGGCTTATTTGCTGCTATGTAACTATGGTATTTAGATAATATTATTTTGCTGTCATTATATTGAATTTTTTCTAGTAAGTTTAGTAGAAGTAATAAAATTAATTTTATTATTTAGTTACTATGCGTTTATCTCCCATACAAAGAATAGAAATTCTTATGATGATTGGATATGGTGACAGGATTCGTACCCAACAAGAAGCTTGCATTTTGTTCAACGCTAAGTACCCAGAAAGACCAATCACTAGATGAACTGTGAGTAAACTTGAAACAAAATTTCGAGAAACGGGTTCTGTGGAAAATGTTATTATATGTTATAGTTATTCCGGATGATAAAAAATTAAATATTTTATTGGCTATAGAAGAAGATCCCCATAACAGCGTCCGCCAGATTGGCATAGATCATGAGGAGCTGATATGACCGTTCATAACCTATTAACGGTAGAAAAATGGCACCCGTTTAAAATCCGTTGGTTCACGATAATTAAAAATTACTATACACAATAATATACATATCCGAGAATTTTTACGAAATGTTTTTAGATGATTAAATAATAAATTTGTTCCTTACTTTATGTACAGTGTACACACTGTATGTCGTTTTTTACTTAAAGTAAATTGGCGTTATGCGTGGAACTCGAGGCAGTACTACTATACATCTTTAAGGCGCTTACAAACTGAAATGTATAGAGGAAAGTATTTATACAGGGTGTCTCATAATTGCATGCTAATACTAAAAATCCTTGAATAATTTGAAGAGAAAAAGACTAAAAACAATCATCGAACAATAAGAAGAGACTACAGAAACTGGATTTTTACGAAATGTTTTTAGATTATTAAATAATGAATTTGTTCCTAACTTTATGTACACACTGTATGTCGTTTTTTACTTAAAGTAAATTGGCGTTACGCGTGGTACTCGAGGCAGTACTACTATACATCTTCATGGCGCTTACAAACTAAAACGTATGGAGGAAAGTATTTATACAGGGTGTCTCATAATTGCATGCTAATACTAAAAATCCTTGAATGATTTGAAGAGAAAAAGACTTAAAACAATCATCGAACAATAAGAAGAGACTACAGAAACTGGATTTTTACGAAATGTTTTTAGATTATCAAACAATTAATTTGTTCCTTACTTTATGTACACACTGTAACCCCAAATAATTCAAGATTTCGAAGTTTTTACCGAATGTATCCTAAAATACCTACCATCAAATATGGCGCTTACAAACTGAAACGTATGGAGGAAAGTATTTATACAGGGTGTCTCATAATTGCATGCTAATACTAGAAATCCTTAAATGATTTGAAGAGAAAACGACTAAAAACAATCATCGAACAATAAGAAAAGACTACAGAAACTGGATTTTTACGAAATGTTTTTAGATTATTAAATAATGAATTTGTTCCTTACCATATGTACACACTGTAACCTCAAATAATTCAAGATTTCGAAGTTTTTACCGAATGTATCCTAAAATACCTACCATCAAATATGACAAAAATAGCTGTTCAACTTTTTTGATATCAAATCTATTTTTGAAAGTTTGTTTTAAAGAATTATGTGCCAAAAAAAGTATTTAGTATACCTTATACAGTAAAAACAATTTTTGTATAATATGCAAATCGAAATGAATGAAATGAAATTAAGAAATATTAGCCCTTACCCCACCAAGAACAAGGGTATTGCAAGAATTCGGTACAAATATTATCGTACCTCGCGGTAATTTTACGGCATTTCGCGCAATTTGACGGTAATTTCTAGAATTTCGATGTACAGGTCGAGCAATATAGCACGGGCTTTGACGTTCGGGTTCGCAGTAGAAATTATAATATAAATATATGGTATCTCTGACGTATATTTGTCGTATACTGACTTTCCTTTTCTATCATCTACACATCTCGGAGCTCAATCTAGAATGCACGAACTGTACCTCGCGATGTTTCGAATTATTTCCTGTAATTCGAACCAAGTGTACACGTTTTTCGAGAAGTAGTAACCCCCTCGACCTATACCATAAGCCTATGAGCAAGAAGTAAAGAAAATCATTGTTCAGGCTAATAACCGATCAATAATGATTGTTTTAGTCATATATTAATGTAAATATTACTTTTCATGTACAGTTTGTCCAAAATTGTACCGTTGCCGTTTAATCAAATAATAATAAATCAACTAACTGATAAAATACCATTGCGTGGTCATAATGGTCAGTAAAATACGAAAGAGGGCTACAGGGTCGGATTCTCCTGTTATCTTTATTCGAGCTTTGGTTTTGACAACTTAGACGAATCCATGTTTCATGGAGGTAAATGACGATTTCTTGATCGATATTTATTTATAGCTTGTAGACACTCATATCTTCATTGACGTAATCTCTGGGATTCCATCAATATTTGCCTCTTATTGATCTTACGATATTTAAAACCCATTTGGATTAGACCATTTCAAAGGCTTGATCTTGAACAGAGGATATTTGTTTCATCGGCAATAAGTTGCGCTTGTAAGGAACGGACAGTTTAGCATCTAACGATAAATACTTGTACTTAATCCTTACACTACAGGAAGCACCTGCACAGTCAATCATCACAAACATGCCAAATCCAATTAAGGATTAGAGGAATAGATATTATTTCCTTTGGTTTTACGCGCAACTGTTATTATTTCATATAAACGTCATAAAATGTCAAATTAGTGTCAGGCATTTAATTTTTTTAAATTTAATTTACTTAAAAATTATAATTCATAATGTTTTCTTAATAATAGTTTTAAGTGTTCTTTAATTTTGTTACTGTAGTTAAACCGCGATGATTTGCTCACTGAGTTCACACAATGTTCAATGTCTGTAAGTAACTCCGTAATCTGTAGTGAAGGTGGAGGGGAGTGTAACAGTCCATTAGTCATCATTGGCCAAGGAGCGTACTGGGAGAGTAACAGCTAAAAATGTTATATTTTACAGAATATAATGTACAGGGCGTTTCAGAAGTACGGTACGTAACTTAAGAAGGTGATTCCTTTTGATATTCTAAGAGAAAAAGTTCATATGAATATGTGTCCGGAGTTGCCTCGTTTTTGATATACAGGGTGTTAAAGTATTTAAAAAAAAAATAGTTTTTTTATAATTTTTTTAAACGTCCTTTTTCCGATTTTATTGAAACTTGGTACCGTTATTCATAATGGTAAGGAGCTTTATAAGCCCATTAAATTTATTAAGTTCAGTAGCGTCCCGGGGAGAACCTTAACGAATATTATTGACAAAAAAATGTACGCCACTGACTTTTTCCTAATTTTGATATTTCTTTTCGGATTTACCAACTAATAATACAACTTTTTTATTCTCAGAATTGTTTTCGTATCTTGCTTCGTTTTTGAGGAAAAAAAAATAAAAACCACTTTATTGCATGTACAGGGTGTCCCAAATTCGAGCCTCATCATTGGGATCCCGGAAACTAGAAGAGATACGAGGTCGGTTAAATGGAGGCAAGTTTGCGCGATTTGATGCTGATCAAAATGCCACCTTAAAAGTTTAAAAATTCCGAGTGCTTCCAAAGATTTTTGGAAAAAACCGAATATTCGCGATTTCATTTTTATTTGTTTATGACTCTATTTGAATAGATATAACGAAATAAATTTCACATTCTCATTGCTACTTTTTCTGTTCTACAAGATGGTGTTATAATGAGCTGCCATCATTAACTTTGTTTTTTTAAATACGGCCCTGCATTTTTTATTACGGATTTTAGGAGCTTCTAAGGTCTCAAAACCAATGATGTATCGCACTTATTCGAAAAATTTATATTAATGGCATTTTCCATAGGAACTCATTTGTATTAATTTTTAATAAATAATATAGTTAAAGTGTCAACCCTCAAACCCTAGCCTCTAGGCTATATTTACAGAAATTTTAGCAATTTATCAAGGTGGCGGTGCATCGTGCGCGCCGGCCATTTTAGTTCATTTGTTTATGTTTAAATTAATAAATATTTTGACAGTTCACTGTTCACTAATTGTTAACGCGTATTAAACATAATATATGCCTTTTTCTTCTGAAGAAAAACGAGACATGATAAGGATTTATTATATTTCGAATCGAAATTCAAAAACGGCCTTGTAAGCGCTATTTGTTGGAATATCCGAAAATACGGCAGCCGCATTATAGTTATTTTGCTAATATTGATAATAATTTAGCTCAATACGGAAGTTTTGTTCAACCAAGGGTTGAATATGGAAGACGAATCGATCCAGAAGAGGAACAAATTATCTTAAACACTGTAAGTTTGAAAACTATTACATAGTAGGAAGTAAAATGAGTAATTTTAAATTATTTTTTAAGGCAAATAATAATCCTCGAGCTTCAATTAGAGTTTTCTCAGACGAAGTAGTATTACCGCGAATGAGAGTTTGGAGAACTTTAAATAATCGTGGATATAAACCTTCAACAAATTTATATTAGTCAAACACTAAGACCTGGCGATGCTGAGAGACGATTAGAATTTTGTAACTGGTTGCAAAATAGAAATTATGAAAATGACGACTTCCTAAATAAAACTATATGGACAGATGAATGCAGGTTTTCAACACATGGACTATTTAAAAGCCGTAACGAACACTATTGGTCAAAAAAAACCCAAGGCAGAATCGAGAAGTAAGACCTCAGGGACGGCAATCATTTAATGTATGGGTCGGTATGTGGCACAATAAAATTATCGGCCCGTTTCTTCTTGAAGGAAATTTAACCTCTGAAAGATATGCCGAATTAATAAGGACCAATATATTGGATTCCTTAATGGAAGAACCGTTGGACGTATTACGTCAACTATGGTGGCAACAAGATGGTGCACCACCTCATAATGGGAGACTCGTTACAAATTTATTAAATGCACTGTTCCCCGATAAATGGTTTGGAAACCAAGGACCCGTACGTTGGCCAGCTAGGAGCCCAGACCTAAGCCCTCTAGATTACTTTCTTTGGGGATTTCTCCAAAACCGTCTTTATCGAAACACACCACAAATCCTTGAAGTTTTACGTCAAGACCTAATAAGGAAGATCAGGGCTATCCCCGCAAGGACTATCCAGCGTGCCCTCCATAAAATTCACAGACCGACACGAAAGTGCATCCAAGCGGGCGGATTACAATTTGAATATTTGCTTTAACTTTCATTATTCAGTTTTATTATGTTTTCGTTTCTGTCTCTCTCTTAACAAATGAGTTCTTATGGAAAATGCCATTAATATAAATTTATCGAATAAGTGCGATACATCATTGGTTTTGAGACCTTAGAAGCTCTTAAAATCCGTAATAAAAAATCCGGGGCCGTATTTAAAAAAAACAAAGTTGATGATGGCAGCTGAAAGACGAAACGTCGGTTTGAAAATCTTATAACACCATCTTGTAGAACAGAAAAGTAGCAATGAGAATGTGAAATTTATTTTGTTATATCTATTCAAATAGAGTCATAAACAAATAAAAATGAAATCGCAAATATTCGGTTTTTCCCAAAAATCTTCGGAAGCACTCGAAATTTTTAACTTTTAAGGTGGCATTTTGATCAGCATCAAATCGCGCAACTTTGCCTCCATTTAACCGAACTCGTATCTCTACTAGTTTCCAAGATCCCAATGGTGAGGCTCGAATTTGGGACACCCTGTACAAAACAATACCTATGTCAAAGTTAATTAAAACATTTAAATTAAAAATAAAAGTATTTTTTTAAATAATGATACAAACAGTTAATCAAAGCAAATGTTGAAAATGGCCACCTTTTAATAAAACGCACGATTGCAATATATTACATTATTAGTATAAACTTTAACACCCTGTATATTAAGTGGGGCAACTCCGGAAATATATTCATATAAACTTTTTCTGTTAGAACATCATAAGGAATCACCCCTTTAAGTTACATACAGTACTTCTGAAACACAAGTATATATCGAATTATTTGTGAGTTTATCATACCCATTTTAGAAAATATTTATTCAAGAAACCTACGCGTTTCGGCCTATCAGACCATTATCAGGGCGTAGTTACGAAGGTTTGTCTTTACAATGATAAGTAGGAAAGACTATGGACACACATTGATAAATAAAATTTTGATCAATAAAATGTAAAAAACAGAAACAACTATACACACACCAGACGTACCGGGTGGCCAACTAAGAATGGACGCCGGCCATAACTCGCTAACCGTTAATCATATAACTTAGGGGAAAAAAATTTATTGGCTAAATCCGCTAAGAGAAATCGCTGGAAATTATTTTGAAGTTCCGCAGATGGCCGCTAGGGGGCGCAACTGTTATGGTCAATCAGAAAAAGGGCTGTTTCTTAAAGAATATCCATGTAAAGGTATATTATAAATACTGCAATCGTAAAGAGTAGAAAAATTGTGTTTTTTTATGTTAATGATATTTTGCTCTATCTCGTAAAATGTAGTGGTGGGGGAAGGTCAAACATGTTTTTATTTAAATGTCAGTAACTCCGTTATAAGTTAACGGAATTGAACAAACTAGGTCTCGTTTAAAAGACCTCTTCTTACCTAATAATCTGATGTAAGAAAAAAATCCGAATTGATTTCGCCGTGGTAACTAGAGGGCACTGTTTGACATCACAACAATTATTACGCATTATTTTGAAAAATTTAAATAGCACGCTATATATCTTTTAACACAGTTGAATAGAGGAGGAAATTCTCAATAAGTTAGTGCAATTTCAGCTTCCTAACTTTTTTCAAACCGGAGATATAAATAAAACAAATATAAGGTCGCTGGGTACGCAACATCTCCCTAATCTGTAGGGGCATAGCCTACGTCGCAATAATTCAGTAGTAATATCACAGATAATATTTAACGCAAATCGACAAAAATTATACCAATGTTCTGAAATAACCACCAGGTGGCGCAGTAGGCGTCAAAAAGTGCAATATTTTATTTTTATTATAATGGGAAATTAAAGCCATTTAAGTGGAGCGTGTGAAAGAAATAATAATAATTATATAATTCAATTAATGCCGCCCTAAATGTTCAAATTGTCTGCCATCGTTTTCGATGCACTTATGCATCCTATCTCGCGTTGATAAAACTGCAGTCTCCAATTCAGCAACTGAAATAGTATCCATACAGTCTGTTATTCGCTGAATCATATTTTCCGTGGTAGTGGCTCTGGTGGCAAAAACTAAATCTTTCACTCGACCCCATAAATGAAAATCTAGACACGTTAGGTCGGGTGACCTAGCTGGCCATGGAAAGGTGCCGCCTCGCCCTATCCATCTGCCAGGGTAGTGGGCATCTAAAAATTCCCGAACGTTGACGGCGAAGTGCGCTGGACAGCCATCCTGCTGGTATATCAATCGTTGTCGGACATCCAGAGGTACTTCCTCCAACAAAATCGGCAATTCATCCCTTAAAAATCTTAGGTATCTCTCACCATTCAATGAATTATCGAAAAAAAATGGTCCGATAATTCGTCCGTCTAAAATCCCTGCCCAACAATTTACAGACCAACGGCCTTGGTGCTGGACTTCGCGCATCCAATGGGGATTTGTTCTGGACCAATAATGTGTATTGTGAAGATTGACACGACCATTGCTCTGGAAGGTAGCCTCATCGGTCCACAATATTCGCCTCAGAAATTGCCGATCTTCCCTCATTACACCCAAAAGCCAGTGACAGTGGTTTAGTCTGTTATCAAAATCTGCAGCAGTCAATTCCTGGTGCAGCACTAAGTGATGGATGGAACTAACCTGAACTAACCTAAAACAAGATGAAGATATTTAATTTATGTTTCAGGAAATTATTGGTTTTCATAGGCTTGAAGACCTATGTGATCAGATCAGAATCACGTGACTTGTGTTAAAATATATATCCAGTCAGTGGCGGCCGGTCCATAAGGGACAGGCGCGAGCCCCCAGACGCTCAAAGAAACAAAAAAAACTTAATAACAAATAATTATGACAAATTAAATTATTGAGGCATATATATTTTTTGAATATATGATTCACTTTTGATTACTTGAAAAGCTTCAGTATAATTGCGAATTAAACACTACAACTTTTTGAGCCATCGCCGAGCCGTTTACCAGAGCATTATATTGTGACGCTGCACCCCCCAATTGGAATTCATATATGCAATTTTAACACGTGAATTGGCTATCGGTTTCAGGTTTCGAATTCAGCGCCCTCGACAGTCGACACTCCGACCGAGCTCATTGTGTTTTCGCGTGCACAGACTGCAACACGTTGTGACATTTTTATTAGGCATTTTTATGTTTTATTGTTTTTTTAAATTTACCTACGTAACTTAAAATCATTTTAGTAGTATATATAAATAATAGGTACCATAATACATTTTAGCATTTTTTTAAAATATAGCCCTCCCAAAGTCTGACCGCCACTGTGTCCAGTTTATATTTGCAATGTCGTTGCTTACCTGTGCTCTTTGAGTATATTTTGAACAGTGGTTCGCATTACTCCTAGGTCTAGCGCAATAATTCGAGTACTTAATTGAGGATTAAACTCGATATATGCTAGCACATTAATTACATTCTCATCGGTGCGTCCCCTGCGTCGTCTGCGGTATACGGGATTATGCACGTTTCCATTGGTGCGCAAACGTTGGATCACTCGAAGAAAAACCTTTTTACTTGGGTCGCCTCTCTGCGGATATTCCTGCGCATATACTCTTGCAGCAACCGTAGCATTTCTCGAACATTCAAAATAAACACCTATCATGTCGAATAGTTCTTGATTTGTATAAATCATTTTGTTCTTAACACAACGCAACACGAACAATAACAAATCTTGAACAAGAAAAATACGAACAACAATAACACGAACAACAGCAACTAGAAAAACTCAAAAAACACAAAAATCTCGGAAAAAAACGCGAAATGACAGCAATACGATTAGGAAATTCAAGAACGATAAATAGCAACTAAAAGGCACTGCCAAAAACTATTGCTTATTTTTTGACATAGGTATTACTTTCAATTTTATTTTCACAGCCTACTAAGTATTTTTTTCCTTGATCTATTAGAAAATTGCTAAGGAATTATTATTTATCTATGTTTTTATTGTGGTATTCTTATTCTTGTGGATAAATTGTCGATTTTAAGAAAGACTGAGATTTTCAACAGTCGAATATATAAGGATTATTCTTATTTATTACCTACCTTATAATATCTACTTACTTAAAATAGAGTAAATATGTGTTTTATTTTAGAAACATTTTTTTCAAGATTTGTTCGGCCCAATTGGGAAATTTTGGAATACAAAAAGTAGAATTTCTTCGTTGATTCCAAAAACTACATCAATGAAGATAGGTAAAGCACTTTTTTAATTAAGTTGGTTGTAATAATAAGAACCTAAAAAAAAATATAGAGAAAAATAAAATTACGAGTAAAACCATGCCTACTGCGCCACCTGGTGGTTATTTCAGAACATTGGTATAATTTTTGTCGATTTGCGTTAAATATTATCTGTGATATTACTACTGAATTATTGCGACGTAGGCTATGCCCCTACAGATTAGGGAGATGTTGCGTACCCAGCGACCTTATATTTGTTTTATTTATATCTCCGGTTTGAAAAAAGTTAGGAAGCTGAAATTGCACTAACTTATTGAGAATTTCCTCCTCTATTCAACTGTGTTAAAAGATATATAGCGTGCTATTTAAATTTTTCAAAATAATGCGTAATAATTGTTGTGATGTCAAACAGCGCCCTCTAGTTACCACGGCGAAATCAATTCGGATTTTTTTCTTACATCAGATTATTAGGTAAGAAGAGGTCTTTTAAACGAGACCTAGTTTGTTCAATTCCGTTAACTTATAACGGAGTTACTAACATTTAAATAAAAACATGTTTGACCTTCCCCCACCACTACATTTTACGAGATAGAGCAAAATATCATTAACATAAAAAAACACAATTTTTCTACTCTTTACGATTGCAGTATTTATAATATACCTTTACATGGATATTCTTTAAGAAACAGCCCTTTTTCTGATTGACCATAACAGTTGTGCCCCCTAGCGGCCATCTGCGGAACTTCAAAATAATAACCAGCGATTTCTCTTAGCGGATTTAGCCAATACATTTTTTTCCCCCAAGTTATATGATTAACGGTTAGCGAGTTATGGCCGGCGTCCATTCTTAGTTGGCCACCCGGTACAAAACGTCCTTCTTAGGCGAATCAAAATTAATTTTTTAAGTGCTGAATATTTTTTGAATACTGACAGCAGGTAGTGTGCTGTATCTGTTAAGTATGTACAAATATTTATTTAGATTAAGTAATGTTTGGTGGTGTGTACGCCGGTCCTTGACGTATCGTTGTATGTCTGATAATATGAATCGGCGTTTATTCTTATTTACTATGTAATAGGTTGAGTGAGATAAGTATAATTCAGAAAATAAAATAATCTTACCCGGCACACAGAATAAACATTGTGGTCACTAACATGGCTGCTACAAATATCATCAGTAGAAAAGGCATAATTTTCATCGTCAATATGATTGGTATAGTGGTAGTTAACTAAAGTAAACAAAACATGATTAGAATATTAGAAATTTGGTGATTTTACAATCATTTAATGCCAGAAACTTTTCGCTAATCCCTACTATTAATTCTTTGAACTTACCAGGAATAACTTTTCGTTGAAGAAGTCCATGTTCCAAATCTACAAAGGCGACTTTTAAGTTCCTTGGGTTCACTATAATATTATCTGAAGATATGTCCAACAAATATAGTCGATATTCCTTATGGGCAAACGTAAACCTTTCAGACGCGTTTAATAGTTGAAACGCTACATATGCACGATCATACCAACTAAATGAGCTAAGCTCATTTAATGGTACTCCACAATTTTCCACGATAACAGCCCGGCCACAGTATCCTAACAGTTTTGGCACTGGCCAATTATCTTCCTTCGAAAATAGTTCCAATAATAGCGGTTCCACATTCACTTTTAATATAGTCCAAAGATGGGTCCGATTTTTATGTTGAAAATGATCTAGTAACATTTCCGATGTTACAGAATCACAAACTTGAAATTTACCAGTTTTGTCGTTTAGTAACTCTTCAAGATCTTTCAGTTTTATGTTCAAATCTGAAAACTTTATGATATCCTGGTTTAATACACCAAAATATTTATTTTGCGAAAGTTTTTTAATAACTACACTGACATCTCCATTTTGTCCAAAGTACACATTTTTAACGCTGATAAAGTTAAACACGAAATCAGAAAAAGAGTAATAATTTAATGATATATTATCTTTAAGCTCGCTACAGTAGTCGTCACCATAACAAAACGGACATGTTTCTAGATCACACAGGCTGATAACTGGAATGGTGCTTAGGTAAATTAGAATGCTAATTATTACTGGACAAACAATGAAAGCTGGCCAATAATATCCCATACCGAACAATTGTCTATTCATTTTTCCAGCCTTGCTGCAACGCTTTCTGACGATACGAATATAGTTCCCTTATCCACTTTTCCAGACGAGCTTCTTCATTTAAAAATAACTAAAAATATAAAACAACATAAGGGCTTATTCTAACTAACCCTGCCAGACATCTACGAGGCATCGCATCTGCATAATTATTAAACTTGCTACGTGCCAGACATTGATCCGAGAGTTAATAATGAGGGTTAATAATATTTTGCATTTTGTTATACTTAACTCAAAATAACAATTTTTTAAAATAATTTATGGGGGGGGGGATTCCTGTCTAATACCAGCTGACAGTGTGCACGCTTAATACAGTTTTCACTAGAAATATTTAAAAATTATTAAAAAATTGCAACAAAATTGAAATTATTACTGATTCTCTATTGTTCATACTATGCATATTTAAGGATAATAATGAACTTCACGGCTCCCCTGCTAACTGCTGTTAATATACAATGCTAATAATTATAATTCTAGCGTCCAAACTTAGTCAGGAGAGGAACATTTGGAGGCATAGAAAGAATAAATTCGTCATAACTTTTTCCTACAACATAACTCTTTGTTTAGCTAAATATGAAACCATACTAGTACTAGTAAAGTAGCGCACGGTGATATGCGACAAGGCATTTTCTTTCTCTTTATTTAACTTATAAATAGTGCATTACGTTCTCTTTGCTTCCCGTCAAGCGGCTAGTTGTAGAAACCGTTTGCCAATGTTGTAAACCTATCAAAAAACCGAAATGAATGCTTTTTTTTCGCTTCGGACTATTCGTCATGCAGCCAGTCACACAATTACACAATGTATTATATTAAAACTTGTATACAAACATTTATAAGCATCCATGCCCTAGCCCGGATTCGAACCAGGGACCTACCGGTAACCAAGACCGGCAAAAATAAATGGATTATTCCGCAGCGCCAATACAGACACCTTATATTGAAAATTACGTATACTCTTGTACCAAAATAATTGGAAGTGACTCATTTTTACCGTGGTGTGCAAGACGTAAGGGGAACGCCAATTCCAGAGGCGTGTAATTTTAAACAATAATAATTTAAAAAATATATGAATTTTTTGTTTATTATTATAATATACCGGGTGTTGCATCGTCGAGCGGGACATAGGAAATCCCATGTAATTTTAAATGGGGTCAATTATTGGCTTCCCTAATTATTTTAGAGAAAAATTCTATTTAGGTTTATTAAAGAGCACTAAAACCCACATTCAAAAGAATAACTTTAGATATTTTTGATGAGCCCGTTTACGGGTTATCGCCGATTTCTTTTTAACTATTTCTCCTTTTTATGACCCCGTATTTGCGGGCACCAGTCAAGGTAAAAGATGACTGTCAAATAAAGTTGTCATTTTGAGGAATATTTGAACATCTTCTTAAATCCTAAAGTTCTAACAATTTAATAGTACCTACCTATTAATTAGTAAAATATTGAAACATGTAAAATGTCATAATTAACCTTGTAATTGGATACTTTATTTTAGTTTTATTCAGATTAATTTGTACTCATAAATACACCTTTAATATTTTCGATGTACAAGTTTTTATAACAATAAAGCACACATTTCAAAATGACAACTTTATTTGACAGTCATCCTTTACCTTGACTGGTGCCCGCAAATACTAAAAATAATTAGGGAAGCCAATAATTGACCCCATTTAAAATTACATGGGATTTCCTATGTCCCGCTCGACGATGCAACACCCGGTATTTACATTTACTATAATAAATATAATATTATAAAATTATAAATTAAACTGAAAAATAAATTAAGGTTTTACATTTGGTGATCTAATGAAGTAATAGAGAAACTAAATTACGCAGGTATAAAATCCAAAAAGAATAATAAAGCAACGGTATATGTTATTTTCACAATGTTTTTATTATACTACATAATAATAGAAACATATAATCGTGGATTAAGGGCAAAACCTAAACCTAAATTATAAATGTTTATAAATTTCTTAACTATTATTACCTAATGAACACTAATTGATAATAATTTGACAAACTACATTCCACGCCGACATTAAAAAGTGTTATAATGACAATAAGTTACAATTTTAAATTCATTATTACCATTACAGCGATAATTCACTATCTGACGATGAAAACATTTCAGTACTGTCGCTACTGCTGTCATCTGCAGGATTTATAATAATAGGTTCTACCATGACTTCAACGCGTACATCTAAGCCCCACATTTTTTTTTCTACGCCCTCGACATGTAATACGCACTTATGCCAATCTGCTGCTTGTACATTCGCTATTGCCGGTTTTAACAGTTCTTTAACATCTTTTAATTTAAGTTTTATTTTCACGCGCCACTTCGCCTTTTATCTGTGCCCATATAAGCTCGATTGGATTTAGTTCACAATGGTAAGGCGGTAAACGTAATATTGTAACACCTCGTTCACGAGCCATTTCATCCACTACATATTTCGTATTTTTTTTTTTGTGAAGTCTTGTAAGATCGAGCAACTGCACTTTTAGCATTTTTCGCCAAATGCAATATTTTTTTCTTCGAGCCAGTCAACAATGTTTCCTTTTCTCCACGCAGAAGTTGGCAAAGCTTCCACCCGACGGCTGTGGTATGGTGCATTCTCCATCACGATTACCGACCCACATTCAATACGCGGTAAGATGGATTTAAACCAATCTTCAAACACTCCCGAGTTCATATCCTCATGATAATCACCGGTTTTACGAAATTCAAGCACGTTTAACCTACCTTCAAGAAAACCAAAATCACTCCCGATGTGGGTTATAATTAACCGACGACCTTTTTCCTGAGGGAGCTTTCAATCCAGTGGACAGTCCATTGATAAAAGCGTTACGTGCATCTTTAATGTTGAGATCTTGCCAAATGTAATTCACAGTATGTCCTTCGTTTAACCATGTCTCGTGTCGCCGATACGGCCCTGTGGATGTCTTTGCTTCGGCGGTCTGTGGAAAGATACGCTACCTTCAGAGCCCGAGTCAGAGTCGAGGTCTTTTTGACCGAGTAGCGTTCTCCTAAGTAAAGCCGGATTCCAGAGAGGGTCGACTCCTACTTCTCGCATTGGGGCCAACTCGGCTGGGCGAGTTGGCCTAACGTTGCCCAATATGTCCCTATTGGAGTGCGTTTCTATCCCTGGGAGTGGTTCTCGGTCCCACCGAGGATTGGTTTGGGAAGCAAGTAAAGCGTCCTGGTCGGCATTTTTGGTTATATTTAAATAAGTTTGGATTGATTCTACCATTGTTGAAAAATCCTGGGCTTCAGGATTCTCAGGGCTTACTTGGGACTCTATACTACCCGAGCATTCAATGGTTTTTTCGGTCATTTTGATAATTTAGGGATGCCAGATTTTTTATTGGTTTTAAAAAAAATCAAAAACTAAATTTATAAGAAAAATCAATCATAAAAATATTAATTAATTTTTTCTTTGTTAAGGGTGGTCCCACCTCCTTTAACCCCGATGGCGGAAATGCCACCGGTCCACCAAAATTAAGATACAAATATTTGAAGAGAAATCAAAAATTTAATCAAAAGGGGTCAACCAATAACCTCATGGTGGTTAATGGTAAGAGAGAAGGTAACGTATTACCAATTATTAAATACTTTTTCTCTATTTTCTTTTTTAACTAATTTATGGGGGGGGCAAGGGGAGGACTTTTAATTAATGTTAATTTGTAATATGTAATTCCACGGAGGGCAAAAGAGAATAAAGTGTTTTGGTTTATTTCAATATTTTTTCAAAACCTTTTACATTACAATAATGACAATCGACAAACTTAATATTAACCCAACATTTATAACATATAACATCCAATCTCGATAAACTTTACCTCAAGAATAAAATGATTTAAAACTAAAACTTCAATTATAAAAACTAAAAGGTTTATCGAAATTAGTTTCAGTAAACTATTATTATAAACAATTAACAACAAATAAATAATAATCAAGCTTATTTTCACTTGGGGGGCTGCGCCCCACTTAATAAATTCGCAATGGCTCTTTTTGGCAGACGGCCAAGTCTGGGGGACTGCGTCTCTCTTATTTTTATAAAGAAATCTAGGGGTTGTTACCTCGTAAACTAGCCTGCAGTGCCAGGACTAGTCCGGTAACAGCCAACGAACTATTCAACTCTGGAATTCCTTACTTGCCTGTATGCGAAGCGACGACGTGAAAACCAGAGCTGAAACATTTAAATTTCGCGCCCGAAAATATTTTCCCCCCTACTTCCGATTCCCCAATACCTCGCGTAACACGACCCAGGTCCGCATGGGTATGAGCATACTAATCCACAGAAGTATCCAAAAAATAAATCACTGATAATCCAAATCAAGGGAATAACACTTGATTGACATACAGGAATCCACCAACTAATCAAGGGAATAACATTTGAATAGTATTCCAATCAAATCACTGTAAATCCCGGAAAGATAACTATATCAAAAAGGACGGGAATCACCTCCTCGATAGACGCGAAAACTTTATTGCCCCCCTATTGAAAGGTACGGCACAACACTTGATGACAAGTGGAAAATTTTGAAAAAAAAAATTTTAAGTTTAACTTCAAAAATTAAACTGACGTGAAGTACTTTAGCAAGCAAAATTCAGGTCCCGAATGAACCAAAAACGCCGCGTTTTATATTCTTATCCATTTAATTACAACGCAATAAACGGTTTCAGCCAATGACAACCCAGCGAAAAACTACAACTCGATATTTTCTATAATCAATAATTTTTTTTTTTGAAAAATATCGCATTTCGATGGGTTACATTATATTAAAGTAAAATATCAACTTTTATTTGTTTAGTGATACAAATTTTAGCAACAATTGTCAAAAATATGTATGAAACAGGGAGGAGCCTCCTGACTTACTCAGGGCTAATTACGCATTAATTTTACCAGCCGAAAATGTTTTGGGGTATATCAAAAAACGCGACCAATCAATGAACAAAACTTCGCTAAATGACCAAAAGGCGGGGCTTGTTAAGGGAGTTGAATGGCTTATAAATAGAAACGCGAAATCGTTGTACCCATTCTTCACTTGACTGTCATAAAAGCCGCTCACGAAAACCAAATTTAAAAACATCCCAGAGACCAAAAAATACAAATCCCATTTGTCCGCCTGAAGTCATTTAACGACTTTTCTCGTAAAACTAAACACAAATGACCCACAATACAGAAGGCAAATACACTTCATACCGTGAATTAACATTTTACACTTCAAAACTTTTATCGAAAACAACTTTTTGCCAAAATTACTTTTTGTTTCTGACAAATAATTTTTTCATTATTTGTGCCTTTAAAAAAAAAATAATAATAATACTAACAAATTATTATTCCTAAAAAATTGAAAACTAAATTAAACTTAAAAACTACTACAGGGGTTATGCACTAGATAAAATAGCATTAAATGACTAGTTATACGACACCCCCCCCACAAGACGGAAAAATAACTTAAAGTACTTAATTTTAAGTTTATTTCTACGAACCCTCAAAAACAATTAAGAACCCCCTCCCAAAATTCTTCCTTTAACTTAAAGAAATCACCCCACCTATTACAATAAGCTCCGGGTAGTACTGAGTCTTTGTTTAGCCTGGAGTTATAGAAGTACTTCGTACTTGCTTTTGAGATTAGATCGTCCTTTTCTTTTTTTAGGGCTGCAGGAACTGTAAGATTTGTCTTCTGGGTTTCTGGTTGAATACAATCGCGTAGATTTGTCTTCATGGGGATATGATCACGTAGATACATATCGTCGATTACAACCTCAATTTTGTCTACAATGTTTTTTCGTTGTTTTCTCAAACATTCATGCCCCAACGTTTCGATCTTCTCTACATTTTGAATTTCCTGGGTGAGCAATTCCTCTAGGATTAATAAATCTTGAAAGTGTTGAATATTGGAAACTTTGGTTTTTAAAACATTGACGTTTCGTTCAACATCTTTTAGGAGTCGTTGCTGGTGCAAGAATTCGGTGGGCAATTTGTTCCCCAGTATTTCGGAACTCGAACATTGATCAATTTGCATTGCATGTAATTGAGGCGTCGTCTCGTCCATTTGTTTATTTTCTTGAGGTTGTTCAGGTTCTTCCTCAGAGTCTTCGACATTTTGGGGGGGAACCTCCTCAGCGGAAAATTCGAATTCCGCGTCGCTGTCATCGCTTTCTTCATATATGGGGTATTCGTCGAGGTCAACTTGATTTCCGTTCTTCGCTTTTCGCAGATCGTCGATATGGAAGTTAACGGGGTTGTCGTTCACTATAACCTCATAAGCTGAATTCCCCAAGACTTTTGTGACCTGATGAGGCCCGGTCCAGGCAGGTTGAAAAGCTCCTGTACGGTGAAACTTTGCATTTACCATATCTCCAACATTTAACTTAAGTATGGCAGATCCGGCTTCAGAAAATTCTTTCCGTTGAAAATCCAACTGTTTTGCATAAACTTGTCTTCTTGTTAATACCCTTTGTTCTTTCGCCTGGGTTTTTTGGTACTGGGTCCATTTAGTTTGCCATTCGCCTGGGCATTTGAGTTCATACCCCAATATAATCGACGCCGGCGTTTCCCCGGTGGCTCTATTTCGCCTGCTTCTTAATACTTGGAGGGCTTGAGGCAAAACTCGCTCCCACTGGTTTTCTTGTTTATTTAATAAAAGAACTCGCAATACCTTTTTTAATTCTTGTACTCTTCTCTCCACGGGGTTTGCCCGTTGATGGTATACACTGGAGTTATGTTGTCTAATCTTTTTTACTTCGCAAAATTTCGTTAGTACGTTCGCCTTAAATATCTTGGCGTTATCGCTTACTATATGCTTAGGATATCCGTATCGTGCAATTATTTCCGTCTTTAGAAATTCTAATACATCCTTGGCACTTACATCCGAATAAGTTCGTGCCTCTATCCATTTAGAGAAAACATCTTCGGCAAAAAGAATATATTGATTGTGCGTTCCGGCGGCTTCGCGATACGGTCCTAACAAGTCGATACTTATCATCTCGAAGGGATTGGTAGGAGTGCGTGGCGTTTGGGGAGCATGCTTTTGCTTTTGCTGGGTTTTGCAAATTGAGCAAATTATACACTTAGATACATATTCTGTGATCTCTTTGTGCATACATCCCCAAAAATACTTGTTTGCGATTTTTCGGACAGTTTCCTCAGTTCCAGGATGGCTTTGTTCCGGGTCATCGTGGTGCATATAAATAACTTGTTGTGTATATTGTCGGGGCACAACAAGTCTATCTCCCTGTGAATGTCTACGCCATAATAAATTATCAATAAGTACGAACTCTTCCAATACACGTCTTTGTTTGTTATCCGTTGGTTGTTGGCCTGCAAGCAGGTCCAAAGTGACTTTTAAACGCCGAATTGCCTTATCATGCTCCTGGTTTTCGGCAATTTTAGTGTATAAATCACCCAGGTCGGCTATAACTACAGCACATTGAGCTACCGTTGATTTAGTCGTCTCCACAGAGGGGGGCAACAATCGATCATTGTCTGGTTCCGCTTCATAGGGAGTCTCCTCGGGATTGCGGCTTAATAAATCAGGTAAATGATTTTTTGATCCGGGAACATGTTGAATTTCAAATTTAAATTCCTGAAGAAGGAGCGCCCACCTGGTCAGCTTGGCTCGTGAGTCCTTAAATTTTTGGAGCCAGGTCAATGACTTGCTGTCCGTACGGACCATAAAAGGCCGATCTTCCAGATAGGCTCGGAAGTATTGAATAGCCCAGACGAGCGCAAGACACTCCTGTTCGTTAATGTGGTAACGCTGTTGAGAAGAATGAAATTTTGCGCTAGCGTATGAAATAATGTTTCGTACTTCCGAGCCATCTTCAGGTTCTTGATACAGTACAGCGGACATGCCTATAGCTGAGGCGTCCGTCTGTAATATGAATTTTTTTTCAAAATTAGGGCGACTCAATTGCTTTGCTTGGGCTACAGTAGTTTTAGTTTTCATAAATGCGTCAGTTTGCAGGCTAGTCCATGTAAATTTTGAACCCTTTAACGCTTCGGTCATCGGGGCAGTAAGTTCGGCCATATTCGGAATGTACTCCCGTACCCAGTTGCATAATCCCAGGAAAGACTGCAGTTGCTTCTTGGTCCTTGGTTCGGGACATGCTTTGATTTGTTCCAAATGTTTGGTTTGTGGTTCAGTGTAATCGCCACAAATCCTATATCCTAAATAGTCTATGCTAGTTTGGCAAATCTGGCATTTTTCGGCGCTTACTTTCAAATTATGTATCCGAAGTCGCTCGAAAACGATTCGTAAATGTCTAGCATGAGTGTCCTTGTCGGTTGAATATATTATAATGTCATCAAGGTAGACCTGTACAAACTCCTGTATCAGGCCTACCAATACTTCTGTCGACATAAGTTTCTGGAAGGTACTGGGTGCGTTTTTTAGCCCAAATGGCATCACATTGAAATGATAACTTGCCCCGTCTGGTGTAGTGAAAGCGGTATACTGTTTACTGGAGTCTTCCATGGGAATTTGCCAGTATCCGCTCTTAAGGTCCAAAACTGTAAAATATTTGGCTTGGGCTAAAGCTTTAACGGAGTCCGGTATACGTGGCAAGGTCGAGGATTCTGCGACACTAATATCGTTCAGGCGCCTAAAATCGATACAGAATCTTGGGTTTTTTCCTGGCCTCGTAACAAGCAAAGGTGGCGAAGAGAACGGTGACTGTGTAGGTTCTATTACGCCTGCGCATAACATTTCTTGGATCTGATCATTCAAGATTTTTTTCTTGTCTGGATTTAAATTATAACAGCGTTGATTGATGACTTTATTATCCTTTAAGACGATCCTATGTTGGGTGGTACGAGTTGTTGGCTGTGCTAATCCGATTAGAAAAATGTCTTTGAATTCCTGAATAAGATCCCTGATATTTCCCGGGACGTCCGGTCCCATTTCCGGCAATTCGCATGGCATATCTACCGAATGGAATTGTTTCCAATATATGGTTTGACGTAGAGTCTGTCCAATATATATACAGCTTCTATTGAAGTCCATTAGGGCTTGTTCTGTCCTTAAAAACTCGCTACCTAATATAATTTTAGCAGTTAATCCTGCAACAATATTGAAAACTACTTTATAACTATAATTCCCTAAAACTAAATTGACTTCAATTAATCCTAGAACTCTCGCTTTAGCACCTTCTATTGCTAATATGAGAACCCGATCATCTTCTATATATATTTCAGATTCGATTAGATCCTCTGAAATCAGATTTAAATCAGAACCCGTGTCAATGAGGGCTTCATAATCTTTATCAAACATTTGCACTCGGACTAAGGGCCGCGAGCCTATCGAATTAATTGATTCTTTAATTACATTAATTGGGGTCTTTAATGGTCTTGGATCGTCCTGCCCCAAGGCGGATCGATCAGCGCTTAGTTTTTTTGGGAATTATATTTGGCCTGTTCCTTTTTGGAATTTTGATTTTCCAAAATTTGGTCACGGGCAGGGGGAGTCTTCTTTTCTTCATAAGTTCTTTGGCGGCATTCATGATCAAAATGTTCCCCCTGACAATGTCGGCAGGGGCGTGACCTTACAGGAGGTCTTGGCCTATTCGAGACATTATTCGTCCTTGGTCGTTCATTATTATTTACTATATTAGTTGGATTGGGGGGGTTAGTATTAATTGTCTGTTGTCGTTCTTCAGTCTGGTCCTGCTCGATCGCCATCGTGAGACACGTAAGGCGATCGGTATCCAATATGTCCACGCATCTTATCCTAGAACGGAGGGCTGGTATTAATAAGGGCACAATGACATTAACACATTCTTGTTCTGTCCCAAAGGGCACCAACCTCCTAAATAATGCTCTCTTTTTTAGTATGAACTCTTCAACTTTTTCGTTATTCTTTTGTTTAAGTCCGTATAAATTTGATTTTAGGTCGCTTACTAGCTCGGGGCTATTAAAACGTCTGCTTAAGCGCTTAGCGAATTCTTCAAAATTCAAAATTAGTCCTTTTAGCGGCTCTATCCAACTTCGGGCCCCCCTTTGAAGCTGCTCCACTGCAATATTAATTTTTTCATTTTCATCTAAAATATTGCATTGTAAAAAATATCTTTGCAGTGTTATCAAGAATAAATCGGGGCTTTCGTGTTGAAACCCGCTGAAAGTTTCTCGTAATTTATTTGAGGGGGCGGGGGGATTACTTCGTTGATCACCGATTATATGTACTAAGCTTCCAATCGCCTGCACAAGGTCCTGTACATCTGTCATTTTTTTGGTTTCACAAGAAGTGGAGTTGGCAAACTTCGTATAGGGTCCTCCAGATCCATCGGTCTGTACAAACTGGTTACGTGGGGCAACTATTTCATCAATTTGTTTCCCCACCAGGGATGCCATGTCGCCGATACGGCCCTGTGGATGTCTTTGCTTCGGCGGTCTGTGGAAAGATACGCTACCTTCAGAGCCCGAGTCAGAGTCGAGGTCTTTTTGACCGAGTAGCGTTCTCCTAAGTAAAGCCGGATTCCAGAGAGGGTCGACTCCTACTTCTCGCATTGGGGCCAACTCGGCTGGGCGAGTTGGCCTAACGTTGCCCAATATGTCCCTATTGGAGTGCGTTTCTATCCCTGGGAGTGGTTCTCGGTCCCACCGAGGATTGGTTTGGGAAGCAAGTAAAGCGTCCTGGTCGGCATTTTTGGTTATATTTAAATAAGTTTGGATTGATTCTACCATTGTTGAAAAATCCTGGGCTTCAGGATTCTCAGGGCTTACTTGGGACTCTATACTACCCGAGCATTCAATGGTTTTTTCGGTCATTTTGATAATTTAGGGATGCCAGATTTTTTATTGGTTTTAAAAAAAATCAAAAACTAAATTTATAAGAAAAATCAATCATAAAAATATTAATTAATTTTTTCTTTGTTAAGGGTGGTCCCACCTCCTTTAACCCCGATGGCGGAAATGCCACCGGTCCACCAAAATTAAGATACAAATATTTGAAGAGAAATCAAAAATTTAATCAAAAGGGGTCAACCAATAACCTCATGGTGGTTAATGGTAAGAGAGAAGGTAACGTATTACCAATTATTAAATACTTTTTCTCTATTTTCTTTTTTAACTAATTTATGGGGGGGGCAAGGGGAGGACTTTTAATTAATGTTAATTTGTAATATGTAATTCCACGGAGGGCAAAAGAGAATAAAGTGTTTTGGTTTATTTCAATATTTTTTCAAAACCTTTTACATTACAATAATGACAATCGACAAACTTAATATTAACCCAACATTTATAACATATAACATCCAATCTCGATAAACTTTACCTCAAGAATAAAATGATTTAAAACTAAAACTTCAATTATAAAAACTAAAAGGTTTATCGAAATTAGTTTCAGTAAACTATTATTATAAACAATTAACAACAAATAAATAATAATCAAGCTTATTTTCACTTGGGGGGCTGCGCCCCACTTAATAAATTCGCAATGGCTCTTTTTGGCAGACGGCCAAGTCTGGGGGACTGCGTCTCTCTTATTTTTATAAAGAAATCTAGGGGTTGTTACCTCGTAAACTAGCCTGCAGTGCCAGGACTAGTCCGGTAACAGCCAACGAACTATTCAACTCTGGAATTCCTTACTTGCCTGTATGCGAAGCGACGACGTGAAAACCAGAGCTGAAACATTTAAATTTCGCGCCCGAAAATATTTTCCCCCCTACTTCCGATTCCCCAATACCTCGCGTAACACGACCCAGGTCCGCATGGGTATGAGCATACTAATCCACAGAAGTATCCAAAAAATAAATCACTGATAATCCAAATCAAGGGAATAACACTTGATTGACATACAGGAATCCACCAACTAATCAAGGGAATAACATTTGAATAGTATTCCAATCAAATCACTGTAAATCCCGGAAAGATAACTATATCAAAAAGGACGGGAATCACCTCCTCGATAGACGCGAAAACTTTATTGCCCCCCTATTGAAAGGTACGGCACAACACTTGATGACAAGTGGAAAATTTTGAAAAAAAAAATTTTAAGTTTAACTTCAAAAATTAAACTGACGTGAAGTACTTTAGCAAGCAAAATTCAGGTCCCGAATGAACCAAAAACGCCGCGTTTTATATTCTTATCCATTTAATTACAACGCAATAAACGGTTTCAGCCAATGACAACCCAGCGAAAAACTACAACTCGATATTTTCTATAATCAATAATTTTTTTTTTTGAAAAATATCGCATTTCGATGGGTTACATTATATTAAAGTAAAATATCAACTTTTATTTGTTTAGTGATACAAATTTTAGCAACAATTGTCAAAAATATGTATGAAACAGGGAGGAGCCTCCTGACTTACTCAGGGCTAATTACGCATTAATTTTACCAGCCGAAAATGTTTTGGGGTATATCAAAAAACGCGACCAATCAATGAACAAAACTTCGCTAAATGACCAAAAGGCGGGGCTTGTTAAGGGAGTTGAATGGCTTATAAATAGAAACGCGAAATCGTTGTACCCATTCTTCACTTGACTGTCATAAAAGCCGCTCACGAAAACCAAATTTAAAAACATCCCAGAGACCAAAAAATACAAATCCCATTTGTCCGCCTGAAGTCATTTAACGACTTTTCTCGTAAAACTAAACACAAATGACCCACAATACAGAAGGCAAATACACTTCATACCGTGAATTAACATTTTACACTTCAAAACTTTTATCGAAAACAACTTTTTGCCAAAATTACTTTTTGTTTCTGACAAATAATTTTTTCATTATTTGTGCCTTTAAAAAAAAAATAATAATAATACTAACAAATTATTATTCCTAAAAAATTGAAAACTAAATTAAACTTAAAAACTACTACAGGGGTTATGCACTAGATAAAATAGCATTAAATGACTAGTTATACGACACTCGTCCGTAAAGTAAATTATTTTCCCTGCACAGCGATATTGTTGTATTGCTTCTAGATACTTTCTACGCCACAATACGATTTCTTCCTTTTCCACCAAAAAACTTTTGCGACTTCGTTTTAAAAATCGAAAATTCAATTCTCGTAGTGTACGCATTAGAACTCTTCGTGAAATTTTTTGCATATTATTTCCATCCCTTTCAATTGCGGCAGAAATTTTTTCATTTAATTTCGAAAAAAAAAATGCTTGTTTGCTGATCAATAAAAATCTTTTTCCGTCCTCTTGTTTCCTTCTGATCGGACACTTTAGTATTCCTATTGTCTTTGATAGTTCTATAAAAAGTACGGCAAGATGTCTTAGTCAATGTGGCACAAAGTTCTGCTGCATCAGTGAATGATATTCCACTGTGTGTACTTAGAATCTCCTCATACACATTTTTTACCTTTGTACGCTCCCCAGGTTTTAAATGACGTCGCTTTGTAACTTGTTGGTTACTATAAATTGAAGAACTCGCCTGCATTATAATATTTGCTGTTTTGAATAACCACCAAAATAACACCAAAATAATGAAACTGAATACCCTCTTGATTGAAACTTGCCTACGACACTGAACGTTGGTTAGAGGCGACAAGAAAGCGTGCGAGCGCCTTTAGACATGGCTTTTTCCTTCTTGCGTTGCCAAATTAAGTAAAACAGGTACCGTAGGGTGAAAAGGCCCTTAACGATATGCCGATTTTGGTACATTCTATAAGAATTTAAATGAAATATTTTAAAACCTGGCAACATGTAACGACTTATTAATGCACAATCTTCCCAACCGGTTTTGAATGCTTTTATTTCAGTTAAAAGTGTGTGAATCGATGTTAATTATTTTCTCCGCACACCGTCAATGGTGATAAGAACAGTTTTGCCAATTATTTTGGGAACGTAGTATAGAAAAGTGTCTCCGCTGGGCAGTGTCATTGAATAAGAGTAGCGGGCACGGGTGTCTGCTGTGGCGTTGTAAAATTATAGCCGATCGGACACCCGTGGTAGCGGTTGTGTTAAATAGAAATGAGATACTTATATATATACTCTTTGAGATACTTTTCGAAACAACTTGAAAATACAGAGGGGCATATTATGTAGAAGTAATTAGTCATAACTTTTTTGGTCAACTTTTATCCAAAACCTCGGTCTTTTTAAAAATAGGTACTCTATGTTCACGTCGATAAGACGAATGCAGCAAATTTAATAACTGAGGTTGTTGTCCTTTTCGACGTAAGTAAAGCCTTACGTAATATTTTATGCCGGTCATAATATTGGTAAATTAATAGAAGACTACTACAAACGGACGGACCTATCACAAAACAATTTAACACAGCACATACGTACAGATACCCTAGAGATTAGCCCCGAAGACGGCAACACAATTTAAATTTAATTAAAACCAGCAACAACTAGCAAGCCTAATGATGCACCACGGCCCACCCCAATTAATAAGGAAATAATCTAAAGGTGGGCTTATGCAGACCAATTATGACCTTAATTTTCCCTAATTCTGTTTAATTGTTAGGTTTATATATTAATCGTTAATTTTCTTTAAATTTTCTTAACTGGTCTGCATCAATTCACATTAATCGATCACCCCACTTAATAAGAAAATAATCCTAATCTAAAAGTGGATTTATGCAGACCATTTAATTCATTTTCCCTAGTTTTCCCTAATTTTGTTCAATTGTTAGTGTTGGGGAAACGATTGCTCAAATGCAATAAAAATGATGAAATTAAATGCAACCAATGTTTTCAGAGTCAATACTACTTTTTGTCTAGATATAATAGCTGCTTTTCAAATATTCCGTTAGCAACACAATTCCTCAACGGTCAGAGAAACAGAGAAACAAAATGCATTTAATGTTTTCAGAACGAATAATATTTTCGTACAGACAAACAACAAAATTTGCAAATATAATCTTAAAATAGCGGCTTGTCGCTACGGTTAATTAAGCAAAAAAGTGTTCTCAATACAGATTCAATGTTAAAACGTCTATTATTAGAAGTTGTAAAAACGTATATTCTTTGATGCGTTTTGCCGCTAGGAAATTAAGCCTATCGCAGTAGACAAGACGGGAAAATAACCAGTGGTCCTAAGAAAACATGGCGGAACAATAAATAGCCAATTAGAAGACAACGCGCGAAATATGTAACCTTGTGATTGATCAGTCTGACAGCGGGGCGTGATTTTCTGGCGACAGAGTAAGCTGTCAGTTCCTCGACAGACACTGCAAGTTAAACCCTTCAATGGTAAAAATGTACGTCAAAATTAACGTGGGTCATCGTCCGTCGGACATGACAATTGCATCCGCTTAAAAAAAGGACCAAGTAAATAAATCTAGTAATGTTATAAAAGTTGTTCTGTACTAAAGTTAGTAAATAATCGTGTATTAAAGAGTTATCTTGTAAACAAGTGCCGAATTGGATGAATAAACGCTAAATTAAATGTGATCTAACTGTCTAATTCCCTTAGCCAAATATATAAAACGAACCAGTGAAATAACCTAAACCCGAGGAATATACAATGCCTCACCGTTTAATGTTGGGAGTTAAAAATACAACTTGACTCCCACAGTTAGGTTTATATGTTAATTGTTAATGTTCTATAAATTTTCCTAATTGGCCTGCATAAATCCACACCAATCGACCACCCCAATTCATAAGGAAATAGTCCTAATCTAAAAGTTCCCTAGTTTTCCTTAATTTTGTTTTATTGTTAGGTTTATATGTTATTCGTTAATTTTCTTTAATTTTTCTTAATTGGTCTGTATAAATCCATATAATCGACCACCCCAATTAACAAGAAAATAATCCTAATCTAAAAGTGATATGCAGACTAATTAAGACCTTAATTTTCCCTATTTTTGTTTAATTGTTAGGTTTATATGTTAATCGTTAGTTTTTCTTAACTGCTCTGCATAAATCCTCATTAATCGTCATAAAAAAACTTCAGCCTAACAGCAAAACAAATAGTAAACGTATTAAAAGACAATTTTATACGACTTGATCTTTTTGATTTTAGCGGGTGTGTTTTTACGTCGGTAAATTGTATTTACTGGTTGCTAACGCTAAGTAAAGTGATCATAAATGCAAATTATCTACGATTGACAGCTTATAAACAAATCTATGGCAACAATAACAAAACTAATGCATGAAACATTTTTAATTTGTGAAAGAAAATTGCCATTTCTTTTTATATTTGTCGTACATAAAAATAGTATAATAGTATAATAAGCATCAAGTACTGTAAATATTTACTGGTGTCAGACAATATTGAAGACGTCGCTATGCGTCTTAAATTGGTCTTGATGGTTAATATTAGTATATTTATTATTCTACAGTTAGTTTCACTTAAAAGAAGACGTCGGTTCAGGTTACTTGATCCCATATAACTAAGGTTGTCCCAGATTCTTAGATGGTCTGAGAATACTCATTTTGATACATAACTTGATAGTTTAATAAACATATCAGATAATTTCAGACACATCTATTAAATTTAAATCACAACTAGTAAAAATTGTCTCATTCGGTGCAATAGGGTCAACTGGTCAAACCTCAAATTACACTCTTTGCCTAATTTTTATTAAGCATTTATAGGGTATGGTCAGCCCTGAAAATTTGAAGTTAATCCGATGAGTAGTTTTCGAAATATACAAGATCAACATGAAATATAACGCTCGCGAGGCGGTGACGTCATTACCTCCCACAGTTCATCCGCTTTAAAGTTGTGCAACGGTCTTTCCGGTCTTCCTGTGCATATACAAGGGTGATGCGCTTACTATTCCTTGTTCAATTAAAGCAGGAGCTTATTACTGCTACTTTTAATAGTAACAAGTAGAAAATGTCATTCCATACGAGTTCTAGACTATACTTTCTCTAACAGTATTTTCGAAAAAAGAAAAAGAAATTATTAAACATTATTTTTTTTCTCTCCTGTCGATGTCAACTCGGTCACCGAGCAACGGAGATAGTGACGTCTCATAGCGGTTTCCGCGGAGTCGATGCTCGTAAATTATTTTAAAGGCTTTAGAGGCGTCAGAAAATTAAAATTTTTTGCAGTTCGCACTAAAATACAGTCTTTCAGAAATGTAATAAAAAAAATGCGAATTGAATATCCAAGCTTCCTCTACTTGAAAATCATTCCAATTTTTATTAATCATGGCAAGAAAGCTTTTTGTTTCCTGATGCTCTAGTGGGTTTTAAAAGAAAACTAATATTTGACTTTCCATCTTTTGTTATACATAACAATACAGCGTAATTTGCATATCAATTTTTTTTTTGAAAACGGTATATCCTAGCGCAACAAAATTAGGGTACATTTTCCTATTTAAAAATAACAAGGTTTTATAATTTAGATGGTAAAGAGTGCATATTTTTTGTAACAAATACTGAATTTTTAAGACAAACAGACCAATTACTTCTGCTTAATATGCCCTCCATGTTACATATTTTAGCAATTATTTGGTACCTATATCAAAAATTGAATTTTAAGTCCATGATTTTAACAGTTTTTGAGATAGAGCTAATCAAGTTACTTTTCACAAATAATTTTGCACCACTGCACTAGCACTGGTCGCCCAAATCCTGTCAAGTAAAACAGGCCTGAAATAGCAATAGTGTGAATACTCATAAAAATGCTTGTGATGCCTGGCAAATGTCTTGCACAGCTAAGCCGTAAGGCTCCTTTTCGGTCCCAAAGCGCATTACACATCGTACTTTTTCAACCGATTTTTTTTCAAATTTTAAATATTAACTTTGAGCATTACTCCCGTAGTACATAATATACAGGGCGGTCAAAACAATACCCTTGCAACATGTCCTTCTTTTGAATAAAAACCAAGGAATTAAAATAGTGGACACTACTTTTTGTGGTTTTTCATTTGATTCTTTTAAATTTCCTGGCTTATTGTATACAAACCGTGGATGGCTATTTATGTAATAATAAAAGGTTTTGAATTAAACATCAACAGAGCACGGAGAAATTACCAAAGTATGCATATATCAAAATTTTTAACAAAGCCACTACCACCAATAAAAAAATGTATAGCTTGCCAACGCTTAAAAGAAAATTAAGACTGTTTTTGTAATTTTGTTCTTATAATTTAAAGTAGTCAGTCAGTGATAACAATTTCAATCGGGTTACTATTTCAATGATAAGTCTGCGCGTTTTCATACTTTATTGTCATCTTACATTTGTATCCTAATTATTAGCTATATGCAATTATTGCACCCTATACGACGCGGTAATCTAATGGAAGACGGTTCAATTTAAAAGTTTTCTTTTTATTTGGGTAAATGCATGATGCTTGTGGACATAATTTAAAACTATTTTGAAATATGCCGGATGTCCCAAAAAAAAGATCCATATCAACGTTATATTTTTTTAAACGGAACACCCTATATCTTACAATATTTTTGGATTCTACATAAAATAACAATTATTTTTTAGTAAGTGCATTATAAGTCTAAACTTAATAGTTTCTGAGATATCGAGTTTTGAAAAATGACATTTTTGAACTTTGACAGCTTCTAGCTTTCTAACGGTACGTCTTAGAGCAAAACGGCTTGCATGTCCCTATCTTACTTTTCTACTATCTTTCTAAAAGTGTCAACTTCCAGTTAAACCTGATGTAGCTCAAAAGCCGGAAATATGGTACTTCCGGTTTAACGGGAAGTTGGCATTTCTGGAAATAAAAAAGTAAGATAGGGGCATGTAAGCCGTTTTGCTATATGGCGTATCGTTAGAAAGCTAGACGCTGTCAAAGTTCAAAAATGTCATTTTCAAAACTCGATATTTCAGAAACTATTAAGTTTAGACTTATAATGCACTTACTAAAAAATAATTGTAATTTTATGTAGACTTTAAAAGTAATATAAGATATAGGGTGTTCTGTTTAAAAAAAAGTATGTTTGATATGCCCTGACTATTTGGGAGACCCTGTATAATTTAAAATCATTTTAAATTGTAGGCCTAATGCCTATGACTCCGTTATTAAAAAATATTAAAAATTTGAGTAGTTTAGATGCTATGGAAGCCTGCGTTGAGAGTGGTCCACCCTGTATAAGATTTAAGAAATTGAGGATTATTGCTATGGTGAATATGCAGACATGCATCTAATTTGTGGACAAGCACTTGGCAATTGTGTGAAGGCGAGAGAATTTATTCTGATATATTTTCATATCGATTTTTACTGCACCGAAGAACTTTTGAAAGAGTTGGTAGCTTAAGAGAAACAGGTAAACAGTGAAATAAAAAAAAATACTGAAAGTAATCTTTTGTTAATCCATTTTAGGAAATTTTTTGCCGCATCGTGGTGGAGAAGGGCCTCCAAGAAGAACAAGGAACCCATAGTTCCAGGAGGAAGTTTTGGATGAGATTACTGAAAATCCCTTTAATACTGTAAGAAAACTGTCGGTCCAAGTTCACGCGACAAAGTGGGTTGTTCATCAGACCCTTCGAGAACAACTGCTACCGCGTCCAAAAGGTACATGCCATGTCTCCCGCTAATTATCCTGCAAGAGTCAACTACGCAAATTGGTTTTTGCAACGATTTAGGCAAAATCATAATTTTACTAGTATTGTTTTGTTCACGGACGAAGCTTTCACCCGAGATCTGGCATGAAGAAAATCCCCATGCAACAGTACAAACAAAGCACAACAAAGGTTCATGGTTAACATGTGGGCGGGGATTATTGGGAATCATCTCATTGGGCCGTTCTTTATTGAAGGCAGATTAAATGGTGCCATGCATATGCAATTTTTTCAACAAAACTTAAGCGGTTTATTAGAAAATGTACCCTTATTAGAAATTAGATATCAGATGTGGTATATGCACGACGATGCACCGCCCCATTTTAGCAATTTAGTTCGTCAGCACTTATCAAATACTTTTGGTAATCGATGGATAGGTCGAATGGGCCTATTTTATGGCCACCGAGGTCGGTCGACATGACTCCATTGGATTTATTTTTATGGGGAAATTTAAATTGTGTTATTTTCGAAACATGTTGAACACCTAGTATACAATAGATAAATACTATTTAATTGATAGTATCTCTAGACTCCTTACCATAAATCTGAAATAATGATGCGGTGGTTAAAAAAACTTTTTAAATACTTTTTGATTTTTTTTCAGGGCTGCGAATTATTTTTTTTTTAGTTTATAATTTATTGTCTTTAAACTACCAGAACAAACTAACTAAAATTTTGGCTAAATATAAAATATATTTATACGAACTTAAATATGCAAAAAAATACGGAGCGTCTCATAAAAAAAAACACCTTATGTTATCACACTTTTTTGGGTCGACTTGTATATGACGATTATGAATGAAAACTTAATTTAAATAGAAGCTATGGAAGCCTGACACAGGACCCTGTATATATATTTATATACATGTTCGTCTATTATAATAATGTCCAAGATATTATTATGTTCTTTAATAGAATTAATCAGTGATGAAATCAATAATAAGATAAGCCTTCCACTTATTTGTTGCAAACTTTTTTGACCACCCTGTATATAATGTGTATATAGTTTAGTTTTGAATAATATTAATATGGCTGAAACTACTATTATAGACTATTAACTAAACATTGGCACTTACACCTTGGTGAAAAATACTATCAGGTTCTATCTGTTCAACTTCTGGAACTTTAATAGTCTGTTTCTGTAAGTCTATAACAATATTGTCTGGAACTTTCTTCTTTGCTTTGCTTGAACTAAATTGCTTAGGTACAAATTTATCTTCATTTATGTGGTCAAGTGTTTTACTGTCCACTATAACTACTTCTGGAGAGTTATCTTGTATTTGACTTGGTTTAGATGAAGTGGACTTGGATTTAGATGAGGTCCCTAAAAAGTCCTCAGTAATTAGAACCAACTATAATTTTATCTACTTATATCTTTTAATTTAGGGTCATAATTATTTTATTAAATTTTAAAAAACAATACCTAATTAAAAGGGGAAAACAAATATTAACATATATTGAAAATAGCTTTTATTAGTGTAACTTGAAGTGGAATCATTAATATCGCAGCACCAATTTAATATTTTCTGTTTTTGCCCCAGATAAAGCCACACCAGATGCAAAAGTGTACATTTAACACAGTAACGGTCTACTTTGTTCAGCAAGGATTTCTCGGCGACTGCAACAGACCTGAGCTGGACAGACTAGCGGGGTCACAACGTGCTGTAAAATACACCCTAAATGCCGCTTACACACTGCCAGACGTTGGGTGGGAACTGTATCGAAGGCCGGGCAGATCAAATTCGGCGAAATGATATACTTTTTATTCCGTCCGTTGTTATTTACCGGTAATTTGCTTTCGGAAGAGAAATATTGTATGCAGAAAAATAGGGGTTTTTGGTTGAAAGAGGGTGCCAGTCGTCAACTGAGCTCTTCTTCGCACTCCATTCAATTTTATTTTGGAAAACGAAGTTCTAAAGCAAAAACCAAAACAAATCTTTAACAAACCGGCCTATTTAGTAACTCTTTTTTTTACCACAGTAATTTTTTAGAAGAGTGTTTACTGTGCGTGATATTACAATAGTTGCTATACGTACAACAATGCGAACAATCGTATGAATATATAGGTAGTACATTTATTATCGACAAACAGATAAGTACACCAAAATGTCTCAAGTATTTGTAAGTATGTGGACTTATTGTTTGAATGATAGAGGCTAAAATCATAGTATTATTTGTATAACGATATCTTGCCTTACTTGATGTATGTAATTTTAGTTGCTCAGATATAAAAGCTAAAGCAGAATTATTTTGAAAATTCTTTCTCCTCCCATCTGACATATTTGGTACCAAGAGTCTAATAGGTTCGAAATATGGTTTAAAAACGTTTGTTTATATTAAATAACAAATCTCTCACTTCATTCATATTATTAGAGAAACAGTGTCTTTATATTAATCAGTTTTAGTGCAATTTTGAAGTATTTGTATATTGCAGCCATACAAAAATGTTTTTTAAATCAGAACCTATTATTACAGGTCCAGAAGAATATTTTAGTTGAAGCAATGTAACTTTTTACAGATTATATTAATTTTAGACCAGCATTCAGGTAGCTCAAACGAGTTAAAACAACAAGAAACTCTTCTATCTCGAATATTATTCCGATTTTCTCTAAGGGGAAAAAAGAAAAAGAAGAAGAAAAAAAATTACTATGTGTGACAGGTCATCTTAATCTTTGTCTAATTTTGGTTTTTTGTAATTATTTTTATTTTTGTTCTTAACATATATGCTTCTTCATTGTAACTCCTAACCATGTATAGAAATACATATTATGTCTTATCTAATTTATGTTGTATTTAAGTGTTTAAATGTTGTTGTCGTTATATACTATTATACTTTCTAACTATGATTAATTGATTATAATAGTACTTACCTTCGTCAATAAGATTAACGTTCTAAAGACAATGAAGGATTTTTGAATTGAAATTGGAAATTGTTAAGGTAGACATACACTTTGTCAGAAAGAACCAAGGCTGATAAAAATCATGATTTTTTTGATTTTTTAAAAAAATTTATAGCAACTTTTACAAATATTATTATTTTTAAATATTTCTAACTGCTTATATTTTGTTTTGTTAAGTAAACAAATATTTTTAGGCAGGAATAGTACAGATACGAAGCAAAACTGGAGAAGTTTTAACATGCAAATTTCCTTCGCGTAGTTTTTGCAAGTTTGCACCTTTGTCGAAACTTGTATTAACGTGATAATTCACCTCACTTTTATTGAACCAATCAAAACGCTCATTTTCATAGCAACCACCTTGGTAACGGTCGTCTTACCCGATAAGACTACCGCTAGCTCGAAAAGACGCTTTCGAAAAGACGCTTGTAGCTTTTTTACTTAAATAAAAAATTAGTAACACCTCTAACTTGTATATTTACCTTTATCAGACGGCCTTCATTTTTATGTTCAGTAAATTATCTAATAAAATACACCTCTAGAGGCGGTTTCTTATCTTCATACCTTCGTTTTTCACTCGAAACTCGATTTTCCAAGAAAATTTTCACTCAATGTAATTTTTACTTATAATAAAAGATAAGACCCTCGAGCTAAAGCTCTCGGGATCATATCAGATTATAAGTAAAAATTACATTTCGTAAAAATTTGTCAGAAAATCGATTTCTTGTTAAAAACATCGGTATTACCGATAAGACTCGATCGGTATATTACCGTTGAAAATTTCGTCCGCGCAGTATTGCAAGTTTGCCGCTTTGTCGAAACTTGTAATAACTGGCAGAAAACGCCCGGCTATATAAACGATACGCACTTATTTTAGTTATCAGTAATATTTTTGCTTTAGGGGTTAATCTATCAAAACATTTGAACTCATGACGGAATTTAGTGTTTGGCAGCATTTTATAAAAAAGAAAGTGGTGGGCAAACTAGGTTGTAGAGCAGTATGTAAAAAGTGTGGTAAAGAATTGCAAGGTTTAGTGCCTTAGTGGACAGACTAAAAAGTCATTGGGAAACCTGCAAAAGTGAAACTAGTGATATTAGCAGTGGTCTTGAAACTCTGCATAGTGATTGTCAGTCACAGCCTGGAACTAGCCAGAGTGAAATTATCCAGTTGGAAAAGAAACAGAAAAGCGATAACTGTGAAAAGGGAAGTGTAGATGGACCTGAAAATAGTGGAAGTAGCGGTCATTTAGGTTCTTTTGTTGTGCGAACTGGACAAGATAAGAAAAAATATGTAATTGGACATACAAATAGCCAAAGTCGTTACGCAACAAATTGCAGTTTTAGAGCTATAGAAAATAAAGAGGTTCGAAAGGCCATAGAAATGCTAAGACATGGTTACCTTCCACCATCTAGATATCAGTTATCATCAACGCTCTTGAATGAAATATTTGAAGAAGAAAAATCTAATTGTTTTAACAAGTTATCTGGACAATCTGTTTGCATGTCCTTAGATGGATGGCCCAATATACATTATTTATTTATTTATTTATCACCGGGCTAGTGCTCAATTCAGTTAACAGTCAACATATATATATAAAAAAAGCATACATTGCAATCAAATGAAATAAAATAATACTATTACCTAAAAGATAAAAAATAGAGTAAAAGTAGGGTAAAAGTGAAACTAATAAAAGACAAACTGACAAAAGAATATTTTTGATCTACACAAAAAAAAAACAAAAGTAAAAACAAGTCAGTATTGGAAGAAAACACAACATTGTACAAGTGACAAGATACAGTTATACTTGATGTAGTTGTCTCAAAAAATGGAACCTACTAGAAAAAAAATCTAAAGAGTTGGAGTATTCGTTGGCTAACCTACTGGCGCGAGTGACAAAAGTATTTGTACCGTAATTGGTTCTGTGCACAGGAACATGAAAAGACTGTGCAGAGCGAGTTTGCCTTGGCTGAATGTGCATTCCTATTCTACCCAGCAGGTCCCGGCTATGAAGATGGGAATTCAAAATGTCATAAAATAATCTCAGATCCCTTAATTTGCGTCTGTTTTCGAGAGTAGAAATATGAAGGTCAGATTCCAACTGCTCGTAATTAAGAGGGACGTGACTGTTTAGTTTAAATGCAACATATCTAATAAACTTATGCTGAACCTGTTCGATCTTCTGTTTGTGTATGTTGCAACAAGGATTCCATGCGCTGGAAGCATATTCTAGATGGGGGCGGACTAAAGAGCAGTAAAGTAATCTTAATGAGTTGACGCTCCGAAAATCCCGAGAGGATCTCTTTATAAAACCCAACATCTGTATTGATTTCGAGACTATTGCCGACATATGATTAACAAAGCTCAGGGAGCTATCCAGTGTTACACTTAAGTCCCTCATATCACTGACAGTATCCAATGGATCGTGGCCTACATATTATGTGTGGGCAATGGCATTTCTAGCCCGGCTGAAAACCATGGCGTGATACTTAGATGCGTTCAATTGCATGTTATTACGATCGGACCAGTTCAGAAGTCTGTCAAGGTCGGACTGAAGTCGCAAACAGTCCTCTTTATTTGATATTCTCATAAAAATTTTCAGATCGTCGGCGAAAAGTAAGCAGTTAGCATTTTCAAGGAATTCGGGAATGTCATTAATAAATATATTGAAAAGTAGAGGACCCAGGTGAGAGCCCTGTGGGACGCCAGAAGTAACGTCAATCTCGCCAGACCTGAAGCCGCCGACCCGGACGATCTGCGTCCGGTCAAGAAGGTAGTCACGCAGCCAATCAAGAAGCAAACCACCCACACCCAAAGCTCTCAATTTAGTTAGCAGGACGCCATGATTCACTCTATCGAATGCCTTTGAAAAGTCTGTATACAAAGAGTGAACCTGAGAGCCATCCTTCAACGCACTCGACAGAAAATCAGTATACTTCAAGAGATTAAGTTCTGTCGACCTACCCGACCTGAACCCAATCTGCCGGTCCGTTAGTGCACCCTGAAAAACTGAAGTAAGATAGTCACACACGAAGTGTTCGAACAGCTTTGGAATAGTGCTCAGGATGCTTATTGGCCTATAATTACTGACCTGAGCCCAGTCTACTGCCTTGTAGATGGGAGTCATAAAGCTGGATTTTCAGAAAGTGGGGAAAGTGCCGGTTGTTAATGATAAGTTGAACATGAGACATAGGGGTCTAGCCAAAATAAAACTACTATGTTTCAAAATACTAGGGGGTATGCCATCAGGCCCAGGGCCCTTGTTCACATCCAGAGTAGATAATCCCTCATAAATATCTGAGATTTTTATATTAAGTGTATGGACATTAATAAAATTGTTAGACAGTAAGTCGGGAGTCGCACAGACGCTGTCAGAGTCCTGTTGAAAAATATTCGGCAAATAAATTTACTATCTCGGTACCAGAGGAAGCCCCAATATTATTGTACTCCACCTGATTAGGAATGCCAGCGTTTTTTCTTCTAGAGTTGACAAATTTCAAAATTGTTTCAAATTTACATTTATAGACATCTCGGTAATAAATACAAAGCTATTATATGACTCTCTCTCTCTTTGCCTTATTCACAAGAAATATAAAAATTATACAATTAGCAACAATTATAACATGCGCAACCATAATAATATACCCCTTCCTATTCCAAGGACAGCTCTCACAAAAAATTCTTTAATATTTGAAAGCATTAAAATGTATAATCATATACCCATAACGTACAGACTAATTTTAGATACAAAAAATTTTAAAAGATCTTTAAAAAAAAACTTATTACAAGACCATACTACAGTCTTCAGGAGTTTTACAATGACAATCTCTAGTCGCTGGTCTGCGATTCTTTATGTCTAGTTGTTTTATTCTACGTTTTTATTAATGGTTTTCTTTTTTTACACGATTAGAGTTTTTACTCATTCTAGTCATTCTCTCTCAAGTACTGTTTATATCGTCAAATGTGTATTGTGGTGTTATTCATGTTATTAGTTGTACGAATGTTGTTCTGTTTATTTTAAATAAGGAAAATAAAGATTATCCTAACATGTTTAAAGCCTGCTGTTGGTTGTTACAATAGGTATTTATTCTTTGTTTTATATGTATAATATTGACCAATTAACTATATTTTATATTAAGAAAGCTTTGTGAACAAGATTAATTTCTTTAAACAATAAAGCGTATTTTGACTTTGACTTTGACTTTGACTTGCAAACAGACCTAAGATTACAAAAAGTATGATAATCTAAAATTGACTTAGTGTTCCGATACTGTCTATATGCTTTCTTCTTAGCTATAACAGCCTCCCTTAGTTCATGAGAAAACCATCTAGGAAATTTTTTGGAGGAAATTTTTTTTAAAGGAACGTAGAGTTCAATGGATAAATATAAAATATCAGAAAATATATTCAACCTATCATCAAGAGACCTGTTTGAAAATAACTGATCCCAGTTGCACTGCGCCAAAAAATCTGTTATTGCTAAGAAGTCTGCAGAGTTAAAATCCCTATAGTAACCATCAGAAACCAATAATGAGCCGATAATCTGTGTCGTTTTGACTGCAGAGGATGGAAACAGTGTTCTTTTAGAAAGCATAGATACATCTGGTCATCCCCATACAGCTGACTATATTGCCGAATTGCCTATTAACTCAATAAATAAGTGCAAAAATGAATATAACTGTAAAGTTACCAGTATTGTTACAGATAATGCGAGCAACATGGTCAGTATGAAGAAAAAAATTACCGAGTCGTCCAATTACCCTATAATTACATATGGTTGTTCGGCACACTTACTTAGTTTGCTCTCCAAAGATTTAGAAGCATCGCAGATAAAAGAACATATAGTGCATATTGTGAAATACTTCAGAAATACCCATTTGCCAAATGCTTGGTATAAAGAAAAAGGGGGCAAGAAATTGGTCTTACCTCAGGATGTTCGATGGAATACACTTTCAGATTGTCTTGAGATCTATGTAAATGAGTGGCAAAAATTGTTATTAATATGTGAAGAGCATAAAGATCAAATTGATCAAATGATTTTTAAAAAATTTTCAGATATCTGTATTAAAAGGATGGCTGAAGATTTTCTACAGTTGCTAAAACCAATTTCTATAGCACTGGATGCAATGCAACAAAAAGATGCATTTTTATCTCAAGCAGTTTACATATGGAAAAAGTTACTGGCTATTTTTGACAGTTTTGAATTTGAAGAAGAAAGAAGCTTGCGTCAATATCAATTATTTAAGAACAGATATGTTCAAGCTCTAACCCCCTTTCACTTTTTGGCGTATATATTGGATCCTACAATAAACAAAGAAGAATATCCATTACTAGCTGAAGAAAAGAGAGATGCTCTACACATTGTTTCCAAATATTTTGCAGACACAGGATTATTACCATTACTAATTGAGTTGGAAGCTAAGTCGGACCCTTTTTACAAAATTCTGTTTTCAGAGGAAATAATCAAAAATGTAACAGCAGTACAGTGGTGGAGATCTCAAGAAGAGTTAGAAATTAAGCAAGTGCTCCCTATAGTAATTTCTGTTTTGTGTGCCTGTGCATCGTCTGCTGATATCGAAAGGATGTTTTCTACTTATGGATTCGTACATTCAGATAATAATATAAGAAACAGACTTGGCAGTGACAAAGCAGCTAAACTACTATTTCTATTTAAGCATTATAACACTTCGGTTTTTTTATATTTTTTTTGGTTTAAATTAAGTATTTTTTTTTAATTTTTTTAAAGTTTTATTTTTGTAATAAGCAGCTGTTCTCTTCGATTATTATAATAAAATAATAAATAACACCGCATAAAAATGCGCCTGGGTTTTATTTTTTGTATGAACAAATACATTTTAAGTGTTAAAATTTTAAAACTCTTTTTTAAATTAATCATGATTTTTTTTTTAAATCATAGAGTAAAACTTTCCCTGTGAATAGCCCTTACCCATTTATCAGACATGGTGGCACCCTATGGAAAACGAAATGCGTGTACCGTCGGTCCATTACTATAATTTCCCCGACATCCCAGTACACAACAGGAATACGGCATTTTAAGTATACCGATACCACAACTCAAGAATATTGTCAACTGAATGTCAAGTTTATACAAATAAACATCAGCACTTCTTGTCGGGTATAAAAACTCCAGCAAATGCCGGAGACGACACCTTCAGCTGCATAAGCTGGGTCACACCCTACCTACTAACTTGATACCGTTTCGGCACGACCCTCTCCGCTGCCCTTGAGACATGCTGGACTACCTTATTCGATGATGTATTGTTTATGGAATAAATGTTGCCATTGTTTTATAGCCTGTTGTTTGATTATCCCCCCTTGGAAGAAGGACCCAGTTAGGCAATAAGAACACGTTAAGGAGCTAAGCGGAAGCAACCTCCGTTTATACGTGACAATATCACACAATTAATTACTTCTTAATTTAAACTCTAGCAAAAAGAAAAGAAGTTAACCGCTTCATTCACTCTTCCGCACTATAAAATAATAGCGAGTGACTGAGGCAATCAAGTGTCACGTACACCTCGCTGTGTCTATGTCATGCGGCTTTGACGTCAAAGCACAGATTTCTTGTATTGTCGGTGTTGTTGGTCAAGGACAAAGTAAGCGTGTGAGCAAACTGCCATTCTATCGCATCTGATGTGGCAATATCTGGACCATTTTTTATAAACTTGGGCACAAATCCTTAATTCAGACTTTTATAAAAATGAGATTAAGGTTAATATCATGAAAAAGGAGTTGCTCTAATTTGAGTGACCACAAATAAGTACCAATAGGCAAATATAAACACGGCGAAACTAATCAAAATTTTAAATACATTTAAGTTATTACCATTATCTAGTTTATTCTTTGTATAGGTCTTGTTTCTGTCTCTACTGCTACTCGAGTCTGAAGAACTAGAAGTTGATCTTCTTTTAGGTTTAGAAGTATATTCTTTTATGTACGATTTTGAACGAGAGCGCCTAGAGCGGTAACGATCTCTGGATTTGGATCTGCGGTACTTCTCCCTAGATACACTCCGGCGATATCTGGATCGTTCTTTCGAATCAGATCTACGTGTTTTAGATTTTGAAGAATATGAACTACTTCTTGAACGGCTGCAATACAATGAAACAAATTATTTATTTACTTAGTTACACAATACCTAATACATTTTCACATAAATACATGTGACATGTGAAAGTTTAAAAACCACAGCATACTGTTTTATACACCGCGCAACAAACTTATCACAGTTGTGGTATGTAATAAATGTTCCAAGCCAATTTTTTTCCTATTTTATAAAACTTATTGTGTCGCATCCTGTCAACGCATGATGGTAAGCCATCACAAATTTGTTTTCCCAATAACTTTGCTATTATATGAACAGAAACAAACCTTTATTCAGGGCTGCTGTTCCATGGCCCCTTTCTATAAATAGATTTTAAATTTTCTTCTTTGCAATAATAATAGCGTAGTAAAATTAAAACATCAGTATCGTCATAATTTTACCATATTAGTTTCACTGATAACGTAAAAAATTAGTCGGGTGCCTGGGTTATAATAATATAGAGTAGGATAAGTTGGGTTTTCCTGTAAAACGGCTTATTTTGATGGACTGGCCGCTGTATAAATGTAGGGCGTTAGTGTCCGGCTGCCCAAAACTCTTCTTATTTTTAGGAAACCTTTTTTTATTATTTATTTCAATAAATACCAATAATTTTCATCACCGATAAAACTGTAACATCCCCATGAACCAATATTAAATAAATTTGCTTCCAACAAACACCTAACGCCGAGCTTAGTGCAATAATTGCTTTTAAATAAGATGAAACCATACATTTTAGGAGGTCCTGGTAACTTTCAACTTAAGCAAACAATTTATGAGACAACAAGGAAGGAAAACTGTCTAGACCAAGATTTAGAGGCGTGCTCAGCGAGGATTGTTGACTTGGGGTTTTCTGACCACCTGGGGCAACTGGTTGACGCCACAATGCCTACAAGGATCACCAAGGTCTTTACAAATAAATCCACCTTTAGACCAATCACGCAAAGACGTATGCCTCTATATTACAATAAGATGAGTGAGAAAGAGTGGAATTTTGTGAGTGATGCCAGCATGAATGTTGATGAGAAGTTTTCTATCTTTGTGGACAATTTGGAGAATGCATTTTTTATAGAATCTTTCCAGACATATAAAATTAGACCTGATAAACCACAAAAGCCAATTGATTGAATATTGAATTAAAAACAATGCATCAACAGCTGGGGATTCTTGTATGACCTAAGCAAGCACTACTTAGTGCTAATAACAATTTGATTCAGATCTAGCAATCCAACACATGCGTGTGCTAAGTCAGTTTGGTTTTAGGAAAGGTAAAAATACTGTTTTGGTAATCCTGGACCATGTAAATTGGTCGATCTTGGCAAAATGAAAATAAAAGAAGTGTTAGATCTACCAAAGTTGATGGTAAAAGATATTATGCAGTAAACAAATATATAAACTATGGGAAATTTTTGTATATTTATCTTGTTTATATAAAAAAAAACAACTGTGTAATTCCCTCACTCGGATATTTTGGTTACAAGCTGGCAACACTGTCAATAACTGAGGTCACTCGAAGGGTATGACATGCATGGGTTTTTGTTTTGCATCCCTAATTATTGACCATACCTTTTAGGACAGTATATATTTATGTTTTAATTGCTTGTATGTATGGTATTATACAGGGTGTTACAAATTCGAGGCTAAGTACAGGGATCTCCGAAACTATAAGAGATACAAAGTCGGTTAAATGGGGGCAAAGTTCCAGAATAAGAAGCTCAAGAAAATGCCGCAATAAAAATTTAAAATTTCCGACTACCTTCGGAGATATCCGAAAATAAACGAAAATTAGCAAATTCGTTTTTATTTTTTCCTGATTACATTTGTTGAAATAATTTCAAACAAATGTCACATTTCCATTGCCACTTTTTCTCTTCTACAAGATGACATAATTAGTTTTTAATTACGACGTTTCGTTGGCGGGCCACCATCATCAACTTCATTTTTTCAAATACGGACCTGGAATTTAAATTGCATATTTTTGATCCTTATACCTCTAAAACCTAATATTTGATGTCTTCTAAATGTTATGTAGACGTTTCGTTTCCCAAAAACGCATCAGAAGGGTTTTTGGATTTTCAAAAAATACTATCCTGATGAAAATCAGAACAAAAACAAATACAAATTAGACAAACTTACTTAAATAAAGGAATTAACGAAATTGCAAATATTGCTGAGGTTTATTCATACACTGACTGAATAATTTTGGCGTTGAACCATATTTATCTTTTATCATTATTAAATTCCAACATTTGAAACAGCAAGTATGTGTAAAACAAACAAGAGTGCCATGAAAAATAAAAAACTAATGACATTTGCGTCACTGCGGTGATAAGGTTTGTGAATTTTTTATTTTAATGCCACAAAATGCCATTCTCCAACCAAGAAAAAAGTGATATGCTTCGCATTTACTTTTTATGCCAAAGAAATTGTTATAGATCCACTCAGATGTATTTTGAGCAATATCCGGAAAAACCTCAACCACACTACACATACTTTAAAAGGCTGGAGTTTAATATGAAGGAATATGGGTCATTCATACAACCACGAAAAAAATATGGCCATAAATTCACAAATGGGGAAATTGATACAGTTCAGTATTTTTTATAAATTATAATAATATGCTTTTTAATAAATACTGTCTATTGTACCTATAGGTAAACCAAAACCCTTCTGTGTCCACCAGACAAATTAAGTCGGAAGCAAACTTGCACACTTTACATCATGTTAAATGTTGGCGAATATTAAAATCAAATAACTGCTTTTTAGCATATTTAGTGTTAGTTCGTGAAGCCTTTTATGATGTGCAGGAGTTTATAAATTTTATGCTGCGCCCCCATAATGTGCGAATTTGGCGTTTCAATGTAAAACATTTTTTGTTGTACTTATTGTAAGTCTCATTTATTTATTTATTTATTTATTTTTTCTTTTTATATATTTATATACAATATTCATATCGCGACGAGTTTTAATTGTTTCCTTAGTTTTTGCTAGACTATCTAAAGCAATGTTAACCAAACACAAAAATTCCTGTTTTATTGGTTTATTAGATATTAATAATTGACATACTATGTATACGGTTTTATATTTTTTATATTTTTATATTTTAAATTATTTGTAAGATTTTGTGTCTAATGCAATTACAAAAGTGACAATAAATGATTTTGATTTGATTTGATTTGATAACTTCAAGCCCTTCAAAATTCATATTTCTCAAACATTACATCCTGGAGATGCCGAGAGAAGAGTTACTTTTTGCCGATGGACAAGAGATCAAGCTACAATAAATCCAATTTTTTTAAATCGCATTATCTGGACGGATGAGTCAAAGTTCACAAACTGTGGTTTATTTAATAGAAATAACGAACATGTTTAGGCTGTAGAGAACCCCCGAGAAGATAGAGAACTTCGTCCTCAAATCAGGTTTTCCATTAATGTTTGGGCAGGATTGTGTGGGGACAAAATCTTGAGTCCATTTTTATATGACCATAATTTAAATGCAGATATGTATCTTAATTTTTTAAACAACCAATTTGAAGATTTTTTAATGGATGTCCCGTTGGCAACCCTTCCACATCTCTGGTTTGGTTTCAACATGACTGAGCACCTCCCCATAATGGTCGAGATGTGCGTGCATTTTTACATCGAAATTTCCCAGAAAAGTGGATAGGAAACAGAGGTGTGGTGGAGTGGCCAGCGAGATCGCCCGATCTGACACCGCTAGATTTTTTTCTATGGGGTGCAATAAAAAATAAAGTATATAAAAATGGCCCTGTTGAAAACTTGGCAGAGTTACGTAAAACATTTTTAACTTCATGCCGATCTTTACGCAAAAGATCAATTTTAAGGGCAGTAAGAAAAGTAAATACCAAAGCATTAAAGTGTTTAAACGTAAACGGCAATCTGTTCGAACATTTGAGATAAGTTTAAAGGATATTCTTACCTTTTCTTAATTTTTTTATGATAGTATCAGTGCCTTAATCCTGTTTTAATGTGGCGTGTAAGTTATTTAAGTAAGTTTATCTAATATGAATTTGTTTTTGTTCTGTTTCCTTTACCCATAATTTATTACATTTATTATTATTAAATAAGTATTTTAAAGACAAAAATATTTTAATTTTCTCTTATACACCGCATCTGCTCAATTTCAAATAAATACTGTTATTTTCATCAGGGTAGCATTTTTTAAAAATCCAAAAACCCTTCTGATGCGTTTTTGGGAAACGAAACCTCTGCATAACATTTAGAAGACATCAAATAATAATATTAGGTTTTAGAGGTATAAGGATCAAAAATATGCAATTTAAATTCCAGGTCCGTATTTGAAAAAATGATGATGGTGGCCCGCCAACGAAACGTCGGAATTAAAAACTAATTATGTCATCTTGTAGAAGAGAAAAAGTGGCAATCGAAATGTGACATTTGTTTGAAATTATTTCAACAAATGTAATCAGGAAAAAATAAAAACGAATTTGCTAATTTTCGTTTATTTTCGGATATCTCCGAAGGTAGTCGGAAATTTTAAATTTTTATTGCGGCATTTTCTTGAGCTCCTTATTCTGGAACTTTGCCCCCATTTAACCGACTTTGTATCTCTTATAGTTTCGGAGATCCCTGTACTTAGCCTCGAATTTGTAACACCCTGTATACAGGGTGGCGCATCGAAAACGAAACAGAGACATTTACTGGCAGCTCAGTTCCTTTTTGGAAAAACGCTCAGACCCGTCGATTTTGTTTTCGAGGGGGGACACAAAATTGGCAAAAAACACGTGCAGCCCCCTGGGCGGGGGTGGCACTACCCCTAAAATCTTAAATGGAAATGGGGGTCGAGTGATACCTTATTTTAAATTTATCTGCAACTCCTCAAACACTTCTAAAGCTATGTGGCAGCTCATAAATGGTCATATAAAGAATGGTAAAATGACTCAAATTTCTCCAGACTTAAAGCCTGATGATATGAATTTATTTTTCATCAGTTCGGTCGAACATATAATAAACGGCCTCCCAGAGCCGAGCAGATCAAGTACGGACTATCATAATAATTTTACATACAGAGAGAAAATCCCTGATAGCCCTTTTGAGTTTTCACCCTTATCATTTATTGAGATCAGGGACAGCCTGAGTGGACTGAAGGATAGTGCGTGTAGGGACGTCTATGGTCTTAACTCAAAAATTATTAAATGTATTCAAAATGAAATCTATATCCCTCTTACCAAATTGCTGAATCTATGTCTTCGATCCTCTTTATATCCGACATGTCTAAAACTCTCTAGAGTTAAACCGATACACAAAAAGGGTCCCTCTGACAGGCCCGAAAACTTTAGACCTATTTCTATAGTACCGATCTTTAGTAAAATATTTGAAAAGGCCCTTAAGGCCAGAATAGTGGATTATTTTGAGTCTCATGGTCTTTTCAATGCAAGACAATTTGGTTTCAGACAGGGCCACTCGACTACCATGGCCATTCAGGAGCTCGTTGATATTATAAATCAGGGCTTTGAGAGTTGCTCTTACACCGCCTCACTTTTTTGTGACCTGTCGAAGGCATTCGACTGCGTTTGCCCCGACAGATTACTTGACAAGCTCAGATTTTATAATTTTGCCCCCCCGGCGGTTAAACTGATTGAGTCTTATTTATTTCCCAGAAATCAGCTGGTTTCCATAAATAATGTTAATTCTAATATACGTCCTGTAACATTTGGAGTCCCACAGGGATCGGTGCTAGGACCGGTGCTCTTCCTGATTTATATTAATGATCTGGGAAGCGCCGATCCTACCACCGATATGATCCTGTTTGCGGACGATACTACAGCAATAAATCAGAGTGTCCTTATAAGGGAGGCTGAATGCGGATTGGAACACACGCGATCGACTTTGGATGACTGGTTCCTGGCAAACCAGTTATCACTAAATAATGAAAAGACTCAGACTATGTTTTTTTCTCTTCGAGACCTTACTTCGGTCAGTAATTTGGAATCGGTGCGTTTCTTGGGGGTATACCTCGACCCTAAGTTGACTTGGCATCACCATGCCGAATTTCTGTCCAAAAAACTAACTAAAAATATTTTTGCACTACGAAATTTAGCAAATCATGTTTCACAACGTGTTCTCGTTGTTGCTTATCATGCCACTATTCAATCCCTATTGTCTTACGCACTCATTGTATGGGGTCATGCGGCTTCCGCAGCCAGAGTTTTTGCATTACAGAGGCGAGCCCTTCGTATACTTGCGGGCCTGAATTACAGGGACGATTGTCGAGAGGCTTTCAGAGACCTGAACATCCTTACACTGCCATGTCTGTATCTACTGCAGGCCTTAATGTATGTGAGAGAACATGAACACTGTTATGTTAGACATGAAAATGTACACGACCATGATATGAGGCCTGATTTCCAAAGATTATCTAAAACAAGAAATGCCATTAATTTTTATGGTCCAAAAGCTTTCAATTTGCTACCTGCAGAGGTTAGGAAACTGCCTACATCTCAGTTCAAGAAACGGATCCAGAATTATCTGTCTTCTAAATGTTTTTATTCCACACAGGAATTTCTTGACAGTACACATACACATTCTGACTTCCACATATAATTTATGACTTTATAATTTGATTGACATATTATGACACATATTCTAGTATTTATGCGAACACACCATTATTAACTATGCTGTTATCATGTCCTTACAACTATCTATATGCTTCTTTCCGGGATTATGTATCCTAGGTTGGGTTGCTGGTTGTTAGTATCATAGCCTCAATGTGATATTTTAACTGAGTATTGTGACTATTTTTTTATTTTCTCGTTTATTTTAATTGCCACTCTAGTGTTGTGATTATTTTTTGTTGTTCTCGTTTTTTAATTCTGACTTGTGTAAACATGTTTTTTTGTATTGGCATCAATAAAGTGATTTGATTTGATTTGATTTTATTAAAGGTCTTTCAATTCCCTTTATAATAATGTAAAATTCATGTACTTCAGTTCATTAGTTTTGGAGATTTATTGATTTAAAGCTTAAAGTTGACTTTAATAGGTATATCAGATTAATTTGTACTACTTTCAGAAGAAATTTGAGTAAAAGCATTTACTTAATAAGTAAATGCTTTCCTTCACTACGCCCATGGTTTGTTTATCATTTTGGTGTTAAAAATAGCGATTGGAGCGTTTTTTGTGGCAAAAAAAGTTGTTTCTTGAAGAAAGATAAGAAGGGAATGCCTCGTACTTATTTTAAATAGGAATTAAGTACATAGTTTGCGATTGATTCGACCAAACTTTGTTGTTAAAATACCTTTTAACGCTTTATACAAAAATTAACCATGGTAACGAGTGATTATTAATTATTTTGCTCAAGGGCGGCTGTGACCCAGTATACATAGTGTAGCAGTAGCGCGTAGATTAAATCATAGGGCGAATTTGCAAGAAAGCAGCGTTGTCACGTTGAAAACCTAAAATAATGTTTTTTTACGGTATGTAATATAAAATCCTGAGCTATCTTACTTTGAAAGCCTACTTTATATGGCCGCCTCCTACTTCTAGACACCTTCTGATGTTTCTTCTTACCCTCAGAGACACATTAACCAATACGTTTGGAGAATTATTAATTTCGGCAATTTTTTCTGAAATCCTTCGTTTAAGATCATTTATATCCTCAATTGGTGTTCGATAAATGGAGTTTTTTATAAAAGGCCACAAGAAGAAATCGCAGGAACGAGGTGGCCATATTTGTTGCGTATTTCGGCTTATAACTCTGTTTTCAAAAAATTCACCTAAAAAATTTAAATTTTCTCTGGTTACATGAGGTGTAGCGCCATCTTGTTGGAAGTAACCTTCCCGCAATTCATCATCGTGAAGCTCATTAATAAATGTTGTCAGAATTTCGATCCGATATCTCTAAGTTGTAATTGTGCCATCAAAGTAAATTGGGCCTACTATTCTTCTAGAACTAATTGCTGCCCACACACCAACTTTTTGAGGATGAAGAGGTCTTTCTACAAAAACATGCGGATTTTGCGTATTCCACTTTCGCATATTTTGTGAATTAACATAGCCTGATAAACAAAAATAAGCCTCATCGGTAAAAAATGTTTTTTCAAAAGCACCACTATTTTCTTCTTGAAAATTGTTTAAAAACGATTCACAAAAATTAAGTCTTTGAGGAACGTCATTGGGAAGGAGTTCATGAATAGCCGTAACACGATAAGGGTATAGATGCAGATCCCTTTTCAAAAGTGTTTGACATGTACTGTAGCCTAAATCCGTTTGCTGAATTTGTTGAGATAAATGCCTAGGGTCTAGGACATTTAGCCGTCGCCGTTTCGCCGTTTCGCCGTCGCGACAATTCGCCGGCAGCCGATTCGCCGTGGGCCGTTTCGCCGTCAAATAGAAATTAATAAAATACGTAAAAAAGGTTATAATATATATTGCTAAATTTTAACAAAATTGTTTGATAAAAATATACCTACATAGGCAAGTCAATAATAAAGTTCTCAAATATTATACTATAATTATTATATACAACAAAATTATTACATTTCATAATTTCAGCCGTCGCCGTTTCTAATCTAATCCACCTTTTTGGGTCCAATTCGGTATATGCTAGATATAAAAAAATTGTAATAATTATAGACTTATATTGGTTAAACAGCGCTAACACGGCATCTAATCCACCTTTTTGGGTCCAATTCGGTATATGCTAGATATAAAAAAATTGTAATAATTATAGACTTATATTCTATTTGACGGCGAAACGGCCCACGGCGAATCGGCTGCCGGCGAATTGTCGCGACGGCGAAACGGCGACGGCGAAACGGCGACGGCGAATAGTCCCATCCCCAAATGCCTAATAGAAGTTGAAGGATTATTTTCCATAATTTGTCGCGCTTCTTCAATAACCTCATTCGATCGTTTCGTTGGTCTTCCAGCCCCTTTTTTATGTTGAACAGAACCAGTCTGACGAAATTTATCAATTAGGTATTGTGACCCAGTACGAAAATTATGAAAGGTCACCGCAACATCAGGAAACTCGGTTCGAAATTCATCAAAGCAGTCATGCATAGAGTAATTCCACACACCGCCTATTTTGTTTCCATTTCTAAAAAAACTTTCAACAATAAAAATTTTTTGTGCTTCACTAAACATTTTTACTGTAGAACTTTCAATCCGGCAACAAAGCTTCACCAAAACTTGATACGCTGAAAAATAAAAAAAAAAATAAAAAATTAAATCATATCCTGCAAATAGCACTTTATAATAGTCAAAAGACGACTCCCCGGAGAAATATTAGTTAAAGCAATAGTAACCTACCTTCAAATAACTGCAAAAATTACAAAATTTCTCCAATTTTTAAACTTTACAAATACACAAATTCAAATAAGACGTAAATATCATAAAACAATCATGTCATCTTATCTACGCAGTACGGCCATGATGCTTTTAAAATGCATGGCCTCCCTTGAGCAAAATAATTAAAAATCACTCGTTATATTCCACGGCAATAGAACAGCACAAATATTTAATTAGCGACATGAGAACAGTAACGTGCATCGAAAATATGTTCTAGAACTAGCTAAATTACATGCTGGAAACCCTTCTTTATGTGAGAAGTAACGAGGATAAGTATCTGACACACGGTGAGTTGCATAACTACAATACTCGCAGCAGAGATAACTTGGCTGTAGTTTATAGACGGCTAAAGAGATGTCAAAATGGACCTGGCTTTTTGGGGATCAGGCTCTACAACAGGCTACCAATTGAGATTAGAAGACTGTCTCTTAGCGCATTTAAAGATAGGGTTAAGATGTTCCTTGTGAAAAAGGCCTTTTATTCCATTGACGAATTTTTAAATTGTAATGTTTTCAATTTTTAATCATATTATTATCTTTTTTTTTTTTTTTTTTTTTTGTATAAGTGCCTACTTGGTTATTTTAGTCTATGTGTTAAGTTATATTTTAAAATTTTTATCTCTAAGGTTTATTATACAATATTGATGACTTGTGTAAGTACTATGTACCCTAACATTAATAAATTATCTATCTATCTATAAATTTCGAGAAACTGGATCAGTCGTCAATAAAAGACGCAACATTGAAAATCCCACAAAAATCCCATAAGGAACGAAGCAATGGAAGTGGGGGTTTTAGGGAAAGTTTATGTAGATCCTACGTTAAGTACCCGCAAATTGGATACTGTGTGTGGTGTTAGTCGACGTAGTATTCAACGGATTCTAAAGGCCCATAGTTTTCATCCGTATAAAATTCACCTTGTACAAGAACTTAATGAAGACGACTTTGATCGGCGATTACAATTTTGTGAAGATATGAGTGAACGAATTATAAACGATGAAGATTTTCTATTCAACACTTGCTTTTCCGACAAATATTTCTCTTTGATATTTCTATTTAAGCTAACTAATAATCTAATAAACTGCCCTAAATTACTTCAGCAGATTAATTTTAATATTCCGGCATATCGCTCTAGACAGCATGATCAGTTCTACCTTAATGTACCATATACAAATGTTGAGAAAAAAGCACCATTATATCAGGCTTGTAACAACTTCAACAACATTGGGGCTGGTTCAGATCTTGATATCTTTGGCAATACCCTCGATACATTTAAGAAAACAGCAGCACGCCTTACTTTGCGTCGAGTTGTTTAATTTCCACTTATTGTTACTACTATACTGTAACATTGTCAAACCATTACAAAAATTTCTTGTTTTTCCTTTTTTAAAACTAGTCTATATATACACACATTTATAATGAATGAAATTGTCATGTACTAATAATGCTCAGTTTGTTGAGTATTTAGTTTTAAGTAGATACCTTTTGGTTTAGTTTGATTGGTTTGATTCTTAGCTTAATTTAGGTATATTAATTACTTTAATACTGTGTTGTGGCATTTACTGATAAATTATCTTATCATTAGGTAGGTTTCCTACCTGTTGGATAATAAACGATAAATAAATAATAGAATGTTCCTTTTCCTTAAATGGCGCAGTAATACGTCATAACTGCCGATATTGGTCAGATTCTAATCCCAGAATTTATCGTGAGGTACACACACAGTAGCCACAGAAATTAAATGTTTGGGCTGGTATTTTTGGCAATAATTTAGTTGGTCCTTTTTTCTTACATGGAAATTTGACCGGTGAAATGTATTTGGAATTACTGCAAGACGCCATAGATCCTGCATTAATAGCCATAATTTAAAATCAGAATGATCGAGGGTACATTGCGAATAGGTTGATGTTCCAACAGGATGGTGCCCCACCACATTATGCATTACGTGTTTGACAATATTTAGATCAGACGTTTCCAGGTCGATGGATTGGTAGAAGAGGTGCCATTGAATAGCCCCCAAGATCGCCAGATTTATCACCTTTGGATTTCTTTCTGTGGGGTCACTTAAAAAGCAAAATCTATGCTACTCAGCCAACATCGTTAGAAGATTTGCGACAAAGAATTGTGATGAGTGCCTTCAAATTACTCCTCAAATATTCAGGGCCGTTCCTAGCCCCTCTGCCGCCTTTGTGCAGAGCATCGAAAAGCCGCCCCCTCGGCCGCCCGTATATTTAAAACAACTAAATTTTTTAAAGTATTATTTATTTAAATATTAAGTAATATTTAACAACCAATAAAACAAAATATGAACCAAAACTTTAATCTCTTTTTCTAATACAAAATAAAAGTAAATAAAAACTTAATACTCTATAACAAAAATATAAAGGTAAAACAAACAAAATAACAAAACTCATAATCACACTCCCAGTCTGGGTTGCTGTGGGAAAAAAAAAAGAAATATCTTTCTACTTTATTAAATAAATATTTTTCTGGCTTTTATAGATGCGTACTCGTCAATAAGTTGCGAGTGATTTAACTTTTCACACATGTCATTTTCAATCGATATTATGCCTAAATTTGTGAGTCGTTCCTGTGACATGGTAGATCTCAGATAGTTTTTTATTATTTTTAATTTTGAAAATGATCGCTCTCCGGATGCAACTGTTACTGGCAAAGTTAAAAATATTCGCAAACTTACAACTAAATTGGGGAATGACGATAATAAATTATTAGTGTAAATAAATTTTAAAATCTCGATCGGCTGCTTTACATCTGTTAAAGATTTAAATGTTGTTAATTCAAAATAAAGTTCCTCTCCAATTACATCTTTTGATTCACCTTGTGTAAATGCCAATTCAAGCTCAATGCATTTTTGTTTCAAATCGTCGGGTGCCATGTCATGAAAGCGCAAAGCGCAATAAAAAGTTGAAAAAATTGTTACAATGCGATAAACATTGAAATCTTTCTTCTAATGATATACGGGCTCTATCTATTACAGTGTAATAGAAGTTTATTTTAAATGTCTCCTTTTCGTTAGTTAACACATCGTCTGAAGCTTCATAACTAAATTGAGTCTTTTTTCGTCTTATACGAACTTGAGGAAAAACGGACTCTACGTCAATTTCTTTAGCTAAAGTAGTTGAAATTTCTAAATAGGTGTCAAAGCTTTGGTCGGATCGCATTTCGTTTATGAAGGTAAGTACTTGTTTTAATGACGTTAGACGTTACGCACTGATTCATATTTATACTTTGGTTTTGCAACATTTTACTGACGACGTCAATTTTGGCCAGTAAATCGTTCCATATGACCAAACTACAAATAAAGGTAAATGATTTAAGTTTTTCTAGTAAACAGTTGGCAGTATGTTTAGTTTTTGCATCTCTTGAATCATCTTCTATGAGGTCTGCTAAAGCTTTACATACGCTGCCAAGTTGATTGCGAAGTGGTCTCAGTGCTTTAACCCTGCTCTCCCATCTCGTATCACTTACTGATGTAAGATTTAAATTCTTAACATTTCTTTTTAAAATATCCCAACGATAAGTCGAAGAAGAAAAGAATACATAGAGTTCCTGAACGATATTAAAAAAATTTATTGTCTCATGTGATATTTTAGCGGAATCGTTTACCACCAAATTTAGCGTGTGAGCGGCGCAAGGAACAAATATAGCTCTAGAATTAATATTTTTCACCCTTTGTTGAAGACCAATATGTTTACCGGACATATTGGATCCGTTATCATATCCTTGACCTCTCATATCTTGAACATATAGATCAAACTTAGGCAAAAGATCGTTAACTAAAAGGTTAAACATTCCCTCTCCTGTTGTATCTAAAATAGGATAAAACCCCAAAAAACATTCCTTTACTTCAACATTTTCTTCGTTACAATCTACAAATCTGACTACAAATGTTATTTGCTCAGTATGACTTACATCTGGAGTAGCATCTAAAATAACAGAAAAATATTTAGCATTTTTTAATAACTTCGTAAAATGACGGCAAATATTTTTTGAAAGTAAACTTATGATCTCGTTTTGTAAATGATTCCCCAAATAGTGGGTCATCTTAATATTGGATTCTTTTGTTTTTGTTACTCTTTTTATATGATCAGATATCACGGGGTCAAATTTTGCTGTCATTTCAACAGCTTTTAAAAAATTACCATTGTTTTGCTCGTATAAGACGGAACTTTGTCCACGAAATGCTAAGGATTGCCCTGCTAAAAATTGAATAATGGCAATAAGCCTTGTTAAGATAGAACGCCAGCGTTCCTTCTCAAGTTGAAAATAATTTTGCTGTTCTTTGTCAATAGTACATTTTTTAATTAACGAACTTTTTAGCTCAACCCATTTTTTATTAGCTTGCAGATGATGCATGGAGCATTCATGCTTAGACAAAATATGTGATAGGTGTCGCCAATCAGAACAACCCATTTTGCTGTTCAGCTGAAACACTTCTTTACAAAATATTTTACAACAAAAACAGAATACGCTATTTGCTCTACATGAATACACTAACCAAACTCTTTTAATTTTTTCTCCATTTGGCAAAATTCGAAAATACTGGCTTAAAGAAAATTTCCTTCCAGTTTCATCAGCAGGGTACTGTTTTTCTACCTGTACAAATTCATTTTGTACTATCAGTTCGATGACCTGATTCTGTAAAATGTCAGGCCAGGTAAACGGGTCGCTGACATCAAAGCAATCAGAATCAGATGGAGGATGAGGCTCTGGCTCTGGGACAGCGTCCTTTGAGATTTTAATTAAATTTAGTTCATGATCTATTAGATGCGTTTCTTGTTGTTGTTGTTGCTTACCAATACCAAGCAAGGTATTGTCTTCTTCTGTATCAGGGTGCCCTAGAGGATACCTACTTTCTTCAGGCTCACTTACCCTAGAAGGTGCATCCTCTGCATTCATGTCCTCATTTTGAAAAATATCCTCACTGACCCCACTCTGTGACGATGTTGACGGAACTGGTTCAAGTGGTTCAGTTTTTAAGAATTTATACAAAGATCCGCATAATTTGCTTTTATCTTCTTCTTTTTGTAATTTCCGTTTTTTGTATTGTGCTCCAGACAATCGTTTCGTCTTTCTATCGGACATCTGAAAATAAAGAAACTTTAATATAATCCATTAGAGTTGTTCATATAATGTTTAAAAAAAATAAAATACAAATTAATGTTAATAATAATTAATAAAATAATAATATGTTATATGTTCTTAAAAAAGTAAACTAGGTATGTACCATACTTTAAGTTCCGAAACGAAAAATTATACGTAATAAAATGGAGCGTCTTTTTATTTTAATCCCAATCGCTATTATTTTCATTTTCAAATTTATCAATAATTTAGCATTTTTTAAAGTAATTATATTATAATATCTGGTTATTAAGTGTATCAAAAAATTACTTACCTTCTATCTTTCAACTAAAGAAAATAATGTTTTAATCACCACAATACACAATCGGAAATCGGAATCGCAATCGAAGTAGAGAAAACAACAAGGTACTAAAGGTAAAACTTTTGCTGGACAAAATCCAAACCAAAGTGTACTTCCAAACTGATAAATTCCTTCTGTATTCTGCAATTTTATCATTTTCGCCGAACATATCATATCAAAGAGCGGCCGCCATGTATCGTCCCTTTGTCGGAAGACGCCGAACGAACGCGTCATATTTTTTGTGAACTCCACAGACAAAACAACCATAAATCTATTTTATATTCTTTTTTTATTATATTATTTACCTACAGTATAAAAAATTAAATTGTCTGTAATGTGAAAACTATAGACTAGAAGTTTTTTTGTCGTTTTAGGACTACTTTGTGTATGAAATTCAATTTTGCGGGTGTTTTACAGTTTCTGCCTGCGGCCTGCGGCCGCCCTTTTAGTTTGGCCGCCTTTGTGCCTGCACAACCTGCACACCCCTAAGAACGGCCCTGCAAATATTGCAAAATGTGCGGCAACGTTTTGAGCAAAATCTTTATTACTGCATGGAGACTCATGGTGGTCATTTCCAACATTTACTTGGCTGACGGGTCAGTTCATTTTTCCCTACTTTGCTGCCAAATGTATTGATCTCCACTAATAAATAAATAAATAAATAAATAAATAATTTATTTACGGACCAAGCCATTATTTAGTAACAGAAATTACAAAATACAAAATTTACTCGAAAATTTATAAATATCTCTTAACCCTTTCAGTCACCGTGTGTACAAATGTACACACAAAATTCAAATGATACCAGCAGTGACATCTTGTGAAATATGATTCATTTAAATGTTAAACACAATAGACAAAGGGTAGTTCTCTAAAATTTAGTCCGCAAAAGTCGCGACATCTTCTGATGCTTGCTACTTATGCTCTAGTGTAACTGTTCTTCTTGCATTGAAGACACCTGTTATGGGTAAGTACAGCCTTTTTCCGTTTTTTTTTTTAGGTTTTATGGGTCAAATTGTGTTAAAAACTGGTTTGCAATAACGTAAAAGGATTAAAAGAGAGATATTTACATTATTTTGTTGGTATTTTACTGACTAGTTTTGAAAATTGGACTTCAAAATTGTCTGTGTACAAATGTAGACAAAATTACTCATTACAGGCTGGTGTTTTGTATACATTTGTAGACAAGACGCTCATTATATTTTTTTGTTATTTTGGCCGCTACTGTTTTGATCTATGAGTTTAGTATTACACTTGTCAAATTTAATAGAACTTAGTAATTAATAAATCGGCGAGAAACTTCAATTTATATTATGCATTTATTCGAAAACCGATTATTTCTGTAAGTTCCTTAGGAAATTAAATTTTTTTTAGCGACTAGACGTAAATACCTTACCGATAATGAGTTATTGGAGGAACTTGAAAAGGGTCTGTCAGATTGTGAAGCCCTGACTACCGATGAAGAATCTGATGTAAAGGAACCTGTCCAGCTAAGACGTCGTGAAGGCGATCCTAGTCCAGACCCCCTTGAATATGAAAATTTTCCTGTTACTGCCGAAACAGAGATAGAAGAGTCAAATCAAGAAACTGGATCCGAGGAATCAACTCAAGACGTTCATTATATACTGACAGAAAAGAAAGACATTCAATGAATTAAAATTTGTGCATTTTCAGACAATAATTACAATTACAGATTATTCTTTGATAACTATTTTACCGGTTACAACTTATTATATGTGCTAAGCCAAAAAAATATTTTTGCTGCGGGAACAGTGAGAATTAATCGATTTGGAAATCCTCCATTTTCGAGTGACAAAGAAATCAGTGGCAAAGAACGGGGATATTCTGAGGAAGTCATTTTAAAAGATGGAGTTGTTTTAGTAAAGTGGAAAGACAACAGATCGGTCGTTTTAGCTTCAAATTTTGTGGGCACTGGTGAAGAGGACACGGCAAAAAGATAAGACAAAGTCCGTCAAACTCACATACGAGTACGAAGACCCGAAATTGTAAAGGAATATAATAGTGCTATGGGTGGAGTCGACAAAGCAGATTTTTTGATCGCCCTCTACCGAACTAAGATGCGAACACGCAAATGAACTGTCAGAATGATATTTCATGCCGTAGATATGGCAATAACAAATGCTTGGTTGGAGTATAGAAGAGACATGTCACGAAATGGTACTACGAAAACTTTGGATTTGTTACATTTCCGAATGAGCATTGGCGAGGCTCTGATAAAGTGTGGTAATATGACTGAGGGCCGAAAGAGAGGTCGACCTTCTATGGAGAACAGAAACAGTCCATCGCGACATAAAATTGAGAAAAGACCCCGTCCTGAGATACAGTTTGACAATGTGGACCATTTGCCAATTCATTTTGAACAAAAACTTCCCGGAAGATGCAAAAAAATTGGCTGTCAAGGCAAATCAAGATGGTTATGTCAGAAATGTCAAGTGCATCTATGCCTTCAAAGAGACAGAAATTGTTTTAGATTTTTTCATACTAAATGAAAATTATTTCTCATAATTGTATTTTTTTATTTTTTCAATAAAACTGTGTTCTACATTCAAGTGTTTTTGTAAGAAATGTAACTTATATAAGTCATTTTGTCACCAATTGTACACATAACATTTTTTTTTTATTGTATGACATATATTCCAAAATTATTAAAAACATGTATTTATATGCCTAAATGAAAGCAAAAATGTGGCAAAAAATTTTTTTTCGTTTCAAATAAAAATGCGTGACTGAAAGGGTTAAATTACAAATAAATAAACACTACAATGTACAATCAGACGTGAAAATCTAAATACAATATCTTTTTTTTTTTTTTTTTTTTTTTTTTTTTTATCAATAATGATGTATTAGTTTTATTTAAGCTTTAAATCAATAAATCTCCAAAACTACTGAACTGAAGTACATGAATTTTACATCATTATAAAGGGAATTGCAGGACCTTTAAAATAAGGTATCACTCGACCCCCCCTTTCCATTTAAGATTTTAGGGGTGGTGCCACCCCTGCCCCATTTAAGATTTTAGGGGTAGTGCCACCCCCGCCCAGGGGGCTGCACATGTTAACGTGATTTTTTGCCAATTTTGTGTCCCCTCAAAAACAAAATCGACGGGTCTGAGCGTTTTTCCAAAAAAGAACTGAGCTGCCAGTAAATGACTCTGTTTCGTTTTCGATGCGCCACCCTGTAGGTATATTACCGTAGGATTGTTCTCTTTTAATAAACTATTACTACCTACTTGACAGTGTAAGCATGAAATTTGTGATAACATGAATAAATAATTTAAATTGGAATTAGGTGATGATCGCTTCATTAAATCAAACATTTCATTTTCAAGTCCAAAATATATGCTCTTTATGATAGGAAAAAATCGGCATTTTTATAGGGCTGAAGACTTACCGAGACTTTGAATATCGGTCTCTGCTTCTTGATCTGCGATACGATTTTTTCCCACGTTTACTTTTGCTCCTTGAATTTGATGAGTCAGTAGATGAAGATCTAGGAACAATATTACTTATTCTACAATTGGCCTCCAACGATTGTACAATGACTTCATAATTAATTGCTTCGAGCTTACCTATGTCTTCCCTTATTCTTTGCGGATTTACTTGAACGTTTTTCATTGTCTGAATCACTGGAATACTTACCCATTCTACACTTTCACCTAAAATAATTGTTGGTATACAAATTAAACTTAATGCCACAACGTGACGACTTTTGGAAGTATTTCAGCTTCTACAGCCAAACAATAATAGTATACTATAGTAATGCAGTACTATGCTGTGCTCCCAATTCCTGGGTAACTATATGTTTAGGTACTTACAAAATAATATTCCATTGAAAGGGATTCTCAACTAAAAGCGGTATTAAACATATAAATTACGTTTGGGGCAAACAATAAACACTACACTGAGAACTTGGGGAACACAATACAAACATGAGACCCAGATTCTAGCAACGAATGATTCTAGATCATAGAACTGCAAATCCAGAAAAAAAAACAGGTTTTTAGGTTAGGAAGGACGGTTGTGGCTGCCTCCAGTCCCGCCGGCCAGACCATTTAAATAAATAGTTTTTTTTCACGACCAATTGCACAGATTTTCCTTTAAGCCTTCGTTAAAATTAAACTACTTTTAGAATATTCGGTTTGTCAACTTGAAATTACCGCCTGAGAGCGATATTCTAAATTTTTAAGTACTGTGGATCTGTGCTGTGGATATTCTCTTATAAACCTGGATCTTTTCAGACAGCTTGCAAAAGTAGCCACTTGTTGTCACTGGTTATTTACCAAGGTCCGACAGAACGGGAAGCAGTCAATCAAAATTAGATTTTCTTTTCCGCATTCGCAACATTTGCATCTTCATTATGTCGCCGACTTGGGAATCTGGTCATTGTTTGCAGTGTATGGCCGTCTTAAACGTTTGCTTCACCTCAACTCTCAAGGCAAATCCGAGAAATCTCGCCACAATAAGCTCGGTTTAGGCTCGCTGCGCTTAAAATACTTTGTGCATACAGGACACATGCGCATTGATTTACGGAAATAATAAACGCATCTTAGCTAAACCGAGTTTAAATTATTATGGTGAAAAAAAAGAGGTGAATAATAATGGTAAACGAATCTTAGCTGTATACAGCTTAAAGTTGCAGTGCAAATTCAACTCACTCCTTCTGAACGTACCTTTGTAAGTCAACGTCAAAAAGACATATCAGCTGGTTAAAAGTCACGAATAGCGAACAGAAGAAGAAAGGAGGCGTTTGTTTATTGATTGATTAAAGTGTTCCTGGAAGTGTAAGTTGACTTTCAGCTTCGTTTTGCGTTTTGCCTCTGATTTTGTATTTATTATAATGACGATTCTTACGAAACCATTTTCTGAAAAAAAGGATAAGCTTCCCCTGGTTGAGAATGAAAGTGCATTAATATCGGTAAGTATTTTTCCGGAGTATCCCTTAATCCCTAATCCCTGGTTTCCTACTGACAAGCAAAAATTGTTTCATTTCTCGAGTAGGTATTATTACCCGTAAAATTGAAAAATTTAATTTTCTGTTTGACATGAAATCTCTAAAAGTAAATATGAAAAAGAATATTCTTAATCAAAATAAATTTAGAATGCACATGACCTAAATGACCTTTTGTACTGCGCCTTACCTGGTTTTTAATTTTCTAGAACCAATTCCCTACGATTTTAACAAATATGTTCTATGTCTGAATCAATTTACATATTATAATTATTATTATCTTATTCCTCCAACTCCTAAGTATACCATTGCATAAGACCTATTGCCTTCTAGTAGAATAAACTGTTCAGTCATATTCATTTGACTGTTTCGGATTTATTTAGCGGTAATTATATGGGATTACAACATACAGCGAATTTTTTTTATAGGCTAATTGAATGTGGCTGATCATAAAACAGAAGTTTTTTTTGTGGCTCTACGACTTTTTGAGAAAAAAATATTACAATTTTTTAACTTACATACGATTGTTCACTAAAATAACACTTGTAGAACTGAAAATATATTTTTTTTTAAATAAAGGAACACTGTCACAAAATAAACCCTCAAAAAATGCCGAAAATGTAATAACTTGTGAGAAAATAGACAAATTGCCCTTGCCTGACATAAACAGCTGACTGGCGGAAAGAGGACAGTTCATTGACTGGGTGATGCACTGTGCCATGTGTACCTATCATATTTTTGGGTACTTGATACTTTTAGCATTCTTTCAAATATTTCCAAAGGTGCTCAGGAAAGTGATGCCTAAAAAGAGATTTTTTATTAAAGAGTTGCTTGTACAGATCCACAAATAAAATGTAGGACAGTCATTTTAGTACTCTGATTCCCTGATCTAATTATCTTATTATTACGTCTGATATAGGGTGTATTTTTTTTATGGGATAGGTAAGTATAAAAAAATTAAATTGATGGTTTCTTTGAAACGAAACCTTGTACTGAAAATTTGTAAACACTGTCTTGTAGAGCTAGAAAACTGGTAATAAGAAAGTTCCTTTTGTTTTCTTATAATTTTTCAAATAACTTTAGAAAAAAATTAAAGCAAAATTTTGGATTTTTTCAAATATCTCCGGAAGCGGTATTTTTGTGAGATCCGCATATATTGTCAAAAAAAATTAACTGCTTTTTGAAAACGTAATTTTTTTATTTGCATGTACCTATATATACTATAATTTAGGAACCGAGAACAACATAAATTATAAAACTTGCACCTTTTGGTGTGCAAACGAACCGTATCGCAGTGTAATATTTAGTTGAGAAATTTACCTTTACAGTTGTTTCTGATGATTCTGATATACATTTTGTTTGTGAGAAACTTCAGTAAGCCAGTTAAAGTCACAATCCTTGCTCTTAACCTTCGTAGGGTAGTATTAAGTCCCTTAATTTTTTTTCTTGGTTTTAATATTGTGTATAAAATTTCTTTTAGCTTGACGCATACTGTCACAATTTTCCGAGGACATATCTCCAAGGTAGTTTCTTTTCCTAAAATATTTTTTTTTCCTCTTGTAGATAGATAGATAGATAGATAGATTTTTATTTACGGATTTAAACCATTTAACAATATATCATAAATACAATCATAATTCTCTTATAAATAGGTACTAGACTAACTTTATAGATTCAAATAAATATAATAAAATATTAAATAATATATATGGATCAAACAGATGTTAAATATGATTCTATAATATCAATTTTCCAATCTGGGATCTAAATTTATTCAAGCTACAATTAAAAAAATCAACTTTATCAGCCACCAAGTTTCCAAGTTTACATAATCTTTGAATGGGTAGATTCTGAGAATAATTTGTTCTATGATATTCGATGTAAAAAAGTTCATTATGTCTTAAATTTACTTGTGGAATTAAGAGTTTAATCTTTTGCAATAAATCAGGACAGTCAATGAGCCCATTGACAATCTTGTACAAAAATATCAGATCTAGAAAATCTCTTCTCACATCAAGTTTTGGTAAACTCAACAATTTACGGAGTTTATCATAATTTATATCTTCGGTTGGAATATTCAATTTGTAGGCAATAAAACGTAAAAACTTGTTTTGAACCCTTTCAAGCTGAGATACATGAACATCATAGAACGGGGACCAGATGCTTGAGGCATATTCTAATATTGATCTGATAAGCGAACAATATTTGTTTTTAAGGTTATTAATGTGTTAAATTCTGACAAACTACGTCTTACAAAACCAAACATTTTAAGAACCCTATTCGCAAGGTATTCAAAATGATCTCTGAAAGTTAAAGATGAGTCCAGAATGATGCCCAGATTTTTTATTTTATTAACACTCTCCAAATTATCACCATTCATACTATAATCAACAACCAATGGATTCAGTAGCCTGTAGAATCTCATGATCTTACATTTACCCACATTCAGATCCAGACCATTCTCACAACAGTACTCGAAGAACCTATCCAGGTCCTGTTGAACCAAAATGCAATCATCAATGCTCTCTACTGTTCTAAAAATTTTTAGATCATCACAATAAAAAAGAGTCTCACAGTGCTTGAAGCATTTCAAGATATCATTCAGGAAGCAATCAAAAAGAACTGCAGATAAGTGCCCCCCTTGTGGAACACCCGATTATACTTCTATAGGCTCTGAAAGATTGTTCTGAATTTTAACAATCTGCCTTCGTTCAGATAAAAAGCTTTCAATCCAAGATAGCAGTATGCCATGGATACCTAACGTTGACAGTTTCTGCATTAAGATTTTTATATTTACTCTATCGAAAGCCTTGGAGAAGTCAGTATAGATGACATCAACTTGACGCTCATTCTCCAAGGCTTCTAACAAGCAACTAGAGAAAGTTGTTAAATTTGTTACAGTGGATCTGCCTCTAATAAAACCATGCTGCTGATTTATAATTGTTTTTTTTAGAGGGGGACTTATTTTAGATGATACAATTGACCCAAATATCTTTGCAAATATGTTTATATGGCAAATGGGTCTATAGTTTTCAACATTTGATCTTTTTCCATTTTTATAAATTGGCTTTACAAAGGATTCCTTCCATTTGTCTGGAAAGATGCCTGTTGATAGTGATAGATAGAAAATCTTTTTCAAGATAAGTGAAAGAGTAAATGGAGATATGCCGTCAGGGCCAACTGAGAGTCTTAAATTGAGTTTTTCAATGCTAGTTAATATGTCAGATATAGACACATAACAATCATTCAGATCCACAGTCCTTGCAAACTGCGGTGTCTCATCCAAGGTGGTATTTGAGCTGGTGTAAACAGAAGAAAAGAACTCTTTGAAATATTCAGTAATTTCCTTAGGATTATTTGATGTTTGATCGTTAAATTGTATTAGATTTGGTATATCATGATTTTTTCTTTTCATGTTAACATATTTCCAGAACTCTCTTTTGTTGGTAATAGTATTTTCAAGAGTTTCAATATGTTTTTTGTGACTAGAGAGAATAAGCGTTTTGCATTGTTTCCGTAAGTTAGAGAAACGCTTATAATCCTGTTTTAAATTGGAGGCCTTGTATTTCTTGTGAGCAATCTTTTTATTCAGAATAGCTTGTTTTAGTTCAGCTGAATACCATCTTGGAAACACGGCATTTTTACTACGCCTCTCTGGGATGGAGGATTCTATTATAAAGTATAAAATATCATAAAATAATTCAGTCGCCATATTCACATCAGGTACAGGGTTATTCAACCAAGACTAGACAAGGCGATTTTTTGACTTTTCCTGTACTTTTATAAAAAAACTGCAATAGCCATCTTAAGTCATTTTCTCCCGCGAATTCGAATATCTTCAGCAAAAAACAATTGAACATCAAACAAAAGTACTAGGGGTCACTTTGATATTTTTTTAAATGGGATGCCGTATTTTTAATGAGCTTATCCGATTTCTCATATAAATTTTGATCTAAAATGTTGGATTTTTAATTTATTTATTTATTTTTTTTTTTATTTTTAACATTTTCCGAATTTAAAACTGAAGAAAAAAGGCGTTTTTGAATTAAAAATCCAACATTTTAGATCAAAATTTATATGAGAAATCGGATAAGCTCATTAAAAATACGGCATCTCATTTAAAAAAATATCAAAGGGACCCCTAGTACTTTTGTTTGATGTTCAATTGTTTTTTGCTGAAGATATTCGAATTCGCGGGAGAAAATGACTTAAGATGGCTATTTCAGTTTTTTTATAAAAGTACAGGAAAAGTCAAAAAATCGCCTTGTCTAGTCTTGGTTGGATAACCCTGTACATTCAGTATTTCATCCCAATTATAAGAGCCTAATAATTCATTCACTAACCTATAGTCTGCATGAATAAAAAAATTGTCAACTCCATACATGGACACACTGTACATTATATTACGTTTACATAATATAATAAATAGGGTAATCTGTGATGATTATTAGCCATTATTGTTACCAAACCTGTCCAAAAAATATTTACCTTTTTCCTGATCTTCCTACAAGACGAAACTTTCCTTTCAAACCTGATTTTGGCCCCACAATTTCTTCATTAGCTATACTATCTGAAGCTTTTTCTATTATTTGTAATATCTGAACTTCGGTTTCTGAACCAGTTAAGGTTGTTAGAGATCCTACTGAACTAGGACTTTGATGTTGAACCTTTGAGGTAGATAGGGAATCTAGGCTTCGATATGAACCTTTGTGGGAGTCACACTGACTGATGGTTTGAGGTGGGCTAAAATCATTATTACTTTATTTAGTTATTCAATAAAAATACACAAACGAATCCTAGGCGCTAAAATAATAACTAGTGTTTTAGTTTTACTTGTCAAAATAAAAAACGTCACTAATCTAGACACAAAAATTAAACAGCAAGCTTAAATAAACTGAAACGAACACTGAAACCTAAGAAACCATCTTCGTGAAAAATGTATCTATGACATACCTAGTTTTGCCTGTGAGTTAGGCAAGAATTTAACCTTTAACCTCTTTAAGTTTGATTATAATATACCAAAGTACACCACTCTTTACTAATCTAATCATTTATTAATACTTGTATTGATATTAACTTATGGAGAAGAAAAAATACAAGAAGATGAACAACAAGTTTATAGATACAATAACTTTAACTTACGTGTTGTTTTCATTACAAGTTGCTGGTGAGGAATTTGATTCTTCACTTATATTGCTACAGTTGCTGGAAATTCCACTACAGGTTTTAAACTAAAACACAAAACTTATGTTACATATCTGGAAATATATCCGCAATATATTTATATTGTTAGTTTAAAAGTTTCACGTATGAACGAGGGGTCCCCCCCCTCTAAAATGTACATTGACATTGATTGCCACTTTTGGGAATCACTGTCTATGACTCCCAATAGGGATGTTTGACTAATTTGAAAAATCTACGTGATTTTACTTATTATCCAATTATAAACACCGAAAAATAAAATTTGTACAAAAAATAAAACCATTACAATGGTCACGTTCATCAGAACGTAGCGCTCCTTCGTATCGGGTGATTCTCATTCCCTTTCGCTGTGCGATTACTGTCAGTGGTAGTAAGAACCACCCAATATGATGTAGCGCTATATTTTGATAAACGCGACCATTTTATAAACACAAAATTATTTGATTTTCAAATTCAGCGCCAATTAGAGGTCAGATTAGTTCAGGTTAATTTCAATCAAACAAAACAAGTTATGAAAGTTAAGAACTAGCCTAAACTATTGTCTTTAAAAAAATATGAGTTGAAGGAACAAGATACTGAGTTGTGGATTAAGTACCAGTTTAATGACATATTATCAGTACTATACCTACACAATAATTTATTTAGTATTGTTGTGAATCTAATTTTTGTCATGTCTAAATCTTCTCGGCTGATACGCTTTGCAAATAATTACTAAATTTCGTCATCAGAATCGAGCGCTCCAGTAGCGCTACTTTATATCAGGCATGGTTCTCGGTTCCACTTAACATTAATCGCTCAGTTAGTAGCAATAAAGATCACCCGATTTGAAGAAGCACTATACATACGTTTTGATGAACGCGATCAACGACAATTTGACAACTACAGAAAAATAATGTTTGCTTTTCATGACAGTACGTCGTTTTGACAAGTTGTCGAGAAAAATGACGTCACGCGTTGTGATTGGCGGTCACATGACATACAGATCAAAATGTACGATTTTAATTTTATGAAATATTATTTATTAAAGATTATTTTTAATATCTATGAATTTATTTGTGTGGTCTTGTCATCTTTATCTGTCTATTTACAAAGTTAATTTTTTTTTCACTACAGTGGACTATCCTATTGATAAATATTTACCATTAGTTATACTTATGCTATTTATTGATCTACCAGAAGGGTACATGAGCCAGCTTGTCTAGAAACTATATGAGAAATCTTCAAAAGTAAAAAATCTTAGAGGGTAGGTGTTTTTGGAGGTTAACACAAACAAGTTCACAATGAAAATGTGCGAAAATATTAGGTTGTTGGCTACTAATTTCCAGATGATTCTCAGTGATTGCCACCTGATTACCATCCGGTTTCCCTGGATTCCTAGGTGTTTCCTATGGATTCCTAGGTGATTCCCATCAATTCCTAGGTGATTCCCATGGATTCCTAGGCGATTCCCATGTGATTACCACAAAAATGTACATTGATTTCCACTAGTGGTTGACCCCTCGCGTATAAACATAGTTTGTGTGCCTAGTTACCTGTCATCTGCAACAAAAGGCACAAATGGTTTCTTTGGAACTGCTTCTTTCTTTAGTATGCGGGAGCCACCTGCCCTATAGGTAAAATCCTGCTCCTCAAAATGCTCCCAACATAATATGTCAGCACTTTTTCGAAGGACTTTATCTTGAAGATTTAAAATTTCAAGCCACAGTTTTCGTCTACTGGGGTCAGGGCGAAACCTTTTAGTTACGATACGATTAAATCATAATACCAGTAGGCATCCGAGAAAACCAACCTAAGTGAGTTTTATCGGGTAAAACAAACTAAAACAGCAGTTCCCACGCCTATGTTAGTGAACCTAACCCCAACTCCAAATTACCTGTGGAAACTTAAATTTCGACTTGAATAGTCTATTTTTCTGCACACTTAAATAATATCACAAACCGTCACAAAAACTTATAGCAAATTCCATTTTTAAAAGAAGTGCGGCATTGGTATGTCACTCGGGCACAAAAATAATGCACGAGTCCACTACTAATGGTTTACAGATTTGACCTTGAGTCCATTTTTCCAACATCACTATCAGTACTACTGGTCAAAATAGTTAAGAGCTGTTGCCGTGGAACTGGACCTATTCTTTTGGAACAGGTATCACTTGCCTATTTCGTGTACCTATTATCTATTACCAAGTATACCTATTCCAGGTCCCTTGGCACTGTTACGTATTTGATTTTCTAGTTTCGGTGATATTTCTTATTCAAGTTGCCGAGTACAGGTACGATATTATAGCGAATGGAACGGCAATAGGTTTTTACTTAAAACGATGTTTATCTATTACTATTAGTTGACATTTTAAACGCGGCTTTTTATTTACATTGCCTTAGAAATACATTCGAAAAAATAAAAATAATTTCACTAACAAAAGTTAAATAATAATAAACACTTTCAAAAATATTAAAATACTTAACAGGTAACAAAATATATTTATTACCTACTACGTTTTTTGTAATAGGATGCAACAGTATACAACCATTACATATTAACATGCGCCTTTGTACCTGTACCAGTTCCACTCTCGAAATTCACCTGTCGGATAGTGCAACCGGAATAGTGCCCGTGTTTAAATTTAAGTCAAAATAGTTTGAACTTAGAATAGGTGCTACTATTTGGAACAAGTTTGGTACAACAAGAAGGTGTGCCGTAACACCTCTAAGGGCTGTTACAGTGGAACTGGACCTGTTCTTTAGGAACAGGTATCATTGGCCTATTCCGTGTACTTATTACCGATTATCAGATACCTATTCCAGGTCCGTTGGCACAATACATATATGTTTGGCACTGTCCCGTGTTTGATTTTCTAGTTTCGGTGATATTTTTTATTCAAGTTGCCGGCTACAGGTACGATGTACGATATTATAGCGAATGAAACGGCAATAGGATGTTTGTTACTATTATGGAGCTAGTCGAAAGTTTAAAAGTATTTTTATTTACATTACCTTAGAAGTACATTCGAACAGTAATGAATAATAATAAATATTTCTAAAAATATCATAATGCTAATTAGGTAACAAAATATACCTATTACCTATTAATTTCTTTTTTATGCAACGGTAAGCAACCATCGCATATTAATACGCGTCTTTGTACCTTGGAACAGTGCCAGCGTTTAAATTTAAGACGAAACAGTTGAACCTAGAATAGGTACTTGGAATAGGTTTGTGTTTGGAACAGGTTCAGGTCCAATTAGGTACAAAAAAAAGCTATTCCGTAACACCTCTACGTAATAGCTGTCAACTTCACTTCAAGAGCGAAACCATAATCGCGGTAATAAAATTTCATTTTTACTTCTTCAAGGCCTCGCGTAAATGCGTAAAGCGTTGTTGCCGGATTTGTTAAAGAAAAATTTAATCGATATACTTCTTCTATAACAAGGCTAATAATGAACAATGTAACGTTGCTAATTACCACTGTTTTAAAGAATAATTATTGCCATTTGTTTATTATATTTTGCATAGAACATATGACTGTGGCGTGTTGTTGGCGACACGTTAAATGTAAACAAACGTTGTCCATCCTGTGTTAAGTGGTTGCCTTTAGCCACGGCAGATACAACAATATCTGCCGTGCTTTAGCCATGGTCTCTGCTGGACAACAACATTTTTGGCATCACGAATTTTGAAACAAAGAGGCGAATTAGAAATCGGGTTAGCGCCCTTTGACCCACGTAAGTCTAGTGTACAAGAGCAGTAGCATTGTAATTACTAATTGTGTCTTAAAAAATGTAGTTGACTATAGAAAAGCTGTATTTTGAATATCCTATATTTCAGTAAAACAAAAAAAAAATGGTAACACCGCTTTTTTATAATTTGTTATAAGTCCGATTTTGTTATTTGTTAATTCCGTTTGTTTGCTTCGAGGGCTCAACTATTTTAGGTCTGAGCAATCAATTGACCGCAGAAAGCCGTAGGCGGCGAGTAAAAGGAGATAATGATTCCAATCGCGTCAAATGAAACTGTTTACAGAATTTAGCCACATTGGCTTATTGAGAGACACTAAAACGACTTACCGGGAACTCTTGTCGGATTAATCCAGGTTGGTTTCGCAAGGTACCTTTAGAGCTGCGAATCAATGTAGTTGACGTCCACGTTGTGTGTGTTGTGATCCGAATAATTACCCTGATTTTTAACTAAGCAGAGCAGGATCATTTACATCGATTCAGTTTCAGTTGAATGCTTTGCTGTCTGGAGAGGATAGAATTTTAATTTTTGATATTCTTTTAAAAACAAAGTTGTATTAATGTTTTGCCTTTATTCACTTTCTTATAGTTATTTATGTATCTAGGGAATTATAATGGTCTTAATTACCGAGGGCAAAGTTTACGTCCCGAGGGCCTTTGGCCCGAGGGACAGCAATTGCCCGAGGTAATTGAGACCCTTATAATTCCAGTGATACATAGATAATTTTATTTCTGACCGATTTTAGTAACATTTTGTTCATTTTTAAAGTGAAATAAATGTTTCAATAGATGACAATCAAATTGACATTAGATGTCAATCGTTTGATTTTATGTCAAATTTTTCTTAATATCCCAAGGGAGTTATGACCCTTATAATTCCCGCGTAACTAAGACGTTATAAGCTAGTAATATACCGGTCAGAAATAAAATTTCTAATCGATCCATTTCAATGCAATAAGTTTCCCATATCTGTATAAATCTAAAAAGATAAGAATATTGAAGAAATTAAGTTGATTTCATTAATAAAACTTAGTAGAATACTTGCATAGCAGGAAATAGGTGTACATAGATCAGAATTGAATTTTGAGGAATTCTTTGGATTTTTATACTACATACAGTAAAATTATTATTTTACCTTACAAAAAGTTATGGATGCGATTTTGTTTTTTTACCAAAGCGTTGAGGGTTATGACATCAGACAGAAACCTTAATGGTCTCGCATGTTGCTACCATTTTTAAAAACGTTGAAATCGATTTATCTCGTTTTTACTGGTTGTAGGCAAACACTTTTTAGACAAAAAATGTTGGAATTAGAATTTTACAATATTTGTTCATTGCCGCGATCCGCGTAGTTGATTTTTCGTATGCTAGAGGGCACCGATGTTACCAAAATATGTTTCTTCTCTTTCTCTCCCGTTGGGAGTCGCTTTTTCGTATGTAAAAGTTGTTGAACTTAAATCAATGTACAATCATCGATTTTGGTCATGTGATTGCTGTAAATAGTTTTCGAGTTACAGTGATACAAAGTTCGGTCGGCGTGAGAAATCTAACAACAAAAAAAAATTGTTCGCACGGTGACCCTTATGTCGCACCAATGTAGCAATAATTACATACATTAATTAATAATTTCCCGTTCAATTAATAATTATTCATCATATTATATTATTTACATTATACTTAAACTCCACTGAAAGTATGGACTTATTCTTCAACATTAATTATATATTTTTAAATTTTCTGTTGCACCATTGCCACATTAAACGATTGCTGTGAGTGGGAATGAGAACCACTGCATACAGTAGCGCTACTCGAGCGCCAGTTAGACATTTTATCATGCGCACTTCTAAACCATTGAAGATAAAAATATTGTCAATATGCACAATATTTGGAAGTTATTCTTCAAGATGAACACAGACAAGCATCTTTCAAAAGGGCCCATTTGCAAAAATGCGAAACTGAGAAAATCGATGTTTTGCAATTTACTTATGTCTGGCAAATAGAACATAAATATTGTTTGGATTCCAAATGTATTACTCTTCATTAAGGAATTTTACAGCAATTTAAATTAAACTTTCTAGCGAGCAGTGATGATGTTTTAGCTATTTTATGATGCATAATTTGTTTGGTCTTAGTTTTGCATATAGATAATACATACATATAATACAAAGCAAAATAATCTAATGTATCGGGTGTAGTAGTAGTAGGTGAGGGGAGGCACACGGACCTGGCAAGCAGAGCAAGGGATCCTTTTTACTTACTCCTGGGTCTTTCCCCATCCACTCAACCACCCAGGCCCTCGCCAAACCTACCCGACCTTCTCCTGAAGGTCAAGACGTTATTCCAAGCAAGGGTCCTGACTTCCTCCTGTTGGATCACCACTGTCCCAAATTGCCGTCTGAGTCTTCCCAAGGCTTCACAAGCGCACAGGAAGTGCAGTGGTGTCTCCTCGTCCTTCAAGCATCTCGAACATATCGGGTCCTCCTCCACACCCATCTTATGCAGGTGCTTCCTTAACTTGCGATGTCCTGTTAGAACTTCTACCAGAGGATTCAGGGCACGCCTACTCCTGTTAAGGATCCATTCCAACTTAGCTCTATCAGGCCAAGTTCTGAAATCTTTGGCCTGTCTACAGCCTGGCGTCTGCCGCCATTTCTCCTTGGAGAGGTTGGCGGCCCATTCCCTCAGGGCTGTCCCTACCTGCTGTTTTGGTGGTTCGGGTTCTAGATAGGGAACTCCGGCTCCAAGTCTGGCGAGCTCGTCGGCCGTCTCGTTGCCATGCACTCCGCAATGTCCAGGGACCCAGACCAAGAATACCTGATTCCGTTTTGCGAGCCTTCCAAGTGCGTCCGCACACTCCTGTATGAGGGCTGAACTGTTACTGGGTTGGCAGACTGCTTTGAGGGCGGCTTGGCTATCAGAGCAGATAGATACAGTCCTCTCTTGACACAGTCCATAACCTCCCTCATACTTGCCACCGAAAGAATGGCATATACCTCTGCTTGGAAAACCGTCGCTCACCTTCCCAGTGGGTAGCTTTTTCGTATATTGATGTTTTCCAAGTATACTAACCTGCCCCTGATGATTCAGTTCCAGCCATGCGCGACCCATCGGTGTAGCATACCAGAGCATCGTCAGGGAAGTTCACCTGCTCTTCCTCTACCCTCGGAGCTATCCTAGTGTGACGTATGTCGCCCACTCCTTTCTAGCCTCCAGTGGCCCGCATTCTTAGGTATTCCGCCATTGTCTCCTTCTGAATCCAGATAGAAAGGCAGCCCCAGCAGGACATCGCACGGCGACCTTTTCCACTCCAGGCCACCAAACCACAGAGCCATAGGCGACTCTCGGTTACCCGTCACAAGGGCGAGTTCATCATCCGCATATGCCTGTGCGCAGAAGCCAGCTTCAGTGAGTCTCATTATCAGGCCGTTCATAACCAGACACCATAGGTGGAGCGATAGGCCGCCGCCCCTCACCACAATTTCCAGTCGAACGTCCCCGATGGTGGCGCTCACCTGTCGCTTCTTCAATGCAAATCTGACTCTTTCTATAACCGCCGACGGCGCTTCCCTCATTCTCAGAGAATCGCAAATGGTCGACGGTTTAGCTTTATCGAAAGCTCCTTCCACATCGAAGAAGATCGCTAGAGCAATGCTGGCCCAGAAAACACTCTTTAGATAAGGAAGCAGAATCTCCAGACCTTTTTAAAGCAGAGCAGAAGGCCCTCCACGACTCCCTCTTCCTGCGGTGAAGTTCCCTTCTAAAAACCCTTTTTGCTTCTACGTAGACGTCTCAGTCCTCTATCGATCCGCTGTTTATTGCTCGGTTCAGGGCTCGTCTGCTGGCTTTCCGTAGGACCCTTAGGTGACCGCTCCACTAGCGAACCCTCCTTCCCGCAGCAACTGTCGGCGAACACGACTGTTCATAGGCCGAGACGATTGCTGCGCTGAGGCTACTTACCTTATTCTCCAATTCCTCTTTGTTTTGTACTTAAACCTGAATTGTTCCCAACTTGTTTCTGAGAGAGACAATGTAGTTTTCCCAGTTCGTCACTCTTGGGTTTTTTTTCAGGGCTGCATCCTTTTTGCCAGATTTGAGCTCCAGTCTCATCATTCGATGGTCAGACATCGAAATGTCACTAGATACCTGCCATTTTGAAATATCTTTAACGTAAAGTAAAACACACAATCTGCTCCACTAGTTTAATGTAAAAAATTTTTCTTTAAACCATACATGTTTCGAAGGCATAAACCTCCATCATCAGTGGGATTCAATTAAGTCAAATTAAGGAGAAAAATACCAGAAACATTGTGAGAACTGCAAAATAAAGAGAGAACAAAGCTATTAGTATTATTTTGCAGTTCTCACAATGTTTCTGGTATTTTTCTCCTTAATTTGACTTAATTGAATCCCACTGATGATGGAGGTTTATGCCTCCGAAACATGTATGGTTTAAAGAAAATTTTTTTACATTAAACTAGTGGAGCAGATTGTGTGTTTTACTTTACGTTAAAATATCACTCCACTGAGAGATGGACTTCTTCCATAAAATTGAAATATCTTTGGTCAACCCTCTTGAAGCCAGTGTACTGTCAATAACTTCCTTCCGGATTCTATTAACAAACGTAGCTCCGCTACCTCTGTTAGGTACCTCAAGGTTGGTATGCGCTAAAAATTGTGTAAGGGCCTCGCCCCGGGTGATTGTGTTGGTGCTGTCATCGTCCTTTTTCCCAACCACCAGGATGTGGCATGTGGCTGGCTCGTCCAAGACTCCTCGTTCCTAAAAACACTCTTGTATCAGTACAATTTCCCGTTCACGGGTCAGAACGCTAACCAGTTTTCCGCTAGCGTCCCGACTGTGCTGGAGATTTAGACAAATAAAAGCTGGAGTTCCTCGAGGATCCCTGATGTCATGATTTTTATTCGACACATACATAAACTACATGTCGGCCCACCCCAATACAAAAGTGCCCTTAGGCAGAGCGCCCACCAGTGAATTGCTTGACGTGAAGTGTCCGTGAAGCACACCTGAAACGCGCGTCATGTGTACAAGATGTGTGCTTAAAGTACGTGCATATCAAAACAGTGTACGAATTGCATGCAGTGTGTAGAGGAGCAAAGATTAATTACCATTGTCAAAATGTCATCGTCCGATGATGAAGATGTTTTAGCATTCTACATAATTCTAGATCTACATGCACGAATTCAATATTAAATTGCCGATCATCACGCATTTTTATTAAAATTGTAAACACTAAAATTATTATCGAGGGTAAACCGCGCTGGAAATCTCAATGTCAATCAATACGGAACAGTGCAAGATATAACCTGAAGAATTCTAATAATTCGGCGCGCGTCAAGTGAAAATAGAACAGGTCCTATTTTTCAGCACGCATGCCTTGCGGCATACATAGTAAGGCGACTCGCTTCTTTCACACGGCCGCTGTGCGGCTTGTGTGTGCGTCATTGCATATAAAATCATGGTACGCTGCACTTCATACCAACCTCATGCGTACCTCAAATATCTTCATTTGAAGTGCACATCTTTGGTGGGCCGCTCTCCCTTATACGTAGATGACACAGCTAGGCAAATCACCGAAAACTACCAAGCTTACATCGACGTCTTACTCCAATGGTTCGAAATCAAGATAAATCCAGAATAAAACACGGGTATTATTCATAAAATCAAGACAGGAACCATATGGAAACATAACAATCGAAAATACCCAGATCCTTTGGAAACAAAAGGGGCTAGTATACGACAAATTATTCACATGGAAAGAACAAACGAACAACACACAAAACAAAACAACAAAGCTTACGCTAATCGAGACAATAATATGGTTAACCGTCACCTGAATAAAACAGCAGGCATTTCAGAATAAAGTACTAAGGATAATTATCAGATACAGAGAGAGACAGAGCTTCCATATCTCACAGAACATATCAATCAATTGCCAGACGACTTTTTCGTAAAAACAAGAACAAACGTCAATCCGGACAATGGACAGCAACATTATCAACGGAGGAGAATCTATAGAAGGCACAGAGAGCGCCAAGCTCCACGGCCTCGCCCACTGATCTAGACAAAAAACTGACCAACTCAAGAAACAACCAAAACCAAATTGATGAAAAAACTGCAAGAGGACTCAGTTCTAGCAGAGATACCCAAAATAAAAAATCAAGAATATGTCACTGTCAAAAATTTGGTGTTTTATTATCGTTAAGAAATAGGGGACAATTATACAAGCTCGCCAAAAAATTACCCTTAAGAAAAAACGTTATTGTGAAGGTACCATAAATATTTTTGGCAAAATAAACAAGATTTAATTAAATGTTTAAATTTGTTTTTTTTTTTATTTACTATTTTTTACGGTCGTCGGCGTATCAAAGGTCATCTTGAACCGGTCATCGACCGTACGGTTTTTAATCGTGCGGTCTACCGACTGGGGAGTGTGAAACGGCACCTTCATCCTACGAGATATCCGATCTCATCCGGCCTGTCCGACGTGAATAGGATGGTTTTGATGTCGATTCATTTTACACTCTTCCCTAAGACAAGAGTACGCGGTGTTTCCCAAGCGGTCACCCATCCAAGTACTAACCGCGCTCGACACCGCTTAACCTCGGTGATCTGACGGGAACCTTTTACCTTTTAAATTCCTTTATTTCCTGTTTCTTTTTATAATCTCAATTCTTAAAACTATCCTATATCTAGTCTAGCCTAATCTACATTTAAAAACTAAGCCTAACTAAATATATACAATGTCTTGGGCGCATATGGGCCGTAAGAATACGACTCAAAATGCGCCCAAAAAACCTGGCAAGCCAGGCGGCCGATATTATGGCCTATGGTTAAAAAATTGAAATTTAAGTGAGTAACACACTTCACTCCCGTACCGGCAAGTGCCATGACGAGTTGTTGAGGGCGAGAATTCACATGACGGGAACCGGTGCTTTTAAGTGTCGCTAGGCCCTTGTTACTATTGCTCACTAGGCATCATAATAAATTGCAAAATTGTAAAAAGTCAATATTTGATCACTTTACATACTATGTCCCGCCCGACGTTTTAACACTCGGTATAAGTGTTTTTTTTAAGTAGGAAATGCTTATATTCGGTGTAGTTAAATTTTTATTTGTATTTTAATGTTGTAGGGTGTGCCGCCAGCGACAGATATTGAAGCTCAAAATGCTCATCGCCGCATAATAATATTTCCAGCTCAAGCACGCCGCGTTTCTTCTTCTACTATATTGTGTCTTCTAATTATTGCTTTGGCCGGAGTTAGTGTTGGCATTATTGGTGGAAAGATTCTCTACAATGAATATCTTAGCGTCACTAGAAGAATACCTGTATCAACATATCAACGATCTGAAGGTTGGGTTCAAATTCCAATGTAAGTATGTCTTTTGCTAATAGCATACGTTTGGTTTCCATTATCCATGTATTACTCGCATTTTATTTTCCATTTCACTGTAGCAATGCGACCTGTACACGTTTTTTGTTAGTTCTAAAGATGGAAGGTAATCTGTGTAATAAATAATTTTATTTTGTAATATATACAGTATACATTGTGTCCATTGATGGACTAAATTATATACCCAAAGTCTACAAATGCTGCCAGTGACTCATTTAATACCAATCATCCAATCTAGGAAGCTGCAGAATAAATATATTGAACAAGTAAATATTTTTATGCATTTAATAAAGTTTGCCGCTACAATTACAATGAACTTAAGAGGCGACGTTGTCATACAAGCCGCAATCAGCTAAATGCATTTAAAATAACACTGCGATTCCGATACTAGGATTCTGATCGCGGAGGGAATAAATGTGGCAATACACAGAGACCGAATTCACAACTTCAAAGATTTGAAAATAAGCGTGCCGGTAAGGTTTTCGCACTGCTGCTTGTTTCAGTTTTCGTAGTATATGGGTTGTTAACATAGATACTTTGTTTTGTGTAAATATATACATAGTTATTAAACTTTATTTAGTGTTGTTAATTGCTTTTAATTGAGTAAATTATGGATATTAACCAAATACATTAACGAACCTTCAACTAGTCCGCCTACAAAAAAATTTCAATTAAAATTAAAAGCACGAATAATAGTTAAAAACGTATACTATGGAATTGGGGAACAAAATCCTGAACTAACCACATTGGATGCTGCAGACATATGTGACACTTTAATGAAACTTTTTTCGCGCACTGCGTGAAAATGACGAAAAAAAAAATAGTCGAGGAGCCCAGACAAGAGGACGGAAAGAAATAATCATCAATGCCGCAGAATACGCCATTCGTCATAAAATCGACGGATTTTTTTTCCTTAATGAAATATCCACAATAAAAAAAAATGATGGCTGAAATTACGAAGGACACATGTTTACCTAAAATATCATTAAGGGGCTTCAAACGAACTTTGCAATAAATTTTAGGGATATTAAACGAAATCGAAAAAGTCTACTAATTGAAAAAAAATGAAAATATTATATGGCGACCACAGTACAGAAGGTATGGCAAGACCTAAATATTAATAGTTCAAGGCAGGCATTTATGGGCGGATCCTAGGACTAAGAAATCCTACTGGAAAAAGTCGCTGTCTTATAGGATCAGGTTTTAAGCATTAATGAAATAAATGTCATCATTTATTATTTTTTGAAATGCACACGTCAGTGGAATTCAATCTCCTGGCGTCGCACAACCCGGAGCTCTCTATACCGGGTGTCCACGGAAGGTGGCTCGCCCCTATAACTCCTTTGTTTTTAAAGATAATGGCATGAAATTTGGAGGATTCGTATGCGATATAAAACTGCATTTTTTGACGGTTGATTCAACTTTATAGAACTTCCGGTTTTACCGGAAGTGACATAAACTTTCGATTTGGACACCTGTTTTTTTTTTACTTTCTTTTAATCCATATGCCATTCTAAATACAACCATATGTCACTTGTCACTTTAAAAGAGTTATAGGGGCGAGTCACCTTCCGTGGACACCCGGTATGCTAGTGATGAGTCACTGACAGAAATTTTGGACTTGAAGTATAGGTACTCGTTTTTTTCGTTATGTTTTGCTTGTTATATAAATACGATTCACCCTGAGAGATTTAAGCAAACTGAAAATTTTGATGTACAGGGTAGTTTTTTTTCGTTGATATTATAGGGTATAGGCTAAACGGTAAGAGATACAAAAAAACTAAGATATGTTCCCGTTCTCTTTTTAACCGTTTAGTTTAATGGCGCAATCAGATCTACGCTGCTAACTAGATTGGGTAAGAAGATATAGGTTCTCAAAATCTGCGGTTTTTGTTATCTCTTATGACTCCTGACAATACGAAAGTTTTGTGAGTTTTTACGTAGAATCCTGTGACGTATTAAAAAAAAATTAGATGTGTTAATTTTTGAGGTGTTATCGACACTAGCATTTTCTTAAATGGGGCACCCTGTATCTTGGTGTCTCAAAAAATTGAATTTTTTCTTGCGATTGCAATAATATATAACACTTAATATTTTGCTTCGTTCTAAATAGCTAAAATACCAAAAAACAAAATTTTGTTTAGTTGGCTATGGATTGAATCATTATTCTTTTATTTTATAATACGTATATTAAAAACTCAGTTAACAGGAATATTAAAACATTGATAAACTAAAACAACAACTACAAAAAACAAAAATTTATAATAACAACTCGACAATTATCTCATATACTTATATAACAATTAGCATAGGTGCCTAATCACGAAATGTGCTCAAATTGTCTTTCATTCTGCTCGATGCATTTTTGAACTCCGCTTGTAACTGAACGAGTGACGTTATAAATGTGAATATTTGGCACTCTTCAAATGCAATTAATAAAATTTGCTCTAAGTTCTTCTAAAGTATTACTTCGGGTTTTATTTCATTTTTGATAAATCCCCAAAAATAAAAGTCAAGTGGTGTCAGGTCGGGGAACGCGGAGGCCATCTGTTTGGTCCATATGTACCAAGCCAATTTTTGCCAAAATTGGCAGTTAGTAAGTGCCTTACCATATGGCTATTATGTGCTGGAGCACCATCTTGTTGTAAATAAACATTATTTCTTGCAGCTAATGGCATATTATCCAACTCGATTATTACACATTCTTCCAAAATTTGGATGTATCCTTCAGCATTCAAATTTTCATTAAAAATCCTGTAGTTAAGGACCCTGTTTTGATATAGCGCCACCCATACATGGAACCCAAACCGTCCCTGTTGTACCCTGGCGACCGTCTGATGAGGATTTATGTTTGACCAATATAGATTGTTATGTCGATTAAAAATTCCTTCGCTAGATACAAAAGCCTAGTTAGTCCATATTATATTTTGAAAAAAATGGTGATTCCGATTAATCTGTTGCAAATATCAAAGACAAAATTCTAAACGCCGCTCTTCATCTCCAGGATGTATGTTATGAACCTTTCTTATTTTATACGGTTTATACTTATGCTTTCTTAACGTTTTTAAAACTTTACAACTTTTATTGTAAATCTTACCTCTTGGCTTTCCAAATGATCCATACTCACTTAAATTATAAAATAATCTTTGAGATATTTGTTTTTCTGGTCGTCGTTCCGGATAACGCTCAAAATATAGGTCTAAAGCTGCGTCTTTATTTTGATTACTCTCAATATAGCACTGAAACATGTTTAACTTTTCATAGTTTTGAAAAATATTCATTTTAGACTTCTTTTTTAGAAAAATATAATCGAAAATATTTCGTTAACAACGAATGTTAAAACCAATACTTAATTTTGAATGAATTTTATGACATGTAAACAAACAAAAACAAACGCTTAAAAAATTCAATCTATGGCCAACTAATTTTTTTTTGTTTTTTGGTATTTTAGCTATTTAGAACGAAGCAAAACATTAAGTATTATATATTACTGTAATCGCAAGAAAAAATTCAATTTTTTGAGACACCCAGATACAGGGTGTCCCATTTAAGAAAATGCTAGTTTCGATAATACCTCAAAAATTAACACATCTAATTTTTTTTTAATATGCCACTGGATTCTACGTAAAAACTCACCAAATTTTCATATTGAAAGTTTCTTTTTATCTCCATAAATAACCGAGTCATAAGAGATAACAAAAACCGCAGATTTTGAGAATCACCCTGTATCTTCTAAACCAATCTAGTTAGCGTAGATCTGATTGCGCCATTAAACTGAACAGTAAAAAAGAGAACGGGACACATATCTTAGTTTTTTTGTATCTCTTACCGTTTAGCCTATACTCTATAATATCAACGAAAAAAAAAACACCCTGTACAGGGTGTCCATTTTTCGATGTAATTGCAGGGTATCTCGGTAACTAGTCAAGATAGAGACTTACGGTTTTTACATTACTGCGCTGCTTTTTCGTGAAACAAAAGATACCGCAAACAGAAATGTCATAGCTTTCTTAGTTTTTAAGCTACAAGGGGTTTTCGAAAATGTTTGCTTTTTGACCACTTCGATTATCCATTAACTTATCAAGAAATTGAAAACTGTTTTTAAGAGGGTTTTTAAGTAGAATTCAGTGGCGTGGAGGGGCGGCTCGTCAATAAGTGCGCCCGTGCGCGCGCACTGCCTAAGAAAGCCAAGCACCAAGCAAAAATAAAATTGATATAAAAAAAATATTCAACTGATATCAAAAAACTTGTAAGTATATAAGAATGGCGAATGCGAAAGACTTCAAGCGCGACCGCAGCGTACACTCACTCCTACTGATTGAAATGGTCTGCCGTGTGTATTCGTTCGGCGCTCTCTGCCGCTCTCGTTAAATGGATTTTCCCTGTGCGGATTGATCGGGAATATTCGGTTAATCGCCCGATGAGAGGACGTCGCCGTGCGCTATCTGAATACACACTTAGGGATGTAACGGGTAGCCCTTTTTAGGATCCGGTCAAACCGGGTACCCGATCAATTAAGACCCCGGGTACCCGGTTTTGGCCGGGTAGACCGGGTACCCGTTACATCCCTAGTGTTTACCAGTATTGCCAACAGGCGAGATACAAATAAATAATCATCTGCTAAAGCACCAAACATACAACAGGACGTGGAGGTTGAAATAAGTTGATATTTGGCGTTGCCGTTAATTGATAGACAATAATTAAGCCCATTTCCGTGGTGGAAAATAAATTCAAAGAGATTCCCTAATCTAGCAAAGCTTGCTAAAAAGTTTCTTTCAGCACCTGCCTCAACAATATTTAGTGAACGGTTGTTTTCAGAAGCGGGTAATATTTATGAAGAAACCCGAAACCGACTATCCTCTGAGAATGGTGAAATGTTAATTTATCTATAATTTGCCATTAATTGATTTTAGATATTAAATGTTTTATTTAACAAAGTTGGTTGTTATAACCTTTTAAAATCTGTTTTTTTTTATGTATTTTTTATCATCACAAAAATACACTGTTTCAGTTCTTTTATGTTTTATTTAAAAAAAAAAAACAGAAAACAAAATAAAAACCCGGGTACCCGGCCGGGTAACCTGATACCCGGCGAAACCGGTTTTGGCCGGGTACCCGTTCCATCCCTACGTGACACTTTAATAATTTAATATGATTGTTTTAGAGTTTTTTGACGCGATTAGAGAAGTTTGAAGTTTATTGACGATGTTGTGGGTGTTTTTTGTTGTTTTAATTTAATAATAGCTAGTAGTTCGGATTGTGTCACACGAAGTGTTATAGTTATGGACCAAAATTCTGTTGAGTAAATTCTAAATAACTTTTCGACAATCGATTTCCAATTGAAATAAAAATCCCATTTAAAAACCGCGTTTTTTTTTTTTTAATATTCTTCTGGGGTAAAAAGCACAAAGAAAATCGATACAAAGGTAAAAAGGGGCGTGGCACCTCAACAATTTTTCGCCTGCGGCGCATTTTTCCCTGCAGCACACGCCCTAAGATAAATGTCACGAGCCGCCACTGGTGGCGTGCCTATTTTTTTTCTTAGAGAGTCTTACTTTTCGAGATTTTAAGCAAACATATGGTTTTTTAAATAGGACACTCTGTTTGTTTTTCTCTTATTTGATTGGGCTATTTTTAAGCGTTTCAATAATATATAATAGTTGATAGTTACTATTAACAATAAACGCACAATACGAAAAATTTAGAAAGTTAGGGTAGTATTATAGGCCATGAAACCATTGAAACAAACAAAAGCATATCTATCTGACATGTCTATTTGTCAAAATGTATAGACAAAAGTAACGTTTTGTTAAAACACATGTCATCATTTCACTAAAGTTTAAAAAACGATGAAAATGTAGTAGTATGAAATTTTTGAAAATTACATGTTAGTTTGCTTTATAGGGTGCCATGAAAATAGGTAAGTTTACAATCTTGTAATTTAAATATCTAACTTATAGAGTTCTTACTTTCATAGATATCCAGGGAGAAGGCAGCCCAATCAAGTAACATTTTCAAGTTTAAATATTAATTAAATTAAGAATCGATCATTTATAAAGCCAAGACCTAAATCAGATATAATAAAAAGAATCGCGAAAGGGACGAAATGAATGTTATGACTTTTGTAGAGGCACTAGAAGTTCGTGCAAAGTCATAGAAAGAGATCTCGGAGTAATAAAATCTTGTCTAAAAAATTAATAAATAATTATCATTTGAATGCTGAAGCATGCCACTGAATTCTACTTAAAAACTCTCTTAGAAACATCTTTTAATTTTTTGATAAGTTAAAGAATAACCAAAATACAGGGGGTGGTCAAATTGCAAATATTTTCTAAAACACCCTGTAGCTTAAAAGCTAAGAAAACTATGACATTTCTGCTTGCGGCATCTTTTGTTTTACGAAATAGTATCGCATTAATGTAAAAACCGCAAGTCTCTATCTTTACTAGTTACCGAGATACCCTGCAATTAGATCGAAAAATTGATACCTTGTACTTGATGCGCAATAAATGTAAAAATGTAGATTTGCAAAATTATTACCAATGAAGAAAATCGTGTGTTTAGCTAAAAAATAAAATTAGATTCGATCGTTTTGTATTGAATACCGAGATTCGGCGCTTATACAAGTTAAATATGATTTAAAAAATACGTTTTCTCTAAATGCAGCTGATTCCTTTAAAAAGAAGAAACGTTTTTGGGTGTTCAACTCAGCGTAAAATTAAAATGCCCATATATTTATTAAACTTTACAATATTCTCCAAATAATGCTGTTTCCTAGTTTCATTTATTTGTCATTTTCTTTTCATAACGTAGGTACTTTATCTAAAACAAACACACAATTCCTGGGTAATTAGATAACCTAATGTGGCTTAAAAATACTTTCTTTCAAGTGTTAACTATTTATCATCAGTTTTCTATGTGGTTACTTATAGACTCATTGTTAATTCATAGAATTTATTGCATATGTTTTTTTCTATTTTATTTCTAAATTATGGTCTTTGTTAACCACATTTTATTAATTACTCCTTGATAGTAAATAAATAAATAATACATATCTTTATTAATAGCAAAAGCTAGCATTTTACACATAAGAAAACTGAAAATATATATATATATATAACATTACCAGTAGGTACTATGAATTAATTCATGAAAGTATTACACTTATACTAAAGCTAATCACCATTTATGTTATGTATAGGGTATTTAATACATGTATTTCTGAACATTGCGCTGTTTCTTGACTCTTTTAATTTCTGAGGACAGATTGTTGTACTTAACCCTTTGCGGACCGAATTATTTTTTTTGTCAGAATATGTTTTTAGCATTGAATTTATAGTTAATGTGGATCCGCTAAACTATATTTTTTCACAAAAATCAGTGCTAGTTGCGTATTTTTTGTTAGATATGGTGGTTCCACTGTGGAACCACTGGGAAAAGAAAAGAAATATTTTTTATTAATTTATATATTTGTTACTAAAGTTTTACAAATTTTTACGTAATTATTTACTTATGAAATATAGCAAAACAGTTTTTTTTATCCGTAAGGCACAATTCCACCTTACAGGAGGAACAGTGCCATCTGGATCTGTGGGGCTCCTTTCTAGTACTGCAATGTGCGCATCGAACTTTTGGTCCATGTAGCGGCATATGTGCAGCGTTACTAGTTCGACGTTCTAAGGAAACATAAGGCTTGAATTTGTTTACGATTGGTTCCAAGCTTTTTCTACCTCTTTGGGGTGTTACAGGGTCGGCACCAATCAACCCATTTGCCACTGCAAGTCGAAATTCCTTCGATGACAATGTTTTTCCAAGATTATTGGATTTCTCTTGAAAAATTAAATAAGCATTTACTACCGTAAGGTCAATAAAGTGCCAAAAAATCCTATGCCACCATTTCTTCGACTTACGGTCAATCTCATAACATGATTTATACATGTCACTTTTGTCAACATAGCCCATGTGCTGATTATAATCTTTGACTAGTTTGATACAACCGAATTCTTTACTTGACCCATCTTTCTGTTTTCGTGAAATGACCTGAATATCCTCAGGATTATGAAAATTGCTCAAAAAGTGTACGCCCTTATTATCCTTCCATTTCAGTGCTATGATTCCAGTATCACTTACTCTCCAATCAAAGTCGCCCCTCTTCATACTCTTGTCATCTTTAAAATCTTTCGGAAACCATTTTCGGTCTTTTCTTGCTGTTCCACAACTGTATATTCCATCGTTTTGCAAACCAAACTGCAAGGATACAGAATTAAAATAATTGTCAATGTAGACTTCATGATTTTTTCCCACTAAGTCTCTTGTCAAATCCGTCACTACCCTTTCCCCTAAGCTATGTTCCGTAACATTTTCAGTTTTGCCTGAAAGAGATAAAGAGGATATATATAGTTACTGTATTCTATGTTGCCTAGATATGTTACCTGTATACAGTTGAAACTGTGAAACAAAACCAGACTCATTTGCTCTGATCCACATTTTGTACCCTCTCTTTATCGGTTTCATCGGCATGTATTGTCGGAATGAAATTCGGGCTTTGAACCGAATCATCGATTCGTCAATTGCTTGACATCTTGACGGTTGGTAAAATGTCGCATAGGTTTCCGACAGCATATCCAGAAGAGGTCGTAGTTTATATAGTTTGTCATATTCGGGTTGTCCTTTTATTGGTTGCACAAAATTATCATTGAGGTGAATGTTACCTAAAAGCCAACTAAAGCGGTTGCGTGGCATGCAAGATGAAATGAAGTTATCGCGAAGTTCCATTCGAGATGACCAATAATCTTTGTAGTTGGGAAGTTTTTTTATGCCCATCAAAATCATCAGGCCAAGAAAACATTTTATTTCGCTTATTGTCGTGGGTACATATTTATCTCCGAGGTCTCTTTGTGTGGCATATAGATTGGTTTCAAAAACAATTTTTTGTAACAGTTCTTCAGGAAACAAAAGCAAAAATATATCCAGAGGTTCCAAATTATTATTATCTGTAATGTTCGGCCCGGAAGTCTCAATAAACTCAGCTTGTTCAATGATATTATTCAGTGATTTTGTCCAAGTAAAGTTTGGTGCTGTGTTACGAACTGGTAAAAATGCAGTCAAAGGCAATTCGTCCTCAGAATCCCAGTTGAGCAGATCTTTATTAGTAGTATTCAAAAGCTGGATATTGGCTTCTGGCAAATCAATTTCCATATCAATGCTTTCGTTATCGTCGGTATCGTAATTTGACTGACTGGATTCATTGTCAGAAGGAATATCTTCTTACCAAGTATATAAGTCCGCGGCAGGCATCTGTTGCAAATCAGAAAAACTGATTTTTTTTCGGTCTGAAACAATTAGACAAAAAATATTACACCGAGCGTACTAGTGGGCCCATATGGAACCACATAACATAACCTACCAAAAATATAACTTGTTTTAAAGTTTTTGTTAATTTATCTAATGTTTATGCGAAAGTATATAGTTATAAACAATATTAACTAAAAACATACCTGCCATAACTCCAAACGAACAAAAAACAATGATATTATATGGTATATCCAAAAAACGCGCGGGAATAAACCAATTTACGAAGATAAACAGCTCACATGCGATATCGTAGCCAACTGAAGGTACGTTACCCAAGAGCAGTAATCCCCACCAAAGCATCTACAAGTGTGGTTCCAGCCAACGCTTACTGGGACGCCAGAGATTTTAGTGTTTGAAATGTGGTCCCAAGGTGGAACCACTGGCCCACAAAGGGTTAATCAACCAATTATGAAAAATATCATTTTGACTGTAGTTAGTGGATACCGTGTTCATATCAAAATTGTCTTTATTCCGGGTAGGATAATCATGTACATCAGTCACATATCATGTGCTCATCAGGGGATCCGAAAGATTCTTCGATCACAACTCTTCGACCACAATTCTTCTCCCACAATTTTTCGACTACAGTTTTTCGACAGAATTCAGCGATTACACAGTTATTAGTCCACACTTTTTCGAGAGGAATATTTTTCGACGGGAAAAATAAAATAAGTTGTGTGTGTGATTGTGGTAAATATTAGTCGTAAAATACTTACAATAATAAATTATAATTATGTTAGGTACTAATCCTTAAATTTTAACCGACCGTGTCCTGCCTACCCACATTAGGGGTACTTCAAATTTTAATTAAAATTGATGCTACCTCTGTGAAAATTAAGCCTTGTAGTAAATATTGGTCATAAAATACTATTATTAAGGATTAGGTACTAATCCTTTAATTTTAAATATTTAAATATGTACTTTCTGATTCTGATGATTATTTAGAATTATCTTTTGGGCACCCTTATTAATTGTTGCGAAAAGGGTATTATACCTACCGTGTATAAGTATCCAAGATTTTATGAAAGGAATATCAGTTTGAATTAGAGTGTGCTATATTGTGCTTGTATCCTATATTTGTATCCGAAAATGTCCTTTGAGTTTATACAATCCGAGAAAGGAAATAAAAAATTACTACTGAACGGACATCTGTTTTATAAGGATAAGAAAATAGACGTAAAAATTCATTGGAAATGTCAACAGTTTTTAAAAACAAAGTGTCCAGCCAGGGTAACCACCCTTAATGATACAGTTTTTAAAGTGGGGAAGGATCATAACCATGTTGCCGACGCAGCTGAAGTGGAAGCTTCAAAAGTTCTTGATCTTATTCGTACGAAAGCTAAAAGCACTAATGAAGCGCCACAAACCATACTAACCAGTGTTGCAAGTGGAATCAGTCAAGCATCTGCCCCCAAACTGCCACGTGTGGATACAATGAAGAGGACTATTTGAAATATTAGGCAAAAACATATATCTGGACCAGCACTACCCACCCACCGACAAGATATCCAATTTCTGAAAGAGTATACAAAAACATATAATGGGGAAGATTTTTTGTTATTTGATTCGGGCCCAGAGGAGAACAGAATTCTATTTTTTTCAACACGGAGAAGTCTACAACTCTTATCGCAAAGCTTACATTGGTATGCTGATGGAACCTTTAAAACAGTTCCACTACTATTTCACCAGCTCTATACTGTCCATGGGTTAAAAGAAAATGCATCTGTGCTCCTGGTTTTTGCACTGTTGCCAAATAAATTGGAAGAAACGTACGTACGCCTTTTTCAAGAACTCAAAAATTTAGAACCACTTCTATCGCCGAGAACAATAACAACCGACTTTGAAAAAGCTATGATCAACCCCGTCAAAAAAGAGTTTCCTAATGCAAGACAGAGGGGTTGCTTTTTCCACTTCACCCAGTGTATTTTGCGTGTCATCCAAAGCCACGGTTTAAAGTAGAGGTACGAAAATGATGCTGCATTTGCCTTAACTATGAAGATGCTGTCAGCTATTGCTTTTGTACCAGCACCTTTGGTAATAGAAGTTTTTGAGACACTTTGCGATAGTGACGTTTTACCTCCAGAAGCACAACAAGTGATAGATTATTTTGAGGACACATGGATTGGTCGCCCACAGAGACGTCAACGGCGACCATCGCAATTTCCTCACGAACTATGGAATTTGCACGAAGCCGTGTTAGAAGGTTTACCTAAAACCAATAACTTGGTGGAAGGCTGGCATCGCGGATTTCAAGAGCAAGTTGCTGCGATGCATCCAAACATTTGGAAATTTATAAATTGCATAAAAAAACAGCAAAGCTTAAATGAAGTAAGAATTGAACAATATATTAGTGGTGTTGATCCGCAACAACCAAAGAAAAAATACCGTAACTCTGCACAACGTGTTAGGACAATAGTAAGCCAATTGGATCCCAACAATGTAATTGATTTTTTAAGGGGAATAGCTCATAATATATCATACTAAAGGAACGTTATCATTTTTGAATTTTAAATTAGCTCTGTATTTAAACATTTTAGATTTAATTATTAGTACCTAATATATTATTTTCATTTATAATTGTAAGTATTTTACCAACTAACTCCAAATAAAAATTTGAAAATCAACTATATTGCGTTTTACTGCAGCCAATACAAGTCGGAAAATATTCCGGACGAAAAATTGGGGACCAACAATAATTGTGTAATCGATGAATTGTATCGTCAAAGAATTGTGGTCGAAAAATTGTGGAAGAAGAATGGTTGTCGAAGAATTGTGGTCGAAAAATTTTCCTAGATCCGCTCATCAGTAAATGTTTGAGACAAACTCCAATTTTAACTTTATAGATGAAGGTCTTGCTGTTTGCAAATATGGACTGTCTAACAGTTAGTAGTTTTGTTAATTTTAACATTGTCTTGATACCTTTTGCAATTTTTTTGGTTATATATTCTGCATGTCTGGAGAATGTTAAGTTTTCATCAATTAAGACACCTACTTGCTTTAGAAGAATGTTGTTGATATAGATACCAGAATGACTTCTTGTTGGCGTTGAGTTAAACTTACTTTTTATTAACATAAACTTAGTCTGTGTTTAATTTTAATCCATTTTGTTGTAACCACTTAAATATCCCACCAAGTTCTTCATTGATGATGTTAACTCGATTCACATCTTTTTCAACAAAATATATTAAAGTGTCATTTGCAAACAATTGAACAGCACAATTTTTTAGACTTTTCTGTTCTAAATATATATCCTGAACAGGTTTGGTCCGCTCCTTTGGGAACACCAAAAACCATTTTTTTTTCAGACGAGATACCATTTTTATATTTAGTTTTTTGTTTGCGGTGTTCAAGGTAGTTTTTAAACCATTCAAGCACTTTGCCTTTTACACCATATCTATTTTGCTTTTCTATCGACGATGATCTATCAATCGTTCAAGAGCTCTTCTAAAGTCCAAAAAAATTATTCCTATTATTTGTTTTGGCTTTTGGTTAATGTATTTTTCCATTTTATTAACAGGGAGTGAAGGGCACTTTCACAGGGATTTTTCTTTCGGAAGCCAGCTTGCTCTTTAGTGGGCAGGTAATTCTATAAGCTGTGTGTTCACTACTATTTCTAACAGTTTTTCATGTACAGGGTGAGTCAACCATAGAGTCAAGTTCATTATCTCATTTGTTTCGGGAATTACCAAAAAACGTTAAATTCAAAAGTTTTAGAGAATGGTAAGGTACACAGTTTACTGTTTACTGAGTATACCGGGTGGTTCAAAAAAGCGTGACAAATATATTTTTAATAGTTCGATTTATTTTAATTTTTCTTATTTTTCAATTGTTTTTATTACACTACCGGGACTAACGCTAGAAAACAAAAATTTAGGCATTGTTAAATTTTGAAATGTCAATTAAGCAAGTAAAAATAGTTTAATTTATTGTCGTAAGTGACGTACCTATAAAAATAAAATAATTATGGATTTTCCTAAAATTGAATTAATTTGAACGGTTTGATGGTTATGGTAGCGTTGAATATAAGAAACGAAAAGTGGTAAACCGGAATGCTATCAATGACAAAAAAGAAATTGAGATTTTACTTCATGTTAAAGATAATCCTCAGGTCAGTACCATCATAAATGAAGCTATAGAGGCCGATCCGAATTTTTTGTTTAAATTAATGTTTTCTGATGAAGCTACCTTTCGCAGTAATGAAGTAGTTAACCGCCATAATATGCACTATTATTCGACAGTTAATCCATTCTGGGTCCGGAAAATTCAAAATCAAAACCATTGGTCGCTTAATGTATGGTGTGGATTCAAAAATCTTCGAGTTATTGGTCCATATTTTTTCCGCAAACCACTTAACGGGCATAGATATTTAAACTTTTTGCAAAATGAATTATCACAGCTCCTTGAAGGCGTTGATGACATTGAAAGGGAACAAATGTGGATTTAACAAGACGGCGCTCCTGCTCATTACTATCGGGAAGTTCGGGTTACAACAATCATTACCCACAAAAATGGATCGGTAGGGATGGATTCATTGGGTGACTCCTTCGATCATGTGACTAAACACATTTAGATTTCTTTTTGTGGGGCTACATTAAAGATAGCGTTTATGTAAATCCCCCTACAACACCAGAAGATATGGAAAATAGGATACGGGATGCAGGACAATACCACCCTTTATGCTTAGGAACGTGCAGGGAAATATAGTAAAAAGACTAAACATGTGTATCCAAGTAGACGGGCATATTTTTGAACATTTATTACGTCATAATAATTAAAAATTGAGTATTAGTTAGCAGAAAAATTATTGTTATTTATTATTTTATAGCGTTAGTCCCGTTAGTGTAATAAAAACTAGGGTAAAAATGAGAAAAATCAAAATAAATCGCAAACTGTTAAAAATAGGTTAACGACATAGGTACTTGAAAGTTGAAGAGTTTTATAAAACCTATCGGAAAAAATAATTAATAATATACAGGGTGTGCCATTTAAAAAAGTTGATATTTTTCAATTTAAATTAGTCGAAATGTATAAGTTTGTATGTAGCATCTAACTCAAATTTCGTTGCACGTTTTTTTTTGTCATCCCAATAGAACGTTTGTACCAAATATGAGTATTCCACCTTCAGAAACAATGGCGAAACTGTCAATTTTTTATAAGAGTAAAAACTAATATTTTTCTAGAAAAATTAAAATATTAGAGCAACTAGTAGGTTTAGGTATATAACATCTTTAACAAAAAAGTTATAGAATTTCATGCAGAATCTAAAAATAAATTAAAAAATAGGGTGTTTTATTTAAAAAAAACTTATGTTATATTCGGCATGTGTTTTTGAACCACCCTGTACACTTAAAAATAATTTTAAATTGTGTACCTTATCATTCTCTAAAGCTTATGTATGTAACGTTTTTGGTAATTCCCGGAACAAATGAGATAGTGAACTTTACTCTTTGGTTGACTCACCCTGTACAGCAACCATGTTTATGGGTCGATATCTTCACACTTATTTGTATTTGCTTTTTTTTCTATGGAAATAACCGTTGACTTTTTCCAATGCTCTGGGAATGTTGGTATTTATAACTTGTAGAAATCTGTCACCCATCACTTTAAAAGATTTTGATAGTATGTTTGTTGTAATTCCTCCGATACTACTGTTTTCTTTTTAAGTCCTTTTACAGTGATTTTTAGTTCGGCCAATAATAATTAATAGTTTAAATGTACATCTGTAAGTATTTAAACCTTTAATTTTTCCTATCACTTCTTTAATGTCTTGTTCATCTATCTTCTTGCTTATTTCTTCAATACTTGATATAAAATAGTTGTTAAGTTTCTCTGATATAAAGTAATTGCTACTTTCCATCCATATACCATTAAAGTATGTACCGGGCTGCCTGTTCATGCTTTTTCCTCCAACTAGTTTTTTTATGGTTTTCCATAATTCTTTTGGGTCATGTCGATTGTTGTCTATATTGTTGCAATAGTCACTTTTTGTCGTCTTATTATTTCTACTACTTTGTTTCTTTGGGTTTTGTAGTCTCTAAAATCAGTTTCTTTCTTCGTTATCATTGCTTTGCGGTATAACTGGTCTCTGTTTTGTACACTTATTTCTATATCATGTGTCCACCGTTTCTTATCAGTCCTTCGTTCATTCTTGGTTTTTGTTGTTAGTGGAGCATGTTTGTTTAAAGCGCGCAGTAGTGTTTCAACCAGTTGGTTAGCCATTGTATTGATTTCTGTACAGTTTCTATTCCACGAAGTTTTCATTAAATCCATTTGAAAATTCAATTTGTTCAAGTTGTCCTCTTTTTATCTTTTTCAGATAAATTTGCAGTTAGTAAGCCGTGATCTGATATTTAAGGGGTTAAGTGTACTGTGCGAGGCATTGACTTATCATTTGTCATAACCAAGTCTATCATTGTTGATGAACGTTCGGTTATGTGGGTGAAATTTGAAACATTTTGATGCAAGCTATGTTCTAGTATTAATTTTCTTAATTTTTCGGAGTAAAATGTGTTTTTTGACATATGTAAATTAAAATCTCTAATGAAAATCAGCTTTCCCTCTGTGTTTATATATTCATAAAAAATGTTGTCCAAAAGTGTCAAGAATTCAGCATCACTTGATGTAGGCGAGTGGTAAATACTAAATATAATAAATTTCTTTCCCGTCATTACTATTTCTGCACCGATAATTAGGGTTGCCATCATCATTTTGTACCAATTAAAGTTATAGACAGTTAAAAAAAAGTAACTAATGATTGTTTTGAAAATGAGTGCCATGTTTTCAAAAGTAATGTATTTGGGTTTTACGATAAAGCACTGAATATTTAAAAAATTGGATTAAACCATTATTTGATGAATTTAAAGTATTTATAGACCTAGAAAAAATTAAGAAATGGGAAACTGATATCATTCTGATGATTTTGATCAGTTCCCGTCATTAAAAACGTATTTGGCAGAACAAAATGATCTGAACTCTCACTAGAAGTGAGATATACTTTTCGTCCTGCACATCCTCGGAAGTATATTCTGAATTAATAAAAATATGCCAGTTTTTTTATGCGTTAACAGCACACAATGCAAATGTCGAGAGGATCTTGTCTTTGATTGCCCAGTGGACCAAAGAACGAAATATACTGAAACTGGAAACTATAACATATATATATGATTTTTACAAAAGTAAATATTTGTAGATTTCACACTTATGTGGAACATAGTTATTAATATTTGTTTATTTATTTATTTATTTATTTATTTATTTATTCATTCACTACATGGTACACAAATACATAAGCTTCGTTAATCATAGAGTCAGTAAAAAATTAAAAAATTAAAAACTTAAGCATTACATAATAAAATACACAGATAAAAGTCAATTAAAATCAAACATATCAATAAAAAAAAAGTATGAAACGTACATTACACCAAAACGGCGGTATGCCACTGCATTGTAGCACCCACAACCAAGTCTGGATTATGATCATCTCAGGTAATTTTTAAGTTCTTAAATTTTGAGAATTTATTTTTAAGTTTTTCTTTGGTTTGTGCAGCAAATAATATATTATAGAAATATAAAAGCTATTGATGTTGATCAGTTGTTCAATGACCTTCAGTCCATCCCCTGGCGGAATATATATGATGTGCAGAGCGCCGATGGTAAGGTCGAGTTTTTTAATGAGAACCTTAGGGCTTTATTAGAACTACATGCGCCCTTTAAAACTATGATACCTAGAAAGGAACACAGACCGTGGGTTACAGATAACATTAAATTATTGATGAAACAAAGAGACGAGCTTTTTTCTAGGTACAAGACCACAAAGAATCCTCAAATTTTTCAAGAATATAAATCATTGAGAAACTTTACTAACAAATCACTTGAAAGAGAAAAAAAGGCCTACATAAGGCTTCAGGTAAGAAATGGGAGCAAAGCGCTCTGGGGTGCTGTACATAAACTAAATATTTACAATAGAAAACCAATGCCTCATTTCAGAAACTCTTGGCGACGTTAATAAAATAAATGACTTCTTTATAAATTCAGTTCCCTTAATCCTGCCCTCTCCAGATTTGAATGAGAATTATAGGGATAGCATTCCTGGATTGAAAGCTGTTTTAAATTTTAAAACTGTAGATGAAATAGAAATTATGTCCTATTTATCCTTAATTAAAACAAGAGCCGTCGGCTCTGATGGTTTGAATATCACTTTTATCTTGCTTTGCTGTCCATTCCTCATAACATATATTTGTCATATAGTAAATTCTTAAATAACCCAGTCTGTCTACCCTACATCTTGGAAGATTTCTCATGTTGTGCCCCTTCCTAAGGCCGAGAAGGTCCGGGAATGCAAAGACCTGAGACCAATTAGTATTTTACCAGTTATATCTAAAATTCTGGAGAGGTGTATTAAGAGGCAATTGGTGGAACATATTGAGCACAATCAGCCGATATCCAGTCTGGCTTTAGGGGAAGTCAGCTGTGCGACAGCTTTGTTGAATGTTACGGATCACATGTTTAGAGCCACTGATTTTGGCAAATTAACAGTATTAGTTCTTCTTGACTATTCTAAGGCGTATCCTAAATCATGATTCCCTCCAGTTAATATTGGAATTCATCGGCTTGTCCGGGTCGGCGGTTTTATTTTTTAAAAGTTATCTTGCCGACAGGCAACAGCGGGTGATTTTGAATGGAAAGGTTTCTGACGTCAGGGGTATATCGAGTGGAGTTCCGCAAGGTTCGATATTGACACTTTGGGACGTCTACATCGCTCTTTACGCATTTAATGTTCCTTATTTCATTACGTAAAGTCTACTACTCCAATATTTCTATCTAAGTTTATAACTAACAAGTTTTCAAAATACATGCTATTTTTCTGTGCTAAACTAAGCATGATTAATGAAGAGTCGATAAAGTTAAAAAAAACTCCCTGTTGTAGACATTTTTTTTTCAATTTTAGGTATTTGTAAATTATTGAGACTTTTACTTCAAAATTCTGAGGCGAAAATACTGAGCTCGACAATTCTGGGGTGGCAACCACCACCCCTTGCCACCCCCAAATTACGCCTATGAGCACAGTTTTAATATTATCTGGGAGATTGTTAAAAATATAGCTACCAAAGCAATGTGGACTTTTGTATGCTGAAGGGCGAAAATTGCCAATAATAATATTATCATTAAACTTGAAGAAGTAGTCCATTACAGTGATATTATCATTAGTTCGTGTTTGATAAATATGAAGTGTAGACACAATAGGAAATAAACTGCTGTATCTTTTGGCAAACAAAACTGCCTACAAAATCAGTATTCCCGTTAAGGTTAAGATTTTTTAAGTTTGGAAGACTGGCCTTCAAGAGCCAATTGGACCCATTGAGTAAATTTTTCTCAGAATTATCTTTTGAAGAATGAAAATGCTTGCTACTTCGGAGAGACTGGCTTACATCCATCTTAACCAGAGTGAACCCAATTGAAAAAGAAAACCACTATTTATAAGAATCAAGAATCTGACAATTACTTACTTACTTACTTACTCCATGGCTCTACAACCCGGGGTGGGTTTTGGCCGACTGTACTATTCGTCTCCATTGTAGCCGATCTTCCATCAGTGTTGGGTCGTATTCTACTCCAATGGTCCTTAGGTCCGCTTTGATGTTGTCACGCCACCTCATTCGAGGACGCCCCAATGGTCTTCTTCCTATTGGTGCTCCCTCCCACGCCAGTTTTATCATCCGTGTATCCGGCTGTCTCTGCACATGACCCGCCCATTGCAGCCTTCTTGTCTTTATCTCCTTCACAATGTCTGGATCCTTGTATAGTTCTGATATTTCTTGATTGGTTCTTACTCGGTACTGTTGTGTTCCAGCGGTTCGCAGTGGTCCAAATATCTTGCGCAGAACTTTTCTCTCAAAAACTCTCAGTTTCCGTTCGTTGTCTTTGGTCCATGTCCAGGTTTCACTAGCATACATAACAGTCGGTCGTATAACAGTTTTATAAATTGTGATTTTTGTTCTTCTCGAGATGTTCTTCGATGCTAACACTGACTTTAGTGCATAGAGACATTTGTTCTCGCTTTGAATTCGGACTTTAATTTCCTCCGTTATATTGTTATCCTGAGCAATTGTGGCTCCCAAATATTTAAAAGTTGCTACCCTCTCAAAATTGTATTCTGCCATCGTGACATTTTGACCCACTCTGTCCCTACGTCCGGTTCTACTGGTGTGCATATACTTAGTTTTTTCCTCGTTTATTCTGAGCCCTATATGCGCAGCTTGTGCTTTTACCCTAGCAAAGAGTTCTTTCACCGTCCGTACAGAGTCTCCTACCACGTCAATATCATCAGCAAAAGCGAGCAATAGTCTTGGGCCATCCCGACCAAATAGTTCAACACTTACTTCGGCGGTTCTTATTACTTTATCAAGAGCAATGTTGAATAATAATGGAGATAACGCGTCCCCCTACCTAAGCCCGCTGTTTACCTCAAATGATTCGGAAAGCCTATCTTCAATTCGTATTTTACTTCGGGAACCGTTTACACACATCCTTGTTATATTTATAAGTTTTTTAGGAATTCCTATTTCCGCCATTGCATCCCACAGTTTAACACGCAGTATACTGTCGTATGCCTGTTTGAAATCTACAAAAAGATGGTGGACGTCCCGGTTGAACTCCCAGAATTTCTCTAGCAATTGTCTTATGGTAAAAATTTGGTCAACTGTTGATCTGTTTCTTCGGAAGCCGCACTGGTAGTCTCCAATGCTTTCCTCTGTAATTGGTTTTAGTCTTTCACTTTAATCTGACAATTAGTAAAGAAAAAATCGAGATTTGAAGAACCTAAATATCGGCTTACCAGTAACAGAAGTAAAATACTCAAGGCCTACAACTGCAAACTTGCCTTTTAAATAGCGATGATGGCAAAATACAATTAACAGCACCTTTCTTCAATTGTCGGTTGCTGATATAACCATAGACATCGTAACTATTAGACCGAACAATAACAAATAAACGTGATGCCATCATTGTATTCCAGTGTAAAGTAAATCAACCTACAAGCTGCTCCCCTCCACTTGGTTTGCCAGACTTACGCCACAGAAAACGTAGTTTTCTGGGCTTACTCTGTTAAAAGTATTAACTTCTATGATTAACTAGATTAACATGATGTGGGAAATATATAACATTGCCTAAAACCTTGTAAAAAATCTGTAGTATGGCAACGCAGCAATAACGGATCCGCCCAGATTTAATCATTTTCGTAGCCATCCGCATCGACTCGACAATACTCGGCATAGCGGATGTTGTTTTTCTGGAGTTTTGTTGCATGCATATGTAAAGTCAGCGTAATCCCCACTCTCGGCCTCACCTAGCTCCTCACAGCGTCTCGCCCACAAACGATTTTGGCATCACAATTTTATAGCATTTATGAATGGCGTGTCGGATCTATAGTTACGATGCCTATGAATATAACGTTTAAAATATCTTTCATCTATCTTTATATAATTTTGATACTTTGTGGCACTTTTCAAAACTGACGAGAATCTTTTCATGACCTTGAGTAGCTTATAACATTTCATAAATGGTTACCCAAAGGTCTTTTTTAGTTAGGTAACTATATAGATACTGCTTGACCTTAAGTAACTGAAGATATTTTGTAGACATAATATTGTTTTAAAATAGTTTTTAGATATTCGAAATTATAAAAAAAACTTTGTGAACTTTGCAAAATACCATTTTGTGCAACTCGTATTCGTTTGCGCGCAGAAACTCGTCCGTTGTATAAAATAAGGTATTTTGCAACTGGTTACATAAATATCTATTTGACAAAGACAACATAAAATTTACGATTGAATTTTTTAGTTCTCCCCTGGATGACGACTATGATGTCCCCGAAGATAATGATATTTCCACTAAGATGTTAAATGACCAAGATTTAAAAAAATGGTATGTGTACAAACATAGAAATTGATCATTGTATATGATCACAAGGTTTTTGTTTTTTCTTTGTCAACAACCAAAATGATAATAATTGTTTTATTTAAGTAAATTAGCAAATTACCTTCACGGTTATTTAGTTATCTTATCACTATTGACTTTTGAATGAATCATTATTTTTTAAGGAACGAAAATAATGATTGGAAGAGAATTCTTAATAGAGACTTTTTCCAAGAAAATTTCGAAATTGATGCTGAAAACAAATATGAAAAAATCGATGTGCCCGATTTTAGAAACGGTCGTAATGGCAGGTTTATACACGACTTTAACACTAATTATACTGGAATTATTGACGTCACAGGTTTGTTAAGCTGCTTGTGTTTATGAAACTTATGTTTATTTTTACATTTTTTTTTTAGGTCAGAGATGCTTTGTAATGCCCTTAAACAGGGGGAACGTTTTACCCCCAAGTTCCCTTTTCGATTTAGTTCACAAAATGTGGGATGGCTATTACAAGGTTGATACCGAAGTTGTCAGGGAAACAATGAGAGTTGTAACTCCACCAATCACCGACACTGCTGATATAGGCATTTATATTGCGACTGAATGCCAGAATATGCCCATTTACAAATTGGAGAAATATGTCGGCGGAGGTAAGTTCTTTTATACCGTGTTCATTTAGTGTGCCGATTAATATATTCTGTATATCCTGTTACAAGTTTAGAAAATCTTGAAATATACATTTTTTTTAGATAGATGCTAAAGATAAACATGCTAAAATTACTTTAGAATATAAAAATCGTCTAACCTAAACATTTACGATTGCAGCATTGGTGGTGGCGAAATAATAATGCAAAACACTGTGCATTAGGGTGGTCCTTATTATTGACAAACATTGAATTCATATGGTCCTAGGGCTCATAGGGTTCGACATAAATTTAATAAAATATTCTTTAAGTTTAAAGTCTCTTAATCTTAATATTCACCTGTGCCGACTTGCAATAAGTTTCCTCTCTGAATAACATGGGGGCTTCGGCATTACATAATCAATTTTTTATTCTGGCCACAGTAACTGTTCAAAAAATTTGAGACTTCGCATACTTCAACCTTATAATAGTAGCTGTTAGAATTTTTACAGATTTTCAAAGTAAATACCAGCCTACTGTGCAAATCAGTATTTTCATAGGTATTCTCAATAATTGCATTAAAAAAAATGTTATTGACATCAAGAAATTTTATCACCACGAAAATTTTTCAAAACCCAAATTATATTTTTTTTTATACAACTTTTCTTGTAAATACGAATTTTGTTGGCTGCTTGACAGGTTAGTGCAGGTTAGTTAACCTGAAACCATATCATTGTAGTGTCAACAATGAAAAAAATCGATTTTATGCTGTCATTGTAAACCTGTCTGGTTGTCAATGTTATTCCTATCAATTACATTACAATTAATTAAACATGTATAGGTCGAGCAATATATGACCTTCGGGTGCAGAGTATAAATTATGCGAAACTACATCCACCGCACAGTTTTGCTATGGGCGGAAAAAGAGCCAATGATAACGCACAAAAGGCAGATTGTTGGAGGCAGGGTTCGAAAATATCGTGATATTTATATAAATATTAAAATATCCGATATATATCGACATATTGATATTTATTTATTTTGTTTTTTAGTGTAAAATTAATAAACTACCACTAATTTAAATTTATTGAAAAAAAGTAAACACGATAAGAACTTAAAAACTAAAATAACACAAATTTTTAGTCTAAACCAAAAAAATCATTAAATTTTAGGATCAAAAAAATGTATCAATAGTTCATCAACTGAATTAGAAGAATACGCAATGTCCTGTGCAGGAAGGGGCCTCAACCCATATCCAGTCTATATTTCACACTGTAGCTGCAGCTAAATGCTCCTTATTTAAATATTTGAACAAAAAAACAAGTTTGGCTGTTTTGTCAGGTCCCAGTCGGTTCTTTCATTTTGATTGCACCAAGTCGAATGTTGAGAAATATCTTTCCAAGGATGCCGTCGATGCAAATGCTGTTAGTTTAGGAAGTTTTCTTTTTCTGTAGGCCAGCCGGTGAAACTTAATAACTTCCATCATACCATTGGACTTGTTGCGGAAATGTGGTTGAAACATGTATTTAGAAAATGGTAGTGATGTGAATGTTAGGTCCATTATAAATGGCAAAAATTCGCTGTTTATGCTGGCAATAAATGCATAAGCTTCTTCTTTCTGCTTGTTGTTTAATCGATGCCCCAGAAATCTATGGTCCAACATATTGACTGCAAAATGAGCGCCTCTTAATGCCATACTTCCGCGCTTGTAAAAATGTTTCTTGACTCCTAGTGGTTTAGATCTATTTCGAATTTATTCCATATTTCAGTAGCCACGAAAATTGTTGTTGACGCTCTTTGCATCCGATCAAGGGCTACTGCAATTGGTATTATTCGGGCCAGAAGATCAACGGCGTTCATTAAGACATGGCTATCATCTATAATTTTGACAAGTTAATTATCAATCTCCTCTTTATTGTCTTGACATATTTGCACAAGAATACCTCTATTATCTAAATATGATTTGATTGCATCATTCATTGTGTTCCATCTTACCTCCTGGGGCATTACAAGCTTTTTCACCCTTGCTTCTTTAAATAGTACACCAGAAACATGTTTATTTCGAAAATATTTGATTACTTTAATTTTAGCTTGTGTCGCTTCTGAAATTTCAAGACCTTGGGCTAGTAAATTCAGTATATGGGCTGAGCACCCACACTAAATAATGTCAACGTCATTTAAAAGATCCCAGCGCATTTTTTTTACATTTGCGGCATTGTCAGTTATAAAACTCCCCACTCTTACTTGAAAATCTTCTTGAGCAATTTTTATAGCTTTTAAAGCAAGATCTTTTAAATTTTCTGCGATATGACGATCGACGCCTGTGTCTACACAATTTACCAAAAAAAATTCACCATTTGAAGTCGCTATACTACAACAAAAAATAGTTTCATTGTTGACATTGCTCCAACCATCCATTGACATACACACTGTAGATATTTTCATTTTTTCTCTGCACTCTGCTCTTACTTCTTTGTGCACAGTATCTAAAATAGAACCACCAATTTGCTTTGCAGAGGGGCCTGTGCAACCTATGCAACTAATAATACAACTTTTTTGTTCCCTGAATTGTTTTCGTATCTTTGAGGTTGAGGTTTATTGCATGTACAAAAAAAATGCCTAACATGTTCACTATTAAGAAAATTGTGTGGGATATCCTTATACCAACCTTCCAAACTAACCAAAGCAAAATGCAGTTTAAAAACTGATGTACTACGTACTTACTTCATTTATGTTATTGTCTCATCCAGATCCTGATGGCATCATAAAACAAAGTGTCTTGTGCAAAAAAGTGTAAAGCAAAGAACTTAAATTTTCTGACTTATGTAAGTAACGAAATTTAAAAAAAAGTTTAGGTTAGTTCTTCTTCTTTCCTTTCTTGGCCTTCTGCCCTAGCAAACAGCCAGTATGTTTCTTTAATTATTCTTCTTTATTACTAGGAAGAGAAGCAATGCACACTGAAATGCTTCTGAGACTGTTCTCATGTTGCTTCCCCCGACTGTACTTTTCAGGAACTTGTGTTCACCATAGGTTTTTTAAATTTTTTTTTTAAAGGTTAGGAAGTTAAGTATATGGGATACAATATTATGATAGGAATATTAATATATTGTGATTAGGATTAGGAACTACCTTGAACTTGGCTTGTCGAATTTCTTGTTTCGGTCTTAGAAACATAGGTATATGTATCCAATGTTTTGGTGTCCTGATGTCTTCCTGCAAAGAGATTACTTATTTTTTCCCTATTACTTCTTCCTTTTCATTTATCATTCCTTTAAGTTTAGGTTAGAAAACTGTTTTCCGGGCATATTTAAGGTCCGCCCATTGACTGATACTTTTATGCATTCCGATTGGTTCAATTAAGTACCATAATGGAACTGTGCGGTGGATGTAGTTTCGCATAAACTATAATATGTATCTCTGTCGTACACTGACTTTCCTTTTGTTTAATCTACGCATCTCGGAGCTCAAGCTAGAATGCACGACCTGTTCATAACGCAAAAAGTAAACTTTGAATTAAAAAAACTTATCGTAGAAATATCAAAAGGAATTAATTAATCTTTCAAATATTTCAAATTCAAATTCAAATTACTTTATTAATGTTATTCCAATATACTATATTGTTTACACACGTCAAAACAAAAAAGAAAAAAAATATTAAAATATCCATCAACCCTACACACTAATATATTAAGTAGTCAACAATTAAGTAAGTATTCAAAGAAAATAAAAATTTAAAAACAATTTCAAATTTATCTGGAGAGAGTACAATATAATGCAGATTCACTCCTATGCTATGCACAAATAGTTTACGCTGGCAGAAGGAAAATATAAACAATATACAGACACATTAAAAAATTTAAAAATCAGATCATTAAAAATATTGGACGTTTACAATTTATAACAAATTAAAACTCGATTTAAAATATTCCTCTGTGCTGTAAAATGCGCTTTTTTCTAAAAAATGATTTTATCTTTTTTTTTAACTTTGGTAGAGGGAACTCTCTCACTGTTTGCGGTAATTTATTCAGTAACTTTATTGCCATAAATTCCGGTCTGCTCTGACACCTTCTCAATCTACAATGCAGTGGAACATAATCTGTCCGGTTTCGTGTGTTGTGATCATGGATATCCCGATGTGTCAACAGACCATCCTTCTGCCTCACAAGCAACAAAGATTCCAGAATGTACACGGAGGGAAAAGTAAGGATCCCCAGAGCGACAAACGCGCCCCTGCAATCCTCCCTATATTCCAACCCACTGATCAGCCTGATTGCCCTTCGTTGTAACCTGAAAACTCTAGCAGCATGACAGGAATGTCCCCACACGGTCACACCATAAGACATGACGCTATGAAAAATTGCATAGTAGGCAGTTTTCATTGTTTGTTAGGCAGTATCATTGTCATATGATATTTTCCTGTAAATATGGGTGGAACTATTTTTCAATACTTCCAGCAGACAGAACCCCATATAGACTTGCACGTAGGCCATAACCATAATATAGCCTAAATGTATACCCAATATTTTATATATTAAAGAATGTTTGTTTATTTGTTTATAGTTTATTCATGTTGATGTCTTACAACGGGCATAAGTCAAAATAATAGTTTGAAATACAAAATTTTAAAATTAGTATTAAAATATTACATCTTAGGTATTACAATTTTATTACAACTACATATAATTATATAATTGACACCACTACAGATTAAAATCAACATCCCTACAGGCTAAAAATTCATTAGACGGGTAAAAAGCTTTTGATATGAAAAAATGCTTTATCCTCTCTTTTCACTGCTTCATCGACAAATCTTGTACTATCTTAGGGAGTTTATTGAAGTACTTCATTGCGAGAAAGTTCGGTCCATTCTGGCATTTTCCCAACCTATAAAATGATAAAGACAGACCATCTTTATTTCGTGTACAGTATTTGTGAGAATCACCATAATGGAGCATACATACTGATATTTTCTTTAGCATAGAAAAGATTTTCCAGAATAAATCTGTACCCTACTCCTGGCACAATTCTAACTACTCTGCGCTGTAACGGAAAAATTCTCCTGTCTTCCGCCGCCTGCCCCTAAACTATTATGGCATAAGAAAGCAATGATTGACAAAGAGCAAAATAAGCCGCCCTTAAGGCAGAGCGCCCACCAAAGAGGTGCGCATGAGGTTGGTATGAAGTGCAGCATACCATGTTTTTATATGCAATGACGCACACAGAAGCCGTGCGAAAGAAGTGAGTCGTCTCACCATGCAGTGCCGCACGTTATGCGTGCTGAAAAATAGGACCTGTTCTATTTTCACTTGACGCGCGCCGAATTATAGCTTTTTAGGTTATATCTTGCAGTGTTCCGTATTGATTGACATTGACGTTCCCAGGACGGTTTACCCCTGGACAATTATTTTAGTGTTCACAATTTTCATAAAACTGCGTGATGATCAACAATTTAACATTGACTTCGGACAGCATGTTGAATCATGTAGAATGCTAAAACATTTTGACAATGGCAATTAACCTTTGCTCCTCTACGCACTGCATGCAATTCGTACACTGTTTTGATATGCGCGTACTTCAAGCACACATGACGTGCGTTTCAGGTGTGCTTCATAGACACTTCACCTCAAGCAATTCACTGCTCTGGTCCTCCCTTAGGGAGAGCGCCCACCAGAGCAGTGAATTGCTTGAGGTGAAGTGTGCGTGAAGCACACCTGATACGCACTTCCTGTGTGCTTGAAGTACGCGCATATCAAAACAGTGTACGAATTGCATGCAGTGCGTAGTAGGTTAATTGTCATTATCAAAATGTCATCGTCCGATGATGAAGATGTTTTAGTATTCTACATGCTGCACGAATTCAATATTAGATTGTTGATCATCACGCATTTTTAAATTTGTAAACACTAATATAATTTTTCAGGAGTAAACCGTCCTGAAAATGTCAATGGTAATAAATACGGAACACTGCTAGTTATAACTTGAAAAGCTATAATTCGGCGCGCGTCAAGTGAAAATAGAACAGGTTCTATTTTACAGCACGCATGCCGTGCAGCACAGCATAGTGGGGCGACTTACTTCTTTCGCACGGCTTCTATGTGCGTCATTGCATATAAAAACATGGTACGCTGTAACGTTGCACTTCATACCAACCGCATGCGCACCTCATATATCTTCACTTGAAGTGCACATCTTTGGTGGGCGCTATCCTTAAGGGTCCTTTTCTTTTGGGGTACTGGGTATTGTCAGCCAACCCACCAACATTTTTCTCTAGTGTTAATACCAACAGCAACATACATCTTTTTCTGTCGCCTCATGATGAACATTCATACGTTCGAAACATGTAGATCAAAAATTAAAAACGTGAAACGTTTATTAAACTTGTGGAGGAAGACTTTTTGATTTTCTTTTTGTCCCTATGCTTTCAACTCCATTTCAAGCATATACTATTTTTTCAAATTTTCGAATTGCTCTATATGAATCGGCCATTAAAATAAGTTCATGGTGTTCGCGTATATTTTGCCCAATAGATATCTCCATTATTATTGGTTTTAGAGAAATTAGCAAGTTATAGCATTTTCTTCGAACCTTCAGAAAATGAAATGAACAAAAACAACTGAGTATCGAAAGTGACAGTTTTTTCAAATGAAATATCCCAATTTTTTCATTGTATCAGTTAAATAATTTTATCCTGTTTTTAAATATATAGTGGTTGTTGGGGTTATTTTTTACCGTTTTGGAACGAAATTAAAACATAACACAACATAAATATTATTTTTATAATTGCTCAAAATGGCCACCGTTCATTAAAATGCAGGATTGGTAACCCTCTTTTAGTTTTTCAATTGCATTACCAATCATATCTAGCCTACGGAAGTCGAGAAAGTCAATTTCAATTTGGAGTTGTTCCTGCAAATCGGCAACACTATTTGGTCTGGATGCAGATATCTTGTCTAATGGTGTTAAATCGGGACTATTGGGAGGCCATGCAATCGTCCCTCCACGACCAATTAATAATAATTCTCATTGAGGTATTCTCTAACTGGAAGAATACTATGACATGAAGCACCATCTTGCTGCCATATAAAATTCCTTGCGACGTTTGGAGGAAAAGTTTCAAGTATATCCTTTATTTCATGTCCAAGCGTTTCACGATATCTAACTCCATTTAAAGATCCATCAATGAAAATTGGATCGATGATTCTGTTTTGCACTATGCCTCACCACACATTTACTGATACCCACCCAGAACGTATCACTTCAACTGTAAGATGCGGATTCTGCGATGCCCAGAAGTGTGTGTTTTTGGGATTTGAAGCTGAAGCCGTATTAAGAGAAGATTCATCGGTCCATATAATGTTCTCGGACAAATTGGCGTTATTGTTGAGGATGTTTGTCATGTGACGGCAAAACTTCAAACGTCTTTGCTTCTGTTCTTCTGATAATTTTTGATCTTTTCTGAATTTAAAGTTGTGGAATTTCTGGCGTTTCAGAATTTGCCAAGATATCTTGCACAGTCCCTTATCGAATTTGGTGGATTTTCTGAAAACAAATTAAGCTTCTAAATTATACGAAGCGAATATAAAAATAAATAAAAATTATCTTGAAAATATAAAGGAACAGCAAGTTCTTCATCCTCAAGTATCCGACAATGCCTTTTCTTTCTTTGTAATGTTTTTCGCTCAGAAAGTTGACGAAACACATTTCGGAAAGCACTTTCGCTAGGAATTACTAAATGTGGATATCGCCTTCTGAATTCGCGTTGCGCTTCTCGCTTGTTATGTCCACATTTGATATATATTTTAAGAATTTCGATCTTTTGCTCTTCAGAGTATCCCATTTAGACCCTGATTTTGACAACGTTTATTAAGATTTGTTAAAAAGACAGAAGTTGCCAAGAGCAATTTAGTCAAGGTGACAGGTTTTGATTGCTATAGTAGCATGAGCCATTTACAAACTTTAATGAGGATAATAATAATTTTATTATATTTTCGTATAATTCCAAAACGGTAAAAAATAACCCCAACAACTACTATATATTTTGAAAAGAGGATAAAATTCTTTAACGGATACAATGAAAAAATAGGGGGTATTCCATTTGAAGAAACTCTTACTTGTCAAAAAACTGTCACTTCCGATACTCACTTGTATTTGTTCATTTCATTTTTTGAAGGATCGGAAATGTTTTTTGTTTTTTTCTCGATAATGAATAAAAATTTGCCATTAGTTGTTAGTTCAGGATAATAGGAAAAGAAGAAAAAATATAGGGAAATCAAGGAAATCTAAAATTAAGCGTTGCTTTTGTGCTTTTAAAACGAATTTACGAAGCTTAATACATCATACCTGTTAAGATTAATTTAATAATCATTATTGAGAGCGAAAAAACATAAGGTGCCCCAAGTAATAGTTGTGAAATATATAATTGTGACACGGCGGAGCGCCCTAATCAATTTTCTATAAGTTTATGAGGGATGAGCGTTTCATGCAAATAAAAAAAATATATTTTTGGGAAATTCGGCGGGAAGCGAGATTACATCCTACTATCTCTCTTTAGGCGATTGTGGAGTTATTGTAAAAATTAATCAACCCCCGATTATTCCATTTTTTAATTTGATTAATTTTTTTTAGTTGTAAAACGATCTGCAAAGCCTAACTCCGAAGTGAAATTTGGTCAGTTTGCAGGTAAAGGTATTTTAGAACTGAATATTATAAATTTGGATGATGTTCTTGCCTACGAAAAGCAACAAAAACCACTTTACAAATAATGCAAAATAGTACTAGGTGTTTGCTGTATTTTACGGTAGTAATTTAAAATTAATAAATTTGTGTTATTTATTATATTCTGATATAAATAAAATGGTCATATTTACTACTGTAGTTATATTAAATATACAGTAACAATAATAGAATTATTGCATCTAAATATATATTAGCCATATCGATCTTACATTATACTTTTATTGGTAAATTGAAGTAGTTTTTTCAAACAACTGTAGATATTAATTTTTGTCAGACGGTGTGCAATATACTTATAGTACTTATCTTTGGTCGTATTTTATCCTATAATATATGGTAGTGTTAATTGTCAATTTCGTAAACAAGATGATTAATTGTTAAATGTTAATGTATAATACATAAAAGTTTAAATAAACAACTATTGATTTTTACATCTGTGACTGTGTAGTTTTACTCGCTTAAAAGGACCAAAAAAATAGAATACACGTACAATTTGAGTGATACATAAGATTAGATTAGTTCAGGCTACTTAATTTAAATAAATTTACTAAATGAAACACTTATAAGTTAATTTTCACTATTTTATTGTACACTGTACATGTTTCGCTATACTATAGCTTCTTCGGGTACTTCTTACAAACTGAAGCATAAACAGGTAATGTAACAATAAACATACTGATAATAATTACTACTCTAAATTGTTGGTAGGCCAGGTATTGTACAGGGTGAGTCAACTATAGAGTAAAGTTCATTATCTTGTTTCGGGAGTTACCAAACCAAAAAACGTTAAATACAAAAGTTTTAGAGAATGTTAAGGTATGCACTTTAAAATTTTTTTGAGTATACAGGGTGGTTCAAAAAAGCGTGGCGAATATAACATAAATGTTTTAAATGGAACACCCGATTTTTTAATTTATTTTTAGATTCTACATGTAATTCTATAACTTTTTTGTTAATAGTGGTAGCAGTGGTTCTAATATTTTAATTTTTCTAGAATAATATTAGTCTTTACTCTTATAAAAAATTGACAGTTCCGCCATTGTTTCTGAAGGTGGAATACTCATATTTGGTACAAACGTTCTATTGGGATGACAAAAAAAGACATGTAACGAAATTTGAGTTAGATGCTACAGGGCGTTCAAAATAAATCTATACATTTCGACTAATATAAATTGAAAGATATCAATTTTTTTAAATGACACACCTTGTATATCATTATTTTTTCTGATAGGTTTTGTAAAACTTTTTAACTTCCATTAAGTATGTCATACCGGGTGTTGCATCGTCGAGCGGGACATAGGAAATCCAATGTAATTTTAAATGGGGTCAATTATTGGCTTCCCTAATTATTTTAGAGAAAAATTCTATTTAGGTTTATTAAAGAGCACTAAAACCCACATTCAAAAGAATAACTTTAGATATTTTTGATGAGCCCGTTTACGGCTTATCGCCGATTTCTTTTTAACTATTTGTCCTTTTTATGGCCCCGTATTTGCGGGCACCAGTCAAGGTAAAAGATGACTGTCAAATAAAGTTGTCATTTTGAAATGTGTGCTTTATTGTTATAAAAACTCGCACATCGAAAATATTAAAGGTGTATTTATGAGTACAAATTAATCTGAATAAAACTAAAATAAAGTATCCAATTACAAGGTTAATTATGACATTTTACATGTTTCAATATTTTACTAATTAATAGGTAGGTACTATTAAATTGTTAGAACTTTAGGATTTAAGAAGATGTTCAAATATTCCTCAAAATGACAACTTTATTTGACAGTCATCTTTTACCTTGACTGGTGCCCGCAAATACGGGGCCATAAAAAGGAGAAATAGTTAAAAAGAAATCGGCGATAACCCGTAAACGGGCTCATCAAAAATATCTAAAGTTATTCTTTTGAATGTGGGTTTTAGTGCTCTTTAATAAACCTAAATAGAATTTTTCTCTAAAATAATTAGGGAAGCCAATAATTGACCCCATTTAAAATTACATGGGATTTCCTATGTCCCGCTCGACGATGCAACACCCGGTATACCTATTTTTAATAGTTTGCGATTTATTTTGATTTTTTTCATTTTTACCCTTGTTTTTATTACACTAACGAGACTAACGCTATAAAATAAGTTGGCCATGACGAAACAAAAATTTAGGCATTGTTATATTTTGAAATGTCAATTAAGTAAGTAAAAATAGTTTAATTTATTGTCGTAAGTGACGTAGGTACCTATAAAAATAAAATAGTTATGGATTTTCCTAAAAAATTAATTAATTGACATTATTTATACAGTGTGGTCATTTAAGTGTGCAACGTATGGGATTTTTTTTTATTACCGATTTCTCAGAAAATTTTATTCTTGATAAAAGTTGGTGCATGTTCGATAATCATATTAGGTGTACTTGGAATGGTTGCAAGTCAAATGGCGTACAGGGTAGGTTAAAAAATATAAAACTTGTACAAGAATAAAGTACCCCTATTTCGGAAAATTCAGCAAAACGTTATTAAGAAAAGTTGTTTAGAAATAAAAGTTATGCATAGATTCGAAAACGTGACCCCCTAAAATAAAAATAAATTTTTTTTTTTTGAAAACAATAATTTCCCAAAGAAATTTTTTTTTATTCACCCTAAAGATCTTCATAAATTAATCAAAATGAAATCAATTTCACATATCTTTGTTCAAATTCAAGCATATTTCTAAAATTAACTTGAATTTTTAATTTATTGAGGAATCACAAACTGTATGCATGGTTGTTGCAACCACTGACGATAAAGCAAGTTGCAACGACATTAAACACAACTTTAAAATATCCTAAAAATTCTTTTTAACAAGATAAAACATTAAGCCCACCAACCTCGTCCTGGCCTCCTGGAACGTTGATGGTATATCAGCCCGAAAGCCTGAAATAGGAATATTCCTATCCAGACATGAGGTTGATATCCTTGCGCTCCAGGAAACAAAAACAACCCCTGACAAACGCCACACATTCCCAGGCTACTTCACATACAGAACAGATGGGCCAACCCCCCGACAGGGGGGCACAGCCCTCCTAGTACGTAAATCTATAGCCCACGACATTCTCACACCCCCCCTGACCAACAACTTTACGCTGTCTAGCATCCTAGTCCATACTAGACACAACGGATCAATAACCATTCACTCCTGCTACAAAAGCCCCCTACGCCCAATCACCCAACTCGACATATCTAACATCATCCCGCCCGGTAATAGCACAGTGGCTATAGGGGACCTAAATGCTAAACACCGCGCCTGGGGCTGCATTCGGAGCCTAGCAGATGGCAACAATCTGCTGGCTGCGACCGAGGTCCTAGGAGCGGTCATAGCGGCCCCCCTTACGCCGACGTTCTACCCTGGCAATCCCCAACACACCCCCAGCACTATCGACATCGCCCTCCTACAAAACATCAACATGCCCTATGACATCACCTCTTTGCAGGAAGGCACCACAAATCACAACCCAATCATTCTAAAACTGGGTAACAACCCTCCCCCCGACATCCCCCCTCGCAACAAACTAGACTGGTCCCAACTAAACAGACAAATCCAACACCACCTCTCCCCCATTATCCCCATCACCTCCAAGCATGAACTGGACGATGCCGTGTCCAGACTGGAAAACGACCTCACCCAGGCCATCCAAGCCAGCACCTCCCAAATCCCCCCCCACCGACCCACTCCTCCACACACCACCCTACCTGACGATATCAAACAACTCTACCGTGACAAACGCAGAGCCCGCAGACTATCCCAATACACACGATACCCCCCAGACATACACGCATATAACGTCATATGCAGACAACTCAAAACAGCCCTCTTCAACTTCAGACAATCACAATGGTCAGACAGACTACGCGAACTAAAACCCCAAGACAATAGCATCTGGCGAATGCAAAAAACCCTCCGTCTCACAACACCCCGCAAACTTCCCCCCATTCACTCTGCCCACGGCCTCAAGTATGTAGATGCAGACAAGGCGGAAGCCTTTGCAGACACATACGAAAGGCACAGCAGACTAAACGACAACCATGATATCGACCCAGATCATGAAGAACTGGTGGAGCGCACCGCCAGAACAGTCAGACGCTCCGATGAAATTGAGGAAATCCTCAGACCAGTTTCCCCCCGCGAAGTCGCAGAAATCATTCTCTCGCGCAAGACCAAAAAAGCCCCAGGCCCCGATAACATCTCAAACAAAATCCTCAAATTCCTTCCACGTAAAGGCATGGCCACCCTGTCCAACATTGCAAACGCCACCCTCAGACTATCCTACTTTCCCAAAAAATGGAAAGAAGCCACCGTCATTATGATCCCCAAACCCGGGAAGGACCACACCTTCCCCCAAAACTATCGCCCTATATCACTTCTCAACTCAATGGCCAAAATCATTGAAGTCATAATTCTCACCCGTCTCAAAGCTAAGTCCACCGAACTGGAAGTCCTCCCGGACGAACAGTTCGGCTTTCGGGAAAACCTCAACTGCGAACTCCAAGCCCTCCGAATCACTGAGTTTATAACTCAGGGCTTCAACTGGAATCAGTTCGTCGGGATGATCTCATTCGACATCGAAAAGGCCTTCGACACCGTATGGCACGACGGACTGATTCACAAGATGATAGCCCTGGGTTACCCCTCAAACATGGTCCGCCTCATCCAATCCTATCTCGCCCGCCGCAAAATCAGAGTCCGTATAGGACAGTCACTATCCACCCCCCGCACCCTTGAAGCGGGAGTCCCACAAGGAGCAGTCCTATCCCCCCACCTGTTTAATATTTTCACTCACGACATCCCCAAACCCCCCGACAGCACCCTGGCCCTTTACGCTGATGATACTGCCTTCATCGTAAGGTCACTGAGTCCCCGACTAGTCACCAGAAAGCTGCAAACAGCAGCTAACGAATTTTCCAATTACTGCGTAAATTGGAAACTTCGCCTCAATCCCGACAAAACCCAAACCATCCAATTTGGCCGAAGAAGGCAACCACCCTTCGATGCGGTCAACCTGGATGGCCGCGATGTTCCCTGGTCAGACTCAGTGAAATATCTCGGTATCACCCTAGACAAAACCCTCCACTGGCAGCCTCAAATCCAAGGCAACCTCAATAAAGCCAGAATAACATACTCTCTTCTATACTCCCTCCTCAACCGCCACAGCACCCTAAGCCACAAAAATAAAATCCACCTCATCAAAGCCATCATCAGACCCGCCCTCACATACGGTTCAGTGGCGTGGGGTTACGCAGCCCCCTCCCACATAAACCGCCTCCAAGGCCTTGAAAATCGTTACATCCGCACCGCCATGAATATCCCATGGTTCATCCGTAACGTAGACCTACACCGCGACATCAAACACACACCCCTTTCCCAGTTTCTCCGCGAGAGAAACACGAAGATTCTAACTTCGGCCCCAGAACACCCAAACCCCCTTATCAGACAAGCTTCCAATTATGACATCGATGCCCCGTACCGTCATAAACGTCCCCGTCACCAACTTCTCTAGGTGCGCCAAGCAGCACCACCCACCCACCAAAGCCCTCCCCCGATACACCTCCCAAAACCATTTAACACCCCTCTCTCAGATTCCAGAGTAAAAGTACCTTCAGTACTTTTTGGTGAGACCCTGCGGAACTGGACCGCAGGGGGGCGTGGAAGGAAGTCTGGAAGGAGTCATTGAGACCCTGAGCAAATGAGCACAGGGCCACAAGGACTTCCGCCAGACGGGCTCACCTCTCCGCGTGTGTGTGTGTGTGTGACATAGGAAATCCAATGTAATTTTAAATGGGGTCAATTATTGGCTTCCCTAATTATTTTAGAGAAAAATTCTATTTAGGTTTATTAAAGAGCACTAAAACCCACATTCAAAAGAATAACTTTAGATATTTTTGATGAGCCCGTTTACGGCTTATCGCCGATTTCTTTTTAACTATTTGTCCTTTTTATGGCCCCGTATTTGCGGGCACCAGTCAAGGTAAAAGATGACTGTCAAATAAAGTTGTCATTTTGAAATGTGTGCTTTATTGTTATAAAAACTCGCACATCGAAAATATTAAAGGTGTATTTATGAGTACAAATTAATCTGAATAAAACTAAAATAAAGTATCCAATTACAAGGTTAATTATGACATTTTACATGTTTCAATATTTTACTAATTAATAGGTAGGTACTATTAAATTGTTAGAACTTTAGGATTTAAGAAGATGTTCAAATATTCCTCAAAATGACAACTTTATTTGACAGTCATCTTTTACCTTGACTGGTGCCCGCAAATACGGGGCCATAAAAAGGAGAAATAGTTAAAAAGAAATCGGCGATAACCCGTAAACGGGCTCATCAAAAATATCTAAAGTTATTCTTTTGAATGTGGGTTTTAGTGCTCTTTAATAAACCTAAATAGAATTTTTCTCTAAAATAATTAGGGAAGCCAATAATTGACCCCATTTAAAATTACATGGGATTTCCTATGTCCCGCTCGACGATGCAACACCCGGTATACCTATTTTTAATAGTTTGCGATTTATTTTGATTTTTTTCATTTTTACCCTTGTTTTTATTACACTAACGAGACTAACGCTATAAAATAAGTTGGCCATGACGAAACAAAAATTTAGGCATTGTTATATTTTGAAATGTCAATTAAGTAAGTAAAAATAGTTTAATTTATTGTCGTAAGTGACGTAGGTACCTATAAAAATAAAATAGTTATGGATTTTCCTAAAAAATTAATTAATTGACATTATTTATACAGTGTGGTCATTTAAGTGTGCAACGTATGGGATTTTTTTTTATTACCGATTTCTCAGAAAATTTTATTCTTGATAAAAGTTGGTGCATGTTCGATAATCATATTAGGTGTACTTGGAATGGTTGCAAGTCAAATGGCGTACAGGGTAGGTTAAAAAATATAAAACTTGTACAAGAATAAAGTACCCCTATTTCGGAAAATTCAGCAAAACGTTATTAAGAAAAGTTGTTTAGAAATAAAAGTTATGCATAGATTCGAAAACGTGACCCCCTAAAATAAAAATAAATTTTTTTTTTTTGAAAACAATAATTTCCCAAAGAAATTTTTTTTTATTCACCCTAAAGATCTTCATAAATTAATCAAAATGAAATCAATTTTACATATCTTTGTTCAAATTCAAGCATATTTGTAAAATTAACTTGAATTTTTAATTTATTGAGGAATCACAAACTGTATGCATGGTTGTTGCAACCACTGACGATAAAGCAAGTTGCAACGACATTAAACACAACTTTAAAATATCCTAAAAATTCTTTTTAACAAGATAAAACATTAGTAATGATAATATGCAAATTAAAAAACTCTCATTTAAAGTGCAAAGTTTTCATTTTAAATGTTTATTAAAAAACCGTACAAATTAATCGACAAACATGAAATCCTACCAAAACATTATGACAGTTTAGTGGCATTAGTAACAACAATGTATGCATTATGTATGCGTTTAGTGCAAACTCAAGAAATACAATGTTTTTAAACGTATTTAAATATTGTGCCAATGGTTTTGCCAATTTTTATCGGCTTTTTTTTTATTATAACTGAACAATAAACAAATAAAACAGAAAATATTTGAAATGCAGAAAAAAATAAAATATGTACCTATGTGTAAAAAAATTATCGACGCGTCTCTGTATGCCCACCTTCTCGTTCAATGCATTTAATTGTCCGATCATAAAATTCACTAAAAGTGGATCGCAATACACTTGCTGGAATATTTCTGCAATGAAATCGTATCGAATTTTCAAGCTCCCCAACATTATTAAACTGTCGATCCTTGTAAACTTTTTGCTTTAAATATCCCCATAAAAAAATCGAATGGGGCGAGATCTGGCGAACGAGGAGGCTACCGTGGATCGGTATTTCGTCCTAACCATTTATCACCAAATTCCCCATTTAACCATTCAGAAACAATTCTAGCAGAATAAGCGGGACAACCATCATGTACAGGGTTATCCAACCAAGACTAGACAAGGCGATTTTTTGACTTTTCCTGTACTTTTATAAAAAAACTGAAATAGCCATCTTAAGTCATTTTCTCCCGCGAATTCGAATATCTTCAGCAAAAAACAATTGAACATCAAACAAAAGTACTAGGGGTCACTTTGATATTTTTTTAAATGGGATGCCGTATTTTTAATGAGCTTATCCGATTTCTCATATAAATTTTGATCTAAAATGTTGGATTTTTAATTCAAAAACGCCTTTTTTCTTCAGTTTTAAATTCGGAATATCGCGGGAGAAAATGACTTAAGATGGCTATTTCAGTTTTTTTATAAAAGTACAGGAAAAGTCAAAAAATCGCCTTGTCTAGTCTTGGTTGGATAACCCTGTACAAACCATAATTTATGTCGTTCTTGTATGCTCATATTATCCTAAAAATCCGTCAGTTCGTTTTCAAAAAATGTAAATAGGTATCACCAGCTAGGTTTTGGCGAAAAAAAAACGGCCCTATTAATTTGTCGTTAATAATACCGCACCAAACGTTTGTTTTTTGGTAATACTGGTTTTTATTGTCAATGACAAAATTTGGACTTTCGTCCGACCACCGCCTACAATTTTGGGAAGAAACAACGTCATTTGTTGTGAACCTGGATTCATCCCCAAAAAGTATGTGTCTATATGGAAATCACGTCGATCTCCTATTTGTCCCTGAATCCACATGCAGAAATCATACCGCAAGCCATAGTCTCGTCTTTAAAACGTGCAAATAAACATTGGCTTATAGGCATGGTATTTTTGCTTTTTAAGAATCTTCTTAACAGAGCTTTTTTTTATACCTGTGTAAGCATATATTTCCTGGGTGGATCTTCTAGGGTTTTCAACAACTGCTTGAAGTACTTCTAATTGATTTTCTTCAGTACATACAGTTTTGGTACGTTCATTTTTATATTTATAGTCTAAAGCTCCTGTCTGTTTAAAATTATTTAAAATTCTGCTTACAGTTGAATAGTGAACTTGTTTATCTGGATGTCGTTCATTGCATATATCTCCTGCTTCACGCACTGTTTTATAGTCTTCTCCACATATTAACACTAATTCTGCCTTCTCGGCTAACGTTAACTGTATTGGAGGAGGCATTTGAAATCAAATAACAACAATAATTATTTAAGAATGAATAATGCCACCAAACTATCATAATGTTTACCTTTAACCTTTATTTGTTTTTTTTTCCATAGGTATCTGCAATTATTTTAGTAGGATTTCATGTTTGTCGATTAATTTGTACAGTTTTTTTTAATAAACATTTAAAATAAAAAGTTTGCACTTTAAATGAGAGTTTTTTAATTTGGGTATTATCATTACTAATGTCTTATCTTGTTAAAAAGAATTTTTAGGATATTTTAAAGTTGTGTTTAATGTCGTTGCAACAACCATGAAGTTTGTGATTCTGTAATAAATTAAAAATTCAAGTTAATTTTACAAATATGCTTGAATTTGAACAAAGATATGTGAACTTTATTTGATTTTGATTAATTTATGAAGGTCTTTAGGGTGAATATAAAAAATAGTTATTTATGATGTGAGTGTTAAAAGTGATGTTTTATTTTGTGAGTGAAAAAGTTTGTGAAATGAGCGGAGCGAATTGAACAATTTCACGAACAAAATAAAATTACTTTTAACACAAATATCATACAATGTGTTTTGTATAACTGCCCTATTTCGATAATAAAATAGGGGAATTTGGAATGACATTAAACTTCAAAATGCATTTTAATATTCAAATAATCACAAAGTTGTTGTGAATGACAAACGTTGCCAACGCTATGGTTACTAACAAATGCTTGTTTACAAATAAAAAAGATGCTGTCATTTAAATAATTGCGTTCTTGTCCAATTTTTGTAGTGGAATAATTAATAATAGTGTTGATTTGGTTGTTCCTGTGGATATTGAAGAGTCTGCAAGACAGTGCAAGAAGGGCAACTTTGGAACTCCTAAAATTATTATTTTAATTTTATTTGATTTCATCATAAGAAAATGTAGTGTTAAAAATATTTTTAACACGCTTCCACGTAAACAATCACTTTTAACACTGTTGACTGTCATTAAAAGTGTCACTTTTAATGGCAGTTGTACAAAAAAAATTTTTTTGGGAAATTATTAATGTTTTCAAAATTTTTATTTTAGGAGGTCACGTTTTCGAATCTATGCATATCTTTTAATTCTAAACAACTTTTCTTAATTAATAACATTTTGCTGAATTTTCTGAAATAGGGGCACTTTATTCTTGTTGTACCTACAAGTTTTATATTATTTGACTTACCATGTACGCCGTTTGACTTGCAACCATTCCAAGTACACCTAATATGATTATCGAACATGCACCAATTTTTATCAAGAATAAAATTTTCCGAGAAATCGGTAATAAAAAAAATTCCCATACGTTGCACACTTAAATGACCACACTGATGTATACTGGGCGAGGTGGGAAAAAATTTTCTTTTGGCAGTAAGGATTTACGGTGCCGAAGTAGGTACTCTAATAGACGCATACCAACTAGACAATCTTTTCAATGCTTAATGGAACGGATTGATGGTAAGAAACGAAAGGTGGTAAATCGGAATGCTACCAATGAGGAAAAAGAAATTGAAATTTTACTTCATGTTGAAGATAATCCCCAGGTCAGTATCTATCACTTAGCTAACTTATGTGACACAACCCAATCTACCGCTAATCGCACCACGAGAAAATTCAAATATCATCCCTTCTATACACCAATAACTTCTAGACCATGACTTTGAACAACGAGTAAACTTTTGTACTATCATAAATGAAGCTATAGACGCCGATCCGAATTTTTTGTCCAAATTATTATTTTCTGATGAAGCTACCTTTCGCAGGAACCGCCATAATATGAACTATTATTCGACATTCTGGGTCCGGGAAATTCAAAATCAAAATTATTGGTCGCTTAATGTATGGCGTTCAATCAAAAATCTTGGAGTTATTGGTCCATATTTCTTCCGCGAACCACTTAATGGGCATAAATATTTAAACTTTTTGTAAAATGAATTACCACAGCTCCTTGAAAACGTTGATGACATTGAAAGGGAATAAATGTAGATTCAACAAGACGGAGCTTACCCACAAAAATGGATCGGTAGGTATGGATTCATTGGGTGGCCCCCTTGATCATGTGAATTAATACCTTTAGATTACTTTTTGTGGGGCTACATTGAAGATCGCGTTTATGTAAATTTCCCTACAACACCAGAAGATATGGAAAACAGGATACGGGATGCCGGCAGGACAATTCCACCGATTTATGTTAAGGAACGTGCAGGGAAATTATAGTAAAAAGACTAAAAATGTGTATCCAAGTAGACGGGCATATTTTTTAACATTAATTACGTCGTAATAATTAAAAATTAAGTAAGTTAGTTAGCAGATAAATTACTGTTATTTATTTTATAGCGTTAGTCCCGTTAGTGTAATAAATACAAGGGAAAAAATGAGAAAAATCAAAATAAATCGCAAACTATTAAAAATTTCACCAATATAATTATCATAAATGTTTTGAAATATTTATGGAACGTTTAAAATCTTTTGGAGAAGCCAATATGAAATATTTATGAAACAAGATTGTGCTGTGTGGGGTAAAGAGTGTAATTTGAGGTTTGACCAAATGAGCTCATTGGAAGAGGAAGCTTGTTTCCCTGGCCGGCTCGTTCAACGGATCTTACTTGTCTGGATTTTTACCGTTGGGACAGGTTAAAAGATTTTTTGGTTTTCCAAGAGAGATCAACAACCAGGGAAACATGATGACAAGGATAAAGCTGAAATTGAGGCAGCCGTGGTTTCCACTTAAAGAAGAATAAGTAAGTGCTTAGAAAGTGATGGAAAACATTTTGTTTGTTTGGCTCCTTGGCCTTTTATAGTTTATTACACATGCAGTATAGGTCATGAAATTAGTTGTTATCTTGCTCATTGCGGGTATACCGGGTATTAAGAAGCTTGTGACAATTCCTGAATCATTCATAAACTCCAAATAATTCCCATTTAATCAAGTCCAAGTGTTCAAGATAATCCGTTGAAGATAACGACATAATGACAGCTTTTTAAAAATGTCTTCCAATGCTTCCCCCACTCCTTTATTAGGCGAGATTCGAAAAAATTCCAATAATAAAAGTTGTAGTGAACGATCTACTGATTTTAATTATTTATTTGGTTTTTACGCTTAAGTGACATTTTTTGCCGTAAAATGAACTTTTAAAAATAAATTTGCCATTGCGGAAATTTCCGAAACTTATTTTTAATGAATTTCTCTTCGCAACTTTTATAATGGTGTTTTTTTTTTTCACATCCGTAAGACTGTGAAAAAGTATTTCGAATACATGCTAATATTTTAACCTAGCATGAAAAATAAATAAGTTAAGGGGGTGGGCCATTATGGCGAATCACCTTGTATACTGAAAAAATCAATTCAAATTCAAATTCAAAATAGCTTTATTGTCATAAAAATAAAAAAAAATTGTTGACAAAGCACATAAAATAACTAAAATATATAACACAGCATTAAACAATTGAACAAATAAAAGCATAAACAACACAGCTGACAGATAATCAAAATGTATACAATAAATACACTAACCACTGGTCAAGCCAAGCTATCATTAAAAAACTCCTCAAGAGAATAACACGCCCTGGTAAGAAAGTAAGAGGCAGATTTCTCACTTGTTCCCGAAACCTCCCGACAAACAGAATCTCTAGTCAATCAAAAGCTGGTGGAAAAATATTCGTGTAAACTATAATAGGCCCTAGTTAACAGGTGTTTCCTTACTGTTCTACGAAATAGAGTTATGGAATTTAAAGTTTTAATTTCGGTAGGGAGGTGATTAAATATATTCCGACTTTGATATATCATTAAGGATCTTTTAGTAAAGGTAGAGGTTGGTATATAGGTTATGGTAAGTCGTGGGTCTGTCGCGTATGATGATTAGGTTTCGTCTTCAAAGGCCTGTTTTTGTTTTTAAAGACAAGGCTGACTAGTGACTGTCTCCAATATGAAAAGGGAGGTTAAGGTTAATATTTTTTCGGATATGAACAATGGTCTGCAGAAGTCCCTGGGTCTAGCTTTACATACATATCTCACTGCACGTTTTTGCAAAATAAATATTGTTTTGAACAGTCCCTGCATGATTACATAGCCCCCAAAATGCGACTCCATATCGAATTACCGATTCAACCAGTGCATGGTAAACACCTCTTGCAGTCGACATACCTAATTCTCCAACAACCGTCCGAACTGCAAAACACGCCGAAGCCAGTCTCTCACTCAGATACAGAACATGAATATCGAATTTTAAATTCATATCCAATCTTATTCCAAGAAACTTCGCGCTATTGACGGAAACAATAAGGGATAGTCACTTTTAATTTGAACAGGATCTAGCCCACATCTAAATCCAACTGTGTGGGTCTTGTCCATGTTTAGTGTAAGAAGGTTATAGAGTCAAACCACTTCCTCACTTTCAACATATCATCCGAAATCTGTTCGCTCAGCCGATCAACTGCCTCCGCGTGCCATAAGATTGTCGTATCATCCGCAAAAAGAGTGAACGTCCCCCGAATATTAACATGAACTAGGTCATTCATATAAAGCAGAAAGAGAATAGGTGGTACCTACGCCACAATCAATCCCCCTACTCTGCGAAGCAGATGACCCAACAAACACTCGCCGACCACCAAGAAACGACTCGAACTACCTCAATGCGACTCCTCTAAATCCATACTGTTGAAGCTTACGCAGCAGTATCCCGTGACTAACACAGTCAAAAGCCTTGGATAAGTCACAGAACACCGCCGCGGTAGTCCCCTCCCCTCCAATATTGACAGATCAATAAACCATTTCAAGAAACTGAAAAATTGCATCTCCTTTTTTCTTGTCGGCCTCAAAACCGAATTGTCCGTTGTTCATAATGGGCTCGGTCTTCAGGAATGACACCATCCTTCCCTTGACCAGCCTCTCAATGATCTTCGACAACGTAGAGTAGGTAAAGAAATGGGTCGAAAATTGGAAATCTGCTCAGCGTTGCCCCCCTTTCCCCCTTATATAGGAACACAACTTTTGCTCTCTTTAAAAGTGAGGGGAATGTACCAGATGACCAAGAATTATTTATTAGGTCAGTTAGAATCTGAAGACAGAAATCTGGTAGGGATTCAATTATCTTCACAGAAATCCCATCCTCGCCTGTGGATGTTCTATTTTTAATACCAGAGATTACCACACGAAGCTCAGATATATCAGCGGGAAAAAGACTAAAGGAATTTTCAATCTACACGTGGGAGTGGGAAAGATATTGCATAGGATCATCACAATACATTTTCTTTTATGGGAGGTACTAACCATGAACTTTCTTTTTGCTTTCTGTAACTGTCACAAACAATAAAACACAGTTAGGTATTAATAATTTATGTCGAAAATAGCTATTTCCCCGAACTGCTAATTGAAAGGAAATACATACGTATATGTTTATTTTTACGTTTTAACAAGGGTAGGTAACTTAAATATGCTATTCTTAATATCTAATAAAATCTTTACATTAATAAAATGATTTAGGTAGGTACTTAACAATTTTAACTTAAATATAGCTCTACATATGTAATAGGGGATAATATAGGATCTACTTAATTAATACATTAAAGGAAGTACCTAATCTTGTACTTTTTGTTGATTATTCTTTTGCCACGAGGGCCTCTAGCAATCTTAAACGTCCTTTAGCTTTCTTGTAAGCCTCATAAATACTTTCCTTTGGTTTCTTATCTTCTTTGGTCAGCATTCTCGATGTTTTCATTTGTACATTTAGTTCCCATTCTTTTATTTTTCGTCTTAGCTCTTTCTTTTCCTCAGTGACAATTTTTAACTGTTCCAATAGCTCAGGTTTAGACAAAGAATGTATATTACCTACTAAAGAGGTATCTGTATCGCTGTCGGTGGTAAGTGACTTGCAAGGTTTTTCTGTTTTTTCTGATTCCGTGTCGTTTGAAGACGACGTTGGCGTCACAAAGTGCATCGCCTCATTTTCGTGGATGGTTGCCAGTTCGCCACTAGTACCAATCTAAAAAATAAAAGGATTTACAAAAAATGTTAAGTATAGTTTATTTATTTGGACTGTGGCTATATAACAGGAAATTAGAAGAGGAAACTACCTTTAATCGAAATAGAAGAAACCTCTTATAGAAGAAAGTCTCTTAAGAGAAGAAAAAGATAAACTTTAATAAAAAAAAATTATAATATTAGTTCTTTCTCGGAAACCCACATGACCAGAACAAAGACCTCCTGGGGAAAGGCGGATCAGCGTCGACTGCAAAGGCCCAAGCGTTGATTGAAAGACAGTAATCTTTCAATCAACGGTCCAAGCGACAACAGTGACAGTTTAAATGAAAGCCAAGGGCATCATAATTGCCGCAATAGACTGTCAAGTCAGTGGAAAACCACAAAAGGAGGAGCACTATACACATTTTTAAGGGGCATTAGGAAAGCGTTTGATTATCGGGCGCGACTTCAATGCCAAAACACCTAACTAATTGGGGACTTACTACCATTACCCCAAAAGAAAGGCAAGGTAAGAATAGTATTGCTAGAACCAGGGTTGAAATCATAATGATTTTTTTGAAAAACATCAAAAATCGCAATTTTATTGAAAAAAATCAAGATTTTTTTGATTTCTTCGAGTTTTTTTTTATTTATTTTTTCCTATAAATAAGTTGCTATTTTTAACACGTTTTTAATTTTATTCCACTTCAGAGGGTGATACCTAAGGTCGTTTTAAGAAAAAAAAGTTCCTATGAACTGAAGTTGCTTCGTTTCAGAGATACGAAACCTCCTGTACCCATATTTTTGAACGTGTCAGACAATCAATGACAAATCGATTGCAGACGTGCATTTTATCAGAAGGTGGACATGTAGCTCATTTACTGTAAGGTCGAAATTGTTTATTTTTTATTTTTGGTTGTTATTTTATGTTGTTTGTTCATGGATAGCTTTTAGAATGAGTTAAAGCCTGTTTACATTAGGTGCAAAAAATGTCATGCAAAGTATCGCTTCTGCAAAGAATTGCATTGCGTAACCGTTTACATATCATGCAAGTAAAGGATGAAAGCATTTTAATAACCAGTTGTACTAATTACTAAGCACGTTTGCAAAAAACGAAATATATTAGTTTATCTTGGCTTGGCTTTGCTCCGCATGGATCAATGGATGAATTGATTTTTTTATGTTGGTACCTGTGATTTCACCCAAAAATTGCATGCCATGTGACATAAAAATAGCGCGTGTTCTAATTTGATTTGCAACAGCTGATTGCAAAGTGCCAAGTGCGCATGCCTACAGGCAATTTTTTATTGCATTGCACGTGCAATTTCCTAATGTAAACAGGCCTTTAAAGTGATTTTAATTTTTGTCCTCGCAAACGAAGCCAGATATGAAAAAAAAACGCAAGAGACCAAAAAGTTGTTTTTGTAGTTGCTTAATCTGAATAAATAAAAAAACTAAAAAAAAAAAAGGCAGTGGCGTACTTTTTCTTCTCAATAATAATTGGCTGTGGTGCCCACTGAGACGCCACTGGACCTAATAATTTGAATCTAGTAAGGGCTAAATAAGCGCCTTATTACTTCAAATAACTGAACCAAATTACCTAAAAATCTGCAAATAGTTTAACAATGTCAACTGTTCATAGAAGTGGAAGGAAAGAAGACCCTATCTGGATATATTTCATAGAAAAATCTAATAAATCTGAAGGAAAATTAGGGAATAGAGCTATATGCAAAAAATGTAGATATGAAATGCAAGGTTTTGTCGAACGGATGAAAGTTCACTCGCAAAAGTGTAGTGAAAGTGAAGTACCTACAGAAATCGAAAAATACAATGAATCAGTTGTAAGTACACCAACAGCATATTATAATAAAATAATAAGTAAATAAGTTCGTTTCTTTAAATTTTATTTTTGTTATAATTTTCCAAAGATATATATACAGGGTGATTATTAACTTGATGCTTTCTTTTTAATACAACATAGAATTCAAGAAAATAGCCAATTTTTCAAATAAACTTATGTCCGGAAATGCGTCGTCTCTGAGATACAGGGTGTTGAATTTGAATTTGAAACTTTATTTTCGATTTTTTAAAATAACTTTTACAAAAGATAAATTTTACGCACAAAACTTGGTAACCGGGGGTTTTTTAAGGTGAGAAATCATAATTTAGTATTGGTGTTTGTGCAGCTCTCATTTATTCAGTTTAATTTTCCCTAACTTTTTTGACCGAGAACTTCTGGGACTTTTTATCAATAAACAGCTTTTCTCGGGAAAAAAAAGTAGGTATACTTTCTCAACAACGCTAGGTATGAGATATGACCGTTTTCGAGAAATTTGCTAATTTCTGCATTAGTACAAGTACAGGTCACTACAGGTTATGGAGTCGGTTAGGTTAGGCCCGTTAAGCGCTAGACGAAGTTGCTCAGAATTTTACACAAAAAATGTTGTTTTTTTTCATTGCTAAATACTTCCGTAACAACCATTTTGCCTCTGCAGCATATGCCAAAGAGGGAGGCAAAAAACTAGTTTTGCCAAATGATGTCAGACGGAATTCGCTTGCCGACTGTTTAGAAGGTTCGTTAAGTCATGACCCATACTTTTCAAAATTGCTGAATTCACTTAAAAATATTAGTCGAAGATTACCTAACAATTTAAGCCTATCTCTATCGCAATAGATAGACTACAAAGAAACAGTGCCAGTTGTTCAGATGTTGTGGAAGAATTTAAAATATTAGTAACTCATTTTGACAAAACGGACATAACTTTAAATCAACTGGAAAAATTTAAGAGGCGTTATGAACAGTGAGTAACCCCATATCATTTGTTGGCATATCTTCTTGACTCAACAAATACTCAGCAAACACTAACAGAGAGTGAAAAAAAAAATGTTTCTTTAAAACCTGTTAAAGAATTAGATCCAAATAGTGGTTTACTACCACTCATAGTTAAGTTTCTTGCCAGATCAGAACCTTGTAAGAATGTAAAACCCATAGATTGGTGGAAGTGGCAACAAAATATACCCATTATTCAAAAAGAGTTCTTCATAATTAGACTATTACTTTGTGCTGCTGCTTCTTCCGCATCAGTCGAGAGAATTTTCTCAACATTTGGTTTAGTCCATTCCAAACTCAGAAATCGATTAGGAACGAAAAAAGCTGCAAAATTAGTTTTTTTTTGTACAAGCACTACAATTAACTAAAATAAACATTATTTAGGTACAGTGGTTTTATTTTTTTGATATAATAGACGATTAATTAAAACTGAAAGTTTTTATTTTCTCTTAGTTAATGATAACTTATCAGAAACTTTGATTTTAATCATGATTTAAATTGAAAAAAATCAATTGATTTAAATCCTTTCAACCTTGGCTACAACAATTGTTGTCGTGGAAATTATGTGGTTATTATTACTAATATGACAATGATAAAAATAGGTATGGTAATTTGGACCTAACATATGCCACATAGGTATGGTTTTTCATATAGGTAGGTACAATAATCATTCTCTAGTCAGCAATTTTGTTTTTAAGGGTTTGATAGCTTTTTCAAACCTCTAACGGGGATTATATTTCATTTTCAGTGGCCAACCCCGTGTATACTTAATTATTCATTCTAAACAAATAGACTTTAGACCAATACCAGGACCTTGGATAAATTTTTTTGGGAAAAAGTTTGCATGATTTAATATAAAAAATACTTACATTAGACAATTTTGACACCATTCTTTTCAGAATCCTGTATCTGTCGTAAAATGGCCTAACAATGTCCCTGTCTTCTTTACTCTGTGGCCTTCCATGAACAGATTCCAGGAAGAGCAAGGCTTTTTGCACTGCAATCTTTTCTTCTACCAGTTGCTCAGCTGTCATGTCTTCAATGGTAATGTCCCGTTTTGTGCTTTCGCGTTTTTGTGATAACTTCTAAAAAATAAATAAACACATTTTTAGGGTTGGTTGTCGTAAATATCACTAACAGTAATATCAGCAGTAAAAAACAAACAATTTTTTATATTTTTGCTTCAAAAGGGTAACTTTCTTGAAGACGTGTAAACAAACTAACCTGTTCAATTTCATCAACAGTTTCTTGTAAAGTGACGGGCATGCCACCCTGCATGAGCTTTCCAGTAAAGTTCGTCAGCGAACAGCTTATTGATATTTCAGACAATTGCTTCTGTTCTTTTTTAAGTTTACTTAACTCTACATATAGTTTCCTTATTATGCTATCATTCAGTTTGTCAATTTGAGATGGTTTAAACCCATTTTTGGCTTCAAAATCCGCTTCACACACTTTTATTTTCTTTTTGTAACTATTTATTTGTTTGTTAAGTTTTTGCATTCGTTCGTCCATCGGATTCTGTGATACCTTCTCCAAAGAAGTGTTTGTTTGGGGCACATCGGGGTCTAAGTATATCCTGTGCGTCGCTATAATCGAATTTCGCGGGGATGACAGCATCCTGTTTGATGCCACTGATATACTTGGCATGGTTTCAGTGTTTTCGTCCACTTCGTGGTTTGGACGCGATAAAAGTGGTTCGGAGCAATCGATCTGTTCATGAAGGGTAGAAAAATCCAACACTGGAGATATTGGTGTATTTATTGGGCTCGGTACTTTTTCATTATCCCCGCAGCGTATGTTTAAAAAGTTTATCGAGTTCGTCTCCTCATTTTCCTTGCGTTCAACGTTAGGGTGTGGTTTAGAATTTTGAGCTGAAAGTTAAATAATTGCGGTATATACACAGTGTGTAAAAAGTCCCGGACCGGTCAATTATTTAGAAAATGGCGCACAATATAAAAAAAACTTGCGGTATAAAAGTTGTAGGCCTTAAAAAAAATCTATGAAACTAGGACACCTGTAATTATACAGGGTGCCTCAAACAGTCATGGTAAACAAAACTTTGGTTTATTTAAATGGAATGAGCCCTTTTTAATCATATTTTCTGATTCCTCTAAACATTCTAAACAACAATTATGAAACATGTCATATGGCTAAACCCATTAGTTTAAGAAATAATTTGAGTTAAAGGACATAAATACAACAGTTAAGATATTACGTACATTTTGCATTTTTACAAGCTGGTAGCAGAATGTTTTGCGTTAAAACTGTAAAAAAACATAAAAATTGTACTAAATGTATCCACGCAAGTTTTGTCAAAAATTTAATAACAATTAAATTAAATACAAGCAGTAAAATTAATAACAAATTTACAAGAACAAAAATAAATTTAAGTAAGTCGTTATTTAATTAAATGTTGAAAATGTCCCCCTCCCACAGTTTGACAATGGGCTAGGTTAGAATAAAATTTGTCGATGACGTTTTGTAACATTTCTTGGTTAATAGATTCACATTCTTCAATAATTCTTCTTCTCAATTCGTTCAGATCTGCAGGTTTTGTCACATACACTTTATTTTTTTTTTGTCCCCAGAGAAAATAATCAAGGGGCGTTAAGTCTGGCGACCTAGCGGGCCCCTTCGCCTTATCCAGCGGTTAGGAAAAGTATTATTTAAGTAAACTCTTACAGCTCGCCCAAAATGAGGAGGAGCTCCGTCCTGCTGAAACCACGTATGTCGTAATAGTGGTCCTACTCTATTGGTTATTGCTGGCACAATTTGATATTGCAGCATGTGGAGATAATATTCTGCATTCAAATTCCCCTCTATAAAGAAAGGTCTCACTCACGATATTGTGTATCGTGGTCTCACTAATATATTGCCAATAATACCGGCCCACACATTTACTTTCTGGGGGTGTTGAGTGTGTGCTTCTCTCATCCAATGTGGGTTCTGATCAGCCCAGTAACGACAGTTTAATTAAAACAGAATTAGCTGCGCTTTTAGATGATCTTCCCAAAGGAGTCAAGATTTATACCGATGCCTCAAAAACCGACGAAGGAATCGGAGCAGCTGTAGTAGCGCCTGACTGCACCCTTAAATTTAGACTAAGTAAATACACCAGCACTTTCACTGCTGAGCTATATGCAATCGTCCAGGCTTTATTATATGTCCAGAAGAGAGATTCCGGAGTCCACTTGATTCTGTCAGACGCGCTAAGCGCCATTAGATCACTACAACATCCTTTTTCTAAACATCCACTCGTCCAAAAAGTATACCGAATCCTTCATGACATTCATAGTATGGGAAAAGAGGTTATCATTATATGGATACCATCACATATCGGCATTGAGGGAAACGAGGAAGCCGACAAGGCAGCGCGCGCTGCCATAGAAGATCCCGACTCAATACTAGTGCCAAACTCCATGACTAGTGACTTTAAGTGCTGGATTAAGAACAGGATACTTTACTCATGGCAATGTGAATGGGACGGATCACCGGCAAAGCTACGGGAATGTAAGAGCAATGTAAAACCGTGGGAATGCAACCTACGAAATAGAAGAGACCAAGACACGTTAAATCGACTGAGAATAGGTCACACGAAACTAACGCATAGTTACATCCTGTCAAAAGAAAATCGACCCAGTTGTGAACAGTGTCAAGTGCCTTTATCCATTAAACACATTTTAATAGACTGCCCAAAATTCAAACAACTAAGACTTAAATCTAACCTTAAAGACAATATGAAGGAAATTTTGAACACAGACTTACAAAATGTGCTAAACTTTCTTAAAGACAGTGACTTGCTTAACCAAATATAATTAATAAATTGTAACTATGGTCACGCTAATAACCCCAAGTGGTTGATGCGTTTTCTTTGTAAATAAAAAAAAAAAAAAAAAAAAAAAATTATGTCGATTGAAATTTCCGTTTAACATGAATGTTGCCTCATCCGAAAAAACTATTTAAATAAAAAAATTGTTATTTTCTTCCTGTTTTTGCATCGTTACTTCGCAAAATTCTATTCTACGTTCGAAATCGTCTTCTGATAATTCCTGAACTAAAGTTATTTTATAGGGATCGGTTTGGAAAAAATATATTGAAAAATTGCTTTGTTTCGGTAAATGATCTTTGTCGCCGACAAATTGTCGGTCTCCAAAACCTCTGATCATTAGTAAAGTTATACGCATAGACAAGGGATATTCGGGTTTTACGTTCCCTTTTGTTGAGAGACATTTTCAGAAATTAATATGACAGTGACGCAAAACATTCTGGTACCAGCTTGTAAAAATGCAAAATGTAGGTAATATCTTACCTGTTGTATTTATGTCCTTTAACTCAAATTATTTCTTAAACTAATGGGTTTAGCCATATGACATGTTTCATAATTGTTGTTTAGAATGTTTAGAGGAATCAAAAAACGTGATTAAAAAGGGGTCATTCCATTTAAATAAACCAAAGTTTTGTTTACCATGACTGTTTGAGGCACCCTGTATAATTACAGGTGTCCTAGTTTTATAGATTTTTTTATGGCCCACAATTTTTATACCGGAAGTTTTACTATATCATACCCACCGGGAACTCCATGAATCGATTATGGAAAAACTATAATTAGGAAAAACCTGAAAATTTGGTCATTCTTGACATAAAATTATAAATTTGTCAAAAACGGTGTTCTATATAAAATAAGCACATTGACATCTAATTCAGGTATCACCGGCAGTGCCAGATTCTTGAGAATATTTTGGACGAATAGCCCCCAAAGTCCGAAGCTCCCAAATTTTGACGTTTTTCGTAATTATAGTTTTTCCATAATAGATCGATGGAGTTCCCTGTATAAATTTATTAAATATTTTGTTACTAAGCACATTGTGCCCACCCGTATATTTTCCACCTAATCAAACGTCAAATTAATCAGGTTACCTGATAGTGTATTGGAAACGTTTCTTTTTGTAATTTCCTTTTCAATCTGCAACTCGCTTTTAATTTTAATCTTGGACGTGTACCGCATTTTGAATCTTTTATTCTGGTGCTTTTTGTTTTTAAGAGTTTGTGGTCTTGCGAATCGTTCGTGTGATCTCCTCCTGTCGTACTCATGATCTTCATAGACTAAATTTTTCTCTAGTTGGTCATTTTTTTGGGAAGACGAATTGATTTTTTCATCTGATGTAGATCTAGGGAAATCTCCAGAGCTCGATACCCGACGAATGCTGCTATTTTTATCTTCTGAACATTTGATTGATACTGGTCTTTCTTCCGAATTTGACCTAAAAGAAAATGGACTAGTCTTGACTTTACTTATTGTAAAAGATAAAACCTAGATATACAGGGCTTTCATTTCAAAACGAACCACCCTAAATATCTCTTGATTTCGAGGGGGAAGATTATTTACACATTTCATAAAATTTTACCATTGACCTCTACACCTCCAGCCAACCTCGCTTTGAAATGTCAAATGGCACCAGCTAAGTGATACATCGTTGCAAAGGGCATTAAAGCGCCTATCCAACCATGCCAAAAAAAGTGTAATCGGGTAATCGGTTTGCGAGTTAGGTGGAAAAGATATGTATTAAAACCATAAAAAATAAGAAGAAGCTTCTGAGAAGCTTGTTATAAACTAAATTATATTATTAAAAAATATATAGGGTGACCCATTTAGAAAAGAGCAAGCTTGTTTTTTTTCTCGGAAACTATTGAACATAAAAAAAAATCTAGGTACGTCACTGGATTCTGCGTAAAAAACTACAAAAAGAACATTTATTTTCTCTTTGATAAGCTACAGGGTAACTTAAATATGGGAGGTGTCCCAAAATTTAAAATTTTCAAAAACAAGGAGGACTAGAAAAATTCTGATAACGGCATCTTCTGTTCTACAAAAAAGTAGTACAGTGCTGCGAAATCCGTATCCTTCTATCTTTACTAATAACGGAGATACCCCGTAAAACCATTGAAAACTGGACACCCGTACTACAGATAGACAATTTAATGCGCTTTGCAACGATGTATCAATCGATAGGTAGTGCCATTTGACATTTCAAAGTGAGGTTGGTTGGATGTGTGGAGGTCACTAGTAAAATTCTATCAAATGTGTAATTAAACTTTCCCCTCGATAAAATTGACGTGTTTTTTGTCAAATCTTATTTCCCTCAAAATCAAGAAATATTTAGAGTGGTTGGTTTTGAAATGAAAGCCCTTGTATATGATCTGTGCTGGGTAAAATTACACACCTTATAACTTTCCTTTCTTGGTATAAAGAACTCGCACTTTCTTGTCTCTCCTTTCTCTTTCGTGCTTTACTTATAGCTTTCGCTTCATCAAACGTGTTGTACACTGTTTGCGCTCTACCGCCAATAGGCAAATATATTTTCTTCACTTTGCAAATTTTGTGGTCAAGCTCTATCTTTGCCACAAATTTCTGTGGCCCTTCTTCCCTTGGTAAGGAACCTTTCATAATATACTAAAAGATTATTTTAAGTTTTTTTATCTATATTTGGGCAGAGTATACGATGTTCGAAAATAGTGGTACTTAACTTTAAGGACAAATTGGTAGACTCAAAATAAGACAAAAATATTATACAGGGTGTACCAAATTAAGTGCGCATCATTGCTAACTTTTTTATTATTGGAGATACAAAGTCGGTTAAATTAGCAAAGTAGTAGCATTTTTTCTGTTAATTAAAATGGTAAAAACAGAAAAATAATTGGACTTGACGTTTCTGAATAAATGAGGAAAATGTATTTTTTTTAAATGGCACACCCTGTATATTTTTTACCGAAACGTTTGCAAATCGTATACGGAATAAAAAAGTTCATATGCAATATTGGCCTAAAATTGAAAAAACATCAACACAGCCGTGGAAATAAAAAATGATTTGCCTTTGACGTTTTCATCGAGACTGCCATGAAAACAAAAACGAATTAACTAAAGTGTCCTCGTTTTGGGTAGCAATTATTGTTAACGAAGCCAAAATTTTCGTAGTTTTGCGTTTAGTTATCTAGTTTTTGCTATTAAATATTACAAAATGGCGTTCACGCATTTAGAACATTGCGATATTATGTTAAAAGCGTATCTTGGTTGCAGAAAAAATAGTGTACTAGCACTCGAGCAATACGGTCAAATGTATCCTGAACGTGAGCAACCAGACAGAAGATATTTTCTAAGGCTGTATAGAAAATTTAGAAGTAACGAAAGAGTTTTTATAAAGGCAAGGATTAAAAAACAGTTTATATTAAGTGAACAAGTAGAAGTAAATGTATTGGCATATTTTGAAGCGCACAAAAATAATTCAACTAGAGATTTGGTAAGAGACAGTGGTTTCAGTTTATTTAGAATTTGGAGGATTTTAAAAAAATATAAGTTTGTACCTTATAAGTATCGACCAGAGAAAACATTATTACCTGGTGACACTGAAAGAAGACTCATTTTTTGCCAATGGATACAAGATATGTGTAGGCAAAATCCTAACTTTTTACAGAAAATTTTATGGAGCGATGAAGCGAACTTTTCAAATAGGGGTATGTTTAATCGTAAAAACATGCACTATATATTGGTCTAGAACAAATTTGTTTATTGCTGTTCCCAGAAATCCGCAAGTAAGATTTAGCTCTCATAGGCAGCCAAATTCTTGGGCCAATTTTTTATGAAGGTACTCTGACCGGCAGGGGATACGTTAATATGTTGTCAGAATTACTAGAAGAATATTTAGATTATGTCTGTGAACTAAGAGGACCGTAACCAAATTTATTTTCAACAAGATGGAGCTCCTCCTCATCAGTTTCACGAAGTGAGAATATTGTTAGAAAGGCTTTACAGAGATAGGTGGATGGCAACAAATGGTCCGATACGTTGGCCCCCAAGGTCTCCTGATCTACAAAACGTGTATTAAAGAATGCCCGCAAATGTATTGAACAAAACGGTGATGTGTTTGAACATTTAATATAATTTTTTTTAATTTCTTCTGCTAAAAATAAAATCAAGAAAGTCAAGAAATTGAGAAAATATCATAATTTCCATTAAAAAAAGTATATTTGATAAAATGAGACTATTTGGGACACCCTGTATAATTAAATAAACTTAAATTTTAGACTTAATGCCTCTCTGTAACTCTGTTTTTGATAAATTTGAAGTTGAGTGGTTTAGATGCTATGGGAGAGTAAGCAGGGGCGGATCTACGGGGGGCGGGGCTTAGGGGGCACAAGCTTCCCCCCCCCCCCCCCATTGACAGGCTAACAACAACATAAAACAATAGGACGAGATTAAATGGAGTAGCTTTAGCCTACATCCATAAAACACAAGAAGTGAACATTGATGACGTTATTAATTTATTTTGCCTGATACGACCACGGAGGTTGTTAACGTCAGACTGGACAGCTTAGATTTTTAGTTTTTGTTCTGTTAATAAATATATATTTCGTTCCATAATAATTAATTACTCAAACCTAGCCTCAGGCGCGGATTCATTGTGCGCTAACCACGACATGTATTCTATATATTATTTCATAAGCTTTCCAGACAAATAAATATAAGAAAAGTTCTACTTCCATGCAAAAAATACCTTTAATTTGATAAGGGACTACCTACTAAAAACATATAATATCAAAACTATTTCTCGCGTATGGAACCGCTGAAGCTAAATATTAGAATAGTAGACAAAACAAAATTTGGGTGTGGTCAAAAAAAATGTTCGCCTGCGTCGCTATTTTTGCGCATATGACACTCCTTGACTCCCCCATTTAATTTATGGATGTGAGCCTGCTAGCCCCCCCCCCCCCCATTTCAAAATCCTGAATCCGCCCCTGAGTGAGTCACCCTGTATAGGTAACGAAAAAATACTTTAATTCCGAATATTACAGGTAATTTTTTAAATTTGAATATTAAGTATGAAGTCTGCACCCTTGCAAGCGTATTCAGTAGCGTTACCAATAATTATTAATTTTGTATCGATTTATCGACTAGTCCACGGTAAGCCATGTCGTCGATTAATATTCGGTATCTACAGCGAAACCGATCTCCGAAATCTAAAAAGTCATCTTTTGTGATCGCAGTATAAAAATGCGTCGATAAACGGCGGTTACTGTCGACCGTTTCCGCTACTGCATTTACTTGCAAATGTACTGGTTAAGTGATTATTATTATTATCTATAAATAGTAAACATACTTACCTAAAATAAAAAATTTAAACAGTTTGTTTATATATCTGTATCCTAAACTAGTTAATGTTTGCTCGTGGTAACTTTTGTAAGTACTGTTAACAAAACAACGAACAATATACAAGCTAATTTAAAAAAGTATTTATAGGTGATAAGTTGCTAAAAGTAATCATAATACTGCATTAAAAAAGATAGTACATGAAGCAAACGTATTATTATTGCACGTCTAGCACTTAACATGCTGAGATCACAAGTAAAGTTAATAAACATTTAGAATCTAAATTGGAAATTTAAAAATAGAATTTGAAAAACATCGCAAATCACTCAATTTTACAGCTTTCGGTTTTTTTCCGGATTTAATAGAGGTATGTTTGTTTTACCAACCAAGAAATTAGTATCTACCTTACATCGAATTGTACACTTTCGATAGTTAAAATAACGCGTTAAAGGCAATACGGATTAATCTCAGGCCATTTGGTTTCAACCACTTAATACACACAATATTCCCAGCCAAAACTGAGCTTAAAGGGTTACCCATTATTAAACCTTCTTTACTTGTGTATTATAGTATGTATAGTGAAATCTTGTTTGGTACACTCGCATTTCGTACACTTCAAAAATTTACCTGAAATATTCTCGTTTGGTACACCGAATGAATTAATCCATTTTCGGCTTCTCGTTTTGTACAGTGACCATTGTGATGGCCATAAGGGTGTTGGTACCAGGTAGTAGGTATCTTTATAGGTAGGCACTTTCATAATAATTATTTAATATTGGTATAAAAAGAATTTAAAAATATTAGATGTTCTTACTAACGTAAATTTCGTTGTCATTAACAGATTATTGCCACAAAATATAATTACAATAAATTCTCAGAAAATTTTCAATCAGAACAGGAAGTTGCCCAGGGATCAGCATTGTCTCCTTTACTATACAATTCTACTGCTCCGACCTCAAACCTGAGGAATACATAAACTCATACATACTACAATTTGCTAACGATACAGCACTGATATCTCATGGATTATTTACCTCATCCATTATAAAAGCGGGTTGATTTTCACCTGATTATTCAGCGATAATCTCCCGCTCTCCGGTGAAAATCACCCTTGTCAAAAGTGAAAATCTCACCCGTCAGAAATCCAGCGATAATCTCCCGCTCTCCGGTGAAAATCACCCTTGTCAAAAGTGAAAATCTCACCCGTCAGAAATCGTTAGTTTTTTATTTGGTAAATAATCTTCAAAATACATTTCGGGATTGGGAAATAATCAGAAAATCATTCTCAGATTTTTTGCCATTATAAAATCGCTCTCGGGCAAGCCCTCGAGCGATTTCCACGGCAAAAAATCTTCGGAATGATTTTCGATAATTTCCCTATCCCTTAATATATTACTACAGAATATTCCACTCACGTATAAAAAATCCCATAAGGACAGTGGTATTTTCGAAAACTTACAGCGGATATACAAAATCGAAAACACCAAAACGAAAATACCACTTGTCAGTGTCACTTTGTTGACAAAGTTCTATTTATTATTTCAAAGTTGACAAAATGAATGTTTTTGGATTCGTGAAATACCTATTCCTTTAAATACCATGCGTGCTTTAAAACTAACCGGATAATTTTTCACTGATACGTGTTTTCTTTACAAATTTTAAATTAAAATAAATAAAATTAAAGAAAACACGCATTCTTAAAAAATTATCGGTAATTTTAAAGCACTCGTGGTATTACACCCGAAAATCAATCACAGGAGCAGTAATAACGTTGCAACGACAGGTCGACCATATCCTTGGCTGGTTTAAAAAATGGAGACTAATGGTAAACCCAATCAAATCACAGTTCCTAATTTTCAACCATACACCATCTGCAATGTCACCACAACTACTACTAGACAATGTAAATATCCAACCAATATTAACAACGAAATACCTAGGAATGATCTTGGACTCAAAACTTAATTTGAACCAACATACAGCAAATGCCAAAAAGAAAGTAATATCCAGAGCCAAGCACTTCCGCTCTCTTACTTTTAAAAACCAAGGTATTTCAACATCCAAAGCTGTCCAAATCTATAAAACAATATGCAGACCAGTTATAGAGTACGGTTCCATTTTACTTACAAATGCAAGGCAGCCACCATGGAAGAAATTATCAACTGGAGAAACAATTGCATTAAGAAGTTTGACCAAAATCAGACATCCAAACAATCCAATGCACAATCCATCAAACAATTATCTATACACGAACAGAGAAGTTGCACAAAGATATAAATATCCAGAGACAACGCTTTGGGAATGGTTTCTAGCAAACAGGCCTCAAATATAAAGAAACAAACTACCGACTTACTTGTTTTATCTATTTTAAAAATATATCAACAGTTTAATCATTTATATAAGTTTACTTAATTTTTTATTTTTTTTTTGTCTATAATATATTATATATTTGTTATCCTACTTACAGAATTAAAACATAGGCTAAGATGTATTGTAAATATGATAGGCTGAAGGACCACGGTCAATGGCCTTTTGGGAAACCAATAAAGTACTTGTAAATAAATAAAAATATAATTATTATTGAGGGGGACTGGAATTTACAGGTGCCAGGTACTAACTTTAGTAATTACGGAACAAAACCGATATTTTTCATCATGGATATTCAAGTAATTGAAACAAAAAGAGGGAAACCAGCCATTTTGCATTCAGGACATCGTTATACAATGAAACGTGACAACCTGCAAGGACTACAAGTACATCCAAACAAAATCAAGCCACACATGTGTTCCTGACATAGCGAAAAATGAAGTTGAGTTATGCTTGCAACAGGTCAAGAAACGTCCTCAAGAAGAACTGCTTCCAATATCACAGATCTACAGGCAAGAAACAATGGTTGCAAAAGACGCTGGGCTCGATTTTGTAGTTAATATACCTGAATTTTCCTGCGTTAAAGATCGATTCTACAGAGAACGGCAGATGGCATACATACAGCTGGTGATACATCATGCATTTGAAAGCTAATATCTCAATTCTGTCAAGCTATTTTAAAACGGCGACTGTTAAAAGTTTTGAAAAAATCCCTATTTAAATAAGCGGAAATGATAAATCATTGATGTTTTTTTTTACCTTTCAAGGTAAGAAATCTTCATTGTTTCACGTTGTGACATTGTGACTTGTGGTTTATTTGTTATTTATTTTGTCAAAAAAAATAAAAATGTAACGAAGCAAAACAAAACACAATAAGAAGGTGGTTTAACGTGGCAAATGCTGGAAATGTCCTCCACCCTCTACTTGGCATGCTCCCAGACGATGGTAAAATCCGTCGACGGAATTTCGAATGGCTTCAGCCGGTATGCTATGTGTCTCCAATCTAATTTTGTTTTTGAAATCTTCAATATTATTTGGCCTATTTTGGTAAACTTTTTCTTTTAAATATCCCCAAAGAAAATAGTCTAGAGACGTTAAGTCTGGGGACCTCGGCGGCCATTCAATTGTACCACGTCGTCTAATCCAGCGACCTGGTAATATCTGATCTTGCTAAAACCAAATTGTTTTATTAGGTATATTATCTGGATCTACTTCATTGGGAAAAATTACAGCTAGAGCAGGCCTCAACTCGAAGGTTAAGAAATTCAGGTACCGTTCAGTTGTGAGGTTTCCTTCCAAAAAGAATGGCCCTAAAATTCGGTTATTAATGATACCTGCCGATACATTTACTTTCTGGGGCCGCTGAGTATGCGCTTCAAATATCCATCGTGAATTTTCTTGACTCCAGAAACGATAATTATGTCTGTTAACCACCCCGTTTAATTAGAAAGTAGCTTCATCCGAAAATAATATGTGCTGTGGAAACCTATTATTCTCGTCACACCGTCTCATCTTCTTCGCAAAATTGCAAACGCCTATCATAGTCATCTTCTAAAAGCTCTTGGACAAGACAAACTTTATAAGGGTGGTATTTTTCTGCTTTCAAAAATCTTCCAATAGTACCTCTAGATGCTAGATGTATCATGATTTTGAGCCAATGAAACTGTTGAAACATGCGGATTATCCTGCAGAGGTAATGCAATATCCAATTTTTCATCGTCGCCTAAAACACGTGGCCGTCCATTCCTAGACAAGTCCTTTACTGTGCCATGTTCATCAAATTTGTGGAATGTTTTACTAACAGTGCCCTGTAAAATTTTATTTTCCGGATATTTAGCATTAAATAAAGTGCACACTTCACTTTGACTTTCTTATTTTATCCCCACATCCTAACAATATCAATACGCTGCCTTTACGACAAAACCATTTTTGTTTAGAAAATTGTAAAATAATACACACAACCAAACTTATATGGAATCACTCAGGATTTGTGACTAAAATATTTTGTAGGGAAAAAACTTGGTACGCTTGTCGAAGATAAAGGTTTTTGCTGTAAAAATAAACATGATAACAAAAAATAAACGACTGCATATTATAATAATCTTTTAAATTTTGTATTCAGTAGTAAAATCACTTTAATCCGGTAATTTTGTTTCGGTCCAAAGAAGATAATAATGCCTTATGTTGGACTAACAGATGTGCAGAGAGGAAAAATTGTTGCTCTCGTTGAACAAGGAATGCCCCAAAGAGACGTAGCAGAGGTGGTAGGCGTTACCCAGGGTCTTGTATCAAAAACGTATGCAAGATATCTGGAATTAGGAACTCTCAAGAATAGGCCTAGACAAAGTCGTCCAAGAGTTACAACTGAACAACAGGACCGCTTTGTGTGCCAAATTGCTAGAAGAAATCCAAATGTTTCTCATCCAGAGCTGAAAAGACAACTTCTGGAAGCTACAGGTGTAAATGTTTCAGTTGAAACTATACGAAAAAGACTTCGTGCTCGAGGGTTGTACAGCAGGAGGCAGTTACGGGTTCCAGAGTTGTCCAGGCAAAACAAAACTGACCGGCTAAATTGGTGCCTTCAACATCAAAACTGGACAATTAATAATTGGCAAAATGTTCTCTTTTCAGATGAGAGCAGAATTGGCCTTAGGTCAGATGATCGTCGAATTCGGGTTCTCAGAGCTCCAGGAAGACAAGCTAGACTCCAGGCTGCCAGATCTATCCCAAAATATAAAGGAGGAACCGTAATGTTTTGGGGAGGTATTATGATGGGAGCAAAAACTCCTTTACTACCACTCGAACAAACTTTAACCGGTCGGAGGTATGTTGATTTGGTGTTAGAGCCGGTAGTTAGGCCTTGGCGAGGTGCAGTTGGGGATAATTTTATCTTTATGCAAGATAATGCATCTCCTCATACTAGCAGAGTGGCTCGAGAATTTCTGGAAACGGAAGGTGTCACAATTTTAGACTGGCCTGCATGTTCACCGGACTTAAATCCAATTAAAAACTTGTGGGACCAGCTCAAAAGAAGGATTAGAGCTCGTCGGGACAATCCAGGAAATATCGGACAGCTCATTCAAGCAGCGTTAGGAGAATGGGAAAACATACCACAAGAAAATGTTGCCAATTTAATCAGAAGCGTGCCAGCGCGAATTAAAGCTTGCATAAGGGCTAGAGGTGGCAATACGGATTATTAAAATTAATAATTTTATATTTTTTATCGTTTTTTACTGGTTAATTTTACTATTATTAATTTTCAGAAACCTAAAAAAAAACACTTTATGTTTCTTTTGTCAATTATAATTAATTCTTTAATTCGTATGTGAAAATTTTTTGATTAAAATATTGGGTAAAGAATGACTTTTATTTCTAAATAAACAATTTTCATATATTCCATACATAATAAAAAATATTAGGTGATTCCATATAAGTTTGGTTGTGTGTACTTCGGAAATACCTAAATTAATTTTACAAGTTACAATGTCACATAAATGTCAGAACGTGAAATAATGAAGATTTCTTACCTTGAAAGGTAAAAAAAACATCAATGATTTATCATTTCCGCTTATTTAAATAGGGATCTTCTTAAAACTTTTAACAGTCGCCATTTTGAAATAGCTTGACAGAATCGCGTTAAAATTTATGAGCATACTATACGAGATATTAGCTTTCAAATGATGTATCACAAGCTGTATGTTTCTATTTAAAAAAAAAGATCGATGTCGTCATATCTTTGACAAATGTCTATGAAAAAAACAAACGAATAACGTCAAAATGTGAGCATATATAAAACTAAATTGACGTGTCCGAGCATTTTCCCCGAAAGTTACAGGTTAAGGCTATATTAATTTTATTCCGGACTTCTGGGCAGCCCTGTATGTATAATAAAACATAAAAAAATACAAATACAACCCTGTCCATAGGATTAATTTAATATAATAAAGTGATAGAAAGCAAAATAACAAAGCGTATATATTTTGAAATTACCTATGTTACCATGCAGGTAACCAGACCATCACAATGGTCGGTGTACGAAATGAGAAGACGAAAATAGGTTAATTTATTCAGTGTACGAAACAAGAATATTTCAGGTCAATTTTTGATTTGTACGAAACGCGAGTGTACGAAACAAGAATGAATCACTGTTATCAAATTCAAAATAATTTTGATCCAAGCAAACCGTGACTGAATCCAAGATATCTTGTTTATGTATACAATTGACATTATTTTTTATGAGAATTTCTTCAACTAAACTTAAAGCATCGGATGGGGGTATACTAGGAAATAAATTTTGTACGTCAAAAGATAGTAATTTTGCATTAGTCGAAAGTGTAACTTTACTTAATAACTCATAACTATTCTTTATACTAAATTCAGGTGAAAATTTACAATATCTTGTCACAAGATTAATTAATTTATTAGATAAGATGACTGTTGGTGCTGTTACGTAAGAAACGACTGGTCTAATAGGCATGTTATTTTTATGTAACCTAACCAGTGAATATAGTTTAGGAGTATGGGAATTCATTAATGTCATATTAAATTTTTCGCGATCAGTAAAAATACTTAGCTCTTTGATTACACTTTTGGCAAATTTTTGAAAAAGCTCCGTTGGATTAAAATTAATTCTTTCAAAATTACCTGAATTTAAAAAGTCAAATGTCTTATTAATATATTGATCTTTGTTCATTGCAATGAAAGCTTTGCCCTTATCGGCTCTAGTGAAAACTAAATCATGATTATTACTTTTCTTAACTATAGATCTAACTAACTGATAGTCTTTGGAGAAATGTCCGTTAGATATATCTATTTTTTGGTTAGTTGTTGTCTTTGATAATAAGTGTTTATCTATATCTGTTAAACGTGTTTTTATGGCAGCTAATTCACACTCGACTCCTAAGTATTCCCTGTTATTTTGATTATCTTCAACATGAAGCCACAGTGTTGACGAAACAATTGTTATGTTATATTAAATAAGTGGAAACTTAAACAAGTTTTGTTTATTTATTTTTTAATATTAATATAATAATTTAGAAGATAAATCACATGAAAAGGTAACATGCAGCTTCTATTAGGTGTAAGAAAACAGATGCCTAGTCAGTAAAGTGTGGAGTAACACAAATCTGGGGACCTTTTGAGATTCTATCTAGGTAATCAATGTAGTCTCAACTATAAAGCTGGATTTATAAACTCCAAGTTCGCATCGACGCTCGCGCTGGCGTTGGTGCTAGAAGTTAAACAAGTGAACTGTACTAGAGTGGTTTAAAAACTTCGCTGGCGTTCGCGCTGACGCCGGCTGACTTTCAACATATTGTAGCAAATTCGTAGCGGTGACGTCTAGCCAATAATGTTTTATTATTTGTTTCACGTGATTGTTGGCATCTGTCATCTTTTTGCTAAGTTTTATTACCGCATAACTACACCCAAGACATTAACCAACTTTTATAATTTACTAAATCCATTTTAATTGTCTAAATCCATCAAAAAAATAAAAAAAAATACTCTGTAAAAAACTGAAAAATTAGGTTATGTTTTTTATAAACATTGCGAATACGCACGTCTACGACGAACGCTGGTGTCAACGCTAGCGCCAACGCCAGCGCGAGTTTATAAATCCAGCTTTATGGTGTAAATCTCAGTGTCCAAAAACCTGCTGGTAAATTTGGTCGACTTGGATAGATTTTCAAAATAAATATTAATTAATCAAATAGGTACCAATTTTTAAAGCAAACTTTTAACCCCTTTTCTCTTAAATTTGCAAAAAAAAACTCCTAGGAATGCTAAAGCATCTTTAAATTATTCACAATTTTAAAGAAACACAAAACAAAACAAAATATCTTCACTCACCACATGCCACAAACAAACAACCCACGCCGCAACGGCACAACTTTATAAATTTATTATAAATTATTACCCATTAGGGTATTATCGTATTTTGTAATTCATATGACGTTCCAACTGTTCAACAGTTTACTGTCACTGGTCAATTTTAAGAATATTACAGGCCGATAGGGAAACCCCAAAAAAAATAGGGGAAACCCCGTACAATTATGAATACTGACAGAAACTCGTAGCGCCAATTTTAGAATTGCCTTGAGACTTGATACTTTAATACTACTACACCGTTCGGAGGTTCAGTAGAGATTTTATTTAGATGGCTTGATGTTTAAAATAAACATCGATGTTTTTTGCCCATCCCTAGTAGAAAACATAACAAATGTAATATCATAGGTATGATTAAAAATGAAACCAATAATCAAAGGTCATTCTAGAAATCTTCTCTAAATAACATTTTTATGTGTTTGCAAAGTATAGGAGCAATTCGTTCTTAGGTAGGTAATTTTCACATCTAATTTTTTTTTTTTACTATCCTATAGAATTTTTGGAATATGTGAATGTACCTAAGGAAGATAAAGCAAAACGTTTTATCGATATTGATTTCTTTCGTTAATACGAAGACTGTAAAGGTTTCCAATTTCATACACTTTCTAACACTTTGCATTAAATACCACCATCCTATCAACTCGTACTGGCGAAAATCTGTAATGCATTTTAAATTCAACCGCTGCGTCAGTCCAGTAGCGTCCCTAGCAAATTATTGAATGTTACCCTCTGAACCTGATATTAAAAAAAATGTTACCTAGTCTGCATACATGAATTTAATAACATCGACAGAGAGCTTGCAAAATAATAATAATACTTTTTGTTTGTTATGTTTTATGTTTTCCTACCACTTAAAGATTATTTTAAGGATTTAAACAAGTAGGAGCCATTACCCAGTCTGCTGCATACATAAATGTAATAATAACGACAGAGAGCTTGCAAAATATAAATAATCCTTTTGTTTGTTATGTTTTATTTTTTCTTCCCACTTAACGATTATTTTGAAGCTTTAAACCAGTATCATCCGCCATTGTAAAACAAATTGTTAAAATATTCATTTGAACATTGAAAGGAACAGGCGACTGAGGTATATAGGTATATCTCGCCGCCATCTTGGAGGGTATTGTCGTGAAAGTCGTGTTTTAGTTGGCAATGTATTTACAATTTAAATTTCAGAAAGGATAATTTTAGAAGGTTACTGTTAGTCCTACTTATATGTATGTATCATGCTGCCAAAAAACGCTAATTATTTGTAGTTATAAATAATCCTGTCTAAGGATTGCACCTGTTAACATGAAACCAATATATTTTTGAATCTTTTTTTTGGCACAGATGCATATTATTGCTAATATTAACCAATCTTGGCTTGCAAGTATGGTCAATGTACCTACTCTGCTATAATTGGCAAATGAAGAAAGAGAATCCATTTCGACACGCAACTCTTAACAAGAAACGCACAGTTCGAGAAGTAAAATATTTATATTATATTGTTCCAAGTTGTAACACTATACAGTGCGTCGGGCTTTCATAGCTCCTAAACGAATTAACTTAGAAATTTCATTCATATGCGGGCTTATACTGTATCATAGAGTGTATTTCAGGAAAGTATTTTTGCATATACAGGGTTGTCCAAAAAAGTCTGGTACTTAACATAATGTTGAATTTTTTTAAATGGTGTATTTTCTTGCATATTTTGGTTTGTATATAATTTTATGTAATTTGCTTTAAATTAAAAACTAAGATAAAGAAATTTAGCAGCTCTGAAGAAAAGCCAAAAAAAAATCTGAAAACATTTTTGGTAATCACGGCATTGCACAGAAATAATGACAAGGAGTCCAGAGATACGATGAATTGAAGAAATTTCATTGATTTTATACAGGGTGTTCTAAAGAAGGTTTCAAAAAAGAGTAATTAAAAACTCATTTTTCTCAAATTTTTCAAATGAAACACCCTGTATATTTTTAACTAATGTAACGTAGAATTCATAAACAAATATTTTTTGCAATACAAACATGTAGGTTATTTCCAGCCGTTTACGAAATAATTACAAATTTCGTAAATTCTGTTGTGTAAAAATGTAAAAAGAATGTTTATTTTATCAATTAAACATATTATATGCCTAAACTAATATTATAAACTACAATAAATGTTCAAAATGTCTTCCATTTTGATATGTGCATAGATTAATACGCTCTTGAAAAGATCTATTTACTTTCCTTAACATTTCTGTTCAAATAACAGCAAAATAATGTATTAGTAAAGGTTACACATAAAAATCTTGGTAGGCTTTGAAATACGATAGAGATTCCATTTTTAGTAGAATTTGACAAGTTTAATTAATTCAAAAAAGTTGTCATTTCAGGCTAATAGTACTTAGCGCTTAAGTATAAGATATTAAAATGAATTTTAGTAAAGAGGGGTTAGTTGATATGATTTTTGCATTCGGCGAGAGCGAAAAAAATTGCTAAAGTTAGCAAGTAGAGTTTACGCGTCACGTTATCCAGAGAGAAAGCATCCTGACGAAAAAAGTTTTAAAAGATTATTATTAAGATTTGTTGAAACTGGAAATGTCGTGTACACAAAAGAAGAAAGAACAAACTCTGTCACCAACGAGGAAAAATAATTAGAAGTATTATTAACAGTTACTGAAGATCCACACATAAGCCAAAATAAAATAGGGAAAGCAGTAGATATTAGCGAAAGATCTGTACAACGAACTTTAAAAAAGCATCGTTTTCATGCCTACCACATTCAATTCCATCAAGTTCTTAGCGATGGAGATTTTCAAAATCGACTCGAATTCTGTGCCTGGACAGGAATGAAATTTCAAGAAGATCCTATTTTTTTCAATTATGTTTTATTCTCTGATGAGGCTACATTTCATAACACCGGTTGTGTAAATAGGCATAACTTTCACTATTATTCCACAGAAAATCCGCGATATATGAGACAAATCGATCGGTATTTGAATGTGTGGGGCGGAATTATTGGTGATACTGTAATAGGTCCATATTTTTTGAATGGTCATTTTAATGGGCCCATGTACTTAAATTTTTTACGAAATGATTTACCAGGTTTACTGGCAGACGTTGCTCCATTTATATTAGAAATAGGATGTGGTTTCAGCAAGACGGAGCTCCGGCGCATTTTTCACGGGATGTAAGAAATTACCTTGATGATACCTTTCGCAACCAATGGATCGGTAGAAACGGACCTACACACTGGCCTGCTAGATCGCCGGTTCTAACAAAGATTGACTTTTTTTATGGGGACATGTAAAGTAAATTGTTTGTAATAATCCGCCGACAACTGCCATTAATATGCAGCAAATAATTAGAGACGTGTTTGGTAGTATACCACCTGAACTGTTAAGGGAAGTAAATAGATCTTTTCAAGAGCGTATTAATTTATGCACAAATCAAAATGGAAGATATTTTGAACATTTATTGTAGTTTTTAATATTAGTTTAGGCATATAATATGTTTAATTGATAAAATAAACGTTCTTTTTACATTTTTACACAACAGAATTTATGAAATTTGCAATTATTTCGTAAACGGCTGGAAATAACCTACATGTTTGAATTGCAAAAAATATTTGTTTATGACTTCTACGTTACATTAGCTAAAAATATACAGGGTGTTCCATTTGAATAATTTGAGAAAAATGAGTTTTTAATGACTAATTTTTGAAACCTTATTTAGAACACCCTGTATAACATTGATGAAAACTCTTCAATTCATCGTATCCTGGCGCATTTTTTTTTATACTTCTCGTTACGCCCAATAAAAGTAGTATTTTTAACTCTTATTCTAAAAACCAATAATTAATAATTGAGCATAATTTCGTTAAAACTTCAACAAACTGTAAAGTACTGTAAACGAAAAAGCTCAAGTACTTAATTTTCTTTTTGGATCAAAATGAATGCCCAAACTGAAATAAGTAATAAATTTACTTTTTTAAATATCAACAAATAATCAAACAAAATAAATTTACTAAGTTTTCTTAAAAAATGCTGAAAAGAATCACCGCGTTCTTCAATTAATTTGTTTGTATTTGAACGGGTATTAAGGTGCCTTCAGGTAAAGGGAAGAGACTAATAATCGTCCATATTGGAAGCGAAGAGGGATTTTTAAAAGAAGGTTTGCTAACCTTTCAGTCGTTCAATACGGGAGATTACCACGAGGACATGAATTCGAATGTTTTTGAGGACTATTCTGATGAAATGATAAAATATCTTTCAGCTGATTCAGTAGTGGTTATGGATAACGCAAGCTATCATTCACGACGCACAGAGAAGACTCCAACTTCATCTTGGAGAAAACAAGAAATTATCGATTGGTTAACCACCAAAAGCATTGAATTTGAAGATAATTTGATAAAGAAACTATTAGCTATAGCAAATTTACACAAACATCGTTTTATGAAATATGCCGTGGATGATATAGCAGAAAAACATAGTGTAACTGTGCTGCGCACACCGCCATATCATTGCGAACTAAATCCTGTAGAACTTATATGGGCGCAAGTGAAAGGACTTGTAGCAAGACACAACACGACATTCAAAATGAAAGACGTTAAGCTACTGTTTGATCAAGCCATTAAGGAAGTGACATCAAAGAACTGGCGAAAAGCAGTCCATCATGTCATAAAAGAAGAGGAGAAAATGTGGGATCTTGACCACCTGACCTGATCGATCGGACCGTCGACCCGTTAATTATAACGTCAAGAGGAGATGACAGTTCCTCAGATGACGAAGAATATTATGATTTATTATAACTTAATTTCTGTATAATGTATTTGTTGTATTTTTTATTTTTTTTATAATGTTTAATAAAAAATAAGTGTACCTAATACGATGTACATAATGCCTAAATTTTATTCTGTTAAAATAAAATTCTTTCCTTTCTACGAGTATAATTAATTTATTATAATTTTTACGAGTATAATTAAATTTCTGTATAATGTATTTTTTTGTAAATGTTTAATAAAAAATAAGTGTAGCTAATACTGTGTACATAATGCCTAATTTTTATTCTGTTAAAATAAAATTCTTTCCTTTTTACGAATATCCTATCGGCACGCCTTTGTCACACCATTTTCAGTGTTTGTGAATGGATAACAATAGGCAAAACCCATAAATTGACCCAAACCCGGGTGGTACTACCAAATCAATGCCAAATTATGAAAGTGGCTTAAATATTCGTTGGGTCACTCTGTACTCCCTTTGCATACCTAATGAGCTTTTATTACTCTACACCTTTCTAAAATAGACTATAAATGATAACATTTTTTAGAGAATCTGGTGGTGTAAAGTCTGCTATTTGCCACTGTATTTGGAGAAAAACCTTTTTTTTTTTAAAATGATATTATCTACTCACCTCTATGTTACTATGTGACGATGAAGATAAATGATCTTAATGAATTCCTAAAGTAGATACTAGTTTAACGAATAACACTAATAAATGAGGTTGACAAAATCTACTATGCGAATTGAATTCAAGGATTCATATCTCTATCACGACACATTATACAAACTACGGCTGCTTTAGGAAATGTGTAGTCACCAGCCGCAATTTTAGCATGTGGCTTTTTAAACCACTTGTCGCAACTTTGAAGCCTTTAAGTTGCGGAGCTGCTTTAAAAACCTGAAAAAAAAAAGAAAATTAGTATTAAATTTTGTAAAATACGCTTTATTTGCATATCAAACTAAAATAAACAGGTATTCCCCTAGTTTAATTTAAATTAAAAATTTTTTTTTCGATTTTGCTGCTATTTTCGAAATAATGTCGATTCTTGCAAATCACTGCTCAAGTCACCATTTTAATTTCTTTATTTATTAATAAATAGTTGATTAGCTAATTTCTCCTAACAATAGTAGCCCGTGAACAGGAATTACTGAACAAATGGATAGGCAATGGTGGAAGTCACCACCTCCGATTTACTTCCTCCCTCTTCGAAACAGCCGAACTGGAAGTACTCCCAGACAAACAGTTCGGCTTTCGCGAAAATCTAAAAACCGAACTCCAAGCCCTTACACTCACCGAGTACATAACCAAGGGATTCAACTGGAATCAGTACGTCGGTATGATCCTCTTCGACATTGAAAAAGCCTTTGACACCATAGACATCCTAACTATTAGACCGAACAATAACAAATAAACGTGTTGTCATCATTGTATTCCAGGGTAAAGTAAATCAACATTCAAGCTGCTCCCCTCCACTTGGTTTGCCAGACTTACGCCACAGAAAACGTAGTTTTCTGGGCTTACTCTGTTAAAAGTATTAACTTCTATGATTTACTAGAATAACATGATGGGAAATATATAACATTGCCTTAAATCTTGTAAAAAACCTGTAGTATGGCAACGCAGCAAATAAGAATCCGCCCAGATCCCATCGTTTTCGTGGCCATCCTCATCGACTCGGCAATACTCGGCATAGCGGATGTTCCATTTCATTTGTGACAGCGTTTTTCTGTGGGCTTTCCTGGAGTTTTGTCAACCTAACCTTTATTGTTCTGTGGTTTTGTCGCATGCATATGTAAAGGCAGCGTAATCCCCACTCTCGACCCCACCTAGCTCCTCACAGCGTCTCGCCACCAAACGATTTTGGCATCACAATTTTATAGCATTTATGAATGACTTGTCGGATCTATAGTTACGATGCCTATGTTTGACACCATCTGGTACCATGGGCTCTTTCACAAGATGACAGCCCTTGGTTATCCCTCCAATCTCGTCCGTCTAATACAATCCTACTTAAGCTGGCGCAAAATTCGCGTCCGCATAGGCCACTCTCTCTCAACCCCAGCGGCGTAGCCAGCATTTTGGGGCGGGGGGCGAACTGTCGAAGGGGCGCAGATTGTGGAGTTAAAGCGCCGCAGACAAAAAAATTTTGGGACCACGCCCAAATTTCGTAGGAATTCACCCTCTTTATGCTCCCTAGGAAACGGGGGTCTGGCCCCAAACGAAGTAAAAATTCGCTATATAAAAAAATTATTATAATGTGGTGGGATGCTCTCCAAACCGGTTTTATTAAGTATATTCCCATCGCTCTTCTTTACTAAAAATAAAATAAGACCAATCTTGTTTTTTAAGAATTATTATGTAAGTTGTAAAGGGGCGCCAGGCCAAGGGGGGCGGGGGCGATCGCGATACGCCACTGCTCAACCCCCCGAACTCTAGAACCCGGCGTTCCTCAAGGCGCAGTCCTTTCCCCACATCTCTTTAACATTTACATGCACGACATTTCCAAAGCCCCCGACAACACCCTAGCCCTCTATGCTCATAATACCGCTTTCATCGTAAGGTCACCGAGTCCACGCATAGTCACGCGAAAACTGCAAGAAGCAACAAACGAATTTTCCAGTTACTGTGTAAACTGGAAACTTCGTCTAATCCCCGATAAGACCCAAACCATTCAGTCAGTTTGCTCGTAGAAGGCAGGCACCCTTCGACGTGATCAGTCTGGATGGACTCGACGTCCTCTGGCGCGACACAGTAAAATACCTCGGTATCACCCTCGACAAAACCCTCCACTGACGCCTTCATATTCAGAACACCGCCAACAAAGCCAGGCTCTTCTATAGCCAATTATACTCACTGCTCAATCGACGCAGCGCCCTCAGCCATAAACTCCTCCTCCTTAACTCAATCATCCGCCCCACCCTCACATACGGTTCAGCAGCTTGGGGATACGCAGCCCCAACCAACCTTAACCGTCTCCAATCCCTTGAAAATCGTTATATTCGCGTCAGATATCAAACATACCCCCCTTACCCAATACCTCCGTGAAAGAGGAACTAACATCCTCACCGCCACCCTCACTCACACAAACGTCTCCGACACCAACTCCTTTAGGATAGTTCAGGTTAGTTAGCCACACACACCACCCCTTCTCCAGTGCCCCCCGAGATAATTTTCCCAAAACATTCTAAAAACCCACATACCCGACTCCATGTGAACAGCGGAGTTTGATGTTAATGGTGAGACCGCAGGGGGTGAGGCAGGCAAGCATAGGGGGAGTAAGCGGAGATCAGAGCTCGTAATAGTTCTGGCCCCCGAAAACTCCTTCAAGGTGGGTTCACCTTACTTTAAGAGAGATTCACTTTAGTTCCAATTGGTTTTCCGACTAGTGAATTTTGTTATACTAGTGTTTGGTTTACCGGCGCGTGATATTTTTTGTTGTATTAGTGGAATGTGACGTTCATGGGCTTGTGCTGGGAGTGGGGCATCTTGTTGTGTCACTTTCAGAAGAAGCAGAGTAGAGTTAAAGAGCAAATTTGCAACTTGAAATGTACAAACCCTCTGAGCTGAAGGAAAACTTTATCTAATAATTTGAAAACTGATTGTATATTACCAACATAAAATATACATTGAAGAAGCAGCAATGTATTGCCCGAGAGATCTAAGAAACGCACTTGAACATGGGTAGCCATGAACAACAGGCCTGTCAGTGTTCCGAAAATGCTTTGAAAATTCCATGCAGATTTTATTAACAGTGTGTAAAGCTTTTGGTGATTGGCGCCAAAGCAATAGGGAAGGCGGGTTCACAAGATGTTTGTACCAAATACCTTTATCAAAATAATTAAAGTCCTTGCAATACCTACATTAAATTGGGTGTAAGAACTTTAAGAATATTAAATTATTTCCTTCGCACCTTTTGGTACATTGACATCTATTATTATGTGTAAGTAATTCTCTCTCTATTTGGCATTGATTGCATGACATTTAAGGTACCTAGTTATAATTAATCCAACCTAATTAAATTTAGTCGCTACTAGGGTTAAGCTGGAAGCGTAAGTATGTTAACCTATTGATAAATACAATAATAGAATTTTCAATAATATGCGGATTTATTATCGCATTGTAAATATTAAATTAATATTTGGCACGTATATATGTTAAATAATATAGTATATTTATTTGTAATATTGAACAGTTAAATCAAATCAAACAGACAAACATATTTTAATATACATACTTTCTTTGCCAATTTAAAATTTAAACGCTTACGTTTCTAAATTCGAATTGTCAAAACAAGTTGTTTTTCTTGACGAAACATGGGTATTTGCAAACGGAACTTCAACAAAAACGTCTTGGCAGGATGACTCAAAGCATTGTTATTAAAGTACCCGTGCAAGTAATGGAAAAAGGTATATTATATTACATGCTGGTAATGAAGAAGGTTTTGTTTTAAATGCCAGTTTGATATTTTCATCAACAAAAAAAAATGATGATTATCACGTCAATATGGATGCTGAAATTTTTGAGCATTGGTTCGAGGAAAAACTTTTAAAAAGTTTAGAAAAACCTTCCTTAATTATTTTAGACAATGCCTCTTACTATACGAGACTCGAAGAGAAATTCCCTACAAGCAGCTGGAAAAAGGAAGAAATAAAAGAGTGGTTGTCAAAGAAAAACATAAACCATGAAAATTTATATTTAAAAAGTGAACTTTTAAGCAAGTGTAAAGAGCAGTCATTTAAAAAAAAGTATGTTGTTGACGAATTAGCCCTCAAATATGGACATCAAGTTTTGAGATTGCCGCCCTACCATTGTCATTACAACGCAATTGAATTGGTATGGGGTATTAGCAAGAACTATTATGACAAACATGCCTGTAAAAATATCGGTAAGCATAGCGTTATAAAGTTATGGGAGGAGGCGCTTAGCCAAGCGGGCAAAGAAGAATGACGGAAATGCATTGAACACACAGAAAAAATTATTTTTGAATCTTATGCGACAGAACAGGTTATAGACGAAGTAAGACCGTTAATTATTACGAATGATGATGATGATGACGATGATGTTGATTCTGATGAGTCTGAAAGCATGGGTGAAATTTTAAATGCAGAGGAAGACTACTCTTAGTAGTACCTATCTACAAGTAGGTACGTTCTGTCGCAAGACTACAAAATCGGTTCTTTTTAGAACCAAAACTTTATAAAAAAGAATTCGTAAAACTAATTTGTCTGAATACTACAAAAGCTAAAAAATTATTATTTTTCTTTACCTAAACTAATTTTTTATTTACTTTAAATTATTTTATTTAGAAAATGTAATTGATCAACATCCAAAATTACCTTCAATATAATTTATTGTTTGAGAGCCACCGACATAATGCTCAAGAGGTTTTATGGCTTAGCGGACTTCTTAAAACGCACAGACTTTAAGCTCCCCACATTTCTACCTGCATCACATGCACACAATAATCATTAAAGACAGGGTGTTTCATTAATGTTGTAAAATAATTCAGAATAAGTTTCCCTGCTTAAAAATACGAAAAAAAGTTCGTATAAACCTATGTCCGGAAATGCTTCTTTTCGGAGATACAGGGTGCTACAAATTTTAAGCGGAACAAAAAGTATGTACACCATTGCCGTTTTCTGTTTTGATAGCACTTTAATGTAGGCAGTTTAATGGCTAATGTGAAGTACCTTCTGAGAATTTTTGGATTTCGGCTTTTTTTAGGAGATAAATGCAATTTTATCAAACCCTGATATGGGCATATACAGAGTGGCAAAAAAGTCGCGCATAATGCCTGTAACTTTTGAATTACCTCGTATACGAAAAAGTGACCTTTATGAAAGTTGTTTAGTAAATTATTCCCCACATTTCTACCTGCATGGATTTTTTCTGTCATTTCTGGTTTGGTTGCCATAGAGACCAACTTACTTTTTCTAAATGGAATACCCTGCATATGATTGCATATTTCGATTTTACTGGTCTGAATTTTTTGTATTTGAAATTTTCATTTTCATTTCTGCAAGCGTTTCGGAGATAATGACAGCTCAAAAATGAAAAACTTCCTAATTATAATTATTCCTACCTAATACCCACCAGTTGAGTTAAGGGGTTTTCATGCAGCGACCTAAGAGGTGTCAATTTTGAGTTTCTGTTTAATTTTCTGTTGTCTGATTTCTAATTTGTTTACACTGTGGTTAAACTGAATGAGAAACAACGAGTTGAAATTTTAATAATGAGCGGTTACGGAAATATAAAGAGATCGCAAGATCAGGTTTGTCAACTTTTCAATGAATAATATTGAAATAGGTCTCCAATAAATCAGTCAACGGTGTGTCGAGTGGTAAAGAAATTTCGAGAAACAGGCAGTGTTAGGGAAGCCGCTAGATCAGGTCGACCTAAAACAGCAACCGGGGGAGACAAAGCTTTGGATATCATGTTCTCAACATATGAAAATCCAACACAATCATCCAGGCCAATGGCAATGGATTTTAATGTGTCTCATCACATCAGTCAGTGAAAAATTCGTTTAAGCAAGAGAAGTTGCATCCCTATAAGATAAAGTTGGTGCACGAGTTAAACGAGGACGATTTTGATAAAAGAGCTGAATTTTATGAGCTGATGATGGAAAGATGCAATAACGATAATTACTTCGCAACAAATATCATTTTCTGGGATAAAGCTACTTTTCATTTAAATGGCATTGTTAATAGACACAATTATCGATATTGGTCAGCTGAGAATACTCACTGGTTCCAGGAAGGTCATACTCAGAGGCACGAAAAAGTTAATGTTTGGGCGGGCGTAGTTGGTTTTACCGAGTGTAAATAATGGCATAAACGAACAGGTATGGTTCTAGCAATATAGAGCACCAGGACGTTGGATAGGCAGAAGAGGTGCTATTGACTGGCCAGCGCGTTCCCCGGACTTAACTCTGCTCGACTTCTTTTTGTGGGGACACTTAAAGAGCAAAGTCTACGTTAACCGTCCAAAAGACTTATAATCCTTAAAAGCCAGAATTAGTGCTGAAATTCGGGCCATTCCAGAGGACATCCTCTTAAACGTTGTAGACGGGTTCAGGGATCGACTGGCGCTCTGCTTAGCAGAAAATGGTGGTCATTTCGAACACCTGATCCACTAAAAAGGTTTCACTTGTTTATTATTCCGATGTTAAGTATTTCAATTTTCTAGGCTATTTATTTTGTTATTATAAAGTTTGTTACAGTTTTAAATAAATAAAAATTTGAAATACAAAAGATTCCCAATTTTCCCAGTAGAATCCAAATATGCAATTATATGCAGGGTGTTCCCTTTAAAAAAAGTAAGTTAGTCTGTATGGCAACCAAACCAGAAATGACAGAAAAAATGCATGCAGGTGGAAATGTGGGGAATAATTTACTGAACAACTATCATAAAGGTTACTTTTTCGTATACGATGTAATTCAAAAGTTACACGCATTACGCGCGCCCTTTTTGCTGCATAGTGAATATGCCGACATGCATCCAATTTATGGATAAGCACTTGCCAATGGTGTGGAGGCGAGAAGGATTTATTTTGATCATTTCCAATCGACCGTTTACCGCACCGAAGAACTTTTAAAAGGGTTGATTGTAGCTTAAGAGAAACAGGTAAAAGTCACTTGGAATAAGAATTAAAAGGCTAAAAGTAGACAATCTTTTGCTAATCCATTTTAGGAAGTTTTTTGCCGCATCGCTGTGGAGAAGGGCATCCAAGAAGAGCAAAAAACTCTCAGTTAGAGAAAGAAATTCTGAATGAGATTTCTAAAATCCCGCTAATAAGTTCATGCGACAAAGTAGGTTGTTCATGAGACCCTTCGAGAACAACTGCTACATTCTTATTACGTCCAAAAGGTACAGGGTTGTTCCTTATATTTTGACAGCGTGTATCGACTTTATGAAAAGAGATAGAATATAAGTTTAAATGTAAAAGTTGTAAAGCTTCACTTATATCGCAAGAATTTGTTAACTACAAAAACAAATAAAAATCGCAAAGCTGTCAAACACTCACAACTTCGGTTTTTTAAATTGAACACCGTGTATATTATTTTTTAAAATGAAGGAACTTTTTTCTCTGATTTCAAAAATATATAAGTTGTTGATATTTGTATAAGCCGTTTTCGAGATATTTAGGTATGAAATTAATTGATTTAAATATATTTTCACTTTAAATATAAGTCAAAAGATAGTATGTCAATTATAATTATTTGGGTGACAGTGACACAAATTGAAAATTGACAATACACTTGACAATTTTTGACAACAACGAAATCTGGGAGGGTGCTTCTTCTCGATCGCAAATCGCAAATGAACGTGGTGCCCTCTATACGAACTTAACTAAACCAAATTGGGAGATGCCACTACCGGCGCCATCTACGAAATGCGACCCAAACAAAATAATTATATTTGGCTGGAACGCCCAGCTTACGTATCTAAATTTATTTCGGTGATTTGTGGATATATTTCAAATGTCTCAAAAACATAACCTTTCATATCAATATTTCTGAAATATTTCAGATTCATTACACCTAAAATGACGGTTGACACTTGAGGGACCAGATGCAGAAAAATCAGCCTGTTCCCCTCACGGGTTCCCCTTATTTTATGATTTGTTTGTGTGATGTTCAATTAACAATAATTATTATTAGGTATTGTTATTTGTGCCTGAACTGTGCTACTACCGAATAATTATATTATGAATAATAAAACTGAGGTAAGTCTGTATTTTAATAATATGTATATTAATAATTTTAGGTTAGGTTCATTTTATGATTTTCCCCGCTTTAGTTTATTTATTAAACTTGAGTTGTTACTATACAGAATTAGAATATTGAACAGTAAAGGGACAGAAGAAGAATGAAAACAGTTCTAAATTACAAAAACATTAATAGAATAATAAAAGATGCAGTAAGGCATCATCTCCCTACGGGACAGAACTAGAGGTACAAAAAATTGTTGCACTGTGGCTGTCGCAATGCAAACTTCGTTCGTCCCGTGAATTGTAAGAACTTTAAATACCTATAATAAACCTGATAAGAAATTTTGGCTAAACTTTCCTGACTTTATTATGGAATATGTAGTTTCAATATTGTTTATGTATCAAACATTGATATACGCAGCGTCCTTGATATATTAGAGATTGGTATTTTTCTACTACGGACCTATAATATAAAGGTGGCTTTGTAAAACTTTTCGCCACCGCTCCTGCTCGTTGGGCAACTTATATATTATATCGATGGCTTAGATTGCAAACCGGCTAACTCCACTTTTTATGAAAATTTCGATTTTTGTGCAAATAGTTAGCTTAATGTCAGATCTATAGATATAAAAACCGAATAACTCCAAATAATTATGGTTTTCTTTAAAAACCAACGCACGTAAAGCGTCTATCTCCATGGCCCTCAATTATGTATACGACAAAACATCTAACTACAGCATTAAGCGCCCTTTTACTATTGAGACGATAGGTTATACACGTGAAATCATACTCTCTGCAAGTTTGCATTGAAAATAATAGTTAATAAGTGTGCAAAAGTACTTGGTGATTAATAACATTAATAAGGTAAGTGAAATATAATTTTACAGGCTAATAATTGTTTCTACTTTAGCTAATCTATACCATTTTTAATAAAAATGGAGTTAGCTGTTTTTCACTTCTAATATATTATGCATTTATTACGGAGTTAGCTGTTTTTTAGTGAATTATTAGATTTTATTTTAATTTGTTGGGCGATAAAAATAATTATTTAAACCAAAATAATTATTAATATTATTTATCAACAATTTTAATTTATAATTATTAAAAGGTAATACATAAATAACTTTTTTTCTTAGAAGTTGGACACCCACAAATGGAGGCCGACAGCATGCATGACACCATCGAGAAGCGCTCGAAAAATAAAATAATAAACGTTCCGGCTGAGTACATCAATATATGCAGAGAAGCAAGAAAAAATCCGGAACCTTACTCTGTGCAGTATCTAACCCATGAGGTATTTAAGAAATTTGATGGCATCCGATTTTATACATCTATTCGCCCCGGAAAGAAAAAAGGCGATCCAAAGGTTTGTTATTTTATTACAATACTTACCCTTTAGATTACATAAAAAAAAATATTTTAGGTAACTGATTTGCGAGCCATTCAGTACCTACAATCCTGATGGTGACATTTTTTTTAAACTAAGATTTGGAGACAAGTGGACTATACTGCCCCAACGACGAGATGCAAATGTCATAATAAAGAAGTGGAATGAACTGCCTTGTTTATATTCCTGCAGACGAAAGATAAAGAAAAAGAAATTTGAGGACCTTCAACAGTTAAAAAAGAGTATTCCTAAAGATTTTCATGATTTCTATGACAATATTCCCTATGAAGATTAAGTTACGAATTATTATTAATATTGTTTCCTTTTGTTTATTATTACGACAATAATGTTTTTTTCGTATTTATTAGTATTTAAATATAAATGTGTCTTCTAATATCAGTATTACAGTAAAATACATTAATAATAAAAACGTCTAACTCCAAAAAATATTTTCTGCGTATATAAAAAAACGTCTAACTCCATATTTTTGCTGTAATATCAATATTGGGTATTAAATCACGTGTTTTTCTTCATACAACTGTGTTTTATTTTCACTTTCATGGAATAAACACCAATAAAATCATAAAATGTCATTTTGTAGAAGTCCGAATCGTTTTTTTGCTCTCCTGTAAAATTTATATTTTGGGAGTTAGCCGGTTTGCAATCTAAGCCGTCGATATATCAAACTACCCTTTATTTTAAGCAGGGAATCGCCCCCTTTAGTTTTTCGCATTTATCTTGAAACACCCTGTATATATGTTAGTATGCACGTGCATTTAATTTTAGTTCTGACTTTTGATAAATTGAAACAAAAATTTTTAAAATTGTTTACATATATATTATGTAGATTCTTAATAAACAAACACTGTAAAATGCAGACCAGTTGTCTTAATTTTTCTCAATTAACCGATCACCCCTGTTAGCCGACCAACATTTGATCCCCGAGGATGATCGCGCTATTGAGAGATTTTACTGTTACAATTTTTTTCTGGATTTTTTATTATAATTGTTTTTAAACTTTTATTGATTTATTTTTAATAATTGATAAAATAGGATGCATAACTTCATCACTTAGAAAAAGTGCGTTAAAAAAATCACTTCCAGATACGCATTTAAAACTCTTTACCCCAGGTAGGGAGGGACACGTGATAAAAATATTGTTTTATTATGGCATTTTGGGCGCGGCCCAGCCCTTTGAATTAAATGATAAAATGTAATCAATCTAATTGTTCATGATTTACCCTTTATTTTTATTTACTTACAATAAGGTAAGTTTTTGTTTGTAGTTTTTGCCAGTAAAAATATATTAAAATAAGGTAAAAAGCTTTTCATCATTTTAATACGCAATAAGCTATCATTATTAAGTTCAGGCCATCCCGCTCAAAGGACCTTACTCCACTAATGTGTATTCTTTTTCTGAACAAGTGAATAACTGTACCTATTAATTAATACAATATAAACCATGATTCTCTTTAATTTTGTAATGAATTAGGAAATAATTTCATCAGCAGCAACAACAAACAAAATCGAACATATTAATTAGAAACCTGCTCTAATACTCTACACAAATAAACAATACGGTATTATTGTTTCGGGTTATGCAACCGAAGTGACAAAAATAAACTAACTGGCTCTGGTAAAAATACCGGCATCTGCTTGTAAACAGTGGGCAAAGCTGGGAAAATTCCATTCAAGGCGAGGCTACTGTACAACAATCTGTCTAAAGCAGCTTATGCAAAGGCAAATGAAGGTGAAGGCAGTGGGCTCGTTTTAAATTTAGCAATTTGTGTTTTTAAATAGGAAACTTACCGTCAGACATTTTATTTTTAATTAAATTTTCACTTTTAATATTTACAACTAGCAGGAAGATATACGCAACATTAGTTTTGTTGTGGATGTCAACTAATCAATAGCTTGCCGGGTCGGGAGAGGAACAGGATGTTACCGAACGATATTTACGCGCCAACGCAGTAAACGAGCGGCACAAGTTACAATGCTGTCTCTGGGCCAAAGTGTTAGCAGGAATTTGGGACTTATGATGTAATTGCGCCGTAGGGAAAATATCGCTAAACTCGGGGTTACTTTCAACTATTCACTAATTTGACGATAAATAAATGATATTTAGATTATATCAAACTCATACTAAAAGATAATACTTCCATTATTGAACGACTCTACTTAATTGACCACTACTATACAAACATTTCATTAATATTCCGTTCGGCGAACTAGATTTGTTTATCTACATTCTAAACTAATTAAAGGAACCATAATATTTTTTACATTTATAACCATCAGTGGCGGATCCAAGGCAGAGGTTAGAGGAACTGATCCCCGACAGCCCCTATTTTATAAATTAACATCTACATATAGTCCTCATATCCTCAAACTATAATTCGATTTTTCATCCGTATACAGGGTCCTGCAATAGTGCGTCAGGCATCCATAACTTCTATACCAATTAAGTTAGGAATTTCATTTAAATGCAAACCTACAGTGTATACCTCAGTGTATTTCGGGAAAATATTTTCGCATATACGGAATGGTCCAAAAAAGTATGACAAGTTTTTTTTTTAATAGTACCTACACCCTGTATTTTTTTGCATATTTCGGTTGTTTTTAGTGTTCTTTCTTATTTCGCAAAATTTTATTTCATTTCCTTTAGTCGTTTACGAGCAATAAATTAAAAACAATAAAAAATCGTTGTGCACGCCTTGAAAAAATATTAAAAAACGGTCTTAGATCTGTTTTGTCAGAACTACATAGTGTTAATTTCAATACAAGATGTCTAACGATACTATGACATTAATAGTTTTATTTTATTTTATACAGGGTGTCCCAAATTTGGTTCCAAAAAATGACAATTTTCAAACTAGTTTTTCTTAAGATTTTCAAGTGAAGCACCTGTATATTATTTTACTACCTAATGCAGAATTTAAATACAAATATCTTTTTGTATTACAAGTGTATCAAAATTCTAAACCGTTTTCAAGATATTTACCAAAAACCACAAATATGCCCATTTCAATAGTAAAGTGTTACAAAAGAGATCTAGCCAGTCATGGAAACACAACCATGTTTATTTCAGAAATAGATTTTTGCAGTAACGAAGATGTTCAAAATGTCTTCCATTTTGTCAAGGCATCTGTCTATTCTTGCTTGAAAGGACCTTTCCACTTCTCGGGGCATTGCGGGTGTAATTGTTGCAAACGTGTTGATTATCCTTCGTCGCATGTTCTGCTTGGACGTTTCATATAAACAAGGTCTTTTACATACCCCATACCTCCCATAGAAGAAAATCGAGTGTGGTTAAATCGGGCGACCTTGCAGGCCACCTAACTGGTAGATAGATCTTTCGTTTATATTGCGTTTTCGGTTCGCAGAAACCGACAATTGGCTTTCAGCGCAACCTGACATTAGGTACATACCTGCTTATGCGTTTGGTTCTTCTTTGAGACCTCGCTGGTCTGGTTGGGTGGATAGCTCGATAAACATGGTTTTGTTTCCATGGCTGCCTAAATCTTTCTTGTAATACGTTACTAATGAAATGGTCATATTTATGGTTCTTGGTAAATATCTTGAAAACGGTCCAGAATTTTAATACACTTGTACCTAATACAAAAAAATATTTGCTTTTAAATTCTGCATTAGAGAGTAAAATAATATACAGGGTGCTTTATTTGAAAATCTTAAGGAAAACTAGTTTGAAAGTTGTCATTTTTGGAATCAAATTCTGGACACCTTGTATAAAATAAGAGAAAACTATTTGATGTCAGAGTATCGTTAGACCTTTTGTATTCAAGTTCACACTATGTAGCTCAGACAAGCAGATCTGAGACCGTTTTTTTAATATTTTTTCAAACCGTGCAAAACGATTTTTTATTGTTTTTAAATTATTGCTCGCTGCTAAAGCAAAACAAATACAATTTTGGGAAATTAGAAAGAACACTAAAAAGAACCAAAATATGCAAAAAAATAGAGGGTGTACCATTGCGAGAATATTTTCCCGAAATACACTCATATACTTTATATTATAAGGATCATAATAACGATAATTATGGTACTAGCCGTGAGTATTATTGGACGAGGCGTCAGCCGAGTCTAATAACACGGCGTGTACCATAATGATTGTTTATGATCCGAATTTCATACAATATTTTATATTCCGACGATTTTTGTGTTTTTTTTTTGTGAATTTTAAGTTTTCGTCAGTAAACTAATAGCTTGATTTTAATTAAACCAGGTAACTATAGAAATATTTGTTTGTATTGTCATTGTCAGAATTGAATTTTTAATTTTAACGTTTATATAATATAATATGGATAATTTGCCATCAGAAATCGAAGAATTGGCCAATAAAGCAGTTGTTGGTTTGTTGCGCGAAAAGTCTAAAGGCATCTATATGAAAAAACTTATGCCAATTACAAAACTTGGTGTTCCCAGAAAAAGGTAGTCAATACAATATCGTACACGAAAAGGTACTTTTGGCATATTTCAAGGAAAAATCAATGAAGAAAAAGTCTTCGAGTTTATGGAGTTATTACTCTATGTTAAGGAGTACACTATTACTTAAGAAAAACGTCGACATAAGTAAGTTCAATCAATTGATAGCTTTTTTAAAACGAAAATCTGATTTTTACACACCAAAAAAATCCAGTATTTTGACTAAAGAAAATATTGCAAAGTTTTTACAAGAGGCAGACAACGAAACATACTTGCTATTAAAAGTGTCAATGATAATAGGTATAAGTGGAGCATGTCGAAGAGTTGAGTTAAAAAACTTAAGGATAGAAGATGTACACGATGAGGGGGTTGTTTTTCGAATTTTCATACCTAGTACAAAAACCAACGTTCCCCGAGAATTTTACGTAACGCCTGGCGATGTCGAAGGAATAAATATGGTGCAGCTTGTTCGGACCTATGTAGCAATGAGACCCCCGATGCCGAAATTTCTCGTTATTTTCTATCATTTAGAAACAACAAATGTACAAAGCAACCAGTGGGTATCCATACTTTCGGAAATATGTGCAAAACGATCGCTGCTTTTTTAAAGTTACCCAATTCCGCCGAATACACAGGTCACTGTTTCCGGAGGTCTTCAGCTTCACTGCTGGCTGATTCAGGAGTCGATCTTCACACTATTAAACGCCATGGTGGCTGGAAAAGTGACACAGTTGCTGAAGAATATATAGAGAACTCTTGCGAATACAATAAAAGAATTTCAGCAGCCATTCTCGGGAAGAAATCATCATCGAGTGTTTCATCCATCGACTGTCGTTCCCTCAGAAGAAACAGAAACCATAGAAATTCAAAATCACAACAATGCAATAATTTCAACTCCTATGTCCAACATCAATTTAACGAATTGTAATAATGTTACTTTTAATTTTAATCATTAAATTTTGTTCCATTTTGTTTTAAATAAATTTTTTTATTTTTGCGTCTATTTTTCATTATAGTACTCAGTCCTATAAAGTATGTCATTTTGACAATGAAAATGAAATCCATAATAATGTCATTATGACACGTCGGAATATAAATATCTATTATAGGTCTGCGGTCGAACGAAATTCCTGACTTAATTGGCATAGAAGCTATGGATGCCTGACGCACTATTGCAGGACCTAGCTCTTGCATTGTGAAATGATTTGATGGCAATAAAGACAAGCTAAACTAAACTAAACTTAAGGCAAATCATTTAATTCTGTGGCCGGTCGATTCAGTCAACCCTAACTATCATGACCGCTGGCGCTGATACACTCGTCGCGTGTCCCCTGTCCTAATTTTACTCTGAGCTGTGAGTGGCTGGGAGTAGTAAATTTCTTGTTCTGTGGATGCGGTCCCAGACGACACACACATATCTATTAGATGTCTATAAGATATCTGTCATGGATATCCAGTATATCTACTGGATATATATAGATATCCTATAGACTAGACTAGACTCATGGATATCCAAATGTCCCCCTATAACCAGCATATAGGTAATATCTATTGGATATATAATACAGATATCTAATTCATGCCCTTAAAAAATCTAATGGACGTCTTGCCTACATCCGTTAGATCTATTAGATATATCATGTATCTTCCAAAGGACATCTAATTCTAAGGTATTCTAAGATAATAACGTTCGCTACATAATATGGTCTTTTTTTTTAATTTGTCAGAAAATTTCATTCTTAATAAAAGTTATTGCTTGTTAAAAAAATAGGTATAAGGTTAATAAACGTGAGCTTAAATATAGAGGGTGTCTAGAATTTAGGAAAATGTTATTATGTCACAAAATAAAAGAAACGAATATTAAATTTCTGAGACAGCCAATTTGAAGAGTAAGTACCAAAACACAAGCAAAACATCTTTAGGAACTGTTTTGTGGGTCGAACAGGTTTTACGAAATTAACAGACAAAGCCAGAAAAGAAAATAATCGTAAAATACGATTCTCAACTATATCTTTTTCTCAAAATCTCTTCAACCTACAGGAATACTAAACTTTATATAAGGATTGGACTGGAATTCTTTAATTTTGCTGTCTCACAAATTTAATACTTCATTTTTTGTTTTGCGACGTCACATTTTCTTAAATTATAGACAGTCTATAATATTTGACCCCGAATTTAGAAACAAATTATTTTATCAAGCAAAAACTTTTATAGACTAAAACTTTCTCAAAAATTGATAATATAAAATGTTTTCCCAAATATAATGAACATTATGGTGGACACAATTTATATCAGAATTATAACGGCAAAATATTCTCCAAGTAGGTATATACAAAATATAAAAACAATTTATTAAGCGAATTTAATTATAGCATATTATTGTTTATAAACAGTAAATTTATAATAATTATTATTATTCATTATTTTATTGAAAATATGCAAATAAAAGTTTTAATTTAAAAAATGGGGGAAAATGTATAATTTTTTTATTTTTAAATTATTTATGAAAAGTAGTAATAAAATTCATACACATTTTAATACTTATACGTGTTTTCGTGGTTTCTATACTTTTCTTTAAAGGACTTTTTTAAACTTTTAACATCCCCTCAACACATAGATATACAACGGATCTCCAGTGGATGTTCTCCTATGTCACCGATATTCCGTTTATATAGGATATCCATACATATCTATGAGATATCCATTAGACATTAAGGTTTTAAATTTCATTTTAGTGCTTATCTTTAGTACAAAGTTGCAGGATATTTTATAAGTTTTGTTTTTTTTAGTCTATGTATAAAATTTCGAACCATATTTTGTTTATTTAATATCCGTTAAAGATTTTCAATGTACATCTAATGGATATATGCCATGGATGTGGACATTCAGTGGATATAAGGCTATCCATTAGATATAACGAGTGATTATTAATTATTTTGCTCAAGGGCGGCTGTGACCCAGTATACATAGTGTAGCAGTAGCGCGTAGATTAAATCATAGGGCAAATTTGCAAGAAAGCAGCGTTGTCACGTTGAAAACCTAAAATAATGTTTTTTGACGGTATGTAATATAAAATCCTGGGCTATCTTACTTTGAAAGCCTACTTTATATGGCCGCCTCCTACTTCTAGACACCTTCTGATGTTTCTTCTTACCCTCAGAGACACATTAACCAATACGTTCGGAGAATTATTAATTTCGGCAATTTTTTCTGAAATCCTTCGTTTAAGATCATTTATATCCTCAATTGGTGTTCGATAAATGGAGTTTTTTATAAAAGGCCACAAGAAGAAATCGCAGGGTGTTAAATCGCAGGAACAAGGTGGCCATATTTGTTGCGTATTTCGGCTTATAACTCTGTTTTCAAAAAATTCACTTAAAAAATTTAAATTTTCTCTGGTTACATGAGGTGTAGCGCCATCTTGTTGGAAGTAACCTTCCCGCAATTCATCATCGTAAAGCTCATTAATAAATGTTGTCAGAATTTCGATCCGATATCTCTCAGCTGTAATTGTGCCATCAAAGTAAATTGGGCCTACTATTCTTCTAGAACTAATTGCTGCCCACACACCAACTTTTTGAGGATGAAGAGGTCTTTCTACAAAAACATGCGGATTTTGCGTATTCCACATTCACATATTTTGTGAATTAACAGCCTGATAAATAAAAATAAGCCTCATCGGTAAAAAATGTTTTTTCAAAAGCACCACTATTTTCTTCTTGAAAATTGTTTAAAAACCATTCACAAAAATTAAGTCTTTGGGGAACGTCATTGGGAAGGAGTTCATGAATAGCCGTAACACGATAAGGGTATAGATGCAGATCCTTTTTCAAAAGTGTTTGACATGTACTGTAGCATAAATCCGTTTGCTGAATTTGTTGAGATAAATGCCTAATAGAAGTTGAAGGATTATTTTCCATAATTTGTCGCGCTTCTTCAATAACCTCATTCGATCGTTTCGTTGGTCTTCCAGCCCCTTTTTTATGTTGAACAGAACCAGTCTGACGAAATTTATCAATTAGGTATTGTGACCCAGTACGAAAATTATGAAAGGTCACCGCAACATCAGGAAACTCGGTTCGAAATTCATCAAAGCAGTCATGCATAGAGTAATTCCACACACCGCCTATTTTGTTTCCATTTCTAAAAAAACTTTCAACAATAAAATTTTTTTGTGCTTCACTAAACATTTTTACTGTAGAACTTTCAATCCGGCAACAAAGCTTCACCAAAACTTGATACGCTGAAAAATAAAAAAAAAATAAAAAATAAAATCATATCCTGCAAATAGCACTTTATAATAGTCAAAAGACGACTCCCCGGAGAAATATTAGTTAAAGCAATAGTAACCTACCTTCAAATAACTGCAAAAATTACAAAATTTCTCCAATTTTTAAACTTTACAAATACACAAATTCAAATAAGACGTAAAATAATTAAAAATCACTCGTTATAAGGGATGTTGTGTATCGTCTGGGGTGTGCGATCCAAATGCACACCAGGATGTAACCGACTGCGTATTGGTACCCCTGAACGACCTGTTTAGCTTATATGTTCTATAAGCTCTAATAAATGATAAAAATAACCAAACGAACCAAAACTAACCTATCCCTTATGATTTTTAAACACAAATCAGCTGTTTGGTCGACGGTTTGTGACGTGTATACTGCGGTCGCCCTTGTAACGTTTGTTTGTCAGATTGAAATTTAATAAAAATAAATTCCGTTCAAAATTTAATAGCCGAGTCATTACATTAATCTGTCAATTATTTATAATATACATCACAGATTTCGCAATGAATTAATCTGTAAACCTACATAACTATATATGGATTAATTGTTGTTAATTCGTTATGCCATGTTATATGGATTTTTTTTTAAATGAGATATTTATTGTCGAGCTTAATTTTTAATAACTTACATAGCAAATGCAATACATATTTTTCATCTAAATTTAATCTTTATTTAATTAGGTAAAAATTCGAACCCCGATTTTTCACACTGAGCGAAATATCGAGTTGATATAACTCAAATATGAGTTGTCCTGGATCGACGCGTGTTGCTAATAGAGGACAGCTCAGACCTCTGTATAACGGCAACTAAACCGAAGAAATTACATCAAATCACTGTTCATAAGTTATAATAGCCCGGAAGATGGGTTACCGTAGCTAATCGTTACTGGGTTTGACGAACACATGCGACGTGGGCTGCAGCAATTCATTGTATAAGCTGCCAGAGATCAATATGGGAATTGGGATGCGTTACTACTAGGGCTAGATTAATTCATGATTCGAGCTATCAAAATTTGACCTTTCAGTTTGTTCCAGCTTACGATGATTAACTTAACGACTATAGATTTAATCTGTCCTAAAGTTGGAGTGTCCTCATTTTCACGCACCTCATAAAGTAAATGTATGGGCAGGTATCATTAATAACCAAATTTTAGGGCCATTCTTTTTGGAAGGAAACCTCACAGCTGAACGGTACCTGGATTTCTTAACCTTCGAATTAAGGCCTGCTCTAGCAGTAATTTTTCCCAACGAAGTAGATCCAGATATACCTAATGAAACAATGAGGTTTCAGCAAGATGGTGCTCCCCCGCATTTTGGTGTCAATGTGAGAAGATATTTGGATCAGATATTTCAAGGTCGCTGGATTGGACGACGTGGTACAATTGAATGTCCACCGAGGTCCTCAGACTTAACGCCTCTAGACTATTTTCTTTGGGGATATTTAATAGAAAAAGTTTACCAAAATAGGCCAAATAATATTGAAGATTTGAAAAACAAAATTAGATTGGAGACACATAACATTCCGGCTGAAGCCATTCGAAATTCCGTCGACGGATTTTACTATCGTCTGGGAGCATGCCAAGTAGAGGGTGGAGGACATTTCCAGCATTTGCCACGTTAAACCACCTTCTTGTTGTATTTTGTTTCGCTTCGTTACATTTTTATTTTTCTTGAAAAAATAAATAACACATAAACCATAACTATTGTGAAGTCACAATGTCACAAAAAGTCAGAACGTGAAACAATGAAGATTTCTTACCTTGAAAGGTAAAAAAAACATCAATTATTTATCATTTCCGCTTATTTAAATAGGGATTTTTTTAAAACTTTTAACAGTTGCCATTTTGAAATAGCTTGACAGAATCGCGCCAAAGTTTATGAGCATACTGTACGGGATATTAGCTTTCAAATGATGTATCACAAGCTGTATGTTTCCATTAAAAAAAAAGATCGATGTCGTCATATCTTTGACAAATGTCTATGAAAAAACAAACATATAACGTCAAAATGTGAGCATATATAAAACTAAATTGACGTGTCCGAGCATTTTCCCCAAAAGTTACAGGTTAAGGCTATATTAATTTTATTCTGGACTTCTGGGCAGCCCTGTACACTGCCAGGCAGATTTTTTAAATCGTTTTATAGGGACACACAACAACAACAACAATCCCATGTGATAAGACAAGAGCCAATGAACCCCCTTACACAAAATAGCTCTACAACGGTGACGTGTATTATATGCTAATTAATTATAATACTTGTACAAGAAAATAAGTTGCAAATACATAAGAATACTTACCTAAAATACCTAACGAACAATGTCCATAAAATGTATCGATCACAGTCTTTATAGATGGAACTATAAGAAGATTATTAGAAATAGTTTACATTCTTCGTCTTTCTTCATAAAATTTTCCGATATTTTCGCCATATGGCGTAAGTGCAACTGTGACTTTATAGATTTCTATACTCTCATTAAAACAATATTTAAGCATACCAGCGACCATATTTAACTTAACCGACATTACTGAAATAAAAATAAATTTACTGTATCCAATCGTTTTATTTTAATAGAAGTAGTACGGTTATATTGGCATTGAAAAACAAAGTGAAAACAATCTATTTGCGGTAGATACTAGAGTTTTAATGACAATAATATAATAGTAATTATTATTTCAATTTTTGTCCCTAAAACAATAAAGGTCAGTCTGTTCCTACACGACTTATACTTTAACTACGGCCTTTCCTGTATTTCCTCCTCTTAACATATCAATAAAAGCATCAAACATTTTTTCAAAACCATCAGTGACCGTTTCTTTGTACTTTAGTTTTCCCTCTTTAATCCAGCGCAAATTTTGCAAAATTCCTTCGTTCCATCGGTCAGTCCATCGGCTTACATGAAATCCTTCCATACTGAGTTGCTTTGATACTAGAGAAAATTGCACAACACTGGCTAAAATTTAAACAACAATAATTATTACGCACAATCTTGTAGATCAATTTAACGGAAACATTATTTACTCTAAAACAAAAAATCTACTCTAAAACAAAAAATCCTCTTAAGTTGGTAAAGATTTTTACATTTTATTCAAATTGAATCAAATCAATCGTGAGCTGTTCTAATTTTTTTGGTCCCTTCCCTCTTCAAGACCTTTTAAAAAATAACAGACGTACCTTTAATACTCCTATCATTATATCCGGAAATCGATCCGGACACTGAAATCCTTCCAAACGAATTCATTTGATTCAAAACAGTTGAACTAAGTTCACCACCAACCTATAATAAGAATATTTTAATTTCACAGTAAGTTAAATTATTATTTTTCATAAACATCTCGTTGTTTTCAGATAATTTTAACAATAAACAAAATACTAATAGAATAAATGGGAGGTTGGAGGACATATTTTAAAACATTATTGACATTTTAGGCGAAAAATACGAGAAGTAAGTCGATCCTTCAATGTTTCAGAATCTACTCTGAAGGTCAACATCAATACGAAAGGCAAATTGGGAAGGAAATCAGTTTTTAACGATAAACAGGAAGCCGCCATAGCCAGCCATGTTATAAAATTGTCGAATATGTTTTTTGGAATCTCACCAGCAGAACTGCGGCGTTTAGCATACCAGCTTGCAGAAGCCAATAAAATAAAACACCGTTTCGACAAGGAAGAAAAATAGCTGGTCAAGATTGGCTAGAACTATTTTTACGGCGTTATCTGCTTTCAATAAATCTGAGCTTAAGCGATTTTTTAACAATCTGCTCACAGTTTTCAGAGAGTCGAATTTATAATGTGGATGAAACGGGCATCTCCACGGTCCAGAAACCAGCAAAAACTTTGACACCAAAAAACCAAAAGCAATTAGGATCCGTAATATCGTGAAAAAGAGGGAAAAATGTAACCATAGTATGTGCTGTAAGTGCTTCAGGACAGTTCGTCTCTCCTATGTTTATATTCCCGAAAGCACGTATGAATCCACAATTAATGAGAGATGGCCCAATCCGAGTGATATACAGATGTTTCAAAAATGGTTGAATAAATGAACAGTTATTTTTCGACTGGATAAAACATTTTTGTCAACATGTGAAGGCCTCTGAAGAAGATCCAGTTCTTCTCATATTAGATAACTATGGTAGTCACATTTCTTTGGAGATTTATACATACACTGAGCGAAATATCGAGTTGACATAACTCAAATATGAGTTATCCCAGACCAACGCGTGTTGCTAATAGGGGACAGCTCAGACCTCTGAGTTACGGCAACTAAATCGAAGAGATTGCATCAAATCACTGTTCATGAGTTATCATAGCCCTGAAGCTGGGTTGTTTTAGCTAGCTAATTGTAACTGGGTTTGACGAACACATGCGACGTGGGCTGCAGCAATTCATTATTTAAGCTGCCAGAAACCAATATGGGAGTTGTGATGCCTCACTACTAGGGCTAGATTAACTCATGATTCGAGCTATCAAAACTGGACCTTTCAGTTGTTCTAGCTTACTTTACGACTATAGATTTAATCTGTCCTAAATGTTGGCAGGGAATCTTAATGGAGCCAAGAAACACAAGGAATATTTGATAATATGTACTTTAATTAACAAACACTTGTTACGAAAACACATGCTAGGTTAACTGACATTACTGACATAAGTGACATCTAACTAACAACATATGATAAACGTCAAGTGCAAAGGAACTACTCTATGAACGAAGCTAGGCACAATAAGGGTTTGGCACTTTAAATATATTCCAACACTAAAATTAGATTATTAATTCTCATTATCACGCATCAAACTCTGAACAAAAATAAAAAAAAAACATCCCTCCGATCAACGATTGCGCGGATAGCAAGTCCAGTTATGTGGTCCAAGACGACGCGACGTGCACAAGATACTAACAACAATGGGCACAGTATCAATGGGATGGAGTTACCGCGCTAAATCGGCACGAGCGTGAATTCGGAACTTTCCGTGACTTTTCGATTGATGATTTACCCTCGACATGAGTTTTTAGAGCACTATTTACGACTTATTCCAACTCAAAATAATTTAACACATGGTAATGAGTTAAAATAATGCACGTCTGGGTCAAAACGGCACTTTAAAATCGGTTAGTAAGTTTTCCCAATCCAAAAACTGAGTTCAGGTAACTCATAAAATGGTTACAAAATGAAGGATTGTGGTAATCCCAAATAAGTTTAAAATGTTGATATTTGTGTGTTGAGGCGAACCACAGGCAGCTGAGTTATTGTAGCGTTTTTAAATGAGTTGTAATAATTCGTAGGCTCAGTTTGAACAACATAGAAACGTGCGTTAAAGTAGCTCTAATTCTGCAACCCACGACATCGGTAAATCCATTTTTGTCAGTGTACTGCAGATCGCACGGAATTGTTATGGTTTCACTACCCCCTCATACCTCTCACAAGCTCCAACCACCTGACCTAACTTCTTTTGGACTCCTAAAAAATGCTTTAAACCGTGAGTGCGACTTGTATCTCAGAAATCGTGCTCATGAAATGATCACACATTACGACCTTGCTTCCATTTTCAACAGAGCGTACCTTAGGGTTGTCACGATGGACAAAGAAATATCCGGGTTCCGCGCTGCTGGAATATGTCCCACATACCCTAATAAACTCTATGAAGACGACTTCAGCCTAACAGATCACACTGAAGTTTCAGATACACACATCGTAATTAACTCAAATATAACCGACGTCAATGAAGACAACACTTTAGAGCAGTCGAATGTAACTGTTGAAATCGGACACCGAACCACACCACAACCGGGATCATCAAGATATGATGAAACCATGCACAGGACTTTGCCCAAGAATACTAAATGGCAGTTGAACCAGCGAGCTGAACCACAGCCCGGAACATCATGAACGGTTGAAGCACAGTTTGCATTATCCTGTTCCAATATTTCATCTTTATCAAAAGTTCCTATTGAAAAACTAGCACCGCTTCCTGGCCCAATTAGTGGAAACGAAGGTTCTAAATCAAAACAACACACAGTTTTCACTTTCACGCCATTAAAAACTTAATTAGAAATAAAACAAGACAAGAGGAATCTTAAGAAAAGAGTTGAAGAGTTAAACAAATCTGCAACCAGAAAAAGTAGGTAAACTGGCTACTAAAGCAAAAACATGAACTCTAAGCAAGAAACCTGGTTTAAGAAACTTACATTTTGATAATTCTGATTCTGAAAGTGAGTTATGTGACGGATGATGAATTGGATTATATAGATCCAACTAGAGATAATCAGTAGTGCTTGCGTGGTGTGCTGTGAATTCGGACGGGACAAGGAAATTTGGTACCGTTGTGTAATGAGTTCTTACTGGGCACATTCAGAATGTAGTGGCTGGGATTCAGCAGTTAAATATACGTGCGATATGTGTGCCAAGGTTGAAAGGAAGAAACAATGAAAATAAGATCGTTTCCTTAATGCGTTTTTTTAGTACTTATGGAAATTTCTTTTGTTTAAAATATATGATTTTTAGCTTTACTTAACCTCTGCGCAGAACACTTAAAACTACACATTTCAAACTAGGATACCTACCTTCACTGACTAGGTATTGTTTATCAAAACTTTTAATTATGGTAGTATCCTAGGATACTACTTTTGACTTTAACAAAGTAGTAATCTGATTCTAAGATATTCTTTGAGTTTAATAGAGTTTTTCATTCAGTGCAATTATGGAACAATCATAATATGATATTGAAATAGACATATTAATAGTTCTGGGAGAATGTATATAGAAGGAACTACCAAGAAGCTGCGCAATTGTGAGCTATTAGACTTCCCACCATTCAAAAATCTCATATGGCATTTAAGCGATTAGAAGATGGAGGACGCAGTACCTACCGAAAAGTCTCGAAATAAGAACAAAGTTCGAAGACAAACAAAAGCCATTGACGATATCACCGTTGGAGTCTTGGGTGTAGTAACTATAAATCCCTATGTTGGCTCAAGGGAACTTGCTCGTGATTCAGGAATGTGCCAAGAATCAGTACTGGATGTTTTACATAAGCACAATTTTCACCCTTATCACATAATCCTTTATGAGGAATTATATGGCCAAGATTATCAAAATAGGATCACGTTAGGTAACTGGTTAAGACTTACAATTCACGAGTATAATGTACTTTTAAGATAGAGAGTCTTTTCTGACGGCAACATTTACAATTATTGTGGCCAGGTAATTACCCCATTTAAGTTAATCTGGATTCTTTTGAGTTTGAATTTTGTACTGAGTGAATCAATTTTGCTTTTATCAATTTAAGGTCAACCGGTACAATTTACATTATTGGGCACCTCAAAATCCTCACTGGATGAGAATTATGCCGATTCAACATCCTTGGTCGGTTAATACCTGGGGTGATATAGTCAACTAAATGGAGAAATTTGCAATATCCCTTTTAGGAACAATTTGCCACAACTTCTGGATAATGATCAGCAAGAACTATGGTTTTAGTAAATTTTTTTACACTAAATGAAATGTTTGGAAACAGATGGATTGGTCGTGGTGGTCCTGTGACCTGACCTGCAAGGTCACCGGATTTAACCCTATTGGATTTTGTCTTATGGGGTTTTATAAAAGGTAAAAAATGGCTATACCACTGATCACACCAGAAAACATAAAATATCGTATTCGACCAGCATGTAATTTCGTAACTCCTCAAGTATTGAATCGCGTGCGCTATTTAGGTCCACAAAGAATTGCAAAATGATTAGAAGTAGGTGGGGGGTAATCTCAAACATCTTTTATTTCATACTGTATTGTAAAACACACCTTTACATATTTGAATTTAGTCCAGAAAATAAGGTTTTACAGCAATAAGTCCGGTAAAATTTTTTTACCGGACTAGTCCTGTAAAATTTCTTTACCGGCCTGAAATTTGTAAGTTTTAGTTTAATCAATGTCAAACACACAATGTTTCCACCAGTAAATATAGGTAAGCACTTTTTAAATATACGACGCAGAATAAAATTTCATTATAATTTCAAAACATAATTATAATTTTCAACAGAACAGTATGAAATAAAATATTGTACGTTATTCGTCCGGCAAATTTTTTACAGTATTCGTTTCAATATTCGAGACTCGGCTCCTTCGTCGCCTCGTCTCGAAACATTTCACTCATACTGTAAAAGTTGATTTACCGGACTTATAACGTAAATATCTATTACAGCACGATCGTCGGTAAATTTAAGGTACTATGATATTTGGCACAGAAAATCAGCTTAGTGATTTCTATCAATCTCCTTCAAAAAATGTTATTCTACCGTGCAATGCTTTACCTGAAACCCATATTTCATTTTATGTATATCTTTTTTGTTCTCTACATATATTGCAATAACGAATTTTGGCATTTTACATATACAGTAAAACCTCTATAGCGGACACCAGAAAAATCTCGAAAAGTATCCGCTATTGGGAGGGTCGGTCGAAAAAAAAATTTATTTGCATATTATATAAACTCTATATCAATACTAAATAATATACTAATACATTTTTTGTGCTTTTTTTGTTTACATATCTAGAAATACAAAATATATTTTAAAGTAAACATGGTACAATAACAGCAGACTACACTTAATTTAAAATATACTACAGCTTTTTAAAATACATCACAATCGAAGTTTGCTTCATATTCCTAAGTTTCGATTTTAAAACTTCGGACTCACACTTTAACAAAACATTGGAAATTTCTAAGGCCATGTCAGCACTATCATAATTTAACAAAAATTGTTGAGCCTCTCTTAACTTTGCACATAGTTCATTCATATTTTTATGGTCGTTTTTGGTTCTTCAGTTTCTTTCAGTTCTTCAGTGTCTTTAATATCATTATCGTCCACATTTAAGCTAATACTCTCATCGTCACTGTCAGGCATTAGTTCATCAATAATCTCTGGTATGGTGATGCCAGGATTTTCAGTAAAAGCAATATGGTCAACCAAGGAATATTGCTTAAGATTAACAAATGTTTCTTTTATGGATGAAAATAACTGGGCAAGTGGGATATCATCTTCTTCATCAACGTCATATTCCAAATTATTTTTCATAAATCCAGCTTTTGAAAAACATTTTTTAATTTTGTTGGGTGAAACTTTTTTCCAAGCAGCAGCAATCCAAACTAAGGCACTGGTTAAATTTATGCTTTTTTCGCAGCATCTTTAAAATTTTTGTTCTCGGAAAATGACAAAATTCTCCTAACTAAGTAATGTCTATAGAATAGTTTCAAATTTTGGATTATGCCCTGATCAAGCGGCTGACAGTGGGATGTTGTATTCCGAGGCAGAAAAATAATCTGAACATTTTTTAATGTTATCTTTGGATGTGAAGTGGCATTGTCTAAAAATAGAATCACATTTCTGTTTTGTTTCTTCATTTTTTTGTCGAATTCTTGCAACCAAGTTGTGATAATGTCTGTGTTCATCCAGGCTTTTTTATTGGATGTCCACTTCAAAGGTAATTTCTCAACATTAGATCCTTTAAAACATCTTGGGTTTTTACTTCTACCAATTATAAGGAGTTCTTCTTTTTCTCCCTCCATATTTGCACAGAATAAGATGGTTAATCTCTGTTTTGGGACCTTTCTTCCTAGACATTTGTCGCTTTTTTTCTGCAAAAGTTTTGTTTGGCATGGCAGCATAATAGAGACCTGTTTCGTCGGCATTGTAAATGTCTTTTGGTGCAAATGTTTTAAGAATTATTGGAAGTTTTAATTTCCAGGCTTCTTCATCTTCCAAATTTACGTCAGCTGATTCACCACAGATAGTTTTAAACGTTATCGTGTGTCTTTGACAAAATTTTTCCAACCAGCCATTTGAAGCCTTAAAATTTTCAATTTTCAGATTTTCTGCGACCTCAGAAGCTTTTTGTATTATTACAGGCCCAGATATTGGAATGTTTTTGTTTCTTGCTTTACAAAACCAGTTAAAAACTACCTCATCAACTGCTAATGCACTAGTCTTGGAAAACTTCCGTTTTTGCTCTTCATTTCCGCCTTCTGCAAACAGCTTTTTTAGCTCTGTCTTGTTTTTTATTATTTCCGAAATTTGTGTTTATCCCACACTGAACTTTTTAGCTAGTTTTCTGACACTTGCCCCATAACTTTCACTTTCCATTATTATTTCATTTTTTTCCTTCAAAGACAAACGTTTTCTCTTTAACGACATATTATCAGACTTAAAGACACAAAGTTTTAATATCAAATGAATAACAATAACTAAACAAGGATTTCAAAAAGGCCCTTTATGCTAATGTTTTCTTTGAATAGCGCAGTAAGATCATAATTAATGTTTATGACACCATTTACGGGGTATAATCCATTTTACAGAAACGGAAAACCCAGAAAAAAAGGTACCTACCTAATAAAAGGGTCTATTAAGTAATTACCGTGTCGGTTGTCGATAGACGTTTTAAATTACCATAAATAGAGATAAACAATTTAACATTCTACGGGGTGTCCGTTATAGGGAGGTAAAAATACATGTATTTTAGATAGGGAAGTTTTTAAGAAAGTGTCCGCGTCCGCTATATAGAGTGTCCGCTATTGGGAGGTTTTTATACAGGTTTACAATAGAAATGTTTTTTGCACCAATGAAAGTGTCCGCTATTAAGAGGTGTCCGTTAAGGGAGGTTTTACTGTAATAAAATACACAAATTAGAATTAAAGATTTTTTATCATTAAATACTTAAATCAGTTTTTCAGATGAAGGCAAAAAATCAATTCAACAAATCGTTTAAATTTAGTCCAATTGATAGATCAGACAATAGAATGTCTAAAAGGTTAGTTGAGGTTAGTCAGTAACAACGTTTACAAAATGTACTTGTATAATTATTTATTTATACTTTTATTTAATTAAATAGAAACACTAGGTACGTAAAAATACTTACATTTCAATTTTTGATTAAATAACTTACCACATTTATTTTACCACATAGGATCATCCCTCCAATGATCGTGCCACATTTTTTGAATACCTTGTATTATAAAAATATTATACCACATTTTAATTTCTAGAGTTTCTGGCTGAAGCTGTTTATTTAAGCGTCGATCCTTATATGAGGGGATATGCTCCAAATCTGCCGTTGGGATCTGTTTTTATTGGAGGTCAAATAGCAAAGTAAGTTAAATAAAATAAATATTGAAACGCTTTTAGATCTTACCAAATACAAAAAGAGCCATTAGGAAAGCATGATAAACAAAATTTAAAAATCCCGTTTGAATGAATCGATTCAAGTTCCTTTCAATAATAATTTTCGACGGTTCCGCGCCTGGTTCGGTATATTCATTTTATTTCTTTAGATAACATAACTACTAATTAAATAAAAATAAAGTTAAGCAGGCATGTAATTCATCACAGAATTATCTTTCAGATTAAAAATCTCACAAAATAGATTTGGAGTTTTTGAAACGTGTTAATTTAATTCTATATGGCGACGAAATGGTGAACTAACCAGAACTTCTCAATTTTAAGCCATAATTCAGAGGTTTGATGCAGATTTTTTTTAGAATTTGTACTTACCAATAATTATTGGGACAAACTTGACAGACTCGTTCCTACTTAATTGTATTACGTGAAAATATGTTGTAACGCGCTTTAGACCACGAAAATCCTCACTCGTTTGACAGATGTGGGTGACTCGAGTCAAATAAATAGGTAATGTTTAATTTACCAAATAATAGTTATTTATGGTACAAGTTTGTTATGTTATATATAAGTCACGCTGAGAAATGGTTAGCCCTTGAGGCCGTAGGCCGAGAGGGCAAATTCCCAGGTGACTTATATGACTTAACACACAAGTGCCATACAAAATTTCATCCAACACTTGATAGATATTATTAAAAAATAGAAAATTATATTGTTTCAATTTAAACTGGAAAACCCTGTATTACATTATAATTGACATATTTTTGAATGACAAATTTGACACGTAAAAGTAGGCTAAGGTGATTTTTGTTGTTATGGAATTGATTAACAATAAAAACTTGAAGGCAATAAATAAAATTATTATTTTTGCGATTCTCGAGAGTAGTTTTTCAAAACATGGAAGAAACTTCAGCCGAAATTCAAAAAGAAGCGAACCCTGCGTATTCATTTATTATTCCCCACAAGTCAAGAGAGAGTTATGACCAAGCCTTATATGAATGCATATTTTACCACAACCCACCAGTGAGTTAATCATAACCCACTATTGTGTCAATCAATCAATTTGCGTTTTAAAGTTCTAGTAGCTTACTTAGGAAATACATAAGAGTTCACTTTACGTTAAATGATCTCTGAGAATGGTTGACTGCTTTTATTCCAGAGCAAATAGTTTGTTTCTGTTATTGCATCTTTAAATGATAAACACTAAAACTTTTTTTTTCAGAATAACAGAAAGCAAAAATCCAAAATTTGCCGTGGGCAAATATGTAGTTGGACGGCTTGGATGGAGAACTCGTACTGTGTCCAATGGTGATAGCGTGTTACCACTTCTAGACTTTGAAGGCTTGCCATTATCTCTAGGTTTGGGTATCTTAGGAATGCCAGGGTAATTTTTAGTACTTTTTCATAGTTCCAAAAAAACATCTACCAAAACCAATTATGTTTATCCTTTGAACAAGACACATGATCCTACTTAAAAATGATGAGTTTCTCTTACTTCATCAGAAACCCAAGGAAGTAATAACTTCTTTTCTTATAACCAAATTTGAGAATTTTTATTTGCGTGTTTTCGTTTAGAACATTCCATCTACAGTGACACAACCCGATCACTAACATTTCAGAATTAAAATATGCAAGACAACAGTCTATACAGTGAGAACGTAAAGGTTGGATGCATTTTAAATGCACGTTGTAAGGTTGGATTGTGGGTCGAAGATACACCTATGATGGTAAAGTCTTTATTAATGCACAAAATATACAATTACAGTAAATGGTGTAAGTCAGGCCGGATCCACACAAGGATGCCGGTGTACTATATGTCGGTAACACAGTGAAAGCGTCGAGCCGGATCCACGCAAGGATGCCGGTGTAGTTGGCTATTAAGATCCACGCAAGGATGCCTAAGTAGCAGTGCTGGCTATCAGGACCCACACAAGGGTGCCAAAGTAGCCGGGTTGGTTCGCAGAGCGTTACTTCTCCGTAAGAGCAAGGATCCACGCAAGGATGCCAAGGCAGAAGCAGAGAAGAGGAGCTCGTGAGGAACTGCCGTCTCAGGGCTCGGGGCTGCCTTTTTGATCGCTCCGGCGGCTGGGTCCGTGACGTTAGAGGGTGGGGGTGCTGGCTGGTACGGGCTCGAGCGGGCCGTGTCGACGGTGGCGGCACTGAGAGGGGTAGTACGGCGAGTTTAGATACTACAGGGGGTGTTGTGTTACAATCTCCCCCTCAGAGCCTAGGTGACGTCCTCGTCCTTGGCTCTGTTGGCTGGGTCTTCTGGGGGTCTTCCTGGCTTCAGAAGGGGTACTGCAGGCACTGTTGGGGTCTTCCGGGGTCGTCCTCGCTTCCGAAGGGGTACCGCAGGCACTGGTGGGGTCTTGGGTACGTCCAGGTCGGATGGAGGTCTATAGGGCGTCAGGGCGGATACGTGGTAGGGCCTAAATTCTTCATCTGGCTGCTCTGGGTGGGCAATCTTGTAACTGGTAGGTCCTGGGTGCTGGGTGATCACGTAGGGTCCATCACGTCGGGGGGCCAACTTGGTGGAACGGTGCTGGGCCTTGTTGCTCAGCGTGTGGGAGGTGACGTAGACGTAGTCTCCGGGTTGGAGGTCTGGGGAGGGGCGTCTTCGGGAGTCTGCGTGAATCTTGCGGCGATCTTGCTCCTTTTCATGCGTTTCTCGTGCTAGGTGCAAAGTGTCGGCGATTCGTAACAGGCGAGGCGTCACAGTGGGTATGAAGGTTTCCTGCTGAAGATGGCGCGAAGATCATGGGTGACTTCTACAGATGAGCGCAGCTCCTGTCCGAATACCAAGTAGGCTGGCGAGTATCCTGTGGACTGGCAACGGGCGGTATTCATTGCGAAACGAATAGCGGGTAACTTCTCAGGCCAGGTGGTGTGATCTTGTCCGACTTGTATGGCTAGTTGAGTTTTTAGATCTCGGTTTCGTCGTTCTATCGGATTAGCAGCAGGGTGGTAAACGGGGGTGAGGCATTGGTCGATTCCCAGACAATGGGTGACGCATTACATGACTGCGCTGACGAATTGGGGTCCATTGTCGCTGATAATGCGGCGAGGTAATCCAAATCGGAGGCAAACTTCGTTGACCATGGTCCAAGCACATTATTCCGCGGTGGCTTGAGATAAGGCGAACACTTCTATCCAGCGAGAGGCGGTGTCTTCAATGGCGAGAATCCATTTCTTCTGATCGGAACTTTCGGGTAAGGGGCCGAATAGGTCCATTGCAATTATTTCGAAACGATGACGCATAGCTGGCGTCTGTATTAGTCCGGCGGGCACTAGGTTGGTTGGTTTGTATTTTTGGCATTCGGGGCATGTTCTAACATATTCTGTTACCGCGCGTCGAATACCGGGCCAATAAAACCTTTGGAGGATTTTGTTGAGGGTCCTGTCTGTCCCGTAGTGTCCGGCAACTGGAGAATTATGGCATTCCTGTAGTATCTTCTGGCGGTCCTGGCTAGGAACTACTAGTTGTGCTTCATCTGACCCACTATCTGGATTGTAGCGATACAGTACTCCGTGTAAGCAAAGGTATCCTCGGGAGGTCCATGGAGCAGTGTCTTCCAAGGAGTCTTGATCAAAGCAGACTAGGATCTTCTTGAGTTCGGGGTCTTCCAACTGAGAGGTGCGCAGGGTGACGGCACTCGTGCTAGGAAGGTCGATACTGATTAAGCGAATATCGGGTGACGAGTCTTCGCTGTCAGGCACTGGAGGTCGTGATAATGTATCGGCTACGACGTTGGCTTTCCCAGGAACATAGCTGATTTGTAGGTTGTATGGTTGCAGTTGCAAGGCCCATCTTGCTAGGCGGCCGGCGGGCGATCCGAGAGTCATCAGCCATTTGAGTGGTTGGTGATCGGTAATGACAATAACAGAAGTTTGCCTCCGATTTGGATTACCTCGCCGCATTATCAGCGACAATGGACCCCAATTCGTCAGCGCAGTCATGCAATGCGTCACCCATTGTCTGGGAATCGACCAATGCCTCACCCCCGTTTACCACCCTGCTGCTAATCCGATAGAACGACGAAACCGAGATCTAAAAACTCAACTAGCCATACAAGTCGGACAAGATCACACCACCTGGCCTGAGAAGTTACCCGCTATTCGTTTCGCAATGAATACCGCCCGTTGCCAGTCCACAGGATACTCGCCAGCCTACTTGGTATTCGGACAGGAGCTGCGCTCATCTGTAGAAGTCACCCATGATCTTCGCGCCATCGTTCAGCAGGAAACCTTCATACCCACTGTGACGCCTCGCCTGTTACGAATCGCCGACACTTTGCACCTAGCACGAGAAACGCATGAAAAGGAGCAAGATCGCCGCAAGATTCACGCAGACTCCCGAAGACGCCCCTCCCCAGAGCTCCAACCCGGAGACTACGTCTACGTCACCTCCCACACGCTGAGCAACAAGGCCCAGCACCGTTCCACCAAGTTGGCCCCCCGACGTGATGGACCCTACGTGATCACCCAGCACCCAGGACCTACCAGTTACAAGATTGCCCACCCAGAGCAGCCAGATGAAGAATTTAGGCCCTACCACGTATCCGCCCTGACGCCCTATAGACCTCCATCCGACCTGGACGTACCCAAGACCCCACCAGTGCCTGCGGTACCCCTTCGGAAGCGAGGACGACCCCGGAAGACCCCAACAGTGCCTGCAGTACCCCTTCTGAAGCCAGGAAGACCCCCAGAAGACCCAGCCAACAGAGCCAAGGACGAGGACGTCACCTAGGCTCTGAGGGGGAGATTGTAACACAACACCCCCTGTAGTATCTAAACTCGCCGTACTACCCCTCTCAGTGCCGCCACCGTCGACACGGCCCGCTCGAGCCCGTACCAGCCAGCACCCCCACCCTCTAACGTCACGGACCCAGCCGCCGGAGCGATCAAAAAGGCAGCCCCGAGCCCTGAGACGGCAGTTCCTCACGAGCTCCTCTTCTCTGCTTCTGCCTTGGCATCCTTGCGTGGATCCTTGCTCTTACGGAGAAGTAACGCTCTGCGAACCAACCCGGCTACTTTGGCACCCTTGTGTGGGTCCTGATAGCCAGCACTGCTACTTAGGCATCCTTGCGTGGATCCTAATAGCCAACTACACCGGCATCCTTGCGTGGATCCGGCTCGACGCTTTCACTGTGTTACCGACATATAGTACACCGGCATCCTTGTGTGGATCCGGCCTGACTTACACCATTTACTGTAATTGTATATATTGTGCATTAATAAAGACTTTACCATCATAGGTGTATCTTCGACCCACAATCCAACCTTACAACGTGCATTTAAAATGCATCCAACCTTTACGTTCTCACTGTATAGACTGTTGTCTTGCATATTTTAATTCTGAAATGTTAGTGATCGGGTTGTGTCACTGTAGATGGAATGTTCTAAACGAAAACACGCAAATAAAAATTCTCAAATTTGGTTATAAGAAAAGAAGTTATTACTTCCTTGGGTTTCTGATGAAGTAAGAGAAACTCATCATTTTTAAGTAGGATCATGTGTCTTGTTCAAAGGATAAACATAATTGGTTTTGGTAGATGTTTTTTTGGAACTATGAAAAAGTACTAAAAATTACCCTGGCATTCCTAAGATACCCAAACCTAGAGATAATGGCAAGCCTTCAAAGTCTAGAAGTGGTAACACGCTATCACTATTGGACACAGTATGAGTTCTTCATCCAAGCCGTCCAACTACATATTTGCCCACGGCAAATTTTGGATTTTTGCTTTCTGTTATTCTGAAAAAAAAAGTTTTAGTGTTTATCATTTAAAGATGCAATAACAGAAACAAACTATTTGCTCTGGAATAAAAGCAGTCAACCATTCTCAGAGATCATTTAACGTAAAGTGAACTCTTATGTATTTCCTAAGTAAGCTACTAGAACTTTAAAACGCAAATTGATTGATTGACACAATAGTGGGTTATGATTATAACTCACTGGTGGGTTGTGGTAAAATATGCATTAATATAAGGCTTGGTCATAACTCTCTCTTGACTTGTGGGGAATAATAAATGAATACGCAGGGTTCGCTTCTTTTTGAATTTCGGCTGAAGTTTCTTCCATGTTTTGAAAAACTACTCTCGAGAATCGCAAAAATAATAATTTTATTTACTGCCTTCAAGTTTTTATTGTTAATCAATTCCATAACAACAAAAATCACCTTAGCCTACTTTTACGTGTCAAATTTGTCATTCAAAAATATGTCAATTATAATGTAATACAGGGTTTTCCAGTTTAAATTGAAACAATATAATTTTCTATTTTTTAATAATATCTATCAAGTGTTGGATGAAATTTTGTATGGCACTTGTGTGTTAAGTCATATAAGTCACCTGGGAATTTGCCCTCTCGGCCTACGGCCTCAAGGGCTAACCATTTCTCAGCGTGACTTATATATAACATAACAAACTTGTACCATAAATAACTATTATTTGGTAAATTAAACATTACCTATTTATTTGACTCGAGTCACCCACATCTGTCAAACGAGTGAGGATTTTCGTGGTCTAAAGCGCGTTACAACATATTTTCACGTAATACAATTAAGTAGGAACGAGTCTGTCAAGTTTGTCCCAATAATTATTGGTAAGTACAAATTCTAAAAAAAATCTGCATCAAACCTCTGAATTATGGCTTAAAATTGAGAAGTTCTGGTTAGTTCACCATTTCGTCGCCATATAGAATTAAATTAACACGTTTCAAAAACTCCAAATCTATTTTGTGAGATTTTTAATCTGAAAGATAATTCTGTGATGAATTACATGCCTGCTTAACTTTATTTTTATTTAATTAGTAGTTATGTTATCTAAAGAAATAAAATGAATATACCGAACCAGGCGCGGAACCGTCGAAAATTATTATTGAAAGGAACTTGAATCGATTCATTCAAACGGGATTTTTAAATTTTGTTTATCATGCTTTCCTAATGGCTCTTTTTGTATTTGGTAAGATCTAAAAGCGTTTCAATATTTATTTTATTTAACTTACTTTGCTATTTGACCTCCAATAAAAACAGATCCCAACGGCAGATTTGGAGCATATCCCCTCATATAAGGATCGACGCTTAAATAAACAGCTTCAGCCAGAAACTCTAGAAATTAAAATGTGGTATAATATTTTTATAATACAAGGTATTCAAAAAATGTGGCACGATCCTTGGAGGGATGATCCTATGTGGTAAAATAAATGTGGTAAGTTATTTAATCAAAAATTGAAATCTAAGTATTTTTACGTACCTAGTGTTTCTATTTAATTAAATAAAAGTATAAATAAATAATTATACAAGTACATTTTGTAAACGTTGTTACTGACTAACCTCAACTAACCTTTTAGACATTCTATTGTCTGATCTATCAATTGGACTAAATTTAAACGATTTGTTAAATTGATTTTTTGCCTTCATCTGAAAAACTGATTTAAGTATTTAATGATAAAAAATCTTTAATTCTAATTTGTGTATTTTATTACAGTAAAACCTACCTTAACGGACACCTCTTAATAGCGGGCACCTCACTTAACGGACACTTTCATTGGTGCAAAAAACATTTCTATTGTAAACCTGTATAAAAACCTTCCAATAGCGGACACTCTATATAGCGGACCCGGACACTTTCTTAAAAACTTCCCTATCTAAAATACATGTATTTTTACCTCCCTATAACGGACACCCCGTAGAATGTTAAATTGTTTATCTCTATTTATGGTAATTTAAAACGTCTATCGACAACCGACACGGTAATTACTTAATAGACCCTTTTATTAGGTAGGTACCTTTTTTTCTGGGTTTTCCGTTTCTGTAAAATGGATTATACCCCGTAAATGGTGTCATAAACATTAATTATGATCTTACTGCGCTATTCAAAGAAAACATTAGCATAAAGGGCCTTTTTGAAATCCTTGTTTAGTTATTGTTATTCATTTGATATTAAAACTTTGTGTCTTTAAGTCTGATAATATGTCGTTAAAGAGAAAACGTTTGTCTTTGAAGGAAAAAAATGAAATAATAATGGAAAGTGAAAGTTATGGGGCAAGTGTCAGAAAACTAGCTGAAAAGTTCAGTGTGGGATAAACACAAATTTCGGAAATAATAAAAAACAAGACAGAGCTAAAAAAGCTGTTTGCAGAAGGCGGAAATGAAGAGCAAAAACGGAAGTTTCCCAAGACTAGTGCATTAGCAGTTGATGAGGTACTTTTTAACTGGTTTTGTAAAGCAAGAAACAAAAACATTCCAATATCTGGGCCTGTAATAATACAAAAAGCTTCTGAGGTCGCAGAAAATCTGAAAATTGAAAATTTTAAGGCTTCAAATGGCTGGTTGGAAAAATTTTGTCAAAGACACACGATAACGTTTAAAACTATCTGTGGTGAATCAGCTGACGTAAATTTGGAAGATGAAGAAGCCTGGAAATTAAAACTTCCAATAATTCTTAAAACATTTGCACCAAAAGACATTTACAATGCCGACGAAACAGGTCTCTATTATGCTGCCATGCCAAACAAAACTTTTGCAGAAAAAAGCGACAAATGTCTAGGAAGAAAGGTCCCAAAACAGAGATTAACCATCTTATTCTGTGCAAATATGGAGGGAGAAAAAGAAGAACTCCTTATAATTGGTAGAAGTAAAAACCCAAGATGTTTTAAAGGATCTAATGTTGAGAAATTACCTTTGAAGTGGACATCCAATAAAAAAGCCTGGATGAACACAGACATTATCACAACTTGGTTGCAAGAATTCGACAAAAAAATGAAGAAACAAAACAGAAATGTGATTCTATTTTTAGACAATGCCACTTCACATCCAAAGATAACATTAAAAAATGTTCAGATTATTTTTCTGCCTCGGAATACAACATCCCACTGTCAGCCGCTTGATCAGGGCATAATCCAAAATTTGAAACTATTCTATAGACATTACTTAGTTAGGAGAATTTTGTCATTTTCCGAGAACAAAAATTTTAAAGATGCTGCGAAAAAAAGCATAAATTTAACCAGTGCCTTAGTTTGGATTGCTGCTGCTTGGAAAAAAGTTTCACCCAACAAAATTAAAAAATGTTTTTCAAAAGCTGGATTTATGAAAAATAATTTGGAATATGACGTTGATGAAGAAGATGATATCCCACTTGCCCAGTTATTTTCATCCATAAAAGAAACATTTGTTAATCTTAAGCAATATTCCTTGGTTGACCATATTGCTTTTACTGAAAATCCTGGCATCACCATACCAGAGATTATTGATGAACTAATGCCTGACAGTGACGATGAGAGTATTAGCTTAAATGTGGACGATAATGATATTAAAGACACTGAAGAACTGAAAGAAACTGAAGAACCAAAAACGACCATAAAAATATGAATGAACTATGTGCAAAGTTAAGAGAGGCTCAACAATTTTTGTTAAATTATGATAGTGCTGACATGGCCTTAGAAATTTCCAATGTTTTGTTAAAGTGTGAGTCCGAAGTTTTAAAATCGAAACTTAGGAATATGAAGCAAACTTCGATTGTGATGTATTTTACAAAGCTGTAGTATATTTTAAATTAAGTGTAGTCTGCTGTTATTGTACCATGTTTACTTTAAAATATATTTTGTATTTCTAGATATGTAAACAAAAAAAGCACAAAAAATGTATTAGTATATTATTTAGTATTGATATAGAGTTTATATAATATGCAAATAATTTTTTTTTTCGACCGACCCTCCCAATAGCGGATACTTTTCGAGATTTTTCTGGTGTCCGCTATAGAGAGGTTTTACTGTATATGTAAAATGCCATAATTCGTTATTGCAATATATGTAGAGAACAAAAAAGATATACATAAAATGAAATATGGGTTTCAGGTAAAGCATTGCACTTAACGGACACTTTCATTGGTGCAAAAAACATTTCTATTGTAAACCTGTATAAAAACCTCCCAATAGCGGACACTCTATATAGCGGACGCGGACACTTTCTTAAAAACTTCCCTATCTAAAATACATGTATTTTTACCTCCCTATAACGGACACCCCGTAGAATGTTAAATTGTTTATCTCTATTTATGGTAATTTAAAACGTCTATCGACAACCGACACGGTAATTACTTAATAGACCCTTTTATTAGGTAGGTACCTTTTTTTCTGGGTTTTCCGTTTCTGTAAAATGGATTATACCCCGTAAATGGTGTCATAAACATTAATTATGATCTTACTGCGCTATTCAAAGAAAACATTAGCATAAAGGGCCTTTTTGAAATCCTTGTTTAGTTATTGTTATTCATTTGATATTAAAACTTTGTGTCTTTAAGTCTGATAATATGTCGTTAAAGAGAAAACGTTTGTCTTTGAAGGAAAAAAATGAAATAATAATGGAAAGTGAAAGTTATGGGGCAAGTGTCAGAAAACTAGCTGAAAAGTTCAGTGTGGGATAAACACAAATTTCGGAAATAATAAAAAACAAGACAGAGCTAAAAAAGCTGTTTGCAGAAGGCGGAAATGAAGAGCAAAAACGGAAGTTTCCCAAGACTAGTGCATTAGCAGTTGATGAGGTAGTTTTTAACTGGTTTTGTAAAGCAAGAAACAAAAACATTCCAATATCTGGGCCTGTAATAATACAAAAAGCTTCTGAGGTCGCAGAAAATCTGAAAATTGAAAATTTTAAGGCTTCAAATGGCTGGTTGGAAAAATTTTGTCAAAGACACACGATAACGTTTAAAACTATCTGTGGTGAATCAGCTGACGTAAATTTGGAAGATGAAGAAGCCTGGAAATTAAAACTTCCAATAATTCTTAAAACATTTGCACCAAAAGACATTTACAATGCCGACGAAACAGGTCTCTATTATGCTGCCATGCCAAACAAAACTTTTGCAGAAAAAAGCGACAAATGTCTAGGAAGAAAGGTCCCAAAACAGAGATTAACCATCTTATTCTGTGCAAATATGGAGGGAGAAAAAGAAGAACTCCTTATAATTGGTAGAAGTAAAAACCCAAGATGTTTTAAAGGATCTAATGTTGAGAAATTACCTTTGAAGTGGACATCCAATTAAAAAGCCTGGATGAACACAGACATTATCACAACTTGGTTGCAAGAATTCGACAAAAAAATGAAGAAACAAAACAGAAATGTGATTCTATTTTTAGACAATGCCACTTCACATCCAAAGATAACATTAAAAAATGTTCAGATTATTTTTCTGCCTCGGAATACAACATCCCACTGTCAGCCGCTTGATCAGGGCATAATCCAAAATTTGAAACTATTCTATAGACATTACTTAGTTAGGAGAATTTTGTCATTTTCCGAGAACAAAAATTTTAAAGATGCTGCGAAAAAAAGCATAAATTTAACCAGTGCCTTAGTTTGGATTGCTGCTGCTTGGAAAAAAGTTTCACCCAACAAAATTAAAAAATGTTTTTCAAAAGCTGGATTTATGAAAAATAATTTGGAATATGACGTTGATGAAGAAGATGATATCCCACTTGCCCAGTTATTTTCATCCATAAAAGAAACATTTGTTAATCTTAAGCAATATTCCTTGGTTGACCATATTGCTTTTACTGAAAATCCTGGCATCACCATACCAGAGATTATTGATGAACTAATGCCTGACAGTGACGATGAGAGTATTAGCTTAAATGTGGACGATAATGATATTAAAGACACTGAAGAACTGAAAGAAACTGAAGAACCAAAAACGACCATAAAAATATGAATGAACTATGTGCAAAGTTAAGAGAGGCTCAACAATTTTTGTTAAATTATGATAGTGCTGACATGGCCTTAGAAATTTCCAATGTTTTGTTAAAGTGTGAGTCCGAAGTTTTAAAATCGAAACTTAGGAATATGAAGCAAACTTCGATTGTGATGTATTTTAAAAAGCTGTAGTATATTTTAAATTAAGTGTAGTCTGCTGTTATTGTACCATGTTTACTTTAAAATATATTTTGTATTTCTAGATATGTAAACAAAAAAAGCACAAAAAATGTATTAGTATATTATTTAGTATTGATATAGAGTTTATATAATATTGTGGTGTCCGCTATAGAGAGGTTTTACTGTATATGTAAAATGCCATAATTCGTTATTGCAATATATGTAGAGAACAAAAAAGATATACATAAAATGAAATATGGGTTTCAGGTAAAGCATTGCACGGTAGAATAACATTTTTTGAAGGAGATTGATAGAAATCACTAAGCTGATTTTCTGTGCCAAATATTTGATTATTCGAAATGTATTGAAAAAAAAAGAACTAGGATAGACTGTAAATCGGAAAATATTGGGATTTAGATTTTTTGTTACATAACTTTAACTACCTCTATTTAAAATTATTTGATATTTTGAAAGTTATTAATTTGTTCTTATTTTGACATCTGACAACGTTACCATTATTTTTTTTTTATCGGAAGCATGGGTCATGCTGTATTTTTATCTCGCGTTCATTTACTCCACTAGTGTGACCACTAAATTTGGCAGTTTGGTTAACTTAGTAATTACTAAAGATCGGATTATATGCAACCAAAAACCTTAAGAATATGCGCATATACAGGGTGTTTCGGGAGGAAAGGGAAACATTTGAATGAGGTATTCTAGAGATCAATATAAGAAAAAAAGGTCATTTAAATGTGGGTCTGGAAATGCTTTCTTTTCGAGATAAAGTGTGCCAAAAAAAAAAGTAATATACATTTTTCCTTCAATACCTCGAAAACGATTTAAGGTATTACACTGATCATGGGTGTGCGCTATACTGGCATGAAAATACGTTTTCTCGATTTAAAAAGTTTTTACCATTTTACCAGTGGCGTACGCGACAGCAAAAAATAAAATTGTTTTGGCGAAAAAAATTGTACGCCTCTGGTATTTTTCAAATCAGGGGTCTATTTCTTAATCTACAGTCATTTCTTAAAAGAAAAAGTATTTTGAGTTTTTTTGGTAGAACAAACCATTTTCAAGTAATAGTTAGAATGCTGTTTTACAACCGTTTCCAAAAATTACTAGTTGAAATTAATTTTTTTACAAGTTGGCTTTGATAAATTATTGTCACAATAATGTTTGGCACATTATTTGACATAAAGTCCTAACAGTGTTATTTTTAATATTTTTATAAATTATTAGTACCTACTAAACCGTAAGTAAGCAGTGAAATATTTATTGTACAATGCCTAAGACGTATAGCCATAGGGAATATGCCGACATTATATTTATCTACGGTTTCTGCAATGGTAGCGCAATCCAGGCAGTGAATGAATATCAACGTCGATTTCCAAATCGAGTCCTACCTAACAGAAAAGTGTTTTAAAAAGTATTTTTAAAAGCACAAGAAACTGGCATGTTTCCAAGTGCGAAAATTGTTTCCGAAAGACCGCAGGGCCTCGACGTAGATGTTGAAGAGAATATTCTTCATATTGCTACAGAAAATCCAAGTGATAGTACGAGAAGGATTGCAAATGAACTTCATATACCTTCACACAAAGCCGTTTGGGAGACATTGAAAAGAAATGGTTTAAATCCGTTTCACATACAACCAGTTCAATATCTTCACGATGGTGATTATGCTCTAAGAACAGAGTTTTGTGAATGGAGACGTCAAAATCGAGAACTGCATAGGTACTTTTTATTTAGTGATGAAGCTCAATTTACCCGTGACGGAATTAATAACTGTCATAATGAACATAGGTGGTCAGAAGAATTGGTGGTGTCAGGATATCCAATTTAAGGTTTGCTGACGATACAACCCTTATTGCTGCTTCTCAAGGCGAACTGTTAACTCTACTTAACATCTTGGAACAACAGAGTGAAGCATATGGTCTTAGTATCAACTACAAAAAGACCAAAGTTATGATCGTGGACAGAGAACATGATAATCACCCTGCAATAACATCAGTAGGTCGCTGTCAGGTGGTCCAAAGTTTTGTATACCTTGGTTCTTCGATCGATAACTCGGGAGGTTGTGAGGTTGAAATCCGACGGCGCATTCAACAAGCACGGTCAGCTATGACTAAACTGACTAGAATATGGCGAGATAATAATGTCACCAAAGCCACCAAAATGTCGCTGGTTCAGTCTCTTGTCTTTTCCATATTTATGTATGGCTCTGAAACTTGGACTGTGAGAAAGGCAGACCGCCACCGCATAGATGCTTTCGAAATGTGGGCTTGGAGAAGAATGCTAAGAGTTCCTTATACAGCCCACCGAACTAATGTTTCTATATTGAGTGAACTCGGAAATCCAAAGCGACTATCTTCCATTGTCTTGACGCGTATCCTGACGTTCTTCGGCCATATCCATAGAAGTGATAATATGGAAAAACTTATTGTCCAGGGTCATGCTCCGGGAGGACGGCGTCGTGGCCGTTCTCCTACACGCTGGGTGGATGCGACAAAACAATTGCTAAATACTAGCGTCACAAGAGCGACCGAATTGACAAATAATCGTGAAAGATGGCGAAATACAATTTCTAGAGCAATTGACAACCTTCGTTTCGGCAACCCTCCAGCTCTGACTTAGAACATTTCATTTTACGAGTTCACAACGTGTCTGCTAAGACATTGTGACTATGATGATGGTCAGAAGAAAATCCTCACGCTACATTCGAACGAAACTTTTAACATCGATTTAGTATTAACGTATGGTGTGGTATGCTTGGGGATCAATTGTTTGGTCCTTTTGTACTGGATAGACATCTTAATGGACTGGGCTATTTACGCTTCTTACAAGAAAACTTATTTAATATTTTTGATAAAGTTCCTTTAGATTTTAGATGTAAGGGCACGACTGTATTTCCAACATGATGGTGCCCCACCACACTTTGGTCTCCAAGTGCGAAATTTTTTAAATACTTGTTTACCTGATCGTTGGATTGGCAGAGGTGGTCCTTACAATTGGCCACCAAGGTCACCTGACCTTAATCCCTTGGATTATTGCTTGTGGGGGTGGATGAAATCATTGGTTTATGCAACAAGAGTAGAAACAAGGGAAGCGTTGCTTGATCGCATTAACAATGCTGCAGCTATTATCCGTGATAATCGTCTCTCAATTCGCCGTGCTACCAGAGCAATTAATAAACTAGCGAATAAATGTATCGAAGCAGGCGGTGGTATCTTCGAAAACATTCGTTAAGATTTTTTTTATGGTTTAGTATTTAGATTTAGTTATTTGTTGTTAAAATAAACTTTATTGTAAATTTCAGCACCGATTATTTTACAAAATAAATGTCGTGAAGTCGAAATATCAGTAACGTAATAAAACAGCATTCTAACTATTACTTGAAAATGGTTTGTTCTACCAAAAAAACTCAAAATACTTTTTCTTTTAAGAAATGACTGTAGATTAAGAAATAGACCCCTGATTTGAAAAATACCAGAGGCGTACAATTTTTTTCGCCAAAACAATTTTATTTTTTGCTGTCGCGTACGCCACTGGTAAAATGGTACAAACTTTTTAAATCGAGAAAACGTATTTTCATGCCAGTATAGCGCACACCCATGATCAGTGTAATACCTTAAATCGTTTTCGAGGTATTGAAGGAAAAATGTATAAGTATTACTTTTTGTTTTGGCACACTGTATCTCGAAAAGAAAGCATTTCCAGACCCACATTTATATGACCTTTTTTTCTTATATTGACCTCTAGAATACCTCATTAAAATATTTCCCTTTCTTCCCGAAACACCCTGTATATGCACATATTTTTTAAAATTTATGCAGGATATATGCAAAAAAGACGTAAATATGCAATGAATATGCGGTAATAAAACAACTAAATTTTGATATTTTAAATTAAATTTTCATTTAATTAGGGTATTGAGTATTGAATAAAGATAAATTCAAGTTATAATATACTTTATTAAATTAGTTAACACCTAATACAGTTTTTATATCAAACTTATACTGATTTTAATTTGAAAAATTATAAAACGCACCAGTTATTATGTGTGCTTCAAGATTTTGAACTAAAAAATTGTGGCGTTCATCACTTAGGACATGTTTGTAAAAAGAAAACGATCTTTCTACATCTACTGAAGTTATAGGGCAAAATTTTAATTTTAGAACTAAGGCAGGTTCAATAGCTAAATTATTTACAGTTTTCCCTGATGCTATGTTTACGACCTGCCTTAAAATCTTGAAACCTGTGTTTTTTTTCTATTAAATTTTGTAATTTTGCCACTACTGTTTTTCATACCTCACCTCGTATTTGTTTGCAATATTGTACAGATGTTTCTATTATATCCATCGACTCTGGTAGACTTGTACACGATATTTCTAGTTGCAAAATACTGTCTGCTATAAATGCATAGTTACACTTAATATACATTAACTGTTGTTTCACTTTAGCACTTTGAAATATTTCTTTAGACTTTATAGTCCGTTTCGTTGCCGTTAATATCTCGATATCCTCATTAAAGATTCAAAACAAGGCTCGGGTGGCTTAAAATATTTTACCTATAAAATGGTATTTTTACGTACATCTAGCATAAGGATGAAGAAATTTTGACCTATTCCACCCGGTAACAGATAAAGTAACAATAGAGCCATAAAATGAAATGAAAGGATAATGATTAAAACGGCCCACCATGGTCGGAGAGTTGGGTTTTAATATAATCTAACCGCTTATTACTTTATTTAAATATAATAGATTTTATGATTTTATGAATTTTGGTAAATTATAGCCATTGATTGATTTATTATAGAATAAATACAATGTTTTACAAGAAAACTAATTTATTTACAGATCAAAAAATATTGACAATTTTAATAATTATAACTCGATAAAATCGTCCTCAGAAAAATCTGAAGAGTCATCATGTCCTACGCTTATTACTAAAGGCTCAATTTCCATAGTTATGGCAATTACGTTGTCAAGTTCCCACATTTTTTGTTCCTCTACTATAACATGTTTTATGGCGTTTTGCCAATTTTCTGATGACACATTTGCTAAAGAATTAAGCAAGAGTTGTCGCACTTCTTGCATTTTAAAAGTTTTGTTATTTCTAGCAACATATCCTTTTACTTGAGCCCATATTAATTCTATAGGATTTAGCTTTAGATGATAAGGTGGTAAACGGAGCACTATAATACCTCGATCTCTTGCCATCTCGTCAATAACATACTTTTTATACTGCGATTTATGTAGCCTAACAATACCCAAAAGTTCTTTTTTTACCATGGTATTGTCGTAACTCAATTCCTTCCGTTGTAACCAGTTTACGATTTCCGCCTTTTTCCATGAAGTTGTGGGAAGATTCTCTTTTAGCCTAGAGTGATAGCTGGCATTATCCATCACTATTACAGAATTAGCGGGAATGTATTCTATCATTTGCTTAAAATATTCCTCGAAAACATCAGCAGTCATTTCTTCATGGTAGTCTTTTGTAGAATTCGACTGAAATTCTAATAATCCTTGATCCAAAAAGCCATTTAAACTTCCTATATGAGTTATAATAAGTCTGCGTCCCTTTCCAGATGGTGGTCTAAGTCCTGTTGACCAGCCTTCCATGACAGCTTGTCGAGAACTTAGGACATTTTCATCTTGCCAGACTTTAGATACGGTGTGCCCTTCGTTCAGCCAAGTTTCATCCAAATAGAAAATGTTTTTGCCTTCGCTGCGGTATTTTCGGATGGACCTTAAGTATTGACGTCTCCAGCAAATAATATCTGCTCTATCAATAAGTAAATATTTTCTGTTTTGCTTCTCCCAACGAAAGTTCATATCATGAAGTATTTTCCATAGTTTCGTTCGTGATAGCTGTGGTAAGTCCTCGTCATAGTTAATGGCTTGTAAAATTTTGTCTATAGTTGGTATTTCCTTGGCAAAATAAAAACTATGTACTTTTCTTCTAATACCATTTTTAATGAAATCGTCAATTTCTAACGGTTTCTTTCCTGGGAGTGGTTTTGGCTCACTGAGGTTCTTAGATTTTCTTTCACGCAAGAACCTATATATAGTAGCCTCTCCAACTCCTACCATATTGGCACACTCTGCAATGATGCTACGAACATCACTTGCAGGTTTCTGGTGCACTAGAGCATCATGCACGTTTAATATTAATGTCTTTTCTCGGAGAGAATATGCACTCTTGCTAATTTGACGAAGACACGTTGGCAAAAAATTTGAAGCCATTGTCACAAGTATAGGAAATAATTCAACTTTGGGATAATTCAGTATATAAATATACTAAAAACATAGCTTGACAAATGCACATCAAATGGCGTAATAATATCCTAAAGCAGGCAAAAATAGGTAAATTTAATTACTAATTACTCCTGTTGTACCTACTTTAACCCTAATATTCTTAATGTATATTTAACAATGGACAGAGGCCAATTTTCTTATTAAATAAGGCATAGTAGGTAATTACTATTATAATAATAATATACTAATTACCAACGCCTATGGTTTACGGTTGTTTTATGGCTTCAACCCTCGATATGAGCTATCAACTGCAACGAAAGGGACATGCACTGTGAATCATCTCCAGACATTTGTGAAATTAAATCTTTCAATTTTTGGAAATTACCTGCATAAAATATTGCCGCACGAATCCAGGTGCCCCATCTGGTCACGACAGGCTGAGGTGGTAATGGTACTCCGGGAAGATTCTCCTTGTAAAATTGTACTCTTAATGGGGCCTTTATGAATATCCGTTTTACATTTGCTATTAGGTCATTGGCCAACGGAAAGGAAACTCTAATAGTTTCCGCAACCCTATTTAATCCGTGAGATAGGCAAGTTACATGAATCAAATTTTCATAAAATATTTTTAAATTCTGTCCTGCCTTTATCATATACGGCGCAGCATCGGACAACAACAGGACAAGAATTTTATCTGTAGGAACTGAATTCGGCAACAAGAAATATGTTAAGGTTTCTTGAATAAAACGTGTAACTGCGAGGTTGTTTGTTTTTTCCACTTCTTTTATGGCTATAAGGTAAGCTTTTTCAGGTTCTTCTTCTGTGAGTTTTCCGATCATTAAATTAACTAGGTATATAACGACCACACGAATCAGTTGTTTCGTCGACGACAATATACATATAGTTACCTCCAATTTCTTTCTTTATTTCATCTAGCACGGTACCAATTACCTTTCCAACGACATTTTTTCTTAATGTTGATTCATCTGGCATTACAGAATTACATTTTGTATATTTTTGCAGAAAGGCCTTAACTTGCGGGTTGGTTAACTTGTTTAAAGGAATATTGGCAGCCGTTTTTCATAGATCTTCGTTAAATTCTGGCTGGTCATGGTTTCCGTTTTTAAAAATCTCAAATGACTGCTTCAGCGTTGACTGTATGGGACCAGACTTCATCTTGCTAACCTTAGCAATGTGAGACGGCGTCTTAATGTGTTGGTCTATTTGAAATTTCTTTAAGCAGGAAACAATTTTTGAACAAGACTTTTAAAAAACATGGTCGCCGTCCAAAGCAAGTTCTGGGTAAGGCTTAATCTACGAAATACATCGTATTTTCGACATAATCACCGCTTTTACTTTCACTTTGTTTGCGTTTACAATACTAACTGCGGCTACGACAAACGACAACCTCAATAATGCTGAAAAACTGTAACAAATGTGAGCAAATAAATAAATATAGAAGGTGTAGATAAAGAAATTGTAGTTAAAACATCTGGTCAGAAATACCCACCCACTAATAGAATTTCTCAGAAGAATAATAGTTTATTTTATTAGCTTATTACTTTATTAATTAGCCTATTTATTGCCCTCTTATCTTCAGACCCCGACAGCACAGGCGACACGGCGGCCTGCGACCATAAAACGTAAGAAATGAACACAGAAATCCCAAAACATTCTTAGATATGCAATAGTTTTTAAAATATGCATTTTTTCCTTTAAAGCCACAAAATATGCAAAAAATGCATATATATGCAAAATGCATAAAATCCGATTTTTAGTAATTACACTTAGGCCGGTGGTACCTGCATACAATAAGGGGCTATTTTTGTGACTAAACTGAAATTTGCAACTTGGTAGGATAGATATTTCTCATGCCTATATACAAATTTCTGTGATGTTTAGTTTCAAGTGATAAATAGGAAGCAAAAAGAAGTTGTACGTAATTAAAAATCTTACCTCCGTCCTTTAACGTGGGAAGTTCTTCCTCCCTTATTTTAAGATCACCTGGTTTGGGAAAACCATCAAATTGCTTTTCAAAAATGTAAACCTTTGCCTTAACCATTTTTAATTTTCTGTAATAAACAAACAGTTACAGAGGAAAACGAGCTACTATAATAATTTTGAACCGGTCTAAGAAAACTAAGCATTCGCGGTAAAGCAATTAATGAGTATATATTATACGTGCCCAGACTAGAGCTTAATTCATAAGTGATTGATAACGATGACTGATAGTCAGTGTTGCCAGGTAAAAAGAATACAAATCACTAAGCTGGTATAAGAAATCAACAGATTTAAAAACAAATCACCAGAACCTTTGAAAGTTTATTTTTATGGTTGCATTAGTTAAGATCCCGAAAACCAAAAAAACATTATTATACCTCTATATCTCTCAAATAAAAACCCGTGACGTCTTAATAAAAAAGTTTCATGAAGCTGATAAAAATTCATAAGTTTGCAATTCTTTTAAATAAAAATGACTTTTTTTCTGTTATAGTAACAACGTGTATGTTTAAAACGATATTTTAAATGTGCTAACTACTTGTGTACAAACCACGTCTTAAAAAAATATGGTAAAAAATGTTATAGTTTACGGGTCCGCGGAACTGCCACTGGTGGGTTGCTGTTGAGAACAGTATTTAAGTTTACTTACAACCAATATAATCAATTTTCTGGAGTCAGACATTGGTCTCTTGCTCCTGTTTCTTGATTTTCTACGTCAGTATATATATATACAGGGTGTAATTTAATTGAGTGCCGATACTTAAGGGTGATAATCTATGAATGATTCTAAGATAAAAAGTTCATATGGACATATGTCCTAAACCTCTTCATTTTTGAGCTACAGGGTGTTAACATTTTAAGAAAAATATAACCTTTTTATATAAATCACTCTTAGATATTTTTATGAAATTTTGTACATACCTTTTAATCAATAAGGAGCATTTTTTGACCTAACAGATTTATAAAAATTTTTACCAGTGACGTCCGTACGGGGTTTGAACTGAATATTTTTAAAGAAAAAATGGATACGCCACTGCTTTTTCTAAAAACGAAACTTACTTTTGAAATTCTCATTTATTTTAAAGCAAATTTCGTTTATAGACTTACTTTTGTACGACGCACCGTTTTCGCGTAAAAAATAAAAACAAAAAAAAATAAAAAATTTTATTTCAAAAATCGCGATTAATTTAAAAGGAAAAATTCCAAACCTTAAATCGAAAGCGAAATGACAAGAGAAGATAAACAGAATAAAGAACCCACATTATTTACAGTAGTTGTTCGAAGTGTCGTCCACCCACACGTATGCAAGCATGGACTCTTCTTCCCATAGACTGACGCACATTTTCGAAGATTTCCGGGGTGTTTCTTATGGTTTGGCAGCATACTAATATACGATTTCGTAACTCTTCTTCGGTATGAATCGGCACTTGGTACACTAAGCTTTTCAGATGCCCCCAGAAAAAATAGTCTAAACTGTTAAGGTCCGGAGATCTAGGTGGCCATGGCTGCGTTCCTCCGCGACCTATCCACCGATTGCGATAGGTGTGAGTAGAAAATAAATTGTTGTCCCAAAAAAAGTGTTTCCACTCATGGTGGGTGCCAACCAAATTCAACAAAATAAATAAAAGCAGTCTCAATGAACCGAAGAAAAAAATGTTTTTTTTGTTTTTATTTTTTTACGCGAAAACGGTGCGTCGTACAAAAGTAAGTCCATAAACGAAATTTGCTTTAAAATAAATGGGAATTTCAAAAGTAAGTTTCGTTTTTAGAAAAAGCAGTGGCGTATCCATTTTTTCTTTAAAAATATTCAGTTCAAACCCCGTACGGACGTCACTGGTAAAAATTTTTATAAATCTGTTAGGTCAAAAAATGCTCCTTATTGATTAAAAGGTATGTACAAAATTTCATAAAAATATCTGAGAGTGATTTATATAAAAAGGTTATATTTTTCTTAAAATGTTAACACCCTGTAGCTCAAAAATGAAGAGGTTTAGGACATATGTCCATATGAACTTTTTATCTTAGAATCATTCATAGATTATCACCCTTAAGTATCGGCACTCAATTAAATTACACCCTGTATATATTTAAGTATAGGTCTTATTAATTGTCTTGTAGATGTAGATTACCGTTTTCGTCTTGAGGCTTATTTTGCTTCTCTTGTTCAATAATTAATAGACTGCACTTAATTGGCCTTGTACCTTTGCAAGTCTTTCTCTCACGTTGTCGTTCCGCAATAATTTCTTGTCAAACGTAAGACCAAGATATTTAATCTTGTTCCTTGAATTAATTTGTGCATTGCCCATTCTTACTCTTGTTACGGGTAGTTTTGTAAAAGCTTTTAAAAAGTAAATTTCTTGGGTCTGGCCATAATTAAGGTACATCCTCCCCTAATTAGCAACGAGATGTAAGTAAACATACTCAAGTAAGTAGTTTCGGATATTTGGATGGATCAATGCAGTAATAATGAAAATACTGGATTTTAAAATAAAATACTCACTTGTAGACAAAATGGTGGACAATATTTTCTTCTGGGGAGAGGGTATTTACTGTATTTTCGAATTTTCCATTCTTAACAATACAAATACAGCACACAGAGCACACCTTTTTTCACAAATTTCCCTGATATATCTTTAATGTTGTCCCAAAAACATAAAATTTAATATCAATACTTATATCTGAAATATTTTACCAAGCAATTATGAAACTTTACATGCAATATTTCGTCCAGAATATTTATAAAATATTTCAGATTCATTAAACCCAAAATCGTATCTATATCATTATTTTCTCTGATGGTAATTATTTTTATCAAAAACATAATAATATGTACAAAAATGTACAAGCGTTAACTTATTATACCCGTATTTTCATATTGTGCAAATTCTTAATGATGTTAGATCATTGGGAATTCTGTTGGCGGAATTTTTTTCATAGAACGACATTCTTCATAAGCAAAGCAATTCACTTGACAGTTGACACACTGAGAAAATCCAACCAGTTCCCCCTTTCTACAAGTATCCCTTCTTTTATTCTTATTTTATGTTTTGTGTAATGTTCAATTAACAATTATTATTAGACATTATTAGTTGTGGATGGACTGTGCTACTACTGAGTAATTATATTATGGATAATCAAACTAAAGTAAGTCTCTATTTTATTAATAGGTATAATAATAATTGTAGGTTAGGTTCATTTTACGATTTTTCCCGCTTTAGTTTGTTTATTATGCTTGAGTTGTTGATGTTGTAAATTAGAATATTGAAGAGTAAATGGACAAAAGAGGACACATTTTTAAATTACAAAAACATTATTAAAAAGAAGATACAGTAAGCCACCATCACCCCTCTGGGGCAGAACTGGAAACACAAAAACTGCTGCACTGTGGCTGTCGCAGTGCAAACTTTGTTTGCCCCGTGAAATAGAAGAACTTTGAATAACTATATAAGATATACAGTTGACAACAAATCTTGCCTAAACTTTCCTGTTTTTATAATATATTATATATTTTAATAGTGTTTATGTATCAATCATTGACATCGCAGCGTCCCTTTATATATTAGGGATTGGTATTTTCTTATCAGAGACCTAATATAATACCCACATAATATTATTACGATTCATACTTAAAATTATTAATTTTTAAATTTCTACTTTCAGGGCCCCATAAAGAGGAATTTCAGGGATAAATTAGAATCCTATTATGTATATTCATATAATATTTAATAATAATAGTTGGTATGTTTTTTAATAAATATTAAATGATATATTATTTTATTTGCCCTAATTTCAGAAATGCAATTATGAAATGTTTCAGAAACATAAAGTGAAATATTACTTTTATGGAACATTTTTAGGTTTCTGAAACATTTTACCTATATATCATAAATGTTTTGGAATATTTATGGAATATTTAAAATCTTTTGGAGAAATTTGTATGGATTATCTCTGGATCATGATTGCGCTGTATGGGAGGTGCGTAACCATGCAGGTTCTAAAGGCGAGGGGTTGGCAGTTTTACCATCAACACGAAAGAAAAAAATAAGAAAACAGCGCCGTAAGCAAAATTTTTTTGAAACATTAAGAAAAATTGCTGTGTTTGTTACTAAGAATAAATCACGCAGTGTGTAATTAAGGCTAAATAGTCCATATATGTTTTTTAGTCTTTACTGGAGACTAATTTCAATACACATTATTTACACCAAATTTTTGACAATACATAAAAATAAAAAAATAAAGCGCACATCATGTGATAATTTTAATCAAATTTGTGATATGTCGAGCAGTGAATTTTTAATTAACTTCCTTATTTGGGGTGGGAGATTAACTTCTTCCTTTATCTTTTATCTAATTCCCTAGTCGACGCCTTTGCTTGCTCAAGTTTTTCGAAAAAGTACATCAAAGGTAATGGCTTGGAAATCCTATCACACTTTTTGCTGACTGTTCTTTAGATTCCTCAAGTAAAAATAAAACAGCCCCACATATCCACAAGAATAAGTATTTTTGCATTCGGGGTTTGATGCGCTCAACATGAATCCGCATCAGGCCGTTTCATAGAATTGGTTCTATAGTTTTTTGATACCCTAAAAAATAGAAACTCTTGAAATTTCTAAATTTGAATGAAAATGAGTGTTTATAGGTAGCTATCTAAAAGCTAAATAGAAAAAAAATTAATTACAAATAGAGAAATAATGGCAACACTGACAGTGACTTGCATTTGTAGACTATAAATCTGCACAATCACTGACCAGTGGCGGATCTAGGATTCAATGTTGCTGAAGTTAGCAGAACAAATTTGACCACTGTTCCATTCATAAATAAATAAAGATATTAACTGATTAAATAGAATTACCCCCTTGTAAAAAGTATTTCACTAAAATTAACATTTGAATTTCAGTTCAAGCATTCTTTCAAACCTATAACCCTCAATAGGGCTATTAGTAGTGTCAATTTGCAGGCTGTGGGGGGGGGGGGCGGCTTCAGCCCTCTCTAGCCCTTCTTGGATCCCACTGATGACTATAACCGAACTTATTGATTAACCTGAACTGAATTATATATACTTTTTCCTACAACCAGTGGCGGATCCAGAGACCTTTCTTGGGGGGGGGGGGATTAGGGGAAATTAGACTTGACTTTTACTTTTGGGTGTAACATTTTTCTACAATACTGGCAAAATCTATGAATTCTTTGGTCCAATGGGGGGGGGGGATTTCCCTTATTTTACCCCCCCCCTCCTCCTGGATCCGCCACTACTACAACCGATCTCAATGTACAGTATTGCGCTTCCAAAAGAAATGATAAAGTAGCATCTTTCCGAGGAGCGAGCGTTTTGTTCACTCTACCAAAACACTCGCTAGCCTGATTAACTTGACAACCATCTTTAAACATCTGGTGTTTCTCATGTTTGACCCAATTTTGAAAGTAGGCGTTGTGGGATGTTTGACATATGTCTACAATTTTGTGAGCAGTAAGACGGTATTTAAATAAATAATATGTACTTATGGAATTTATAATTTTTATCTTGCAGTAAATACATTTTAACAAACATTTTTACATAAACACCGGTAGAAATTATGTGTGTAGTGTATGTGTGCGAGATAGTGACGCTCCGCTACGCGTCGCGCGTCAAACTTCTTGCTCAAGGCGGCAATGGTATAACCACAAGAATAAATAACAACATTTATTCTTGTGGTATAACTTTGTGCCATAGCGCAACGTCGTTTGAACATTACGGAGCATTTGCTTTCAATGGCAACCAGATGCTGCGATATTTAGACTTAAATACCAAGCATCAAAATCTCTCCGAAAATTATTGTTACGTAATACGTCATGTATGTACTGTCCTTACTTCAGATTCACGCGACCAAATGTTTGCAAATCAGATCTGAATTATTTGACTATACCTAATAGGTCTCAAATTCAGATGTTACAATTTACCAGTTGCTCTCATTGGAATTTTTACTAGTTCGTGGTTCTAAAAATTATAAGCATCATAATAAAAACAGTATAAAGCATAACTAAAGCAAACTGTTTAAATGTAAAAAATTGATTTATTAAAAAAAATTATGTTTATGTGCACATTGGAGTTGACAAAGAAATAAGTTTAATAACAATACCAGGGACGTATCTATGTTTTCCATGGGGGGGGGGTCAGCAGTGATTTATAGATATGAGAAAATACTGCCGGCAGGCTTTCCGGAGGCACAGCGCCGCAGGCGAAAATTTTTTAGGGGCCACGCCCAAATATTGCCAAGAAACCAGAGTTGGGTATCTATCTACATTTTTGTTTTCGACATGTAAAAAAAGTTTTTCGACGTTTTACTTTTATTTAATTTACATTTCGAAATTGGAAATTTAAAATTGGTCGAACTCTCGTCGAATGGGGGGAAGGGGTCAACCCCCCCCCGCTTATATACGTCCCTGAACAATACGATATGTTTTTAAGTAGTACCAGTTTATACTGTAACAGAAACTTTTCCTGTATTTCCCCCTCTTAACATATCAGCAAAAGCTTCAAACATATTTTTACAGCCATCAGTAACGGTTTCTTGGTATTTCAGTTTTTCTTCTTCTACTCATCGTATATTTTGTAAAATTCCTTTGTTCCATTGGTCAATCCATTTACTGGCAATAAATCCCTCCATTCTTTATGGCTTTCCTACCTTGGGCGCTTCTACAACTTTAGTTAAAAGTTAAGCAATTATTATTAGATAATAATATTTCCTAATTATTATAAAAGATAGAAAATACAATGTAATGCATCAAGAGTTTACAAAAAGTAATATAGGTAGGTAATTATTAAAATATATCTACATAATAACTAATCGCCTTTAGGTAAGTCAGATACAAATCAACATCCATAATTTGATTGAGACAATGAAATTGCAATTAATTTAAACAAAGCTATTTCAGTTTTGTCATTAAGTACACATGAGGAGCGTTTATTCAAAAAGGGTTATGTCCACCTAAGATAGTTTTGAGAAAAACGTAAAAAACGTTTGATGCTAAGACCGTTAAAGCTAAAATTGTAAATGTGATAAAACATGATGTGTTTTGTAGTTAAAAATGTATTTTGAAACAATTTTTTTCAATATATTTTGTTTTTTAAGAGAAAAGTAGAAAAGAAAAATGGACATGTCCACTTTTGCTTGAACTAAATGTTTATGTCCGGTTTTGTTTGAACTTTAAATTTATTTTCTTGTTTCTTTAGGGAAAAAAATATGTTAGTCAATATTTTTACGTATTACATTTTTATTAAAGAAAAGAAGTGAAAAAAGGATATCTTATATCTAAAGGTGAATTTCATAATCAGCCTCCAAGCAATCGCAAGTTTCTTCATCTTGTGCTGTTTCATCTTTATCTTCTGTTACAGGTTCGAGAATTTTTTTAAAAAACTCCAACTCTGGTAGAGTCTCCCACTTTACTTCGTCGTTATTAAATTGCTTCTCTAAAAGAGTCCGGACATTTTTTTTCTTTTCATCTGATATTGAATTTCCTAGCATTTTTTCATCCAATTTTATGTTTTTACCAGTTTGACCTTTTCTTAGTAAGGACGCGTATTGACTTGTAAGGTCTTCGAATCGAAAAAATGCAGATCCTTTGTATTTAACTGCACATGAATCATTCGTCGATCGAAACTTCTGAATTGAAATTTTCTTAAAATCCTTGATTCCGGGCACCTTATTGTAGACTTGTTGAAGTTTTTTTATATCATATAAACGCCAATCGGTTCCTAGTATTTTAACTTCGCCCACATTCGAATACACTGAGTTATATCCTTCGGGGTTACTAATAACAACCAATTTTTTTAACTGCTTTTCGACGCGACCAAACACACGGTCGGCGGGCAGGTAGGAATGGCCTCTAACAGGGAAATGTAATATCAACTCCTTAACGCCATTAGGGGACTCATTTTGAAGCCAGTATGTTAAAATATGAACAATATGGGCATTCTTGTTCTGGCCGGAGCAACCGTCACAAAACAATCTAACAATTTCCACGTTCTCCAGGTCAATGGATCTCAGATGGGTAAGTAATGCTGAGCCAATTTCAACTGAGCCACGTCCTCCTTGATTTTCACACCAGGTATAAAAAAATGGGGCCCTTAATTTCACGTCCACACAACAAAAGGCATAAAAACTAATTTGCCTTAAGTAGAACGCATCCTGAATGGGTGTCTTAGGAAGGGGATGCACCTGTTGTAGGTCAAAGCAAAATGTTACACTTTTATCCGGTGTTTCATTAAGTAACTTGTAGTATGCATTGGCCCTCAATTTATGCATTCTAAGCTCTGTAATCAACGTCGCTTTGTTTTCAGTATTTTGTTTTATGGTATTTTTCAAGTTAATGCACGTTCCACAAACATCGGATGCAGGCGATGAAAATCCAATATTTAAGTCCGTATAAAAAATTCTCTTAAACATTGATTTCGATGCCCGAAAATCGGGATACGTAGAGTTAAACCTTTTGTATAGGCTTTCCAGGCTCAACTCACAGGACAGGTACACACGACATGACTTACTTCGGTTGTAATGGCTTTCGCTCGCTGGAAGACTGTTTAAAAAGGCACGAATTTTTTGTTTCTTCTCCACATTTTTGTTTAAATATCGGTTACCACCACGATTTTCCTTAGGAACATTTCCATCTTTTAAGACCTTCAGTATAGTCTGAACTCTACATTTGGAAATACCGAACGCTGCAATGAAAAACTGTTTACAAACTGGCAACATAGAGCTTTTCCGTCCACGATAAACTCGAAAAAAATAAGAGGCAACCATGTTTTTTGACTTTCGTTGCGCAGCATTTCTTACACCATCTCTTGGCCTTTTTCTTTTAGGTTCCCTAACCGACAAAAGATGGCATAATTTTTGATCTTGTATTAACTTGTTTGGTTCCGAGAAAAAAATGTCTCTAGCTCGGAGAAGGTCAGATGCTTTTACAAGAGCACATTGTAAAGAATTTGTGTTATGATCACACGGTCTCACGAACCGCCTAAGTTTGGGATCGTCATTAGAATACCTAAAAATGTAAATGTACGGTTTTAGATCCCCGGTTTAGGATAAAATAAAGCTAAAACTAACCTTTGTCGCTTCGTAATATCTCTTTTTGACGTTTTAGGCTGTTTTTTCCGACTGCCAACATTAATAGTTCCCACTGTGACATCCATTTTAACTCTTTGTTTATATAATTTGAACAAAATATGCTAATAGTTTTACAGGAATGAACAAAACTAGTAAACAACACCTAATGAGCAGCCTAACCAAACTTCACACAGCTGTTTCCAGACTACTGTTCTGTTCACTACTTGCCCGTCCGTGTGTAAAGCCTAACGCTTGGCCTTGATGATTTAGGGCAGATTTTAATGTATCGATACTAATTCGATCTCGATACAGAAGTAAAACAAAAAGTTGCACAAGAAGTGGACATGTCCCCTATTGAAATATATTGGTTTATAACCATAAGTAATACTACTGGACTTGTCCTATTTTGATTGAAACACACTTGATTCAGGTTTACCATGGACATGTCCGGTTTTGTTCAAATATCCTATTTTCACATGCGAATTTTACCGGGTTGTATACTGTTTTGAAAGGATTTGAAGAGATGGGCCGATAGAAACCATATAAATGAACCGAAATCTAACATAAAATCAGTTTCGAAAAAATGTGGACATGACCCTTTTTGAATGAACGCTCCTCACATGTATTTCAAATGTACCTACGTCGAGAGAAGGTGTTAGAATGCTCTTACGTTGGAGCCCGAGAAGAGCAAACAACGAGAAGCGACAAAATCCCGAGTTTAGCATTCATTAAATGGGGACCAAATTATATGTCCTTCACCTTGAAATTTTGACAGTTGGCCGGGTTATTACACTAAAAGAAGCACTAAAACAATGAAGAAAATGTTTCACACTAAAATAAAAGATGTGGGTACCTAGTAAGAAGTTCCTACTTTTTTTCATGAATATCTTCTGTGTTCCATGTAATTGGCTTTCCAGCAAATTTCGTAAAATAAAAAAAAAATGAAATAAAACAAAATATTTTTAAAATGTTTTTTTTTTTTGATTTGACAATAATTATAGGTACTTAGAATTTAAACAGTAGGTAAATAATATGATATTTTATTTCGTTTAAACAAAATAAGTTGTAAATTTCGGAAAACCTTATGACTTTTTTATAATATATATCTATTACGGCTTTGCTTATTTTACCTGAACCACGCGTAGAAATATGATATTATTCAATTAAAACTACTAAATGAGAATAAGTACTTGTGCATTCAGGATTATTTTCCAAGAAAACACAAGATCTGTTAGGAAAATAGAAACATGTTCTTTTATATTAGATTGATATTTTTTCGTTCCCGTCGCCTTTCCTTAAAAAGGTAATTCCGTTTATACATTTAATATCAACTTCACTTGAATAACGTAATAAATAATGGTAGGTCTTTTCCATATAATACCTTTCACGTAATAAAATACAGCAGATAAATACAACAAAACAAATATAAACAAATGTATCATAGCGATGCAAATGTACTTACTGTTCAGGATCCTTTGGAAATGAAAACATGCTTATTCCTCGACTTTCTTTTGAGGGACACCATCGAAACGCACATGTATTACCAGGCATAGTTTTATAATAGCACATCATTCACAATAATAAACAGTTAAACAATACACTTATTTCAACAAAAAAGTCTACTAAACTCGATAACGATAACTCATCGACTACCGGACTAACGGCTGAAACACAGCCGGCTTAAACCTATGACAGTTGGCCTGGTTACCTCTCACTACATTGATTTCGCCAAACGTCATATTATCGCTTCTCGTTTTGATCTTCTAGCTTGGAGCTGCGATAAACGATACTAGCGTAAATACTTGTAAGGTCTTACTACTCTTATTTTTTTATTACATTTATTGATGCTGGTATCGCCGTTTCCATCGTTTATCGTAGCTCCAACATAATCGCACCCTTGGAGTAGAGTGGGGCAAAATGTACGCAAGGGACAAAAGTCTCAAACGTTAGTTTTTATCCTAATATTAAATACAATTTGTCATCATGGATTGAATGTCTTTTTTCTCACAACAGACGATTCTTGGTCTTGTCGCTATTAAGTAATTTATATATTTTCTTTTATCACATTACACTATATTTTACCCAAATACTAATAAGCTGCTGTAGACTCATTTATTTGCTAACATAATTTAAAAATAATTAAGCCCAAATTATCAATGCGCTGTTAGCCACATAACTTTCAGTTCCAACATTGGTATGCTTTAAAGTTATCGTGCAGTTAGAGTTAACAGTAGATTGATAATATGGACCTTATAATGGCAAAACCTATATTACGTTAACTTATGTAATAGATATACTATATTTGTATACAGAGAAGTTCGTTAAGGTAAATTTTAATTTTATCTTGTTCTGTGGGGCAAGGTCGCATTTCGCTTGCCAAAGAATAAAGATATTTCAAATGGTGGGTTCAATTAGTATTTGATAAATATTTTTAGAAATAAAGTTTTTGTATGTCTCTATTTTTTAAGGAAACTATTTTATTCTTATATGTAAATCCCAGAGAACACTAGGTCGGTCTTCTTTGCTTAAATGGCCGCTTTATTGGAAAAAAAATAAACTTTGGTTTTCTAAACATTTGTTGCTTGTATATGTGTTTATATCCTTTTATGCGTCCTTTTGACCCACTTCCTCTATCCTGTTAGTATGTTGTTAGACTTTTTATTAGAATACTATTGCCGGAGCCGGCCCATATTTTTAATGACAAGCAATTATAATATAATTTAATTTTAAAGGTATTCAACTTTGCACAAATACCTATGTAATAATATAACGTATGCAGTGGCGTAGCATTTTGAGGCGGGGGGGGGGGGGCGAACTATGACGGGAGGGGCCCAGACTGCAGAGCTAAAGCGCCGCAGGCAAAAAATTCTTGGGACCACGCCTAAATTTCGTACAAATTCACCTTATTTATGTTCCCTAGGGAACAGGGGTCTGGCCCCAAATGAAGTAAAAATCCGGTATATGAAAAGAATTAATATAATGTGGTGGGACGCTCTCGAAATAGGTTTTATTAAGTTTGTTTCCATCGCTCTTCTTTACTAAAAATAAAATAAGACCGATCTTGTTTTTTAAGAATTAATATTTTGGGTAGTAATGGGGCGCTAGGCCAAGGGGGCATAAGGGCAATCGCCCTCTTTCGCCCCCTGTGGCTACGCCAATGAACGTAAAATGTAACGGAAACCAGCATATCTAAATTTTGATAATATAATCAGCAATTAGCAGGCGGTAAATAAAATCATAGATTAATTAATAATATGTCACTCTTCTCTATAAATATAGTGTCCTGTGGCGTCTGAAAATATTAAATTGTCATATAAATATTTGCAAATCATACCACTACACTGATAAGTTAAGGACTGTGCGTGCATATTATGTGATACAAGAAAAAACAATATGCGTATATTTAACTAAACCCTATTTAGTAAAGAAGAGTAAATATCTATTCTGTGCATTTAAATAAGCACTTGTAACCTAAACTAACCGAGTTTAGCATTACGTCCTTGTTTAGACCACCACTTTAAGCGATCGGTATAATTTAATACTATTAGAACCATACCGGATGTACCAAGAACTTGGGTCGCATTATTCATCTCCCATCTCCCATATTCAGGTACTTTATGTGTTTAACAATTACAACTTTCAACCATCAGGTACACTATAGCTTGTAGACTTTGTAAACCTATTATCGAGTTCCTCCAGATTGTACCGAGACATCAATTTTTAGGATTTCTACAGTCTGATACTTGTTTTGCCATAATTATGTCAAACCACCTTTCATTCGTTTCATACATTAACCACACTTTTCTTAAAATTCTTTTTAAGTCAAGCGTGGTAGTGATTAGCACGAAACTTTGTTTCTCTGAAAAAAAAATTTGTTTCTAATTCTTTATACTAAAATGTGGTTTTATTTAAACCCATAGGGGCTTAGCCCCTATCCTACTATATTTAGTTTTATTATTTACCAAAACATAAAATTTCATAGTTTTTTAAAATAATTCTGAAAAGGAGGGAAAATTTTTTTTTTTCTTTTTTGGTTTCTCCACATAAACCATGTTATATCGAAAAATGTTCATATATTAAATCAATAAAATTTATTTTATACCATACCCATTAAAAATAATTAAATTCTCTTACTTTTATTAACAAATTTAAAATAAACTAAAATGTACTGATTTACATATCCACAACTCTGAGTTACCCCAAGTTAGTCTTCAACTAAACAAATTTCACTTGCTATGATTATCTTAAATGTTGTACTCACTAACTTGAGACAACTATTAGAACCCAATTTACACTCGATATAGGTAAGTCTCTTATGGTACCTGTTATTTTTGTACTTTCACACATTCCTTTTAGTTCCCCTGAGGATGACTGTATATATAGTCGAAACATGTAGGGACAATCGCTACAAAAACTTTAAAATATATATTATTTGTGGAGGAAGACAGAAGTGTTGTTTTAATTTGCATTAAACTTGTAGCTTTAAAAATACTACATTCTTTGATCAACAGTGTACCTATATTATACAATTTTTAAATGCAATTGAAATTAGAGTAGGTAATATAAAATATTTAAGATAGGCCTATGCCGAGAATTCTTCCTCTAAAATATAAAGCATTGTCTATTATTTAGGGACGTCCATATGGACAAGGTCCTGCGGCGCACGACAGCTGCCAAGGCCTTAAAGGCGCCAGGCCTTCAACACAAATTAACATAAAACTAAAAAAAATTATCTATGAATACTGGTGGTGAAAATGCATTATCCACCAACACCGACCGCCGGTCGGCGACCAGTACCAGTGGTGAAATTTTACTACTCCTCCGCCTGTGGGAGTGCGAAAATCCGCGTGCGTTCGGCGCGATGGTTTAAATTTGCAAAATTTTGCGTGTTCGTAATCGATGTAGCAGGTTAATTTTTCATTCATGTCTTGATAAGCGCATAAGACGTATAGAGTGCCTTATTTGCTATTACGTATCTACCGCAATTGTGAAAAATAATTACAAATAAGGTAAGTAAGTGATTAAGTGAATTAATTAACAGGGATGCAAATAACTGGTTTTTCTTGTTAATAACTTTTGTTTATGAAACAAATAAGGCTTAGTGTTTAATATTTTTTATTTATTTTATTTAGATGGCCAAAGAAGAAAAACAGAAATTGTCTGGTTACCAAAATTTGCTTAACGCGAAAACGGCAGGAAGACTTGGAGAAAACCAATTTCAAAATTAGTAACTTTTTTCGAAAGACCACACAAGACACTACTTCTGATAACAGTGATTTTCTACATTCAACAAAATCAAACTTGCCATTAGAATTAGTAAAGCAAGCTAATGAGGATAAAGTTCCAAAAGAATTAGGTCCTGATACGTTTTAGTCAGTGTCGGTACCATCATGTTCGAGTAAGCAAGACGAACTATCCGAAGAAGCGCCCCTTTCTAACGATCCAGGTCTTTGGCCGAGTGTATTGTTTCCAATCCAGGTGCAAGAACTTGTCGAAAAAGGTCCAATGCATTATCAAAATAAAACAATGTATCCTAAAGACAAAAGTGAACGTAAGTTTTCCGATATATATTTTACTCGAATTTTGTTAAATGGTGAAAAGGTTCAGCGTCATTAGTTGCTATATTCTATTAAAAAAAAATGCAGTTTTCTGCTTCTGATGTAAAATATTCAATGACCCCAACGCCAACAATCCATTGACTTTTAAAAACACTAAATTAAGTAACCAAGACGGTTTCAATGATTGGCATCATTTAAGCGAACATTTGAAAATCCACGAAAAAAGGAAATCTCATTTTCAAAATTTACGTGTCTGGTCACATTTACTAGAAAGATTAAAAACTAATCAAACCGTTGATTCGGAAATGCAAAATTTATTAAAAAATGAAACTAAACATTGGCGCAGAGTCATTGAAAGAATAATTTATACTATTCAATTTTTGGCTGAACAAAACTTGGCTTCTCGTGGTCCTAGTAACAAATTATTTGAGAGAAAGAATGAAAATTTTTTAAAATGTTTAGAAATGATAGCAAATTTTGGTCCAGTCATATCTGCACATATTAAAAGATCTCAAAAAAATATTCCACCTTACCTTGGAGATTAAATTCAAAATGAAACCATTATATTAAATAAATAATATTTTAAACGAAGTTAAAGAACCAAAGCATTTTTCTTTATTACTTGATTGTATTCCTGATGTAAGCCGCCAGGAGCAGATTTCTGTTTGCTTAAGATGCGTTAATTTAAAAAACAATAAATTTATTTTCGAAGAACGTTTTTTAACATTTCGTCCTATAAGTGATACAACAGGTGAAGGTTTAACCAACTTGTTACTAAAAACTTTGGAGAATTATGGTTTTAACATTTATAATATGCGCGGCCAAGGTTATGATATTGGTTCAAATATGAAGGGTAAACATCAAGGTGTACAAAAAAGAATTTAAGACATTGATCCACAAGCAATGTTTGTACCTTGTTGTAACCACAGTTTGAACCTTGTCATAAACGATGCTGTGAAATCCAATATTTCTAGTATACATTTTTTTTCAACTGTTCAAGAATTATATAATTTTTTTTCTGCCTCAACCAATCGGTGGTCTGTTTTGAAAAGTAACATTTCAAGTCTGACATTAAAGCCTTTGTCAGATACTAGATGGTTTAGCAAAATTGATGCAATAACCCCTCTAAGATTTCAGTTGGGCGAAATTTACAATGCTCTTTATGAAGTTTTATCCGGAAATAATTTTAACAATACTACAAAACATCTAGCTACCTCCCTAGGTAAAAAATTTACAGTCCTTTACAACGATGCAACCGGGGAAGACATTGAAAATGCCGAAGCAGAGTGCAACTCTTGTGACTATTGTGAGATTTGAGATCTGCGAAAACTCATAGATTTGAATGTAATATTTAGGTAGTTGATAAGTTTTATTGATTCATAATATAAAAAATAGTAAAATAAAGGTTATCAACTCTAACGCGCCTCTAAGGTATGGTTTCGCTGGAGCAGTCAGCGGCCTCGGCTATTGGTAGCTCGGTACTGGTTTAATGCGATTTGTATGTACACGGTCTCACTGCCGCAGCTCAGCGACACAGCGTTCGCCGTCAATTGCAGCGGCTGCGTTCGGACTGCTAGAGAGACCAGTCCAGCCGCGATCGCTCAGCAGAATGCCACCGTTTTCGGCAATTACTGACTGAAATTTTACCCTTACCCCAAAAAGGGAAAGTGTAAAATCGGAATACAATTTCCATGCATGTTCGCAGAAGTGGTAATGGGAAAGTGTAAAAGAAGTTTTTATCTCCCATGCCAATTTTTCTTTTTACAGACTTAAAAAAAAATAAAAATCTGGGAAGTTATGAACTTTCTATTGTTGGGAAATAGTTAGCCAAACAAATCATAAAAGCGAAAAATTAAAAGGTACCTCTGAAAAATAATAAGTAATCCAAAATAACACTAAAAAAATTCCTAATAACAAGAATAATAACGTATTTATCCATTCAAAACCAAATGTTTGGCTTTAATCTCTAAAACAGTAGGAATTATTCCCAAGGAGAAACTAAAACAGAAAAGAAACTTAAAGTTTAAAAATTCGAATAATTTTATGGAACTTGTTAAATACCTCCTCGGCGTGTTACTACCGGTTCAGGTAAACGAGTCACTATATCGTCTAGCTCTAGTAGCTGTATTACATCGACATCATCGGTGAGTGGCCATAAAAAATTGTCTTGTAATTTTCTAGTAAACTTGATTTCAAAGCCGTTGTCAACAGTTTGTTTATTTCAGATATGCTTTAAGAATTGGTGTTCTTTACTAGCACCACGAGATGGAGCCATCTGGCTTCATTCTCCGTCTCAAAGGAATAAAAGTCTTTAGAAAGTAATTTCTAAATATTTCGGAGGTCATCCATCCATTGGCGCTGGCTGCATATACGGTGTCTTTGAAGAGGTCTTTATTTCTTTCTGAAATCCAGGAACTCCATACATTATTGCCTTTAAATATTATCAATGGTGGCAATTTTCTACCACTAGCACTTGCTCCTGCCAGGACGGTTATATTTTCTCTGCCCGATCCAGCAATAATTCTTGAAGAGGGTTTACCTTTCGCGCCAACAATTTTAAGATGAGAAAGATCTGTAAACAGTGAAGTCTCATCTAAATTGTTAATACATTCAGGACGATCCTAAAGACCCAACTCCAATATAGCCTTTTCCAATAAAACATAATATTGGTCTATTATGAATGGGTCCGTAGATTTCTTTCTGCAGTACTCCAAGCTTTGTGGTTTTTTTTCATACTCAAAGAGTGACGTTGTTTAAACTTTATTAGCCAGCATTCTGGGAACGCTTGTGCGGGGGGAGGGCATGCTGGAATCGCCCAGTGACATTCTTCCTCCCACATACGTGTTCAGAAAATCGTTCAGCACAGAGATACCGACTAGAGACGCCTGGGGCGAGGACCAAAGAGCTCAGACGGAAGGTCAAGGGCTCATCTGGTATACAGACGGGTCTAGGACTGACGGGGGCTCGGGTGCTGGCGTCTGGGGCAGGAGGCCAAGGTGCGAATTAACCTTCGCACTGGGCTCACACGCCTCAATTTTTCAGGCGGAAATATTCGCTATCAACAAGTGCATACTGGCGAACCTCGATAGAGGTTATAGGAATCAGCAAATCACGATTTGCACCGACAGCCAAGCAGCCATAAAGGCGCTGGCATCAAACAAATTCGTGTCGAAAGGAGCCCTAGACTGTCGAGAAAATCTCAACGTCTTAGGCAACTCCAATAGGGTGCGGCTTATCTGGGTTCCAGGACACAAAAATATACAAGGCAACGAGGAAGCTGACACGTTGGCTAAACGTGGTTCAGCGGCCTCATTCAGGGGGCCCGAGCCAGTGCTGGGGCTTCCAGCGGGCTTTGCCAACAATGTCATTGACAAGTGGGTAAAACGGGAAGCCAAAGAGAATTGGACAAATACAGCGGGGCTCAGACAGGCTAAGCTCCTCATTCAGGGGCACTGTCAAAACTTCGCCGACACGCTATCCAGAATGAGTAGGAAAAACCTAAGGATCGTTACGGGCATCCTTACTGGGCACGGCGGTCTGAATAAGCATCTGTATACAATGGGGCTGAACAACTCAGCAGTATGCAGGTTCTGCAAGCAGGAGAACGAGGACCCACTGCATGTCCTATGCTTCTGTAATAGCCTTATACGAAAAAGGCACCAGTACCTGGGTGCAGGACTACTTGCACCAGTGGATATCAAGGAGCTTTCACCAACCCTAGTGCTCGCCTTCGTGAAGGGCATATGTTTGGCGCAACCCTAACCAACGCGGCAGAGCACAATGGGTCGACAGGCCTGAGTGCTGCGGTGTCAGAGCTGCCCGCACTTACATACATACATACATACATACTCCAAGCTTTGTGGTTTTTTCATACTTAAAGAGTGACGTTGTTTAAACTTTTTTTTTTAGCCAGTCTGTGCCTGGCGTATTGTTCTTAAAAGGATTGGGAATATTATTTAAAGTTATAAGGTCCCGAACTTTTTCTTGAAGCTCTCTCGAAGTTAATCCTTATCCCCACTTCTCCATTGTTTTTATATTTTTGGCCAGTTGACACTGATCTTCAAGAAAGTATTGGAGGTCGGCCCTGTGTCTTGCTTTTTTCGCCACGGCGGCCAGTTACTCTACAGTAGATTGTAATGTATTGGATTCTGAATTCGGTACTAGCCATCGAAATGGATAATTGACCTTGATTGACGGCATTTACTGCAACATTTAATTGCCCCTCGCCATAGGCAGCCCTATCGAACTTTCTTTTATAATTTCGTACCATGACGCCAACTCTCTGAAAAGAATAAAAGCTTTAAGTGTCAGTGCCAACGAACTTAAGCATTATCAGGAAAATGGGGCAAGTGTAAACTAACCTTTACACTTGCCCCATTACAATTTTCACACATGCCCCACATTATGTTTTTTATGGGGGAAGTGCAAACCTGTTCGTGAGTAGAGCCTTTTAGTTTGATTGCCGCTTGACCAATCGAAATAGAGTTACGGTTGTCATTAAGTACTGATCAATGTTTCCTTCGTATGCATAATCTTGGATTTGAATATGGTATAGGGTAGACTGGGGCATGTGTAAAAATGGGGTAAGGGGAAAATCAGAGCGTCAATCAGGCAATATTGAAAGTTTACTTTTCTGTGTGGTCTGGGGCAACTAACTATACATTAGCGCTGTTGAATTATCCACTCCCGGCGAGTTACCAGGTGTTCTTTTCTTTCTGAGTAGTCATTTGTAACATAACCTCCGAATCGGTCCGTTGAACAGTGTGTGATATCTCCATAAAAAATTGGTCAAAGGTAAAAACTTATAATATACTTTTAGTTTTATTGCATTTTCTTATGTTTAGTCAATTGTTGTAGCTTTAAAATCCTATATACCGACCAAATCTAAAAGCGGTTTTTACTCAGTGACAGGTTTGTACTTCCCCCATAAAAAACATAATGTGGGGCATGTGTGAAAATTGTAATGGGGCAAGTGTAAAGGTTAGTTTACACTTGCCCCATTTGCCTGGGAATGCTAAAGTTCGTTGGCACTGACATTTAAAGCTTTTATTCTTTACAGAGAGTTGGCGTCATGGTACGAAATTATAAAAGAAAGTCCGATAGGGCTGCCTATGAGGAGGGGCAATTAAATGCTGCAGTAAATGCCGTCAATCAAGGTCAATTAACCATGTCGATGGCTAGTACCGAATTCAGAATCCCATACATTACAATCTACTGTAGAGTAACTGGCCGCCGTGGCGAAAAAAGCAAGACGCAGTGCCGACCTCCAATACCTTCTTGGCAAGATAAGTGTCAACTTTCCAAAAATATAAAAACAATGGAGAAGTGGGGATATGGTAACTTCGAGAGAGCTTCAAGAAAAAGTTCGGGACTTTGTAACTTTAAATAATATTCCCAATCCTTTTAAGAACAATATGCCAGGCACGGACTGGCTAATAAAGTTTAAACAACGTCACTCTTTGAGTATGAAAAAAAACCACAAAGCTTAGAGTACTGCAGAAAGAAATCTACGGACCCATTCATAATAGACTAATATTTCGTTTTATTGGAAAAGGCTATATTGGAGTTGGGTCTTCAGGATCTTCCTGAATGTATTTACAATTTAGATGAGACTTCACTGTGTACAGATCCTTCTCATCTTAAAATTGTTGGCGCGAAAGGCAAACCCTCTTCAAGAATTAATGCTGGATCGGGCAAAGAAAATATAACCGTCCTGGCAGGAGCAAGTGCTAGTGGTAGAAAATTGCCACCATTGATAATATTTAATGGCAATAATGTATGGAGTTCCTGGATTTCAGAAAGAAATGAAGATCTCTTCAAAGACACCGTATATGCAGCCAGCGCCAATGGATGGATGACCTCCGAAATATTTAGAAATTACTTTCTAAAGACCTTTATTCCTTTGGTTCGTGATCAGGCACCAATTATTGTTATATATGATGGACATGTCTCGCATGTGGATTGCTTATTAATTTAAGCCGCAAGAGAAGAAAATATTCATATACTTAAACTGCCAGCCCATACAAGTCATTTACTTCAACCTCTCGATTTGAGTGTATTTAGATCCCCTTTAAGGCAATATGGGAGAGGGAAGTAATAACATGGCAAAGACGTCATCAGGGACAACGACTACCACAAAGGGAATTCGCCACATTTGTAGTGAAAACCTGGGCAGAAGTAGATTCCGGAATTATAAAAACAGGATTCAGAAAGGGTGGTATTGTACCATTTAATAGACATGTTCTTCCTAAAGAAAAGTATGACATCGATGCCCTAAAAAGATGGGAGGAACACTTGAAAAATCAAAGATCTGTAACAGATTAACAACCGAGGCCAGAACGTATTGATATTGAAAGGAATGAACATGATGCTGTAGCACCGAAGTAACAAAAAAAACCGCTACTTTCGAACAGTCAATATTAAAAACAGTAAAGCCTTCTACATCTGGCGCTTCATTTAAAAGGAAACTAGCATCTAATGCAAAATTACTTACAGCTTCTTCATCAGCATCTAGTGTCACCAATCTCAAAGTAATTGTCAGCTCTGATCAAAATGAAGAAAATATACTAAATAATCATCAGGATCCTATAACTGAAGCTGTAGTACCAGCTACAACCGAAAATCGGCAAGAAAAAAAGGCAAGTTTTGATGATCTACTAGTTGATTCGCTCCGACAGAGTCCTTCTTCTAATCCAAGGAAACGAAAGCGCTTAATTCAAGGTTGCCAAACCATTGCAGGTACTATCGCAAGTAGTCGGTCAAAACTCTCTACAAGTTCATCTACTATATCTAAACCAGCTATGAAAATTGACCGAAAGAGTAAACCAAGTCGGCCAAGACCGTATAAATTTGAATCCAGCTCCAGTAAATCAGATAATGAAAGTGTACCTTTTATGGAATCGGATCAAAGTTTTACTTTAGAATCGGATTGCGAAGATCATAATCCTGAAATAAACAAAGATAGTATTTCCATTGGAGACTGGGTACTGCTTAAATACACATTACCAAAAGCAAACAAATATTTTATTGGCCAGGTAAACACTGTTGACAACGGCTTTGAAATCAAGTTTACTAGAAAATTGAAAGACAATTTTGTATGGCCACTCACCAATGGTGTCGATGTAGTACAGCTAGACGATATAGTGACTCGTTTACCTGAACCAATAGTAACACGCCGAGGAGGTTTTCATTTTAATGTGAAATTTGCGGGATACAATATTTAACAAGTTCCATAAAATTATTCGAATTTCTAAACTTTAAGTTTCTTTTCTGTTTTAGTTTCTCCTTGGGAATAATTCCTACTGTTTTAGAGATTAAAGCCAAACATTGGGGTTTGAACGGATAAATACGTTTATAAAAATATTATTCTTGTTATTAGGAATTTTTTGAGTGTTATTTTGGATTACTTATTATTTTTCAGAGGTACCTTTTAATTTTTTGTTTTTATGATTTGTTTGGCTAACTATTTCCCAACAATAAGAAGTTCATAACTTCCCAGACTTTTATTTTTTTATTTTTTTTAAATTGGCATGGGAGATATAAACTTAATTTACACTTTCCTATTACCACTTCTGCGAACGTGCATGAAAATTGTATTCCGAAATTACACTTTCCCTTTTTAGGGTAAGTGTAAAATTTCGTCACAAAAAAAAACAATCATTCAAATCTCAAGATCTCAAAAATAATTCATGAGTGCCCTATGCAGTATGAAAAGTAAACATATTAAACTATTACTTTCTTACAAAGACACATTTATAAATATTGTATATTTAAAGTAGAAAGGAAATAAACTTGAACTATTAAAAAGGTCTTTGCACTTGCCCCAGTCTACCCTAATTATAAGCTTTGTAATGTAATGCTAAAAAATAAACAGAATGGTTTTGTACACTTTACCGTTCTTCCCTACACTTGCTGCCACTTTTTTTCATGCATTTTCTTTCATTACAACATTTTTCTAATTTTCGTTCTCATAGTTCTATAAAGGGGGGCACTTTTGCACCTCCTCTGTCAAGCACTCGTCAGCAATTTCCAAAAACGGTGGCATTCTGCTGAGCGATCGCGGCTGGACTGGTCCCTCTAGCAGTCCGAACGCAGCCGTTGCAATTGACGGCGAACGCTGTGTCGCTGAGCTGCGGCAGTGAAACCGTGTAGATACAAATCGCATTAAACCAGTACCGAGATACCAATAGCCGCGGCCGCTGACTGCTCCAGCGAAACCATACCTTAGAGGCGCGTTAGAATTTATAACCTTTATTTTACTATTTTTTATATTATGAATTAATAAAACTTATATCAACTACCTAAATATTACATTCAAATCTATGAGTTTTCGCAGATCTCAAATCTCACAATAGTCACAAGAGTTGCACTTTGCTTCGGCATTTTCAATGTCTTCCCTGGTTGCATCTTTGTAAAGGACTGTAACTTTTTGGTTACTCTAGTCCTGTCCCGGATGGAGATGATTCTGTACTGCATCTTATTATTATTCTACTAATGTTTTTGAAATTTAAAAATTTTTTATTCTTCTTCTGTCCCTTTACTGGTCAATATTCTAATTATTCAAAACAGTAACAACTGAAGTTTATTAAATGAACTAAAGTGGGGAAAATCATAAAATGCACCTAACCTACAATTATTAATATACTTATTATTAAAATAGAGACTTACCTCAGTTTTATTATCCATTATATAATAATTATTTGGTAGTAGCACAGTTCACCCACAAATAACAGTGTCTGATAATAATTATTGTAAAATTAAACATTACACAAAGAAATCATAAAATATTTAAAGGAGAACCCGTAAGGGGAACAGGCTGGTATTTCTGCATCTGGTTCGTCAAGTGTCAAATGCAGGGTGTGTCAGGTGTAATAACTCTAAAATATCTAAAAGCAGCTAACCAATGATAAAAATGATATCATCACCGTGGTGATGCGCATTAATTAAATTAACCAATTTCGGAAGACACCCCTATATGTACAATTATTTGCTTTACACGCTTTACCCCTGATATTATGTCTGACATAAGAACGAGAAATGCCTGCCTCTGATATGGCACACCAAAATTTTATCCTTAAATTTCTTGTTTGATTATTTGGACATTTATTAACATTTTTTGTATAATACCCATCATCTTCTTGTATTTCAGAATAAGATAACGTGAAATACTTTTCGTCATCCATAACTATGACTTTGTTACCTGTAAAGGGGTGGTTTCCTAATGCACTGTAACTACCAATAGAATGCGGACAAAAAAACCTTCCTAGGTTTACGATGTTGCCACATATCATTACTTAATTATAATTTAACATTTGTTAGCAAGGAAACCGTGGACTTAAATGTATTCATTAAAAATAAATAATAATATATTTATGAAACTATAAAGAGTAGGTATTTCATTACAATTTCAACATTATTCAGAATTTTTTCTTACTCTAATAATATTGATATTGAAATGGCACGAAAATATTGCAACATAGTGTACAATCAAAGAAAATAGATGATAATTGTTAATTTTGATTGGTTGACTCGGGATTAACCTGTAATGTGGGCCGGCATTGTTAGAGAACGATTAATAGGACCGATCATGTTACCTCCTCGTTTAACCGGTACTATTTACCTTATTTTGTTAAGAAATGTGTTGCCAGAATTGATCTGCCCCTAAATAGGTATACGACAGAACTTATGGTTCCAACATAATGGAGCGCTAGCTCATTCTTCACTTTTTGTCGTCGAGCACCTAAATGAAAATTTTAGAAGACATTGGATTGGCCGCGGAGGTCCTGTCACCCGGTCAGCGCGCTCCCCAGATCTAACACCTTTAATTTTTTTCTTTGGGGGTATATGAAAATTGTGCAATAAATGTATTGAGCGTGGTGGCAGGCATTTTCAGCAACTACTATTTTAAGATCCTTTTTGTACTACCTACCATAATAATAACGCTGATTAATATATCTCTTGATATCTGTACTGAACCTCATTGTTCTTTTGACATAAGTTCTTTAAGATTTCAATAATTGACTTCTGTATCTTAACTTGTTTTAAGTCAATTTCTGAAGAAACGGTAACATTTAGCGACTTTTACAGAGAGTACCCTTTTTATGTCAAAGGCATAGAAAAATCATAATCTGATTTCAAAACGGCAATAAATTGAAGGAAGAAAACGTGTAAACATTTCAAAGTTTATATACTGCCAGGCAGATTTCTTAAATCGTTTTATAGGGACACACAACAACAATAATCTCATGTGATGAGACAACAGCCAAAGAACCTCCTTACCATAATTGTTCTATAGCGGTGACGTGTATTATATGCTAATTAATTATAATACTTGTACAATAAAAGGAGTTGCAAATACATAAGAATACATAGAAATCGATCGCAGTCATTATGGATGGAACTCTAAGAAGATTATTAGAAATAGTTTATATTCTTCATTTCTTTATAAAATTTTCCGATATGGCGCAAGTGCAACTGTGACTTTATAGATTTCTATACTTTCATTAAAACAATATCTAAGCATACCAGTGACAATATTTAACTGTACTAATATTACTGAAACAAAAATAAATTTACTGTATCCAATTGTTTTATATTAATAGGAGTAGCAGGGTTATATTGACATTGAAAAACAAAGTGAAAAATAGTCCATTTTTTTGCGGTAGATATTAGAGTTTTATTGACAATAATACAATAGTAGTTATCTTTTAATTTTTGTCCTTAAAAACAATGGTCAGTCTGTTTCTACACGTATTATACTTTAACTACAGCTTTTCCGGTATTTCCCCCTCTCAACATATCAGTAAAAGCATCAAACATTTTTTCAAAACCAACAGTGACCGTTTCTTCGTACTTTAGTTTTCCCTCTTTAATCCAGCGCAAGTTTTGCAGAATTCCTTCGTTCCATCGGTCCGTCCATCCGTATACCTGAAATCCTTTCATTCTGAGTTGTTTCGTTACTAAAGAAAGTTGCACAACACTGGCTAAAATTTAAGCAACAATAATTATTACACACAATTTTGTAGACCAATTTAGTGAAAACATTATTTACTTTAAAACAAAAAAATCCTCTAAAGTTGGTAATATTTACATTTGATTTAAATCCATAACACAAATGAATCGTGAGTTGTTGTAATTTATTTGGTCCCTTCCCTCTTGAAGACCTTTTAAACAATAACAGACGTACCTTTAATATTCCTATCATTATATCCGGAAATTGATCCGCACACTGAAATCCTTCCAAATAAATTCATTTGATTCAAAACAGTTGAACTAAGTTCACCACCAACCTATAATAAGAATATTTTAATTTTGTAGTAAGTATAATTACTATTTTTTATAAACATATCTCGTTGTTTTCAGGTAATTTTAAGAATAAATAAAATATGAAAGCAACAAACTTTCTTTTTAATTAATTAATTAAATTAACCATTAAAATAATTAATCTTTTTAAGTAAATATGGTGTAAATATGTGTCTAATGATGTTCTTTATTAACAGGGTAGGAAATGCCTTGCATTGTTTAGCCCTCTTTTAATGTCCTCTTCTGATTATCTACCCTTTCACTATTTCTTAAAATATTTAATTTCCTAATTGTGTATATTATATTTATTATAATACAGGATTTTCAAGTGCTACAATGCAAAATCCAAAAAACGGCTAGAAATATTAAATTAAAATTTTAGGACGCTAAGAGGAAGGTTGAGGAACAAATTTTAAAATCCTCCTTCAGATTTATTTGACCGGTGAGAAATTCAAAATGTGAAATGGAAAGGTGTTTTTCTTCAATAAATCGATTCTCTGTTAACATGTAAGCTAGCACCAGAAAATTGTTACATTGACTCTAATGGTTGCATAGTTACGAATTTTTGAATAAACAAAATTAGAACACTTAAAACTATCAAGCTACCTTAAATTTAATGACGATTGTGCTTTAAAAGATGTTCGAAATTACCCCCACTTCTAAACATTTTGCAATTCCTTGTTGACATAAGTAGCGCACGCGACAGTGGCGTAACTACCATAAGACAAGTATGCGCATTGCGTTGGGGCCTACTTATGTACAAAAAATTCTAGTTACGCCACTGGCACGCGATTTAACACTTGAGGAGTTACCAAATTACGTGCTTGTGGAATACGATCTTTTGTGTTCTCTGGTGTGGTCGGTGGTATAGCCAGAACTTTGCCTCTTGTAAAACCCCTTAAGAACAAATTCGATAGGGTTAAATCCAGTGACCTTGCAAGCCAGTTCACAGGACCACCACGATCGACGATCCATTTGTTTTCAAATAATTTATTTAGTGTATCTATCGAGATTGTCGCACAAAGTGTAACGGGGTACCAAGCCACCTCCAGATTTTATCTTAAATCGTTACATTTACTATACTAGTTGCTTAGTCACCAGTTTTTGAATAAACAAAATTAGAACGCTTTAAACTACACCCTTTAAACTACGATACCTACCTCCACTTACTATTGTTTTTCAAAACTTTTAATTATCGTGGTATCTTAGGATAGTGCTTTTGAGTTTAACAAAGTAGTAGTCTGATTCTAAGATATTCTTTGAGTTTAATGGAGTTTTCATTCAGTGCAATTATAGGACAATCATATGACATTGAAATAGACATATTAATAGTTCTAAGATAATGTATATAGAAGGAACAACCTAGAAGTTGGGCAATTGTGAGCTATTAGGCTTCCCATCATTTAAAAATCTCATATAAAGTCTGTGCGTTTTAAGAAGTCCGCTAAGCCATAAAACCTCTTGAGCATTATGTCGGTGGCTCTCAAACAATAAATTATATTGAAGGTAATTTTGGATGTTGATGAATTACATTTTCTAAATAAAATAATTTAAAGTAAATAAAAAATTAGTTTAGGTAAAGAAAAATAATAATTTTTTAGCTTTTGTAGTATTCAGACAAATTAGTTTTACGAATTCTTTTTTATAAAGTTTTGGTTCTAAAAAGAACCGATTTTGTAGTCTTGCGACAGAACGTACCTACTTGTAGATAGGTACTACTAAAAGTAGTCTTCCTCTGCATTTGAAATTTCACCCATGCTTTCAGACTCATCAGAATCAACATCATCGTCATCATCATCATCATTCGTAATAATTAACGGTCTTACTTCGTCTATAACCTGTTCTGTCTCATAAGATTCAAAAATAATTTTTTCTGTGTGTTCAATGCATTTCCGCCATTCTTCTTTGCCCGCTTGGCTAAGCGCCTCCTCCCATAACTTTATAACGCTATGCTTACCGATATTTTTACAGGCATGTTTGTCATAATAGTTCTTGCTAATACCCCATACTAATTCAATTGCGTTGTAATGACAATGGTAGGGCGGCAATCTCAAAACTTGATGTCCATATTTGAGGGCTAATTCGTCAACAACATACTTTTTTTTAAATGACTGCTCTTTACACTTGCTTAAAAGTTCACTTTTTAAATAATAATAGCAAAATAATTTAATTATCTATTTAATTTTTATTTATGCTCAACGCGTAATTCTAAGATAATTTTGTTTTGAAACCTCTGATTTCGGCCAGTAATAGAATACAGTAAACCAGTGGGATGTTCGGTGTGATCAAGTATAGCGAAGGTGCAAAGATATTGTAACTTAACCGACTTACTGTTTTAAAAGCGATAACATCCCTTGATGATTTAATCCGATATCGGACTTCTTAAAACGCACAGACTTTAGCATTTAAGCGATTGGAAGATGTAATAGGACGCAGTACCGGAAAGCTTCGAAATAGGAACAGAGTTCGAAGACAAACAAAAGCCATTGAAGATATGGCAGTTGGAGCCTTGGATGTAGTAGCTATAAATAATCATGTTGGTTCAAGGAAACTTGCTCGTGATTCAGGAATGTGCCAAAAATCGGTACTGGCTATTTTACATAAGCACAATTTTCACCCTTACCACATAATTTTTCATCAGGAATTGTATGGCCAAGATTATTGGAATATTGGTAAATGGTTAAGACTTGCAATTCATGAAAATAATGTACTTTTAAGAAAGGTAGTCTTTCCTCACGGCAACATTTACAATTATGGTGGTCAGGTAATTATTTAAATTAATCTGGATTATTCTGAGATTGAATTTTGTACTGAGTGAATCGATTTTGCTTTTATCAATTTAAGGTTAACCAGCACAATTTACACTATTGGGCACCTTAAAATCCTCACTGGATGAGAATTATGCGGAAACAACATCCTTGGTTGGATAATACCTGGGGTGGTATAGTCGGAGATAGAGTCATTGGATCATATTTTCTTGACAGTCACCTAAATGAAGACATTTACAATATTTTTTTAAGGAACAATTTGCCACAACTTCTGGATAATGATCAACAAGAACTATGGTTTCAGCAAGACAGTGGGTTGGTGCCCTGTTACACATTGCGCGACAAGCTCGAGATACACTAAATGAAAGGTTTGGATCGGCTGTGGTGGTCTGCAAGGGCACTGGATTTAACCCCATCGGATTTTTTCTTGTGAAGGTTTTATAAAAGGTAAAGTTCTGGCTATACCACCGACCACACCAGAAAACATAAAAGATCGTATTCGACAAGCATGTATTATAATAACACCTCAAATATTATATCGCATGCAGTACTTAGGTCAACAAAGAATTGCAAAATGTTTAGAAGTAGATGGGGGTAATTTCGATCATCTTCTACAGCACGATCGTCGTTAAATTTAAGGTAGTATGATTGTGTTCTAACTTTGTTTATTCAAAAATTCGTAACTAAGCAACTAGTATAGCAAACGTAACAATTTTCTGATGCTAGCTTACGTAGTACAATTATCAAAGAAAAAAAATAGGGCACACACGGGGGCGGCTGGCTTTGACGTTAGCAAAGCTTTTGATAAGGTCTGGCACAACGGTTTACTATTAAAGTTAATAAGGCTTGGTGCTCCAAACTACCTTATCAAGGTATAGTGGGCTCATTCTTAGAAAAAGAAGTTTCGCAGTATCATCAGAGAACGCGCTTTCAGCGACTTAACGCATCGGGGTCGGGGTGCCGCAAGGCGTACCTCTGTCCCCTATATTGTATAATATTTACACGCACGATATACCGCGAGATAGACAGACGCAGATCTATCTGTTTGTCGATGATACTGCTATAACTGCTTTTTCCAAACAGCCGTGGCTAGTGGTCACTTGATTAGAACGCTACATAACTCAGCTTGAAAAGTGGCTTTTAGCGGATTGACGGATTCGTTTAAATCCTTCAAAGACGAAAGCCATATTTTTCTCGAGAAGTAACGTTAAACGACCTGAGACTAGGCTCACAGTCAACGGAGTTCAGGTAAATTGGTGTCAGGACACGAAGTGAAATACCTGCGACTTATCTTTGATCAAAGACTGAACTGGAGGCGTCAACTAAGCTCCATCTTCCCCCTGCTTCACAGGCGGAGTAGACTTAGCAACAGAACTAAAGTTTACCTCTACAAGGTCTTGGTCAGGCCAGTTCTTACTTATGGTGCGTCATCATGGGACAACATAAGCAGAGCGGAGCTGATTAAATTTCAGGTAATTCAAAATAGGGTATTGAAAATGATCGGAAATGTCCCTAGGTATATCATGAATAGGGTTTTGCACAATAACTTTGGGATACCAGCAATAAATGAGTTCTTTTTGAAAATCATAACGGACTATCACAGACGAACAGACGTATCGACAAATGAACTAATAACAATAAACTAACACAAACTCACATACACTCACATACACTCCCTTTGCGCGAGCCCAGTCAACAGTAGAGAAGCACTGGAAATAGTGGAGAAGCTCTGCCCGACACTGTCCAAGTGACGAGGAAAAAGGCGCCAAGAAAGCAGTACAAAAATTTAGAAGAAACACGCACACGCGGCCCATGAACATTTAAAGCTTCTGCTGAATAAACGAAAGCGTATACAAAAATGCTAAAAGTAAACGATGATTGGAAAAAGTCAAAGGCTTTACCTAACTTAAAACCACACACAAGAACCAGTATCGAAGAAAAACACCTTCTCATTTAACATTTTGAATTTGTCACCAGTCAAATAAATTCTGGATGGAAGGGGGGGGGGGGGGGGCGGAAATGTCAAAAATGTTTTAAAATTTGTCCCCTAACCTCCCTAGTGGCCTCCTAAAATTTGAATAAAATATTTCCAGCTGTTTTTCGGCTTTTGCATTGTGTTACTTTAAAATCCTTACCCTGTATACGTACATTATCAAAGTAGCAGTCAATGCCCTGAGGTGCAACATTTTTGAGTTCTTGTTCAACATCTTGAGTTTTATAATTAATAAAGTGGTCGAAACCCAATTCATTTGTTAACCATTTGCCTTTGTCGTCGGTTCCAGCAATTCCAATGACGTTGCAACCTTTTATTTTAGCTATTTGTCCAACGATACTTCCGACTGCACCAGCAGCTCCAGAAACAACTACTGTCTCTCCAGCTTTTGGCTCGCAGAGTTCCAAAAATCCAAAATATGCTGTATTCCTAAAATATGCTATATTTAGAAAACAAATTTGGATTGGGTATCTCTGGGCGGTTAGATCAAGACAAAATGTAATTATACAGGGTGTTACGTAATGATAGGCCGTAATTCCAAGGGCGCATTCCTGAACCAAATTCAAGTAGAAAAGTGTCCTGAAAAGTCTAGTTTTTAAGATACAGGGTGTCAAATTAAAAAAAAACATTGGTTTTCTATTAATATCTCGAAGATCCTTTTGCCGATTTGGGTGAAATTTGGCAGTATTGGTCGTTGTGATAAGACGCTAAGAAAGCACTAACTAGATGATAATTATATGAGTTCCAGTGGCGTCCCAGGGGGACAGTCTCACAAATAATATTGACAAAAAAATGTACGTCACTGACTTTTTGAAAAATTTTATATTGTTCTCGTGTTAAGCAGCGAAAAATACAACTTTCTTGCCTCTTGATATTTTTTCATATCTTACGTCGTTTTTGAGAGAAAAAAAATAAATGCCACTTCATAGCATTCGAAATTTTTTTTTTGTACATCTGCCATTAAATGTGACACTTTAAATGATAATCAACAGTGTTAAAAGTGATTGTTTACGTGGAAGCGCGTTAAAAATATTTTTTTCCACTACTAACCTATGACATCGCCATTATTGACCGATTATTAACGTTAGAAATCGTTTTTCTCTACCTTATAAGTTATTATTGACCATAGTCAATAATAAGGCATTGAAATCCATTATTGACCGATCTTCAAGAATCTATTTGAAGGCAGGTAACTTGATATTTTGATTCTACAACATCAATTAATAAACATGAATGTGGTTAGGCAACCAGATAATTATCAATACATATTAGATTACTTGATATTGTAAAATATCGATACAATCAACATTTTTTCTGCTTCCATCCTTAATTCTGGAGGTGTACACATAATAATATCACAAACATTTTCTTCGCTCATTTAAAAAAAAAACGGAAAACTCGTGAAATCTGATGACATAAATGAACAAAAATTGACATTAACAAGGCCACCTGACAAAACAACAAAATATTTTGCCAATTTCAAAGCGCAGGTAACTTGATTAAAAAATATACTTATACCTACCTATCATTTTTTATAATTATTAATACTATAAAGATAAAAGTTTGTAGTAGTGGAAATAATATTATATTAACCACGGTTTAGACAGCTTATAGCCCTCGCGTCTTAAATCCCTCGTCGCTCCGCTCCTCGTGATTTAAACTTGCCGCTCGGGCAATAATGATGGCTGTCTAAACCTTGGTTAATAATATACTATTAACACTACATTTTCTTATGATGAAATCAAATAAAATTATAATAATAATTTTAGGAGTTCCAAAGTTGCTCTTCTTGCAGACTCTTCAATATCCACAGGAACAACCAAATCAACACTTTTATTAATTATTCCACTATCGACAAACATATTAAGCAGTCAAGAACCAAAGACAAAAATTGGACAAGAACACAATTATTTAAATGACAACATCTTTTTTATTTGTAAACAAGCATTTGTTAGTAACCATAGCGTTGGCAACGTTTGTCATTCACAACAATCTTATGATTATTTGAATATTAAAATGCATTTTGAAGTTTAATGTCATTCCAAATTCCCCTATTTTATTATCGAAATAGGGCAGTTATACAAAAAACATTGTATGATATTTGTGTTAAAAGTAATTTTATTTTGTTCGTGAAATTGTTCAATTCGCTCCGCTACGCTCATTTCACAAACTTTTTCACTCACAAAATAAAACATCACTTTTAACACTCACATCATAAATAACTATTTTCTCAAAAACAAAGTAAGATGCGAAAACGTATCTAGTGACACAAAAGCTGTACAAAGCTTAACACGAAAACAATATCAACTTTTTAAAGAAGTCAGTGGCGTAAATTTTATTTGTCAATATTATTCGTGAGACTGCCCCTCGGAACGCCACTGGAACTTATAATTATCATCTAGTCAGTGCTGGCTAAGCATCTTATCACAACGAACAATACTGCCATGTTTCACCAAAATCGGCAAAAGGATCTTTGAAACATTCATAAAAAAAACTATTTTTCTTTTAAACTTTGACACCCTGTATCTTGAAAACCAGACTTTTTAGGACACATGTTCATATGAACTTTTCCACTTGGATTTGGTTCGGGAATGCGTCCTTGGAATTACGGTCTATCATTAAGTAACACTCTGTATAGACTGTTATCTTACATATCTTAATTATAAAATATCAGTAATCAGGTTGTGTCACTCTAGACGAAATGTCGTAAACGAGAACAGGCATATAAAAATCCTTAAATACTCAAATTTGGTAATAAGAAAAAAGTTACTATTTCCTTGGGTTTCTGATCAAGTAAGAGAAAGTAATTATTTTTAAGTTAACTTGGGTAAGATCATGTGTCTTGTTCAAAGGATAAACATAATTGGTTTTGGTAGATGTTTTTGTAGAGCTATAAAAAAGTACTAAAAATTACCCTGGCATTCCTAAGACACCCAAGCCTAGAGATAATGGCAAGCCTTCAAAATCTAGAAGTGGTAACACGCTATCACCATTGGACACAGTATGACTTCTCCATCCAAACCGTCCAACTACATATTTGCCCACGGCAAATTTTGGATTTTTGCTTTCTGTTATTCTGAAAAAAAAAAGTTTTGGCGTTTGCAATTTAGAGATGCAATGACAGAAACAAACTATTTTCTCTGGAATAAAAGCAGTCAACATTTCTCAGAGATCATGTAACGTAAAGTTAACTCTAATGTATTTCCTAAATAAGCTGCTGGAACTTTGAAACGCATAACGAAGATTTCTAGTTTATATTTGAAATTAAATATCTCAGGAAATATTAAGGATATTTAAATGCGGTTTGAAACATATTAGGGCTCGTTGTTTGGTCTTACGGTAGATTGATTATTTTTGGTTTGTACGGATTTTAATTCCACCATAAAAAATTAACAACAACAAAGTAAATGAGACGGTGCATATACAGGGCTGCCCAGAAGTCCGGAATAAAATTAATATAGCCTTAACCTGTAACTTTTGGGGAAAATGCTCGGACACGTCAATTTAGATTTATATATGCTCACATTTTGACGTTATTCGTTTGTTCTTTTACAGACATTTGTCAAAGATATGACGACATCGATCTTTTTTTTTAAATGGAACCATACAGCTTGTGATACATCATTTCAAAGCTAATATCTAGTACAGTATGCTCATAAATTTTGGCGCGATTCTGTCAAGCTATTTCAAAATGTTGACTGTTAAAAGTTTTAAAAAAATAAGCGGAAATGATATATCATTGATGTTTTTTTTTTACCTTTCAAGTTTTATTTGTTATTTATTTTGTCAAAAAAAATAAAAATGTAACGAAGCAAAACAAAACACTACAAAAAGGTGGTTTAACGTGGCAAATGCTGGAAATATCCTCCACTCCCTACTTGGCATGCTCCCAGACGATGGTAAAATTCGTCGACGGAATTTCGAATGGCTTCAGCTGGTATGTTATGTGTTTCCAATATAATTTTGTTTTTCAAATCTTCAATATTTTTTTATATTTTTTATATATTATATTTTGGTAAACTTTTTCTTTAAATATCCCCAAAGAAAATAATCTAGAGGCGTTAAGTATAGGGACCTCGGTGGCCATTTAATTGTACCACGTCGTCCAATCCAGCGACCTGGAAATATCTGATCTAAATATCTTCTCACATTGACACCAAAATGCGGGGGAGCACCATCTTGCTAAAACCAAATTGTTTTATTAGGTATATCTGGATCTATTTCGTTGGGAAAAATTACAGCTAGAGCAGGCCTCAACTCGAAGGTTAAGAAATCCAGGTACCGTTCAGCTGTAAGGTTTCCTTCCAAAAATAATGGCCCTAGAATTCGGTTATTAATGATACCTGCCCATACATTTACTTTCTGGGGCCGCTGAGTATGCGCTTCAAATATCCATTGTGGATTTTCTTGACTCCAGAAACGATAATTATGTCTGTTAACCATCCCGTTTAAATAGAAAGTAGCTTCATCCGAAAATAATATGTTCTGTGGAAACCTATTATTCTCGTAACACCGTCTCATCGTTACTTCGCAAAATTGCAAACGCCTATCATATTCATCTTCTAAAAGCTCTTGGACAAGACATACTTTATAAGGATGGTAGTTTTCTGCTTTCAAAAATCTTCCAATAGTACCTCTAGATGTATCATGATTTTGAGCCAATGAAACTGTTGAAACATGCGGATTATCCTGCAGAGATAATGCAATATCCAATTTTTCATCGTCGCCTAAAACACATGGCTGTCCATTCCTAGGCAAGTCCTTTAATGTGCCATGTTCATCAAATTTGTGGAATATTTTACTAACAGTGCCCTGTGAAATTTGACTTTTCGGATATTCAGCATTAAATAAAGTGCACACTTCACTTTAACTTCTTATTTTATCTCCACATCCTAACAATATCAAGTTCATAATGTCACAAAATGTCAGAACGTGAAACAATGAAGATTTCTTACCTTGAAAGGTAAAAAAAACATCAATGATTTGTCATTTTCGCTTAATTAAATAGGGATTCTTTTAAAACTTTTAACAGTCGCCATTTTGAAATAGCTTGACAGAATCGCGTCAAAATTTATGAGCATACTGTATGAGATATTAGCTTTCAAATGATGTATCACAAGCTGTATATTTCCATTTAAAAAAAGATCGATGTCGTCATATCTTTGACAAATATCTATAAAAAAACAAACGAATAACGTCAAAATATGAGCATATATAAAACTAAATTGACGTGTCCGAGCATTTTCCCCAAAAGTTACAGGTTAAGGCTATATTAATTTTATTCCGGACTTCTGGGCAGCCCTGTATAACAAAACTTCATGGATACACCATTTCTTGCCAAAAATACATTTTCTATATTTCTGGGTTTTAAAAGAATTACTAGTTCAATTGTAAAACACAACTTTCGTGGTTTTTGAATAAAGGTCGTAGTTTTACCAAAGTGGGTTACTCTTTGGTTTTTCAGTAACAAAAGTTTAATCATAAAACAACACTTTCGTATTTTATCACCATGTATCTCTCTCGCCATTATTCGAAAAAATTATTTTCAACTTATTGTTAGTTTAAAATTCTTGGCTTTTCTCGTGTTTTAAAAATATTTCATACAGGTGAGAAAAGAGTATACATGGTGTCCTTGAAATTACTGTACAACGCTTAACCACAAATTCCTTGTCTAACCAGAAATAAGGCGATCTAGGCAAACTTACCTATATGCAATGTTCTTTCATCTTGCCGCTACAGGGCGTTAAAGTTCTTAAATTTATATCGTTTTTTCGGAATAATTTCTAAACGCCTTTATCGATTATCACTCATTTTGGGACTAAGAATTACTACTATTATTGACGTGCTTTGACGCAAACGCGATCTTTCTTTATTGCCTTGAAATTTAAAAATTGTGGGCCACTCGTAAATAAAAGTTTGTATTTTTGTTACCCCCTGCACAAATGACTTCAATTATTTCTTTAACAATAGCTGACTTCATTTTCATCATTGTTGTTGATTCAGAATGAAAAACATGAATTCTAATAACTATCAACTAGTTTAATTCTTATAACAAATGTTTGAAATGTGTTCCTGAATACATAAATTAATTGTTTTCAAAAAATTAAACTGTACCGTGAGCATCGTGTCGGGCTTGTTTTTAAAATAATCTGCAGCATTGATAATTTTTTGCAATAACTCAGCAGCTTCTCTAGCGATTGGGGAAGCATACACTTTTGATCTAAGATCGTTCTACAGGAAAAAATCTAGAGGCGTTAAATCGGGAAATATTGTTGGACAATTAACGGGTGCATCCTTGCCTCTTCCGATCCATCTATTAGGATAATATGTTTCATTTAAAAAACCTTCGAACATTCATACTAAAGTGAGGTAGCGCCCAGTTGTGCATAAACCACATTTCGGCACAAAGTTGTAATGAAAGATCATCCAATATATCGGGTAAAGTATTTTGCAAGAAGAGTAGACAGTTATTCCCATTTAACCAATTTGGCATTACAACTGGTCCAATAATAAAATTATCAATCATACCTGCCCAAACATTAATTCTAAATTCATGCTGAAATGGAATGTTTCTCCCTGATGGCATGAGGATTTTTATCGCTAGACACATATACATTTCTAATTCCCGATTTCGTGAACGGCAAAATATCAGCCGACTTTAAGGATCCATTGGCAAAAGATTTTGCACCTGTTCCACATGATACGGATGAAGTAGCTGCTCTCGTAGAATAATATAATAAATAATAAATAAGTAAATTTCCCTAAGTCAGGGGTTACCGCTTAAGGCATAAAGAAATAGGAATTAGCAACTAAGAAGTTACATAAGCAAAAATACGATATATTAAAAAAAAAATGTTTTATAAAAACCATTTTTTAGTAAAATTATTTATAAATACAACATCGAGCCAATTACCGCCATGACAGGTCAGACAATTACCAACTCTACTTTGAGCGTCTGGCATAACTTCCCGCAATATTTCAACTGCAATTTGTGCAATTTCCTCACGAATATTTGCCTTTAAGTCTTTTAGCGTCTGTGAGCGATTAATATAGACTTTGCTTTTCAAGTATCCCCACAGGAAAAAATCTGATGCTGTTAAATCAGGGGAATGAGGCGGCCACTCAATATCTCCGTTTTCTGCGCTTATTGCGGGGGTGTTGGGGGTGTGACACCCTCCTTAACTTTTGTACCGAGTCGGCATTTTTGTCTGAGTCGGGATTCTTTTGAACAAAAACCCGAATGCATTCAGGTAAAAATACAAACGAGTCTTGAGTCGTGTGGCCGATGTGAGAATTTCGTTGATACTTTAAAGAAAGCATACAATTTACGTAGGATTTTGCCATGGGTCTACAAAATTGTTCGATTTATTCTGACTTTGCCTGTTTCTTCGGCATCATGTGAAAGATATTTTAGTAAATTAAAATTGGTCATGAATACCCTCCGAACCACAATGGGCGACGATCGTTTAGATTCTCTCATGTTACTTTTTCTGCGAAGGATATTGTGGACAAAATTAACGTTTCCAAAGTTGTTTAAACCTGTTCTCAATTAAAACACCGAAGAGATTTACCTTAACTTTGTTCGCCGTTTCATTATAATCTTATGTCATTTTTAATATGGATCAATGAAGAATACTATAACACAAAGTTGTTGTTTAAACATGTATAACCAACTAACAGTAACCAGAACTTAATGAAAAATCAATACCTATACACATTCACACGTTCTTTATGTGTGGGTAAAATCAATCTGTATTATACAGTCGGCAAGTTTTTCTTATCGAGTCGGCATCTTTAACATGATTCACCCCCTCAAACTTATGAGGCTCGGTACGCCCCGCCCTAAGTTGCAGCTCAATTCTCGCGAAAGCTTGATGGTTCGGAATTCTGCGGTCTGGATATTTGTCACGATAGACTCTGACACTCATACGTCCATTTCTCTTACATAATCCATATACTAGAAGCATGTCAACATTCTCAGCGATAGAGTAATGTTCCATTTAAAAGGACCAATAATTATTCAATTTACAATAAACTCGACTCCTCTCAACACCATAACAACAAGTAAACACTATTGGTATGTCTGATTTACTTTACTGTTGCCAAGTAAACAAACAAGAAACAATTTTAGTATCATTGTTTAGAATAGCAGAAATGATGAGGTATCGTAAATAAGACTTTGAAAGAGAAACTGCATTTTGTACAGGGGGTAACAAAAATATAAACTTTTATTTACGAATCACGTGCCATTTTTAAGTTTCCTCCCCTTTCCCTCGAACTTATTTTCTGGTTGTGCCACTGCCCACATCTGTCAAATGACAATGAGTGAGGCTTTTCGTGTCTAAAGCGCGTTAAAACTTATTTTCACGTAATTCAAATAACCAGGAAGGACTCTGTCAAGTTTGTTCCAATAATTATTGGTAACTTCTTAAAAGAAAACAAAATTCTAAAAAAAATGAATCAAATGAAAGAAAAGACGAAAACACAATGAATAGGATCATTAGGATTCCTTTTCACCTCAGCTTCAACTTGGTTTTTCATGTCATTGGGTGATGCGTGCGCCCAAACAAGATATTTTATTTAAATTTTAAAACACTGACCTGAGGTCCTAATCAACCAAACCGAAAGCTTTTCAACACACCATACTCACTCTGACTTATTTTACACTAATTCAGTCCTTTTCTTTTAAGAATAATAACAAGCAACTCATAATCAACGAGTATAACAACTAACAAATAATAACAATAACTAACTAACTAGTAACTAACCTAACTTTCTTTGAAGGTTTGTTCCAACCCGCTATTCTATGTCCAAAGGATTTAAGTTTGAACTTCGCAATAGGCCGTTACAGGGGTAAATTAGTTGTGCGACCGTTCGGGGGCCTGTGCTGATACGGTTTTTGGTCGGCTTTGAACAAACCCTAAATTTACCGGCAAATCTATTTTTGCCGTTTGTGATAATGTGTAAAGTTTTCAAGTATTACTATATATATTACAAATGTATGTTTGGTTGCCTATCTTATAGCCGTTCGTTGTAATTGGACAGCCGGTCTGCCGATCCCAGCCTGGGTTACTTGAAAAGTAAAACAATTTATTTTAAGGCGGCTCGGCGTAGTATGGGAGTATGAGGTCCGGGCTTACCAGGGCGATTTAAAAGGAGGAACGGTTATTTGCTGGCAGTTTGCGAGTCATAAAAGATTAATATTAATGTAGGTAAATAATAATATTATACTGTCTGTTGTCTGTTTGACACTGGGTCAGCACTGCCGCCCCTGCTGCCCCTGAAAAGCTGCCACTCGGAATATAATAAATGGATCAGCGACAAATGCACACCTTTGTTGTTTACAAAAGTGTAAAGATGACGAGATGAAGCAAAAAAATATTTGGGAATGTTAGCTACGAATGCTTTTCCGGTGAGGACGCGTCTTAAAAGACTCCATAACAGGTCGAAAATTGTTATTGAAAACGATTTGAATGGATTTATTCAACCGGTTTTCAGAAGATTTTTAAATCTTGTTTATCATGCTTTCCTGCATGTCTCTTTTAACATTGAAAATGTTTATATTATCGCACGGGCACGTAGTATGGGTACGGAATTCGAAATTCTTGTGTTGCATTTGTCCCTGACGTCACACCGAGTTAAATGATCGGGATCAGACCAAGTCGATAGTAATCGTATGGTTTCGCTGGAGCAGTCAGCGGGTGCGGGCTGGCGCGGCTGGAGCGCGCTTCAGATCATATTTGTATTTCGTAGTGAAAGCGCTTATGTATGACTTATAATGAACGCCGATAACATTAGTTGCATGCTGTTGTTGGAGGAAGAAGACGAAAAGGAGATGTTAGCCCAAATTCCTCCAATTCGACAAACGTCATATTAACACTTCAATTTATACTAAAGGTACCATATTGAAATCAAAGCTGCAGCATACCAAGTAAACAAATCAATTTGATTAAGACGTCAAAGTATCAAAGCATTTTAAAATTGTATCATTAGTTGGTATATCCGAAAAAAATATCAAAATTAGAAAAAAGTCACTGGCGTGCATTTTAACATTGAAAATGTTTATATTATCGCACGGGCACGTTAGTATGGGTACGGAATTCAACAAAATTCTTGTGCTGCATTTGTCCCTGACGTCACACCAAATTAAAATGATCGGGATCAGAACAAGTCGAGAGTAAACGTATGGTTTCGCTGGAGCAGTCAGCGGGTGCGGCTGGCGTTCGCGATCGAGCGTAGCAATCGGCTGTCGCCACAAGGTGGTTTGGCTGGCGCGGCTGGAGCAGCGCGTTTCAGATCATATTCGTATTTCGTAGTGGAAGCGCTTATCTATGATTTATAATGAACGCCGATAACATTAGTTGCATGCTGTTGTTGGAGGAAGAAGACGAAGAGGAGATGTTAGCACAAATTCCTCCATTTCGATAAGCGTCATATTAACACTTTAATTTATGCTATACCATATTTAAATCAAAGCTGCAGCATACCAAGTAAACAAATCAATTTGATTAAGACGTCAAAGAATCAAAACATTTTAAAATTGTATCATTAGTTGGTATATCAAAATATCAAAATTAGAAAAAAGTCAGTGGCGTGCATTTTTTTGTCAATAATATCCGTTGAAGTGTTTCTCGGAACGCCACTGGACTTTATAAATTTTAATCTAGTTAGGGCTAATTCAGCCTCTTATCATTATGAATGACGGTACCAAATTGCAATAAAATCGGGAAAAGGATATTTACAGAAATAAAAAAAAACGATTTTTTTAAAAAAACTTTAACACTCTGTACATCAAAACGGGGCAACTCCGGACACATATTCAGGTTAGTTCAGGTTAGCACTTCTGAAACACCCTGTATACAATCAAATACAACGGTCAAAAACACAAATATTTATATCAAAATATTGATAACAAACAATAACACCAAACGATACAATGCAATAATGCGAAAATCACGGGTAAACTAAATTCAACCCTGTCGCCCAGGGCCTTTTAGTTTTATTGCCGCTTGACCAATCGAAATAGAGTTACGGTTGTCATTTAGTACTGATCAAAATTTCCTTCGTATGCATAATCTTGGATTTGAATATGGTATAGGGTAGACTGGGGCAAGTGTAAAAATGGGGTAAGTGGAAAATCAGAGCGCCAATCAGGCAATATTGAAAGTTTACTTGTCTGTGTGGTTCGAGGCAACTAACTATACGTTAGCGCTGTGGAATTATCTACTCCCGGCGAGTTACCAGGTGTTTTTTTCTTTCTGAGTAGTCATTTGTAACATAACCTCCGAATCGGTCCGTTGAATAGTGTGTGATATTTCCATAAAAAATTGGTCAAAGGTAAATACTTATAATATACTTTTAGTTTTATTGCATTTTCTTATGTTTAGTCAATTGTTGTAGCTTAAAAATCCTATATATACCGACCAAATCTAAAAGCGGTTTTTACTCGAACTACGAACAGGTTTGCACTTCCCCCATAAAAAACATAATGTGGGGCATGTGCGAAAGTTGTAATGGGGAAAGTGTAAAGGTTAGTTTACACTTGCCCCATTTTCCTGGGAATGCTAAAGTTTATTGGCACTGACACTTAATAGTAATTTAACGAACAAGTGTATTAATAAGGGCGATTAATAATCGAGACATTTTTAACGCGTGAGCGCAGCGAGCGCGTTAATTTGTCGAAATTATTAATCGCTTTTTAATATACGCGTTAGTTACAACATTTTTCCGTCGATTGTGTTGTTAATAATGAAAAAAAAATTTTTATTTAACAACCAAACCTACAAAAGTCGATAAAAATATGATTATGTATGGAACTGACTATTATTGTTTATTAATACTTATATTTACATTAGAAATAGTGCAATTACTGAAATTAAAGCAAGGTACAGATACATTATCAGTAGTTGTATGACATTCTGAATTTAAATTTAGGTTTATGTCATTATCTTGGATGTTTGTAAGGGAATGTGGTTCGGCGCTGGTCGTGGCGCTGATAGAACTAGCATGAGGGGCTTTTGTTATAGTTGTACCGAGGATTTTTTCAGCTGTATCAATTTTATTTTGTAATGATTTTTCAATATATCCCTCTGCAACAGCAGTGGATTTCCAACCACCAAGCCGTTTAATGGCTGAAAAATCTGCACCACTGTCACAGAGTATCGAGGCAGATGAACGCCGAAAACAATGCCCAGTGTAGAGATGTGGCTGCTCTAATTTTAAAAAGGTTGCTATAATGGAAGGCATTTTGGAAAATGTATTTATGCCAACTGGCTGTATAGAACATTTATTAAATTTATAAAAAATAAAAAACCGTTTGTGTGGAGTGTGTCTTGGTCTCAGGGACATATACCGTTTAACCAAATTGAGAAGGTTATTTTCTTCATTACCCACAATAGTAAATATTCTGTTTGTGTGTGTTTTAGATGCCTTTACGGTGACTAGGAATTTTGAACCCAGATCTTGAACATCATTCGTTTCTAATTTCAACAGTTCATCTTTTCTTAGTGCGCCAGCCACTCCAAAAATCAATGCAACCTACGAATTTTAATTTATTTATTATTATTGTTAGATATTATAGTTTTACCTCTCTTTTTTATTACCTTTGTCATCAAGAAAAGGTTGTTAGGAGCATCAGAAATAAACTTGTGTACGTGTTCTTTTTCCAGGACTTTCGATTTCTTAGGTACATATCCTACTTTTTGCCTCTTGATAAACATAATTAATTTACTGAATTTGCTTATATCGATGCCATCTTTCAAATTTAAAGTCGATTTGAGCATTGAATATTTCGGCCATAAACTTGCAATGAGGCCTCTTTCTGCAATATTCGAAAAATATGCCAATAGCACCGATTCTGAAAAGCGCGTCACTCGTTTTTCATCACACCATGACATAAACTCAGCGTACGTTTTCTCATACAATCTTTTGCTTATCGCGGGAAGTAAACTTAACGATACTACATTAGCAGTTTCTGCTATTTCTGGTGGGGTTAAATTTTCGAAGACATTCATTTCAACGTTGTACGATCAAAATTTTGAAATCCAAACTAGTTGACAGCGACAGTTTTTTTTTACTTACGCGAAACGCCATCATGCACGCGTCACAGCCGCTTCGCGCCACCTTGATTTGAATAACAATTGAGTATTAATTTAATTTCATGTATGTTTGGTTGCCTATAATACAATCGTTTATTAATAGAAAAATCATGCATTAATGGGGGCCATTAATGTACGATTTTTTATACATTAAAGAAGTTCGTAAATACACGGTCGACGGAAAAGCTATTATTCTTTACAGAGAGTTGACGTCATGGTACGAAATTATAAAAGAAAGTCCGATAGGGCTGCCTATGGGGAGGAGCAATTAAATGATGCAGTAAATGCCGTCAATCAAGGTCAATTAACCATGTCGATGGCTAGTACCGAATTCAGAATCCCATACATTACAATCTACTGTAGAATAACTGGCCGCCGTGGCGAAAAAAGCAAGACACAGGGTCGACCTCCAATACTTTCTTGGCAAGATAAGTGTCAACTGGCCGAAAATATAAAAACAGTGGAGAAGTGAGAATATCGATTAACTTCGAGAGAGCTTCAAGAAAAAGTTCGGGACTTTGTAACTTTAAATAATTTTCCCAATCCTTTTAAGAACAATATGCCAGGCACAGACTGGCTAATAAAGTTTAAACAACGTCACTCTTTGAGTATGAAGAAACCACAAAGCTTAGAGTACTGCAGACAGAAATCTACGGACCCATTCATAATAGACCAATATTTTGTTTTATTGGAAAAGGCTATATTGGAGTTGGGTCTTCAGGATCGTCCTGAATGTATTTACAATTTAGATGAGACTTCACTGTGTACAGATCCTTCTCGTCTTAAAATTGTTGGCGCGAAAGGCGAATAGAGAAAATATAACCGTCCTGGCAGGAGCAAGTGCTAGTGGTAGAAAATTGCCACCATTGATAATATTTAAATGCAATAACATTGATAATATTTAAAGGCAATAATATTGCTGGATTTCAGAAAGAAATAAAGACTTCTTCAAAGACACCGTAAATGCAGCCAGCGCCAATGGATGGATGACCTCCGAAATATTTAGAAATTACTTTCTTAAGACTTTTATTCCCTTGGTTCGTGATCAGGCACCAATTATTGTTATATATAATGGGCATGTCTCGCATATGGATTGCTTATTAATTCAAGCCGCAAGAGAAGAAAATATTCATATACCTAAACTGCAGCCCATAAAAGTCATTTACTTCAACCTCTCGACTTGAGTATGTTTAGATCCTTTAAGGCAATATGGGAGAGGGAAGTAATAACATGGCAAAGACGTCATCAGGGACAATGACTACCAAAAAGGGACTTCGCCACATTGCTAGTGAAAACCTGGGCTGAAGTAGAGTCCGGAAGCATAAAAACAGGATTTAGAAAGGGTGGTATTGTTCCATTTAATAGACATGTTATTCCTAAAGAAAAGTATGACATCGATGCCCTAAAAAGATCACAGGAACACTTAAAAAATCAAAGATCTGTAACAGATTTACAACCGAGGCCAGAACGCATTGATATTGAAAGGAATGAACATGATGCTGTAGGACCGAATATAACAGAAAAAACCGCTACTTCCGAACAGTCAATGTTCAAAACAGTAAAGCCTTCTACATCTGGCGCTTCATTTAAAAGGAAACTAGCATCTAATGCAGAATTACTTACAGCTCCTTCAGCATCTAGTGCCACCAATCTCAAAGTAATTGTCAGCTCTGATCAAAATGAAGAAATATACTAAATAATCATCAGGAGCCTATAACTGAACCTGTAGTACCAGCTACAACCGAAAATAGGCAAGAAAAGAAGGCAAGTTTTGATGATCTACTACTTGATTTGCTCCCACAGAGTCCTCCTTCTAATCCAAGGAAACGAAAGCGCTTAATTCAAGGTGGCCAAACCATTGCAGGTACTATCGCAAGTAGTCAGTCAAAAATTTCTACAAGTTCATCTACTATATCTAAACCAGCTATGAAAATTGACCGAAAGAGTAAACAAAGTCGGCCAAGTCCGTATCAATTTGAATCCAGCTCCAGTGAATCAGATTATGAAAGTGTACCTTTTATGGAATCGGATCAAAGTTTCACTTTAGAATCGGATTGCGAAGATCAGATTCCTGAAATAAACAAAAATTACCAAAAGCAAAGAAACATTTTATTGGCCAGGCAAATACTGTTGACAACGGCTTTGAAATCAAGTTTACTAGAAAACTAAAATACAATTTTTTTATGGCCACTCACCGATGATGTCGATGTAGTATAGCTAGACGATATAGTGACTCGTTTACCTGAACCGGTAGTAACACGACGAGGAGGTTGTCATTTTAATGTGAAATTTGCGGGATACAATATTTAACAAGTTCCATAAAATTATTCGAATTTTTAAACTTTAATTTTCTTTTCTGTTTTAGTTTCTCCTTGGGAATAACTCCTACTGTTTTAAAGATTAAAGCCAAACATTGGGTTTTGAAGGGATAAATACGTTTATAAAAATATTATTCTTGTTATTAGGAATTTTTTGGGGGTTATTTTGGATTACTTATTATTTTTCAGAGGTACCTTTTAATTTTTCGTTTTTATGATTTGCTTGGCTAAGAATTTCCCAACAATAAAAAGTTCATAACTTCCCAGATTTTTATTTTTTTTTAAGTCTGTAAAAAGAAAAATTGGCATGGGAGATATAAACTTCATTTACACTTTCCCATTACCACTTCTGCGAACATGCATGGAAATTGTATTCCGATTTTACACTTTCCCTTTTTGGGGTACCTAAGTGTAAAATTTCGGTACAAAAAAAAATCATTTAAATCTTAAGATCTCAAAAATAATTCATGAGTGCCCTATGCAGTATGAAAAGTAAACATATTAAACTATTACTTTCTTACAAAGACACTTTTATAAATATTGTATATTTGAAGTAGGAAGGAAATAAACTTGAACTATTAAAAAGGGCTTCGCAGTTGCCCCAGTCTACCCTAATTATAAGCTTTGTAATGTAATGCGGAAAAATAAACAGAATGGTTTTGTACACTTTACCGTTCTTCCCTATACTTGCTGCCACTTTTTTTCATGCATTTTCTTTCATTACAACATTTTTGTAATTTTCGTTCTCATAGTTGTATAAAGGGGGGTACTTTTGCACCTCCCCTATCAAACACCCGTCAGCAATTGCCAAAAACGGTGGCATTCTGCTGAGCGATTACGGCTGGACTGGTCTCTTTAGCAGTCCGAACGCAGCCACTGCAATTGACGGCGAACGCTGTGTCGCTGAGCTGCGGCAGTGAAACCGTGTACATACAAATCGCATTAAACCAGTACCGAGCTACCAATCGCAAACGCCAGCCGCGGCCGTTAGAGGCGCGTTAGAGTTTATAACCTTTATTTTACTATTTTTTATATTATGAATCATTAAACCTTATATCAGCTACCTAAATATAACATTCAAATCTATGAGTTTTCGCAGATCACAAATCTCACAATAGTCACAAGCGTTGCACTCTGCTTCGGCATTTTCAATGTCCTCCCCGGTTGCATCTTTGTAAAGGACTGTAAATTTTTTGTATGTGGTAAGATCTAAAAGCGTTTCAATATTTATGTTATTTAACTTACTTTGCTATTTGAGTTCCAATAAAAACAGATCCCAAAGGTACATTTGGCGCTCTTGACCTCATATAAGGATCGACGCTTAAATAAACAGCTTCAGCCAAAAACTCTAGAAATAAAATGTGGTATAATATTTTTATAATTCAGGGCGTTCAGAAAATGTGGTACGATCTTTGGAGGGATGCTCATATGTGGTAAAATGAAGGTGGTAAGTCATCTAATAAAAAATTGAAATCTAAGTTTTTTACATAGTGTCTCTATTTAATTAAATAAAATTATAAATAAATAATTAGAAATACATTTTGTAAACGCTGTTATATTCCGACACAAAATAAATGGTCATTATTTTACCTGCTTTATAACGATCGGGTGACTTTACCCCCCATAAAGCAATTAAGAGCTGGTTTGTAAGCCTATCTCAGTAACAGGGAGGTATTATGTTTTCATTTTGATAATGTACGTATTTTAGGTATAATTAATTATACCTACCTGTCGACACATTAGAAATTGTCAAATTATTATTAAATCATTTGAAAATACCAACCATAAGCAGCAAGAAAGAGGTACTGCAAGAGTTCCTTAGCCAACATAGCCTCTATTTTGAAGATAATTATACAAAAAAAAAACTAGTTGTGGTACTAAAAACCAAATCGTATGATAAAATATATTGCGTAGATGAGGCTATAAAAGCATCCGGTAACATACCACTTAGATTGCCCCCCTACCATAGCGATTTGAATCCTATAGAAATGATATGGTCCGAATTAAAAAAAAAGTTAGACGCAATAATGTAAACTCAAAAATGTCCGCTAATGTAATTTAAGTAATTAAAACTCAGTGTGAATTAATACCAGAGAGCAGTTGGAGAGCGTGCGTTAATCATGTAGGTACTTGAAGTCGAAAATAATTATAAAAAATTTTGGGAAAACAAAACCTTTAATTATATCAGTGGATGATAGTGATAGTATAGATTCAAACTATTGAGATGACTCATTTTAGTTATAAGGTTTTATACAGGGCGTTCCACGTAAAAGTTCCGCATTTTCAACCCGATAAATACATAGATGTCAAAAAAGCATTTGCCATTCGTTTTCAAACAAAAAAAAATTATTCCGATATCTCAAAAACTTAAGAAAGTAAAGGTGGGTGCAACTTCTACGTATGACCCCCTGTATAATAAAACTTATATATTACGGCTTACTACTTTTACGCATATTAATAATTTACGTCAAAGTCAGCGATACACAATAAATGTTTGTACATATACAAACATTGTTTCAATCTTCCTACTACCACCCTGGACCGAAATGGTTTATTCGCCAAAAGCAGTTACGAAGTATAAAGGCGTTAGTTAGTCAAGACCATTTATCGTGGGTCGTACTTTAGTGACTAACCTGAGCTAACCTTTTAGACATCATATCGTCAGATCTATCAATTGGACTAGATTTAAATGATTTGTTGAACTGATTTTTTGCTTTTGTCTGAAAAACTGATTTAGGTATTTAATGATAAAAAAATCTTTAATTCTAATTTTCCTATTTTATTACCTGTAAAATGACATAATTCGTTAGGTACTGCAATATACGTAAAGGACAAAAAAGATATACATAAAATAAAATATGGGTTCATGTAAAGTGTTGCACGGTAGAACAACATTTTTTGAAACAGATTGATAAAAATCACCAAGCAGAGTTTCTGTGCCAAATATTTATTTATTTATTCGAAATGTGTTGAAAAAGCAACTTGGGATATAGATTTCTTGTTACATAACTTTAACTACCGTTATTTAAAATTATTCGATATTTTAAGGGTTATTAATATGTTCTTACTGTTGAAGGGCTTTATTTCCTCTTACGTTCAATCAATTTTGTGGTATATTTCCACAGGCGTGTGACTCACTGGTCGTTTTTATTGTGATTGGAAATTAAACTCGTGGTAAAGCAAAATAACTTTATTTAATATACTGGCGAATTAACACATTATAACTCTTTGCACAGAGATATGCACACTTAATACCCGTACTTAGGGTGAAACTTCCACTTTTTACATAGAAATTAGTACACTAACATTTCTACAGATTTACCACTTGGTACAAACAGTAAAATGACCGCCAACAACCAACTTTGGTTACTTCTTTTTGACGGGACGTGTTGCTAGCTTTCTTGCTCAATCAACAGTGACTCTTAAGTCTTAATTAGCGCCGAATGCAGCGGCTGGAGCCGCTGCACGCATACCCTATGACACGACTCGTTCATCTTTTGTGGCCGACGCCAAGCTTCCGCCAATCCAGTGAGCGCATTTTACAGCGAACAAAATTGGAGCGTGACAGTGGTCTCCAGCCGCGCCCTGGCGCGGCTCCAAAATACATCATTTCTTATACCTACTATGTTATGAACGAAATCGTAAATTTGACATGTTACGCCTACTATGTTGCAACTAAACTAAACAGTCCATCTTTGGACAACTCATTTCAACTTTTAGGGCTGTTCCCCAACACTTACTTTAACATCTGCCAACGTTACTAAGTCACCATTATCTTTCTTTACTGGAAGAATAGGTCATGCTGTATTTTTATCTCGCGTTTATTTACTGTACTAGTGTGACCACTAAATTTGGCAGTTTGGTTAACTTAGTAATTACACTCAGGCCGGTGCTACCTACGTACAAGGGGCTATTTTTTGTGAGTAAACTGAAAGGTGCAACTTGGTAGGATAGATATTTCTCATGCCTAAACAAATTTCTGTGATCTTTAGTTTCAAGTAATAAATAGGAAGCAGAAAAAAGTTGTAGTTATTTAAAAATCTTACCTCCGTCCTTTAACGTGGGAAGCTCTTCCTCCCTTATTTTAAGATCACCTGGTTTGGGAAAACCATCAAATTGCTTTTCATAAATGTAAACCTTAGCCTTAACCATTTTTAATTTTTTGTTATTAAACAAACAATTACAGAGGCAAACGAGCTACTAATAATAATTTTGAACCGTTCTCGGTAAAGCAATTCATGAGTGTATATTATACTTGCCCAGACTAGAGATTAATTCATAAGTAATTGATAACGATGACTGATAATCAGTGTCGCCAAAAATATACAAATCATTAGGCTGGTATAAAAAATCAACAGATTTAAAAATAAATCAGCAGAAGTTTTGAAAGTTTATTTTTATGGTTGCATTAGTTAAAATCCCCAAAAACCAAAAAACATTATTATACCTCTTATATCTCTCAAATAAAAACCTGTGACGTCTTAATAAAAAAGTTTCATGAAACTGATAAAAATTTATAATTTTGCAATTATTTTAAATAAAAGGTACTTTTTCCTGCTATAGTAACTACTTGTGTAGAAACAAAGTCTTAAAAAAATGTTAATTATTTAAGATATTAAAAGTAGGTTGAAATAATCTAAAAATTACAAAAAATAGTTTCAAAAAGTTTTTCACGAGATTATTTATAAAATCACCAGATCTGGTGAAACTTCACCAGACTTGGCAACACTGCATAGTACAGTATATAGTCCGCCTTTCGAGTCTGTGGCTACGACGGCTGAGGAGACAGGGGGGTAAAAGGCATAAAAAAGTCACGTTTAACTGCAGCGTGCGGTGCCTCGTTTCATATAAATATTTTATAAGTTAATAAATTAAATTTACTTCCTCTTATTTTAATAATTAAACCCTACCCCTGTCCACTCTCAGTGGCAATAAGTAAAAAAAACGCAGCGGAACACATATTTTTTAGGCATTATTTTATTCATGTGTCCACAACATTTATTTCATCGACTAGAAGCGGCCGCCGGAAAATGCGTGGGCTCGAAAAAATTTATACGCGGTCTGATCATCATAAAATCAGGATATTTTTATTTAAAAGTTATTGGTAAACTTAGCAGACCCGGTACGCTAGTCTTTTTTTATTCGCATTCCTTCTATAGCCACAGAACCGTAAGGCGGACTATACGGGTCCGGGGCACTACCACTGCGCTGTTGCCATATTATTTAAACCTCTTGATGTCTATGAGCATTATACCCCAATTTGAAGGCATATATTTTGTTTAGAATATCAAACTTTGGTTTTGTTGAACTACGATTTTTTGGAAGCTTGGGGGTTGCAGCCTGTGTCCTAATATGCAACAGGTCCTGGGTCCTTATGTTTTGCGTTCTGACAGTCAGACAGTCTGATGACTAAATTATATTTTATCCAACAACAATAAGTTGGTTGCTGTTGAAAACAGTATTTAGGTTTACTTACATCCTATATAATCTTGAGCCAGATATCGGTCTTTTGCTCTTGTTTTTTAATTTTTTCCTCGAGGAGCCTTGTCTTTTCTTGTTTACGGTGCACTACGTCAGTACATCATATTTAAGTACAGGTCTTATTATTGTCTTGTAGATGTAGATTGCCGTTTTCGTCTTGACGCTTATTCTGCTTCTCTTGTTGAATAATGAATAGACTGCACTTAATTAGCCTTGTACCTTTGCAAGCCTCTTTCTCACGTTGTCGTTCCGCAATCATTTCTTGTCAAACGTAAGACCAAGATATTTAATCTTGTTTCTCGTATTAATTTGTGCATTGCCCATTCTTACTCTTGTTATGGGTAGCTTTGTGATAGCTTTTAAAAAGTAAAATGCTTGGGTCTGGCCATCATTAAGTTACATCCCGCCCTAATTAGCAACGATATGCAAGTAAACATACTCGGGTCGCGCGTCAAACTTATCGCTCAAAGCGGCAATGTATAACCTGTCCTATCCTCTTTGGTATAACTTTGCACTCTTAATACACAAATGGCTGTTTCGGATATCCAGTTTGAATGCCGTAACGCAAGGTCGTTTCAACATTGTGGAGCATTTGTTTTCAATGACAACCGGATGCTGCGTTTTTTAGACTTTAATACCAACCATCAAAATCTTTCCGAAAATTTTTGTTACGTACGTTATGTACGTACTCTCCTTCCTTCAGATTCACGCGACCAAATGTTTGCAAATCAAATCTGAATTATTTTATTATAATAGGGCTTAAATACAGCTGATATTCCAATGTACTAGTTGCTCTGATTGGAATTTTTACTAGTTCGAGGTACTAAAAACTTTAAGCATTATAATAAAAACAATAGAAAGTATTACTAAAGCAAATTGTTTAAATGTGAAAAATTGCATCATTAAAAAAAATTATGTTTATGTTTACATTGGAATTGAGGTTGAAATAAGTTTAATAACAATACGATATGTTTCTAAGTGGTACCAGTTTATACTCTAACAAAAGCTTTTTTTGTCTTTCCCCCTCTTAACATATCAGCTAAAGCATTAAACATATTTTGAAAGCCATTAGTAACGATTTTTTGGTATTTCAGGTTTCCTTCTTTTACCCATTGTAAATTTTGTAAAATTATTTCGTTCCATTGGTCAATCGATCTACTAAATCCTTTCATTCTTAATTGCTTTCCTACCATGGGCGCTTGTACAACTTTCGCTAATATTTAAGCAATTAATATTAGATAAATATTCTATAATTATAAAAGATAGAAAATAATATAATGTAATGCATCTAGAGTTTATAAAAAGTAATGAAGGTAGGTAATTAGTAAAATCCATCTAATAATAACTAAACACCCTGTAGGTAAGTCAAAAACGAACCAACACCCATAATTTGATTGAGACAATGGAATTGCAAATTAATTTAAATAAAGCTTTTTTAGTTTTGTCATTAAGTACACATTATGTACTTCAAATGTACGTCGAGAAGGTGTTACGGTGCCTTTACGTTGGGGCTGCGATAAACGATAAAAGCGGTGATACTAGCGTAAATACAACACATGAAAGGTCTTACTGTTCTTACTTTTTTTATTACATTTATTGATGCTGGTATCTCCGTTTTTATCGTTTATCCTAGCTCCAACATAATCGCACCCTTGCGGCACAAGGGAAGCACGGGACAAAAGTCTCAAATGTTAATTATCCCAATACTAAGTACAATTTGTCATCCTGGGTTTATATATTTTTTTTATGATATCGCATTATATTTTACCGAACTACTAATAAACCCTGTTAGCCACATAACTTCCAGTTTCAACATTGGTATCCTTAAAAGTTATCATGCAGTTAGAGTTAACAGTACATTGATAATGTGGACCTTATAGTAGTAGAACCTATATTATGTTAAATTATGTAATAGATATACCATATTTGCATATAGAGAAGTTCGTTAAGGTAAATTTCAAATTTATTTTTTTCTGCGGGTCAAAGAATAAAGATGTTTCAAATGGTGGCGTGAGGATTCCTCAATCAAGAATGCACATGGGACTGGGCAAAAATCCAATTAGTATTTGATAAATATTTTTAGAAATTATGTTTTTGTTTGTTTTAATTTTTTAAAGAAACTATTTTATTTTTATTTCATTTCCAGAAAACACTAGGTCGGTTCTCTTGGCTTAAATGGTGGTCTTACTGTAAGAAAAAATTAAACTTTGATTTTCTAAACATTTGTTGCTTGTATATGTGTTTATATCCTTATATACGTCCTTTTGGCCCACTTCCACTACCCTGTTAGTATGCTGTTAGACCTTTTACTAGAATATTTTTCCGGAGCCGGCCCATATTTTTAATGACAAGCATATATAATATAATTTAATATTAATGGTATTGAACTTTGCACAAATACTTAACCCAAAACCAGTATATCTAAATTTAGAACATACAATTAGCAATTAAAAAAATAGCTGGCGGTAAATAAAATCATAGATTAATTATTAATTCCTTGTCACTGTTTTCTTTAATAAGTGTCCTGAAACGTCTGAAAGTATAAAATTCTCATATAAATATTTGCAAATCACACCACTACACTGATAAGTTAAACAGTGTGCGTGCATGAAAAAATAATATGCCTAGATTCAATTAAACACTATTTAGTATCGAAAAATAAATATCTATTCAGTGCACTTAAATAAGCACTAAACTTGTAGACACACTTTACAAACCTCTTAACTCGAAAGTATACTGCAACAAGCATCTTTGAGATTTATGTATACAGGATGTCCCACGACGATTTTCCCAGCATATTGCTCGGAAACGGAACCAAATAGAAAAAAAAGTTCAGGAATAAAAATTGAGGGCTTTAGATATACAGGGTGTTTTAAAAATAGTAATATTGCTGCCAAGTACAATTTTTTTAAATGGAACACCCTGTATATTGTTAGTTTTTCGAAAAGCTTTTTTCAAGAGAAATTCAACCATACCATACTTGTTACGTTTCTAATTTAAAATGACTGAAATATGAGCGATTAAATGATCGATTACGTAAGCATGAACAGATATGCAATAATAACAATAACCACCAGCGAAATATTGAAGAGTATGACGGGGGCTGTCATGTCACGTGTCAGAAGTAGTTTCATTGTTAATTATTTTAAGTAGTGAGAAATGCCTTCGCTTTTTACATATGACGAGTATGTCGACATGCTCCTGATATACGGAGAATGTCACTTTATTACAATGGCTATTTATGATAATAATGAAAAGTGTGTAATAAGTAAAAGTTATATTCTGTTATATAATGCAATGAAAATTGCCAAGAAGCTTCTGAATTCTATTGCAATAGGTAATGTATTGAAAGCGCTTTCACTAGGATAATTTCTCATATCTGGCGATTGTTTTCTTTCACAATTAGGTAAGTATCCAGAAAGAAGGCAATCATTTTCAGAAATATTTGCTCGTTTTGAAACAAATCTAATTGAGCACGGGTCGTTTATTCAGTGACGTCCTAAAATATATATCAAATAAGACAGGAAGAGAAAATAAATAAATGTTATAACCTACGCATAAAGAGCAGAGCGCTTTCGGCCTTAGGCCATCTTCAGTGCTTCCTAAGCGAGGAAAATCCATTTTGTGTCAAATCCAAAAATATTCGAAGATATAGGGTGTTCTATTTAAAAAAAGGTAACTTTGCTTCCTTACGGTTTTCTGACTCATCCTGTATACCTATTTTTTTAAAATTCTAATACACCTTAAAAAATCCTAAAACTTTTATCTAACATATTTTTTGTTAACTGTTATACTTTAAGAAATAATCGACCGTTTCCATACATACCAACGACCCTGTATATTTCATTGAAATTTAGAAAGTGGTTCGTCCCAGTTGTTCGTCATTTACAAATGTACGTGTCAATTTTTTAATGTAATCAGTTTTTACATTGTGGTGTTGATGGCCCACTTAATGAAAAAAGTTTGTCAATGAAGTTTCCTGTTTCCTGAAAAAGTGAGTAAAAACCAAAATACATTTTATAATATTTCTCAGAACAACTTTTCAACAAAGAAAATAGGTAACATTTAACTGATTTCACACAACTTTATATTTAATTTTCTAAAAACGACATTTTCAATATCTACAAATTGGATTTTCCCCGCTTTTTACGAAGCACTGAAGATGGCCGAAAGCGCTCTGCTCTTTATAAAATAATTTTTGAATATTATACATCTTTTGGCGGACTTGTCATCTGATCTGACGATTGCAATTTTTCAAGTGCAGGAGTCTTTAAGTGTCGTAACACGAGACACTGGTCTGCAGAAAGTCACCATCTAGTTTTCGAGAGGGCTCAACAAGGGCGCTTCGGGGTTGGTCTATCATGTTTTATTTTGAGCCGACGCATAGTCTACTCATGTATGACGGGGGTCTCGCAGCACGTAAATACATAGAAATCTCGGAGGAAGTTATTTCCGAATTGCTGGAAAATATTCCATTGGCCCTTTTCAATTCCGTCTCTCTCATCTCCCACAAGACGGTGCTCCGGGCTACAACTCTATGATATTAAGGCCATCTCTGGACAATAAATTCCCTGAAAGATGGATAGGTACAAACGGGCCTGTGAGGTGGCCCGCACAATATTTTCATTTTGGGTCTTTTTTGTGGGGGTTTATGCAAAATCAGGTGTATAAGACGACATTAATTTCCACCAGAACTTCATGAGGCAATTGGATTGGCCTTCCAAACTTTTCTTAATAGATCTATGATTCATTTTTTTAATGCGATTGGAAGAATAACAAAAACATGCGAATATTGCATTTAAGAAAACGGCCAGCATTTTGAAAACTATTTTTAAAAAACCCTGGATTGTTGTTCCTACTTTTGGTCTTTTTAATAATATTGACATTTTAGTATTATGCATCTATTGATGTTGGTCTTGTCTCTTCGCCATAGAATTTCAGTTTTATAATATTAGTGTTGTTTACAGTAAAAAATGTAATAATACGTTTTTTCCATTTGAATAAGTTAACGCTTAACGAATATAAGCGAAGTTTTTCAAAATCACCTTGTAGATTAAAAACGAAGACAGCCCTTACATATTTGACACCTGAATTTTCCGTTTCGTTAAAAAGTAGCAAACTAACGCGAAAACCGCAACTCTAACTCCAATACCCCTTGAAGTATCGAAAAAGTGCATAAGATAATAAAAAAAATCTACTTCGCAGTAATTTTTGAAACTTTTCCGCATGCCGATGATTAATTCATATCATACAGTTCATATGAACATGGGTCCGGAAACGCTTTTTCAGGGAGCTAGAGCCCTTTGAAGATGGCCTTCATAAACTAGTTTTCGTTTTGTAGCTCCAGAACTACTTCAGCTACCGCAACCAATTTTGGGATATAAATTACTGTTACTAAGTTCATCTATTTGAGCCTATTGGACGGATGTTAACTTTAACCAGGGGCGTGTAAACCAGTGGGCTATTAGGGTAAATTTGACCCGATTTCGCTAAGGCTTTAATTTCTTGCCGTTTTGACATCAGATTATGTTTTTCCTATGCCCTTCACATAAAAGGGTACTCTTTGTAAAAGTCGCTAAATGTCGCCGTTTCTTCGGCAATTGGCTGAAAACAAGTTAAATTACAGAAATCAATTATCGAAGATTTAAAGAAATTAGGCCAAAACAACAATGATGTTCAGTACAGATATCAAGAGATAAATTAATCGGCGATATTATTAGGGTAGGTACCTACTTCTTCTTCTCCTTCTTTATGTGCCATGTCCGGTCGCCCGAACGTTAGCGATTACTGCAGATAGTGCGTCTCTATCTTCTGCAACCCTGAACAGGTCAACAGCGTTCCGGATGCCTGTCCATTCCCTGATGTTTCTCAGCCAGGAGATTTGCCTTCGTCCAACACCCCGCTTGCCTTCTATTTTTCCTTTCATGATCAACTGGAGAAGATGATACTTTTCTCCGCGTAAGATGTGGCCAAGGTAAGCAATTTTGCGACATTTTACTGTGACCATTATTTGTCTCTCCACCCTGGCTCGTCTCAACACTTCTTCATTGGACAGCAGATCAGTCCACGGAACACGCAGAATTCTACGATGAATCCACATTTCAAATGCTTCTAGCCGATTTATTGAGCTAACCTTTAAGGTCCAGCATTCCACCCCATATATAAGAGTTGACCAAATAAAACACTTCACCATACGCTGGCGCAATTTAAGGTTCAGGTTATCGTCACAAAAAAGTGTTCTCATTCGTTGGAAAGTTGTTCTTGCCATTTCTATCCGACATCTTATCTCAACTTCGGGGTCCAAGGTGTCCGTCAATATACTTCCTAGATATTTAAACTGGCTGACACGTTCTATTACCTTCCCCTCAAGATTTAGCTGTTCGTTCTCGTAGCTATTTCGGCTAAATATCATAAACTTGGTTTTTTTAACATTTATGCTAAGTCCGAACTCTTGGCCAGCCACACTGATCTTGTTTAACAATTGCTGCAAGCCATCCATGGTATCGCTCAAGATAACAGTGTCATCTGCATATCTAATGGTATTTAGCAGAACGCCGTTTATTTTAATTCCGTACTCCGCCTCTTCCAAGGCTTCTTTAAAGATTTTTTCGGAGTAAAGATTAAACAAGAGGGGTGAGAGAATACAGCCCTGTCGTACACCTCTTTGAATTTTCACGCCAGATGTAGTCAGCATACCGACTCGTGCTTCAGCTGTTTGTCCCCAATATAGATTTTTGATTATACGGATGTCCTTATCATCCAATTGGATTTCACGCAACATACTTATCAATTTAGAATAGCGCACCCTGTCAAAGGCCTTTTCATAGTCTATAAAACAAGCAAATACATCCTTGCGCTGGTCACGGCACTTCTGGAGAAGGACATTTATTCCGAACAGGGCTTCGCGGGTTCCAAAGGCGTTCCTGAACCCCATTTGAGCATCATCAAGGTCGAATTCGCATTTTTTGCGGATTCTGGCATGGACGATTCGGAGGAAAGTTTTTAGCAGGTGGCTCATCAAGATAATCAGTCCTACTACAAAAAGAAATTTAAAATAGTAGTTGCTGAAAATGCCTGCCACCACGCTCGATACATTTATTGCATCTACGCACAGTGGCGGCTTTTCAGAGGCAGCAGGGTCGGCAATGCCGACCCAGTGTCAAACAGACAACAGACAGTAAATATTATTATTTATCTACATTAATATGAACTCTTAATGACTCTCAAACTGCTAGCAAGTAACCGTTGCACTTTTGAAATCGCCCTTGTAAGCCCGGATCTCATACTCCCATACTACGCCAAGCCGCCTTAAAAGAAATTGTTTTACTTTTCCAGTAACCCATGCTGGGGTAAACAGGCCGGCTGCCCCATTCAACGAACGGCTTTACTTACAAAAAAATCCTTTTCCACAGTTTGGAAAATTACACAAGGGCCAATTTTGGAACGCAGAAAAAGAAGTGATATTGGAAAATCGATAACGTTGGATCAAGGGGACGAGGAACTTATACGACGAAAAATTTATAAAATGTATGAAGAGCAAAGTGTACCAACGTTGGACAATTTAATAAAAAGGCTGACAACAGATGAAACAGAAATTAAATGCTCAAGAACGACATTGTGAAAGCGCCTTTAACATATAGGCCTTAAATTCAAAACGATTAATAAAAAGCAGGTTTTGATGGAGTCCAAGCGCCTACAAGAATGGCGGTGGGAATATCTGACAAAAGTAAATGAATACAGAACTGAAGGTAGGCCGATCATTTATTTAGATGAAACGTGGTTTGACACCCACGATACCCCGTCAAGTGGTTGGGTCGATTCTAGCGGCAAATGTGTGACACGTGCCCCGTCAAACCGTGGAAAAAGAATAACAATCTTACATGCTGGTTCTGAAGATGGGTGGGTGCCGAATGGTATATTTCTCTCGGCAAAAAATATTAGTGAATCATGTGTTGACTATTATGAAGACACAAGAGCGAAGTTATTTAAAAATTGGTTTGAAACTAAACTATTGCAGAACATTCCACCAAATAGGGACATTGTTATGGATAACGCTAGTTATCATAGCAGACAATTAAACAAAGCTCCTTCTTCAAAAGACACTAAAGCCAAAATTCAAGAACACAATATGTTTGATAATGATATATATTTTCATTAAAACTATAGAAAGAAAGACTTATTAGAAGTGTTTAGAAGTATGTCTATTTAAAAAGAATATTACTGCGACTATTTCCCTCATATACTGTAACTACAATGCGCTTTTCACTTGATTTTCGGTGAAAATCAGCCCTCGGTCGCGATTGAGCTGAAAATTGCACTCTTCTGGTTTTTCATTGTTGGTTACCTACGAGAATAACCGTCACTGTCACAACAAGTTGAAATTTCTGCTTTGACAATTTCGCGTCAATTTATCAAAATGATTCGTTTCGAAGCATTTTCCTTGAACGACATATCTGAAAATATCGGAAAAAGCGTGTCAGACAACACAAAAAGATCAAAAGCTTACATCTGGGGACAATTTACTGCCTTCTGCAGTGAAAGAAACTACCAATTCGATGGTGAAACTACAGATATATATCTAGCAAATATTCTGAAAGATTGGGCGTACAACATGCGGAAAATGGATGGCCAGGACTACAAAGAAAGCACAGTAAAAACCGTATGGAATACTACCTCAAAAATACTTATAGAAAAGTTCTACAATGAATGAATCCTGAAGGACTTCAATCAGCAACTACTGCTTCTGCAAATACCATCTATTATAATAATTGTGTTTTTAATTGTAATACTTTGTATTGCTCGAAATAAAAATGTTGTCTTATATTTCTGCACCTACTAGTTTTTCATTCAGGAAATAGTCTAAAAAATATATTTCGTGCATGTAAAATGGCTTGATAATCATGCACTCAGATTTGTTGCCCTAAAGAAACAGCTTTCATGCCCTCCCTTCGGTCGGGCACTTTTTGGTAAATAACAATAAAAATGCATTCAAGCTGTTTCTAGGGCAACAAACCTTTATGCACGATTTTCAGCAATTTTACATGCACTTAACATATTACTGTTGATTAACTTGCGAAAAGCATGGGGCACATAGTATTGCGGCTACCGCCTTACCACTGTATATTTAACCCTGTTGAACAAATATGGCATCAACAAAGCTGGAATTCGTCGCAATAATGTTTCACCCACACTTAATTCTAGTGCAATAACTCTAATTCATGATGAAACTAAAAAAACTTCTGAGGTGAACTGGAAAAACTGCGTACAACATGTAAAGAAAGTAGAAGAAAGTTACATTTGTATTAGGAATGCAACAGAAAGGTTTATTATTACTTTAGAATTTAGATGATGATAGCGATTGTGAAGTAGATTTAATTGGGTAATTTATTAATTAATATAATAATTTAGCATTATAAGTGTAAGTGTAAGACCATATTTCTATTTTTATATTTTGAATTTAATAAACTTAAATAAACATCAGTTTCATATTTATTTGCTGCTAAATTAAATATTTTAATATTATGTATTTTCTAAGACGGTCCTAGCTCAGTCGGCATTGTGTCGCTATTTAGGTAGAAATAAATAAGAGTCATTTGGTCAGTTTCTTATATTTGTGAATACACTTTTATATAAAATATCTTGTTTGGACGCACGCATCACCCAACAACATGAAAAACCAAGTTGAAACTAAGGTAAAAAGGGATCCTAATGGGTTCTATTCATTGCATTTTCGTCTTCTCTTTCATTTGATGAATAAAGTAAAATAAAAAAACAAAGGTTGTGTCCGACGACACAATAGCATGTTTTATTAATTGGCCATAAAATTAATTTTATTTTCAAATCAAAAAGGAAAAATTAAAATCCGTCGTGCGGCCGTACGACAATTTAAAGTAACTTGATTTATTTGGTAAACAACATTTTTATATGATAAGTAATATGACCGAGGCTTTGCGTGTCTAAAGTTTTAACCCGCTTTAGAATCAGCTCATTAAAATATCACATAACTCTATATTTATTTTATCAGTAGTTATGCTATCTAAATATATAAAAATTATATACAGACTCTGGCGCGGATCCAGGAGGGATTGTGGGGGCATGACCTACCTACCTTTAGAAATATGATACTACATAATGTCATCATGAATAAAGAATGTTTAATTTACATTTTCTCAAGCCTACCTTTCTGCATAGAAATAAAAAAAAATTAAAGTTAAATTAAACAATTTATTATACATCTATTCAATGCAAAAGATAGTAGACAAAACCAAAATTTGGGCGTGGTCTCCAGAAATTTTTCCCTGCGGCGCTCCTTGACATTTTTCCCTGGATCCACGCCTATACCGAACTGTCGACCCTGGCTCGCAACTTACGAACCGCCATTGCCTACGCAGCTTAATAATAAAAATTTACCTTATTTTATTATTAAGGTAAACTCACTGTTGTCAAGAATTTGTCATTAAATTAGTGTCACGGTTAAGTCATGGAAGATAACGCTTTCGCTGAATATGCCTACATGCAATTAATTCATGGGGAAGTTCGATGTAATGGCAGAGCCGCTTCTCGACTATATTAAGAGTGGTTTCCTAAAAGGTGAATCCCAGGTTTGCTTGAAAGGGTCAATCAGCGGCTAAGGGAGACTGGCTCCGTGAAAATAAAACGGTTGGATAGTGGCGCGCAAAGGGTCATGCGAACCCCGGATTTTAAGGAAGGGGTGCTTCGGCGATTTAAAAATGATCTCGCTATAAGTACCTGAGCAGTCGCAGATGCCATATATGTAAATCATGTCAGTGTATGGGAGTGGACCCGCAGTGTTGGAGAACAATTAATTGGACCGATCATGTTGCCTCCTCGTTTAACCGGTACAACTTATCTTTATTTTTTAAGAAAGAATTGTTACATGATCTTCTCCTAAATATACGACCGAACTTCCAGAATGATGGAGCGCCAGCTCATTTTTCACTTCTTGTCCGTGAGCACCTAAATGAACCTGGCCAGCGCGCTCCCCAGATCTAACATCTTTAGATTTTCTACCTTGGGGGTATAATAGGATTTGGTGGCTAGAACTTCCGCTGCGGCTGAAGTAATCCAAACCATGCCTTTAAACACGTCAACTTAAATATGCTGCGTAGGTGCAATAAATGTATTGAGCGTGGTGGCAGGCATTTTTAGCAACTACTATTTTAAGTTTTTTTTGTACTACTTACCATAGTAATAACGCTGATTAATATATCTCTTGCCATCTGTATTGAACCTCATTGTTCTTTTGACATAATTTCTTTAAGACTTTAATAATTGATTTCTGTATCTTAACTTGTTTTTAGCCAATTTCCAAAGAAACGGTGACATTTAGAGACTTATACAAAGAGTACCTACCCTTTTTATTTGAAAGGCATCGGGAAATCATAATCCTATGTCAAAGTGGCAAGAAATTGAAGCCTTAGAGGAATGGGGTCAAATTTACCCTAATAGCCTACTGGTTCGCAATTTATATTTTGGGCCGAGGGAAAGGCGTTTTTGTTTTTGTAAGCAGTTTTAGAGTATGTAACATGCCTCTGGTTAAAATTAACATTATCCAATAGGCTAAAATAGATGAAAATACTAACAGTAATTTATGTTGCAAAATTGGTTGCGGTAGCTGAAGTAGTTCCGGCGCTACAAATCTAAAACCAGTTTATGAAGGCCATCTTCTGAGGAAGCGTCTCCGTACCCATGTTCATATGAACTTTTTTTCATGTCTTCTATCTACCCTAGAAGTTTGTAACAGGATCACATTAACACTCGATACAATTTAGGACAAGAGTAATACTCTTTAATCAACAACATGCACTCCTAAAGATTTCAAAGCCTATATAGTATACTGCTAGGAAGATTTTTTAAATCGTTTTATAGGGACACTTGGGACACACAACAACAATAATCCCATATGATGAGACAACAGCCAAAGAACCTTCTTACCAAAATAGTTCTACATCGGTGACGTGTTTTTTGTACTAATTAACAATATTGCTTGTACAATAAAAGGAGTTGTAAATACATAAGAATACTTACCTAAAATAATTAACGAGCAATGTCCATAAAACGTATCGATCACAGTCATTATGAACTATAGGAAGATTATTAGAAATAGTTTACATTCTTCGTCTTCCTTCATAAAATTTTCCGATATGGCGCACGGCGCAAGTGCAACTGTGACTTTATAGATTTCTGTACTTGATATTGATACCAGCGACAATATTTAACTGAACTAACATTACTCAAACCAAAATAAATTTACTGTAACTAATTGTTTTATTATAATAGAAGTAGTACGGTTATATTGACATTGAAAAACAATCCAGTTGTGGTAGATATAAGAGTAATATGGCAATAATATAATAGTATTATCATTTTAATTTTTGTCCCAAAAAACAAAGGTCAGTCTGCTCCTAAACGACTTATACTTTAACTACGGCTTTTCCTGTATTTCCCCCTCTCAACATATCAGTGAAAGCATCAAACATTTTTTCAAAACCATTAGTGACCGTTTCTTCATACTTTAGTTTTCCATCTTTAATCCAGCGCAAATTTTGCAAAATTCCTTCGTTCCATCGGTCCGCCCATCGTTTTACAAGAAATCCTTCCATTCTAAGTTGCTTCGATACTAGAGAAAATTGCACAACACCAGCTAAAATGTAAGCAACAATAATTATTACACACAATTTTGTAGATCAATTTAGTGGAAGCATTATTTTCTTTAAAACAAAAAATCCTCTAAAGTTAGTAAAGATTTTTACAATTGATTCAAATCCGTAACACAAATGAATCGTGAGTTGTTCTGATTTTCTTGTTCCCTTCCCTCTTGAAAACCTTTCAAACAATAACAGACGTACCTTTAATAGTCCTATCATTATATCCGGAAATTGATCCGCTCACTGAAATTCTTCCAAACGTGTTCATTTGATTTAAAACAGTTGAACTAAGTTCACCACCAACCTATAATAAAAATATTTTAATTTCGTAGTAAGTATAACTATTATTTTTTATAAACAAATTTTGTTGTTTTCAGGTAATTTTATTAATAAACAGAATATCGAAACGATAAACTATTTTTGTAAATAAGTATGGACGTCTTCGTGTCCAATGATGTTCTTTATTGACAGGGTAGGAAATGCTTTGCATTTGTTAACACTTTTTTAATGCCCTCTTCTGATTATCTACCCTTTCAATATTTTTTATGCTTATTTATGTACCAAGGGCGTTAAGTAGACTTTAATGCCCGGAAGGCGAAAGCAACTAGCCCGAGGGCCTCTGGCCCGAGGGATAATTTTCGCCTGATGGGCATTATAGTCTAGTAACGTCTGTGGTGTACACAATACTTTATTTTTCATTAATTTTAAAATGTAAATAGTTAAACTCCTGCATTTTTTTTTATCTATTTTCGCCAATTCTTAGTATTTAGTGAGCTTTGATCGGCTGTCATAGAATAAGTTTGAGGGTTGCTAAGGGTTGTTTATTTTAAGCGTCTTTTACGTTTTTTAAACGAAAGTATGGAAATTTCACAAAATATTTTAGGAAATGCTGAAAAAGCTAAGAAAAACTTATTACCGGCAAAGTCTAAAGCCCTGCACGACAAGGAGTATGAAAATTTTCTACAAAAGAAAGTAAAAAACCAAATTACGGTGATTACTGAAACAGTAATGATGGCTTACTTTTAGGAATTGGTATGTAACCCTTTTGCTCATTGGTAATAACAATTTTTAATTATATTTGGTTAATTCTAGTCGGAATAATATGCCCCAAATAGCCTTTGGACAAAATATTCCCAGGTGAAGTCTGAACTTATAGTAAAGGAAAACATTAATATTTCAAGATATTGTCAATTAATAGCATTTTAGCAAGTTAAATCAAACGGATATCTTCCTAAAAAGTCAAAAGTTTTGGAAGGTGAACAAGTTTTAACTTTTATCAAAAATGCGCCGAATGTATTCGTAATGGGAGTTTTTGGCGGCCTAAGACGGGATGAGATGGTAAAAATGACCATTGATGTTATTGAGGATAAGGGGCCTGTCATGCTTGTCAAGGTACAAGAAACTAAAACTGTTACGCCAAAAAGTTTTACTATAATCAAAGGAGACCAAACAGATGCCTTAAAATTGGTGAGACAGTACTTTGCATTAAGGCCAAAAGGAATTAAGGAACGCAGATTTTTCCTTACATACCGAAATGGTAAATGCATAGCTATGCCTGTGGGTAAAAATACACTAGGACATGTTCCTTCAATCATAGCAATATTTCTTAATTTAGAAAACGCCAAGGAATATACAGGACATTGCCTACGTCGGACCTCGTCCACACTCCTTAGCGAGGGCGGTGCTTCCCTTCCAACCCTTAAGCTACACGGAAAGTGGAAGAGTACTAGCATAGCGGATGGTTATATAGAGGAAAGCATCACGTCAAAAAACTGAATAGCAAAAATGATAGCTAGCTCTGTTAGCGAAAAAGAAAATATGTCAATTAATGTTGAAATGAAGCAGGAATCTGCATGCACATCGAGAAACTCAGCAATCGAGTCGCAAATGTTCATAAATGGTCCAGCTTCTTCTCGGGAAAATTTAAAAATTGTACATTTAACATAGAAAAAAACAGAATAATATTATGTAAAAAAATTGTTAAAAATAAATACAAATGTCGTTCAATATTTTCTGCAATAATAATTAATGGGCATTACGAAAATCACCGGGCATTATGAACTTTATCGCCTGCTAATCTAATATTTCCTATGATATTATGATGATGTTTATAGCAACCGTTTCTAAGGTATTATAAGTAAATAATTGATAGATGGAAAATAAAAATATTTAATTCCCTAATTTTGTATATTATACAGGATTTTTAAGTGTTACAATGCAAAATCCGAAAAACGGCTAGAAATATTTCATTCAAATTTTAGGACGTCTATAGGGAGGTTGCGAGATATTTTATAACATTTTTGGCACTTACTCCCCGCCCCCCCTTCAGATTTATCTGGCGGGTGAGAAATTCAAAATGTGAAATGGAAAGGTGTTTTGTTTTCGATAATTCGATTCTCCGTTAACAACTACTTAAGTTAGCATAGTTACGGATTTTTGAATAAACAAAATAAGAACACTTAAAATTTTCATACTACCTTAATCATTTTGCAATTCTTTGTTGACATAAGTAGCGCACGCGACGTGGCGTAACTACCATATGACAAGTATGCGCAATGCGTTGGTGTTCCCAAGCTTGGGGCGCCCACTGTAGTTTTTGTCTTTAATTTCCGTCGAAACTGAAGCTGCCAACAAATTAGACCTTAAAAATGTAATTAATTAATTTGCAATGTGTAAAGCCAAAAAAAAGTCATTTTAGGGCTTATTAAGTTTAACGTGAGTTTTGTTTTAAACTAGGGAGTTTTTGTTACAATTTGCAACTTCATTAACAACTAATTATGGGACTTGGTTTAAATTTAAAGTTATTTTAAAGTTCTCTTTGATGAAAAGAAATATTTTGTTAAGTTATATGTAAAGTAAATAAGAGAAAAGCTAAATCCTAAGCTAAAAAATTCGTAACTAAGCAACTATTATAGCAAATGTCACAATTTTCTGATGCTGATGAACTTATGTAGTTGTTGACGGAGAATCGAATTATCGAGGAAAAACACCTTTCCATTTGACATCATTTTGAATTTGTCATCAGCTAGATAAGATCTGGAGAGGGGGGGGGGGTAAATGTCAAAAATGTTTTAAAATTTGCCCCTTAACATCCCTGTTGGCGTCCTAAAATTTGAATAAAATATTTTCAGCTGTTTTTCGGATTTTGCATTGTGTTACTTTAAAATCCATACCCTGTATACGTACATTATCAAAGTAGCAGTCGATACCCTGAGGTGCAACATTTTTCAATTCTTGTTCAACATTTTGAGTTTTATAATTGATAAAGTGATCGAAACCCAATTCATCTGTTAACCATTTGCCTTTGTCGTCGGTTCCAGCAATTCCAATGACCTTGCAACCTTTTATTTTAGCTATTTGTCCAACGACACTTCCGACTGCACCAGCAGCTCCAGAAACAACTACTGTCTCTCCAGCTTTTGGCTTGCAGAGTTCCAAAAATCCAAAATATGCTGTATTCCTGAAATAGGCGTTATTTAAAAGACATATTTGGACTTGGCACCTCTGTGCGGTCAGATAAGGACAAAATATAACTATACAGTGAGAACGTAAAGGTTGGAACACATTTTTTTAAAGTTTATGTGTTTCTTTTTCGAAAAAATGCTGGGGCCCGTAAATTTCTTATTTTTGTTGTGCATTTCTTTAAGCTTATTTTATGTATGCAGATTGTCCAAAAACGAGTTATGACGGTTTACGTTATTTTTCTTTAAATACATACTCCTATTATATAATATTTATTTGGATTCTGAACATATTTCATAAAATATGTCATATACTTAAATTCAGCCGTTTGCGAGAAAACTGCGTTTTAACTTAAAAAGAGAATTCGAAAGAAACTAAAAGTCACTTTAACAAATGTTGAAAATGACCTCCATCAACAGTTTGGCAGTACCCGAGACGACCTTCAAATTCTTGCAGAACGTTATTAACGACGTAAGGTTCTATCAAATTTAATTGAATCTTGTCGGCCAATCGATCGTTCGAGCAAAACTGTATTAAGGTACTCACGCACACGGCGGATGTAATGGGCCGGAGCTCCGCCTTGCTAATACAACAAAAACTTGTTCGGTGAATCAGGATCTTCTGGGTTAGGGTATATTGTGGCAAGGCACGGTACTAGATCATTTTCTAAAAATTCTGTCAAATTGCCGTCAATAAAAAATGGTCCCTAAATTCCATTTTCAACAATGCCGGCCCAAACATTAACTTTTTTAGGATATTGGGTGTGACATTCCATAATCCAGCGTGTATTTTCTGTATCCCAATACCGACATTTTTGTTTATTTACACTTCCATTCAAACAAAACGTTGCCTCATCCGAAAATACAATTCGTATCGAAGACTGTGGATGATTATTGCACATATTTATCATTATCTCGCAAAATTGGACTCTTCTGTCTGGATAATCTTCATTGAGTTCATGAACCAATTGGACTTTGTAAGGATAATATCTATTTTTGTCTAAATACTTTAGGACGGATATTTTGCAGATATGACTTTCCAAAGCAATAGCCTTATGGTGGTTTTCTTAAACCGACAAAAACACATTTAACTGTCTATCTTCTAATACCGCAGGTCGACCTTTCGTATAATTGTCCCTGACGTGACCTAAATCTCTATATTGTCTTTCTGGTTTACTGATAGTAGATCGAGATATACGGCCTCTGCGAGGAGTTTCATGAAATATGTTTAGAATTTTATGCAGAATCCAAAAAAATATTATGAAATAGGGGTATCCATTTAAAAAATAAAGTAAATTGCTATAACTTATTTTTGGGAAAATCTGTATACATGAAATAAGCTTCAAAAGATGCACAACAAAAATAAAGAATTGATGGTTTCGAAAAAAAGACACGTGATTTTTAAATGAATTTGTTCCAACCTTTACGTCCTCACTGTATAGACTGTTGTCTTGCATATTTTAATTCTAAAATGTCTCTGATCGGGTTGTGTCACTGTAGATGAAATGTTCTAAATGGGAACAGGCAAATAAATATCCTTAAATACTCAAATGTAGTTATAAGAAAAGAAGTTATTATTTCTTTGGATTTCTGATCCAGTAAAAGAAACTAATTATTTTTAAGTAGGATCATGTGTCTTGTTCAAAGGATAAACATAATTGATTTTGGTAGATGCCTTTGTGGAACTATAAAAAAGTACTCAAAATTACCCTGGCATTCCTAAGATACCCAAGCCTAGAGATAATGGCAAGCCTTCAAAATCTAGAAGTGGTAACACGCCATCACCATTGGACACAGTATGACTTCTCCATCCAAACTGTCCAACTACATATTTGCCCACGGCAAATTTTGGATTTTTGCTTTCTGTTATTCTGAAAAAAGAAAAGTTTTAGCATTTGCCATTTAGAGATGCAATGACAGAAACAAACTATTTTCTCTGGAATGAAAGCAGTCAACCTTTCTCAGAGCATAACGGAAACTTTTAGTTTATATTTATATTAAATATCTCAGGAAATATTAAAGATATTTAAATACGGTTTGAAACATATTGGGGCTTGTTGTTTGGTCTTACGGCAGATATTTTGGTTTGAATTAATTTTAGTTCCACCATAAAAAATTAACAACAACACAGTAAATGAAAAGGTGCAAATATACCTAACAATATTTCACGTAGACACCATTCACTAGTTCAATTGTAAAACATAACTTTCGTGGTTTAAGAATAAACGTCGTAGTTTTACCAAAGTGGGTTAATCTTTGGTTTAAGAGTAATTAGAGTTTTATCGTAAAACGACACTTTCGTAATTTATCACCATGTCTATGTCTCGCCATCATTCGAAAAAAATATTTTCAACTTATTGTTAGTTCAAAATTCTTGGCTTTCTTCGTGTTTTAAAAATATTTTATACCAGGTTAGAAAAAGTATACAGCGTGTCCTTGAAATGACTGTACAACGCTTAACCACAAATCCCTTAACCAGAAATAAGGCGGTCTAGGCAAACTTATCTATATGCAATGTTGCTTCGCTTTGCCGCTACAGGGCGCTAAAGTTCTCAAATTTATACTTTTTTTCGAAATAATTTCTAAACGCCTTTATCGACTTTCACTAACTTTGGGACTAAGAATTAAAGTATTTCCCAACATATTTCATTTGGCCTAATGACTGCAATAAACCCCCTCATAAACTCGGCTTTCGCTTTCGCAGAGACGTATTAACCCACATTTATTTTTAATGCCAGTTTATAATAACAATAGATAGGTACATTACTTGATTTGTTATCAAAATTAATAAACTGTCTAATTAAGGTTTTCTAGAAACAACTTAATTATAAGGATATTTCTCAACTTTTTAGTTATAGGTACCTACCTGTTTATATAGCTTATATAAATAGTAAACATAATATTCGAAATAGATTAGTACCTATCTATTTTACTTTGAAACAGTGTGCAACAAGTTAATATTAAAAGTATGTGGAGACCTTGGGAATCTTCAGCTAATGCGATATCTAGCTACCCTAAAGATTCCAGGAAGCATTTATCTTCTGACGCCAAAGTGATCGTGAAAAATGTATGTGAATCGTTATTAAAGAGCGGCCACCGTAAAGTTATTGCCATTAAAAATACCAGTGAAATGACAAAAGTTCCATTATCGACGGTAAGAGATATTATGCTAAAAGGACATTTTAAAAGAAAAGTTCGCAAAGATACCGGAAAAATGAAGTGCGTAGATGATTGTGACAATTGATGTTATTCGCAGGAAAATATACCAAATGTATCGAGTGTGCTCACGTTAACACAAATGGTAACGGTAACAACACGGTTAACAACTGACAATACAAAGATATCATGTAGCAGGACAAGTCTTCACCGCGCTTTGCAAGAGATGGGATTTAAGTATAAGACAATAAACAAGAGACAAGTTATTATGGAGTCCGAAAGATTAGGAAAAATGAGATTTCTGTACCTGAAATAAAAAAGTTTAGATCCGAAAGACGTTTAATAGTTTATCCGGATGAAACGTGGTTTGACACTCATGAGACGGCCAAAAAGGGATGGGTTGATTTAACTGAAAAATGCCAAAATAAAGCCCCTTCAAATAAAGGAAAACGAATAACAATAATTCATGCAGGTTGGGAGAATGGATGGAAACATAATAAACATTGCTACTACAAGGTATTACTATGGCTTTTTATTTAACTCGTTAATTAAATTCGTTTCTGTGCAAAGCAGTACCCCTTATTTCATTTCATTTCAGTAATATAAACAATGATGCCAGCTGGTGCCAAGTAGATTTCGCTGGTTGGCACGCTCATCGCCAGTTTTAAATGGGTAATTTTACCAAGAAATTCTTTAAAAACGTAGGTTTAGCAATCGAACAGGTAACGGTTTTTTTTTGGGTGTTTACAATATAATAAAACTATTATTGCAGTTATTAGGTCAAACGAAATATGTTCGGATGGACCATACTACTATTATTGGCGTCTTTTGACGCAAATGCGATCTTTTTTTAATGCCTGGAAATTTAAGAATGGCGCGTGATTCGTAAATAAAAGTTTATATTTTTGTAACCCCCTATACAAATGACCTCAATTGCTTCTCTGGTACTACCCTCATTTTTAAACCAGTGATTCTTCTAAAACCTAGTATATAGAAAATTATTTTTGGAAAGAAATGGCGTCTACGTAAAATATTGTTAAATTGGCACTGTTGTGGAATTAAAATGCATACAAACCAATACTAATCAATATACGCTAAGATCAAACAATAAGCCATAATATGCTATGAACGACGTATAGTAAGGTTTGCATTATATCGTTGAACTTTACTGCAATAAATCCACTACTAGATTAAACCCTATTGTGTAGGTCCCAACATCTTCAAACCGCAACAAATGGATGCAGGGTCTGCTTGAAAATATAGCTATTTATACATATTGATTTATTCCTATTTTGAACTAAAGAGACATTTTAAACCAAATGAAACTAAATATCAATTATTATAATAACGATATTTTCAGACATAACAAGTACAACAAAAATTAATGAAATGAGTGTAAAACCAGAAAAGCAAAATCTTGTCTAGACATAAGAGAAAAATTTGGAAATAAACCACTTTTATTCTCTACAGATGTCATTTGGCAATTTGTCTAAAACCTACGTTTCTTGACTTCTTTCTCTTATGTTCTTTACTTAAATCCAATAAAAGTAAACACGTATCACTAATAACTAGTTCTTTGAAGCCATTTTAATTTATTAAATGTTAAAATTAATACTTTTATACAGGGTGCTTTTGAAGTACGGTACGTAATTTAAGGATTTTTATTCCTTATGATATTCTAAGGGAAAAAGTTCATATGAGCATGTGTCGGGAGTTGCCCCGTTTTTGATATATAAGGTGTTAAAGTTTTTTAAAAGTAATTCCTATTTTATAATTTATGTAAATATCCTTTTCCTGATTTTATTGAAATTTGTTATTCATAATGATAAGGGGCTTAATTAGCTTTAACTAAATTAAATTTATTAAGTCCAGTGGCGTACCGGGGAGCACTTTCACGAATATTATTGACAAAAAACTGTACGCCACTTTTCAAATTTTGATATTCTTTTCGGATTTACCAACTAATATTAGAACTTTTTTGTTCCTTGAATTGTTTTCGCATCATGCTTTGTTTTCGAGAGAAAAAATAAAAACCAGTTTATTGCATGTAGATTGCAGGTACAAAGAAAAATACCTACGTAAGTTAGTTAAAACACTTAAAACACTTAAATTAAAAATAAAACTATTTTTTTAAATAACGATACAAAAAAAAATGCAACAGTTAATCAAAGCAAATGTTGAAAATGGCCACCTTCTGATAAAACGGACGACTGCAACCCATTTTTTTTAAACTTTAACACTCTGTATATCAAACACGGGACAACTCCGGACACGTGTTCATATGAACTTTATCTGTTAGAATATCATAAGGAATCACCCCCTTAACTTACGTACCGTACTTCTAAAACATCCTGTATATGCGCGTCTTTAACCCTCCGTCGGTCGTAACCGGCCTGACAGACCAGCTTACACTGTTATCGTTAATTTGTTCTATTACAGACTGCACAAGCGCTTAGATCTTCTTAGTATGCCTTTACAATATAAGATCTTTCGAAATCTGATGTCAAGGTTTCAAAATTCAAAATGGCGGATCCAATATGGCGATTATTGCAACGCAAAATCTCATAATTGACCATTATATTTTCAACTTGATTGAAACTTGACGTACGGGGTGTTCTCGAAGTCGTTGAAATTTGAAGTACGGGGGTTTTTAGGGTCGCTGATTACGAATTTGATATCACTTTTTGGAAAAACAAAATTGCGGAATAATTTTAAAAAATCTACTCCGCTATACACAAAAATCAGGGCAAGGGGGTTTTTGGGGTTGTTGATTACGAATTTGACATTAATTTTTGACAAAACAAAATGGCGGATTCAAAATGGCCGACGAATTTCAAAGGAACGACTCCGTTCTTCACAAAAATAAGTGTAAAAGGGTTTTCGGAGTTGCTGATTACGAATCCGCCGTTTTTTTTTTCCAAGAACTGATATCAAATTCATAATAATTAGCGACTCTAAGGACCCCTTCAAATTTTAACGACCTCGAAAACCCCCGTACGTCAAGTTTCAGACAAGTTATAAATATATTGGTCTATTCTGAGATATTGCCTTCGATTAGTTGCCTTATTGGATCCGCTATTTTGAATTTTGAAAATTTTACATCAGAATCGTAATCAGCGATCACAAAAACTTTAAGCCAAGGATTAATAAGAATTATTTCTTATCTACTTCTCGAGTAAATACAGGTGGCCTATCAGGCACATTGCGACCGAACTTGTTAGTTTTAGGGTTGCGACCGACGGAGGGTTAAGCTGGATCAGTGACAAATGCTTGCAAACACCTTTGTTGTTCACGAATGTGTAAAGATGACGAGATAGAGCAAAAAAATATTTGCGAACGTTTGGTACAAATGCTTTGCCGGTGAGGACGCGTCTTAAACAAAGACATTAGAATATTAGAAGACAGTAGTTCTAATGCCTTTGATCTTAAAAGACTCCATAACAGGTCCAAAATTATTATTGATAACAATTTGAGTGGATTCATTCAACGGGTTTTCAGAACATTTTTAAATCTTGTTATCATGCTTTCCTAATGGCTCCTTTTGTATTTGGTAAGATCTAAAAGCGTTGCAATATTTATTTTATTCAACTTACTTTGCTATTTGACTTCCAATAAAAACAGATCCCAAAGGTAGACTTGGCGCATATGCCCTCATATAAGGATCGACGCTTAAATAAACAGCCTCAGCCAAAAACTCTAGAAATTAAAATGTGGTATAATATTTTTGCAATACAGGGCATTCAGAAAATGTGGTACGATCCTTGGAGGGATGATCATATGTGATAAAATAAAGGTGGTAAGTCATCTAATAAAAAATTGAAATCTAAATGTTTTTACAAAGTGTTTCTATTTAATTAAATAAAACTATAAATAAATAATTACAAATATATTTTGTAAACGCTGTTACTGACTATCCTAAACTAACCTTTTAGACATCCTCTTGTCAGATCTATCAATTGGACTAAATTTAAACGATTTGTTTAATTGATTTTTTTGCTTTCGTCTGAAAAACGGATTTAAGTATTCAAAAATCTTTAATTCTAATTTGCGTATTTTATTATCTGTAAAATGACCTAATTCGTTATTGCAATATATGTATAAAAAAAAAGATATACATAAAATAAAATACTGGTTTCAGGTAAAGCGTTGCATGTTAGAACAACATTTTTTGAAACACTAGATAGAAATCACTAAGCCGAGTTTCTGTGCCAAATATTTATTTGATTATTCGAAATGTATGGAAAAAGAAAACAACATGGGCCTGATGTAAGTCGGAAAATATTGGGATTTAGATTTTTTGTTACATAACTTGTACTAACTTTATTTAAAATTATTTTGAGGGTTGTTATTTTTTGTTCTTACTTTGGCATCTGCCAACGTTACTAAGTCGCTATTATTTTTTTTTTACTGGAATTAAGAATGTGTCATGCTGTATTTTTGTTTATCTCGCGCTTATTTACTGTGCTAGCGTGACCACTAAATTTGGCAGTTCGGTTAACTTAGTAATTACACTTAGGCCGATGGTACCTATAGACAAGGGGCTGTTTTTTGTAACTAAACTGAAAGGTGCAACTTAGTAGGATAGATAGGGTAATTGCGCGAGTAGTCGACCTTATCTAATCATTCTATTCTTGTGTTTAAAATAAATATGTTCATTTAATACTTAAAATTATAATATAGTATGTCTCCTTGTCAAGTAGAAACAATAAAAGCGATTGAAAAATATAAAAATACTCAAAAAAGTAAGTAGATATTTTATTTCTAAGTTGTTCTGAAAAATATCAGTTTTTTCAGAAGTCTGCCTATACTAGAAGTCGGTCGTCATATATTAATGGTTATTTATTACAGGCCCGTGCTTGCATTTTTTTATTTTGTCAATAAAAAGGGGAAAACATATATATTATCAAAAAAGCACAATAATTATATTTTTGAAAATATTAAAAAAAAACACTTAAATGTACCTACTAAAAGTACATAAAATATGCAAACACATTTTTTAAAAGTATAGGTAAAGTTAGAAAAGTGTTCGGCAAAAATCAGTTATATTCTAGATCTTGCACCTTTTTATATGACCTTCCCGTAAGCTTCTAAGTGAAACCACCTGGGATATCAGTCACATTGTCACATCTCACATTCTTATCACCTTCTGCTTCTGCATCGCTATCTAGTTCCTCTTCACATTTAGCACAATATTTGTTTCAAAGCATGCTTCTAAAAGCTCGCTTCTTTCGTTGGGTCTTTCTTTTTTTTAATTAGTATTATTAACCATTTCGCTTTTTTTTCGTTCTAACTCATCCTTTTTCCTTTTCTTTTCTTCTTCTTTCTCATTTTGTAGTCTATCCTTCTTCATGTAATATGTTCTCCAAACATTGGACGACATGACACTTGTGAAGGGGTCCAGCTTTGGGTCGTTTTGTTTTTGGAATTGACTTAGGGTATTTAAGATATCTTTTAAAAGCATCGGTTGGAGAGGTGGACGTTGGCATCAGCTCTATTGCATGTAAGATTACTGATGACTACTTATGTGCTTATATATGGATCTGGTGCCCATTCATCAAGGCTTATTGCTTGCTACATGACCTGCGAGCCGGTCCGGCAGAGTTGCACGTAGTATACTATAGTTTTGGCAAGTTTCATGAATTTTAGCTCCATTTCTCATATAATCTAAATAATTTCCTAAGGACTCTTGAGAATATCTATGGAACTTTCTTTTTGGCGGGCGTGGTATCGTCTATAATGTAAAGAAAACATTTTTTTGACAGGTTAAAGTGCTTTTATAGCAAAAAAAATCTTCTGGCCGAGTACTAGCATAATCATCAATTTATGGCTTTGCCAGTAGATTTATAAATTTATTAATTTATAAACATATTGCATTGAAATATTGAATATTGTTAAAAATGTAGCAAATTTTCATCTAAGTTCCTATGTCCGGCAATATCCAGCTGATTTTGATTCGAAAATAGGTTTTACTATTGTTTTGAACATTTAATCAAATAAAATAAAATTTAATTTTTTTCATTTTCAATTTTATTCAAATTACAAAATTAACTTTTCTATCGATTTTTTTTTGCAGCTTAATATTACTCAGTGAGGCCTTTCATTTGAGTTATAACAAAGGGGGTGGTGCCCTTTGAAATTTTAAAGTTGTGGTGTGGGCGCCTAGGGGGTGACTGACATTTATACCAAATCGCGTTGTTCTATAGAACAACGCGATTTGGTTATGTAGTATTTGAGATATTTGCATTGAAAGTTTTCAAATTGACACCCAGTATGTATTTGTAAGCTTGATATAGACAAAATATATTTTTGAAAATTTTGCCAGTAGTCGGCCATGGTGGCCGACCACTAGCAACTTTATACTAATTCAATGCCAGCAACCGGCCATATTATTTTTTTACCTAAAAATAAAAATGAGCATATTTGGGACTTGTTACTAGTTATTTAAACATATATTCAAAAAATCTTACTCCGGTAAACATATCTAGTATAGAATTAGTTTAACTTACCTGTAAAAATGCCATGTTTCATCTTCACTGGCTTTTGTAAACTGTTTTTGGAGACACAATGACCAACACCTAATTTTTCGCGCCAATTTAAGGAAGTAAGGGTCGACTTATAATAAAGAAATATTGATATAGGTATTCTTGGAAAGTAAAAGAAGATATCAAATGTAAAAAATAGAGCTAAACTCGCGCAAAATTCAAATTATAAGTGATTAAAGTCATTTTTTGCCGACTACTAGAGGTGGCCGGCTTACTAGCGCAACCAACCTATTTCTCATACCTATACAAATTTCTGTGATGTTTAGTTTCAAGTGATAAATAGGAAACAAAAAAAAGGTGTAGCAAATTGGAAATCTTACCTCCATCCTTTAACGTGGGAAGCTCTTCCTCCCTTAGTTTAAGATCATCTGGTTTGGGAAAACCATTAAATTGCTTTTCAAAAATGTAAACCTTAGCCTTAACCATTTTTAATTTTCTGTAATAAACAAACAATTAATTACAGAGGCAAGCGTGCTACTAATAATAGTTTTGAACCGGTCGCGGTCTAAGCAAACTAAGCATACGCGGTAAAGCAATTCATGAGTGTATATTAACGCGCCCACAGTAGAGATTAATTCATAAATGATTGATAACGATGACTGATAGTCAGTGTTGCCAGATGAAAAAAATACAAATCACTAGGCTGGTATAAAAAATTCACAGATTTAAAAATAAATCATTAGAACTTTTGAGAGTTTATTTTTATGGTTGCATTGCAACATTATTATACCTCTTTTATCTCTCAAATAAAATCCCGTTGCGTCTTAATAAAAAAGTTTCATAAAACTGAAAAAAATTCATAATTTTGCAAATATTAAAAGTTGATGAAATAATCTAAAAATCACCAAAAAGTCTTTCAAGAAGTTTTTCACAAGATTATTCATAATATCAGCAGATCTGGTGAAGTTTCATCAGACCTGGCAATACTACATAGAGTGAGTTCCAGTATTGTATCTTTTTCCTCTTTTTGCTCTTTTCCGTTCCAATATTTAGTAAAGAGAGTTCTGTGGCGTTCCTTTAATCTGATTTCGGAGCGTTGAGACGTGATCTATTTGCTCCGGATTTGATTTGAGAGCTTATGGAGATCTCGGCGAAATGTCAAATATTCGGTAATGGCGCCCATCATATGTTTGAGGGGTTAGGTTTATTAGGTTAGTCTTCGACTTCCGTTCATAGAAATAAGCCCCTTCCTATTCTATGGGTATGCTAAATAATAATCACAGAACTCGAATCACCATTTATTTTCAAACTAAATGCAAGATGTAAGACACAGAACACAGAACTCGAATTGTAAGGTTAGGAAATTATCCCCTGCGCGAATTCACCGTTTTGTTATTCCAAATTAAATGTATTGCTCCGTTATCACGTGACCCAAATATGTGCTCGCTCTACTCTACTCAAAGATGTAATATTGGAACTTACTCATAGAATAGTATTCGGTTCCGGGGCTGGGGCACGGCCACTGCGCTGTTGCCATATTATTTGAACCTTTTAATGTCTATGAGCATTATACCCCAATTTAAAGGCATGTATTTTTTCTGTAATATTAAGCTTTGGTTGAATTGAATCACGATTTTTTGGAAGCTTGGGGGCCGCATGCAAAAACATAATAGGTACCTAATATGTACAAAAATGTATGAGCGTTAACTTATTATACCCGTATTTTCAGTCTTGATCCTTTGAAATTCTGTTGGCGGGGAATTATTCATGATACGACATTCTTCAGAAGCACAGAAGCAATGCAATTCACTTGACAGTTGACACACCCTGCCTTTGACACTTGACGCTTGACGAAAGATGGATCAGATGCAGAAAAACTAACCAGTTCCGTCACAGGTTTCCCCTATTTTATATTTTGTGTAATATTCAATTAACAATTATCATTATTAGACATTATTAGTTGTGGATGGACTGTGCTATTACTGAATAATTATATTTTGGATAATGAAACTGAAGCACTTAAGTCTCTATTTTAATAATAGGTATAATACTAATTGTAGCTTAGGTTCATTTGATGATTTTTCGCGTTTTAGTTTGTTTATTATGCTCGAGTTGTTAATGTTGTGAATTAGAATATTGAAGAGGAAAGGGACAAAAGAGAAAAAAATTTTAAATTACCAAAACATTATTAAAAATAAGATACAGTAAGGCACCACCCCTCCGAGGCAGAACTAGAGACACAAATATTGTTGCACTGTGGCTGTCGCCGTGCAAACTTCGTTTGTCCCGTGAAATGTAAAAACTTTGAATAACTATGTAAGATATACAGTTGATAACAAATTTTGACTAAACTTTCCTGTATTTATTTATCAGGGACCTAATTATAAGTAATACCCACATAATATTATTACGATTCATACTTAAAATTATTAATTTTTAAATATCTATTTTCAGGGCACCATAAAGAAGAATTTCAGAGATAAATAAGAATTCTATTATGTATATTCATATTTATTAGGTAATAATAGTTGATATGTTTTTTTAATAAATTAATATGGTCTTGATATTGAATGATATATTATTCCATTTTATATATACCTGTATATTATATAAATATTACAACAAATTTTTTTGAAGTATTTTTGAAAAGTATGTGCCTCTAATTTGATAAATTTCAGAAATGCAATTATGAAATGTTTCAGAAACATTTCATAATTGGAACATTTTTCGGTATCTAAAACATTTTACCCATACCTATTTATATCATAGATGTTTCGGAATATTTATGGAATATTTAAAATCTTTCGGAGAAACTTCTATGAATTATTTCTAAAACATGATTGCGCTGTGTGGGAGGTGCGTAACCATGCAGGTTCTAAAGACGAGGGGTTGGCAGTTTTACCAGCAATACGAGAGAAGGGAATATGAAAACAGCACCTTAAGCAAAATTTTTTTGATGCATTAAGAAAATTTGCTAGTGATATTAAGAATAAATCACGCAGTGTGCAATTCAGGTAAAATAGTTTATGTATTTTTTTTAGTCCTTGCTGGAGACTAATTTCAATAGACATTATATTTACAATGCACGAAAATAAAAAAATAAAACGCACATCATTTGATAATTTTAATCAAATTTGTAAGAAGTCGAGCTGTGAATTTTTAATTAACTTTCTTATTTGGGGTGGGAGATTAACTTCTTCTATTATCCTTTATCTAATTCCCTATTCGACGCCATTGCTCACGCAAGTTTTTCAAAAAAGTACACGAAAGATAATGGCTTGGAAATCCCATCACACTTCTTGCTGACTGTTTTTTTTACATTCCTCAAGTAAAAATAAAACAGCCCTACAAATCTACAAGAATAAATATTCTGGTGTATCAAAGAAATTATAGCGATTGTGAATATAGGTATGGGGTTTGATGCGCTAATTATAAATCCGCATCAGGCCATTTCATAAAATTGGTTCTATAGCTTTCTAATACCCTAAAAAATGGAAACCGTTGAAATTTCTGAATTTAAATTAAAATGAGTGAATGTATAGGAATCTATCTTACTAGAAAAACAAATAATTACAAAAAAAGAAATATTGGCAACACTGACAGTGACTTGCATTTGTATAATAATAAACCAGAATAACCATTAACCAGATACCAGTGGCGGATCTAGGATTCAATGTTTCTGAAATTAGCGGAACAAATTTGAGCACTTTTCCATTCATAAAAATGGCAAAGAACTAGAGATGGGCTTATAAGTTATTTTGAAATCACCGGTATTTTAAACAGTTACCAGTTATTTTCAATCAATTTAATTTTAAAGTGTTATAGTTGTCGAATAAACGATTTTTCTATTATTATTTAAGTATATTATGACAATATTATTACTATAAAATATACAGTAAACACACATTTCAGATGTTTACATATTATCTACATACAAAATGCATATCTCTATAATTTAAAATAAAATTAATCTTTTTTCTTAAAGTTTAAAGATTAAACATAAAAACAGACAATGAACAACGCCACACTTTACAACAAAACAAGCAACAACAACAGGCGTCGATCCGGTCTAAATTAAAAATTACCGTCCTGAACCACAGACAGATGTAATAATATGTGATCAGATCAAGTTCAAATACTTGATAACGCGATTAAAGTAGGTATGTCGATATTTTCATCGTTTAAAATAACTCCGAACGCATACCGCAACCGGCGATATGGATTAACATTTAACATAATATCAAAATATCAAAAAATATCAAAATATCAGTAAAATATATTAACGGATATTTGTCTACCAGTTATTTAAAAGAATCGTCTTGTTTCTTTTTTCTATGAGAACCGTATAGGGTGTAATACCAACTAATTTTACTCTTTGGTAATACCACGCAGGCAACCTGTCACCGACGCGGCGCGCCCTCGGCTCGATGCAGTAACGCCAATAACTGGTAACTGCTTCAGACAATATTGGATCACCGGTAGAAACCATAGACATCGTAACTATTAGACCGAACAATAACAAATAAACGTGTTGCCATCAATGTATTCCAGTGTAAAGTAACTCAACATTCAAGCTGCTCCCCTCCACTTGGTTTGCCAGACTTACGCCACAGAAAACGTAGTCTTCTGGGCTTACTCTGTTAAAAGTATTGACTTTTATGATTAACTAGATTAATATGATGTGGGAAATATAACATTGCCTAAACCCTTGTAAAAAATCTGTAGTATGGCAACGCAGCAATAACGGATCCGCCCAGATTTCATCATTTTCGTGGCTACCCGCATCGACTTGACAATACTCGGCATAGCGGATGTTATTTTCCTGGAGTTTTGTCGCATGCATATGTAAAGTCAGCGTAATCCCCACTCCCGGCCCCACCTAGCTCCTCACAGCGTCTCGCCATCAAACGATTTTGGCATCACAATTTTATAGCATTTATGAATGGCGTGTCGGATCTATAGTTACGATGCCTATGATAGAGACAGTTATTTCTTAATAACCGGTTATTTTCAACCGTGAAAGTTATATCGTCACACCTCTAGAGAGAACAGATCACTTAATCACAGTTAAAAAAAACACAAGCAAAGGTTTTTCATTTTTTTGATATATGAGGTTACTAAATACTCAGGAATATTAGGAATTTGTGATATGGAAGTCTAATTACTTTTAAAGCCATGGATATTAATTGATTAAATAGAATTACCCCTTTGTAATAAGTATTTCACTCAAACTAACATTTGACTTTCATTTCATGCATGTTCATTCATGCTGTATCAATGTTCAGCCTTACTTTGTTAAATTCTGTTAAACTTATAATCTTCCAGAGGGCTCTATGTGTTTCAGTTCGCACGGCAATATTTCATAAACAATTTTGTAGTACAGTATAGTGATTATTTACCTCATCCATTATAAAAGCGGGTTGATTTTCACCTGATTATTCAGCGATAATCTCCCGCTCTCCGGTGAAAATCACCCTTGTCAAAAGTGAAAATCTCACCCGTCAGAAATCCAGCGATAATCTCCCGCTCTCCGGTGAAAATCACCCTTGTCAAAAGTGAAAATCTCACCCGTCAGAAATCGTTAGTTTTTTATTTGGTAAATAATCTTCAAAATACATTTCGGGATTGGGAAATAATCAGAAAATCATTCTCAGATTTTTTGCCATTAGGAAATCGCTCTCGGGTAAGCCCTCGAGCGATTTCCACGGCAAAAAATCTTCGGAATGATTTTCGATAATTTCCCTATCCCTTAATATATTACTACAGAAAAGTTGTCGAATATAAGAATAATAATAATAATAATAATAATAATAATAATAATAACACACACAATAACCTCCATACAAACAGAAAGTGGACTCATAACTGCAGATCCAGTAGAAATCGCGAATACAATAGCCACCCATTTTGAAAGAGTCAGCAACAATGATAACTACGATCCAAACTTCCTACAAGCAAAAAATAATATAGAAGCAAATATAGATTTTACCACAGAAAATAACATAGATTATAATTTACCTTTCGATCTAAAAGAACTAAATGAAGCACTTCAGCAATCCAAAATCGGTGCTCCAGGAACAGATACAATTTCAAACGATATGCTTAAAAACTTAACACCTGAAATGAAAGAAATACTTTTAAAACTTTATAACAAGCTGTGGAATGAAAATACTTACCCAGAATCCTGGAAAGAAGCACTGATAGTTCCTATACCTAAACCTAATAAAAACAAATTGTTACCATCAGGATTTCGCCCAATTAGTCTCACCTGCTGTATAGGAAAATTATTAGAGAGGATGGTAAATAATAGACTTCAAGACTACCTTGAAAAAAATAGACTGCTCGTTTCCTACCAAGCTGGGTATAGAAAAAAGCGGTCAACAATAGATCACTTAGTGTTATTGGAACACTCAATTCAAGAAGCGTTTCGAAAAAGAGAACACCTAATAGCTGTTTTCTTTGACATAAAAGGCGCCTTTGACATGACGTGGCGGTATGGAATACTGGACAAATTATCGAAATTCGGACTAAAAGGAAAACTACCGTTGTTTGTCAAATCATTTCTAGAGAATAGACGTTTCAAAGTAAGAGTTGCGAATGAATTTTCAAAAACTCAAATACTAGGGAATGGCGTCCCGCAAGGATCAACACTCAGTTGTACTCTATTTGCAATTGCTATAAACGAAATCTGCAAAGATGTTAACCCACAAATTAAAAAGTGTCTCTACGTCGATGACGTAGCAATTCTATTCAGTGGTAAGAAAGTCGGGGATATCACGAGAATACTGCAGCCTGCAATTAACAAAATCATCGACAATGGAGAAAAAGTCGGATTTAGATTCTCCGAAGAGAAAACAAAATGCGTACACTTCTGCCGACTTAGAACACCCCATTATGATCCATTACTATATCTTAAAGAAAATGCTATAGAGTGCGTTGATACTATTAAGTTCTTGGGTTTAATATTCGATAAGAAACTTACCTGGCATGAGCACATTGAGCTCATCAACACAAAATGCAGACAAAGTCTCAATATTCTCAAAGTGTTAGCACATACAAAATGGGGAGCTGATCCGAAAAGTCTTCTTATGATATACAAAGCATTAATATTGTCTAAAATAGACTATGGCAGCGTTGTATATTCCTCAGCAAGAAAAAGTCTTCTTTATAGACTTGATAAAATTCAAAATTAAGGTATACGCTATTGTCTAAATGCATTTCCAACGACTCCTGTCCAAAGTCTATATTGTGAATCTGCTATAATGCCGCTAGAACAACGAAGAAAAATTCTACAAACATCATACCTAACGAGCGTCAAATCTTACCCCAAGAATCCCAACAATAATTTCTTATTTCCAAATGAAAACAATTACGCCAATAGAAACACCATTACTCGTCCTCTAGCAATAAGATATTTAGAATACTTAAGAAATATCGATGTAAAACTTCCTGATCGTTTGGTAGATGATCAAAATGTTGACCAAGCAGCAAATAATAGACTCATTAGAAGAATAGATTTTACAAACAACGTAAAACAGAAAATTATTGATGAATGGCAAGCGATATGGGATAGGACCAACACATTACTTCGTAGAATAGAACCAACGACTAAAGGAATTACGATTCCACAGGGCTAAGTAGACTAGAAACCACAAAAGCATCAGCATCTCCTTAAAGGCGGACCAGCACCATTATGTGATCAATGCGAAGTTGCTCTTTCAGTGGCACATGTTATTTGTGAATGTCCAGCGGTTAATGTACAAAGACACAGATACAACCTAGAGCCAGTCACCGAAGAAAATCTGAAAAAAGAAAACATAAAGAAAACATTAGAATATATGAAATGTATCAAATTATTTGACAAAATTTAAGTGTATATAGATTGTACTTACCTGTAAGTCCCTAAGAGCTAATGACCCTAGCAGTCGATGCTCATCATAGGTAGGTTTTCAGTGCGGTAGAAATCCCTCACTGTTTGGCATCCAATAACTATCCCGCCAAGCGCCTTTTGAAGGTTTTCTCACCTATCACAAAAAAAAAATATAATAATAATAATAATAATAATAATAATAATAATAATAATAATAATAATAATAATAATAATAATAATAATAATAATAATAATAATAATAATAATAATAATAATAATAATAATAATAATAATAATAATAATAATAATAATAATAATAATAATAATAATAATAATAATAATAATAATAATAATAATAATAATAATAATAATAATAATAATAATAATAATAATAATAATAATAATAATAATAATAATAATAATAATAATAATAATAATTAATAATAATTAATAATTAATAATAATTAATTAATAATTGACTCAGTCATCAGCAACCAAGCTTACTCTAAGCAAAGAAACCTCTATACTGCCTTTGTAGATTACAAGAAGGCCTTTGACTCCGTACCGCACGAGTGGCTCCTTTGCATATTAAAGATCTACAAAATCGATCCTTACTTGATAAAATTTCTACAACACGCAATGGGGCTGTGGAAGACCAAGATTCACCTTAATGAGGGGACCACCAATATTTCCACCGACATTGTTCCAATAAAACGAGGAATATTCCAGGGTGATTCCTTGAGTCCTCTGTGGTTCTGTCTAGCTATGAACCCTCTCTCCAACCGACTAAACTCCACAAGATATGGATTCGCTATCAAAAACGGCAACCAAGAAGCAAGTAGGGTTAACCATCTTCTATATATGGATGATCTAAAACTAATGGCCGCTACCAAAAACCAAATCGATCAGATGCTTAAAATAGTGGAGGAATTCTCCAATGATGTCGGAATGCAGTTTGGCCTGGATAAATGTCGTACTCTCACCATGATAAAGGGAAAAATACAGCAAAACCCGTTTGTTATGCAAGATGGCCAGGAGATTCAGGCAATGGGAGAAGGCGAGAACTACAAATACTTGGGGATGAAGCAGGCTCAACGCATCAGTCATGCAGCGATGAAGACAGATATAAGGGAAGAGTTTTTTAAGAGAACAAAAAGGCTTCTGAGAACGAAACTGAACAGCAAGAACCTGTTCAAAGCAATTAACACCTACGCCTGCTCAGTTCTGTCCTACTCATTCGGCATTGTAGACTGGAGCGTGACTGACATCGAAGGGCTACAGCGCAAAATCAGAACCCAACTTACCAAAACACTCAAACATCATCCAAGAAGTGCGGTAGAGCGGACCACTTTACCACGACATCAAGGCGGAAGAGGTCTGGCAGATATTGGGAAAATAATGGATCAACAAATAACCAACTTAAGGGAGTACTTCCGCAACAAAGCCCAAACTTCAGACCTACACCATGCTATTTGCGAAGCAGACCACTCTACTCCTCTAAGATTGAGGGATCAGAATGCCCCACAACACCACAAGACCAATGAAGAAAAGCTACAGATATGGAGGGAAAAACCTCTGCACGGACGACACCTGAACGAGGCAGCCCAGGATCACGTCGACAGTCTTGCGTCGAACTACTGGCTCATCTCTGGACAGATGTTTCCTGAAACGGAGGGATTTCTACTGGCAATCCAAGATCAGGTCATACCAACTAGAAACTACCTGAAATACATAATTAGAGACGACTCAGTACAGGTAGATAAATGCAGATATGGATGTCAAACGGCAGAAACGATCCAACACATCACGGGAGGATGCCAGATGTTTTCTGCAACAGAATACAAGGAGAGGCATGATGCAGTGGCCAAGATCCTACACCAGGAGTTAGCGGTGAAACTACAGCTTGTCCAAAATGAGAAGATCCCATATTATAAATATACACCACAGACATTCTTAGAAAGCAACCACTATAAGATGTACTGGGACCGGACTATTCTTACTGATCAGACGGTGGCCCACAACAGACCGGACCTTGTAGTGGTAGACAAGACGGCCAGGAAAACGACTCTGATAGATGTAGCTATACCAAATAACAACAACCTTCTAGTGAAGCATACTGAGAAAATAGCGAAGTATCGAGACGTCCAGGAGCAAATAAGAACACAGTGGAATATGGACAGCATCGAAACCATGCCGATTATTGTTTCAACAACAGGAGTAATCCCAAACAAGCTTTTGGAAAACCTTAGAACACTAGACTTACCTCAAGATCTCTACAAGGATATGCAGAAAGCAGTGCTACTTTCAACAAGCCGAACAGTCAAAAAGTATATGGGTAATTAAAGAAGAACCCCACGGGCCCAATAACACGGAAAGGGCCCCCACAGAGCTCAATCCTTTTGATATCGGTGATATCTGGGATGAGTGAATGTTCCCCGTAGAGGGAGTGCATGACAGGTCTCGCGACCTGTCAGAAAATCATAATAATAATAATAATAATAGCATTTATTTGCATTTCAAAAGTTCAGAAAAATATACATTACATAATATATTATAGAAAAGAAAAAATATGAAATGCAAATAGGAACTGAAAGCAATTTAAAAAAGATCTAGTTCAGTTAGAAACTATAAAACAACAAAATTAGATTGTTCACAATGAGAATAAATTTGTTTCCTATAAATACCCATAATTTATATAAATAATAAATAAAGAATCAAAACTTATCATAGTAGGAATGAGACAAAGGCTCAAAAAGAAACCAACTGACCAAAAAGAAATATCGACCACTTAAGGAAAAAATGATAAGAAAAACAGGTAACAACGAAATGTGGAGAAATTCAACAGATGTAAAGAGTTTCCAACAATGTATTACAGAACAACTAAGCAGATGTGGACCAGAAGAAACCATAACTAGTTTAAATGACAAAATAACTGACGCCATGATAGAGAGCCAGAGAAAATACTGTCCCAGGTCATAAAAAGAAGAAAAGCTGACACAAGCCACCAAACAACTAATGGAAAAGAGGAGGGCTATAAGAAGCAATGAGATTACCACTTCTGAACAGCTAAAAGAAACAAACAGACTAACACCAAAAGCTATTAGAAGAGACATCAGATAATTTAATTAGAGACACATCGAACAAACGATAGAAAACAACAAGAGTATGAAAGTACTGCGCAGAAATGGGAAAATACAACTAATAAAGGTAAAGGATCAACAGGGACGAGTTACAAGAAACAGAGAAGAGATTCTGAGAATAGTTGAGGACTTCTATCAGGTGCTATTCAAGATCCAAAAGGAAGCAAACACTGGCTCAAATATAGAACCAGAAATAATGACATCTAAGAAAGAAATAGTAAATCAGGGATCAGAGGTATTACCGGAAATCACCACCGATGAAGTAAAGCTAGCACTAAGAAAAGTAAAAACAACAAAACTCCTGGTGAGGATTGTGTCGTGGCCGACGCAATTAGGATTGGGGGTTCATCCCTACTCCAGAAGATCAAAACGCTTTTAATATGTGCCTCTTTGACCACACCATACCAGGAAGATGGTATAACGCCACTGTAATTCTGCTTCATAAAAAAGGAGGCGCGGCTGAACTGTAGAATTATAGACCAATAAGCTTGCTAAGCCACTTATATAAACTATTTACAAGAATAATACACATACAAGGCTCGAAAATTTCTTCCAACTGATAGAACAGGCTGGATTTCGTGCTGGTTTTGGGACCAACGATCACCTACAGAGCATGAAAACTCTAATAGAAAAATCTATCGAATACAATAGACCACTTGTTCTTGCCTTCGTGGACTTCCAGAAAGCCTTTGACACGGCCGAATTGCATGCAGTCGTAAATTCATTACAAAAGTGCCGAGTAGACTACCGATACACTAGATTAATATTTGACATATGTATATAAAAACGCCACTATGAAGGTAAAATTGCACGAGAACACCAACGCCATCCCAATAGAAAGAAGTGTGAGGCAGGGTGACACAATATCGCCCAAACTGTTCAATACCGTTCTGGAGTCTGCCTTCAAAGAACTAAACTGGGAAGAGAAGGTATAAACATAGATGGTCAAACCTAACAAACCTACGTTTTGCAGACGACATAATCCTAATATCAGATAATCTGAATGATATTAAACAGATGTTACAGGAACTTTGGGTAGCATGTTCTGAGGTTGGTCTGAACATCAACTTTTTTAAAACGAATTATATGACAAACCTGGTTTCCAGTGAAGGTTGGGTTGTAGATGGTCACGTGGTGAAACTCGTGGATAGTTTCGTATACTTAGGCCATGAAATAAGAATAACAAGATACAACCAAACAATACAACCAATTTTCAATCAGTGCGTTTTGTCGGTTATGACATACGGTGCGGAAACTCTAACCATGACCACCGTATCTGCAAAGAAGTAAAGAACAATCCAAAGAAAAATGAAGAGATCTATGCTTGGGGTGTCGTTAAGGGATCATATCCGAAACGAAGATCAACGAAGGAGAACTGGTGTCACTGATGTCATATCACGGATCGCTGGGCATAAGTGGAACTGGGATGGGCATGTTGCCCAAAAAGAGGACGGAAGATGGACGAGGAGATTGCTCGAATGGAGACCGAGATCCGATAGGAGAAGTAGAGGAAGACCGCCTGCACGATGGACCGACGACATCAAGAGGATCACATGCAAAATTTTGCGGGGGGCGCACATGCCCTTAGTTACGTCACTGCAGGAGACAGTGGAAAATAATGGGGGAGGCCTATATCTAGAAGTGGATGCAGAGGGCTGATTGATGATGATGATGAAGGGAAAAAGCTCATAACTCGCTTGCGTGATCAGATATTGATCTGAATTTTATGATAAATTATTTTATTAACATTTAGCTAGCTAAATTTTCCAGAGTTTTTTGTATGAAAAATATATCTTTTTGTAATACCAACAACAAAATTTTTTGAGAATATAGCGGCTAATATAGACCTTTCCGGTAAAACCGATCAGGTAGTCGGCAAATATCGACCAAATACTTTATTGCAAATTAGGCGGTTTACATTAAAGAAAGATGCAAAAATATATATTATTATAAACCTGAACAGTTTAGATACAAGTAATCTTTGGCTTCTTCAATATCTGTACAATCCGCGTGAGCCCAAGAACCACACAAACGACACCTTCACCACAAGTCATTTTTTCTACCAAAATCGTCACAAAAGCTACATTTCTCGTTATTCGTACTCTTTTTCTTTTTGTCAGCTATGTTTCTCTTGATATTTTCCACATCTTTTATCTTTGTCTTCTTTTTTTTCAGTTCATCTTTTAAAGGAGTCGAAGTCATAATTTTGGAAGGTTGGGCCTTTCGTGACCTATTTCTGGTCTTTAATTTCGGTAAGGGGAGAAGATCAGCAAAACTCTTGTTACCCTGCTTTAGTTGAAGAGTCTTGTCGGTATCATCACTCAACTCGTCCTCTATAACCTCCTCCAAAATTAAATCAGAATTATCTGAAGAAGATGAAGTTTGACGATTACGTTTACGTTTATATAGAGCCATTTTAGTTGGAGATTGACCAGGTAAAGGTGAGGAAGTTTTTTTCGATACGTTGAATTGCAGTAACTGCATTTATTTCCTCGACATTTCTAGGCCCAGAATTTTCTGCGGTAATGTGATCCTCGCAGTCCGACAAGGATGACAATTCCTCTTCACTAAACACGAAACGGTTAATGGGAAATATTCTGGTTACCTCAAAGGCTTGTAAACCTTTTTCGATGGTGGCTACCCTATTAAAGGCATTTTTGAACAATCCAGCAATGTCAGTTTGTAAGATTTTTTCAAGCTACTTTGATTTTATATGTTTGTCACATTTCTGATTATAGGCTATCTTAAACGGTCCAAAGAAACCAACAACCAGGGGTTGAAGGCGGTGTGATGTGTGAGGAGGGATTGAGATGACTTTAATTTAATATTTTCTCTATAAAAGTTATATGTCGCTAAACTAGAGTGGGTTGAATGGTTGTCAAGAACTAGTAAAACAGGGTTATCTTTACTAGATTTTATGCAGGGATTTTAGCTCAATATTATAATATTGAGCTAAAATTACCACCCTTCTCTCATAGTTGATAGTTGAAATTTTTAAAGAAAACTCTATACTTTTTAGTACTAATGTCTATATTTATTTGTGACAAACAGAAAGTACACAAGAAATATTAATATAATACGAAACAACAGTAACAAAACAAAAACAGTGTCAAAGTTACAAAACATTAGTTCAAATAATTAAAAAAAAAATAAAGAAATAAAATAGCGATGGTTTTGAAACAGATAATACATGATCATGATACATGGTGGAGAGCTCTTACAAAAATTGGACTTTTCTAGCTTTACCTTTTGCAAATTTATTAACAAGATTTTCCATTTCAAGTTGCTTTAAAAAGTCAGACTCTATAGAAATTATAGCAACCTCCGGCTGTAGCCTGTAGCTACAGAAACTGGAATGGTTAATAATATGCGCAATGCAATCGTAATGTGTGGAAATGAGTGGGTTAGGTTATTTATTGCAATGTAATTAAGTGTTTTTACTACAGACGTCGCGTTTTTTGTCGCCATTTTGCAGAAATTGTAATTCGTGTAAAAGTTCTGTTTCGTCTATATCTTTCTCGTTTGGATCTTTGTCAGTTGAGGTTTCGTCCAGTTTTCTACAAAAAATTAAATTGATCTTGGTCACAATATTTGCCGAAATCCTCAACATTTCACTAAAATTTAAAAACATCAGAATGACACGATAATAGCTTAAATCTTTCATATACGGATGAAAGAGTAATATCTAGCATTCCCAAAAAGCAATTTACTTTAAATTTCATTTCTTGATTTTCAATCGGCTGGTCGTCACCTTCGTAAGAAAATTGTTTTTTAATCTTTTGTGGCCTTAAAATTTCTGTGAATATAAATTTTGCATCAACTTCTAAGCAAGAAGCTAGTTCTTTGGCATCTACTAATAACTCACTGAAGCGTTTGTCAGATCAGATTGTTTTACAAATTCATTGAGGTTATTTAAACTTTCGCAAGCCTGGGATATGTTAAATGTTTTTGATTGCAGAATCTTAGTAACAACATCCACTTTACTTAGAATCTTGTACCACAAGACTACCATACACGCAAACTCATAATTTTCAATTTTTTTACCTAGAGAGGTAGCTAGATGTTTTGTAGTATTGTCAAAATTGTTTCCGGATAAAATTTCATAAAGAACATCGTAAATTTCGCCCAACTGAAATCTTAGAGGGGTTATTGCATCAATTCTGCTAGACCATCTAGTATCTGACAAAAGCTTTAATGCCAGACTTGAAATGTTACTTTTCAAAACAGACCACCGATTGGTTGAGGCAGAAAAAAAATTATATAATTTTTGAACAGTCGAAAAAAAATTTATACTAGAAATAGTGGATCTCACAGCATCGTTTATGACAAGGTTCAAACTGTGGTTACAACAAGGTACAAACATTCCTCGTGGATTAATGTCTAAAATTATTTTTTGTACACCTTGATGTTTACTCTTCAAATTTGAACCATTATCATAACCTTGGCTGCGCATATTATAAATGTCTAAACCATAATTCTCCAAAGTTTTTAGTAAAAAGTTGGTTAAACCTTCACTTGTTGTATCACTTATAGGACGAAATGTTAAAAGATGTTCTTCGACACTTAATTTATTGTTCTTTAAATTAACGTATCTTAGGCAAACAGAAATCTGCTCCTGGCGGCTCACATCAGGAGTACAATCAAGTAATATGAAAAATACGTTGCTTCTTTAACTTCGTTTAAAGTATTATTTCTTATATTGTCACCAATTAATTTAATGGTTTCGTTTTGAATTTTTTCTCCAAGGTAAAGTGGAATATTTTATTGAGATCTATTAATATGTGCAGACATGACTGGATCAAATTTTGCTATCATTTCTATAAATTTTAAAAAATTTCCATTATTTGTTTCAAATAATTTGTTAATAGGACCACGAAAAGCCAAGTTTTGTTCAGCCAAAAATTGATTAGTATAAATTATTCTTTCTATGACAGTGCGCCAACGTTTAGTTTCATTTTTTTAATAAATTTTGCATTTCCGAATTAACGGTTCGATTAGTTTTTAATATTTCTAGTAAATCTAGTAAATCTACGGCTCTGACATATATTAGTATGTTGTTAGACTTTTTATTAGAATATTTTTGCTGGAGCCGGCCCATATTTTTAATGACCAGCAACTTTAATATAATTTAATTTTATTGGCATTGAACTTTGCCCAAATACTTATGTAATAATATACTTATGACGTAACGTAAACCAGCATATCTAAATTTTGAAAATATAATTAGCAATTATCTGGCGGCAAATAAAATCATAGATTAATTATTAGGCCCTTGTTACTCTTCTCTATAAATAGTGTCCTGAAACGTCTGAAAATATTAAATTATCATATATAAATATTTGTAAATCATACCGTTACACTCATAGACATCGTATAACTATTAGACCAAACAATAACAAATAAACGTGATGTCATCATTGTATTCCAGTGTAAAGTAAATCAACATACAAGCTGCTCCCCTCCACTTGGTTTGCCAGACTTACGCCACAGAAAACGTAGTTTTCTGGGCTTACTCTGTTAAAAGTATTAACTTCTATGATTAACTAGATTAACATGATGTGGGAAATATATAACATTGCCTAAAACATTGTAAAAATTCTGTAGTATGGTAACGCAGCAATAACGGGTCCGCCCAGATTTCATCATTTTCGTGGCCATCCGCATCGACTCGACAATACTCAGCATAGCGGATGTTGTTTTCCTGGAGTTTCGTCGCATGCATATGTAAACTCAGCGTAATCCCCACTCTCGGCCCCACCTAGCTCTTCACAGCGTCTCGCCACCAAACGATTTTGGCATCACAATTTTATAGCATTTATGAGTGGCGTGTCGAATCTATAGTTACGATGCCTATGGTTACTCTGATAAGTTAAACAGTGTGCGTGCATACGTGATACAAGAAAAAATAATATGCGTATAGTCTGTTGAATAACGCGAAAGAGTAATAAATCATTATTGAACTATTAAAACCAGTGGTCGTCGCCGTACTCCGTAGGTGTAGTCCAATTATTATTAATTAATTATGTTTATTGTCAGAGGTCTCAAGATTGGGTAGGAAAATATTAATGTTTTTTTAATGTGCGCAACACTGTGGCTTGATGTTTTCCTACGGCTTGCCCCAAGAATCCTCATGCTAATCATTTTATTTTCCTCCACGTGCAGTAAAATATCAAGATCTTCATTATCCCACTTTATTATTAGCACGTACAGTAAAGTTATTTATTACAATGCCTTTGGACTCAAATTTACTAATAATAAGTTTAAATAATGAAATGGAAAGGATATGCTTATCAGGGAATTGAACTGAAAACATTTTAGACACTGTTCTTAAACTGTTTCCTGTATAATACCACTTAATCATAGTTACTTTTTCTTTAATGGAATAGCTCATATTATTCAGCTATAATTAAAGCGTCTTTAATGAAAATGTTGTCACTGACGCTACTTCTCGTTTTGTCAATGCCAAATAATAATTTGCTGGTGTTTGCTGTACTATTACCTAAACTATGAAAAGTTCGTAATTTTGCCATCACATTCAATTAAATAAGTTATATGGTTTATTAAAAATGATTTAAACTTGGCACATTGGTTTACTATATCGGCTTCCTCAAAAAATTATAATATAATTTTTCTCTAAAATATACAGGGGAGCCAGTATTTAGCTACTCCAAAATTTACATGGAATTAAGTGAGGAATGAAACACAAAGTCTGCTTCACTAATTTAATAAATAAGTTCAGATTAAAATCCCATACATGTTTCAAAGGTATAAACCTTCATCTTCAGTGGGTAATTATTAAGATGGTGGACGACTCCACCATGATGGTCGTACCCTATTTCAATTTCCCAGTCAAATTTGGGTTTTTCAATAAATTTAAAATAAAACAAAATTCATTTTAAATTCATTAATTTTTTTAGTTATTTTTACTTTTATTTTCAATATGTATTAGTTACCTAATTAAAGTTACATGTTTTCTTAAAAAATTTTTTCTGCAACATTAGTTTAAAATTTAACAATGTCATTGGTCTCTTCATAAATAACAACATCTTAATAATTACCCACTGAAGATGAAGGTTTATACCTTTGAAACATGTATGAGATTTTAATCTGAACTTATTTATTAAATTAGTGGAGCAGACTTTGTGTTTCATTCCTCACTTAAAATATTACTCCACTGTGAGATGGACTACTTCCATAAAATTTACATGGAATTTCCTATGTTCAACTGAGCTATGCATCACCTGGTATCTCTTGGTATCTGTACTGAACCTCATTGCTTTTTTGACATAATTTATTTAATACTTCAATAATTAATTTCTGTATCCTAACTTGTTATCATCAGCCAATTTCCGAGAAAACGGTGACATTTAGCGGCTACTACAGAGAGTATCCTTTTTATGTAAAAAACATAAGAAAATCATAATCTTATGTCAAAACGGCAATAAATTGAAGCCTCAGAGGAGTAAGTTAAATTTACCCTAATATCCCCCATGGTTAACACGCCCTTGGTTAAAGTTAACACTGTCAAATAGATGAACTTACTAACAGTAATTTATGTCCCAAAATGGTTGCCTTAGCTGAGGCTCCGGAGCTACAAAACGAAAACTGGTTTTTGAAGACTATTTTCAAAGGGCTCTAGCTCCCTGAGGAAGCGTTTCCGGACCCACGTTCATATGAACTGTTTTCTTTATGTGTTCTATCTACTCCAGAAGTTTGTAACAGGACCACATTAACACCATATTATATAATTTATGGCAAGGGTAATATTATTTAATTAACAACATGCACGCATAAACATTTTAAAGCTTATACAGGGTGTCCGGAAATTACAATGAAAAATTTTAAGGTAAGATTCTACATAAAAAGATATGAAAAAAAGGTAATATTAACATAGGTCCGGAAATGCTTCCAGAGGGAGCTACAGGCCCTTGAAGATGGTGTCATAAAAGTGGTTTTTATTTAATTTATTGGGATCTACTTACAATACAGGAATTAACTTCTACGTATAAGTTAAAGTGATTGGAGGTCACTTTTTGAAAATATCAGGTGACACATATTGCAACCAGTGGCGTGGGAGCAAAGGGGTGGTTAGTTATTTAGGGTCATATTTTTTTTTGCCGAGTGTATTTTCGCTATCTTTTAAATAAATTATGATTCTCTGAACATTTTTTCGTAAAAAAGGTTCCCTTGGTATAAAGTCGTATAGTCGACCGTTTTCGAGATAAACGGACTTTAATGCTCAGATTATTTTTTTTTAATAATAGTTTTAATAATAAAAATACCAACAATTCAATAACAAAATAATAAACAACGCTGTCCCTAAATATTTAAATCCTTTTTAATGTTATTATAAATTTTATAATAAGTGTTAAAAATGATTTCCGTTCATTTCAATGCATCCTCGAACTCGTTTTCTCATAGATCTTCTAACTTTTCTAAAAATACCAGGTTTATTTCTTATAACTTCACAACAAGCAAACACCCGCTGCTCTAATTCTTTTACGCTGCGAACTGGTACATCGTATACTAAGGATTTTAGGTAACCCCATAAAAAATAATCTAATGGATTTAGATCTAGAGAACGAGGTGGCCAAGCTACAGGGCTCCCTAGTCCTATCCATCGCTCAGGATAAACTTCATTTAAATGTGCCCTCATATTAAGACTGAAATGTGGTGGAGCCCCGTCTTGCATGAAGTACATATCTGTCCTTAGAGCACAAGGCACATCAATCAAGCAGGTCTTGTAGCACATTTCTAAACTTAAACTCTAAGTATGATTCACCGTTTAATCTATTTGGTAAAATATAGGTCCCTATTAAATAGTCCCCAAATATTCCCGCCCAGACATTAATGGTAAATTTTTCTTGGTGCCTTTATTCAAAAATCGCATGTGGGTTTTCGTCTGCCCCTACGTGGTTATTATGGAAATTGATAATTCCGTCTCTAGTAAAGCCGGCCTCATCAGTGAAAAATATTTTGCCTATAATGTCGGGATCTCGGTGCCATTTTTGTCTTAGCCATCGACAGAATTGCATCCTGGGTTCAAAATCTTCGGGTTTTAGAGCCTGAACTCTTTGAATGTGGTATGGGTAGAGACACTGTTCATGCAAAATTTCTAAAACCGAGCTCTTTGGAATGCCTTCCTGCGTAGCTAGCCTTCTAATGCTTATCCCTGGATTACCTGCGACTATTTCAAGAACTCTCTTTTCAGCTTCGACAGTTCGAGTGGTACGTGGTCTACCAGTTGAGTAATCTGGTTTAAAAGATGCTTTTTCACAAAGTCTTCTATGTACATTAATGAAAAATTGAATGCATGGAACTTGCCTGTCAGGGTACGTCTCTTGATATAATCTCCGCGCTTCGAGAGCGTTACCATTTGCTTTTCCATACAGAAAATGCATTTGTGCCATTTCTTGAAATGAGTAATTATTCATTTTTCAGCTTTTTAGTAAAATTCTTAAATAGGTAGTAAAAACACACAAGTCACAATAACGGGTTGTTCAACTAAAACTTCAAAAAGTAACAAAGTGAAGTTGCTTATTAAACAAGTTCAAATGCATTTGAATTAAGCCAACTATGATTTGTTGCGAAGCGCTTGGTATCCTATGCGTTACGTTTTTAAATGAAGTTTTTGGTGGAATCCACAGGTGAATTTAAAAATGTACCCAATGTAGTAGGTACCAGTAAATTCGTTTTTCTTTTTAGCCATGGGTGTAAAAGAATATCTACATTTTAAAATAGTACTCAAGCATCTTCTTATTTTTATTACATAGCCTGTTTACTGTATTTACGCACTGCAGTCGTCCTTTTAAGTCCGTTTATCTCGAAAACGGTCGACTATACGACTTTATACCAAGGGAACCTTTTTTACGTAAAAATGTTCAAAGAATCATAATTTATTTAAAAGATAGCGAAAATATACTCGGCGAAAAAAAATAACTAACTAACCACCCCTTTGTTCCCACGCCATTGGTTGCAATATGGGTCACCTGATATTTTCAAAAAGTGACCTCCAATCAGTCTAACTTATACGTAGAAGTTAATTCCTGTATTGTAAGTAGATCTTAATAAATGAAATAAAAACCACTTTTATGACACCATCTTCAAGGGCCTGTAGCTCCCTCTGGAAGCATTTCCGGACCTATGTTAATATGAACTTTTTTTCATATCTTTTTATGTAGAATCATACCTTAAAATTTTTCATCGTCATTTCCGGACACCCTGTATACTGCCAGGCAGATTTTTGAAATCGTTTTATAGGGACACACAACAACGATAATCCCAATGATAAGACAACAGCCAAAGAACCTCCTTACCAAAGTAGTTCTACAACGGTGACGTGCAGTAGCGTAGCCAGCATATAGGGGGGGGGGGGGGGGGGAAGGGGCGGAGCTAAAGCGTCTCAGGCAAAAAATTTTTGGGACCACGACCAGTAGGAATTCACTTTCTTCATGCTCCCTAGGGAACAGGGGTCTGGCCCCAAATGAAGTTAAAATCCGCTATATAAAAAAAATAAATTTAATGTGATGGGACGCTCTCAAAACCGGTTTTATTAAGTTTATTCCCATCGCTCTTCTTTACTTAGAATAAAATTAGACCGATCTTGTTTTTTAATAATTATGTTTTAGTAGTAAAGGGGCGCCAGGCCAAGGGGGGCGGGGATGGGGTGATCGCCCCCCTGTGGCTACGCCACTGGTGACGTGTATTATATGCTAATTAATTATAATACTTGTACAATAAAAAGAGTTGCAAATACATAAGAATACTTACCTAAAATACTTAACGAGCAATGTCCATAAAAGTCATTATAGATGGAACTATAAGAAGATTATTAGAAATAGTTTACATTCTTCGTCTTTCTTCATAAAATTTTCCGATATGGCGCAAGTGCAACTGTGACTTTATAGATTCCTATAATTTTATTAAAATAATATTTAAGCATACTAGCGACAATATTTAACTGAACTAACATTACTGAAACACAAATAAATTTACTGTATCCAATTGTTTTATTTTAATAGAGGTAGTACGGATATATTGAGATTAAAAAACAAAGCAAAAACAATCCATTTGCGGTAGGTATTATAGTTTTATGACAATAATATAATAGTTTTATCATTTTAATTTTTATCCCTAACAACAAAGGTCAGTCTGTTCCTACACGACTCATACTTTAACTACAGCTTTTCCTGTATTTCCCCCTCTCAACATATCAGTAAAAGCATCAAACATTTTTTCAAAACCATCAGTGACCGTTTCTTCGTACTTTAGTTTTCCCTCTTTAATCCAGCGCAAATTTTGCAAAATACCTTCGTTCCATCGGTCCGTCCATCGGTATACATGAAATCCTTCCATTGTGAGTTGCTTTGAGACTAGAGAAAATTGCACAACATCAGCTAAAATTTAAGTAACAATAATTTTTACACACAATTTTGTAGATCAATTAAGTGGAAGAATTATTTACTTTATAGAACAAAAAATACTCTAAAGTTAGTAAAGATTTTTATATTTGATTCAAATCCGTGACACAAATAAATCCTAAATTGTTCTAATTTTTTTGGTCCCTTTCCTTCTGGAAATCAGACGTACCTTTAATACTCCTATCATTATATCCGGAAATTGCTCCGCTCACGGAAATCCTTCCAAACGTGTTCATTTGATTCAAAATAGTTGAACTAAGTTCACCACCAACCTATAATAAGAATATTTTAATTTTACAGTAATTATAACTATAACTTTTAATAAACAAATCTCATTGTTTTCAGATGTTATCTGGCTAGTGACAAATTCAAAATGTCAAATGGTAAGGTATTTTTTTCGATAATTCGATTCTTCATCAACAACTACGTAAGCATAAGGAAATTGTTTCATTTACTATACTAGTTGCTTAGTTACGAATTTTTGAAAAAACAAAATTAGAACACTTAAAATTACACATTTTAACTTATATAGGATACCTACCTCCACTGATTATTGTTTATTAAAACTTTTAATTATCACGCTATCCTAGGATACTACTTTTGACTTTAACAAAGTAGTACCTTGATTCTTTGAGTTTAATGGAGTTTTTCATTCAATGCAATTATGGAACCATATGACATTGAAATAGACATATTAATAATTCTGGGAGAATGTATATATAGAAGGAACTGAGAAGCTGCGCAATTGTGAGCTATTAGGCTTACTACCATTTAAAAATCTTATTCAAGCGATTAGAAGATGGAGGACGCAGTACCGGAAAGCTTTGAAATAAGAAGAGAGTTCGAAGACAGACAAAAGCCAATGACGATTGGCCGTTGGAGTTTTGGGTGTAGTACCTAAAAATAATCATGTTGGTTCAAGGTAACTTGCTCGTGATTCAGGAATGTGCCAAAAATCGGTACTGGCTATTTTACATAAGGACAATTTTCACCTTTCCAACATAATCTTTTATCAGGAATTGTATGGCCAAGATTAACAAAATAGGATCGCGTATGGTAACTGGTTAAGACCTGCAATTCACGAAAATAATGTATTTTTAAGACAGATAGTCTCTTCTGAAGGCAACATTTATTGTGGTCAGGTAATGATTTAAATTAATCTGGATTATTTTGAGTTTGAATTTTGTACTGAGTGAATCAATTTTGCTTTTATCAATTTAAGGTCAACCTGGATGAGAATTATGCCGAATCAACATCCTTGGTCGGCTTTCTAAGGAACAATTTGCCAGAACTTCTGGATAATGATCAGCAAGAACTATGGCTTTAGTAAGATGGTCGGTTCGTGCCCCGTTGCGCGACAAGCTCGAGATACACTATATAAAATGTTTGGAAACATGGATCGGTCGTGGTGGTCCTGTGAACTGACCTGCAAGGTCACCGGATTTAATCCTATCGGATTTTGTCTTTTGGGGTTTCATAAAAGGTAAAGTTATGGCTATACTACCTACCACACCAGAAAACATAATAGATCGTATTTGACAACTCCTCAAATGTTAAATCGCGTGCGCTACTTAGGTCAACAAAGAATTACAAAATTATTAGAAGTAGATGGGGCTAATTTCGAACATCTTTTAAAGCACGATCGTCATTAAATTTAAGGTAGTATGAGTTTTAAGTGTTCTAATTTTCTTCTATTCAAAAATTCGTAACTATGCAACCAGTAGAGTTAATGTAACAATTTTCTGATGCTAACTTACGTAGTTGGTAACGGAGAATCGAATTATCGAAGAAAAACATCTTTCCATATGATATTTTGAATTTGCCACCAGCCAGATAAAATCTAGAGGGGGGTAAGCATCAAAAATATTTTAAAATTTGTCTCCTAACCTCCCTGTCGGCGCCCTAAAATTTGAATAAAATATTTCCATCAGCTGTTTTTTCGGATTTTGCATTGTGTTACTTTAAACTCCATACCCTGTATACGTACATTATCAAAGTAGCAGTCGATACCCTGAGGTGCAACATTTTTCAATTCTTGTTCAACATTTTGAGTTTTATAATTAATAAAGTGGTCGAAACCTAATTCGTCTATTAACCATTTGCCTTTGTCGTCGGTTCCAGCAATTCCAATGACGTTGCAACCTTTTATTTTAGCTATTTGTCCAACGACACTTCCGACTGCACCAGCAGCTCCAGAAACAACTACTGTCTCTCCAGCTTTTGGCTTGCAGAGTTCCAAAAATCCAAAATATGCTGTATTCCTAAAATATGCGTTATTTAGATGACAAATTTGGGATTTGGCATCTCTGGGCGGTCAGATGAAGACCAAATGTAATTGTACAGTGAGAACGTAAAGGTTGGAACAAATTCATTCGAAATTCATGCGTTTCTTTTTTCGAAAAAGTGCTCGGACCCGTCAATTTTTTATTTTTGTCGTGCATTTCCAAAATAACTTTTGCCAGACACTCTGACTTGAAGCAAAACTGCTCAAATTAGGGGACAACCGTCAACAACCAAAGACTTTATTTATAAAAGTTAAGAATTTTATGCAGAATTCAAAAAAATATTATAAGATGGGGGTATCCATTTAAAAAATAAAGTATACCGTCATAACTTGATTTTGGGACAACCTGTATACATGAAATAAGTTTCAAAAAATGCACAACAGAAATAATAAATTGATGGGTTCGAGCGTTTTTTCGAAAAAAGACACGTGAAGTTTAAATGAATTTGTTTCAGCCTTTACATTCTCACTTTATAGACCGTTGTCTTGCATATTTTAATTCTGAAATGTCAGAAATCGGGTTGTGTCACTGTAGTTGAAAGGTTCTAAACGGGAACAGGCAAATAAAAATCCTTAAATACGTAAATTTGGTTATAAGAGAAAAAGTTATTATTTCTTTGAGTTTCTAATCAAGTAAGATAAACTAATAATTTTTAAGTAGGATCATGTGTCTTGTTAAAAGGATAAACATAATTAGTTTTGGTAGATGTTTTTTTGGAACTATAAAAAAGTACTAAAAATTACCCTGGCATTCCTAAGATACCCAAGCCTAGAGATATTGGCAAGCCCTCAAAATCTAGAAGTGGTAACACGCCATCACCATTGGACACAGTATGACTTCTCCATCCAAACTTTCCAACTACATATTTGCCCACGGCAAATTTTGGATTTTTGCTTTCTGTTATTCTAAAAAGAAAAAGTTTTAGCGTTTGCCATTTAAAGATGCAATGACAGAAACAAATAATTTGCTCTGGAATGAAAGCAGTCAACCATTCTCAGAGATCATTTAACGTAAAGTGAACTCTAATGTATTTCCTAAATAGCTGCTGGACTTTGAAACGCATAACGGAAATTTTTAGTCTATATTTGAAATTAAATATCTCAGAAAATATTAAAGATATTAAATTCGACTTAAAAGGTATTAGGGCTTGTTGTTTGGTCTTACGGTAGATGGATTAGTTTTGGCTTGTACGAACTTTAATTCCACCATAAAAAATTAAAACATGGTAAATGAAACGGTGCAAATATAACAAAATTTCACGGAGACACCAATTCTTTCCAAAAATAGTTTTTCTATGTTTCTGGGTTTCAAAAGAATTACTAGGTCAATTGTAAAACACAACTTTAGTGTTTTTTGAATAATCGTCGTAGTTTTGCCAAAGTGGGTTACCTACTCTTTGGTTTCACAGTAATTAGAGTTTAATCGTAAAACGACACTCACGTATTTTATCACCCCGTATCTGTCTCGCAATTATTCGAAAAAAATCTTTTCAACTTATTGTTAGTTCAAGATTCTTGACCTTTTTCGTGTCTTAAATATATTATATATAAGGTGAAAGAAAAGTATATTTTCAATACTCTAATAATAATTATGTTTTTATTTTACCACAAAACAGCTTTTTCTTGGTTTAGCTTGGTGACACAAGAGATGGAAAAATGCTTCTCAAAACTCAATGCTTTTTTTTACAACTGTGGATTAATATTTGCAGAAAAAAATTTAATTGAAAGATTATATTTTTATAAAATAAATTGTTACCTCTAAATTAAACCAAGAAAGCAAAAATAAACAATAAATAAATAAAAGTTAACAAAAGCAAGATATTTTGTAAGCCCTCTCTTCCGCGTACTACTTCTGCGCTCTGGCGAAGCCTTCTACAAATTACGAATAAACACTCGAGAAATGTTTTCCCATAATGTCTTCAGTTAATCTTTGTGGAGTATTATCCCGAGATCTTACTAACACTTTTAAACGGGACCAATCGTGCTCTACTATGTTAAGGTCAGGAGATTTTACGGGCCAATCCAAACGACTAATGTTATTGGCCTGAAAAACCTCTGTTACAATATGGGCCCCATGGGGCCGAGCATTGCTATCAACATATAAAAAATTCTGATGGATTTACACACTCTAATAAAATTATTAACTTGCATTAATTATTAATTCGCAACCCAAATAAATAACACACTACACAAATTTATCATAGCAATCTTGATTGTATTAATTCAGGTTAAAATATGACATGTGTCACCAAATTAAACCAAGAGAAATCTGTTACTTGGAAAATAATAAACATAATTATTAAGAGTACATATTGAAAGTATACTTTTTTCTCACCTTGTATAAAATCTTTTTTATCATGCTTTCCTAATGGCTCTTTTTTGTATCTGGTAAGATCTAAAAGCGTTTCAGTATTTATTTTGTTTAACTCACTTTGCTATTTGATCTCCAATAAAAACAGATCCCAAAGGTAGAGTTGGCGCATATGCCCTCATATAAGGATCGACGGTTAAATAAACAGCTTCAGCCAAAAACTCTAGAAATTAAAACGTTGTATAATATTTTTATAATAAGGGCGTTCAGAATATGTAATACGATCCTTGGGGGGATGATCCTAAGTGGTAAAATAAAGGTGGCAAGCCATCTAATAAAAAATTGAAATCGAAATATTTTTACATAGTGTTTCTATTTAATTAAATAAAATTATAAATAAACAATTGCAAATACATTTTGTAAACGCTGTTACTGACTAATCTCAGCTATTCTTTTAGACATCCTATTGTCAGATCTATCAATTGGACTAAATTTAAATGATTTGTTGAATTGATTTTTTGTTTTCGTCTGAAAAACTGATTTAAGTATATTTACCTAATGAAAAAAAAAATCTTAAATTCTAATTTGCGTATTTTATTATCTGTAAAATGACATAATTCGTTATTGCTATATACAGGGTGTCTGTAAAAGGTCTTTACAAAAACCTACCACTTATTCTTCAAACCAAAATTAGCCGATTTAAGTAACCTTACCTTTGTACAAAGTTGCTTGGTTTGGGCGCTAGACGGCGCTTAAGTGCCAATTTTTAAATCATTTTTCTGGAATAATTCAAAAACTGCTCATACTATTTTGCCGAAATTTGGTACGTTGGCATAGCTTTATGGGACAAAAAAACCCATGTCACAATTCTGATTAATATCAGCCCATGGGCGTAGAACCTGGGTTTTTTACTAATTGCTTGTTTCAGATTTTTATGCCAATGGAACAAGAGGGGTTTGGGCACAAAATTCAGATGAACCAAGTCATTTGCTACAAAAAAAGGTACTCTTAATAAGACTCGATTCCTCTGACGGTTTTCGAGAAATTTGCATTTTATTACTTAATACGTAGTAGTTTTTACCACGTAGTACTTGCGTTTTATAAAATTTTTCTGTTTTTGATTTCTACGCCAATGGAAGATAAGAGGTTTAAGTTTAAAATTTAGATTAAACCAACTTATTTACTACAAAAAAACCTCTTGAACAGTTTTCTTATCATTTGCTTTTTATTCGCACGATATTTTTCAGGTATGTGTACAACACGACCTTACACCTCACAAACGATTGTTATTGTTGGTTATTATTAGTTTCATCTGACAACATAAGATTATTGTCAAATTTGTAACATTTAATATTCTTATATAATTGATTTGTGATGGGCTACATGCTTGGTGAAATGGATATTCCATGGTAGAGGAAATTAAAGTCTTACTTGTTATATTTCACAATTTAATTCAGTTTCCTGACACGTGTTTCAACCCTTGCGGATTATGAATAAAGAGTCGGTCCATAATTCCCAAAGAGACCTGATATAAATTAGGAGTTAAAAACCCAAAGTCTTGGTCTCACTTGCGGATTATTATCAAAGACAATACTAAATTCTTCTTCTTCTTCTTATAGTGCATCTCCTATCGGAGGTTTGCTATCATCACAGCTATCCAGACCTTATTGACTGCAGCTCGGAAGAGCTCAACATTGCTACAGTTAAATCAGTCCCTTAGGTTTTTAAGCCAAGACACACGGCGTCTTCCAATATTCCTCCTTCCACCAATCTTCCCCTGAACTATCAGCTGGAGAAGTGTGTATTTGGGTCCTCTCAGTATATGACCTAGATATTGAAGCTTTCTCTCTTTTATGATGTTAATGACTTCACATTCTTTATTCATCCGATTTAGAACTTCCACATTAGAGATCTTATCTGTCCAGGGGATACGCCACATTCTACGGTAGCACCACATTTCGAAGGCTTGTAGTTTGTCCATGTGATTCTTCTTAAGAGTCCATGCCTCCGCTCCATACAAAAGCACAGAAAACACGTAACATCGCAGCATTCTTACCCTAAGTCCAATCTTGATATCTCGACTGGTGAACAACTTTTTCATTTTCGTAAATGTTGATCTGGCTGTCTCTATTCTCGCTCCTATCTCTCTTGTTTGGTCACCCGATTGTTGTATCCAGGCTCCCAGATATTTATATGACTGCACATTCTCTATTGAGGTGTTTGCTACTGACACGTTTATATGGTTGTGATTTTGGGGAAACTTTGTAACTACCATTAACTTGGTTTTCTTAAAATTTATCTTTAGACCGTATTCGTTACATCGATAATTTAATTTCTCTAGAAGATGTTGTGTGTCCCTTTGATTGCTCGTTAACAAGACGGTGTCACCAGCATATCTCATATTATTTATCACTTCTCCATTAATAACTATCCCTACCGACTCTTCTTCCAAGGTTTCTTTAAATATGGCTTCGCTATACGGGTTGAATAGTAGTGGCGATAGGATGCATCCTTGTCTTACACCACGACGGATTTCCATTTCCTCTGTCGGTTGATTTTCTACCTTTGTATTTGCTCTTTGGGCCTAGTATAGATTGGTAACTATTCTCACATCGTCCAAGTCAATGTTTTTACTGACGAGTAGCTGATGTAACTTGTCATGTTTCACTTTGTCAAAAGCTTTCTCAAAGTCGATGTAACATGCAAACACATCTTGGTTCATATCAAGACAGCGCTGGAAAAGAACGTTTATCCCAAAGAGCGCCTCTCTTGTTCCAAGTCTTTCGCGGAATCCAAACTGCGTGTTGCTCATGTCCTCCTCAAGTTTTCTGTATATTCTTTTATGGATGATCTTTAAAAACAGCTTTAATGTGTGACTCATGAGTGCAATGGTCCGGTAGTCTGAGCATTCTCTTGGGTTTGGTTTCTTAGGTATAAGCACAAAAGTAGATGTCAGCCATTGCTTAGGGATTTCTCCCCATCATAAATGTTGTTAAAAAGGTCCAGAAGAATATCAATCACATCGTCATCGAAGAGTTTGACAAGCTCTATGGGTATTTGATCAGGACCAGCAGCTTTACCGGGTTTCATAGTTTCCAAGGCATATTCTATTTCTGATCTTAATATTTTTAAGTGTATGTTGCTTGATTCTAAGACCGGCCTTGGATGTCTTTCGTCGTCAAAGAGTTCCGAGAGGTATATTTTCCATCTCTTTAACTTGTCTCCCACGTCAGTTATTATGCGCCCATCTGGATCCTTAATTACCCTACCAGCAGTTTTACTTTTATTACAACCAGCCATTTCCTTTATCTTTTTGTGCATGTGGAAGCCATCATATTTCCTATCTAGTAATTCTATTTCCTCGCATTGTGTGAGTAGATATTCTTCTTTGGCTTCTTTTATTCTTTTTTGCACTGCTTTATGTAGTGCCTTATATTCATCTATTTTGCCCTTGCTCTTTCTTCTCTCTTCCATAAGATACAGGATTTCTGATGTTATCCAGGGTTTTTTCTTAGTTCTTTTGCTTATTAAGTGTTCTTTGGCTATTGTTTCTAATCGTGTTTGCATTTGCTCCCACCTTTCATCCACACTGGCTACGTTTAGTTTCTTGATGTCTCTCATACATTCGTTAGCCTCTTTCTTTACAGAATTATGGATTTTGGGGTCCTTAAGAAGTTTTGTGTCTATATAGTTGTTTACCCGTTTTGTTATCCTCTTCATCTTGATACTGAGTTTAGCTATTACTGGGTTGTGATCGGAATTGATGTCAGCACCTGGGTAGGTTTTCGTAGCCTTCACTGAGTTTCTATAGCAATTGTTGATGAGTATGTAGTCTATTTGGTTTCTTACTATATTCTCTGGGTTATCCGCAGGAGATTTCCAGGTATACAATCTGCGTTCTGGTAGTTTGAAGAAGGTATTTGTTATCATAAGATTTCTCTCTTGACAGAACTCTATTCTAAATTCTACATGTCATAAAATAAAATTAGGGAGATGAACGAAATTGACAGATGATGGGTTATTTTGGTCCTTAATTTACAGGTATTGGCCAAAGGTACAACTAAATTACAGGTGTGATTATAGAGGTATTTACATCTAAGTAATAAAATTGAGAAAATTATATTGTGTACCTATATAATTATGGGGTTTTTCGTTCGTAATTATTGACAGCGTTTATTGCATATTTATCCTAAGTAAGTAGGCTATTAAGTATTAGATTGGCACCTGAAGGTATTTCAATTTGATTATTAACAACATTACATCGATTTTTTAAGGCTTTTTTGATTGCTATTGTTTCTAATAGGTTGAGTTTTCTACCCTTGTGTTAAGTATATTGTGACTACAAATTGGGGAAACTTGAAGCTTTTCCAAAAAGTAGCACTCGCTGACGGCAGCTTTTCACCGGAGAGCGGTGTTGGTCCTGGGTTAGGAATACTTACACTTTTTTGTAGGGCGCCACCCAGTTTTTTTTGTTAATAGAGTAGGTAGAGCTTCAAACTGGGAAATGAGCTCTATAAGGTGAGGTGGTGAAAATTAAAATAAATCTTAAACATTGGGATAGCTTTCAATCAGTCTTTAATAGTAATTAAATTAGTGATGTTAAGGGGGTTAATTATGTACAAGAAAAAAGGCGTACATAATATTATCATTATCCTGAGACTATTGCGGTTTAAGTATGATTATTAAGTATTTCTGTATTAATTGAGATTTAAAAATGCAACGTATTCTGATGTAAAAGTAACTTAAAAGTTATGCACTGAAGCTAAAAAATTCGACGCTAAGTACCTAGTATATTCTTTGGCCAAAGATATATCCCTTTTATGTACATTTATATACAATCATATTACCGAAAAAATTAAAAAAACGTAGGTAATGAGGAACGATCAGAAGACTTGCTTACATTGCTAGATTATTAAATGAAAAATGATTACTTCGAGATGTCGACACGGGCAACATCCCACTTATGCACCCTTATAAAAAATGATTAAGTAAGTGAAGTAAAATGGTTATGGTGTATTGTAAAATCGTTAAGAAATAATATCGGAAAGAACTGGCCTTAGGTCCATTGATGCTTTGGCTGGAACAACAGCTTCTGGACGGCAACGGTGTTGGTAGCCTTACCACATGACTCCGTCTAGGAACCGGGTCTTGCAACGCAGCTGATTGCAGACCTATGGGAGTCCATTGATGGAACTGAAGGGAGCTTTACTAAGTTCCTGGATTGAACTAGCCCCTGAGATGAACAATTCTAAATGGGTCCAAAACCACAGGCACAATAACGCCTAGTTATTAAACCTAGCGTGAAACCCTGCAAGTAACAACGAAAATAACCAAAAAGTTCTAAAAACTCAAACATTAGGACATCTTACCTCTTTACTGAGGGTGCACTACCACCATTTCGGATTCACAACACGGCAAAAACAATATCTGGACATTTATACTAAAAATCCACTTAAAATTATGGGAAGTGTTCCCGAAAGTACCTTTACATGGTGCCAAAAAACTCTCAAAAAAACTTCGAGCATTAAAAATGAACGTGATTCTCCGATGCTCGACAAAGAAAATCCACACCAATTCCGCGGGGAGCTAAATCGTACCTTCCCATGGTACTGCGCGAACGTCCACCCGTCACTTATTATCTGCAACGCCCATAACTGGTACTACCTATTAAACTATTGTAGGGTGAATGCGCTGGACTTTGGGAATATGAATAATTGTTAATAATTTAGCGTTTAAAAATTAAAAATGCTACACTGCCTCCCTCCAAAAAGAAAAAAAATTAAGGATTTGCAACCCTTAAATTTTTTTTTTTTATTATATTCTCCTGCTGTTAAGGCTCATGGTGTGGCCATATGATGCCATGATACCATGTTGTCAGATTGCCAAACTTTTAGTACTTTGATAACTGTCGCGTATCACTCGTCCGCAAGGGAGGTCAAGATTGGTATGTCAAAATCAGTAAGTTACGAATCGGATTAATGTGGTAAATAGGTAGGTCTCTTAAAAGTTGACAACTAAGGAGGAAATAAGTTCAATTTGACATATTAACTAGCATTAACTCTATACACACTATATACACTAAAATAACCTAAGGACGAACGAAGCCGTACTTATAACAATAAAATCCATTAAAAATTCTCTAAAATTTTTCTTTATGGAATTTTCTGATTTTCAACCGTCCTGAGCCATGTAACATCTTGGTTTAAACAGCAAACCTACGTTACGTCAGGCAAGGTTGAAAGAACTGAAGTTGCGGCTATGCCCTGGTGCATCAGTTCTAACTTGCGTTAAGTTATGATTTAAATATCAAGATAGGAAGTTTTAAATTTACATTCTTTGTGTCTTTTCTTTCGGGTAAACTGAAGATGAATTAACTAAAAATAGGTATAATACTATTATATAATATATAACATTACAGTATATAAAATATATTTTTTTTTCATAAGATAAAGATAAAGTAAGATAAATTTTAGGAGATAAGAGAATCTTGATCATCTCCTGAATCATCCGGAGAGCCACGGTAAGGTAACAAGTCTTTTACGTGCCACCTGCCGGCCTTAGAGCTGTCTACATTTTTCAATTCATAGACTAAGGGAGATAGTTTTTTGGAGACAATAGATAAGATATGCTTAGGACTGAGTTTCGCCGCAAACTTATCCGCGGCGCTGGACAACACCTTGTTCGGACGCCATACTTTTTCACCAACAGTAAAACTTACATCCCGTTTCCGAAGATTGTAAGATTTTGTATTTCGTTCATACGCTGCGTGCAATCTCCGGCGTATATCGACAAACAAGTTGCGAAACTCACCCAAATTTTCAGCATATGTATTTCGGTCGCCAGGTAAAATTTCTATAGATTGGTCTGGAGGAAAATTATCATAATATTCACCAGATAACGGGACATGTCGCCCAAACATAAGATATGCAGGTGGGAAACCAGTTACCTCGTGAATTGAAGTATTAATTGCTTGCCTAATTTCAGCTATATGTAAATCCCAATCACCATGTTGATCTATATAACAGCGGATAGCAGTAGTAATGGTTTTATTACTTCTCTCAACAAAGTTGCACTGCGGCGAGTAAAAGGGAGTAAACCACTGTTTAACTTTATATTTTTTACATAGATCTTTGAGCCGATTACTAGTAAAATTTGTGGCATTATCAGAGATGAGGATCTGAGGTACGCCAAATATAAGGAAAATTTGATTTTCCAGGATGTCTATAATAAAATCGGATTTAGAAGACTTAAGCGGAAAAATAAAAGTGTATTTAGAAAACCAATCAGCAGCTACAAGTAGCCACTTACTACCTCTCTTTGAGCGCGGAAAGGGACCTATAAAATCAAGAGAAATTATTTGGCCAGGCAAGTCGACTACTTTTTCTTTCCCCATCGTACCAATCTTGGGTAAATTAGAATGTTTTTGTGCGCCGCACACTAAACATCCACGAATAAATTTTAAAACATTCGATCTCATTTGAGGCCAATAATACAACTCCTGTACCCGATGCAAGGTTTTTCGAAAACCAAAATGTCCACTAGTGGGAGGTACGTGGCAATCTTTGATAATGTTTAAACGCTGACCCTTGGGAACCAAGAGTTTCCACTCTCGCTTGTTAAAAGTATAAGGAGAACGACAAGAAATGAATTTTTGCACCATATCATCGTCAACTCGCCATTGAGGGTAATTTTCAGGTGACTTACGAATTTTGTCACGAAGAGAAACATACCAGGGATCTAGGGAAGTGATGTCAATGGATAATAAAGATACTTGTGGAGTTAAATTTTGTGAGATAGATGGACTATCAATATTCGTATTATTAGAAAAACAAGAAGGTATCCGGCTTAAGGCATCTGGCACCAGGTGCATGGAGCCTTTTCTATGCTGTAAATCGAATGTATGCTGTCTCAATCTAAGCAACCAACGACTGAGTTTACCAGAAGGAATTTGTAAGTTGTAAAGCCAGAGCAAGCTGAAATGGTCTGTGATCACGGTAAATCGAGTACCCTCTATCCAAGGTCTGAACTTTTCAATGCAGAATATTACCGCTAAACATTCCCGTTCAGTTACTGAATAATTCCTTTCTGCTCGAGACAAGGTACGGCTCGCATAAGCAATTACTTTTTCTTCACCATCAATAAACTGAGTCAACATACCACCTATTCCCACATCTGAAGCGTCGGCTTGAACATAAAACTTTTGATTAAAATCTGGTTGGGCCAGAATAGGTGCGCTAACCAGCTTCTGCTTAATATACAAAAAGGCTTCTTCCGCTTCGTCATTCCAACTAACCGCTTGTTTTTTCTTTTTGCCTTTAAGAAGAGCATTTAAGGGACTTACAAGGGAAGAAAAATCTTTTATAAACCGTCGATACCACGAACACATTCCGATAAATCGCTTAATTTCTGTCGAAGTACAAGGGCGAGGGTAGTTCACCATACACTCGACCTTACTAGGATCGGTAGCTAAGGAATTGTTACCAACTATGAAACCTAAGTATCTTAAAGACGTTTTAAAAAATTGACATTTCTCAAGGTTAATGGTAAGTCCTGCGTCTGTAAGTAATTTCTTGGCAGTGTTTAATAAGTCAACATGATGTTCCCATGTAGGAGAACAAAGCAAAATATCATCAAGGTACGAAAATATGTGCGGTTCATACTTAGGGCCAAAAATTGAGTCCACTAGTCTTTGTTGTGTCTGCGCCGCATTGCACAGGCCAAAAGGTACAACGGTAAACTGGAACTGTCCACGACCGATTACAGAAAAAGCAGTTTTCTCCTTGGAAGCATCATCCAACGGAATTTGCCAGAATGCTTTTCGCAAATCAATGGAAGAGATAAACTTAGCATTACGTAAATTATTTAAAATACGGTTAACATGAGGCAAGGGAAAGCTGTCATGCTTAGTCAAGTTGTTAAGAAAACGCCCGTCAAAGCAGAATCTATATTCACCATTTGGTTTTTTAACGAGTAACGTAGGAGAGCTCCATGGACTTTGCGATTCCTCAACAACTCCCAATTTTATCATGGAGTCTAACTCTTTATTTAAAATTTCTTGCATATAAGGGGAAAGCAAATAGGGTTTTTTCTTAAACGGCAAACTATCGCCGGTATCGATAGTAAGTTTAATTTTATTGGTCCTCCCCAACTTATCCTTACTATCAATTTCTCTACACGAATCCAAGACTTTTTGGGCCTCTAATCTTTGAGTTTGCGTTAAGTCGTCCAAGGTACAAAGTTTAGGAATACGAGAATCTTTAGGTAATTTTGAAGTGGTATTAATATTAAAATCGTTACAACGAATTAGCCAACTATTATTCTTAAAATCAACCAGTAACCCAAAGCTTCTAGCGAAATCAGCCCCGAATATAAAAGAATGAGTCACTGAAGGAACAACTAAAACTTTAATAAGTTTGCAGGAATTATCGATAAAAATTGGCAAGTCGGCAACACCGCTTATTTTTTGAGAAACTCCATCAGCTGTAACAATATTTCGGTCTGAGATTGGATTTATCTTAATTTTAAACTGTTTCAATATCTTTAGTCCTTCTGCTCCTGCTATAGAGGAATTAGCCCCTGAATCAAATAAAACACCTATATCCTGATCAAACAATTTAACCAAAAGATAGGGCCTGTTATCAGATTCTGTATTTAAAAATAAGGGGAGTGCTTCAGAAATTCTGTCGGCCTTGACTTTATAAAACTTAGAAACGACATTTAGCCAACCTGTCCAATCCGCCTTATTGAAAAAACTATGCCTAAACTTATGAGTGGCCCTGTTATAAGAAGCGGCAATGTCTCGACCACCAGTAGACATTGAGCAAATTAGTTTTTTGTACACCTTGGGCACGACGAAATTCTGACATTTGGTTCTCCACATTTATAACAAAAGGTTTTTCTTTTCTCCCTACAAACACTATACGTATGATTGGGTAGACGACAGTTAAAACAAACCACTTTATTTTTATTAGCAAAATCTTTTTTGCTCTCCTCCATTACATCTAGACTGTTGTCCCTAACCTCTGATTGAAATAAGTTCGTCCTAGGGTTAGGCTTATTAAATTTGGAAATTTTATGACTGCCCTGATTAGATCCTGAAGAATGAGTACTATCCAAATAAGAAATCTGTTGCGTAGATTTACGTGAGGTAATATAGGAAGCTTCCTCAAGCTTTCTACACAGAGCGAGTAACGTTGCCACAGAATCAACTGTTTGTAAGGCAAGTTGACTAACATATTCAGGTAACAAATTTTTTCTAATATATTTTAATTTTGTGACCTCCGCAGGACAAGCAGTTAAGCGACTAAAAAGATTTTCTAATTGAGCAACATAAATCGTTACCGATTCATTTTTCCTCTGTCTTCTCTGTCTGATCGCTTCCCAAGTCTCGTCATCAGCAAATGGCGATAAAAAATCTTTTTTTAATTGTTGAACTAAGGAATTCCAAGTTGAGACTGTCGACTTAATACTTCGATACCAAATAAACGCGTCCCCAATAAAAAATTCTACGGCCGAATTAAATAACTGCTCGTCGGTGGCTTCACGCGCTTGCGCTAGGTCCGTTACACGTTCCAGAAAATAAAATATCCTCTTAGGATCGCCATTAAATTTAATTCCCCATGTCGATATTGGTTGTTTATTCGCAGAACAGGAAATAACTGGGTTTAGGTTAACAATGGGAGTGGTGGTTGTCTGAGGGAACACAGAGGCAGTTCCAGGCGATGACGGATCTACAATAATTTTATCATCCAAGTCTGCTTCCAACTTAATACATGAGGCATACGACTCGTTTTTAAATTTAACAATATCGTCCGGATCAATGTCAGGAATTATAATACGCTTAACGCGCCCGATAAGGTGATTGATTCTGGATTTAATGCGCGAGAAACCGGAATCAGTGATGGTTCCCTCAAAATCTGTTATTGCATCCGAAATAGAAAGAATACTACGATTAATTGCTTGTTCTTCTAATATAAAATCATATGCATAAGCTTCCGAGTTTATCTGACTACCTGGTCGACCACTAGCTACCTCTTTTCTTAAAAGTTTTCCCAAAATTTTTCTTTTCTCTCCTACATTACGGCTAGAAATTACCGCACGTATTGCAAGCTCATAGTCGAGTTCGTAATCGAGGAGATGATTGCAACTGAAGGAAAGATCCATTATATTTCAAAAAAATATCCAAATTAAACTAGGAAAATACAAGAAACTTCGGTTTGGAAATTACTTGAAACGACCAGCCAGAAGGTATGAGAACCACCGGAATATAGAAAATATTTAAAAAATAAAATATAAAAAAAACGCAGAAATATTAAATCTCGATATAACCGGTATATTACAAAATATCCACCCGGTATAGTGAGTCAAGTGAAACCCTATTTTTAGGACCACCTGTAAGAGAAATAATTAATGTGACTACACTAGGCTTAAGTAATTTGATAAAGTTTCAAAAATAACGAACCCGCTGGTAATAAATTTTAATTCACTATTAAAAAATAAATGCTTGAAAATGGTTTTAATAATGTTCCAAGGTGCACAGCTTGTAAATAATACAAAATTCTGCTTCGCTTAAAGACTTCGATCGCCTTATCTGCATTAAAATAAAAAACTCGGTACTCTTTTTTGTCTCAACACGGACTTGTGCCGTCTGAAATTATTGATTTCGGAAACGTATTTTATTTAATTTTATTCTTTATTAAACCAAATTAATATAATATTATCTTTTCGGTAAAAATAATTTGAACCAATTACTTAGATTAATAACTTACGGTGACCTTTTTATTTTTAAAAAATAGATCAACCAACCTAATAACGTTTGTCAGTCCGCAGGTAGGCAAGCGACAGAAAAACAGAATTAGAGAAAATAATAAAATTGTTCCGCAATCCGGGGTAGTTTTTGAAAAGGAATTTATGGGGTGCACTAATATACACTCAATACTACTTTAGATAACTTGAAATATAATTAAAGGACGACTAGATTGAAGCCTATCTCAATAGAAAAGTAAGGAAAAATTCTGGAAAAGTGCAAGCAGTCGGGCCCCGCGTTAATGGGCGCTATTTTATGTGACTACAAATTGGGGAAACTTGAAGCTTTTCCAAAAAGTAGCACTCGCTGACGGCAGCTTTTCACCGGAGAGCGGTGTTGGTCCTGGGTTAGGAATACTTACACTTTTTTGTAGGGCGCCACCCAGTTTTTTTTGTTAATAGAGTAGGTAGAGCTTCAAACTGGGAAATGAGCTCTATAAGGTGAGGTGGTGAAAATTAAAATAAATCTTAAACATTGGGATAGCTTTCAATCAGTCTTTAATAGTAATTAAATTAGTGATGTTAAGGGGGTTAATTATGTACAAGAAAAAAGGCGTACATAATATTATCATTATCCTGAGACTATTGCGGTTTAAGTATGATTATTAAGTATTTCTGTATTAATTGAGATTTAAAAATGCAACGTATTCTGATGTAAAAGTAACTTAAAAGTTATGCACTGAAGCTAAAAAATTCGACGCTAAGTACCTAGTATATTCTTTGGCCAAAGATATATCCCTTTTATGTACATTTATATACAATCATATTACCGAAAAAATTAAAAAAACGTAGGTAATGAGGAACGATCAGAAGACTTGCTTACATTGCTAGATTATTAAATGAAAAATGATTACTTCGAGATGTCGACACGGGCAACATCCCACTTATGCACCCTTATAAAAAATGATTAAGTAAGTGAAGTAAAATGGTTATGGTGTATTGTAAAATCGTTAAGAAATAATATCGGAAAGAACTGGCCTTAGGTCCATTGATGCTTTGGCTGGAACAACAGCTTCTGGACGGCAACGGTGTTGGTAGCCTTACCACATGACTCCGTCTAGGAACCGGGTCTTGCAACGCAGCTGATTGCAGACCTATGGGAGTCCATTGATGGAACTGAAGGGAGCTTTACTAAGTTCCTGGATTGAACTAGTCCCTGAGATGAACAATTCTAAATGGGTCCAAAACCACAGGCACAATAACGCCTAGTTATTAAACCTAGCGTGAAACCCTGCAAGTAACAACGAAAATAACCAAAAAGTTCTAAAAACTCAAACATTAGGACATCTTACCTCTTTACTGAGGGTGCACTACCACCATTTCGGATTCACAACACGGCAAAAACAATATCTGGACATTTATACTAAAAATCCACTTAAAATTATGGGAAGTGTTCCCGAAAGTACCTTTACATGGTGCCAAAAAACTCTCAAAAAAACTTCGAGCATTAAAAATGAACGTGATTCTCCGATGCTCGACAAAGAAAATCCACACCAATTCCGCGGGGAGCTAAATCGTACCTTCCCATGGTACTGCGCGAACGTCCACCCGTCACTTATTATCTGCAACGCCCATAACTGGTACTACCTATTAAACTATTGTAGGGTGAATGCGCTGGACTTTGGGAATATGAATAATTGTTAATAATTTAGCGTTTAAAAATTAAAAATGCTACAATATATCAGTTTTATTTATTTATTTTTTTTTTAATATAGGCTTAAAGAACAAAAACATCCATTTTAAAAAAACAAAAACACGAATAGCGGACCACTGTATAATAAATAAACACTCAATATCCAACAAAATAAAACCGATATATACTCAACACAAGGGTAGAAAACTCAACCTATTAGAAACATTAGCAATCAAAAAAGCCTTAAAAAATCGATGTCCTACTGTTGTTAATAATCAAATTGAAATACCTTCGGGTGCCAATCTAATACTTAATAGCCTACTAACTTGAGATAAATATTTAACAAACACTGTCAATAATTACGAACGAAAAAACCTATAATTATATACACAATATCATTTTCTTAAATTTATTACTTATGTGTAAATACCTCTATAATCACACCTGTAATTAAGTTGTACCTTTGGCCAATACCTGTAAATTAAGGACCAAAATAACCCATCATCTGTCAATTTACTTCATCTCCCTAATTTTATTTTATGACATTGACATGCATGTTTCACAAGAAGAGGGATTACAAATTTTCATAATGAACATGTTTATGCGGATGAAAGTCCACATCTATCAAGGTAAAACATTTTCAAAATGAGTTAAGAATTAATGTGTGGGCTGGAGTAATTGGTAATCACATTGTTGGTCCTGTCATTATTTCACAAATATTAACCGGGGAAATTTATTTGCAACATCTACAAAATACGCTGCCAGATTTGCTAAAAGCTTTACCTTTACTACTTCGGAGAGATAAGTGGTTTATACACGATGAAGCTCCACCACATTTTACATTAAATGTTAGAAACTTTTTGAATCTGCAGTACCCAAATAAATGGATTGGTAGAGGTAATGTCCCTATAAATTGACCACCACGATCCCCGGACTTAAATCGATTGGATTATTTCTTATGGGGGCATCTTAAGACAGTGGTTTACAGGACAACTCCAGATAACGCAGAACAACTATGGCAACGTATCCAAGATGCAATAAATATTCTTAAGGGCGACGAACAAGTTCTGCAAAGAGAGTGTTTTAATTTTCTTCGACGTATATAAATCTTTGTATTCATGAAAATGGTGGACATTTTGAGCAATTTTTATGATATTTCTATATATTTGTGTGATGTTTATGATTTAGTTATTTTGTTCTTTTTTTGTAAAAACTACTACGTATTAAGTAATAAAATGTAAATTTCTCGAAAACCGTCAGAGGAATAGAGTCTTATCAAGAGTACCTTCTTTGTAGCAAATGAGTTGGTTCATCTGAATTTTGTGCCCAAACCCCTCTTGTTCATTGACATAGCAATCTGAAACAAGCAATTAGTTAAAAGCCCAGGTTCTACGCCCATGGACTGATATTAATCAGAATTGTGACATGGGGTTTCTTGCCCCATAAAGCCATGCCAACGTAGCAAATTTCGGCAAAATAGTATGAGCAGTTTTTGAATTAATTCAGCAAAACGATTTAAAAATTGTCACTTTTTCTCGCCGTCAAGCCCCCAAACTAAGCAACTTGGTACTAAGGTAAGTTTAATTAAATCGACTAATTTTGGTCTGAAGAATATGTGGTAGGTTTTTGTAAAGACCTTTTACAGTCACCCCTGTATGTGAAAAATAAAAAAGATATTGGTACATAAAATAAAATATGGGTTTCAGGTAAAGTTTTGTACGGTAGAACAACATTGTTTGAAACAGATGTATAGAAATTATCAAGCAGAGTTTCTTTGCCAAATATTTATTTGATTACTCCAAATGTATTGAAAAAACAACTTGGGGCTGTAAATCGGAAAATATTGGGATTTGGATTTTTTGTTACATAACTTTTACTGCCTTTATTTATTGTAGATACTTTTGGCAGTTTGGTTAACTTAAAAATTACACACTACCTATCCACACAGAAAAAAAATCCTTGTTATATTGAGACAAGAGTTATTATCTGATGAGAAATTTATTGGATTATATGTGTATTTTTTTGGATTTAGATAAAGCAGTACTTAAATTAACAAGGTACATTATGCACAAGAAATGTTTTTTTTATCCGATTGTGTCAAAAAATGACGTTTTATAGATCAGATATTTGGACGAAAAGGTAACCTTTTCAATAAGGTATTGATTATTGCGCTGGTAGCTAGGCAACCTTTGTCGTCCTAGTCCGAAAAACATTTTGTTGGACGCTAAAATATTTTCAACAGTTTATTTTATTCAATTTTTTACAATATTTATATTAAATGTACAATTAGAACAATTTTGAACAAGAACGGGGTGATGTAAATTTGATTTTGAGGATGTGTTATTATTTTTGGTCTCCGTTATGATATTATTCTCCAATGTTGAACTCGATTGGGAGACGGATTGCGACACCTGAGTCGAGACTGACTGCAGGTCAGATTGTGGAATGTTGAATATTTTCTTGGTCAGCTCTAACTTATTACTTAAGGAATCATCTATGTAGCCCTCGGCTACTCCCGAAGACTTCCAGCCTCCATGCCGTTTTAGAGATGTTATGTCTGCTCCCGCATCTACAAGTAATGTGGCCGATGTTCTTCTGAAACAATGTCCCGTGAATTCCTTGGCATTCGGCAGTTTTAAGTAAGATGCTATTTCCTGAGGTATAGAGCCAAATTTGTGTATACCGACAACTTGCTTATGGCATTTTCCATTGCGATAAGACACAAAAAATCGCCCATCACTCATATTTGTTGGACGTAAAGCCAGATAATTTCTATAATACTTTAGATATTCTCCAGTCACCGTAAATGATCTCGGCTTGTTTGTTTTATTATAGGGAATTTTTATTAACAAAGCCGTTCCCAAATCTTGTACGTCATCAATTTTCATATGAGCCAGTTCTTCTCGACGACATGCGCCCGCGATTCCAAAAATAAAAGCAACCTGTAATTAAGAAAATTGTTAGTCAGAAATTTAAAATACTATTATATAGTTACATTTACCTTCAACATTAAGTATTTGTCATCTGGAGCATGGCAAAGGAATTTGTGAACCTCTTCTCTAGTTAGGATCCTTGATTTCTTTGGACAATATCCAACACTTTTTTGTTTCAACAATGCTCGTAATCTCATGTATTTAGATATATCAATATTCTGTTTTACATTTACCACTGCACGTAGCATAGAATACTGCGACCACAGAGTAGATGACTTCATAGTTTTCGATAATTCCGCCATATAGACCAAGAAGACGTTTTCGGAGAACGACTGTATACTTTTTTCTTGCCGGTAATCCATAAATTTTGTATAAGCTCTTTCATATATTTCCTTAGATTTTTGTGGCAACAAATGTAACATTACTTCCTTGGCAGTTTTTTGAATGTCAGGTGGTGTACCTTCTATAAGATCATCGTCTATTTCCATTTTTAATTGTGTTTTTCAGGTTTTAAAACTAGCAGAACACGAAAGATTAGTTAGAACTATCGCCTGATTGATAAAACGTCAGTTGATAATATTAATTTAATTATTTGTTAGATCCATGGATACGCATATTACAGGTTTCATTGTTCAAACATTCAAGGGACAAAAAATTACAATGCAAGATGAAATATATTGGTTTTCTTAATTTTTACATTATTTTATAATCCGAGCAAAAACACAATCGGATAAAAAATAACGTATGTTATACGGACGAAAAATGTATTTCGGACTATGCGGGTTACTGGCCTCGGCTTTGCCTCGTCCAGTAATCTCCCGCAATACGTCCGAAATACTGCATTTTTCGTCCTTGTAACATAATATACTATTTCTTCTAAGACAATATTTTCTTATTCAAATTAAACCTAATCCGAATTATACAACTTACTAATAATTGAAAACACACAAAACGTTTGTTTATGTTTAATAATAATTTTAATTGTGTAGTTTAAACACATCACCTATTTATTTTTAAAACAAGTGTTATTTAGTACTATAGGCATTTTTGTGTAGACTTAACAGAAAACTTTTTCAATAATTGATACACATTTATTTTATGGCGTTGGTGCTTAACACATTTTTTAAATAGAATAGGTAATTATTTGTTTAAAAAAATCAAAAAACTTATTGATGGGCATTTGTGAAATTATTTAAATTAAATAAGTTTTTAAGTACGTTAGCAATCTAAAAAACATAACTTATGGGTCCAAAAAAATATTTTGTGATATTACAAACAATGCGGTTTGGAATAGACGAGGTTCTTAGCTGCCCTATATAGTGAAGACAAATTATTTTTATGCTTATAACAAAAAATAATTCTCTAAGACAGGTTTAGTAACTAGTTTGGACGCGAAGTCGCTTTCATAGTATACGAGCACTCAGGTTACATTTGTCGTTTAGTTTGCATGGTGGGTGAAGAGAGTCGGTTGTTTTTTTGTGTATTGTGTAATGTTTAGGTGCTAATAATGGAAGAAACAGAAAGATTATTGTTTGAGTAGGGCCTCGAAAAAATCGGCGAAGATTTTGTGGGTAAGTAAGTTCCAATTTTATTTAGATAATTATATAATTTTACGACCAATGCAATATTATAACTCTTCAATGAATGCAAAATTTGAATTCTAACTTTTCTCAGAAGATCCTTCAGGGACTGTGGCATATTACTATTACCTAAAGATGGAGAACAAAAATCAGACACCAATTTACCTACACCTGATGAAGGTAAGAAATAGCATAAGCACATTTTTGATAATTGTAGACTTTGGACTTGTTTAAATTATTTTAACACTGTACATATCTTGTAATTACAGAAAACAGGCACGAAGACATCATTTTGTGGCTGAAAAACTTCACCGAACCATGAACAACAGAAGAGAATTTGACTGAAACATCTAAAATAAGGACAAATGACATTGTTTTACTAAACATCAAATAAACAAGTTAAATAGGAGAGAGGGGGCATCTATAACCAATAACCCTGTACCTACATAAGACCTTCGTCTAAGCACGCAAGTGTACCTACTTATCTACCCTAGCTAATTCCTTTTCTCGTGGTTTAGTAAAATACTTGTCTAATGAATGTAGGTAGTAAATAAGTTCCCTCACACTAAGCTATTATATATGCCAGCAAGTTTATTTTCTATTTAACAAAATAAAATTATTTAGGACAACATACGATTTTCCCAAATTATTACTTCTTTCTATGCAGCTTAGTAAATTGTCTCACCATTTTTTATTAAAACGCTTTTTTATCACACACAATCATATTCTTCATATTATTATGTTTTCAACTACAAAATTTTGTTTTCTATCGCGCATAATATTTTATTTGAAAGAACTAGCGACTTCTTTTTAAGGGCAAAAATGTTTATCAATTAATAATAATTAATATTTTATAAATTAGATAATATGGTTATTTATATTAGGCAAAGCAATTCTAGTAAAAACATTTGGATCTATACAAGTTTTTTTTTCTGTGCACACAGCACCCTTCAAAAACATAACCTTTCATATCAATATTTTTGAAATATTTCAGATTAATTACAACCCGAAATGACAGCTGATACACCTTGACTTTGACACTTGACGGACCAGATGCAGAAAAACCAGCCTGTTCCCCTCACGGGTTTCCCTTATTTTATGTTGTGTTTGTTGCCTTTGACACTTGACGGACCAGATGCAGAAAAACCAGCCTGTTCCCCTCACGGGTTTCCCTTATTTTATGTTGTGTTTGTTGCCTTTGACACTTGACGGACCAGATGCAGAAAATCCAGCCTGTTCCCCTCACGGGTTTCCCTTATTTTATGTTGTGTTTGTTGCCTTTGATACTTGACGGACCAGATGCAGAAAAACCAGCCTGTTCCCCTCACGGGTTTCCCTTATTTTATGTTGTGTTTGTTGCCTTTGACATTTGACGGACCAGATGCAGAAAAACCAGCCTGTTTCCCTCACGGGTTTCCCTTATTTTATGTTGTGTTTGTGTAATGTTCAATTAACAATAATTATTATTAGGCATTATTATTTGTGGGTGAACTGTGCTATTACCGAATAATTAATATTATGGATAATAAAACTGAGGTAAGTCTCTACTTCAATAATAGGTAAATTAATAATTTTAGGTTAGGTTAATTTTATGATTTTCTCCGCTTTATTTTATTTATTAAACTTGAGTTGTTACTGTCGTGAATTAGAATATTGAACAGTAAAGGGACAGAAGAAGAATGCAAATTTTTTAAATTACGAAAACATAAATCGAATAATAAAAGATGCAGTAAAGCATTATCTCCTTCCGGAACAGAACTAAAGGTACGAAAAATTATTGCAGTGCAAACTTCGTTTGTCCCGTGAATTGTTAGAACTTTGAATACCTACATATGTTGACAACAAATTTTGGCTAAACTTTTCTATCTTTATAATGGAACAAGTAGTTTTAATCAATGTTTTAATAGGTTTTAGGTATGTCATTATATCAAACATGATATATGCAGATCTAATCTAAAGATAGTTCATATGCCTTTTTATTAAATGTGTTCTTGGTATTGATTGATATATTATTCCATTTTATATAATTTCAGAAATATTACAAGAAATTTTTTTGAAATATTTGCCCCATATGTAATCTTTCAGAAACATAAAATGAAATATTACTTTTATGGGACATTCTTGGGTTTCTGAAAGATTTCATCAATATGTCATAAATGTTTCGAAATATTTATGGAATATGATTGTGCTGTGTGGGTAGTGTGCGACCACTAAATTTGGCAGTTTGGTTAACTTAGTAATTACACTTAAGCCGGTGGCATCTACATACAAGGGGCTATCTTTTGTGCCTAATCTGAAAGGTGCAACTTGGTAGGATAGATATTTCTGATGGCTATACAAATTTCTGTAATGTTTAGTTTCATGTGATAAATAGAAAGCTAAAATAAGTTGTAGGTAATTAACAATCTTACCTCCGTCCTTTAACGTGGGAAGCTCTTCCTCCCTTATTTTAAGGTCACCTGGTTTGGGAAAACCATCAAATTGCTTTTCAAAAATGTAAGCCTTTGCCTTAACCATTTTTATTTTTTTGTAATAAACAAACAATTACAGACGCAAGCGAGCTATTGATAGAAATTTTGAACCGGTCGCGGTCTAAACAAACTAAGCATACGCGGGAAACCAATTAATGGGTATATATTATACGTGTCTAGACTAGAGATTAATTTATAAATAATGATTGATAACGATGACTAATACTCAGTGTTGTCAGGTGAAAAAAATACAAATCACTAGGCTGGTATATAGAATCAACAGAAGTTTTAAAAGGTTATTTTTATGGTTTTATTAATAAAAAATTATTTAAAATATTAAAAGTTTTTTGAAATAATCCAAAAGTCACCAAAAATTGAACTTTTTCACAAGATTATCCATAAAATCACCAGATCTGGTGAAATTTCACCAGACCTGACAACACTACATAGTATAGTATACGGGTCCGGGGCACTGCCACTGCGCTGTTGTCATATTATTTGAACCTTTTAATGTCTATAAGCATTATACCCCAATTTAAAGACATTTTTTAGAATATCAAGCTTAGGTTTTGTTGAACGACGATTTTTTGGAAGCTTAATTTTCTTGAGACAGACATCGGTCTTTTGCTCTTGCTTTTTGATATTCTCCTCATCTTCTTCTGTTTTGGACGTACATGCCTTTCTCATTCTCTATAATATATGTCTGTATTATTTATCAGGGGGGGGGGGGGGAATCTTTAGGAAATTTGTGTTCCGAGTTTGGTAATGAAATATGCGTGTGTGTGTCTAAAATGAGCCTCTTTGTGGATGGTATGGAGGCTTGTCTTGTTTACGGTGCACTACGTCGGTACATCGGATTTCAGTACGGTTTTCGTCCTGACGCTTATATTGCTTCTCTTCTTCAATAATAAATAGACTGCATTTAATTAGCCCTGTACTTTTTTAAGTCTTTCTTTCACGTTGTCGTTTCACAATAATTTCTTGTCAGATATTTCATCTTGTTCCTCCAATTATTTGTGCATTGCCCATTCTTACTCTTGTTATGGGTAGCTTTTGAAAAGTAAATTGCTTGGGTCTTGCCATCATTAAGTTACATCCTGCCCTAATTAGCAACGAGATGTCAGTGAACATATTCAAATGATGTAGTTTCGGATATTTGGATGGATTTATGGAATAAGGATAAAAATATTGGATTTTAACATAAAATACTCACCTCGTAGACAAAATAGTGGACAATATTTTTTTGCTGGGAAGGGACTATTTATTGTATTTTCTGTACTTAACATAGGACATACAAAACTGTGTTAATACAGCTCACAAGGCACACCTCTTTTCAGAAATATCTCTGATATATTTCAAGTGTCTCAAAAACATAACATTTCATATCAATATATCTGAAATATTTCAAGAAATAATTATGAAATTTTACATGCAATATTTCACCCAGAATATTTATAAAATGTTTCAGATTTATTAAACCCAAAATCGTAGCTTTATTATTATTTTCTCTAATGGTAAAGTCACATAATAATATGTACAAAAATGTATAAGATTAAGCTTTATAGGTTTTCCCGCTTTAGTTTGTTTATTATACTTGAGTTCTTAATGACGTGAATTAGAAATTTGAAAAGTAACGGGACAGAAGAGGAATCATTTTTAAATTACAAAGACATTATTAGAAAAAGATACAGTAAGGCACCATCACCCCTCCGGGGCAGAACTATAGAGACACAAAACTTGTTGCACTGTGGCTGTCGCAGTGCAAACTTCTTTTCTGCCATGAAATGTAAGAACTTTGAATAACTATATAAGATATACAGTTGATAACAAATTTTGGATAAACTTTTCTGTATTTATGATAGATTATGTACTTTTTAATAGTGTTTATTTATCAAACATTGATATCGCAGCGTCCCTTGATATATTAGGGATTTGTATTTTCCTATCAGGGACCTAATATAATACTCACATAATATTATTACGATTCATACTTGAAATTATTAATTTTTAAATTTCTATTTTCAGGGCCCCATAAAGAACAATTTCAGAGATAAATACGAATCCTATTATGTGTACTCAGTTTTATTAATAATAGTTGATATGTTTTTTAATAAATACAACCAACTTTTGTGAAATATTTTTGAAAGGTATGTGCCTCTTATTTGATATATTTCAGAAATGCAATTATGAAATGTTTCAGAAACAGAAATGAAACATTACTTTTATGGAATATTTTTGGGTTTCTGAAACATTTTACCTATATATCATAAATGTTCTGGAATATTGATGGAATATTTAAAATCTTTCGGAGAAACTTATATGAATTATTTCTGGAACATGATTGCGCTGTGCGGGAGGTGCATAACCATGTAGGTTGTAAAGGCGAGGGACGAGTTTTACCATCAATACGAAAGAAAGTAATAAGAAAACAGGGCAATAAGCAACATTTTTTGAAACATTAAGAAAATTTGTGTGTGCAAAGAAGGTAAAATAGTTCACGTATGTTTTTCAGTCCTTCCTGAAGACTAATTTCATTAGACGTTATATTTACAATACACGAAAGTAAAACGCACATCATGTGATCATTTTAATTAAATTTGTAATAGTCGAGCAGTTAATTTTTAATTAACTTCCTTATTTAGGGTGGGAGATTAACTTCTTTCTTTTTCCTTTATCTAATTCTCTAGTCGACGCTATTGCTTCCACAAGCTTTTCAAAAAAGTACACCAAAGATTATGGCTTGGAAATCCTATCACATTTTTTGCTGACTGTTTCTTAGACTCCTCAAGTAAAAATAAAACTGCCCCACATATCCATATGTATATAGGTATCTATCTAAAAGCTAAATAGAAATAAAATTAATTACAAATAAAGAATATTGGCAACATTGACAGTGACTTGCATTTGTATACTATGAAAGTATAACCACTAACCAGTGGCGGATCTAGGATTCAATGTTTCTGAAGTTCAGCCTTATTTTGTTCAATTCTGTCAAACTTTTAATCCTTGACAGGGCTATATGGGTTTAAATTCGCACGGCAATATTTCAAAAATAATTTTGTAAAATACAGTATATATAGGGTTAATTAATATAATCTAGTATCAATCTGCAGGCTGTAGGGGGGGGGGGGGGGCTTCAGCCCCCTCTAGCCCTCCTTGAATCCCACTGATGACTATAACCGAATTTACCAACTAACCTGAACTAAATTATGTATACTTTTTCCTATAACCGATCGCAAAATACGACGGGTGTTGGCAACATATTTGTTGGACACAACAACTTGTGTCTGGCTACATGTTGTCAACAGTGTTGCGCGTCCAAACCAAAACCAGTTGAACGTTGAAACTAAACGCAGTGTTGGCAAAAATGGACCCCTCTACTGCTGCTGGTACTAGTGCTGCTTTTATCATAATAGCTTCCCACGCCCAGAGACGAAAAAATAAGATGGTGGCAGCGACAGTTCTTACAAAATGGGACAACCTATGGTGACAACCTAATGGCGGAGCGTGAAAAAACTTGTCCATATTATTATATAAAGTTAACATTATTAACATACCTGCCAGTTGTAACAAATAACAAAATAAAGCACCGATTACCGAATAGATGATACCTCACTAGTCTTATTCGACGTTACTTGTTGGCAACACCGTCCAAACAGAGCGATGTTTTCCGTTTGAAATGGAAAACACGGATACATGCAACACTCAACAAAATTCTTTGATGTCTTGCCGCACAACATCGGCGCTATGTTGCCGTGTATCTATCAACTTGTTGCGAGTTGATGGGATACATGTTGGCAACAGTGTTGACAACATGTATCTGAGCGATTGTTGGCCGGTCTGTACTTACCTTTAGAAGTTATCACGCAGTTCGAGTTAACAGTACATTGATAATGTGGATCTTATAGTGGTAGAACCTATATTATGTTAAGTTATGCAATAGATATACTATATTTGCATACAGAGAAGTTCGTTAAGGTAAATTTTAAATTTATTTTGTCCTGTGGGACAAAGGTCGCATTTCGTGTCGACTGAATCCAGTTTCAAAGAATAAAGATGTTTCAAATGGTGGCATAAGGATTCCTCAATGAAGAATGCTCATTAGTATTTACTTAATAAATATTTTTAGAAATTATGTTTTAAAGAAAAAGAAGGTTTGTTTCTTTTTATTTTTTAAGGGAACTGTTTTATTTTTATATGCAAATCCCAGAAAACACTAGGTCGGTTTTCTTGACTTAATTGGTCGCCTTATTGGAAAAAAAATTTAACTTTGGTTTTCTAAACATTTGTTGCTTGCATATGTGTTTATATCCGTATATACGTCATTTTGGCCCACTCCCTCTACCCTGTTAGTATGTTGTTAGACTTTTTATTAGAGTATTTTTTCAGGAGCCGGCCCATATTTTTAATGACAAGCAATTTTAATATATTATATTTTAAGTTTAATGGTATTGAACTTTGCACAAATACTTATGTAATAATATAACTTATACCAGCATATCCAAATTTTGATAATATAATTAGCGATTAGCAGGCGGTAAATAAAATCATAAATTAATTATTAATCCTTTATGTCACTCTTCTCTATAAATAGTGTCCTGAATCGTCTGAAAATATTAAATTGTCATATAAATATTTGCAAATCATACCACTACACTGATAAGTTAACCAGTGTGCGTGCATACATGAGACAAGAAAAAATAATATAGGGGAGCGATGGGTAATATCGTACACCTAAGGCTGAAAAATTTATCCTAAACTATAAACATTGCAGATACCTGGCTCATTTCTAGGGTTAGCGCATAGTATGTGTTAATTTTTTTTTTACTATTTTACGGTTTGTCGGGGTATCTGAGGCCATCTTGAACCGGTCATCGACCGGTACGGTTTTTAATCGTGCGGTCTACTGACTGGGGAGTGTGAAACGGCATCTTCATCCTACGAGAAATCCGATCTCATCCGGCCTGTCCGGCGTGAATAGGATGGTTTTGATGTCGATTCATTTTACACTATTCCCTAAGACAAGAGCACGCGGTGTTTCCCAAGCGGTCACCCATCCAAGTACTAACCGCGCTTGACACCGCTTAACTTCGGTGATCTGACGGGAACCATTCATTTTCATTTTAAAATTCCTTTATTTCTTGTTCTTTACAAAACCAACTTACCACTAAATGTATTCTAACTTAGCCTAATTACAAAGAACTAAAACTAACCTAGCCTACACTTACAATGTTTTGGGCGCATATGAGCCGTGCAAGTGCCTTGACTGGTGTTGGGGGGTTTGCATTGCTCTTGTCGGGCGTACTAGGATTTGCCGGAGCACCTCACACTTGTACTTGACGATATTAAGTGAAATTATTGTAGACCAATAGCAAGAACGCTGGGGAAAATCGAAAAAAAACCCAGAAAGTTGAAAATGACGGGAACCGGTGCTTTATGTGTCGCTAGGCCCTTGCCTTATGTGTTAATTAAAACCCACAATATCAAAATCACACACAATTATTCAAGTCGGAAATATATAATTTTTTGAAGGCCTGCATGTATGGAATTTGCACGAATGTTCGCATAATACCGTACAATGCGTCGGGTTATTCCGTACATTATTTTTAAGAAAACTGTTGTTAAATTAAATAACCCTAACTGAACTTAATTTTACTAAATCATTTATTTTTAAATAACCTTTTAGAAAGAAGATAATATTATAAAAAAGGAACCAAAAAACAATAAAAGTATAATCTTCAAATACTAGTAGATTTTAAAGTTAACATTTAACTAAAACTAAAGTTCTTAAAAAAAACTCTAATGGAAACAAAAATCACAAACATACCTAGTTTTCTGGGTGATCTCTCCCGGTGCACAGGGCGTGCACCCATAAGCCGGAACTTGTACATCTGTACCACCACTCGCGGTTTCTCACAAATTCTACACATAAGGGGCATATGTCATTTTTTGCTCTCAACTCTCCACTAAATTCTTCTGTACAATCATTATCGCTATCATCATCACACAAGGTTTCTTCGTCTGCTTCCTCAGACGATGATGAATCAAACTTCACTTTTCTCTTGTGCGATTGAATTTTTTGTTTTACTTGAACTTGATTATTTTTCTTTGTTTTGTTTTTAGCCTTTTCAATTTTCTCAGTCTTTTTAGTCTCTTTATCTTCCAAAATCGACTTCCTTGGAGTCGTTGTTAAAATTTGTGAATGTTGTTTTGAACGCCCTTTACATTTACCTTTTTGTTCAATTCTTCTTTTTGTGACTTAGGGGAAAAGTGACTTAATGGTAGTTTTGATTTCATAGTGATATCTGTTCTGGATGTGCTAGGTTGTGGATCGTGGACTGTCGTAATTGCTGTTTGTCTACTAGTGGTTTCAGGTTCTGTTCCGATGGATTCTTTTGTTGGGAAATTTGTCGGGATCGATAGGAAAAATACCAGTAGCTTCAAATCCATTAACTGCTTTATCGTAAGTGGCAACCTTATTGTAAGCTTTAGCAAGAAGTTGGGCAATATTATACATGGTAATCTTTTCATAATTATTTGTTTTTATGAATAGGTCACACTCAATGTGGTAGGCTGTTTTTAATGGACTGAACAAGGTAATGTCCAGCGGTTGGGTCCGATGAGAGGTATACGGTAACAACGTAAGCAATGTAACACCATTTGATCGACAAAATTTATATATTTTTAAGAATATATGACTACTGTGGTTATCTAGTACCATCCAGCCTGATTTTGAACACCGATAAAATGAGCCAGTAGACCCATCTCTTTCAAGTTGTGGAGTCATACGAACTCTTGGGTAGATAAACATAGGCGGTACGTATTGGCCTGTGGCACTTACGCAGCAACAGACTGTAATATTCTTACCGCGTTCACCACTCGTAGCCGCCTCAACTTGTTTTTGCCCTTTAGAAGCAAGGATTCTTCCTGGTTTATAGACGCTATTTGCACCAGTTTCGTCAACGTTGAATATTCGGTTTGGAGCAAATTTGTATTCTTCCATTACAATTAATAAATCATCAAAAAAAATCTTTAACTCTCTTTGATTTAGAGCTGTGATTCTATTCAGACTTGTTGCTTCAGGTCTTCGGATACTGATCTCAGGATTGCGTTTAAAAAACGCGTAAAACCAGTCCTTCCCTGCTACTTTTTTATTTATATTAAAATAATGTTTAATTTCATTTGCTTCGGAATACTTAAATGCAGTTCTTCTAAGTTCTGTATGTGTTAAACCATAAAATTGATTTGCCAAGCTTATAACATGTCCTTTCATTTAGGATTCTTGGTCAGGAGTAAATGTAGCTTTTCTACCAAGACGTGGACGGTAATCAGTGCCATCACATTATACAGAGACATTTTTTTAAGTGTCTCACGGAGTCTCACCCGATTGGCGATTTTCCTGCTGACTATCATAAAAAACAAATTATATATTTTTCAATGATTTTCGATAAGGAAGCCGAATTTAATGTCAAAAAATACATAGATTTACAAATTTTACACTTATTTTCAGCCGTTTCGGAAATACGGGGGTTCCTAATTGGCCTCAATCGATTTCGTCTTTTAAGTGTCTCACCCCTTTAATAAATAGACCTTCTTATCTGAACACCTTAATTTTTTTCACAGTGACATAATTTCCCGTGAGCAAGCGATCAACGCTATAGTCAAATCCGACAGATGTCAAAAAGTGACAGATGCGACGCTATTTTAAATTTTTTTAAATGGCAACCCTCATAAATAACTAGACGATTGAATTGCATTTGTCGATCCGATTTTAAAAGTATATAGTTGTTGATACTAAGTATACACTATAGTCAAATATTAAGGTGTTCAGCTTAGAAGGTCTATTTATTAAAGGGGTGAGACACTTAAAAGACAAAATCGATAGAGGCAAATTAGGAACCCCGTATTTCCGAAACGGCTGAAAATATGTGTCAACAACTATATAGTTTTAGAATCGGATCGCCAAATGCAATTCAATCCAATGACGATAACTTTGCTTTATCGTCATTGCTGTGATTTTCCCATGCCTTTGATATAAAAAGGATACTCTCTGTAAAAGTGACTAAATGTCACCGTTTCTTCGGAAGTTGACTGAAAACAAGTTAGGATACAGAAATCAATTATTAAAGTCTTAAAGAAACTATGTCAAAGAAACAATGAGGTTCAGTACAGATATCAAGAGATAAATTAATCAGCGTTATTATTATGGTAGGCAGTACAAAATAGTTATTTATGCAACTAGTGCAAAAAGTAGCTGTTTATTGCACAAAGGCATACATTTATTCACCGAGACGTAGTCGAGGTGAATAAGTGTGCCGTGTGCAATAAACAGCCTTTTTGCACATGTTGCATACAATATTTTTTCTATGATCGAACCTATTTTATAAAAATTATTTATCATCCATGCCCGGTCCATCTCCAATTAATATTAGCAATTGCACTTATTGTCACATAACCATAAACACACATTCCAATAAATAACCACTTTCTAATGTTGTACAAGTGTAATTTTTGTATACTTCGTCTTTTCATTTTGTAACTTAATAATATTAAATAAAACAAGTTTTGCCGAATTTAGGGTTTGTTTATATTTTCAAGCAAAATAAAATTTAATAAGGTTGGTTAGGTTTCTTGGAGCTTTATTCAGCATAATGTTCCATTGTCAGGGTTTAAAAGTACTATTAAAATAATGTTTTTGATTAAACGGTCTTTTGTTACAGTCTTCGTTTGTTGTTGGATATTATGTTGCTAAATGTCTCTTAACATTTTTCTTTTAGTAAATGTATAATAAATAAGCAATAAATAAGGGTAAAAGTTTTGAGGAACTTATTCTAATTGACTGAGGAATAGGCAACCAACGGCCCCAACGCCAAGTTAAGTAGGCTGTGGTTAAGTGTCGTTTCGGTGGGTTGTGGTGAATATAGGCAACCAAGAAAACACTTTATTGCACGCGTGCAATAATGTATTTTTATTGCACGCGTGCAATAAAAGCTAACTTTTGCCATAAGACGGTGACTACAAAAGTTGTCCCTTTTTGCATGATCGTAGAAAAAGAAATTTTAAATAGTAGTTGCTGAAAATGACTGCCACCACGCTCCATACATTTATTGCACCTACGCAGCCGACATGCTATTAATTTATGTGGAAGTTCGATGTAATGGCAGAGCCGCTTCTCGATATGAATAGCGGTTTGCGAGGTTGTTCATGAACAGCTTCTTCGCCTCTACCATTTTCAAAAAGTGCAAGGGTTTCTTGACCGGTGTTCAGAAGAACCCCAATTTCCAAAATATGTACTTTTCACTGAGGAGACTGTGCACCGAGAAAATTAAACTGTTGAGTCAATCAATAAATGTTTAATTCAACAGTTTTTGCACTTTCAATACAAGCAATGTTTTTTAAGAGTTGAATGAACCATTTAAAAATGTTACATTTTGTTGCTTAAATTAACAGTTAAAAGCTGTCTATTAAAAAACTCGAGGATAGTTACAAGAAACTAAGATCCTGTTCAATTCAAAATGTTTTAAATGTTGATTTGAAATACAAGATTTATTGGCTTAACATTTATTAACTAAAATATTTTAGTTAGTTGAATCCACATTTTTACAATATTGTAATTTAAACTTTAGGCTTTCGATTTAACACTTCGAGATGGTTGATTGAAAGTGCTTGGTTGTTTGATTTAAAGTTCTTTAAATGTTCTATTAACAGTTCCAAATTATTGGTATTGTATCCGTGAAGCATTGAGTCGAACATTTGGTAATTGATTTAAATTAAATAAATAATTTTCTTGTAATGTTTTAATATTAAAAATGCTATTTTTAGGTACCTATATACCTGCTTCCATATTCGTTTAAATGTTAATAGATCCTTTATAGTTACTTTTTTTTTAAAGCGCACTATTTCAACAAGACTATAGTCTTATTTAGTTTAAACCAATAAGTACGCTTTTCTGTCAATACTTTACAAATGGCTGTGACAATCCGATTTTGTCACAAATGAACTATTATAATCTAATGCCTCATATCACACGTCTGTTGTTGTATTGTGTCTTTTAAAAAATTGTATTTTGCTTTTTTAAAACGATGTTTGGTTCCCTGTATAAAGTAAGTACGTATCTTAGGTCAACGGCCTCTGTTTTCATTGCGTTTGACAAACCAGGGCTACATTATCCTTCTATTTCAAATAACATATCTCCCTGGAATACACTATCCGAGAGTTATACTAGTATTTTGTTATGTATTCCCAAAATTTTCCCTTGTTTACAATTTTCATCTTCACCTGTCAAATTAACTAATGAATTTTCTAGGTTAATATTCTTCTTCTGAAACAAGTTTGGGCCATAATATACGGCAGCCAAACTTCAATGGCCGTTTGCTTCTCGAATGGCAGGGATATTCTGGGACTTGGGTTTTCTTTAAATAATTTTTAATGGATTGCAGAGATTACGAATTGACTTCTTATGTAAAACTAAATTTGGGTACATCTGTTTCATTTCTCTTGGCTTGGAGTATCTGCAATTGAATGGGCATGGCTCTGGAGACTTCATTCCGTGTCGCCGCCAGTGTGTGAACTGGCCTCTCTCTTCTCGGAGCGAACGGTAGATCTGGCCGGAAATGGGCTGTCCCCTCCTATTCTATGAAAATGGGTCGCCCTTTTGCTTTATCTCTCTCCACCTCTCTCTGGCGTTTCTCTTCTCTCTCACATCCTGTTAACAGCTAATTTTTAACTTTTTACCTGAAATTCTTCAGTGACTTCACTTAACTTCCAGCGATCAACGAGGCAGCAGGCGTTTCTGGATCCAGGGCTATTCAAGCCATCTGTTTTCCAGGATTTGGGATCTTGAAGCGTTACTTTCTGTGCCCCTTTAGTTTGATGTGTTCATTTTTCGTTTCCGGGGCCACAGAAAGCCACATCGTGGGATTTTTTGTCACAGTTGTTCGCTGTCGGAGGTGAGTTTTTTTATATACCATGCCGTTTCTTTGTCAATTTTTCAACTTTTCTCCTAAAACACCATCTGGGGCTCTCTTTTAGATAAGTCGGGTCACTAAGACCGTGAAGGGATGACCATCAGGAGCATTCATCACCGTTGAGATCCCCTTCAATTTTAAAGACCCTACAGCTCCCGTTAGGTAAGCGTAATTCATTTTTCTTTCCTATTTGTCCATGTATATTGCTTCCAAATCGCTATAATTTAACACCACATGCTTTGTTCAGATAAATGTGCCTTTTGTACTTATGACCGAGTATAATTGGTTTCGTTAGCTAAGTAATTAATATTCTTTATTGTTTTACGATTAAGTGGACCCCATTTTACCTATGCTACAGGATTTGTTTTTTTGTTAACTGTTTACTGTTAATTTGGTTTAAATTCAATTAACCTTGACCTTGAAATTTAATTAACTTTATTTAAACTCTATAATTTTTTTCTTTATAAAGGGGTCCAACTTACTGCTTTATTTTGGTACGTTTTCTTTGTTTTATATAGCACAAGTTTGCTTGAAGGCCAGTGTTACATGGTATCTTAATGCATACAGTACAGGGTGTGCCCGAAATATAAAATATTATTAAGTGTGTCAAAATCAAATCACACATACTTTATCGTTGAGATTAACAAGCAGACTTTCAGGCTATTGCCTATTGATACAATGTAAATCTTTTAATGTCTACAGACGTAAAGTAACTTAAACAATGTAGTTATACAGCATTCACTCCTTATCGAATAAATTATTTGATCAAATTTGAGTTATTTTGTATAATGGAGCCTTGTTTGTTTATAATTGTTGTAAATCCACCAATTTGTCAAGATGGTTCTTGAATGGACATTTTTAGTTTGTATTGCTTTTTTTAATAGCGGCATATCCTGATTATGTGATTATTTTTTTTATTATGTCCTGGCTTAAATAAATTATTGATTGGTTTGCTGTTTGATAACAAATATATTGACATCACTTGTGCTAAATTTTATATAGTTGTATATTTCCCTTATGTGTGTACATAATTGATTTTTTTTTATTTTATGATGTAACCTTAGTACATAGGCGTACGTGCTGGCTTGACAAATTAATTTTATTTTAAGTTTTTGGCTCGTCAAGCTTAGTTGAGATGGTTGATCACTATGCTAACGTCCCTGAGTATAATTTTATAAATTTGTTTTTTTTTTATCTCAAACCAGGATTTGTGACTTTAATTATTTTTATTGGCATTTTTCAAAATTAATTTAATTCAAATTTAATTTAAATTTAATTCTTGTCTATAATTTACCTTTTTTTATAGTTGCTTTAATTTTTTTTATATGGTTCCTTTTCCCTTTTTGTTTATTTTCACTTAGTTGGTTTTGCCATTTTAATTACAATGTCCTTTTCTCTTCTACTAACTTAATTTTATCCCACTGATGATGGAGGTTTATGCATCCGAAACATGTATGGCTTAAAAATTGTACATTAAACTAGTGGAGCAGATTGTGTGTTTTACTTTACGTTAAAATATCACTCCACTAAGAGATGGACTTCTTCCATAAAACCTTCTTTTTGTTTGTACGAGGTACTAGGTGACGACACCCGACAGGGTTCAACACGCCAAAATTGAGATAGGCTTTTAAAAGTAACGGTTAATTAACACCTATATTGCAACGAATAGACGTATCTCTAGGTAGGCCTGCATATTCATTTAAAAATGTGGGTCTTTATGGCTTATCTCGAGAAACTGCTATACGTTTTAATATTTTAGCCGAATATTTGAGAAACGTCTGAACTTTAATGATCTGTAATAAAAAAAGTATACTGAATTGAGATACGCCACTTCGTCACAACACGGAAGCTATAGGATAACGTTCAATGGTACTTAACTTAATTTCGGCCTATTTCGAGATACGCCTTTACGTTTTGATACCGACGATATGAATATGGGTCCGGAAACGCTTCCTCAGGGAGCTAGTGCCCTTTGAAGATGGTCTTCATAAACTAATTTTCGTTTTGTAGCTTTGGAACTACTTCAGCTACGGCAACCAATTTTGAGACATAAATTACTGTTAGTAAGTTCATCTATTTGAGCCAATTGGACCTTTAACCAAGGGCGTGCGAACCAGGGGGGATATTAGAGTAAATTTGACCCCATTCCTCTAAGGCTTCAATTTATTGCTGTGATTTTCCTATGCCTTTGACATAAAAAGGGTACTCTCTGTAAAAGTCGCTAAATGTCACCGTTTCTTCGGAAGTTGACTGAAAACAAGTTAAGATACAGAAATCAATTATTGAAGTCTTAAACAAATTAGGTCAAAAGAACAATAAGGTTCAGTATAGATATCAAGAGATAAATTAATCAGCGTTATAATTATGGTAGGTAGTACAAAAAGAAATTAAAAATAGTAGTTGCTGAAAATGTTTGCCACCATGCTCGATACATTTATTGCACCTGCGCAGCCAACATGCTATTAATTTATAGGGAAGTTCGATGTAATGACAGAGCCGCTTCTCGACTATATGAAGAGCGGTTTCCTGAAAGGCGAATCTCAGCTTACACACTGTTTGAAAGGGTCAATCAGCGGCCAAGGGAAACTGGTTCCGTAAAAATTTAAACGGTTGGATAATGGCGCGCCTAGGACCATAGGAGTCCCGGATCTTAAAGAAGAGATGCTTCGGCGATTTGAAAATAATCCTTCTGTAAGTACATGTAAATTATGTCAGTGTTTGGGAGGTTGTTCATGAACAGCTTCTTCGCCCCTATCATGTTTAAGAAGTGCAAGCATTGGGACCAAGTCGCGTAGAATTTTGCCAGTGGTTTCTTGACCGGTCTTTAAAAGAACCTCAATTTCCAAAATATGCACTTTTTACTGACGAGACTGTGTGTACACAAAAAAGGCATCCTCAATTCGCGGGTTACCCAGTCCGCAGAAGCACGTCAAGATGATGTCAATATCTGGTGACTACTGGTCAATAGACGTCAGTCGATCAAAAATCGACGAGATTTTGACGTCAGTTAATTGCCGAGTTTCTGACGTCATTTAATTCACGTCATATTGTCGACTTTACTTGGTGATATCTGGTGTATTCTTTATTATTTCTGCCCGAAAACTATAATAACTTACACGACATTCTCTCTATTGACGCAAAAAAAAGAATAATCGCCTCATAATTGTGCATTGGCTGCGCGCGCAGCCCATCTTGCTATCTGCAACGAGGATGAACAAGGTTGCCAGTTTATTAGGAACTCCTGAAACTTCTATCCACGCCATGCCTCATATTTTACTTTTTTTTTATAATAATAATCAGTCGGTAAGGTAAAAGCAAAAACAATAATAAATTTACACTGTGCTAACTATATTATATTTGCCAGGAATACAGAAAAGTTTTACCAGTAATTTTGTGTTAACCTGTGTTGGCAGCCTTGTGGACGAACGTAGGCTCGCGGCTCGGGCAGTAAGCGGCAAATCCGTATTTAAGCTTTCTTTTATGACGCTGACGCCATTTTTTTCATAAGTAGGTCCAGGTAGTGTTGTGTTTGTACGTTGATTAGTGGTAGTACATACTTCAACCAACGAAACCAAAGCAACTACTATTAATTGCAGGGTATTGCAGCTGCTGCATGACAAAGAATTTCTTGATTTCTAGTATTGTACTTATATTAATGGAGTTTTATAGACGAAATCTCAAATTTTTAGTGTATTTGTGCTTAATTTTCTAGTAAAATTTATCTTTTGTTTATTTTTGCATATCCTTATCGCCATGCTGGATTTATAAATTACTTTAAACTTTATCACTTTAAGACCAATTTTTGGTTAACTTGATGGATATTTTAGGTGAATTTACCACCGAAAGTACCCATAATAACGGGACATTTTAGATGACTTTAAGAAGTTGTTGGCCAACTTCTTAAAATTTTAATATTCAATTCAATTGTCAATAAAGTTCACCCTCGAGTTAACCTGAAAATGGCCTTAAAGTGCATAAAGTGATAAAGTTTAAAGTAGTTCATAAATCCAGCATGGCGATAAGGATATGCAAAAATAAACAAAAGATAAATTTTACTAGAAAATTAAGCACAAATACACTAAAAATAAGAGATTTCGTCTATAAAACTCCATTAATATAAGTGCAATACTAGAAACCAAGAAATCCTTTGTCATGCAGCAGCATTACCCTGCAATTAATAGTAGGTACTTACCTTTGCTTTGGTTTCGTTGGTTGAAGTATGTACTTACCCCTAATAAACGCTTACATAATGTATTTAGTAGCTTCAATTGAAAGTGGATTACTGGTGAATACAAAATATTTTAAGACGTGAAAGTCACGTCATTTGAAAACGTAATAATAACGTGAGATATTGACGTCATCGGTGTGTGATGTTGGGAGGTCATTTTCATGCCATATTATCGTCATATTATAGTAACGTCATATATGGTAATAAGTAACCAGAATATGACATCGTTTTGACGTGCTTCTGCGAACTGGGTAGTAATGTGTGGGATGAGGAAAACCCTCGTGGTGTTCACATAAGGGGTTATCAACGTAGGTTCTAGGTCAACATGTGGGCCGGCATTGTTGGAGAACGATTAATTGGACCGATTACGTTGCCTCCTCGTTTAACCGGTACTATTTATTTTAATTGTTTAAGAAATGTGTTGCCAAAATTGTAACATGATCTGTTCCTAAATATGCGGCAGAACTTATGGTTCCAACATAATGGAGTGCCGGCTCATTTTTCAATTCTTGTCCGCGAGTAATTAAATGAAAATTTTAGAAGACACTGGATTGGCCACGGAGGCCCTGACACCTGGCCAGCGCGCTCCCCAGACCTAACACCTTTAGATTTTTTTCTTTAGGGGTATATAAAAATTTTCGTTTTTGAAACTCCAGTCGAGTCACAAGAATATTTGGTGGCTAGAATGTCCGCTGCGGCTGAAGTAAGTTTTTAACCACATCAACTTAAATATGCTGCGTTGGTGCAATAAATGTATCGAGCATGGTGGCAGGCATTTTTAGCAACTAATATTCTAAGTTTCTTTTTGCACTACCTACCATAATAATAACGCTGATTAATATATATCTCTTGATATCTGTACTGAACCACATTTTTCTTTTGACATAAATTCTTTAAGACTTCAATAATTGATTTCTGTATCTTAACTTGCTATCAGTCAATTTCCGAAGGAACGGTGACATTTAGCGACTTCTACAAAGAGTACCTTTTTATGTGAAGGGTATAGGAAAATCATAATCTGGTGTCAAAAAGCCTTAAAGGAATGGAGTCAAATTTACCCTAATACTCCCCCTGGCACGCAAGCCCCTGGTAAAAGTAAACGTTGTCCAATAGGCTCAAATTTTTGTCCCAAAATTGGTTGCGGTAGCTGAAGTAGTTCCGGAGCTACAAATCGAAAACTAGTTTATGAAGGCCATCTTCAAAGGGTTCTTCCCTGAGGAAGCGTTTCCGGACCCATGTTCATATAAACTTTTTTTTCATGTGTTCAATCTACCCTAGAAGTTTGCAACAGGAGAGACGAACTGTCCTGAAGCACTTACAGCACATACTATATGGTTACGCATTTTTGCCTCTTTCCCGCGATATTGTGGATCCCACTTGCTTTTGGCCTTCTGATGCCAACATTTTTGCTGGTTTCTGGATCGTGGAGATTCCCGTATTATCCACATTATAAATTCGACTCTCAGAAAACTGAAACTTCTCCAAAACTGTGAGCAGAAAAATCGCTCAATCTCAGATTTATTGAAAGCAGAAATACGGTTTTGGCTGGTACCTTCCGGTTTTCGATGACTAATTTCTGCATGACGCCATAAAAATAGTTCTAGCCAATCTTAACCAGCTATTTTTTTTTCCCTGGCAAAACGGTGTTTTATTTTATTGGCTTCTGCAAACTGGTATGCTAAACGACGCAGTTCTGCTGGTGGGATTCCAAAAACATGATATTAATACCCTATATAAATTGGGGAATGGACATTTCGCCGCGGTCGTTTCGCCGCGATGACCATTTCGCCGCGGCCATTTCGCCGCCAAATAATAAAATGATAGTTATGAAGTTTAAACAAATTTACATATATTTTTTTTTCTTTATTTATTATTTAGAAACATTAAACATAAAAACATAATAACATTTTATTGATTTTTTTTTTCGAAATTTTGTTCAATTCTCCTCAAGAAGTCTAGCATATCTCTTGCGTGAAACTCCTTCACCAATCTTAAAATTCTTATATATTGTACAGGGTTATCCAACCAAGACTAGACAAGGCGATTTTTTGACTTTTCCTGTACTTTTATAAAAAAACTGAAATAGCCATCTTAAGTCATTTTCTCCAGCGAATTCGAATATCTTCAGCAAAAAACAATTGAACATCAAACAAAAGTACTACGGGTCACTTTGATATTTTTTTAAATGGGATGCCGTATTTTTAATGAGCTTATCCGATTTCTCATATAAATTTTGATCTAAAATGTTGGATTTTTAATTCAAATAATTTTTTTGTTTTTTTCTAATAATATGTCATACTTTTTTTATACGTAAGCAATAATAGATTTGCAAAAACTACTAAATTTGTAATTAATTCGTGAAAAATATATAGAAATTTGAAACTTGATTATTTTGTCTAACTGACGGACGCTTTAAAGCAGGTTAAAGGGTGAACAGGTGAAACGGGTATCCATCTATCAGGTATTAATCTTACGGTAGACGAACATTTTCCGAATTTAAAACTGAAGAAAAAAGGCGTTTTTGAATTAAAAATCCAACATTTTAGATCAAAATTTATATGAGAAATCGGATAAGCTCATTGAAAATACGGCATCCCATTTAAAAAAATATCAAAGTGACCCCTAGTACTTTTGTTTGATGTTCAATTGTTTTTTGCTGAAGATATTCGAATTCGCGGGAGAAAATGACTTAAGATGGCTATTTCAGTTTTTTTATAAAAGTACAGGAAAAGTCAAAAAATCGCCTTGTCCAGTCTTGGTTGGATAAGCCTTACAGTGTTTTGTCTGGAAATTCCAGAGTAATTTCCCTTGGCATTAATTCCTTTAATCTGCATTTTCTATTTTTTTTGTAGGCTAGATCCTACTGATGATTTATTTACCGTTTTTGTTGTGATATCACGATATTTATCATATCTCCATTTCTGTTAGTTTTAGATACACTTTTCCCTATTATGACTTACCCGATTTTGACCTTACCGATTTAGTCCCTTTTTACACCCATTGTTTAAATAATTTAATACCTATCATTTATTTGGCGGCGAAAGGGCCGCGGCGAAAAGGCGGCGGCGAAAAGGCGGCGGCGAAATGGCCGCGGCGAAATGGTCCTCGCGGCGAAATGTACTAGACCCATATAATTTATGCAAAGAGTAATATTATTTAATCAACAACGTGCACGCGTAGACATTTCAAAGCTTATATACTGCCAGGCAGATTTCTTAAATCGTTTTATAGGGACGTACAACAACAATAACCCCATGTGATAAGACAACAGTCAAAGGACCTCCTTACCAAGTTATTTCTACAACGGTGACGTGTATTATATGCTAATTAATTATAATAGGTACTTGTGCTATAAAAGGAGTTGCAAATACATAAGAATACTTACTTAAAATACTTTTTGTACAACTGTCAAAAAAAGTTGACATTTTTTCATCGCTATCGATACGTAAACCTTTTGTTTTTTTAACAGTGAAAAAAAGACTTTTTTTCACGGTGAAAAAAAGACTTTTTTTAACTGGAAAAATGATTTACAAAAAAAACGATAAAACATTACTTTTTAAAAAATGTATTGAATTTTTTTGTACAAATTTACTAATTAATTACCAACTACCAAAAAATCTCATTTGTTACAATAATAATTGATGGTGAAGTTCGAACAATTGCTTCCAATATTAATTCCCGAAGCTAGTCCACCTTGCTGCTGATCAGAAACGCTAGATATTCCTTGAAAAGTTGAGTCCACAATTGTATCAGTTATATTGATTTGTTTGGAAGTAGAGGAACAATTTAATTTATTAGAAATATCAATTTTATTACTCAAACTATCTTCTATATATCCTTCTGCTATGGCGGCAGATTTCCAACCACCGTGGCGTTTTATAGATGTCATGTTACCCCCTGCAATGGCTAAGAGAGTTGCAGAACTCCTCCTAAAACAGTGACCTGTGTAGCTCTTATGCAATTCTTTTCCCAGCCATTTTGCAATCAAGCTAGGAATTTCCCCTATTTTATTTATTCCCACATGTTGGTCAACACATTTTCCTCTTGAATATTTTAAAAATAATCTCTTTTTGTGTGTATGGGACGGCCTTAGTACTCTATACTTGCGATATATCTCAATATAATCAGAATTTGAAACGGTAAACATTCTTGGGCAATAGGTCTTTGTATCCGGTATTTTAACAATCAATATAGACCCGGTATCTTCAATGTCATCAATAGTTACCTTCAATAATTCTTCACGGCGACAAGCACCGCTGATTCCCAAAATTAACGCAACCTACAATTAAAAAAATATTGAAATTACTGAAATAATACAAAATTTTGATCATCTGTACCTTATAAAGTAAATTTGTTTCATCATCAGCTTCTTGAATGAATTTATTAATATCGTCTCTCGATAAAACTTTAGATTTCTTCCCTCGGTATCCGACGTTTTTGTTCTTAATAAAAGGCACCAATTTTGAAAACTTCTTTATATCAATATTTTCTTTAACATTCAATGTACTCTTCAACATTGAGTAGACACTCCATAAAGTAGAAGGTTTTACAGTTTTTGATTTCTCCTCAAAATAGCATATAAGTTACCTTTTCAGACACTTTTTGTATATTTTTCTTGCCGCACCATTCACGGAATTGGTTATAATTTTTCTCGTATATAAATTTTGATTTCGCCGGTAACATGTTAGCTATAGCCGAATTTGCTATATCGGCTATATCTGAAGGAATCTCGCTATCACTATCGTAATCTACATCCATTTTAAGTACTTATACTATTTATTTAAAAAATTGCAATAAATATGAACAGCTATCAACGTATGACAACAAAACAAGCAACGTGCCAACAAACCATTTCTATAGTAACGACAGGGCTGTTAACTTGATTATGTGAAATTATATGGTAAAATTTTTATTATAATATACAATTTTACCGATTAATTCAAACTTTCAGTTGTACAAAAAATGTTGTTTGTATTTCGTTTGTGAAATTCGTGTTTTAATGGCACATTCGAGAGAATTTTTCGCCTCGACCTGCGGTCTCGGCAAAAAATTGACACTCTCATATGCCATTAAAAAAACACTCACTTCACGCACTTAATACAAAAATAACTATTGCGAATAATGTCCATGAGATAGTTTGTATTCTTCGTCTTTCTTCATAAAATTTTCTGATATGGCGCAAGTGCAACTGTGACTTTATAGATTTCTATACTTTCATTAAAACAATATTTAAGCATACCAGCGACAATATTTAACTGAACTAACATTACTCAAACAAAAATAAATTTACTGTATCCAATTGTTTTTTATTTTAATAAAAGTAGCACGGTTATATTGACATTGAAAAACAAAGTGAAAAACAATCCATTTTTTTGCGGTAGATATTAGAGTTTTATGACAATAATATAATAGTAATTATCTTTTAATTTCTGTCCTTAAAACAATGGTCAGTCTGTTCCGACACGACTTATACTTTAACTACAGCTTTTCCTGTATTTCCCCCTCTCAACATATCAGTAAAAGCATCAAACATTTTGTCAAAACCATTAGTGACCGTTTCTCCGTACTTTAGTTTTCCCTCTTTAATCCAGCGCAAATTTTGCAAAATTCCTTCGTTCCATCGGTCCGTCCATCGGTATGCATGAAATCCTTCCATTCTGAGTTGCTTCGTTACTAAAGAAAGTTGCACAACATCAGCTAAAATTTAAGCAACAATAATTATTACGCACAATTCTGTAGATCAATTTATTGTAAACATTATTTACTTTAAAACAAAAAATCCTTAAAAACATTTCAAACCATAACAGACGTACCTTTAATACTTCTATCATTATATCCGGAAATTGATCCGGACACTGCAATCCTTCCAAACGAATTCATTTGATTCAAAACAGTTGAACTAAGTTCACCACCAACCTATAATAACAATATTTTAACTATAATATACTTATTAGGAAAATATTTCCTAGCCATCTGATATAAACCTTATACTATAAGGCCGTATTTGGCTAACACAGTTAGCGCTACAATACTAAATTGATTGCTTAAAACTACCAAGAAAGGAAGACCTTTCTGTTGGTAGGATGTTGCTACCTATGGACCGGTTTCGAACTTATTGGTTCTCGTCAGCATAGCCTGATTGCTTAAAACTTCTAAGAGATGGCGCCACTTGTCGTTCACTGCCTGAGCAGGACGATAAAACTGGTTATAAAGACTTGAGGCCTTTCTGTTGTTAGGTATGTCTGCGCTTACCCTATGCTGACGAGAACCAATAAGTTCGAAACCGGTCCATAGGTAGCAGCATCCTACCAACAGAAAGGTCCTTCCTTTCTTGGTAGTTTTAAGCAATCAATTTAGTATTGTAGCGCTACCGCTAACTGTGTTAGCCAAATACGGCCTTATAGTATAAGGTTTATATCAGATGGCTAGGAAATATTTTCCTAATTAGTATATTATATTTATTCTACTCCATCTGACTAGTAAGGATTTTTAAAGATTTTTAATATTTTAATTTCATAGTAAGTATAATTAATATTTTTTATAAACATACCTCGTTGTTTTCAGGTAATTTTAACAATAAACAAAAAAAATCAAGACGATAAACTATTTTTTTAAATAACTAACATCTTCGTGTCCAATTAAGTCCAATATTGACAGGGTAGGAAATGCTTTGCATTTGTTAGTTCTATTGTCCTCTTTCGACTATCTACCCTTTCAATCTTTTTTAAAATATTTAATTCCCTAATTTTGTATATTATAATTATTATAATATACGAATTTTAACTGTTACAATGCAAAATCCGAAAAACGGGTAGAAATATTTCATTTAAATTTTAGGACGCCAATAGGGAGGTTGGAGGACATATTTTAAAACATATTTGACATTTCTCCATAAATGGCCACGTTGGGGAGGACGGGGGTATTTCGCGCACAGGGGAATTCTGTGCATCGCTATTTTTGCACCACTGTTCAATTATTTCAAGGTTAAAACACGCCATCTCGTATTAGCTTGCCGAACATCTGCTCGTAATTTAACAGCATTCGTAGTGTTGGCTTAGACAAGGTGACCGTTTTTTTTGTTTTTCGACACGCTGATGTTATTTTCGAGTAAACTTAGAAAAGTGCCTTTTGTTATTAATTTTCAGTAAAACCATTGCATGACTAGTTTGCTTTTTATGTATAAATAATTTCACGCATAAAAACAATTAATTGTATTTTATCATTAACTGCCAGTGATAAGTTGGGTTAGGTGACTCACATCGGGGAATAACGCGCTGCTGTAGCTGGCTAATTTCGCGCTGCGCGGTATTACCCCGTTTGTATATTTTTGCTGATATTTAATGTTTGTGTCTCTTTTTAGAATTGAAAATGCCTCGCACTTATGTTCGGAAAACCGAAAAGTCAAAATGGATCGAAAATAATAAAGCTGCTATCTCTGCTATGCAATCTGGGCGAAAAATACGAGAAGTAGGCCGATCTTTCAATATTCCAGAATCTATTCTACGTGACAAACTAAAAGTCAATATCAATACGAAAGACAAATTGGGAAGGAAACTAGGTTTTAATGACGAACAGGAAGCCGCCATAGCCAGCCATGTTATAAAATTGGCGAATATGTTTTTTGGAATCACACCAGCAGAACTGCGGCGTTTAGCATACCAGTTTGCAGAAGCCAATAAAATAAAACACATGAAAAATGGCAGATGGGGCCGAGTACCAACTATTGAATTCCAAAAGTTAGTTGCTTTCCTTCGCCGGATTCATCTTCAGACGCGTTTCGCTGTATAACAGCTCGTCAGTGAAGCTATAGAATCCGACGAAGGAAAGCAACTAACTTTTGGAATTCAATAGTTGGTACTCGGCCCGTAACCGAGATTTGGCTTTTAATGCGCTCCTGGCGGCGACTCTGTGAGGATACCGGCTCGCCGGATTTTTACAGTAGTTTGTTTCTCCGACTCTGACTGATTTGGTTAGACGGGCCAGGTTAATGCATGTGATTGCCACTAGATGTCGCTTAAAGGCTACATCTGCCATTTTTCATCGATCTTTTAGGGTCAAGTAGGCTCTTAGAGTTGCTTTCCTTCGTCGGATTCTATAGCTTCACTGACGAGCTGTTATACAGCGAAACGCGTCTGAAGATGAATCCGGCGAAGGAAAGCAACTAACTTTTGGAAAATAAAACGCAGTTTCGAAAGGGGAAAAAAAGCTGGTTAAGAATGGCTAGAACTATTTTTATGGCGTCATACAGAAATTAGTCATCGAAAACCGGAAGGTACCAGCCAAACCGTATTTCTGCTTTCAATAAATCTGAGGTTAAGAGATTTTTCTGCTCACAGTTTTCTCCACGATCCAGAAACCAGTAAAAATGTTGGCACCAAAAGGCCAAAAGCAAGTGGGATCCACAATATCGCGGGAAAGAGGCAAAAATGCGTAACTATAGTATGTGCTGTAAGTGCTTCAGGACAGTTCGTCTCTCCTATGTTTATATTCCCGAGTGCACGTATGAATCCACAATTTATGAGAGATGGTCCAATCGGAGCGATATACAGATGTTCCAAAAATGGTTGGATAAATGAAGAGTTATTTTTCGACCGAATAATACATTTTTGTCGACATGTGAAGGCCTCTGAAGAAAATCCAGTGCTTCTCATAGTAGATAACCATGGTAGTCATATTTCTTTGGAGATTTATACATATTGCAGATCGGACGGAATTGTTATGGTTTGGTGCTAGAATATGGTCCACAGACCCTAATAAATTCTCTGAAGACGATTTCAGCCTAACAGATCACACTGGAGTTTCAGATATACAAATCGTAATTAACTTAATGATGATAATGAGTAGTGCTTGGTGTGCTGTGAATTCCGACAAGACAAGGAAATTTGGGGCCGTTGTGTACTGTGTAACTGGGCACATTCAGAATGTGTCAAAGGCATGCATTTAGACCGTCAATACGGGATTTATTATGCAAGCGAAAAACAGTGCTTAAAAAAGACAGCTAGATGAAACGATACATAAAATGAAAAGAGACGAGCCAGAAGCCATGCGGACGACTTACGACTCCCACCGACGCCGAAGAAACGATAAGTGAATTTGACTGGATTCACCGTTGCCAAAATGTGTGTTCATTAATTAATATTCTGTTAGACTTCGTTTCTACCCTTTAGTAATTGGTTAGGAAGCGCTTATCTCCAAATTAAGTTACATTACATCGGGTATCCCTAAATTTATTAATATTTGGGCATTAATAATGTAATATTGCGATGCAATTTTGTAAGAAACTGAAACCTGATAAGACAATGCCGGCACCGCACCGGCCCGCAATTAATTACCAATAATTTCAGCTTTCCTATAAATTTCTGTGCCTTCTTCTTGTGTGAGATCGGGATTTCACGCCGCACTTTTAATAACTGTTTTGAAAGCTTATTAGTAACTTTTTTTAGTAATTTACCTATACAAGAGGGATTGTTGTTTTGTTTGAGAGTTAGTTTTGTTGGTTAGAAAGATTTTTTGAATAGTTTTAGTGTTTTTTATTATGGAGTGCCTCTGGTGAAACCTATTAACAGTTAGCCCTTTACAAGTATAACATTTAACGCAAAATAGAGCAGTTGTTTGCAGCTATTTATGCCCTAGTTTAGTTTTCCGTAAGACATTCGTGAAAGTACCTACCATATTGGTAAGTAATATTAGTTTTATTTTTTTGCCTAACGCCTACATTTTTTGGAGGCTTAAAAAACGTTTTGGGCGTGGCACCTGAATAAAAATTTCGGGCTTTCCCCTTCTTTGACATTTTCGATTTTGTTGCCTACCCTATTTTAAAGACACTGCACGCCACTGGGATTCAGCAGTTAATTATACGTGCTATATGTCATTGTGTTCAGATTGATAGGAAGAAAGAAAGAAAATAAAATCGTTTTTTTAATGAGTTCTTTTTTAGTACTTATGGAAATTTCTTTTGTTAACAGTATATGATTTTTGCGTGCGCAAACAATAATTTTTTTTTTTCGATATTTTCAGCTTTATTTAACACGTTAAGCGCCAGACAAAATGTTGAAAAAAGGCCCTCTGGGCCAAGTAGTAATTTTGTCTTGTATTGGTTTATGAGTTTACAACTAACATGAAAACATCTGTAATTTTGCTTTTAACATTTAATTTTTGCTTTTATAAACTTTTTTTTCTGGCGGTCCCTAGGGACCGCCGTGGCGTGTGCGGAACAATGTTCCGCATGGGCCATAGCGGTCCGTCTAGCGGTCCTCGTTAACCTTTAGCTGTGCGCGCAGCCAGACTTGTTTTCCGTTACGAAAATTAGTCGGTAGTCGCACGTGGCCAGTCGAAGCGTGCAGGTTAAGTATTAAAGTGTTACGTTACCAGTTTTACAATGAGTCAGCGTGCAAAACGCATTTTAGCACTTGCAAAAAAGAGTTGGAAATCGAACTTTAGCGATGGTAAGAATATTGAATTATTTTTTTCGTGCTGTAATGTAAAATTTATTGTTTTTAGATTCATCTTCGACTTCAGTTCAGGATCCTTATCACGATTCTTTGGATTCTATGGAAGATCCAACATACCAACTGAGCGAAACTGAGTCGGAAAGTGATTCGCAAAATGAAATAATTGGACAAAAAATACCCGCCCGACCCGCCGAATTACTTCAAAGAGGTTCAGATGAATCTATTGAAGTACACCCAATCCAAGAAGCGACTCTCGTAACTCCAGAGCATGAGGTGGAGGAAAATATTCAACAAATACCAGGTATTTTTCCAGACGTTCATGATAGTGACGAAAACGAAGAAATAACTGTAGACGCGTACAATATCGAATGGAGTAATCCAGTGGGAAATCATCAAAAATTTATATTTAACCCTAAAAACACAGGTGTCAACCCAGAAATTGCTGCCGCACTAATAGGCTCATGTCCCAGTGATTTCTTTTTATTTTTTGTGGATGATGAAATCCTCCAAATCATGACAGACCAAACGAATCTTTATGCGACAGAGAAGCTTATGAATGCCGATGATATTGCGGAAACTAGCTGTCTCCATGCTTGGACACCAACAAACTTAGGGGAAATAAAAAAGTTTTTGGGTATAGTAGGTTACATGGGTTTAGTCAAACTACCTAGACTAGAAACATATTGGAGTAAACGCAAACGACTATATCAAAATAGTGTAGTTGGACAAGTTATGAGTCGAAATCGTTTCGAGCTTCTTCTGAATATCTGGCATTTCACAGACAACGATATGTGTCCTGAGGGTGATCGTGGATTTAAAATTGAGCCGTTCATGAATTTATTGATCGAAAAATTCCAAAGGGCATACACGCCCTTGCAAGAAGTCTGATTCCATTTCGAGGAAGGCTTATTATGAAACAGTACATTCCAAATAAAACCCATAAATATGGAGTTAAATTATTCAAACTTTGTTCCGATAATGGTTATACGTGGAATATAAAATTATACTGTGGCAAGCACCGGGATCCAGAAATTTCTGTTCCGACTAATGTCGTTATGACACTTTCGCAGAAACTTTTGGACTCCGGACGTACAGTTGTGACCGACAATTATTATACCAGCTTAGAGCTGGGGAACAAGTTACTGGATAAAAAAACACATCTTCTGGGGACTCTAAGGTCAAATCGAAGAGGCAACCCGAAGGAAGTAACAGCTAAAAAGCTTAAGCCTGCAGAAATTGCTGCTAAAGAAAATAATCGGGGTATTTGTATTTTGAAGTGGAAAGACAAGAGAGATGTTCTCATGCTTTCAACGAAGCATACAGATCAAACTGTTGTTGTACAGAGACGCACTGGCGATATAGAGAAACCAATAGCTGTGATGGAATACAACAAGGCTAAAAGTTCAATCGACTTATCGGATCAAATGGCAAGCTACAACAACGCACTAAGAAAAACGGTGAAGTGGTACAGGAAAATAGCGATTGAACTGATTTTTGGTACTGCCTTGGTTAACGCCCATTTTCTATATAAATCCATAAATGACCAGTCTATGTCTATCAGTGATTTCAAAGAAAGCATCGTAGAAAATCTGATGTTCCCAGATGAGGAGGTCAATACGCCGTCTACGTCAAAATCCGAAAAAAAAGGGAGCTTCATGTACTGAAAAAAAAAGAAGGCATCGCCCATAAAGTTAGGCGCTATTGTAAAAGATGTTACGAAAAAAAAATCCAAGGATTGATTCCCAAAAATAAAGTGCCAAAAGTAACTACATATTGCGGCAATTGTAACGAAAATCCGCACTACTGCTTGGACTGTTTCAATGAGTGTCACAAGTAAATTAGTGTACCTAACTAATGTTTCTCTTTATTTTATTTAATGTTTTACTGCCTTTTCTGATGTTCACAAGACTCGCATTAGTTATTTTGCTTTGTATTTTAAAAAAATTTATACACGTTGCAAATGTGTTAAAAAATAAAAAATCCAACATCTAAAATTCAAAAAGAAAATACTATTTTTTTTCGAATCAAAAAGTTCGCATAGGTGTGAATGCCGCACAAGCCAGAGAGGTCCGCCTACGACGCTCAAACAGGCTTCGGCAGGGACTGCTGGCTTGTGCGACAAATAATTTGAACTGAATACGCAGCGGTCCCTAGGGACCTCCATGGCGTATGGAGTACTTCCTTTGGCGGTCCCTAGGGACCGCCATGGCGCTTAACGTGTTAATTTATGCGCAGAATTACCCTGTAACATGCGCGGTATTACCCAGTACGTAGGGGAATACTGCGCAATGACAGTTTCTTAGACTAAATAATTTCGGAACGTAGTAAAGCCTTTTTCTTGTGGTAATGAGGTTAACAAGGTGCATGATTCAGTAGTTACATTATGAAAGTTTGAGTGATCATAGCAAGGTTTTTGTAAGCATTTTCACTTAGGTGCGGGGAACTCCTCCGATCTTCCCTAAGTTAGCATCAGAAAATTGTTACAGTTGCGTAGTTAATTAGAATTTTTAAATAAACAAAATTAGAACACTTAAAACTATCATACTACCTTAAATTTAATGACGATCGTGCTTTAAAAGATGTTTGAAATTACTCCCATCTACTTCTAATCATTTTGCAAAAATTCTTTTTTGACATAAGTAACTAGCGCACGCGACAGTGGCGTAACTACCATAAGAGAAGTAAGCGCAATGCGTTGGGGCCCACTGTAGTTTTTGTCGTTAATTTGCGTCGAAAGTGATCGAAAGGGGGCCTTCTTATACAGAGTGGCAAAGAAGTCGCGTATAATGCCTGTAACTTTTGAATTAGCTCGTATACGAAAAAGTGACCTTTATAAAAGTTGTTCAGTAAATTATTCCCAACATTTCTACTTGCATGAATTTTTTCTGTCACATCTGGTTTGGTTGCCATAGAAACCAACTTACTCTTTTTAAATGGAATACCCTGCATATGATTGCATATTCTACTGGGAAAACTCAAAATTGTTTGTACTTCAAATTTTCATCGCAAACGTTTGCAAGCTCAGAAGTAAAAAACTTCCTAATTGTAATTATTCCTACCTAATACCCACCAGTTCAGTCAAGGTGTTTTCATGACAGCGACCTAAGAGGTGTTGTTTGCACTATGATTCAACTGAATGAGAAACAATGAGTTGAAATTTTAGTAATGAGCGGTTACGAAAATATGAAGAGATCGCAAGATCAGGTTTGTCAACTTTTCAATGAATTATATCCAAATAGGCCTCCAATAAATCAGTCAACGGTGTGCCGAGTGGTAAAGAAATTTCGAGAAACAGGCAGTGTTAGGGAAGCCGCTAGATCAGGTCGACCTAAAACAGCAACCGGGGGAGACCAAGCTTTGGATATCATGCTCTCAATACATGAAAATACAACACAATCATCCAGGCCAATGGCAATAAATTTTAATGTGCCTCATCAATCAGTGAAAAATTTGTTTAAGCAGGAGAAGTTGCATCCCAACAAGATAAAGTTGGTGCACAAGTTAAACGAGGACGATTTTGATAGAAGAGCTAAATTCTGTGAGCTGATAATGGAAAGATATAATAACGATAATAACTTCGCAAGAAATATCATTTTCTCAGATAAAGCTACTTTCCAGTTAAATGGCATTGTTAATCCACACAATTATCGTTATTGGTCTGCTGAGAATACTCACTGGTTCCAGGAAGGTCATACTCAGAGGCCCGAAAAAGTTAATGTTTGGGCGGGCATAGTTGGTAGACATATTGTGAGACCTTTTTTCATAGATGGTAATTTGAAATGCGAAAAATATCTGGACCTCCTCAGAAATCACGTAGCTCCTTCTTGCAGAATGGTTTTACCGGGTGTAAATAATGGCATAGACGAACAGGTATGGTTCCAATTCCAGCAAGATGGAGCATCTGCGCATTATGCGGCAAATGTTAGACAATACATAAGTCCATTCCAGAGGCCTTCCTTTTAAACGTTGTAGACGGGTTCAGGGATCGACTGGCGCTCTGCTTAGCAGAAAATGGTGGTCATTTTAAACACCTGATCCACTAAAAAGTTTCACTTGTTTATTATTCCGATGTTAAGTTGTACTATTTTCTAGGCTATTCCTTTTGTTATTATAAAGTTTGTTACACTTTTAAATAAATATAAATTTGAGATACAAAAAACTACATATATATAGTCAAAAGCAGTATCCTACGATAGCACGATAATCAATAGTTTTAATAAACAATATTTAGTGGAGGTAGATATCCTGGTTTAAAATGTATAGTTTTAAGTCTTCTAATTTTGTTTATTTAGAAACTCATAACCAAGCAACTAGTATAGCAAATGTAACAATTTTCTGATGCTAACTTATGTAGTTGTTGATGGAGAATCGAATTATCGAAGGAAAACACCTTTCCATTTGACATTTTGAATTTGTCACCAGCCAGATGAGAGGGAGAGGGTAAATGTCAAAAATCTTTTAAAATTTGTCCCCTAACCTCCCTGTTGGCATCCTAAAATTTGAAAAAAAATATTTTCAGCTGTTTTTAGGATTTTGCATTGTGTTACTTTAAAATCCATACCCTGTATACGTACATTATCAAAGTAGCAGTCGATACCCTGAGGTGCAACATTTTTCAATTCTTGTTCAACATTTTCAGTTTTATAATTGATAAAGTGATCGAAACCCAATTCATCTGTTAACCATTTGCCTTTGTCGTCGGTTCCAGCAATTCCAATGACCTTGCAACCTTTTATTTTAGCTATTTGTCCAGCAACACTTCCGACTGCACCAGCAGCTCCAGAAACAACTACTGTCTCTCCAGCTTTTGGCTTGCAGAGTTCCAAAAATCCAAAATATGCTGTATTCCTAAAATATGCGTTATTTAGAAGACAAATTTGGATTTTCCACCTCTGGGCGGTTAGATGAAGACAAAATGTAATTGTACAGTGAGAACGTAAAGCTTGGAACAAATTTATTTGAAATTCATGTGTTTCTTTTTTCAAAAAAGCGCTCGGACCCGTCGATTTTTCATTTTTGTTGTGCATTTTTTGAAGCTTATCTCATGTATACAGATTATCTCAAAAACAAGTTATGGTGGTTCACTTAATTTTTTTAAATAGATACCTATCTTATAATATTTTTTTGTATTCTGCATAAAATTCTAAACATATTTCGTGAAATATGTCATACACTTAAATTCAGCTGTTTGTGAGAAAACTGCGTTTTAACTTAAAACAACAGCACATTAAAACTGTGGATACACATATTCACATTATTCATCTCTCAAAATTAGACTCACATGTCTGGATCATCTTCATTGAGTTTATGAACCAATTGGACTTTGTAGGATAATGTTTATTTTTGTCTAAATACTTTAGGACGTATGTTTTGCAAATATGATTTTCCAAAGCAATAGTACCTAGTACTCGCCTTATGGTGGTCTTCTTGAACCGACAATAACACATTTAGTTGTGTATTTTCTAATATCGCAGGTCGACCTTTCGTATAATTGTCCGTAACGTGATCTAAACCTCTATGTTTTTGTTCTATTCTACTGACAGTTGATCGAGATATTGGTTCTCTGCGAGGATACTTTTGTTTTTGAAGTGTTCGCAAATTTCCATTTATAGCCAAGCATTTTTAATATTTTTGTAGAAACGGTTGCTCAAATGCAATTAAAATAGTGAAATTAAATGCAACCAATGTTTTCACAATCAATACTATTTTTTGTCTAGATAAAATAAGCTGCTTTCAAACATTCCATTAGCAACACAATTATTCAACCCTCAGAGAAGCAGAGAAACAAAATGCATTTAATGTTTTCATAACGAATAATATTTTCGTCCAGACAAACAACGCATAAATTGCAAATATTATCCTAAAACAGCGGCCTGTCTCTACGGTTAATTAAGCAAAAAAAGTGCTCTTAATACAGATTCAATGTTAAAACGTCTATCTTTAGAAGTTGTAAAAACGCATATTCTTTTAACACGCTCTGCCGGCAGAAAAGCAAACCCAACGCGGTAGACAAAGACGGGACAATAACAATTGATCCTAAGAAAACATGGCGGAACAACAAATAGCCAATTAGAAGACAACGCGCGAAATATGTTACCTAGTGATTTATCGGTATGACAGCGGGGCGTGATTTTCTGGCGACACCAAGCTTACGGTTCCTCGCGAGCCACTGCGAATTAAACCCTTGAAAGGTCAATACGTACCTCAAAATTAACGTGGGTCATCGTCCGTCGGACATGACAATGGCATTTCGTTTAACAAAAAAAATAATAAATCTAGTAATGTTATAAAATTTGTCCTGTACTAAAGTTAGTAATTAAAGTTAGTAACTAATTATGTAAAGAGTTATCTTGTAAACAAGTGTCGAATTGGATAAATGAACGCCAAATTAAATGTGATCTAACTGTCTAATTCACTTAGCCAAGTATAAAAAACCAACCAGTGAAGTAACCTAATCCGAGGAATATACAAAGCATCACCGTTTAATGTTGAGAGTTACAAATACAACTTGATTCCCACAAATATTTCTATAGCTCTCTTTCACTTAAGTGTACCATTTTTTAAAATTATAATAAAATAACTTTTGAGAGGCACTTTGACTTGAGGCAAAACTACTCAAATCAGGAAACAACCGTCAGTGTTAGTGTGACAACCTAACAACCAAAGACTTTATTTACAACAGTGTTTATGATTTAAGTAATAATAAAAAAACATATTGTAAATTCCGAATATCGATTTTCTCGCAAACGGCTAAGTTTAAGTATATGACATATTTCATGAAATATGTTGAGAATTTTATGCAGAATCCAAAATAAAGTAAACCGTCATAATTTGTATATAGGAAATAAGCTTCAAAAAATGCACAACAGACATGAAAAATTGGTGAGTCTGAGCGTTTTTTCGAAAAATAAAACACGTGAATTTTAAATGAATTTGTTTCAAGCCTTACGTTCTTACTTTATTGACTGTTGTCTTGCATATCTTAATTCTGGAATGTCAGTAATCGGGTTGTGTCACTCTAGATGAAATGTTCTAAACGGGAACAGGCAAATAAAAATCCTTAAATACTTATTTGGTTATGAGAAAAAAAAGTTATTATTTTTTTGAGTTTCTAATTAAGTAAGAGAAACTAATAATTTTTAAAAGGTACACATAATTGGTTTTGGTACATGTTTTTTGGAACTATGAGAAAGTACTAAAAATTACCCTGGCAATCCTAAGATACCCAAGCCTAGAGATAATGGCAAGCCTTTAAAATCTAGAAGTGGTAACACTCTATCACCATTGGACACAGTATGACTTCTCCATCCAAACTTTCCAACTACATATTTGCCCACGGCAAATTTTGGATTTTTGCTTTGTGTTATTCTGAAAAAAAAAAGTTTTAATGTTTGCCATTCAAAGATGCAATAACAGAAACAAAATATTTGCTCTGGAATGAAAGCAGTCAACCTTTGTCAGAGATTATTAAACGTAAAGTGAACTCTAATGTATTTCCTAAATAAGCTGCTGAACCTTTGAAACGCATAACGGAAATTTTTAATCTATATTTGAAGTTAAATATCTCAGGAAATATTAAAGATATTTAAGTACGATTTAAAATATATAAGGGCTTGTTGTTTAAGGTGGATTTATAAACTTGACGTTCCGTTTTGCCGGTGCCGGTGCCGGTGACGGTGGCTGGTAGAGTTAAAAACATTGAAGTGCGTAAGACCATTCATAGTCGCCGGTGACGGTGACGCATGCCGGTGGGTGCCGGTCAACATAAACCAATTTTATCTTTTTCCGGCGGCCGGTCGTAGCAATACTCGTAGTAATGCTCAAGAGCCAATCAAATCCGTTTATGACTCTCACGTGATATTGACAGTGACGTTGTGTGTTTTTTGGCCCTTTCTTATTTTTAGTATTGCATGTGAACACAGAGCAAGTAAATAGGCCGTCTTATCATCCATTTTAGCAACAACAAAAAACAAATGATTAAAAAAAATAACACTATGAATATTGTGGTTATGTACTGTTTCTGCTAGTAGAAAAGAAGAAGACGAACGGCAGAGCGACGGAGTAACGTCAAGTTTATAAAAGGTTAATTGTGTCGCTACGACCGGCAGACGGCACACGTCACGGCCACCGTCAAACAGAATACCCAACGTCAAGTTTATAAATCCACCTTTAGTCTTGGCTTGTACGAACTTTGATTCCACCATAAGAAATTAAAACATGGTAAATGAAACGGTGCAAATATAGCAAAATTTCACGAAAACACCATTTTTTGCAAAAAATAGTTTTTCTATATTTCTTGGTTTCAAAAGAATAACTAGTCCAATTGTAAAACCGAACTTTCGTGGTTTTTGAATAATCGTCGTTGATTTACCAAAGTGGGTTACTCTTTGGTTTTACAGTAATTAGAGTTTTATCGTAAAACGACACTTGCGTATTTCTTAAATCTTTTCAGCTTATTGTTAGGTTAAAATTCTTGACTTTTTTCGTGCCTTAAAAAGATTTTATACAAGGTGAGAAAAAAGTATACACTATTGGACAAAAGTAGAGAAACAAAGTGCTTTTATTTCTTTAAGTTTAAAAAATTAATTTTATGATTGTGATCCCTAGCTAATTTTAATGAAATATTATCTCTACAATATTAGTAATTTCTCACAATACACTTGGTACACTTTAAACAAAATGAAGGTAGAGAAATATTTATAATTATAAAAATCGACAAAATGAAGTGCGACAAAAGTAAAGCAACAAATTGTGTCAACAGTATTTTATTTTACATATTACGATAAAAAACCATTAAGCACATTTAATAATTACAATAGCTAGAAGTATTATGGTAATAGTTAATAGAATATCCATTATTTTTTATTACTTGCCGACAACGTCGCGGCATTGAGGCAATCAATTTTTAAACAGTATTTTCGGGAAGGTTTGTCCAAACTTCATTGATTTTATTTAGCAATGATTGTTTATTTGGAAATAATTGTGTACGAATTCCACGTTCAACTTCTTCCCATAGATTTTCAATGGAGTTAAGGTCTGGGGATTGTACCGGCCACTGCAAAACCCGAACGTTATTTTCTTGAAACCACTCTTGAACAATTCGTGAAGAGCGTTTTGGATCATTATCCTGTTGGAAAATAGAACGCAACGGCATTTCCCACTCTGCATAAGGCAACATTACATTTTGCATTATATCTCTATAGACCAGTGGTTCCCAACCTTTTTTCAGTCATGACCCTTTTTGAATTTGCTTGAAAGGTCGTGACCCCCCATTTAAAAAATATTGATAGTTGGTAACTAAATATATAAAAAAAAAAAATTTAATAACAGTAATATCATTTATTTGGTATGTTAATGTGATAACTGAGCTTGCATCTGCATAACAAGTTTTAAAATTCTTGGTTGAGTACATGTCAAAGCCAGTCTAATGTCATCTTGAACATCCAGTTTATTTCTCGCCTTTGTTTTAATTTGCAAAAGAGTTGAAAAAGCACTTTCACAAATGGTACTGGTACCCGGAGAGAAAGCAGAGTGACATTAGGATATGAACGATGCATGGCACACCAGAATTCAGTCAACGTTTTTTCCTGGAATAGGGACTGTGCTGTGGAATCATTTTTAAGATCTAAAAATTCATCTTGCGGTTTATCAGGAACGTCGGCAACATTTAACGAGGCATGAAATGGGTTCCTCACTACTGCAGCTTCTTGGTCAGATAGCTCAGGAAAATAACGTTAAAGTTCATTTTCAAGGAATTGAAGCTGATAATTAATTTCCTCTTTTAGATCCTCCACAATTCCTGCCTCCAATGCTTCAACCATGGTGCTCAGGTGTTCAAACATTGCAAAGTTTCCCAGATTTACTTTACGTCGCCAATTTCCAAGCTTGGATATAAATGCTTGGAGAATATCTCTAAAATAGATAAGGTGCAAGTCCTTTTCCTGAAGTTTTATATTTAACTTGTTTAACTGACCCAATATGTCCGATAAATAGGCAATTCTTTGAATCCAAGCTGGGTTGTTGAGATGTTTCATAAAATCTTGTTTCCCTTGCATTTCCAAAAAAACTTTAAGTTCGTCTTTTAGCTCAAATACACGTTCAATAACATTCCCTTTCGACAACCAACGAACAGCAGTACAGAACAGAAGAGTCTCGTGATCAGAGTTCATGTCTTTACAGAATTATTTGAAAAGACGGGTGTTGAGCGCACTAGTTTTCATATAGTTGACGATTTTAATCAAAGAATCAAGCACTTCTTGCATGGGATTCGGTAGAGTTTTAGTAGCAAGAGCAAACCGGTGAATCATGCAATGCAAGCCCTTTGCTTGGGGTGCAAGCTCTTTAATTTTTTTCTGAAATTCTGACCTAGATCCAAGCATAGCTGGTGCTCTATCGGTACAAACTCCACACAAATTTTCCCATTTTAGTTCATTAGTTTCAAAGAACGAACGTGTCATCTCCATCACGTCTTCACTCTTCGTTGTAGTTTTTAAGGCTTTACAAAACAAAAACTCTTCTATTATATTATCCAAGTGAACATATCTCACAAAAACAAGTAACTGGGCACATGAAGTAACGTCTGTAGACTGGTCAAGTTGGAAAGAAAACAGAGGGAATGCTCTTACTTCTGACAAAATCTGCTCCAATACATCTGCTGACATATCCGAAATGCGCCTCTGGATTGTATTGTTTGACAAAGATATATTACGCATTTCTATTTCACTCGCTTCTCCAAGAATTACATTAACTGATTTTAGTAAACAGGGCTTGATAAGCTTTTCGGCAATTGAATGAGGTTTTCTATTTTTAGCGACTTCAAGAGCAATTTCAAATGATACTTGAACTACAGCTTGATTTTGTTGTTGAAAATTTCCAGTAAAATCCAGCTTTTGATGTTGTAAGCGACTTTCACACCGTTTGAAAAAGTCCAAGTCCGTTGAAACATGTTCGGGATGCTCTATTTCCAAGTGACGTTTTAGCTTTGAGGGTTTAATAGATTCAGCACTAAGAACTGTTATTCATAACAGTTGAAAATCCAAACTTTAAATACTCCTCGGAATTTTTTTTTCCTCCATCACGTTGATTGCTAAAAAAGAACTACATTGAATAATTAAAAACACCCTGTATAAGTACTACCTATAAATTATAAATATAAAAAGAGAAATAACGTTAATAAATAATTTTAAACTGAGAGTTATTAAGTGTGTGTAATATTTTTTACTTACCAAACTATTCAGAAATTAAACAATAAAACCAGGGAAAACTATAAAAAACAACTATATGTAATACAATAATTGCTAGCCTCAGCTCCGAATCGCAATTCCACAACACCTGTACCTCGCTCGTATTGAAAATGCACGCGGAGTTGCGGAGTGGCGCGGAGTCTGCGGAGTGCCGACTGTCGGCGTGGCGGTCGCTGTTAATGGCGGAGAAAAAACGGTAGTGCCAAATATGGAAAATGTACCTATATTATACTGCAATGTTGTTGAAACTTAAACGTATCGAAATTTTCGCGGCCTATTTTGGTAGACGTATTTAATTTTGGGCTTTAGGCCTTAAAGGATGGCGACCCCCCAAATAATTATTGCAACCCCCTTGGGGGTCGCGACCCACTGGTTGGGAACCTCTGGTATAGACAAATCGATCCATGGTGTCATTAATGAAGTTTAAAGGACCCACCCTATTCCATGAGAAACAACCCCATAGAAAAACACTGCCTTTGGCATTAACTGTGGGTGTCACGTATTTGGGATTAAACCTTTATTTGATTAGCCGTCTTACACGCTTCATTCCATCAGAATTGAAATTTTTATAACGCGTTTCATCGCTAAACAAAACTTTTTTCCACTCGTCTACTGTCCAATTTAAATGTCGACGTGCAAATTCAAGCCTAGCTACTCTATTTCTTGCCGAAATAAGGGGCTTTTTAGCCGGGCGTCTACTAAATAACTTTGCGTCTATCAACCTTCTTTGAACTGTCCGCGGACTAACTATAATTTCGGGAATTTCAGCAAAAATCTAGGTGCAGACATCCAAGGATCGTTTTAAGAAATCCTTTTAGTGCGTCTGTCTGTCCAAATTGTTTTTTTTCGGCCTTCCCGATTTTGGTAGATTCTCTAAATGTATTGAATGTAACTTGAAATTATTTTGGATACGCTGTATCTTGGTAAAACAAACCGTCTTGAAATTGTGGCTTGTACTGTACCTTCCAAGTGTGCATTCACTACTCTCTGCTTTAATTCTTTTGAAATCGGAATCCCTCTTTCTTAGGCTTGAAATGCTAGAAGAAATGTTTGTTTCATCGTTAGTAAGCCCATTTTTTAGGGAAATCAGAGATTGTTCTTCAGACATTTGATACATTTTTCTTTTTAATAAATCCCAATCATTCTCGTCAATATTTCTAAATGGGCCACAGTCGCTTGGCTTCTAGATCAACGGTTAAATGTAAACTTTACTATGCACATGTTTTCAATATTTCCCGAGATATTTTATTTCAAATATAGACTCAAAATTTTCTTTAAGAGTTTCCAAAAAAGAAGTTCCAGCAGTTTATGCATTTCCGATTAAGAAAAAATTTTATTAGGGTCATGGGGAGTGAAAACGTGATACTACATAATATCATTATTATGATTAAAGTACATTTCTCAAACCTACCTTTCTGCATAGAAATAAAAAAGAAATGGACGTGAAATTAAGTAATTTATCAAACATTCTGTTCAATGCAAATATTAGAATAGTAGACCAAAACGAAATTTGGGCGTGGTCTACAACACGACTTTTCTACCGACCCTGGCTGCCAACCCACGAGCTACCACTGGCCTCACCAGTCACCAGTCGCGCAAAACGTTTGAACAAGTTCGTACCTCAAAGAGATTCGTCGTTCTATAATTCGTATGTCGTTTTCCAACTTTTTCACTAATGTGTAAAACCAGAAAATCAAAATCTTGTCTAGGCATGAGAGAAATCTTTTTAAATTAGACACTTCTATCCTCTATTCAGATGTGATTTAGCAGTTTTCTAGAACTTCTTGTTGTTAACAAATGAGATGTCCACAACCTACGTTTCTTGACTTCTTTTTCTTATGTTTTTTACTTAAGTAAATCTAGTAAAAGTAAACACGTATCACAAATAACTAGTATTTGGAGCCATTCCATTAAATTTAATATTAATATTAATACTTTTATAATATATTATGGGCGTCTTTAAGTTTTAATGGGATATAATAAATGCTTGCAAACTCCTTTGCTGTTCACGAATGTGTAAAGATGGTGAGATAGAGCAAACAAATATTTGCGAACGTTTGCTACGAATGCTTTTTCGGTGAGGACGCGTCTTACAAGAGGTCGAAAATTGTTATTGAAAACAATTTGAATGGATTCTGGCAACGGGTCTTCCGAAGATTTTTAAATCTTGTTTATCATGCTTTCCTAGTGTTTTTTTTTGTATTTGGTAAGATCGAAAAGCGTTTCAATATTTATTTTATTTAACTTACTTTGCTATTTGACTTCCAACAAAAACAGACCCCAAAGGTAGATTTGGTGCAGTTAGCCTCATATATGGATCGACGCTTAAATAAATAGCTTCAGCCAAAAACTCTAGAAATTAAAACGTGGTGTAATATTTTTATAATACAGGGCAGGGCGTTCAGAAGATGTGGTACGATCCTTGGAGGGACGATCCTATGTGGTATAATAAAGGTGGTAAGTCATCCAATAAAAAATTTAAATCCGAGTATTTTTACATAGTGTTCCTATTTAATTACATAAAATTATAAATAAATAATTACGAATACATTTTGTAAACGCTGTTACTAACCTGAACTAACCTCTTAGACATCTTATTGTCAGATCTATCAATTGGACTAAATTTAAACAATTTGTCGAATTGATTTTTTGCTTTCGTCTGAAATACTGATTTAAGTATTTAATGATAAAAGAATCTTTAATTCTAATTTGTAAAATGACATAATTCGTTATTTCAATATATGAAGGGTTTGATCGTAAAACATGTTAAGTAGCAATACATACCTTAGATTTTTACATATTCGCATAAAAAACTTGTTAAGTGATCATTTTAGAGATTTCGCTATAATAATTTGGTAAATAGTTCATAGATGTCGTTAAATCACACCATGGAAATCCTGTCAACTGTCAAATGCGTTGAGTTGTTATTAGAAGAAGAGCGGACTAAGATATTTTCTAAATTCTGGGAACTCGGAAGCTATGATATTCAAAATGCATATCTATATGGATGCTTGCGTAAAAATAGTATTAAACGAAAGACCAGAAAAAGAGATACAAGAAGGACTTCCACTATTGAATACTCCGTTCAATCCAGCAACAAAAATTTGAAAATTTGTAAAACTGCCTTTATTTCCCTGCATGGAATTGGTAGAGGCCGAGTGGAATATATTGTGAGCAAGCTCAAAGATAGGGCTATTGTTGCCAAAAAGGACCAAAGAGGGAAGCATAGAAACCATAAAAAAAGTATTTGCAAAACGACATTGACACAGTATATCGTTTTATAGATTCCTTGTTCCGTTATGAGAGCCACTGCAGCCGCCCTGATAATGCGAAAAAAGATTATATGAGCCTTGATTACAACATTGAGATATTATAAAAAAGTATAAAGATTGAGATATTATAAAAAGTATAAAGAAAATCGCCAAACACGAAATATTTTATTTGTTTCTTCAGACAAGTTTAGAAGGATTTTCACGGAGGATTACAATATTTTTTTCAAAACTTCTAAATCTGACATGTGTCCAAAGTGTGATAAGTTCCAAATAAATATAAATAATGCTAGAGCGACGCCGAAAAACTGAAAGAACTAGAAGGATTGAAAGAACTACACTTGAGAAAAGCAGAAGCTGCAAGAAACGTTCTTAAGCAAGCAGTAGAAGAGCCCAGGGATAATTCTGTGCACGTGATAACGTTTGATTTGCAACAAGCCCTTCCTACACCTAAATTAACCACCGGACCATGTTTTTATAAAAAAAAAATTGTGGTGTTACAATTTCAGTATTTACTGTTGCAACAAACCAGAGGATGGTTATTTTTTCCTTTGGGATGGATCAGTTGCCAAACGAGGATCTGAAGAAATTGTCAGTTGCTTAAAGAAAAACTTTGAGAAGTTTGATGTTCGAGGTGACACACTTTATGCGGTATCTGATAACTGCTGCGGTCAAAACAAAAATTGGACCATCGTAGGGTTTTGGCTACAACTGCTCGCCTCAAAAAGGTTAAAAAAAATAATCCATGTTTTTCCACAAGTGGGGCATACAATATTACCCAGTGACAGGGATTTTGCAGTAGTTGAAAAATTTGCAAGAACTAAAAGTGCAGTATACTCACCTAGTGAATGGGAGGAGGTCCTAAAAGGAGCTAAAAAGAAAAGGCCGTTTATTGTAACCACTCTTAAAAGGGAAGATTTTTTTTACTTTTTCTGAACTAAGAGAAAATTTCGCTCAGTCAAATTTTGGCATAGGCAACTCTGTGAAGCTTGAATTTAACATTAAAAATCCCTATGTCATGTTGGCTGAATCATATACCGGATGTCCACAAGCAATCAGTCTGAAAAGAAAACGGGGTAGACCTAGTCTCTCAATGGAGGAAGATTTCACTAGGGAATTAACTCAAAAGTATTTAGAAGCATTACCCATAGACGAGTCTAAATTGAGCCACGTGATGTCTTGCCTTCAGTGGATCCCTCCAGTTTATCATCCTTTTTATTATTCACTAAAATCCCAATGAGATAATTTCACATTTTTACTTATGTTTAGTTCTTTATGTTTTGTTCAGTTGTCATATTTTATACTTATATATATACTGAAATATCAAACTTTGTTGCATTAATAAAATTATCCTAAACTAAATAGTTTTTCTTTGGTAACTTAATGGCATGAAAACCTGTTAAGTGTTGTTAATTGCTGTTATGTTCTTAATATAATCTTTTCTTTGTTTAACCAAGGTATATCGACAAACCTGTTAAGTGTCATTTTTTTTTAAATTTTCTTCTTGTAACTGACGGCAAAAAATTTAATCTGGTATTAAATAGGGTCTCTTTATTAGCCCATATAAGTCACATTTTTTTTGAAATATTTCATATACCAGCTGATTTTACAAGAATTATTTAGTAGATTTGGAAATTAAAATGTAATTTACTAATTTTGCAATTATTATACTTAACAACTTTTAAGAGCGGACCCTTCATATGTAAAAAACAAAAAAGATATAACAACTTAATTGATTAACTTAAGTTGATAACGAATTTTGGCTAAACTTTTCTGTCTTTATAATGGAATAAGCAGTTTTAATCAATGTTTTAATAGTGTGTTTGAATCAAATATTGATATAAGCAGCGTCCTTGATTTATTAGAGATTGGTATTTTTCTACCAGGAACCTATAATTGATATGTGATGGGCTACATGCTTGGGGAAATAGATATTCCATAGTAGAGGAAATTAAAGTAGTACTTGTTATATTTCACAATATATTAATTAACAGAAATATAAATGGACAAGTTTTTGAGGCCTGAACGATTTGAAGCAGATCCACATGAAGACTCAGCGGCTAAAGAATGGAAACACTGGTTCAAGACTTAAAAATTTTTTAGAAACAAGCGATAAAGAAAATAAACTTGATGATAGTGCAAAACTAAGGCTTCTAACTAATTTTGTGTCTCATACCGTCTACGAACATATTAGCGAATGTGAGAAGTTTGAACAAGCTACAAAGATTTTAGAAGATCTAAGTATATGTGAAACATGTTAATAAGGTATTTCCTAGACACCTATTATCTACAAGAAAGCAACAGTAACAAGTACTACTTTAATTTCCTCTACTAAGGAACCTATAATATAAAAGTCGATTTGTAAAACTTTTCGCCACCGCTCCTGCTCTTTGTTACCGTTCCCGCTCGTCGCCACCGTTCTTAGGGTATTTATAAAACACGAACTGCACCGTTGTAAATTTGCGAGAGCAGTAACGTACCTTGAGTTTAGGATATTAAGTTTCTTTGAAAAAGTGGATAATGTGACCAGTATTTAATATTATTAAACTATGAGATAAGTTAAGCCCTGTGTATTGTCTGTAAATGCTGAAATCGTAGGAATATGGAAAACATTTCTGTGTCTTTTATCGTGGCGGCGTTCATAAATGCACACATTATTCCCCTTTAGGTTAAGTTGCGACGGGAACGATGGCGACGAGCGGAAGCGATGACGAAAAGTTTTATAAATGCACCTTTATACCCAGATAATATTATTATGATTCATACTTAAAATTATTAATTTTTAAATTTTTACTTTCAGGGCTCCATAGGAAGGAGAATTTGAAAGATAAATAAGCATCCTATTTTGTATATTCATATTTATTATGCTCGATTCCACAATTTTTCGTTGATTTCTCGACCGTAATAAAATTTAAACTCAGCCATAAATACGTGCCTTCTAAAAGGGTACAGGTCCTGATTACCTACTAATTTCAATAGTTTAGGTTAGCTATTTTCAACAAAACAACAAATATAAAATAATAGGTAAGTATCTTTATTTTAATCATGTAATTAAATAGCTATTATTATTTATACAAAAATACTAATCTACAATATTATAATATTATCTATGCCTAAACTAATTATTTATGGCCTTACGTTACTGTTAATTATGTTATTATATTGGTATATTAGGTAGGTTAATGGAAAATTGCAGGTGTTCAATATAAAGCAGAGTCTTTTCATCTTAGTTCATGAGTCGTTTGGTGTTTGTCAAGCTGTGCGTTAAAGGTATTTTCGTGTCTGTTATCGAGCATCCAAAATATGTCAGATCTGTGTGAAACTTCAGATAATATTGCTCCGGAAGTTATGGTGTAACGAAGAAAAAACATTTATCACTTGATGCCAAAAACATCATAAAGAACGTTTACTGTACCCTTTCAGAAAAAGGGTATGACCGTAGTGCAAGTTTTTTGACCAAAGTTGCATTAACGACAGTAAAAGATATAATGACCAAACCCATTCATCCAATTATTAATAGTAACGTAAGGCCTTTAATAATTAGTTTAGGCATAGATGAAGACGATAGTGATAGTGAAACAGAGCTAAATATAGAGTAGGTTAAGTTAAATATTGTATTATTATAATATTGTAGATTAGTATTTTTGTATAAATATTAATAGCTATTTAATTACATGATTAAAATAAAGATACTTACCTATTATTTTATATTTGTTGTTTTGTTAAAATAAGCTAACCTAAACTATTGAAATTAGTAGGTAATCAGGACCTGTGCCTTTTCAAAGGTTCCGACACAATAGATATTTTTCAGGCAGCTTATTTATGGTTGGGATTACGACTGAGGGTTGTCATTTAAATTTTATTGCAGTCGAGAAATCAACGAATAATTGTGGAATGGAGCATACCTAATAATAGTTTATAAGTTTTTTTAGTAAATATCTTCTTGATATTAATTGATATATTATTCCATTTTATATAATTTCAGAAATATTAGAGAATATTTACAAAAGGTCTGTACAAAATCTGAGCACATATTCCTGAGGCCAAAATAAGGCGATTTAAAGCAACTTACCTTAATCCGCAGTTGCTCCGTTTCCGAGATACAGGGTAGGAAAGTTAAAAAATAAAAATAGAATTTTTTAAAATTAATGAATATTTTTTAACGTAGGTATTGCTTTAAAACTTGGTACCCGGGGTTTTTTTGGGATGCAAAACCCGAATACGGACACCTTTTCACTGTGGCCATTCGAGGGCGTTTCACAATGCACTTCTTATGGTTTAGAATGGTCATACATTTTTATCAATGTAGTTCTTTCCTTTATTTTGTTAAGGAACTAATTTTTTGAACATTTTAAAACAAAAAAGGTACTCTTGTGAAAATCCGCTAAAGTAAGCCGTTTTTGTGATATTTCGGTTTTTAGTGTTCGATGCCTCACCGGAATATTTAAATTATTTTGAATAAAAAATTCCGCTATTAGTAAATTTTCGGCAGGAAAAAATGTTTCACTTGGGTTAGTTACAGCAAGTTTTGCAGGAAGAATTTGAGTATGGATTTTTTTTCAATTAAATGAGGAACAATTTTATTTTAAAAGTAAATTTAATTGGCATAAACTTTTAGTAATTGTTCAGAATGACCTCCGACATAAATACAAAGATAAATACGACGTAAAAATTTACTCTTTGCATCAATTTCGCATCGTTCTTTAATATGTTGACTGCATTTAGAACTCTTCCCCACAATTCCTCTTCATTATTAATCGGTCTGGAGTATACCATCGTCTTTAAAGACCCCCATTAAAAATAATCCAACGGAGTCATATCCGGTGAGCGTGCGGCCACTTTACGGGAGCGTCATTTCCTCTACCGATCCATCTGTTTGGATACTGTCGATGCAAATAATTGCGGACATTTAAACTAAAATGTGGTGAAGCATCGTCATGCATAAACCACATATCTCGTCGAAGTTGTAATGGCAAATCTTCTAATAAATCTGGCAGCGTATTTTGTAAATGTTCTAAATAATCCACACCATTTACTCGTGGCGGTTAAATGACAGGACCTATAATGAAATTTCCAATGATTCCTGCCCACACATTAATTCTAAACTCATGTTGATAATGAGTTACTTTCGTGGCATGTGGGTTTTCATCAGCATAAACATGTTCGTTAAACCACTTCTTGTAAAACATGATTCGTCAGTAAATATAATGTGCTTAGCAAAATTCACATCCTGTAGTCTTTCTTCGGTAATGAATCGATAGAAGTCCAATCGTTGATCGAGATCCGGAGCCAAAAGGTCTTGCACCTACATCCTTGGATACTCCTGCCTCTAAACCTAAGCGTCTGGTGCTTAATTTTGAATCTTCAGCAATTCTTTCCAAAATTTGTTCCTCAACCTCAGGAGTCCTTAATGCACGTTGCCGTCCATATTTTACAGTTAAAGGAGTGAAGCTACTGGTTTCGCGAAGGCCTCCCTCAATAGCAGCAAATGTTTGATGGTTTGGTATGCGCCGATTTGGATATCTTTCCCTGTATACCCTAACACTTTCGCGGCCATTTTCTTCACAATACCCAAAAACCAATAGCATATCCGGCATTTCTGCAGAACTGTATCCTTCAGCCATCTTTACACTCAATTTAAAATTTAACTAACACGTTTCAAACACCTTATTTATTCTCGCATTGGCAAATTCTTACTGAAACATACTGTAAACAACATAGACTGATAGCGAAAATTCTTAAAATACGAAAAATGTTTACATTTAAATAGTCTGTTGCAAAAAAAAATTTAAAGGTGTTCATCAAACAGGTAAAAAATCCGAGGATTTTTGGATGTGACACTCCAAAAAAGTATCTTAAAAAAATACATTTTCCACTGCTAATTCACTGACCACATTTCATCCTCAAAGATAACAGCAAACATTTTTTATTCAGAATAATTTAAATATTCCGGTGCGGCATCGAGCACTAAAAACCGAAATATCTCAAAAACGGCTTACCTTAGCGGATTTTCACAAGAGTGCCTTTTTTTGTTTCAAAATGTTCAAAAAATTAGTTCCTTAACAAAAAAAGGAAAAAACTACACTGATAAAAAGTTATGGCCATTCTAAGCCATAAGAAGTGCATTGTGAAGAACCCTCTAATGGCCAGAGTGAAAAGGTGTCCTTATTCGGGTTTCGCATCCCAAAAAACCCGCGGGTACCAAGTTTTAAAGTAATACGTTAAAAAATGTTCATTAATTTTAAAAAATTCGATTTTTATTTTTTAACTTTACCACCCTGTATCTCGGAAACGGAGCAATTTCGGACTAAGGTAAGTTGTTTTAAATCGCCTTATTTTGTACAGACCTTTTAGACACTTTTTAGTTAATAAGAAATTGTTTTGAAATATTTCTGAAAAGTATTTGCCCCTAATTTGAAATATTTCAGAATGCAATTTAGTAATGTTTCAGAAACATAAAATAAAATAATATTTTTATGGGTCATTTTTGGGTTTTTGAAAGATTTCATCAATATGTCATATTTTGAAATATCTATGGAATATGATTGTGCTGTGTGGGTAGTGTGCGACCACTTAATTTGGCAGTTCGGTTAACTTAATAATTACATTTAGGCCGGTGCTAGGGGCTATTTTTTGTGACTAAACTAAAAGCTACAACTTGGTAGGATAGATATTTCTCATGCCTATACAATTTTCTTTGATGTTTAGTTTCAAGTGATAAATAGGAAACAAAAAAAAAGTTGTATATAGGTAATTGAAAATCTTACCTCCGTCGTTTAACGTAGGGAGCTCTTCCTCCCTTATTTTAAGATCATCTGGTTTGGGAAAACCATCAAATTGCTTTTCAAAAATGTAAACCTTAGCCTTAACCATTTTTAATTTTCTGTAGTAAACAAACGATCACACAAGCAAACGAGCTACTAATAATAATTTTGAACCGGTCGCGGTTTAAGCAAACTAAGCCTACCCGGTAAAGCATTAATGAGTATATAAGTATATTATTATAGATATATATATCCTACATGCCTATAGACTAGAGGACTAGAGATTCATTCATCAGTGATTGGTAACGATGACTAATACTAATAGTCAGTGTTGCCAGATGAAAAAAAAATACAAATCACTAGGCTGGTATAAAGAATCAGCAGAACCTTTGAAATGTAGTATTTATGTATGTTTGCGCCATTTATTTGAATTGAATTACGCGCCATTTATTTAAATTGAATTACGCGCCTTTAGGCCATGAGCCCTGTGGTGACGGCCAGGGGAAGCGAATATACTTGACATTTAGCAGGATATTTTTAGAGGTTAGATGCTAAAAGGGAAGAGAAAAAGTGGTTGTTTTAGTTTTGTTTTACTGTGGAAGAATTACAAGAAGTAATAAAATATAAATGTGTTTTATTAGGGTTTGTCTTCAGACAACTAGTACTACAGAAAGTCTATTTTTATGGTTGTATTAGTTAAAAATTATTTAAAATATTAAAAGTTGGTTGAAATAATCCGAAAATGACCAAACATTGAACTTTTTCACAAGACTATCCATAAAATCACCAGATCTGGTGAAACTTCACCAGACCGGGCAACACTACATTGTATAGTATACACGGGTCCGGGGCACTGCCCCTGCGCTGTTGCCATATTATTTGAACCTTCTAATGTCTATGAACATTATTGAAATTTGAGGACATATATTTTTTGTAGAATATCAAACTTGGGTTTTGCTGAACGACGATTTTTTTAAAGCTTGGGGCTGCAGCCCCATATAGGTATAATCAATTTTCTTGAGCTAGACATCGGTCTTTCGCTCTTGTTTTTTGATATTCTCCTCATCTTCCGTTTTGGTCTTACATATATGCTTTTCTTATTCTCTATAATACATATCTGTGTTATTTATCAGAGGGGGGATCTTTAGGAAATTTGTGTTCCGAGTTTGGTGTTGATATATGGTGTCTTAAATGAGCCGCTTCATGGATGGAATGGAGGCTTGTCTTGTTTACGGGGCACTACGTCAGTACATCGTACTTAAGTACAGGTCTTATTATCGTCTTGTAGATTTAGATCATTATTTTCGTCTTGACGCTTATTTTGCTTTTCTGGTTCAATAATGAATAGACTGCACTTAATTGGCCTTGTACCTTTGCAAGTCTTTCTCTCACGTTGTCGTTCCGCAATAATTTTTTTGTCAAACGTAAGGCCAAGGTATTTAATCTTGTTCCTCGAATTAATTTGTGCATTGCCCATTACTCTTGTTATGGGTAGTTTTGTGATAGCTGGCTAAAAAGTAAATTGCTTGGGTCTGGTTATCATTAAGTTACATCCCGCTCTAATTCGCAACGAGATGTAAGTAAACATACTCAAGTAAGTAGTTTCGGATATTTAGATGGATCAATGAAATAAGATTAAAAATACTGGATTTTAACATAAAATACTCACTCGTAGACAAAATGGTGGACAATATTTTCTGTATTTTCGAATTTTCTATACTTAACATAGGAGATACATACAGCCCACACAGCACACCTCTATTCAGAAATATCTCTGATATATTTCAAATGTCCAAAAACATAACATTTCATATTAGTATATCTGAAATATTTTACGAAATAATTATGAAATTTTACATGCAATATTTTAAATTCATTAAACCCAAAATCGTAGCTATATTATTATTTTCTCTGATGGTAATTATTTTAAATTTTTTTTAGCAAAAACATAATAATATGTACAAAAATGCATGAGCGTTAACTTAAGGCAACTAAAAGCAACTAAAAGCAACTAAGAGCAACTTACTTGACAGTTTACACACCCTGCCTTTGACACTTAACACTTGACGGACGATGGACCAGATGCAGCAAAACCAACCAGTTCCCCCCATAGGTTTCCCTTATTTTATGTTTTGTGTAATGTTCAATTTACAATTATTCTTAGACATTATCTATTAGTTGTGTGTTAGTAGTGGTATTAGTGCTACTACTGAATAATTATAATATTATGAATAATGAAACTAAACTAAGTCTCTATTTTAATAATAGGCATAATAATAATCGTAGGTAAGGTTCATTTCATGATTTTTTCCCGCTAAAAGCTGGATTTATAAACTCGAAAAGTTGGTGAGGTTGAAGTTATGATCAAGTTTGTGAGGTTAGATATTCCGAACTCCGAGCATAAAAATTGGTTGTCTCGAACTACCCGGGAAGTTTTCGAACCTTACATGAGCTTTACATGAACAACATAAACAAGGGTATAAATGGAACTGAGTGTTCCCTTTAGTTTAAATTGAACTCCTATTTCCAACACCAACTGAACCTCAACCTCGCCAACTTTTCGAGTTTATAAATCCAGCTTAAGTTTGTAACTTGAGTTGATAATGTTGTGAATTAGAATAATGAAGAGTAAAGGGACAGAACAGGAACAATTTTTAAATTACAAAGACATTATTAAAGAAAATATACACTAAAGCACCATCACCCCTCCGGGGCAAAACTAGAGACACAAAAATTGTAGCACTGTGGCTGTCGCAGTGCAAACTTCGTTTGTCCCATGCGATGTAAGAACTTGAATAACTATATAAGATATACAGTTGATAACAAATTTTGGCTAAACTTTCCTGTATTTGTAATGGAATATGTATTTTTAATAGTGTTTATGTATCAAGTATTGATATCGCAGCGTTCCTTGGTATATTAGGGATTGGTATTTTCTTTTCCTATCAGGGACCTAATATAATACCCACATAATATTATTACGATTCATGCTTAAAATTATTAGTTTTTAAATTTCTATTTTCAGGGCCCCATAAAGAAGAATTTCAAAGATAAATAGGAATCTTATCATGTATATTAATATTTATTAATAATAGTTGAAATGTTTTTTCAATATACATATACAGGGTGGTTGGTATGTATGGAAACGGTCGATCATTTCTTAAAGTAAAGCAGGTAGCAAAAAATATTTAAGAGAAAAGTTTTAGGGTTTCCTGAAGTCTATTAGAATTTAAAAAAAATAAGTATACAGGATGAGTCGAAAAGCCGTAGAGAAACAAAGTTACGTTTTTTTAATAGAACACCCTATATCTCAGAATATTTTTGGATTCTACATAAAGTTATAATTATTTTTTAATAGGTGTATTATAAGTATAAACCTAATATTTTCCGAGATATCGAGTTTTGAAAAATTACATTTTTAAACTTTGACAGATTCTAGCTTTCTAATGTCATGCCATAGAGCAAAATGGCTTCCGTGTCCCTATCTTACTTTTTATTATCTTCCCAAAAATGTTAACTTCCGGTTAAACCGGAAGTACTATATTTCCGGCTCTTGAGTTACATCCGGTTTAACCGGAAGTTGACACTAGTAGGAAGATAGTAAAAAACTTATATAGGGATATGATATGTAAGCCGTTTTACTCTAAGACGTACCGTTAGAAAGCTAGAGGCTGTCAAAGTTCAAGGTTTAGACTTATAATGTGTTTATTAAAAAAGAATTGTAATTTAATGTTTAATCCAAAAATATTCTAAGACAGAGGGTGTTCCATTAAAAAAAAGGTAGCATTGTTTTCCTACGGCTTTCTGACTCATCCTGTATACTTATTCTTTTAAAATTTTTATAGACTTTAACAAACCCTAAAACTTTTGTCTTAATAATTTTTTGCTATTTTACTTTAAGAAATAAGCGACCATTTCCATACATACCAACGACCCTGTATGGTTACAACAAATTTTTTTCAAATAATTTTGAAAAGTATATGCCTCTTATTTTTTGATAAATATCACAAATGTTTCGGAATATTTAAAATCTTTCAGAGACTTTTCTATGAATTACTTCTGGAACATGTGTGGGAGGTGTGTAACCATGCAGGTTCTAAAGGCGAGGGGTTAAGAGAGGAATAAGAAGACAGCGCCGCAAGCACGTTTTGAAACGTTAAGAAAATTTGTGTGTTATTAAGAATAAATCACGCAGTGTGCAATTAAGGTTAAATAGTTCATGTTTGTTTTTCAGTCCTTGCTGGAGACTAATTTCGTTAGACATTATATTTACAATGCACAAAAATAAAAAAATTAAACGCACATCATGTGATGATTTTAATGAGACTTGTGATAAGTAAAGCAGTGAATTCTTAATTAACTTCCTTATTTGGGGTGGGATATTAACTTCTTCCGTTTTCCTTTATCTAATTTCGTAGTCGACGCCTCTGTTTGCGCAAATTTTTCAAAAAAGTACACCAAAGGTAATGGCTTGGAAATTCTATCATACTTTTTGCTAACTGTTTTTTAGATTACTCAAGAAAAAATAAAACAGCCCCACATATCCACAAGAATAAATATTCTTGCGTGCGGGTTGTGATGCGCTAATTATGAATCCGCATCAGATCCTTTCATAAAATTGGTTCCATAGTTTTCTAATACCTAAATAAATGGAAACTGTTGAAATTTCTAAATTTCAACGAAAATGAGTGTATATAGGTAGCTATCTAAATAAAATAAAATTTAATTACAAATAAAGAAATAATGGCAACACTGACAGTGTCTTGCATTTGTATACTATAAACCCGTATAACCACTAACCAGTGAGGGATCTGGGATTCAACGTTGTCGACGTTAGCGGAACTTGACCACTTTTCCATTAATAAAAAAAGTACAGATCATGTCACAGCTAAAAAACACAAGCAAAAGATTATTTCATTTTTTTGATATGAGGACACTAACAACTTAGGAATATTAGGAATTTGTTTATATTTTATTTATTAACAAAAATTATGTTTATGTACCACATATTAAAATTGAGGTAGAAATATGTTTAATAACAATACGATTTGTTTCCAAGTTGTACGAATTTATGTTTTACCAAAAGCTTTGCCTGTATTTTCCCCTCTTAACATATCAGCAAATTTCCCCGGCTAATCTTTGTGGAATAATGACATGACCAACAATGTGATTGCCAATTATTTCAGCCGACACATTAATTCTAAATTGATTTTGAAAATGTTTTACCTTAATAGCATGTGGATTTTTATCCGCATAAACATGTTCATTATAAAAATGTATAATCCCTCTTCTTGTGAAACATGCTTCATCGGTAAACAAAATATTGTTGGCAAAGTTGGGATTCTCGTCCCTCTGCCTATAAACAAGCCGACTAAAAACCAGGCGCATTTTAGAATCATTAGGTAAAAGATTTTGACCGGGTATCTTATGGTATGGATATAGCAACTGTTCTTAAAGTACTTCACGAACAATATCTTTGGACACTCCTATTTCCCTACCTAGCCTCCTTATTTCCGGATTTTCTGCAACACCTTTTAAAATGTCTTCCTCGACTTCAGGAACCCTTACAAAAGGCTGTCTTCCATTATCAATGGCTTTAGGAGTAAATTAACCGTTTTCCCGCAGGCGTCTTTCAACAGCAGCAAACGTCGCGTCGGGTGGCTTGGTATACGACGATTTGGAAACCTCTCGGAGTAGACTCTGACACATTCTCGATCATTTCCTTGGCAATACCCAAATACCAATATCATATCGGTATATTCTGCATTAGTGTATTGCACCGTCATGATAATTCACGACAATTAAAGTTTTCTAATAATTAATGCAAGCAGATAAAATTATTGAACGTTAGCAACAATATTAAATGTTACAAATTTGACAATAATCTTATGTTGATAGATGAAACTTATAATAACCAACAATAACAATCGTTTGTGTCGTAAAAACTACTACGTATTAAGAATAAAATGCAAATTTCTCGAAAACCGTCAGAGGAATCGAGTCTTATCAAGAGTACCTTTTTTGTAGCAAATGAGTTGGTTCATCTGAATTTTGTGCCCAAATCCCTCTTGTTCCATTGGCATAGAAGTATGAAACAAGCAATTAGTAAAAAACCGAGGTTCTACGCCCATGAACAGATATTAATCAGAATTGTGGCATGAGTTTTCTAGTATGAGCAGTTTTTGAATTAATCCAGAAAAACGATTAATAAATTGTCACTTCAGCGCCGTCTAGCGCCCAAACTAAGCAACTTTGTACCAAGGTAAGTTTACTTAAATGGGCTTAGTTTGGTCTGAAGAATATATGGTACGTTTTTGAAAAAACCTTTTACAGACATAAATATTTTGTCTTCTAAATATATTCACTTCGTCTTACGTTTTGGATCCGTCTAACTAATTTATATATATTTTTTCCTACAACCGAGCGCAAAGTCCAGTATTGCGCTTCCAAAAGAAAACACAAAGTAGCTATTTGGATTGCGGAGCGTTTGTTTTCAATAGCAACTAGATGTTCCGTTATTTAGACTTTAATACCAAGCATCAACATTTTTCCGAAAACTTTTCTTCTGTACGTTATGTATGTACTGTCATTCCTTCAGATTAACGCGACCAAATGTTTGCAAATCAAATCTGAATTATTTTATTATAATAGGGTTTAAATAGAGATATTACAATTTACCAGCTGCTCTGATTGGAATTTTTACTAGTTCGAGGCACAATAGAAAGCATAACTAAACAAATTGTTTAAAGGTAGAAAATTGCTTTATTAACAAAAATTATGTTTATGTACACATTGGAACTGAGGTAGAAATAATAACAATTTAATTTTTAATAACAATACGATATGTTTTTCAGTTGTACCAGTTTATACTTTAACAAAAGCTTTTCCTGTATTTCCCCCTCTTAACATATCAGCAAAAGCATCAAACATATTTTCAAAGCCATTAGTAACGGTTTCTTGGTATTTCAGTTTTCCTTCTTTTACCCATCGTAAGTTTTGTAAAATTCCTTCGTTCCATTGGTCAATCCATCTACTGGCAATAAATCCCTCCATCCTTAATTGCTTTCCTACCATGGGCGCTTGTACAACTTTAGCTAAAATTTAAGCAAATATTCTATAATAATTATAAAAGATAGAAAATATGATGTAATACATCTAAAGTTTATAAAAAGTAATGTAGGTAGGTAATTATTAAAATCTATCTACATAATAACTAAACGCCTTGTAGGTAAGTCAAAAAAGAATCAACATCCATGATTTGATTGAGATAATGAAATTGCAATTAATTTAAATAAAGCTATTTTAGTTTTGCTATTAAGATTAAGTACATATGTTCTTCAAATATGCGTCGAGAAGGTGTTAGGATGCTTTTACGTTGGAGCTGCGATAAACGATAAGAGCGGTGATTCTAACTTAAATACATGTAAGGTCTTACTACTCTTATTTTTTTCATTACATTTATTGATGCTGGTATTGCCGTTTTTATCGTTTATCTTAGCTCCAACCTAATCGCACTCTTAGAGTAGATTTGGGCAAAAGGTATGCACGGGACAAAAGTCTCAAATGTTCATTATCCCAATACTAAGTACAATTTGCCATCATGGATCTATATATTTCTTTTATCACATCGCATTATATTTTACCGAAATACGAATAAGCTGCTGTAGATTTATTTATTTGCTAACATAACTTAAACACAATTAAGCCCAAATTTGGCATCTATCGCTGATTCTGGAGTAGAAAACCCAACTGCTTACAGTAAAAGGGCCAGCAAAGTTGATAATACTATAGGTAACAAGTTACAACCTGAAGATCAGTCTATTCCTAAAATATTTATTGTTGGAGACAATAATGTGAGCCGTTGCGTATCGATTTTAAATAGAATTTTAAACTCTGGTAGTCAAAAGTACTTTATTAGTAGTTTTTATAAATCGAACGCATATCTTGATGAAATTGTAAAGGATGTTCACTTGCTATGCCCGAACTTCGAGTTTGATGATCATGCAATTATTTTTGGTGGGACTAATGATTGCCTTAGAGGGAACAGATTTAACTCGGATATTTTCAGTACAACTCTGGTCAATCTGTCTTATACAAATGTATCTTTAATAGGTGCTACTTACTGTAAAGATAGGAGCATTTTGAATAAAATAATATATAATTTTAATTATAATTTGTATTCAATTGCTCCAGATTATTCACATGTTCAATACATTGACACGAATTTGTATCCTTATAGCGCAAATATGATTAATACGGAAGTTTTTCCTAGACCAGGAATCAAAAATAATATACTTATATATGTGTGTGAATTTCACCTAGTAAATGTTTTTGTGGTGAATGATAATTTGATACAAATGAGAATAGCGGACAGACCATTGTTTGAGCGGATGCTAAATAATACTTCTTTGCATAATAATTTCGTGGCTGTACAGATGAGCCCTTAACTAACACTGATCTGTCAGCTAATACCAAAAATATGCTTTTTCGAGACTAATAATATGCTTGTGTTAGGTCACCAGAATATACAGTGCCTTGGAAATAAAGTTCTTGTCTTAGATAGTGCACTTGTAAACAAAAGCTACGATTATCTGCTTATAACTGAACATTGGCAACGTGAACCTCAGTTAAAAGAAATTTATTTGCAAAATTTTACTTTGTCTAGTTATTATTGTCGTGAGAGTCTAATTCATGGAGGTGTGGCTATTTACAAAAATGATATATGTAAGATTGATAATAGTATTGCAGATCTATTGGATTACTGTATAGAAGGTGTTTTTGAGGTAGCGTGTATCAAACTGGATGCTGTTAAGTGTATCTTAGTGGTTGTATATATGATTCCAAGTGCAAATTTTTCTGCTTTTATAACAGCTTTTCAGGATCTTCTGCTACATCTATCTGGTTATAAGTATCAGATTATCATCGGAGGTGATTTTAATTTGGATTTTTTAGTGCCTTCGGCATGCTTAACTGTTTTTAAAGATTTGCTTGACTGTTTTAACTTAATAACTACTATAAAGATCCCAACTAGAGTAACAGCAACTTCAAGTATTTGTATTGATAATTTCTTAATTGATGAAGATCTGGGGTTTATCTCGGATGTTGTAAATAATGGTTTATCGGATCATTATTTTCAAACCTTTCAAGTTAAAACAAAATGCGGGCCATCAAGTGAGAACAACTTAAATTTTACTTTTAGGCGTTCATTTAATGATGACAATATTTTGCGTTTTCGGCAGCTCTTAAACTCCGAGGGTTGGCAGGATGTTTTACTACACAACTGTTCGAATATGGCATTTAATGTTTTCTCAGACGTTTTACTGTATTACTATGAGGTGTGTTTTCCTTTACGATGTAACTCTAATAAAAAAATTTCGAAAAAGTACAGGTTATCCCCGGAATTACTAAATTTAAAAGAAAAAGTATCACTTTATAATGAAATTGCTAAATTTGATAATCGTTTTAAGCACATTCGCAATTATTATAATCGAAAATATAGGGATGCACTTGGAATGGCTAGAATGAGGTTTCATGACAACATTGTAAATGATGCGCAAAATAAATCAAAGGCTATGTGGTCTATTATAAATAGCATTAAGAAGACAAATAGGATTAAGAAAAATATTACTATAACTCATGAGGGTATTGTGCTCCCCGATGAGAAGGTGGCTAATGATTTTGTTAATGCGTTCACCCTTAAATGTGAAAATGAAAAAGAAATCGATTATGATTTCTTATCTAAGAACATCCCTTTTAATGATATCTCATTTTTTCTAAATCCAGTATTAATTTATGATGTTTAGAGGTTAATTGTTAAGCTTAAAAACTCTAATTCTGCTGGTGTAGATGGTATATCTAATGTTTTGCTGAAAAAATGCAAATCGGATTTAACACCTATTTTGACTTTACTGCTAAATCTAATATTCTCCAATGTGATTTTTCCTGATTAACTTAAACTAGCATGTATAATACCGGTGTATAAGAAAGGAAATTCTAGCGATTACAGTAACTATAGGCTTGTCAGTCTATTGTCTAGTGTTTCGAAAGTTTTTGAGCTCGCCATAAATCAGCAACTAACAAATTTCTTTAATAAACATAAGTTACTTTCACAGTGCCAGCATGGATTTACTCAGGGTCTCAGTACGGAAACGGCCCTTTGTTCCTTTATAAAGTCAACTATAGATACTCTGGATGGTGGCTTGCTTGTGTCGGGTCTATTTATAGATTTTTCTCGGGCATTTGACTGTGTAAACCATGTTTTATTGTTGGAGAAAATGTATCGGTATGGCATCAGAGGCATTCCCTTAGATCTAATAAAGTCGTACTTAAACCACAGCTTGCTGTGCTTAAACAATCGGTGTCAATTTGTAAAAATTAATGAAGTTAGAGGAAATACAAAGCGAATATACCATGGAGTGCCCCAAGGGTCAATCTTGGGCCCGTTATTGTATCTAATTTTTGCCAATGACCTGAGTCAATACATTAATACAGGAGGTGTTAAGGTCGTCTGTTACGCAGATGACACTAACATCCTTACAACTGCAAATAATCAGTCTACTCTGAAAGCAGAATGTGAAAATGTTTAGAGTAAAATACTTTTATGGACTAAAAAAAACTTTCTGAAACTAAATAGAGATAAAACAGTATTATTATACTTTACGCTGTCTAGGCACATTTCCGGGGGCGATTTTAGACTGTTTGAGGGTACTTTAGATGAACTGGATTGTGAGAAAAATACTAAGGTTCTGGGCGTGGGACTTGATTATAAGTTGCAGTGGGGATTTCATGTTGATAATTTGTGTTCCAAAATACGTAGCACTTGTTATGGGCTTAATTTTTTATCTCAGCAATGTGGCTTTGCCACCCTCATGTCGCTTTATTATGCTAACTTTCACAGCCATCTTAAATATAATTAAAAGTGGAAGATCCTTTAAGACTTAACCAATATTTAATCCTAGTTTCCATTAAAAGTGGAAGATCCTTTAAGACTTAACCAATATTTAATCCTGGTTTCCATTAAAAGTGGGGAATCTTTTAAGACTATAATATGTTGGGGTAACTGCAGCCATGTGAATAGAGTCTTTCTTCTTCAAAAGTTTGCCCTTCGAATTATATACAAACTTCAACGCCGGGAAACATGTAGGGAAGCTTTCAGGCTGAATGAAGTTTTGACAGTTTTTGATATATACATACTTGAGGTTTGTACATATGTGTATAAAAATAAGCACCTCTTTGAGGGCTGCCACTTTAATCATAATTATAATACTAGAGCTCACTCTAGATTGTTGCCACCGCCTCATCGAACAGCAGCCTACCAAAAAAGTTTTTATTTTAATTGTTTTAGGTTTTATAATGCTCTAGATAATTATATAAAAGTAGCACCTAATATTAATGTTTTTAAGAATAGACTAAAGAAAAATCTACTACAAAAGAACTGGTATAGTCTTAATGAATTTTTCTTGTAATTTGTTTTATTTCTTTGTATTTTCTGTAATTTTGTAACGAACTTTTTTTACGTTTTTTTCCAATTATTGTGACTATGTGTATTACTTTTAAATTGGAGAAATAAACGATATTATTATTATTATTAATTATATCAATGTCCTGTTAGCCACATAACTTCTTACTCCAACATTGGTATCTTTAGAAGTTATCATGCAGTTAGAATTAACAGTTACATTAGCAAAGAATAAAGATGTTTCAAATGGTGGCATGCGGATTTCTCAATGAAGAATGCACATGGGACTTTTATCCCACTAGTGGGCCAAAAATCCAATTAGTATTTGATAAATATTTTTAGAAATTATGTTATTGTTTGTTTTTATTTTTTTAAGGAGACTATTTTATATCTATATGTAAATCCCAGAAAACACTTGGTCGGTTTTCTTGGCTTAAATGGTCGCCTTAATGGAAAAAAAAATTAAACTTGGGTTTTCTAAACATTTGTCCTTGTATGTGTGTTTATATCCTTATATGCGTCCTTTTGGCCCATTCGCTCTACCCTGTTAGTATGTTGTTAGACTTTTTGTAAGAATATTTTTACCGGAGCCGGTCCATATTTTTAATGACAAGCAGTTTTTGACCAAATACTTATGTAATAATATAACGTCAACCAGCATATCTAAATTTTGATAATATAAGTAGCAATTAGGAGGCGGTAAATAAAATCATAAATTAATTATTAATCTGTTAAGTCATTCTTGTCTATAAACAGTGTCCTGAAACGTCTGAAAATTTCAAATTGTCATATAAATATTTGCAAATCATGCTACTACAGGAATAAATTAAAGAGTGTGCGTCAGTAGAGTGTGCGGTATAGTAAACCATAACAAACTGACCTGACTTGACCTGACTTGACCTGGCGTAAACTGACCTGACCTGGCGTACCTTCGCAGGTGTTCTTTTTGTAGGGCTTGGCAGGTGTTCAAACCCGAACTTTCTTTGATGTCTGAAAAATAGCAAACCCGAATGACCTTGACCGAACCCGAATGACCTTTGACCCCATGTGACCTTTGACCTCACTTGACCTTTGACCCCATGTGCCCTTTGACCCCATGTGACCTTTGACCTCACTTGACCTTTGACCTGTTTTGACCTTTGACCCCATGTGACCTTTGACCTGACTTGACCTTTAACCTTTGGCCTGACTTGACCTTTGACCTGACTTGACCTTTGACCTCACTTGATCTTTGACCTGACTTGACCTTTGGCCCCATGTGACCTTTGACCTGACTTGACCTTTAACCTTTGACCTGACTTGACCTTTAACCTTTGACCTGACTTGACATTTGACCCCACTTGACCTTAGACCTCACTTGATCTTTGACCCCACACGAACTTTGACCTTTAACCTTTTACCCCCCCCCCCCCCCCCCCAGCTAACCTCTGACCCCGCTTGAGCTTTGACCTTTTGGCATATCCCGACCTTTGAGCTTTAGACTTAACCCGACCTACGGAGATATTATTTTCTGGTGACATCGTCACACTAGGGCTCTTTACATAGTCAGTGTATCAACATTTATTCATATCTTTGGAAATACTTATTGTACACATGCTAGAACGGATAAGATGAATTATCCCAGTAAACAATAATAAAAGTGTGGCCTATCTGGGTCCTAAAATATGTAACATGCTTCCAGGAACATTAAGACAGCTGTAAAGAACATTTATATAAATTTAGAAAAGAGTGTAAAAACTATTAAAAATTAACATATTAATAAGGGAATATCGAAACTTCAACAATATTTTTTAACTAAAATTATGCATTCATACCATCTTACCTAATACAAGTTAGGCTGTCGAACAGATCTTTGGGCCTTTAAACACAATATCTTAAGTAGGTACCTAATTGTTTAGTAAAATAATAGAAAATTTGTAAAATTGTAATAATAAATTGAAATTAAAATAATAAATCAAATCAAATCAAATCAAAAATATGCTTTATTGTCGTAAAGTATTATTTTTATCGACAAAGCCTTTTTTTTTTAATTAAATTAACCATAAAATATAATAATATAGTTGTGGGTATACGTTAAAAATGGGTCGTATAGACTGTCGTTTTAATGACATTGGCGCCTACACAAATGTAGATTTAAGAAAACATAAAGTTTCAGCTCGCATTACGAAATTTTAATATTGCGCTCGGCAGGTGGACCGTAGCGAGGGTTAGATCGCGGTAAATAACTCTATCGAAACGAGGTACCGTTAGAATAATATACGAAAGGGTTGATTTTTGAAGAAGTCCGATGACGCCAACATATTTTACGTTGATGTTTTATTTTTATTTCTTTACGAAATGTGGGAATAAGATGCAGACAGACTTTGAACGGTCTTCGCTGTTGGCATCTACTTAAAAAACTACCCGAAAAGTCAGTTATTTCGAATAAAATATTATGGTGTCTTTACAAAGTGTGGGAACGGGACCTGCAGACAGACCTTTTAACGACCTCTACTGTTAGGGTGTAATTAAAAAAAAACCTTAAGTCGGTTATTTGTAATAAAATATCTCTTTTAACCCTTTAAAGGCACAATTCACCGAAATAATAGAAACGGTGAATTATGTTTATGTGAAAGGAAACGAAAAAACTGAATACATAAGAAAGCAGTTAACAAAAACAGTGAGATTTAATGTGGGAGCAATTTACCTTACAAAGAAATCATAAGTGGTTAAATATATTAAGAGAACTATGAAACATACCACAACAGGCTTAAAATCAGCCCACACTAGCCAAAGTGTGGAATGTTACCATTGATACCAATATTTACTGGCCTGTCAGCCTTATATATAGGATTTTCCATTTTGGACATATCAAAAACAGTTATCTATGACTTTTTCTATAACTTCATTAAGGAAAAGTTTGGCAATAATGCTTCGCTACTTTACACTGACACGGATTCGCTTATAATAAAAGTGCTGACCGATAATTTTTATCGCACAATTACGGAAACCCCAAACATGTTCGATTCGATATTGATGAGGAATCCGGGTATAAAATAACGAAAGAGCCGCAGAATGTTATATATGCCGATTATTCCAGAAGGGTGTCAGTTCATATAAAAAATAACGTACGTCATATGGACGAAAAGTATAGCGTAGTATTTATTTAAACAAATTTCGTATGGATAATCATGTAGGAATTCTAAGATTTTACATATTTTCATGGGTTAACACACTATGGGAAAATTTTACTGATAAAAAAAAATGAAAATCGAGTGGCGTCTACTTAAAAAAACAACCCTAAAATCGGATATTTAGAATAAAATATCTCTTTCAACCCTTTATAGGCACAATTTACCGAAATAATAGAAACGGTGAATTATGTTTATGTGAAAGGAAACGAGAAAGCTAAATACATAAGGAAGCAGTTAATAAAACCAGTGACATTTAATGCGGGAGCAATTTACTTTACAAAGAAATCATAAGTGGTTAAATATATTAAAAGAAGTACGAAACATATCACAACAGGTCTAAAATCAGCCCACACTAATATAATTGTCTGTCCACTTATACAAAGCATACATATTCGGTGGTACGAATGTAATCCACACACGTACACACACTTTTGGAAAAATTACGTTAGCCGAAGATAGCAGAGACCCTAATTGTCTTATTGCCAAACTCTATTTCCTATAATTTTCCTTTCCTTGGAAACAATATTAGCTTTTCTAAAAAATATATTTACATTCTACTTTAAGTTCAGACAAAATACTATAAAACGTTGACGTCTTAATTTCACTTAGGATGAAACATTAAGCTTTTGAAATTATCGTAGGCAGACATACGATTAAAAAAAGCTAAGTTGTAAATGTCATTAAGTACTTTTTAACTCTAAATTTCACTGAAAAGATTTCTTAAACTCATCCTTAGAATCTAACTAAATTTCATATTTTAATTCTTAATGGCTGTACTGCAAATATAAAGAAAACTCCCCCCAAACTGTTTGCTCGTATGGTGATATTTTAAAGTTAAAACCTTCATTTTTCGGTTTTTCAGTTTTTATCAAAATCATTTGCAATAAAAATCGAATTACGGGAGAACTATTTATTTAAGAGACTTAAAATCACTAAAGTTATACATAATTTTACAACTAAAAATGGAAAAAACACTACATTACTATATTTACACAAAAAAATCTTAAACCTAAAATATCATTTGCAATAAAAATCGAATTACGGTAGAGCTATTTATTTAAATGACTTACAATCACTAAAGTTATACATAATTTTACAACTAAAAATGGAAAAAACACTACATTACTATATTTACACAAAAAAATCTTAAACCTAAAATATCATTTGCAATAAAAATCGAATTACGGTAGAGCTATTTATTTAAATGACTTACAATCACTAAAGTTATACATAATTTTACAACTAAAAATGGAAAAAACACTACATTACTATATTTACACAAAAAAATCTTAAACCTAAAATATCATTTGCAATAAAAATCGAATTACGGGAGAACTATTTATTTAAAAGACGTAAAATCACTAAAGTTATACATAATTTTACAACTAAAAATGGAAAAAACACTACATTACTATATTTACACAAAAAAATCTTAAACCTAAAATATCATTTGCAATAAAAATCGAATTACGGTAGAGCTATTTATTTAAATGACTTACAATCACTAAAGTTATACATAATTTTACAACTAAAAATGGAAAAAACACTACATTACTATATTTACACAAAAAAAATCTTAAACCTAAAATATCATTTGCAATACAAATCGAATTACGGGAGAACTATTTATTTAAAAGAATTAAAATCACTAAAGTTATACATAATTTACACCTAAAAATGGAAAAAACCCTACATTACTATATTTACACAAAAAAATCTTAAATCTAAAATTAGTTCTACCTAACACTAAATTTATTAAATAAATCCAACCTACTTTTATTAATTTCTACACTTTTCCTTAAAACTACCAAGTTATTTTCGCACTGCTCTAATTCTTTTTTCAGTCTATTTTTTTCCTCCACGCACTTGTCTACCTTCTCCTGTTCCCCCTGCACTTTTAAAAATAGCTCGTCCCGCACTTTAAATGCCGCATATATAGCTTCGCGGTGGCCAATCGAAAAATTAGTCACCCACTCTGGAATACTGGACGCCTTTTTTTTGCAAACTTGTTTCTTCTTCTTCTGCTTCTTTTTTTCCAGAATAGGTGGGTTGATGGCGGCGGCGGGTCAGCTTTTTTTATTACGAAATTACTAATAACGTGAACTTTTTTTTCTTCGACCTCGCTTTGTTGTTTCTCTACTTGGCGTTCACCACTTGGTCCCTGTTTACCTTGCTGCTCTTTAGTATGTTCCTCTTCATTTCGTTGCTCTTCAGCTTGTCGCATCTCGATGTTGTCTAGCAGATTGTAGCAGGCTTGGTCGATAATATCTTGAAGATTATTACTAGTACTATCTTCCATTGCTGCCTCTGGCGAAATCAGATCGACGTACTCTACAATATTAAACGTCCCAGCAGCGTAGGTGTTATCTGCTGACAGCAGATCTTGAAGACTAATGTAATCTGTCCCGCAAAATAGATTAAGATTTTCACTACTTTGAGAATTCATATTAGTAAAGTGGTGTTAATAGTATGTCGTGACTTTAAAGTTTTCGGACTAAAGATATATACTCAAGATGTCTGTTTTTATACACAAACCCACACTACAAGTACTCAATACTACGAATCTACCCCTTCCCTCACATCATCCTTTCAGGGCTGCGCACCGTTTCTTTCTACCCCCGTCTTCTTAATACGATTAAAAGGCCCTAATGTCAGGCGACCAGATACGTATTTTACCTGCATTTAAAAAAGTAAATATATGTAGGTACTTGCAGTAAGCTGAATGAGTTTAATTGATTTCCACTACCTCATTTTTGTAAAAATGTAACTTTTTCGGTGTTCTTACAGGTATTTGACGAGAGTAGGTATAGCCTGCCTTGAAGTACACTTGTCCATAAATTGCATTTCTTTTTTCATAAAATTAAAACGAAAATCAATTCTTCAGAACAAAAATAAGAATTTTTTGTGGCATGACATTTAATTGTAAAATATCGGTAAACGTCGTAAAAAAAATTATTAAAGGTAAGATTTTTGTTAAATCGAGCTTTAGATAGATAAGTTAAGCTACGAATCCCATCGTAATTATTTTGGAAAATATCATAAAAGAAGAAAAGTGGTTTCCTTGAATGTCAACAAAAATGTCTAAAAGATATTCTCCCATCATGACTTGAAACTAACTAATGTAGTAAGCGTGAGAAATATGATTTTAGGAATTGTTATATTCTCCTATAATTAACTCATTTTCAAAAAGTCAAACGTTTATTCTGTAGGTACCAGGTACACAAGCTGACCAAGATAGCACTGCGGGAAATAATTCTTGCCCGCGGTGCGATGCGTTTATGACGTTTATTCGAACTCGCAGTCATCAGATTGTGTTTCTTTTTTTAAATGAGAATTATTTATGGCACTCCGCCAAACCTTAAAATTTATTACTGTTGACAACTTATATTACTTCTAAATAGAATTACTAGGAGAAAAGTCGATTTTATTAAGAAGTACTTAGCCATACTAAAATCGCGATGTGATATAAGCACGGACTTGTATCAATCCATTTTCAAATGCGGTTTCATAAATCATTTCTTTGGTTGATGGTCAACTGCATCAACTGCACTTTAATAGTAGTGATAGTATACTATAGTATAATATACTAACGAGGGTAATAGGCTAGGATACTACCAAGTAAAAACAAACACAAAATAATTAAACGTATGGTATATTAAAACCTTACTACGATTAATCAAACATAATACAAATTAGGCTAAAAATATATGCGAAAACATCACTAGAAAGCCCTTTATATTTATCTACAATCTTTACAAAAAAGTAGTACCCAAAATATTAAAACACTTTATATCCTAGCAAAAATAAGATCTATTATAAGTTATATGAAGTTATACATTGTTCGCTACAACTATTAAATATAGTAATATAAGGGGGATTTTAAATTATTGTGAATTGAAAACAGAAAACTTAGAGGGTGAATATAATGCTAAAAAAATATTTAGAAAATAGTGCACAACCACAAAAAATTAACATTTTTTTGTGTGAACCGTATTACAAAAAATTTGCTATGGCCAGAAACATATAATTAAAAAAAATATATTTTTACGATTTTACAGAATATAGAATACTTCCATTGTTGTTTCTCCTTTTAGGTAAGGGTTCCTGAGAAATAAGAGTTATAATATTTACATGGGATTATCTCTGGGGGGGGGGGGGGGGGGAGAATCTAAAAGTAAAAAACAAGTTGGTAATGTGGCGTTGCTATGTTTTGTATTGTATAATGAAAGTAGTGGGAAAATAATATAATCTTGGTAAGGCGTCATAAACTGATCCCAAGATTAAGAGTGATATTTATGACGTTTAAAGCCGTAGGGAACTGAGTCGAAATCGTCTAAAAAATATCGTTTCGTGGACAGTACCCTATATTCTTTAGATGCCTCTTTAGTGACAACTTCGTGGGTACTTGTTCGTAATATATTTTTATGCAGTATATGAACGGGGCTCACGTCGTTTAAAACCATATTTTTCATTACGTCGAAATTGACCAACTTTGCTGCATTGTAATTTGGTTTAATACCCTTTACTTTACAAATAACTGTTTCATCGTTTGAGGATGAACAAAATACTTTAAACGTATAATTCTTTGGTCCGCCACAAACAAATTCTTTTATGTAACTACCCACACCATACTCTTGTAGTTCGTCTGTTAAATCACCAATAAAAGTGCCAGTTGGAATATCTATTTCGTTTAGTTTTTGTGAAAATATAACAGAATCCGTGTCATAGTACAAAACTCTATTTTCCAACTGCTCAAGATAGCTATAAAGCTTAAGTCTAGCCTGTGCAGTGACAAAGGCAGCAATTGCTACATTTACTGTAGCTAAAGGTTGATGAAACTCTTCTCGTTCAATATAATTTATCAATAGTACCTCCTCGTTAATCGGTAAAATTGTGTTTATTATAAATAGGGGCGAAGACATTATTTGAAAAAAATCTGTAGTGTTATTTATGACTCTAGTTTGTGCCTTTCTCTCAAGTTGACCAAATTTACCCCAAAAAGAATTCAATATTAATTTAGCCAGCGACCTTAGGCCAGGGTTTTTTGATATTTTGTCAAACTCCAATCGTACCCCTTCTTTTTGGAAAAAGTCTTCGATATATTTAAACTTTAATTCGTCTGTCTGACAACCAACAGGCCAATCAGATGCCTCCTGTTTAATTTTTATAAAAGTATTCATCATTGAAACAAATAATCCTCCTGTTTGAGAAGTGGAGTCGTACTGTTCGACATTGTATTTCCAAATTTCAAAAATAGTAATAATTTTATAGCCTTTCTCGATCGCTTTCAATACTTCTTCGATAACCCATGTACCCGTTAAAGCTCTCTCGTCTGCTGTATGCAAACACTGGCTAGCGCTCATTTGCATCCCACACATACTACACAGTACAAACAAAAGTTTTTTGTTTATTTTTTTTGGTAAAACCGGGTGGTAAAGATTTTGTGGGGGGAGGATTTTACATTTAATTAACCCGTTAGTTTCAAAAAGATTTAAATTATAACATTCGTCACCTACGATAACTTCGGGATGGCCTATTGGAAACTTTCCGTATTTACATATATAAGGATAGAGAGAACAAACATCTAAATATCTAACTATTTCATCGCTTTTTGTTTTATAATATGTTTTACAATTTCCCGTTCTACCTCCATAAAATGCATCGCGAGGGTTGAGAGGAGCGTAATTTAGCAAAGGGTGGTTTTTCAAATATTCTGACATATTTTTGTCGGACTTAAGTTCGATTCCAAAAGCACACTCCCATTTTTCGATAACTTCATAGCCTAAAGCACGTAAGGTACTTATTTTATACACGGTCAATTCATGTCTATTGTCAAACGTATCGAAGGGGTCTGTTTTTGAAAGTAATTTATCTCTATTATTCGGAAAACAAGAATAGCAACCGTGCCAGAAACATCCATGAAACTCGAAAATTTGCCGTCTTTCCTCACTAAACCCATCAACCTTAAACTGGCCTAGCTTGCATTCTTTTTGTTTAGCAGCATAAATTATATTTATATTTCTTTTTTTCTCTTCCCAGATAAGCCATTTTATTGCAATTTTCGATTGACTATTTACTAAACGGTATATCCCTTTGCAGGAATTATTGCAATTGTGTTTTGTTTAAGATAGTTGCGTCGAAAGATCGTATTGCAAGCGCCAGGAATAGTACAGCTTTCGGTAAAAGGACAAACATTTGAAGTTTGCAGCATGAGCTGTCTAAATTTCAAGCAATGTTTCTCCTTTTAGGTAAGGGTTCCTGAGAAATAAGAGTTATAATATTTACATGGGATTATCTCTGGGGGGGGGGGGGGGGGGGAGAATCTAAAAAAACAAGTTGGTAATGTGGCGTTGCTATGTTTTGTATTGTATAATGAAAGTAGTGGGAAAATAATATAATCTTGGTAAGGCGTCATAAACTGATCGCAAGATTAAGAGTGATATTTATGACGTTTAAAGCCGTAGGGAACTGAGTCGAAATCATCTAAAAAATATCGTTTCGTGGTGAAATAATTGTAGCCTCCGGTGCGATGCGCATTTTACGCTGGCCTTGATGTGGGAGGGGCCTCCAAGGGCAAAGGTCAAAAGTCGATGAGTGGGGGGGTTTCCACGGTCAGGGTCAAGGTCAAGGCCAAGTGTTTCTATATATATGCGGGAGTACAGACCGTACCGTCCAGAAACTCTTTATAGATAGCCTCTCTTGACAGTTCTTTCCTCATTTAGATTGTATAAGTGAAGTGAACAATAGCGCAACAGTTTCTTTTTTATTTAGACTGTAAAAGTGTTCGAGGGTTTTGCGTTTCTATTCTGTAATTCAAAAAAAAGTAAGTACATTTAATATAATAAGAATTATTTGTTAAAACCTGTTCCCTACGGCGTTGGTTATTATTAAAAATAGAGGCCGATAAATTATTGTTTTATGGCTATAATATCTTAAACTGAATTTTCTGTTTGAAAAATATGTTATGGTTTTTAAATTTTTGTTGATTGGTGACTCTCTTCGTAATACATATTTTCTGATATTAAATGCAATTTGACCATAACTATTCTTTTCTTAGATTTTTTTTTATTTGTCTAAACGTAAATTTTATTTTAGTAATAAATGATAATGTGTGTTGTCACAATAAAATTAAAAAAAAAATGCGTTTGTTACAGGGAATGGACAAATTCGATATTAAAAACGAATCCCAAAAACATATCCCTCGCTTCAAACTTCTTGGCAGGAACGTAGCCTTTAAGTTAAAACCCGTACCAGAAGGGGAGACACCCGAACTGTGGATTCGGCAGGCAATAGAGCAGGTGATTCAACGTGTAACAAGTAGGTTAGAACCTGACGATATGGTTGGGTTTACCTTCTCATCTTCTGACTTTGCTCGTGGTCAAGCTTGGGTTCCATTTCAAAAAGCAGAAAAGGTTAAATATGAAGAAATTTTCGACATGATAAGTGGTGTTTATCAAAGCAATTCAACAGGGATCGATACTTCCACCTTTGAGATTGGAGCAAATTCGGTAAGGATGCCGAGAGGAAGTGGGCGTATTTCTTCGAAAAGCTACAACACTTTTCAAGAAGAGTGCAGGAAAAGATCAGGTATTTTCGTTGTTAATAATATTGATAACCTATGCTTACCTATAGCTTTAGTTCTTGCTATGGCCAAAGTCGACAATAGTCCAAATTTTCGAAAAATCTACCGTAGTAAACAACAACAAAAACAAAAAGCTATAGAACTTTGTAAGGTCACAGGACTTGTTGTTCCTCCTGACGGATGCGGTCTACAAGAGGTACAACAATTTCAGACGTTTTTAAAAGACAAATTTAAAATAACGATTTACGAGTATGGGCATAAAGGAAGGAATGTCTTATATGAAGGCACTGGGGAAGGAAAAAATATAAATCTTTTATATTTTAAAAACCATTTTAATGTTATTGCCTCTCTTACTGCAGCGTTCGCTTGTACTTTTTATTGTGAAGTCTGTCATATTCCGTATGACCATAAAGATGTTCATAGATGTGTAAAAAATTGTCCTCTTTGCAAAACGGAAGGTATTTGCCCTCGTGAAATCAGAAAACAATGTTCAGATTGTAGTAGGACCTTTTTCAATAAAACTTGTTTTGAAAACCATAAAAAGGCAGGGGTTTATTTTAAACAAGGCGAGTCTGTTTGTGATGCGTTAAAATTTTGTTTATCCTGCGGTAGAGTACACGCTTCAAATAGAAATCACTATTGTGGAGAAAATTTTTGTAAAATTTGTAAAAAGTTTCAACCTGTCGATCATTTGTGCTATATGCAAGTGGATAAAAGCAAACCAGATCTTACTAAGACTCTGTATATTTTTTTCGATTTCGAAACTAAGCAAGAAAGAGTTTTAAAAGACGGGACGGTCTTACATGAGCCAAACCTTTGTGTCTTTAAAACAGTATGTGATAAATGTATTAATACAGATACAGAGGTTTGTAGCTGCTGCGGTCCAAATTTAAAAGTATTAAGAGTCAATCCTGTAGAAAGTTTTGTTTCGTCAGTTTTATCTAAACGCAGGCTTTTCAAAAAAGTAGTGGTTTTATCTCATTACGGTTCTGGTTTCGATATGCAATTTGTACTGAATAAATTACTTGCTCTGACAGATCATACACCTGAAGTTATCTTGGCTGGAACAAAGATAATATTAATGACTGTAGGGAATGTTAAGTTTATAGATGCATACAAATTTATGCCTATGAGTCTATCAAAATTACCTAAAGCTTTTGGTCTGCCTGACAAATTTAAAAAGGGCTACTTTCCTCACCTTTTTAATATAACGGCAAACGAGTCTTATGTAGGTCCATTTCCTGATGTAAAATATTATAACCCTGACGATATGATGAAAGATGATAGAACGCAATTTTTCCAGTGGTATCAAAAAAATAAACATTTAAAGTTTGATTTTCAAAAAGAACTAATTGAATACTGTATCTCCGATGTTGAAATTTTGACAGAAGCTTGCTTGAAATTTAGACAGCTCATGCTGCAAACTTCAAATGTTTGCCCTTTTACCGAAAGCTGTACTATTCCCGGCGCTTGCAATACGATCTTTCGACGCAACTATCTTAAAGAAAACACAATTGCAATAATTCCTGCAAAGGGATACCGTTTAGTAAATAGTCAATCGAAAATTGCAATAAAATGGCTTATCTGGGAAGAGAAAAAAAGAAATATAAATATAATTTATGCTGCTAAACAAAAAGAATGCAAGCTAGGCCAGTTTAAGGTTGATGGGTTTAGTGAGGAAAGACGGCAAATTTTCGAGTTTCATGGATGTTTCTGGCACGGTTGCTATTCTTGTTTTCCGAATAATAGAGATAAATTACTTTCAAAAACAGACCCCTTCGATACGTTTGACAATAGACATGAATTGACCGTGTATAAAATAAGTACCTTACGTGCTTTAGGCTATGAAGTTATCGAAAAATGGGAGTGTGCTTTTGGAATCGAACTTAAGTCCGACAAAAATATGTCAGAATATTTGAAAAACCACCCTTTGCTAAATTACGCTCCTCTCAACCCTCGCGATGCATTTTATGGAGGTAGAACGGGAAATTGTAAAACATATTATAAAACAAAAAGCGATGAAATAGTTAGATATTTAGATGTTTGTTCTCTCTATCCTTATATATGTAAATACGGAAAGTTTCCAATAGGCCATCCCGAAGTTGTCGTAGGTGACGAATGTTATAATTTAAATCTTTTTGAAACTAACGGGTTAATTAAATGTAAAATCCTCCCCCCACAAAATCTTTACCACCCGGTTTTACCAAAAAAAAATAAACAAAAAACTTTTGTTTGTACTGTGTAGTATGTGTGGGATGCAAATGAGCGCTAGCCAGTGTTTGCATACAGCAGACGAGAGAGCTTTAACGGGTACATGGGTTATCGAAGAAGTATTGAAAGCGATCGAGAAAGGCTATAAAATTATTACTATTTTTGAAATTTGGAAATACAATGTCGAACAGTACGACTCCACTTCTCAAACAGGAGGATTATTTGTTTCAATGATAAATACTTTTATAAAAATTAAACAGGAGGCATCTGGTTAGCCTGTTGGTTGTCAGACAGACGAATTAAAGTTTAAATATATCGAAGACTTTTTCCAAAAAGAAGGGGTACGATTGGAGTTTGACAAAATATCAAAAAACCCTGGCCTAAGGTCGCTGGCTAAATTAATATTGAATTCTTTTTGGGGTAAATTTGGTCAACTTGAGAGAAAGGCACAAACTAGAGTCATAAATAACACTACAGATTTTTTTCAAATAATGTCTTCGCCCCTATTTATAATAAACACAATTTTACCGATTAACGAGGAGGTACTATTGATAAATTATATTGAACGAGAAGAGTTTCATTAACCTTTAGCTACAGTAAATGTAGCAATTGCTGCCTTTGTCACTGCACAGGCTAGACTTAAGCTTTATAGCTATCTTGAGCAGTTGGAAAATAGAGTTTTGTACTATGACACGGATTCTGTTATATTTTCACAAAAACTAAACGAAATAGATATTCCAACTGGCACTTTTATTGGTGATTTAACAGACGAACTACAAGAGTATGGTGTGGGTAGTTACATAAAAGAATTTGTTTGTGGCGGACCAAAGAATTATACGTTTAAAGTATTTTGTTCATCCTCAAACGATGAAACAGTTATTTGTAAAGTAAAGGGTATTAAACTAAATTACAATGCAGGTCAATTTCGACGTAATGAAAAATATGGTTTTAAACGACGTGAGCCCCGTTCATATACTGCATAAAAATATATTACGAACAAGTACCCACGAAGTTGTCACTAAAGAGGCATCTAAAGAATATAGGGTACTGTCCACGAAACGATATTTTTTAGATGATTTCGACTCAGTTCCCTACGGCTTTAAACGTCATAAATATCACTCTTAATCTTGCGATCAGTTTATGACGCCTTACCAAGATTATATTATTTTCCCACTACTTTCATTATACAATACAAAACATAGCAACGCCACATTGCCAACTTGTTTTTTACTTTTAGATTCTCCCCCCCAGAGATAATCCCATGTAAATATTGTAACTCTTATTTCTCAGGAACCCTTACCTAAAAGGAGAAACAACAATGGAAGTATTCTATATTCTGTAAAATCGTAAAAATATATTTTTTTTTAATTGTATGTTTCTGGCCATAGCAAATTTTTTGTAATACGGTTCACACAAAAAAATGTTAATTTTTTGTGGTTGTGCAGTATTTTCTAAATATTTTTTTAGCATTATATTCACCCTCTAAGTTTTCTGTTTTCAATTCATAATAATTTAAAATCCCCCTTATATTACTATACTTAATAGTTGTAGCGAACAATGTATAACTTCATATAACTTATAATAGATCTTATTTTTGCTAGGATATAAAGTGTTTTAATATTTTGGGTACTACTTTTTGTAAAGATTGTAGATAAATATAAAGGGCTTTCTAGTGATGTTTTCGCATATATTTTTAGCCTAATTTGTATTATGTTTGATTAATCGTAGTAAGGTTTTAATATACCATACGTTTAATTATTTTGTGTTTGTTTTTACTTGGTAGTATCCTAGCCTATTACCCTCGTTAGTATATTATACTATAGTATACTATCACTACTATTAAAGTGCAGTTGATGCAGTTGACCATCAACCAAAGAAATGATTTATGAAACCGCATTTGAAAATGGATTGATACAAGTCCGTGCTTATATCACATCGCGATTTTAGTATGGCTAAGTACTTCTTAATAAAATCGACTTTTCTCCTAGTAATTCTATTTAGAAGTAATATAAGTTGTCAACAGTAATAAATTTTAAGGTTTGGCGGAGTGCCATAAATAATTCTCATTTAAAAAAAGAAACACAATCTGATGACTGCGAGTTCGAATAAACGTCATAAACGCATCGCACCGCGGGCAAGAATTATTTCCCGCAGTGCTATCTTGGTCAGCTTGTGTACCTGGTACCTACAGAATAAACGTTTGACTTTTTGAAAATGAGTTAATTATAGGAGAATATAACAATTCCTAAAATCATATTTCTCACGCTTACTACATTAGTTAGTTTCAAGTCATGATGGGAGAATATCTTTTAGACATTTTTGTTGACATTCAAGGAAACCACTTTTCTTCTTTTATGATATTTTCCAAAATAATTACGATGGGATTCGTAGCTTAACTTATCTATCTAAAGCTCGATTTAACAAAAATCTTACCTTTAATAATTTTTTTTACGACGTTTACCGATATTTTACAATTAAATGTCATGCCACAAAAAATTCTTATTTTTGTTCTGAAGAATTCATTTTCGTTTTAATTTTATGAAAAAAGAAATGCAATTTATGGACAAGTGTACTTCAAGGCAGGCTATACCTACTCTCGTCAAATACCTGTAAGAACACCGAAAAAGTTACATTTTTACAAAAATGAGGTAGTGGAAATCAATTAAACTCATTCAGCTTACTGCAAGTACATATATTTACTTTTTTAAATGCAGGTAAAATACGTATCTGGTCGCCTGACATTAGGGCCTTTTAATCGTATTAAGAAGACGGGGGTAGAAAGAAACGGTGCGTAGCCCTGAAAGGATGATGTGAGGGAAGGGGTAGATTCGTAGTATTGAGTACTTGTAGTGTGGGTTTGTGTATAAAAACAGACATCTTGAGTATATATCTTTAGTCCGAAAACTTTAAAGTCACGACATACTATTAACACCACTTTACTAATATGAATTCTCAAAGTAGTGAAAATCTTAATCTATTTTGCGGGACAGATTACATTAGTCTGCAAGATCTGCTGTCAGCAGATAACACCTACGCTGCTGGGACGTTTAATATTGTAGAGTACGTCGATCTGATTTCGCCAGAGGCAGCAATGGAAGATAGTACTAGTAATAATCTTCAAGATATTATCGACCAAGCCTGCTACAATCTGCTAGACAACATCGAGATGCGACAAGCTGAAGAGCAACGAAATGAAGAGGAACATACTAAAGAGCAGCAAGGTAAACAGGGACCAAGTGATGAACGCCAAGTAGAGAAACAACAAAGCGAGGTCGAAGAAAAAAAAGTTCACGTTATTAGTAATTTCGTAATAAAAAAAGCTGACCCGCCGCCGCCATCAACTCTGCTACTGGCAGAACATTTAAGAAAGCCGGCCAGTGTGGTGATGGTAGAAAAAAAGGGGGGCTTGTGTATCAGAAATTCAGAGCCTACGAATAATCTGCCTTCGACCAGTACCCTGTGCCTCAAGAGGAAAAATAGATCCGAGTCACCTATTCTGGAAAAAAAGAAGCAGAAGAAGAAGAAACAAGTTTGCAAAAAAAAGGCGTCCAGTATTCCAGAGTGGGTGACTAATTTTTCGATTGGCCACCGCGAAGCTATATATGCGGCATTTAAAGTGCGGGACGAGCTATTTTTAAAAGTGCAGGGGGAACAGGAGAAGGTAGACAAGTGCGTGGAGGAAAAAAATAGACTGAAAAAAGAATTAGAGCAGTGCGAAAATAACTTGGTAGTTTTAAGGAAAAGTGTAGAAGTTAATAAAAGTAGGTTAGATTTATTTAATAAATTTAGTGTTAAGTAGAACTAATTTTAGATTTAAGATTTTTTTTGTGTAAATATAGTAATGTAGTGTTTTTTCCATTTTTAGTTGTAAAATTATGTATAACTTTAGTGATTTTACGTCTTTTAAATAAATAGTTCTCCCGTAATTCGATTTTTATTGCAAATGATATTTTAGGTTTAAGATTTTTTTGTGTAAATATAGTAATGTAGTGTTTTTTCCATTTTTAGTTGTAAAATTATGTATATTTAAATAAATAGCTCTACCGTAATTCGATTTTTATTGCAAATGAAATTTTAGGTTTAAGATTTTTTTGTGTAAATATAGTAATGTAGTGTTTTTCCATTTTTAGTTGTAAAATTATGTATAACTTTAGTGATTTTACGTCTTTTAAATAAATAGTTCTCCCGTAATTCGATTTTTATTGCAAATGATATTTTAGGTTTAAGATTTTTTTGTGTAAATATAGTAATGTAGTGTTTTTTCCATTTTTAGTTGTAAAATTATGTATATTTAAATAAATAGCTCTACCGTAATTCGATTTTTATTGCAAATGATATTTTAGGTTTAAGATTTTTTTGTGTAAATATAGTAATGTAGTGTTTTTTCCATTTTTAGTTGTAAAATTATGTATAACTTTAGTGATTTTACGTCTTTTAAATAAATAGTTCTCCCGTAATTCGATTTTTATTGCAAATGATATTTTAGGTTTAAGATTTTTTTGTGTAAATATAGTAATGTAGCGTTTTTTCCATTTTTAGTTGTAAAATTATGTATAACTTTAGTGATTGTAAGTCATTTAAATAAATAGCTCTACCGTAATTCGATTTTTATTGCAAATGATATTTTAGGTTTAAGATTTTTTTGTGTAAATATAGTAATGTAGTGTTTTTTCCATTTTTAGTTGTAAAATTATGTATAACTTTAGTGATTTTAAGTCTTTTAAATAAATAGTTCTCCCGTAATTCGATTTTTATTGCAAATGATTTTGATAAAAACTGAAAAACCGAAAAATGAAGGTTCTAACTTTAAAATATCACCATACGAGCAAACAGTTTGGGGGGGGGGGGGGTTTCTTTATATTTGCAGTACAGCCATTAAGAATTAAAATATGAAATTTAGTTAGATTCTAAGGATGAGTTTAAGAAATCTTTTCAGTGAAATTTAGAGTTAAAAAGTACTTAATGACATTTACAACTTAGCTTTTTTTAATCGTATGTCTGCCTACGATAATTTCAAAAGCTTAATGTTTCATCCTAAGTGAAATTAAGACGTCAACGTTTTATAGTATTTTGTCTGAACTTAAAGTAGAATGTAAATATATTTTTTAGAAAAGCTAATATTGTTTTCAAGGAAAGGAAAATTATAGGAAATAGAGTTTGGCAATAAGACAATTAGGGTCTCTGCTATCTTCGGCTAACGTAGTTTTTCCAAAAGTGTGTGTACGTGTGTGGATTACATTCGTACCACCGAATATGTATGCTTTGTATAAGTGGACAGACAATTATATTAGTGTGGGCTGATTTTAGACCTGTTGTGATATGTTTCGTACTTCTTTTAATATATTTAACCACTTATGATTTCTTTGTAAAGTAAATTGCTCCCACATTAAATGTCACTGGTTTTATTAACTGCTTCCTTATGTATTTATCTTTCTCGTTTCCTTTCACATAAACATAATTCACCGTTTCTATTATTTCGGTAAATTGTGCCTATAAAGGGTTGAAAGAGATATTTTATTCTAAATATCCGATTTTAGGGTTGTTTTTTTAAGTAGACGCCACTCGATTTTCATTTTTTTTTATCAGTAAAATTTTCCCATAGTGTGTTAACCCATGAAAATATGTAAAATCTTAGAATTCGTACATGATTATCCATACGAAATTTGTTTAAATAAATACTACGCTATACTTTTCGTCCATATGACGTACGTTATTTTTTATATGAACTGACACCCTTCTGGAATAATCGGCATATATAAGATTCTGCGGCTCTTTCGTTATTTTATACCCGGATTCCTCATCAATATCGAATCGAACATGTTTGGGGTTTCCGTAATTGTGCGATAAAAATTATCGGTCAGCACTTTTATTATAAGCGAATCCGTGTCAGTGTAAAATAGCGAAGCATTATTGCCAAACTTTTCCTTAATTAAGTTATAGAAAAAGTCATAGATAACTGTTTTTGATATGTCCAAAATGGAAAATCCTATTTATAAGGCTTGACAGGCCAGTAAATATTGGTATCAATGGTAACATTCCACACTTTGGCTAGTGTGGCCTGATTTTAAGCCTGTTGTGGTATGTTTCATAGTTCTCTTAATATATTTAACCACTTATGATTTCTTTGTAAGGTAAATTGCTCCCACATTAAATCTCACTGTTTTTATTAACTGCTTTCTTATGTATTCAGTTTTTTCGTTTCCTTTCACATAAACATAATTCACCGTTTCTATTATTTCGGTGAATTGTGCCTTTAAAGGGTTAAAAGAGATATTTTATTACAAATAACCGACTTAAGGTTTTTTTTTAATTACACCCTAACAGTAGAGGTCGTTAAAAGGTCTGTCTGCAGGTCCCGTTCCCACACTTTGTAAAGATACCATAATATTTTATTCGAAATAACTGACTTTTCGGGTAGTTTTTTAAGTAGATGCAAACAGCGAAGACCGTTCAAAGTCTGTCTGCATCTTATTCCCACATTTCGTAAAGAAATAAAAATAAAACATCAACGTAAAATATGTTGGCGCCATCGGACTTCTTTAAAAATCAACCCTTTCGTATATTATTCTAACGGTACCTCGTTTCGACAGAGTTATTTACCGCGATCTAACCCTCGCTACGGTCCACCTGCCGATCGCGATATTAAAATTTTGTAATGCGAGCTGAAACTTTATGTTTTCTTAAATCTACATTTGTGTAGGCGCCAATGTCATTAAAACGACAGTCTATACGACCCATTTTTAACGTATACCCACAACTATATTATTATATTTTATGGTTAATTTAATTTTAAAAAAAAAGGCTTTGTCGATAAAAATAATACTTTACGACAATAAAGCATATTTTTGATTTGATTTGATTTGATTTATTATTTTAATTTCAATTTATTATTACAATTTTACAAATTTTCTATTATTTTACTAAACAATTAGGTACCTACTTAAGATATTGTGTTTAAAGGCCCAAAGATGTGTTCGACAGCCTAACTTGTATTAGGTAAGATGGTATGAATGCATAATTTTAGTTAAAAAATATTGTTGAAGTTTCGATATTCCCTTATTAATATGTTAATTTTTAATAGTTTTTACACTCTTTTCTAAATTTATATAAATGTTCTTTACAGCCGTCTTAATGTTCCTGGAAGCATGTTACATATTTTAGGACCCAGATAGGCCACACTTTTATTATTGTTTACTGGGGTAATTCATCTTATCCGTTCTAGCATGTGTACAATAAGTATTTCCAAAGATATGAATAAATGTTGATACACTGACTATGTAAAGAGCCCTAGTGTTACGATGTCACCAGAAAATAATATCTCCGTAGGTCGGGTTAAGTCTAAAGCTCAAAGGTCGGGATATGCCAAAAGGTCAAAGCTCAAGCGGGGTCAGAGGTTAGCTGGGGGAGGGGGTAAAAGGTTAAAGGTCAAAGTTCGTGTGGGGTCAAAGATCAAGTGAGGTCTAAGGTCAAGTGGGGTCAAATGTCAAGTCAGGTCAAAGGTTAAAGGTCAAGTGGGTCAAAGGTCAAGTGAGATCAAAGGTCAAGTGGGGGGGTCAAAGGTCAAGTCAGGTCAAAGGGTAAAGGCCAAATCAGGTCAAAGGTTAAAGGTCAAGTCAGGTCAAAGGTCAAGTCAGGTCAAAGGTTAAAGGTCAAGTCAGGTCAAAGGTTAAAGGTCAAGTCAGGTCAAAGGTCACACGGGGCCAAAGGTCAAGTCAGGTCAAAGATCAAGTGAGGTCAAAGGTCAAGTCAGGTTAAAGGTCAAGTCAGGCCAAAGGTTAAAGGTCAAGTCAGGTCAAAGGTCACATGGGGTCAAAGGGCACATGGGTCAAAGGGCACATGGGGTCAAAGGTCAAGTGAGGTCAAAGGTCACATGGGGTCAAAGGGCACATGGGGTCAAAGGTCATTCGGGTTCGGTCAAGGTCATTCGGGTTTGCTATTTTTCAGACATCAAAGAAAGTTCGGGTTTGAACACCTGCCAAGCCCTACAAAAAGAACACCTGCGAAGGTACGCCAGGTCAGGTCAGTTTACGCCAGGTCAAGTCAGGTCAGGTCAGTTTGTTATGGTTTACTATACCGCACACTCTACTTGCGTCCATACGTGATACAAGAAAAAAAATCGTATGTTATATAAATATTTGCAAGTCATACCACTACACGGATAAATTAAAGAGTGTGCGTCCATACGTGATACAAGAAAAAACAATATGCGTAGATTCAATTAAACACGATTTAGTAGCGAAAAATAAATATATACGCAGTGCATTTAAATAAGCACCTGTCGACATACTTTACAAACCTTTTAACTCGAAAGTATACTGTACCTTAACAAGCATATTTGGGATGTATGTACATATCCGTCAAATACACATATTTGTATTATAATACGAAAACTACCGTGAACCGATAGAAATAAGCTTTTTTCTTCGACGAGATGTAATGAGAGAAAGAACTGAGTGGAGACTAATCAGTTTAACCAAAAGGTGCGACATGCCTTCTCATATGATAGGTTGTCATGACAACTTCAGCCATGATGTTATACATTTCCAATGAGAAAATGGTATAAAATAATGGGTGAAACTATATTTCAGTACTTTTGAAAGAAACTTAATTTACATATTTTTTATTATGGATGTTTATTTGCGGCTCTGCAGACTGTTAAACTATAAATAGACATATTCTTGAATCTTCACTCAGTTCTTGCGGGATTTTGTGCGATAAATAATTTATAAAAGAGAAATTATAAAAGATGCGTAAAAATATCGTCGCGTCTGGGTCCTGCTTTCAACTCAACGAGCCTATCGTGAGCCCCCGGCAAATTTTGTTGGATCCCCATTGGGTTGTTGATTGACACTGATTTTTGAGTTCTGTGTTGTACACGGTAGGCAGAAGAAAGTAGACCGCTTTGTTAGTTTTGTGCAGTGTTGATTTATTACTATTAATGAGTTTTTTAAATAAAAAACGTAGACCTCGGCAATGGCAACGCGTTGCTTTGCATAAAAAACGATTAGGATCTTAACATCTTGCAGATTTAAAGTTTCAGCATGTTAGCGGACAATACAAAAATTTCACCAAAATGTGTCCGAAATATTTTGAGTATTTGTTTAACAAAATGGGATTAGCTATCTCTAAAAGAGAAACATATTTTCAGCAGCCCCAGCAAGTTATTTAATAACTATGTAATATACTTTGTATTATTTACATATTCTAAATATGTTTTTTGATTTTACTATAAGTTTATACATATGTTCTTCATTTCATCACTTCCTAGCCACTGGGGACTCATATAATGTCAGCTTGCAGTATCTCTTTAAAATATCTAAAAAGTCTGTTGGATGAATAATTCCAGAAGTTTGTGCAGCACTTGTTGAAGAACTAAAAGTTCCAAATCGCGTCACCAGGTTCGCTGTAAACTAAATTTCTGCAAGTGCCTGCCCTACACCGGTTCCACTGGCCTCAGACGTGCCAAATCCTTTTGGGGTCGCGCTAAAAACCAATAACCTACGCGTTTCGCCATATTTATACGCACCTTTGAGAAATTGAGCATTAAGTTTATATGGTAAAGGCAGAACTAGCTATTTCAGGAAATACAATAAAAAAGAAAGATGTTAGTTCCTTTTCTTTAAGACCTCGCTGGTCTGCTTGGGTGAATAGCTCGATTGCTACGAGATGTCGCCACGTGCAACATCTCGCATAAGTAAATACCATAAAAGATAGATATAGGGAACTCTAGTATAATTAAATTTGTACAAGTGATAGATATATGGTCGCGTCAACATCAAAAAGCGACTACCCACTTGGCAAGAAAACGTGAATTTCATGTATAATTTTACGTCAGACTGAAAAACGTTAGAATACGAATAAACGTGTTTTCAATGTGTAAAACACGCTTAATGTTACGGTGTTCTGACGTTGGTTAAAATAACGTTACTAATTTTAACGTTTTTATAACGTATTATATTATGGTACAATTCTGCGTTTTTGTAACATATTTTTAACTTATAAAACTAAATTTTTCTTCAGGAAAGTAGCGTATTATTTCATACATTATTATTTGGGTACTTATAAATAAACAACAAAACATTCAAGTTATGAACTTTTATTTTTTCAAGTTGCGTTAGTTTACCGTATACAATTTACGAATTTTAACTTATTTTAATTTAAAATCTAGTAGCTATTTAGTATAAGTTTTCATTTTTTTGTTTCTTCAACGGTTGGCGGCATACCTGAAGTGGTCCATTATTATTTTTTCCATCGAGTACTCAGTAGTTCCTCCAAACTGAACTTGCGCTATTTCTAAATTAAAAACGAAACATTTTTTAAATATTGTTCCAACAACCTAATTACACGAGATATTACATTACATAGGAAACATAGGGTCCTCAATAGTAATAAAGAACTACAATAATCATTTTTTGTAGAGGTTAAAGTGTAGAATCTAGAGAACTATTCAATTAAAGGAAAAAATAGAGTGGCGTATCTCGTTTTATATTTTGAATTAACTTCAAAAGGCTGGTATTTTTGTTACATTAAAGGGATCCTTTTAGCATTTTTTTTGTAATGAAAATAAAATTCACGAGACGCCATTTTGCCCTTCAAGCGTTTGTGGTAAAGAACAAAAGAACTCGTAAAATATACAAAGAACAAACAACAGTTATTTCATAAAGACTAAATTATAAAATTAAGAACAACTTACGCTTACAATAAACGAAAACTCACAAAACTTAAAAGAGATTCGGTGCTATCCAAAATTTTCACCAACTGCTCCTTCCACTATACACTCACAACACAACGACACAACGTCAAACGTCCATGACAGACGTGACAATCGCCGATCGCTGGGTTTTAGGCGCGAAATTTAAAAATGTTAAGATAAAGTGAAAAATAGGTTACTTATTTCGACGTTATAAAACATGACGCAAATTAAATGTTTTATAAGTAACGTTACTTTTATTTACATAAAATTAATGTAAAAATGTAACACAAATTACAACGTGAACAAAAATTACATTAAAATAACAGTATTAAAAAAAGATCACGTTTTTAAAACGAAGTTTTTGGTAAAGGGAAATAACATTACCATTTTCACGTAAAAATAACATTTTTTCTCAAAATATGTCAAGTGGGTATACGTGCGTTTTTAGATCGAAATCTGGAAGAGAAGATATAAAGAGAGGTAGTAGTAATATCGAGCGAATACCGGGAGGAGATGAGCATATCTCCGACTCCGGAAAAATCGCCGATCCCCCCAGGGGGACGGCAAAAGCGCGAATTATCTGCTGATGACAGGGACGCTAGTAGTGAAAGTGAGTGCGATGAACCACCGATGCCGAACAGCCTTCGAGCAGAGATGGAACAAAAAGCCCAGCTGCAGGAGGAAAGATGGGCAAAAGTGCTGAAAGAACAGCATGAAAAATGGGAGAAAAAATTGGACGAAACCATCAAACGTATGACGGAAGAAAAGGATATCGAGATAAGCAAAGTGGTAGAGAGCCACAACACGCTATTGAGGATTATTAAATGGTATATAAACAACAACGAACATGACAAACTTAACCAAAAATTGGCGAAATAAACCAAAGACAAACAAATACAAAACAAACAATTGACGAGACTGAAGACATCACAATGGTAGACATACACGACGCATCACTTCCTGACACGTCGGAAGACGAAAAAACAAACGAGACATACAAACAAATAAACAAACAAAGAAAGAGATACGCGACACAGACAATCACCAATTCTGACGGAAAGGATAAGGGACAACTCTATACACGAACTTATTTTAAGTTTGTGTTTTTCAATATATACATGCTTTCGGTAGGCTGAACCGATACATTGGCTTCCAGCGACACCCAACGTAGTTTGCCCGCAATGGGCCGCCTTGCCAACGTTTGAACCTATATGGATTCTTGCTGTCCTGGTTGGGTTGATACGTGTGGTTGCCACGAGATGTAGCCACGTGCTGCAACTCTCATTCGTTTTCTTAGGAAAGATGAGCAATCAAAAATATCATGGGTTGAAGACACCGATCAATTAAAATACTAAATACGCCTTGTAGAAAGCTGAATTTTGTACATATGAACATTGGGAGCATTAAAAACAAATTAGACGATGTTCAGTGTTTTGTAATTAATAATGGATGTTACTTGCTGTTGTTAATGGAGACGTGGTTGATGGATGGCGAGTCCTTTTTATATAGTATAAAAAACTACAGTGTTCTGCACTACTGTAGAAACAACAGAGGAGGGGGTGCATCTGTGTACGTTAAAGACTCCATACTCCATACAGTTTTGTGTAAAGGGAAGATCCCAACCTGACAGTAAAATAACCTGGGTGTTACCATAAGTCAAAACAATTTAATAGCAAGTTTTGTTTATAAACCACCATCATATCCAAATGCAGAGCTTCACTTACTGTTGAAACAATTACTGTCACAGTACCCAAAAACCCACTTGGTTGTGGGTGACTTTAACATAAACTTACCTGAGCAACCTCGTGAAATAGTTAACTATAAAAACTTTATTACTCTTAATAACTTTCAAGAGTTTCAAGTGGTGAACTCCATTACTAAGGAAAATGCCACTAGAGTAACTAACAACTATAAAAGTATGATAGATCATGCTCGAACTGATAAATATAATAAGTTAAATTGTAAGGTAGTAGTTGAGGGTAACTCTTTGTCGAACCACAACCTACTGTCGATAACAGTAGAAAGCAATGGAAAAATTAAAAAAAAAATCATCATGAAGTAAATGTTTACAATAGTGTTTTAACAAAAAGAAGCGAATTTAAATATTTCTTCATTTCGGGAACTTACTGAATTTATCCTACAGTCTAAAAAAGAAGTAGAGTATGTAAAAGTATTTAAAGCTCGGGAGAACAATGACTGGATTAACCGGGAGGTTCTTGAAATGATGAAGGTTAGAGATAAAATATACATGGCAAAATTGAAAAATCCAAAGGATACTAAATTAGATGCTGATTTTAAAAAATTAAAAAATCAATCTAATGCAGGTTAGTTCAGATGCAAAAAAATAATGGAAATGTACAAATTCTTTAAGAATACTAAGATACAGACCCCAAAATGCGATCTTGAAATATGCTTAATTTGAGAAATACTATTACGAAAGCGATGGTTAAGTTATTTGGTTTACTTCTTAGGGATTTTTACATCAAAAAGAACTTAAAAATGCTTTATTATTCTAAAAACTAAATATTTTGAAAATCATACCTTTTATGCTTGCATCATTATATCCAGAAATTGATCCGCACACTGAAATTCTTCCAAATGTGTTCATTTGATATAGAACAGTTGAACTAAGCTCACCTCCCACCTAAAACATACGAGTCCTATATTATGTATAATAGACTATTTTAATTTTATTGCCTAAAGATTATAAAATAATAATACATATCATCATTGCACATTTATTCTAACCATTTAGTTCCATGCATTGGGTTTCAAATATAAATGAACTATTTTTGGACTAAATATTTTAATTATTTCAAATAACTTCCATATTACTAAAGACTGACGACATGTGCGTGATCTATAAGTCAAAGCGACATCTTGTGACTTTTAAAGGTATCGCCCGCCCAATCTAACAGGGGCTTATACAATATACAGGGTGTCCCGAAATTAAGGGGTAATACTTTACCACCATATTCTACGGCTAAGAATAATAGATTTTTTTTTCATATGGACATAAGTGCAGAAATGCTTGTTAAGGGAGCTACCCCCCCTCGAATGGGGAACCCTGAAATCGTTTTTTTTTATTAATTTAGAATTTCAAAAATTTAGTCATATGCGTCACATATCGGGGTGGTTAAGGGTTAAAATAATCCCATTTTTTCAACCAGTCGCTTTTTTGTTATTTTCTTAATAAAGGGTTTTCCAATAAGAACGATATGATTTCAAAATGAAATAAAATTAAAATTATTTCAGATACAATAAAACTTTTTATATTATCTTAAAGTATAGTTGATAACATTTATGTTTTGAATAACACATCGTTTAAATGTCCTCCGCGACTTCGTGTACACGAGCGAATTCGACGAACCCAATTTTCGATGACTTTATGCAATAAATCGGGCGTGATCTGACGAATGCAGGGTTTAATGTTCAACCTTAATGCATCAAGTGTTTGTGGTCTGTTTGCATAAACCTTAGATTTCAAATAGCCCCAAAAGAAGTAATTTAAAGGAGTTAAATCACAGCTTCTTGGAGGCCACTGAACAGTAGCATTCCTTGAAATTATCCTTTCGTCAAACTTTTCTTGCAGTATATCGATAGTTTCATGAGCAGTGTGACATGTGGCACCGTCTTGCTGGAACCACATATCCTCCAAATCAAGTGCATCTATATTTGGCCACAAAAAATGTCTTAACATCTGTCGATATCGTTCACCATTCACTGTAACTGCATCTCTTGCCTCATTTTGGAAAAAAAAATGGTCCGATGATGCCACCATACCATAAACCACACCATACAGTTACCTTTAGCGGATACAAAGGCTTCTCATGAATCTGTTGTGGATTGTTTTCACACCAAAAACGGCAATTTTGCTTGTTAACGTATCCACTTAACCAAAAATGACCTTCATCTGAAAAGATAATTTTTTTGCCAAAATTAGGATCCCTTTCAAGTTGTTCTAAACTCCAAGCAGCAAATTCACTGCGCCGACGATGGTCCAGTGGCTTAAGTTCTTGGGTCAAAACAATCTTATACGGGTGTAAATTCAAGTCTTCTTTCAAAATACACCAAGTTGTCGTTTTTTTAATCCTTAACTCTTGAGCACGACAAGGAATTGATAAATTTGGATACACTGCAACACTAGCTCTTACAGCAGCAATATTCTCAACAGTTCTTGCGTTTCTATGTTTTCTTGGTGTTTTTGCACCGTGAAGAGTAAAATTATTTTCAAATTTCTCAACGATGCGACGAATGGCAAGCAAAGAAGGACGATTATTCACACCAAAGTTTTCGCGAAGTGCGCGATAAGTGTTCACAAAAGATCGTCTATTTTCATAAAATTTTTGGATAATAACCAAACGTTCTTGAAGCGCGTATTGAGCCATAATAAATTGTTATAGTTTACTGACAATAACTGACAACTGGTGACAGGTATAAATTTATTACCATGGTTACCATATCGTTTCAAAATCATATCGTTCTTATTGGAAAACCCTTTAATTATGAAATTTCGAAGTAATCTGCGTAAAAAAGGTACCTACCCATAACTCACCTTGATAGGACTTACAGTTTTTGAGTAAAATCGTTTTAAAGAAAATGACGTCCATAAAGGAGATAATCCTCAAGTTGGACTCAGACCATTGGCTACAGAAGTCAACATACCGAAATCAATTATAATACGTTTTACTTTACCATATTGCTATCCATAATTATAACGAATATTTATTTTACATAGGAAGAATGACTCGGATGCAAGGTCCTCAACCATATCATTTCCAGAGAGTTCAAGAGCTGTTGCCTAGAGATTTCCCACCCATAATCGAGTTATGACGATGGATTTTAGGACATCAAAATTTGCTAATTAAAATTTTGTGGTGTGATGAGGCAATATTTAGTAGAACTAAAGTGTTTAATACTCGTAACACTCACTTTTGGCACGATGAAAATCCAAGAGCAGTCCGAAAAACTAATTGTCAATATAGGTTCTCCGTCAACTTGTGGGCGAGAATAATTATTGCAAATCAGTTAATTGGTCCAATTGAAATGCCCAATAATTTAACCAGCGAGAGATATTTGGCCTTCCTTCAAAATCAGGTAGCAGGACTGTTGGACGAAGTATCCTTAAGGTCCAGGTTGGGGATGTATTTCCAACACGACGGTGCCCCTGCCCATTTGGGACGGCCTGTTCGTAACTGGTTAGATGAGAATTATCCTGAAAGGTGGATAGGCAGAGGTGGACCAGTATCTTCGCCAGCGAGATCGCCGGACTTAAATCCACTAGATTATTATTTTTGGGGTCATGAATTTTTTAAGCTGGAAATGAAATAAGAAGAAATCATTTTCAGATTCTTCGGGCATCTTACAACATTCGCCGTAGAGCTTGACTTTGTATCAGAGAAAATGGGGGTCTATTTGAACACCTTCTCAAGGAGTAGTTGTTGGTTTAAATTCAAATTCTATTTTTTAAACAAATTTTGTTATACAACTCTATTTCATGTCGCATTATTACTCTCTAACTAAGTTGTCATATTTATTTCGTTTTCAATTTATTTAGTTGCGTAAGAGGCGTAAGAGCTGACTGTGTATATTTTAAAAGCATTTACTTTCATTAATTTTATAGTTTTTAGTACATTTTTAACATAAGAGCTTTATAAATAATTTTATTAATTAACTCCTTTATATACGTGATTTTCTTTAAAACGATTTTACTCAAAAACTGTAAGTCCTATCAAGGTGAACTTGTACCTTTTTTACGCAGAATACTTTGAAATTTCATAATTATTAAAAAAATAATAAAAAAAAAACGACTGGTTGAAAAAATGGGATTATTTTAACCCTTAACCACCCAAGTATGTGACGCCTATGACTAAATTTTTGAAATTCTGAATTCAGAAACTGATTTATCGTTAAAAGTTTATAACCATACCTAATTTTAAAATTTAATTATGAACGGGTTCGAAAATATAAAAAAAAAAAAACGATTTCAGGGTTCCCCATTCGAGGGGCGGGGGTAGCTCCCATAACAAGCATTTCTGCACTTATGTCCATATGAAAAAATTATATTATTTTTAGCCGGAGAATATGGTGCTAAAGTATTGCCTCTTAATTTCGGGACACCCTGTATAAGTTCAGAAGCCAGAAATGAATCTCATGCAAAGACCACTCAAACATCAAACAAATTCTTATCAGTTTGGAAACGAAATCCAAAATACCCAATAATTAAGAAATATAAAACTTCAGATTTCTTGTAAAGACTAATTTACTTTCTTATTAAAAAATTATTGGTTATTGTTTGGTTTTGTATTTGAAGCCGAAAAAAAAAAAAATTTATTTGATGTTGCCTTACTCCTGCAATTGTGACCAGTGGATTTTGCAGGAATTCCATCCTGACGAACTCGCAAAAGTTCCTTTAGATTCTGCCGGTCCTCAAAATGTCGCTTTGAGTTATAACTCGCAGTCAGTCTTTGATATTTGTGCACATAAGTGCGTCTTTTTCCTCTTGTCAGATCCTATATAGCCTGACTAACTGACGGGCCTTGGTCAATAACACCGAGAAAACAAGGACTCGGTGCTCCGACCTCAGAGCCGTATGACGTAGATATAGCTAGGGGTACGTGTCGCCTGACCGCCTCAGCCACCCGCCATTATTTATCTTATCAAAACAAAAAGCATTTTCAAATACTTATTTTAAAGATTTTCTTGTTGTTTGTAACTCGTTGGAGCTACCCGAATGCTGGTTTAAAATGAATGATCTGCAAAAAGTTACATTGTTTAAATTACAATATTCTCCTGGACCTGTAATAACATAATTTCTGTAATAATAAATTCCGATTTAACGGTAGAAATATTTTTGTATGACTGCAAAATACAAATACTCCAAAATGACACTAAACCTGATTTTAAGGCACCGTTTATCTATAATAATAAAATAAATAGTCTTGATATAAATATTTTATTATATGTATCTATAATAATAGGAATGAAGTAGAAGATTTGTTATTTACCTAATATAGACAAAAACTAGGAAAACCATGAGCCAGAAAAATGCGGTGAAAATAAAAGTTTTTAAACTATATTTCGAATAAATAGTAAAAGAATACTACTTGGCAAGTGGTAATCATAATATGACATATAAATATGTATACATGTGAGAACTTTGTTCTCTACCCACTTGCTAAGACCTTATACAATAAGGATTAACCAAATTACGCTAAAACAGCTATTCTCTGGGCTACATGTCCCAACGAGCGCTGAATTAAATAGCATAATTTGGCGTATTTATTTTGACTAACCCTGGTCCCTGTTAGTACAAAATACAAACTCAGATTGCAGAAACTACCGGGAAAGAAAAGAATTAATCTTTATTTCCAATGATAGGATGCTACGCTGCTGCTACCTGTAGACCGGTTTCGAACACTCTGGTTCTCGTCAGGACAGGGCAAGCATTAGAAGCGAGCACACCTACCATTGGAAAATCGAGACACCCTATAGCCACAATATTGTTCTGCCTAGGCAGTACAATACAGGTGGCGCCATCCTCCAGAAGTTTCTAGCAATCTGATGTGAAAGATACCGTATGGTACTATAAACACATTTAATTTAGCGCTCGTTGGGGCATGTAGCCAGTGTTGCCAGGTTGAAAATAAGGAAAGCGGTAGGCACGACATGAAAAAAGCGGTAGATTTAAAAATAAAACAGTGGATTAATCCCTTTGGGCTAAAAAGACGCTAAAAATGTTCAGTTATAAGTTCAACGGTACATAAAATATATAAATAAAAACAAATTAAAATGAACACAAAACACTATACCGGGTGTTGCATCGTCGAGCGGGACATAGGAAATCCCATGTAATTTTAAATGGGGTCAATTATTGGCTTCCCTAATTATTTTAGAGAAAAATTCTATTTAGGTTTATTAAAGAGCACTAAAACCCACATTCAAAAGAATAACTTTAGATATTTTTGATGGGCCCGTTTACGGGTTATCGCCGATTTCTTTTTAACTATTTCTCCTTTTTATGGCCCCGTATTTGCGGGCACCAGTCAAGGTAAAAGATGACTGTCAAATAAAGTTGTCATTTTGAAATGTGTGCTTTATTGTTATAAAAACTTGTACATCGAAAATATTAAAGGTGGATTTATGAGTACAAATTAATCTGAATAAAACTAAAATAAAGTATCCAATTACAAGGTTAATTATGACATTTTACATGTTTCAATATTTTACTAATTAATAGGTAGGTACTATTAAATTGTTAGAACTTTAGGATTTAAGAAGATGTTCAAATATTCCACACAAATTAATTCAAATAGTTTTTTCGAGATTGAGAATTAAAGTTAACATTCCTCTACAATATCATTTGTGTGACGAAATACATTTAATCATGTCGTATAACGTATAATATTTAGCGGTAGAAAATTATATCAAAAACGGTAGCACGGTAGCTCATACATCAAAACGGTAGATCTACCGCTAAAACGGTAGACCTGGTAACACTGCATGTAGCCCAGAGAATAGATGTTTTAGCGTAATTTGGTTAATCCTTATTGTATAAGGTCTCAGCAAGTGGCTAGAGAACAAAGTTCTGACATGTATACATATTTATATGTCATATTATGATTACCACTTGCCAAGTATATAGTATTCTTTTACTATTTATTCGAAATATAGTTTAAAAACTTTTATTTTCACCGCGTTTTTCTGGCTCATGGTTTTCCTAGTTTTTGTCTATATTAGGTAAATAACAAATCTTCTACTTCATTCCTATTATTATAGATAGATATAATAAAATATTTATATCAAGACTATTTATTTTATTATTATAGATAAACGGTGCCTTAAAATCAGGTTTAGTGTCATTTTGGAGTATTTGTATTTTGCAGTCATACAAAAATGTTTCTACCGTTAAATCGGAATTTATTATTACAGAATTTATGTTATTACAGGTCCAGGAGAATATTTTAATTTAAACAATGTAACTAGGTAGAGAGTTTCCAAAATAATTCTGCCTTAGCCTTAATATCTGAGCACCTAAAAATACATACATCAAGCAAGGCAAGGTATCGTTATACAAATAATACTATGATTTTAGCCTCTATCCTTCAAACAAGTTCGCATGTTATCAAATACTTAAAACATTTTGGTACACTTTTCATTCGTTTAACAACTATTTAACATGCATAGTAAATACTCGTTTAAAAAATTGCTGCGGTAAATCTAACGACCGAAGTCATATAGAAGCCATAAACAATAGGCTGTTTCTAAACGTTTTGTTAAAGATTTGTTTTAGTTTTTGCTTTGGAACTTCGCTTTACATAATAAATTCGAGTCGGTCCGAGTGCGAACAAGGGCTCTGCTGACGACTGGCACCTTCTTTTAACCGAAAGCCCTGTAAAGGTTTTAAAAATATCTATTTTTTAATGCTAAGACAGCAAATAACATAATAAAGTATGCGGTCAGCAATAGTCAGGGTTGCCGACTCAACGCGCTACCTGCCTGTGATGACGTCAAGCGAGAGCATCGGGTCCTTGTATTGTCGGTGCTGTTGCCTCGATACGGCAAAACGAATGGATAGATCAATGGGGGGAAAAATACTTAACTAAAAATGTAAAGCTTTTACATTTCTCTATTCTTGGTCACTTTTATATTAATTAAAAAAATAATATGAATCTCCATGAATCTCCATTTAATCAATTACTTTCTTCATTTTTTTATACCTACTTATAGTACTATGTTTTTTGTATACTTACATTATCAAAGTAACAGTCGACGCCTTTGGGTGCAGCACGCTTCAATTCTTGTTCAACGTCTTGGGTTTTGTAATTAATAAAGTAGTCGAAACCCAATTCATCTGTTAACCATTTTCCTTTTTCATCGGACCCAGCAATTCCAATAACTTTGCAGCCCTTAATCTTGGCTATTTGTCCAACGACACTTCCCACAGCACCAGCAGCTCCAGACACAACTACTGTTTCCCCAGATTTTGGCTTGCAGAGATCCAGAAAGCCAAAATAGGCCGTGACACTAAAATATTCAGTATTTAGAATTAATTCTGGCCTCTCAAATGAAGCAGAAACAGTGATAAGGCTGTCTTGCAAACTTTAATTGGCCAAATATAATTAGTAGAGACACACTACTCAGAATGTGGATGTTTCTTGGGGTTTTTGATGATAATCAGTAAATTAATAATTTTTAGACCTACCCGGTGATTCCTAATACACCCAATCCTAGAGATAATGGCAAACCTTGAAAGTCTAGAACCGGTAACACTCCGTCGCCATTGGAAATAGTATGAGTTCTCCATCCAAAGTGTCCAACTACATGTTTGCCGACAGGAAACTTTGGATTTTTGCTCTCTGCTACTCTAAAAATAAAACAATTATTTGCAATGGAAGAAGCAGAACGTCGCAAAGAAATTTTATAATGCTAAGTATCATTTTGGCTCTCGAGTAGGTATCTACAACGACATAATATTATAGTCAGAGAAGGGACACTTAGACCTTCCTCTTAAAAATTGCTATGGTAAACAGTGGATGGAAATGGCGAACCAGTCAAGGCTGTAATAATTTAGTTTTTGGCATAAACGGCTCTATCAAGCTAAAATATTTTTGACAATGTAGTGTTGCAACTTCTACTATACTCCTCGGCAAGAAATTCCGCCACTCACAAATTTTGGCTTAGTTTGATGTTTTATAAAGTAGCTCTGAAAGTTCATTCAAATAAATGACCGACACATTAAGCAGCTTCAACTATAATCTTTTTATGTAATTTGAATTTTGTTGAAAATACAAAATAATTATTCTAAACCTTGTCAAATCCAGGTCGTTTAATTGTTGTCAAAAAAGTAGTCAAAATAGTTCAAGTAAGTACAGGCATCAGTTCTTATATTTTTTTGTTATTCGTCGGACAGTAAACTTTTAAACGCTTGGTATTTTTATACGTTGTGTAGATAAACGCGTACTAGTAGATATTTTTATAATGCCTAAGTATCAACGTTTATCCTAGTTAAAAATATACAGGGTGTTCCATTTTGAAATAACGAAGTTGTCCCATCCCGGAACATAGCATTCCTACTTTTTACCTTACTCTTTAAAAAAAAAAACAATGTTTCAAAGAAAAAACTTCAGAACAACGTGAACTTCTCTGTGAAAACCGCAACTCAAAGTCTTTATTCGTTTGTAACTTATAAGCGTTTAAAATGTGTCAAAATACCGTGAGCGACCCGGCATTAAGACTTTTATGATAATAATTTAATATATGCCTTCGCTTTCGTGTTAAAATCTATAATGGAATAATTGATTAACATAGAAAACATAAATACTTATAAGATCTTATAATCCTTATCTAATATTGTGATCCTTTAATATTTTTTTCAATTTTTCCATAAGTTTTTGCATATCGAAAGGATAATAAAAATATTAAATTAATTTACGAAATTTGTCAGTAGACACAAACGTCAAGTCGGGTGAATTCCTGGTAAAATTTGGGCATGCTTACAAAAGCATTTCGCTTGCGGCGCTTCTATTTTTTTAAATCTTTGATATCTCTGATATCCCTGAAAATATGATTTTATTTTTCCACCTCATTTCTCATGAAATTATTATGTAAAACGAAAATACCTAGTATCTTATTGTGTAAGTTAAAAATATCGGAGTCATAGTAGATAAAATATAATTAGGTATGAACATACCTAGGTACATTATAAAAATAATATTATACTTGGGCTATCAAGAATAAATTATACCGCAACATGATTGTTTACCTTAATATGAAAATTGTTTTTTTTTTATATTTGTTTAAGTTATCGAAATAAAATTGATAACACGTGACCTTTGCTATAAAAAGAACAATCTATTACCGGCAAAATAATCAACATTTATATAGTAGTAACGATTAATTAAATGAAATTAATTTTTACAAACACTTTAGTAGTGGCAAGGGCCTAGCGACACTTGGAAGCACCGGTTCCCGTCAGATCACCGAAGTTAAGCGGTGTCGAGCGCGGTTAGTACTTGGATGGGTGATCGCTTGGGAAACACCGCGTGCTCTTGTCTTAGGGAAGAGTGTAAAATGAATCGACATCAAAACCATCCTATTCACGCCGGACAGGCCGGATGAGATCGGATATCTCGTAGGATGAAGGTGCCGTTTCACACTCCCCAGTCGGTAAACCGCACGATTAAAAACCGTACGGTCGATGACCGGTTCAAGATGGCCTCTGATACGCCGACGAACCGTAAAAAATAGTAAATAAAAAAAAAACACTTTAGTATTTGAGTTATAATAAAAATGGTGAAAGTAATTTCACACTTTCCATAAATAAATTTACCACACATTTAACCTTTGCGTGGCTCGATAGATATGGATAATGTCATGAACAAAATCGCAAACGAGATGAATGAGCAGCCCGTGCGCAAAAATTATATCAGGGGGAGGTTTGAGCATATTTTTCATAGTAGGTTAGGTTATAAAGTTCATTAAAAACGCTGATTGGCATTTATAAATTAGAAAGGCGTTTCTCAATCACCCCAATGAGAGAAGGGGGGTTTGAACCCCCAAAACCCCCCCTGCGCACGGGCCTGTAAATGAGGCGTTGGCACAATCATCTGTTATGAAAGTGACCAGGTATTTAAAATACGGGGCTTTTACAGACGATATTAAAAAGGGTGTATCGTACTGAAGATCCCCGCATCAAGGCGGAAGCTAACGGAGAAGCGGGTTTATTCAGGCAAATGCTGGTAGAAAGGCAGTCGAACCTATAGAACGACAAAATCGAAAATCTATCTATGCCTACAAAATTACAAGGACTTTGATTAGAGGCGCACGCGCTCTCATGTCATACCTAAAGAACCAGGACATAGGCGAAGTTCTGATTAACGCTATGGATAAGGTTGAATTGCTCGCAGAAAATCTCTGCCAATAATTCAGCGAAATTCCAACCGACGATGTGCCACGTGATGAGAGAGTGTCCAGAACAATTCAAATTTGTATAACGATAAATCATCCGCTGCAGGACTTTTAAGTCTGTAGACGAAGTAAAGTCCCAAGTTAGTGTCCTGAATACTAAAAAAGCCCAGGGTTTTGACGGCGTTGCTAAACTTACCAGACCGAGGCTTAAGGATTATGTGTTCAGGCTATAATCGTAGAAGGCCATTTACCGTGCTCCTGGAAGCCTAGGGAAAATTACCGAGAAACTAATTATAAGTCGTCTGAATGACTGTGTTTGCACGCAACGTTTTTCCTGACGAGCAGTTCGGTTTTCGAGCCGCATAGTTAGGCAAGCGATGTGTTTAACATCTTCATTGTAAAATGTTGCGCACGGGAGTGATTTTCTTCGACGTAAGTAAAGCTATCGATCAGGTATGCCATAACGGTCTGTTACTATAGTTGATAAGGCTCGGAGTTCCGAACTCCCTCGTCAAGGAAATTAGCTTTTTCTTGAGAATAGATGTTTTGCGGTTTCGCCAGAGAACGCACTTTCTTTCAATAAACGCATCAGGGCGGGAGTGCCTAAGACTCACCTCTCTGCGATGTTGTATAACATTTATACTCATGATATATTGCGCGAGATAGATTTACGCAGCTCTATCTTTTCGCTGACGATAAAGCAATTACTTCGACTGCTAGGTCAACGCGCATTGTCGTCAGCCGGATGCAGCGTCACGTAATCAAGCTTTAAAAATGGCTTTCAGCTTGGAGGATTTGTCTGAATCACCTTCAGCGACGCGCCGACTATCGTATCTCTGGATTTTCAAATGTCGGCTGGATCATTGGGCATATTTCGTGTATTATCACATTGTAATTATTAACTACGTAGTTTGTAAGCCTGTTCATGACAGAGGGAGCCAAACCATTTGCGTCCATTTTGTAAAGGATATTTTATTTATTTTCTTTATTAACTTTTTGACTTTAATTATTCAAAGATTAATTAGTTGTCTTTGAATAAATCTTAGGAAGAAAGCCACCTGCACTGAGAAACCTAAAAGTCGAAGAAATGACAGCGCTGAGGAAAATTACCAAGATACGTCACACCAACAATCCCATCCACAACCCCCCAAATCAACTACTATAAGAGCTGTGTAACGTGCATTTCATCGAAAAAAGAGTGATTGAACTATCAAGAATGTTTGCAAGGAAACAACATAACCTGAAGACGAAGGCCATATTTTTCTCGAAAAGCCACGCGTCAAGTTAACTGCTGCCAGGAAGTGAAGCACCTGAGACTTATCTTTGACCAAAGACTGAAGTGGAGGCTCAATCCAATAAATAGATTTACCTAAATAATACCTAAAAATACCTAAAAAGTACTCAAAGAATGAAAAGATGCCCTGACGTAAGACCCCATTCATAAACCACACATTTATTTGTGCAAAGTGTAAAACTATTTTACCATTTATTCTAACTCAAGCGATAATGGATTTCCACCAATTAAAGGCTGATTCAATTTAAACATTTTAGTACTCCAGACAAGCGCGTTTTAAAACCAAAATGCCTTAAAGGTGTCTACTTGTGGTAAAAACATATACCTACTTCTAAAATTTTGCGTATAAAAACGTACCTTCCTTTGTTAATAAAAAAATCTGTACATAAGAAAAGTTATACCAAATATGAAATTATATCGCCATTGAAGTAGGCACTAAATTAAAGGGCAAACCCTGCAGCAATCAGAATTTCTAATGCCAAAATCTGACAGTACCACAATTTTCTAAAATTTGGTTTTTGACCGAGTTGTGGTCTAAATGTTAATATTAATAATTCTAAAAAGGTTTAATATCTTAGACATTATTTCTATAACAGTAACATTTTTTTGTAAAATCCTTATTTCAATGTTCTTGTTGTTGTTTACTTACCTCGCTATTTGATATCCAATAAAAACAGATCCCAATGGAAGAGTAGGGGCATATGCCCTCATGTAAGGATCAACACTTAGGTATACACCTTCCGCCAGAAACTCTGAAATATAATTAAATTCATGTAAATAATATTTTTCAAATAATTTGTTTTTAAGGTGACCTTAGTAGGTATCGTGCAAGCAGAAATAATTATCATCAACGTGTGCTTTGCATCTAAGGCCGTACTGCTTAGCGGTTGAGCTTAATATCTATTGGGTGTAAGTAAATACCAGCATTATTAATCAATAAGTTATTTCGTCATCTACAAGTAACTTGATTCATCGCTAATTTATCTAATTTCTTGAATATTTCACGCAATGAATTTTACGGAACAGCACGAAAAATTCATGGTTAAAGCGTATTTTCCAAACGGGGTTAGAGTAAATGGTGAGTGGCAATACAATCAGCGTTTGTGCAAGGACGATATATGCGAAAATTTTCTTAACGTCGCTTTTACTGCTTGAGATTTTTATCATTGCCTGAGAAGACTTGTGGCTCTGTTTAGGGAAACAGGTTCTACACATCAAAATAAAAAAACTGGAAGACCATCTGTATGAACAGAAGAACTTGTTGCAAACGTTACGCCAACAAAATTTGTAAGACGCCTGTCTTAAGAAATGGGAAGATCGTATGGAACATACAGTCCTATTCTTAAAAAACAGTTAAATTTGTTCTCTTATAAAGTGTTAGTATTCCAAGGAATACGAGCTGCAGATTTTGACAGACGTAGGAGTTACTGCCAGTGGTTTACCCATAATGTATTGGAAAAATATTATTTATTAGACCTAACAGTTGTTCTGATGAAGCCTAAAGTAGTGAAAATCTACATTGCACTCTCGAAAAATTGATGTTTTTTTTTTTTTTTTTTAATTTTTTTATTGTTTATTGAATTCCCATAATATATTTTACATAAACTTATTTCTCTAATCAGTGCTTGGTATCCCTGGCCTCGAGAACACTTTAAACTAAATTAACAATGTTGGATACATTTTCAACTAAATCCTAAATGTAATTTGACATGCTTAATGAATTGATAATATTTTTTTATGATTTTTGATATCTTCGGGTATTTTATTATAAGTTTTTGATGCTTGTACAATCGGGTTATTTAATCCTATATTTGTTCTTGTTGTTTTACAATAGATATTATTTTGGGATCTGGTTTCGTGACTATGTACATTATTGGACATTAAAATATTTATATTACATCTTTGTTTGTTATTTATGACTTTATACATTAATTTTGCTTGCTCTAATCTAAGAACTACTTCTAGTTTTGATATTTTTAACTCTCTATATAGTATTTCAGTACTGGTTAGCCAATTGTAATTAAAAATAATTTTTAGTACTTTATTTTGGAGTATTTGTGCAGACTTAAAATTAGTTTCCCCACATGTTCCCCATATCGGTATATGATATCTAAAATGTGATAAAAAGAAGGCATTGTATATCTGCAATTTAGTCTTGTTAGTAAGATAATTTCGACACTTGTATATTATAGGTATCATCGACAATATTTTTTTTGATAGAAGTTTTATGTGTTGAGACCAGTTAAGGTTATTGTCAATAATTATTAATCCCAGATATTTTATATCCTGAACTTCTTCTAAAATTAAGTTATTTATTTTAATATGCATATTATCAATTTGTTTATTTTTTTGTTTAAAAATCATATATTTCATTTTATCAATATTTATTTTTAATTTATTATAATACAGCCAATTAAGATATAAATTTAAATCATCATTAACAATAATATTCAATGCCCTCTCTTCGTCACACGTATACACTAGGATCGTATCATCCGCAAATGTAAAATACCTAGCCCTGAGATTGTTACATTTTAAATTCAATACGTAAAGTGAATAGAGTAGAGGTCCTAGAACTGAACCCTGCGGTACTCCGGTCTGCACAGTTAAAAATTGAGTGTTAAACTTAACACTCAATAGTGGTACATATAGGGCCACACCTAATAGGGTATATTAACTAATCAGTATATCTGGTAAAAAAGATATTTTTCAATGGTTTCTTTACTTTTTGATGAGTGTTAATTCTTCCTATTTATGGGTAGGTACATTTACACTATCGAGTGTAAATTAAACTCACAGATTGTAAACCTATCCTTCAAGGGTGTAAAAAAAATAATGAGAGGTGTAAGTAAACCATTTTTTAATGAAAATTTGTGATTAATTAGTGTAAATATCATATTATTGTAGAGTAAATTTTATTTTATTTGGGTGTTTGTTGGGGTTTACTATAGTGAGTGTAATAAAATAATCTACCCAGGGCTAGAATACTTTCCACTTTGTTTAGGTCATTTAATCCCGTATCAAACTAACCGGGCGTTTATAATTAAAATGTAAAAAATTATGCATTCAAGATGTTTTACATTATTAACCTCTGCTTATGTTTGATACATGATTGAATGACTTAACCAAAGCAGCCCCTAATATATATATAAATCTTCAGATCGCTTGGAACAGGTTTGTTGAATGAATGAAAATATTGAGTAAAATGTATCCTTTAATTTTAAACAAAATGATGGTTACAACAGAACTGGAAAACCCTTTGATTGTTTTACACTTATTATTATAACTAGTTGAACAAAGTGACACACCTATTAAATAGTTTACAATTTAGTAAATTAAACATATATATATATAAACAAATAATATAATAAATATATGTACACTTAGAACACTAAACAACTAAATAAAAATATGCTTTGGAACAATATAAAAGAATGAAATTGACAAGTATTATATTACTCGTATATTTATTTAGAGATCTATGAAGTAAAATACGTACCTAAGTATTTATATAAAAAAAGAATACATTTATAATATAAGCTTATATCAGAATAATTTAAAAGATAAAGGGAAAACTGTAGCAATGTAAATACCTGCTTAGTTTCTTAAAAATGGCGTACTTATTAGTAAGGTTTCTATTAAATTTTGTTAATATGCTTACCCAATTTAGCAAGATCCTCATAAGAGGCACTCTCATTTGGCACTTTACAGAACCTTGCTTTGTTTCTATATTTTAATTTCAATATAACATTATTCTATATCACGTTCAAAGAGCACAATCAGACTGACTCGAAAGTTGAATTTGCACGTAGCGTCGGCGTCATCTGTCAGTTTCTAGAATTTCACACCACTTGTTGCCGCCTGTCTTTTCGGTAACACGGGTTTAGGTATTTTTACCCAGGGCCGTGTAAAAAAACGACTAAAGCATAGGTTTTACACTCAATGTGTTAAAATAACCTCCTAGCGCTAATATGGTGTTAATAATAATTGTCTCTGTATTTATTTTGTCTAGTAGAGTATAAAATGAAATAAATAACACCCATTCAACAAAATTAACTTTTTAGAGAGTTAAATTCATGGGCAAATTAAATACAACAACTTTGGTCCCATATGAGTGTAACAATGTGGTAAATTATGTTAATCCGGGTGTTAACAGTAACACTACTTTTTTTTACCACCCCTGAAATGATTTTTACCAGGTGGATATTTTTACTGTGTGGTTTGCTGTTTCACGAAGAAGAATTGTTGGTCCTATTTTTTTTATGACACAGTTACAGCACAGCTGTATAGGGATAATATTTTGAACTTTTTTTGACGACAGATTGATTAGTTTTCGAAAAGACATTGAATTCCCATCCAGATCACCTTGTTTGGCGGTTAGGGATTACTTTACTTTTTCCTCATTTGAAGAATAATATTTTTATTATACCAGTTGAAAATTTAGAACAGTTAAAAGAAAGGATTATCCAAGAATGTGGTAACATTTCTCCAGAGATGCTGCATGGTCAAGGCTCTCGAAAATATGAAGAGAGGTATGTGGCCAACTTTAGCAATTTCTATAATTTTTATTTTGCTTTCTCTATATTCTTACTTTGTTAATTTTGTAAGCAACAAACAACAAACCCTCTTGAATAATTCATTAAAAAATATAAAAAATTAATAAAAACATGGATTTTGGAACTAGGATTAGAGATTTATGAAAAATTGTTTATATAGTAGGTATAATAAATATAATAGGATTAATCGGAGAAATCTGCATCGCCTGTCCGTTTTATTCTTATACTATTTATAAAATGATTATATTTAGGAATTTACCTGGCTTATGTATGGGTGCTGTACTTTTTTGTTGATTGTTTGTTATTAATTATTATATAATGAGGTATGTTTTTTCTATTGTGAATTTAATTAGTTTTACTGTCGATATTATCAAAATAATAATATAATGGTAATTTTATGCTAGGAACTCTTTTTTATCGGTAACAATCTTTCTGCCTATACTATATAGTACAAGTTTTCTCCAATAAACTTAAGCAGTAATATTATTGTATGTATAGGAAAGCTGTATTTCTGTATTTTTGTATGTAATATGTATTGTAATATCTATGTAATATCTATTGGAATATTGGAATAAACAAAATGAAATTAATTTGATCTCGCACGGTATTATTCCACGCCCACGCAGCACAATCATGTTTCAGAAATATTTTAAATTATAGGCGAATACGTTTCAGAAATAATTCAAAAAAATTTCTTGTAATATTTCTGAAATTATATAAAATGAAATAATTATATCATTTAATATCAAAAACGTATTTATTTAAAAAACATATAAACTATTATTAGGTAATAAATATAAATATACAAGATAGGATGCTAATTTATCTCTGAAATTTTTCTTTCTATGGAGCCCTGAAAGTTGAAATTTAAAAATAAATAATTTTAAATATGAATCATAATAATATTATGTGGTTATAAAGGTGCATTTATAAAACTTTGCGTCACCGCTCCCGCTTGTAGCCACCGTTCCCGTCGTGACTTAAACTAAAGGGGAGTAATGTACCTATGCATTTATAAAAGCCGCCACCGCGCACACTGGTCCCAAAAATTAATAAAGCGGAACCAATAATTGGTATTTTTCCAAGTATCTAGTAAATGCTTTATATTTTGCAGGTACTTAGGGGAAATGTCCACCTAGGTAGCTATTCCTGGAATTTCAGGTTATTATATTATTATTTTTGTCTGTACTACCGTCCTAAACTTGTGGTGGTAGTTTAAGTTTTATACTTGACGTGTTTGAAGTTATGTTTTGGTGCCTATAGAATTCTTTAGCTGTGTGTGATTGTAAGGACTAAAATTAATTTGTTTCTATTCCAAAATTATCTTGAGGGTACCTATATCGGTACTTTATATTTAAATAGTTTGGATAATTGCGCAAAGTTGCATTTGAAAAATAGGGATTTTTTTAAAGATCGGTGCGGTATATAGCTTTTTAATTTTCTTGTGCAATTTTAGGTAGAGCTACAAAAAATGTTCCACTTGATTCCGCAGCAAAATATTTAGAGAGGAGTACCTTAGGGTATATTTATTATTATAACAAAAAATAAATTGCTACTTCTTGCGACTTTGGCTGATACAAAATTTTTTAGTAACTAAGTCCCATTTTCAGAGAAAGTAAAATTTTGTTAAATAGGTTAAAGTAGTAATAAATGAAATATTTATTTACTTATGACAAATTCTAATGTGAGTGAATTAAAGCTTTTAATGCTGACGTTTATGAAAAAATATTATTTTATTTAAAACAGGGCGTACGCAGGATTTCCGTTCAGGGGGGAAGGGGGGTTGTCAAAAAAAAACAATATCATTAAAAAGTATCAAGTGGTTTAATAACAAATATTTTTTTTGCTTTTCAATAAATTTATTTGCTCGAAAATTTCGGAGGGAGGTTCAAAGCAAATTTATTTTATATTTGAATTACTTTTCAGATTGTAGAGCTATGGCCACGTTGCCAAGAAGGCAGCTGTTCGATGTTCTCTGCGAAAAGTCTGGTGAATGAAGATCAAATCAGAACAATTAATCTAGTTTTTAATAACGATATTTGAAATAGTAGGGAATGATGTTGCGGTACAACGCCTTACCAAAATGTGTAGACTTTTTTGTAGTAAAGTTTTTGCTAAATTTGAACAGTGTTTAAGAATAGTAACCACATTTTTAACCAAAAGCGAGGGGTGGCTTAGCGTGCCCTTTGAATATAAGGCCCCTGTAAAAGACAGCCAATTTCAAGAACCCGAAGCGATCCCAAGCACATCGTCTGGAATTCATGTGGGTCGTCCTAGACTGTCTTTTTCCGATAACACCACCACATGACCACGAAGCACGGGAACTTTGCTATAGGCTGCAAAAAAAGCTGTGAGAGAATAAGGCCAACATGATGCATCGCAAATATTAACCGAGCCCGTTTTTTCGACTCCTACAAGAGCTTCTAAAATAGCAAGATTGTGGAAAGCAGCCAAGAAAACTACAGAGGTGGTACCATACACAGAAGACGAGGCAGTTTTGCTAATTACTAAGGCAGGTTTAAGTAAACATTAATATTTGCTCATTAGGCGTGAAGCAAAATCTAAAAACGCTGATATTTACCTAGCATATGGCAGAGTCTTAGAGGCAAAAAGCAGATGTTACCCCCCTGAACAATCCAAAATTATTACGGAACATTCAGAAGAAATTCGACTGCAAGAACTACTTAATCACACGGTCCAGCGCCTTTTGAACTACAAACCCCAGTTTTAAAAACTTTATAGGGCAAAATGTTGAAAAATTTAACACTGCTTGTGAAATGGGGTTGCGATGGCAGCACTGGGCATGCTCAGTACAAACAACAATTCGTAGAACTAGGCTTAGCAGATGGTGATCTATTTTTAAGCTGTTTGGTCCCTTTACAATTATACTGGCAAAATCCAAATGATAAAAAAAACAAAGTAATAATATGGCAAAATCCTCGTCCGTCTTCCCCAAGATTTTGTCGCCCAACACGTTTTGTACCAGCGTTGATCCTGCAAGAACAAAGCTATATCGAAAACCAAATAAGTAACCTTTTACCGACTACATACCAAATTGAAGAATTTAATGATATTTCTGTTAACCATATTTGTATTATGACAACGATAAACGAAAAAGTTTGTAATGCTGTGACAGAAACTTCATCACAGACATGCTATATATGTAACGCAACTCCTACACAAATGAACGATATTGACAAAATTTCAAAAAAATCTGTTAAAGAGAAAACATTGAAGCTGGGCTTGTTCACTCTTCATGCTTGGATTCGATTTTTTGAATGCCTCCTTTATGTGTCGTATAGGTTAGACCTACAAAAATGGCAAATAAGAGGTCAAGAAAATATAGCAATCTACGAGGCCACTAAAAAAAGAATACAAAATGATTTTAAAGACAAAATGGGTTTGCTCGTAGACATTCCGAAATCAGGTGGAAGCGGAAAAATTAATGACGGAAATACCGCTAGACGTTTCTTCAAGAATACGTCCCTGCCATCTACAATAACAGGGATTGACGAGACGATAATTAAAAGATTTTATGTGGTACTATGTGCTCTTTTCTCTGGCTACAAAATTAATATAAATGAATTTCAACAATATGCTGAAGAGACTGCCAGAATCTTTGTTCAAATGTATGCCTGGTTTTATATGCTAGCCACAGTACATAAAATTTTACTACACGGCGCAATCATAATTAAGACAGCTTTGCTTCCAATAGGACAGTTATGTGGAGAAGCTCAAGAAAGTAGAAATAAAGACATTAAAAAATATAGAGAGATGCATACTAGAAAATTTTCACGAACTGTTACTAATGTAGATTTGCTGCACAACTTACTTTTAATGTTGGATCCCATAATTTCATTACTTAGGAAACTCCCAAAGGAAAATATTTCATTTTTACCTTCAGAAGTTTACCATCTGTTAGATGATCCAGATATACCTACAAATCCATCAACTTCCTTAATAACAGGTTCCGATTCTGATTTAAAATCTGATGATAATTATTCCCTATTTTCTTCAGACGATTAATAAATAAAGCAACTATTTTTTTTTTCAATTATGTGAAAATTATCATAAACTATAGCTCATTTTGATAATTCTGATGATTAATTACTCATGAATATATTCTAATGTGTTCTTTAAAGTGTTCGTTTTATTTTAATATCCTTTTACGATATTTACATAAAAGGCCCATAAAAAAATAGGAACTAAAGGACTAAATTTTTTATAACAATTTTTCAGAGATCCTTCCGTCAATATACACTAAATAAAAAAATAATCTGAATTATTTCCCATTTTTGAAAATTTGGGACCACTGTGGCACCGGTCCCGTTCGTACTGCAGGGTTGGGCTGATTTAAATCATGATTTAAATCACTTGATTTTTTTTTATCATGATTTAAATCACTTGATTTAAATCAGCCCAACCCTGCTTAGACACTTAATAAATATCCAAGAAAAATTACTAAAATAAATTACTAAAGAAAAAAACTATTTACTTCCACTCCCTTGAACAATCAATATCAAAATACGCGAGACATATTGGGCCACGGCAATTTATAGATCGGGAAAGAATCAATTCGCGACAGCAATTTTCTTGCAAGAAGCGCGTTCTGACAATATTTTTGGTAGAATTTAGACCTACTATATTGTTAGACCGACATTAAAATAGTCTGTATTAATTTGAAAAGAAAGAATAATATTAAATTTTTAATAAAATCAATAAAAATCAAAAAAATCAAAAAAATCAATGATTTTTGATTTTTTTAATAAAAATCAAATTTTGTCCAACCCTGGTTTGTAGTGCCAACATTACCAATTTTGATCTCGCTGACCTTGTGCTGGTCATCGTTCGGGTTTTAGGCAGTGGGAAGAAAGAAATTTAACACATTTTATAAATAAAATATATATATATTTTCCATATTCCTACGATTTCAGCATTTATAGACAATACACGGGGCTTAACTTATCTCTATTCTAACCTCAAAATACGTTACTGCTCTCGCGAATTTACAACGGTGCAGTTACAACAAAAATTTATAAAGTCCGAGTTTTATAAATTCCCTAAGAACGGTGGCGACGAGCGGGAACGATGACAACGAGCAGGAGCGGTGGCGAAAAATTTTACAAATCGGCCTTTATATTATAGGTCCCTGATAGAAAAATACCAATCACCTAACACAGAGTGGCCGTTTAGTGTAGCAAAGTAGAATAGCTCTGTTTGTATTTATAATACACAAAAAATGTTAATATAAAAGTTGAAGGACAGTAAGTGAGTTATAACGTAAAATTATTTTTGATTCTATAGGGTGGCTCAACAAGGAGGAACAAGAATTTTTTTTTTTTAAATAGAACACCCTGTATATTTTTGAACTTATAAATTCTTCTCGACATTCCGCGTATCGTAAACATAGTTTTTAATTATTTAGCAATGTTGCCAAGTTATTTAAAAGTATTCTTAGAAATAAAGAACTTGGCACCTTAAAATTTGAAATATAATTGAATTAACTCAAGACATTCGAAACATTCCCGAGGATATTAGACTTTTTATTAAAAAAAAAATATTACGCCAAAATGAGCAAAAATAACTAATGAACCTTTTAACAAAAGTTGTAGAGGGCAGAAACTCTACAAGATAAAATATTAAAATGCATTTGAAAAAAAAGAGTAAATTAATTTTAAAATGTGAAAAGTTAGTTTGTAGAACACACCCTGTACAAAATATGGAATGTTCTGAGGGTCTTAAGTTTTGAATTAGTATTTTTCTTTATTACCCTCGAGAATGTTTCGAATGTCATACTTAAGTTAATGCAATTATATTTCAAATTTTAAGGTGCCAAGTTTTTTTTTCCAAAAAAGAATATTTTTAAATAACTTGACAACATTGCAAAATAATTAAAAACTATTGTTGGCCACGATACGCGGAATATCGAGGGTAATTTAAAAGTGCAAAAATATACAGGGTGTTCTATTTAAAAAAAAATTATTGTCACTCTTTGTTGAGCCACCCTATAGAGTCAAAAATAATTTCACGTTATAACTCACTTACTGTCCTTCAACTTTTATATTAACATTTTTTGTGTATTATAAATACAAACGGAGCTATTCTACTTTGCCACACTAAACGGCCACCCTGTATATCAAGGACGCTGCGTATATCAATGTTTAATACATACACACTATTACAACTACATATTCCATTCTAAAGACAGGACAATTTAGCCAAATTTTGTTATCAACTTATAAACGTATTCTTACAATTCACGGGGCAAACGAAGTTTGCACTGCGACAGCCACAGTGCAACAATTTTTTGTACCTCTAGTTCTGTTCCGAAGGGAGACGATGCCTTACTGCATCATTTATTATTCTATTAATGTTTCTGTAATTTAAAAATGTTTCTATCTTTTTCTGTCCCCTTACTGTTCAATATTATAATTCACAACAGTAACAACTCAAGTTTAGTAAATAATCTAAAGCGAGGAAAATTATAAAATGAACCTAACCTAAAATTATTAAATATACCTATTATTAAAATAGAGACTTACCTCAGTTTTATTATCAATAATATAATTATTCGGTAGTAGCAAAGTTCACCCACAAATAACAATGCCTAATAATAATAATTATTAATTTAACATTACTCATACAAAACATAAAATAGGGGGAACCGGCTGGTTTTTCTGCATCTGGTCCGTCAAGCGTTAAAGGCAGGGTGTGACATTAGTCATTTTGGGTGTAATATGAGTCCTAAATATTTCACAAATGTTGATATGAAAGATTATGTTTTTGAGACAATGAAAATTTTTGATACTTTTACTTTTAGGGTGCATCAAACAAGGCCTCGTTCATTAACGTAATGTCTAGTTTAACTATCTTCTGCCACTGGTATTATATGGGTCAATATAGAATATTAATCAATTATTGCGTAAAGTACCTAATCTTACAAGCTTACCTCCATCTTTTAATGGGGGTAGTTCTTCCTCCGTTAGTTTCAGATCACTTCGTTTTGGAAAACCCTCAAACTGTTTTTCAAAAATATAAACTTTAGCCTTAACCATTTTAAAATCTCGGCAACAAACAAGGAAATCAGAAATATAAATGAGCAACTAATGTACTACCAGAAATTATTCGTTAATCTAAACCTGGCCAAGGATACACGATTTATAAATATAAGCATTATAAAAATCGCACGTAATGATAAATAATATTGATAGTGACTTGTACTTTTATGTAACTGACATCGCACCCTTGGTTAGACCACCGCATCGTCATCTTTGTTTTGGTAGTGATGTACATGTCTGCCTATATTGACAGGCCACATTATTAATAGTATAGTTGTTCCAAAACGAGGTGAAAATGTATAAAAACATAAAAATAGTTTTTATATAGCTTATTTTAGATACTTCATAGGCGTGCATTAGTCAAGCAATATTATATTATAAAAGTAATATTATATCTAGCAGTGTTTTTATTTCACTAGTAGTTGATATTTAAATATTATTATATCAAGTAAGGCAATGTACGGTAAAAGGGCCCCTGGGGTGAGTGGGCCATCTCTTTATTGAACCTATATGCCAAAAGATATCTTGATTTCCGTATATTACTTGTACCTATAATAGTAGCGTCATCTACAAGCAACAACCGAAACCGTTGCGATCAACGTCGCATAGCGAATATAAATGGCTGCCAAGGTGATTGTTGTTGTTTTCACTCTTGCAACTTTGGTTAAACTTCCCGTTTTATTTCAATTAAAAATTTAGTTTTGATATAAGGTGCTCACCTATTTATTACAAAGTTAGTAAAAAGTATATTATATTTAAAATACTTTTATGTGTTTTAGTAACGTTTCTAGTTGTTTAGGTTATGATTGGGGGACCCAGTTCCCCCTTTTAAAAAGGTTTTTGGAGTAAATGGGTTCTAGGAACAGGGGAAACTGGATCCCTAGTGGCCCATTTACCCCGGCACCGATACAATGTTTTTATGCATTATCGCATCAGACCTGTTTTTTGTAGAATAGGCAGAGTTTATCTTAGAAAGACTAACCGAGGATCTGATAGGGGTCGTTACAGTCAAGTTGCATTAGAAAACGCTGTGAGAGAAGTTTGAGAAGGGAGAAAGACTATTCGAGGAGCTGCAAAATATTAGGATATTCCACGATCGACTTTGAAACATTATGTCCGCGGAACCAGTGGGGTTCTTGCTGTTGGCGGGTAAGGAGGTGGTGGAAAATATTCACTATCTGCAGAAGAAGAAAGTCGATTAGTAGAAGGAATTGTAACTATGGAACAATGGGGATTTGGTTTATCGCGACATGAAGTCCTTGATGTTGTACAAATTTATACGAAGAGCAATAATATAAAGACTAAATTTAAAGATGGGCGTCCTGGCGAGGATTCGTATATTTCACTTGCTCGTCGAAACAAGCTATCCATTAAAAAATCTCAGGCAGTAGAATATTTACGAATGTCTCAAATAAATCCTTTTGTAATATATGGGTTCTTTGACTTACTCAGTAAAATAGTGGATGAGCTTAACTTGGTAAATAAGGCACAACAAATTTTAAATCTAGATGACGTATTTTTTGCACGACCCAAAAAAGACCAAAGTAGTTGGTGCAGTTGGTGTATGGAGCACCAGAATGATAACTTCTGCTGGAAAAGAAAATACATCTGTATTAATCTGTACTTCGGCCTCCGATCAAAAGTTGCCACCCTTAGTGATATTTAAGGGCAAAAATGTTATAGAATCGTAAATTAGTCAAAATGTAAAAGATGACATGGCTTACGCAGCTTCCAAAAGGGGATGGATGGAGGGTACCATTTTTTACAATTGGTTTAAAAAATGTTTTTTACCAAATATTGCTAATGAGCGACCAGTGCTCCTATGGGCATTCAACACACGTAAGTTCTAATCTCTGTACGCTGGCAACCGAGAATAATGTTACTATGTTGAAACTTCCGCCACACACAACTCACGTTTTTAACTGCTAGACGTGGCCATATTTGGTCCTTTTAAAACCAACTGGGACAAGCATCTTGTAAAATGACAACGACTAAATCCTAGAAATAGAATTCCCAAAACAGACTTTGTCGAGCTAGTAAATAAAGTTTATGACGATATGCCAATCGCGAACATAAAGAGTGGTTTTAGAAACACAAGAATATTCGATGATGTGCGTAATATTCTTGGACTTTACCCTGTGAACAAAGATGCGATTAAGTTTTCGATTATAAACCAGAAGATTTAAGACGTTATGAAGAACACCAAAAGAATAAAAATACGCACATTCCGTTATAACTCCACTTGCAGAACCTATCTTAAATGGCTCTGAGCCTAAAACCGCAGATACTATCTTACAAAATTGTATTAAATCGGTTGAACCTCGGGCCGCATCATATGCCAGCGACAATCAAGTGGCGGGTTGTAGTAGAATTCAAGGTACATCTACGTCCATTTCAACTGTGATTAATCGAACTATGGATGAAAGCTTACTAAATCACTCTAATTTAAATAAAAGCAAGTATCGGCAGATACGATCGTTAACCATTTAAGAAAAGGGCAGCTAGTTAAAGACAATGTTCAATCAAAGTCATTTGAACAACTTCTGCTAGGCATGGTTAGAACTGCAAAGGAAATTCCAATAACAACTAGAAAGCGGCGAATGTACTGGAGCTGAAAATATTACAACAAAAGATTATATCACTCAACTAAAAAAGAAAGAAACTGCTAAAGAAGAAAAAGAAAAAAAAAAGATAACAAGAAACCTATAAAGGAAAAAAGAGTTAAATCTTACAAGAATATAACTGTTGACTGTTCAAGCAGCGAAGAATTAACATATGGAATAGAAGAAGAATCTGAAAAAGTAGACGTAACTCCAGTTGTTGATGTAATCGCCGATAACTACGTAATTGTTAAATACAACGGAGTATTCTACCCAGGTCAGGTCGTTTTACTTAATGACAATGAACACTTCATTAGAGTTAGGCATTTGGAGAGGTGTGGCAAGACTAACTTGTGGCGTTGGTCAGGCAAAGAAGACTGTGTAGACTACAATCCTGACGACATTGTTAAAATTATTAATAAACCTATATTAAAAAACCAAAGAAACATGTACGACACACCTGAAATCTGTAAATATGTTGAATAAAATAAGTGCGTTCTGATTCAGTCGTGTGATATTTTTATTGTCATCTTTTCTAGCAATTTGCAAAACTTCAAATCTGGCACCTTTTTAAAGAAGGCCCGATGAATCCAAAACAACTGCGCCTAAAGTTGGAGACTGGTTTACATATTTTTTGTTTTACAGATGCCATTAAAACTATTTCAATGGGATTGAAAATACATACAATATTAGGGAGGCAAACGCAGCACTGCATGACTGTAACTTTTAATACATTCCGGTTATACTTTTTTTGTTGGAATATTTTCAGGAATATCCACCTCTTTTTTTTAACACACCTGGTCTGCATTTTACAGTGTTTGTTTATAATAAGTATCTACATGTAAATAATTTGAAATATTTTTGTTTAAATTTATCAGAACTAAAATTAAATGAGATGAAGCCAATTAACTAATATGTATATACTGCATGTGCATCCTAACATTTATATTATACAATGTACTGTTCTTTGCTTTGAAATTCTTATTTTTTAAAATAATCAGAAATTAATGATTGCTTCATATTTTTTATTTTGTTTTTATAAAATTCAGATTCACATTTTAATAGCAATTGAGAAATATTTGTAGACTTATCAAAATTGTTAACATTATTAAAAAAACTTGCGCAGGTTTCAGATAGGCTTAATATTTTCAATACTGGAGCAAGTTTAGATTCCTTCGTCTTAGAGTTGGAAGTAGTTTCATCCGTTTCTTGGATCTCATTAATACACTCGATGATAGTCATTTCTGCACTTTCTGTTGATAAATCGTTATCAATAGAGGCAAATTTTTTCAAGTTCACAAATGTGTCCTTAATGTTAAGAAACAGTTGTGCGAGTAGAATATTATATTCTTCTTCGAAGTCGTCAATATTATCTCTCATAAAGCATTTTTTTATTGTCACTGGGTACAAATTGCGCCAGGCCACCGAATCTCATATGGAGGCGCTGGTTATGGTAATATTATTTTCCATTTTTTGAAGAGGACAACCACTGTCTGTACATGTTAAAAGCCTGTTAATAAGGTAGCTTCTGTAGAGCATTTTAAAATTCTAAATAATGCCTGGGTCCAAAGGTTGGCAATGTAAGGTAGTATTGAGTGGAAGAAAAATAGGTTTGACATTATTTAGTGTAATTTTGGGATGAGACGTTGCATTATTCAGAAACAATATCACTCTTCTATTCTGCTTCTTCATCTTGGTATCAAATCTGTTTAATCAAAAATCTTCTCGTTATGTGTGCTGTCGTCCACGCTTTCTTGTTCGATTCAATTGGAGAGATAACTTATCGATGTGTGCTCCCTTAAAATATCGAGGATTTTTTTTTCTATAATTGCACGGAACAGAATTGTAAATTGTTGCCTCGCTGTTTTTTTTTCCAGTATGCTTGTCATCTTTCACAACAAGCTTTAATTCATTATGCATACTTCGCCACAAGATGGTAGTATCATAGGTCAACATGGTAAAAGTACCGCGGATACCAATCTTCGCCAAATTATTGATATAGAGTAAAAACAAACAACCGGGCCAAGCACCGAATCCTGCGGAATACCACACAGTCAACCCTCATTTTGTTGGAAAGAACTGACTGGCCCTTTACGAACTGCTCCCTATCAGACAGGTTAGAGGCAAACCAGCTAATACCAACGCCCCTAACACCATAACATTCGAGTCTAGCAAGCAGTATCCTATGGTTAACGCAGTCAAATGCTTTAAATATATCATAGAACATTACTGCAGCCGCATCTCCCTCATTAAACCGGTATAAAGGTTCTCCAGAAAGAAAAATATGGCAAATTGTTGGCAATGCACGATAGTAGAGACCTGTTTCATCTGCATTAATCACGTCCTTTGAGGAATAGTCCTTTAAAATAGTCAACAGCCTTTCTTTCAAAACAGTTACGTCTTCGATATTGATATCGGATGATTCGTCACATATTCTCTTGAAGGTAATATCGTGCCGACAATTTGATCCACGGTTTTGGGATCATCAAGATACAGTATATTTTGATTGGCTTCACGATACTCTTTGACTTTCCCTAAATATTCCCCACGTAGTTTTACAATGCGATGGGATTCCATGAAAAACATTCTGTTATTTACTTTTTTATATTTAAATACACAATCAATTCAAATATTTAGTAATGTTTCCAAAGACTTGTATTCATAATCAGGATAGTCACGAACTTTACACTCTATCATCTCTAAAGTCGTTAGATACTTTGTCTTCCTTATAAAAACTATAGAAAGTCCTGTGAACAGGGACGCGCCGTCCATATGGGCAAGGTCGTGCGGCGCACGACGGCGCCAAGGCCTTAAAGGCGCCAGGCCTTTACCACAAATTACCATAAAACAAAAAAAAATATGTATGAATACCGGTGGTGAAAATGCATTATCCTCCAACACCGACCGCCGGTCGGCGACCAGTACCAGTGGTGAAATTTTTCTACTCCTCTTCCTGTGGGGGCGCGAAAATACGCGTGCCTTCGGCACGCTGGTTTAAACTTGCAAAATTTTGCGTGTTCGTAATGGATGCAGCAGGTTAATTTTTCATTCTTGTCTTGATAAGCGCATAAGACGTACTTATAGAGTGCCTTATTTGCTATTACATATTTACCACAATAATTGTAAAAAATAATTACAAATAAGGTAAGTAAGTGATTACGTGACTTAATTAACAGGGTTAAAAATAATTGTTTTTCATTTTAATAACTTTTGTTTATGAAGCAAATAAGGCTTAGTGTTTAATAATTTTTATTTATTTTATTTGAGTGGCCAGAGAAGAAAAAAAGAAATTGTCTGGTTACCAAAACTTGCTTAACAAGCGAAAAGGGGAGGAACACTTGGAGAAAACCAATTTTAAAATTAGTAACTTTTTTCGAAAGACCACACAAGACACTACTTTTGATAACAATGATTTTCAACATTAAACAAAATCAAACTTGCCATCAGAATTGGAAAAGCAAGCTAATAAGGATGAAGATCCAAAAGAATTAGATCCTGATACGTTTTAGTTAGTGTCGGTACCATCATGTTCGAGTAAGCAAGACGAAGTATCCGAAGAAGCGTCCCTTTCTAACGATCCAGGTCTTTGGCGAGTGTTTGTCTCCAATCCAGGTGCAAGGACTTGTTGAAAAAGGTCCCATGCATTATCAAAATAAAACTATGTATCCTAACGACAAAAATGGACGTAAGTTTTCCGATATATATTTTACTCGAATTTTGTTAAATGGCGAAAAGGTTTAGCGGCATTAGTTGCTATATTCTATTGAAAAAAATGCAGTTTACTGCTTCTGCTGTAAACTATTCAATGATCCCAACACCAAAAATCCATTGACTTTTAAAAACACTAAATTAAGTAACTAAGACGGTTTCATTGATTGGCATCATTTAAGCGAACATTTATAAATCCACGAAAAAAGTAATTTTCATTTTCAAAATTACGTGTCTGGTCAGATTTACTAAAAAGATTAAAAACTAATCGAGCCGCTGATTCGGAAATGCAAAATTTATTAAAAAATGAAACTAAACATTGGCGCAGTGTCATTGAAAGGATCAATTATACTATTTAATTTTTGGCTGAACAAAATTTGGCTTTTCGTATTCCTAGTAACAAATTATTTGAAAGAAATAATGGAAATTTTTTAAAATGTATAGAAATGATAGCAAAATTTGATCCGGTCATGTCTGCACATATTTCTTTCGAAAAAAGTAAATTGCTTTGTCGGAAAGATTTAAGCTATTATCGTGTCATTCTGATGTTTTTAATTTTTTGTGGAATGTTGGGGCAAATATTCTGACCAAGATCAATTTAATTTTGGTAAAAAACTGGAAGAAACCTTAACTGACAAAGATCGGAACGAGAAAGATATAGACAGAACAGAACTTTTACACGAATTACAATTTCTGCAAAATGGCGACAATAACGCGACGTCTGTAATAGAAACACTTAATTACATTACAATAAATAACCTAACCCACTCATTTCCAAACCTTACGATTGCATTGCGCATATTATTAACCATTCCAGATTCTGTAGCTACAGCCCAGAGGTCATTCTCTAAATTAAAGTTGATAAAAAATTATTTACGATCTAGAATGGGCCAAAATCTTGCTATCATTTATATAGGGTCTGACTTTTTAAAGCAACTTGAAATGGAAAATCTTGTTAATGAAGTTGCAAAAAGTAAAGCTAGAAAAGTTCAATTCAATTCAATGTTTAACAATGTTAACTTTGATACTGTTTTTGTTTTGTTACTGTTGTTTCGTATTCTATTAATATTTTTTCTGTACTTTCTGTTTGTCACAAATAAATATATACATTAGTACTAAAAAGTATAGAGTTTTCTTCAAAAATTTCAACGATCAAGTATGAGAGAAGAGTGGTAATTTTAGCTCAATATTATAATATTGGTTCATTATTTCGTACAACGGCGCCGAAAATACTTGGCGTGTCCCAGCCTGCGAATAAAGTATTTTGAAGATTCGTCAACTTTCTTAAGTTTCTGATTCAAATGTTTTTCGTTTTGCAGCATGATCGACCATATCAGCTGCTGTAATAGTTCGGTAAACGGTGGAATACGAAACTTTAGTTAAAATACAAATTATTTTTATAGTCTTCTTAACACGTTGAGTGCCAAGCAAAAAAACCTATTTTTTCTCTGGGGCCAAGGATGACGATACGTTCGTTGGGCCTATAGTTACCCTCTCATTCAATTAATATTAAAATATTGTTTGTTTTTTCTATAGTTTTTAAGGTTTTTTCATGCTGGTCCTAGGGGACCAGCGCGGCCCCTGCAAAGAAATTTCTAGTAAAATTCTACTGTGGCGCCGCTGGTCCCGCGGCGTCCTGCGGCGTAAAATATGATGAACGATATAAGCACGATATGAGTAGATTTAGTCATTGCTCTGTGGTCGTTTGTTCGTATTGTGATAATTGGTAGGTTATACTTGCTTTTTGTATAATCTGCTGATTGTTGACATTCTCCTTTGTAGTAAACAAATTTTTATCGATAAGGTAAGGTATATTAGTACAGTTTTTTGTATACAGTAGTAATGTGATATTATTCTAGATGTCTAAAACACCCCTGACAGAAAAACAGTTAGAGGAGCTGGCGACGAAATTTATGGATTCAGATTCAGATGAGTCATTCATAGAGCCTTTTCCAGGCTCCGGCAGTGATTCATATCGACCATCTGATTCCTCAGAAGACGACTCAGACGATGATTTTGGTGAACCAGTAAGAACAAAAAAAAACAAACAAAGGTTAGTGATTTCATCAAGTAATGAGGCCAGCACGAGTAAATTCATACAAGCACCTGCATCTCTATCCCAAACTACCCAAGACGAACCTGAAGCTGGAAATTTGGGGGAGTCTGATTTACTAGAAACGCCGGCGCCTACTGCAGCAGAGCAATGGGGGCCAATCGCAAGACTTTACAAAGCCTGTCCAACTTTTTCCCTGTCATCTGGAATAAAACCAGAAGTAGCGGCATTACTAGCAAATGCAAGTCCAGGACAATTTTATGAAGCTATTGTAGACGATTCGATTGTTTCGTATATTGTGGATCAAACAAATCATTATGCCAGTTGCCTCTTGCTCGAAACCGATGCAAGTGACAATTCCCGCTATCATAATTGGGTACCAACAACTAAATCTGAAATAAAACATTTTTTAGGGCTAGTGGCATGGATGGGATTAGTCAAAGCGCCTACGTTGGCTGACTACTGGTCAACAGATCCATTATTGAACTTTAGTTTTCCTCGTTCTGTATTCAGCCGTAATCGCTTTGAAATTTTACTCCGAACAATTCATTTTGCGGACAACAATGAAGCTATCGCTGGAGATAAACTTGCTAAAATAAAACCCCTACTAGATAAACTACTAAAGAATTATAAAGACCTTTATACTCCCGAAGAATACGTATGTGTTGACGAGACTATGTTGCCTTATAGAGGAAGATTGTCTATAAAACAATACATAAAATCGAAAAGACACAAGTATGGTATCAAACTTTTTAAGTTATGTTCAGGTACAGGCTACACATATAATATAAAAATTTATGCAGGCAAAGAAAATGGCGAACGAGTGACTCCAGAAGCTATCGTAATATTTCTTACCCAAGACATTGTAGGAGTCGGCAGAACCTTAGTGACGGATAACTGGTACACTAGTTTACCCTTGGCTAAAAGGATGCTTGATTCTCATACACATCTGATTGGCACAATACGCAAAAACCGCAAGGGGCTACCAAAGGAAGTTGTAAACCAAAAACTTAAAAAGGGGGAAGTTGCGGCCATGGAAAATAAAGAAGGAATAACAGTACTGAAGTGGAAAGACCAAAGGGATGTATTGGTACTTTCTACCAAGCATGACGCTAGAATGGTAGAGACAAATACAAATAGAATACCTAAAGTCATAATAGATTACAATCAAGGGAAAAGTTCTGTGGATCTCTCTGACCAAATGGGATCGTATTCTAATCCTCTACGAAGATCTGTAAAATGGTACAGAAAAATTGCAATTGAGCTTTTGCTTACAACTTCAATGGTAAATGCTTTTACATTATATAAAAATGTTACCGAAAGTAATATAAAGGTTACGCAGTTTAAAAAGGATGTAATAAAATATCTAGTAAATACTACTGAAAACGAAAACATTGATCAAGACAATGAACCACCGGCAAAAAAGCGACGAATCCACTCTCTGAAACGAAAAGATGGTGAAAGTAAGCACAAAGTAAGAAGATGTTGCAAGCATTGCTACAAAAAAAATAACGAGCTTCATGGTAGGAAGTATGCTACCAATCGTACACACAAAGTAGACACCTATTGCGATGATTGCGAGGGAAAACCATTTATATGTTTACCGTGTTTTAATAAAATACATCAAGAATAGTTCGAGCTAGCTTGATATTTTTTTAGTTTCTTACGTTTTCATTATTTCATAGAGTATCTACTTTGTAAGTTAGTTTTAATATACATACTTTTTTATATTGAGTCGTTTTATTACCTAGTGGGACCACACCCAACAGAAAAAAGTAATTTTTAAAACCATGCTTATAGGTATCTTCTCTGAGGCTGTGCTGGTCCCCAACCCACCATCATTACATTATAAAATAAACCAGCGGCTCCACACCAAAGTAAAAGCCTGCTGGTCCCATGGGACCAGCGCGGCCTGAGACAAGTCATTTAAGCTGGTCCCATGGGACCAGCGTGGCAGTCAACGTGTTAATAATTTTTATTTTCCGATTTTAAACAATGGTAAATATTTAAAACAATACGTTGCGCTTGAATATGTAAATGTATGTTTTTCAACTCAGGACAATCATCAAGTATGTCCGGTGTCGGTACAGGACCATCGTTATTTCCAAAGGTACTAGAAGTTGCGTCAGTTTCAAAGGTCTCCAAAAGGTGATTATGTAAGTAAATAATAGTGATATAAGTTGTCACCACTAAAACAATGCGACACAAATATAACGAAACTATAATATTAATAAACAAATTGTCATAAATCAAAATTTACAAACTGGCGAAATTCGATTTTAAACACGACTAAATGCCGATGCCGCGCCGCTGAAAGCAAAGAGACACAGGTGACCCAATTCCACGTGACAGTATTCGTTACGAGGCGTTTTAAAGTCTAAGAAAATTTATCTGGTCTACACGCTGTCTTTTGATTTCCGCTGTGATTCTATACGGAAACAATTCGCCAGATTTATAAAAATGATTAGGTTGTTATTCCAATGTTAAAGATCTGTGCAGCCAGCAGTCCTCGTATACAAAATATTTGTGAACTTTTTCACTTCGTCTTGGAACTACTATTTTCGATTACTGAATAAACAAAAATATTCTGAAATAATTATCTAATTTCTTTATAAAACAGGTTAATTCACGGTCGTCTTTGCTACAAGGTAAAACTATTTAAAAGCATATAGGATTTACCAAAAACTTAGGACTTACTTTTATCTTTTATTTTGTCATATTACCAAATGCATTTTTGGCTGTCCTTAAATTGTAATACTTACAGGGTGTTTGCATTAGCATCCCACACAGCACACTTCTTCTCAGAAATATCTGTAATATAATTCAATAATTCAATTCAAGAACATACCCAAAACACCCAAAATGACAGTTGACACACCCTGCCTTTGACACTTGACGTACCACATGCAGAAAAACGAGAGGATATAGTTGGGGTCAAGCAAATATTTGACGCGTGACACTTCCATATTGTCATGGGTGTCAAATACGGCAGGCCACTCATAATATAAAAGTTCCTAATGGCTAATTTATATTATAATAATTACCACCCACCCGAAGTATTTGTATCTTTATCCTTTTATATGACTAAAAAGAGATATACATAAACCGAGTTACCTTCTCGTCGATTTGGTCAAATCATATGGGCTGCAGATCCGCATTTTATTTATTAATTTAATCGTTATACACTACTAATCGTTATACACTACTAAGATTGCTTTTGTTAAGACCTGTGATATTAATGGTCAATCCTGAATCCAACCATTACAATGCACAGAATTTATCAAAACAAATTTATTTATATTATAATGCATATTCTAGACCAATTTCCCAGCAATCATTTTCTGCAAAGGTTCATAAATAACAATATTCGTCAGTCCGGCCCTGACTAAGTATCAGCTGTAATAAAGTTGGTGAAATCGAAATAACCTAGTATTGGACAAATATGACAAGATGGAAGTGTCACGCGTCAAATATTTGCTTGACTCCAACTATAGTCTGCCTAGGGAACTGCAATGTTGCCAAAGTTATTCGATCAGCTGTTTTTAAATTTGTAGGTTATGTTAGTCTCGTTGGCTTTTATTCTACGGTTACTAGATTAACTGAAGTTTGTAAGCAATTGAGTGGTCCTGTGGATATAGCATTTGTGTATGATGCCATAGGCCCAGGATCGATTCCCGTTTCGGGCACTTTTTCTTAATGACTTTTTTAGTTTTCTTATGACTTTTTTTTAGTTTTTATATAACTCCTTTACTTTTTTTTAAAGTAGATCGACTCAAAAAGGGCTGGTAAATAATTGGCCGGTGAACTTGAAAAAGGCGAATTGGAACCAAAAAGGTGGATTAGATGCCGTGTTAGCGCCTGTTTAACCAATAAAGTCTATATTTATTAGTTACAGCATTATTTAGTTGAGTTAAGCAATATAATGTTTCAATCCGTTACGTAACATAAAACATAATATCTTGTTTGACATTTCCGACCGACATGCGCCTATTTCTGACGCCACCAATGATTGAATTGCTTTGGCAACATTGGAGTTCCCTAGGCAGGCTATCCTCTCGTTGCAGAAAAGCTAACCTGTTCCCCTCACGGCTTCCCCTTATTTTATGTTTTGATTGTGTAATGTTCAACTAACCATTATTATTAGACATTATTATTTGTAGGTGGACTTTGCTACTACCGAATAATTATATTGTGGATAATGAAACGGAGGTCTCTATTTTAATAATAGGTATAATAATAATTATAGGTTAGGTTCATTTTATGATTTTCCCAGCTTTTTTTATTAAACTAGTAGAGTTGTTACTGTTGTAAATAAGAATATTGAACAGTAAAGGGACAGAAAAAGAATGAAACATTTTCAAATCACAAAAACATTAATAGAATAATAGAAGATGCAGTAAGGAATCATCTCCCTCCGGGACAGAACTACAGATACAAAGGATTGTTGCACTGTGGCTGTCGCAGTGCAAATTTTGTTTGTCCTGTGAAATGGAAAAACTTTAAACACCTATACCTCTATAAGATATACAGTTGCTAACAAACTTTGGTTAAACCTTCCTGTCTCTATAATGGAATATTGTTAATAGTGTTTATGTATAAAACATTGATATGCGCAGGGATTAAGGTCGATTTGTAAAATTTTTCGTCACCGTTCCCACTCGTCGCCACCATTCTTAGGGTATTTAAAAAACACGAACTGCACCGTTGTAAATTCGCGAGAGCAGTAATCTATTGAAAACAAATCAGAATACAATATTTTATTTATTACAATAAATGTTGCAAGATTATTTTTGATACTCTAAAAAGATACATCAGACCTGCATACAAATTCGCTGTAGCCAAAAAGCAGAGTGTAATGTCTAACATTAACAAGTATACGGGCTCTGTAATTCGTATCTCGTTTTCCAACTTTTTCATTAATGTTCAAAACCAGAAAATCAAAACTTCTTGCTTTTAAAAAATGAGATATCCGAAACCTACGTCTTGTTTTTTTTTATTGAATTGTCACCTCCTTGTTCGCTGCCAGGGCCATTCCCGAAGGGACCTACTGCTTAACATGGGTTTCAAACCACGGTCCTCAGTTACGAAAACCATCCCGACCTGCACCCTCCAGGAGCTATCAACCCTGGTTCGAACAGTAAAGGGACAGAAAAAGAATGAAACATTTTCAAATCACAAAAACATTAATAGAATAATAGAAGATGCAGTAAGGAATCATCTCCCTCCGGGACAGAACTACAGATACAAAGGATTGTTGCACTGTGGCTGTCGCAGTGCAAATTTTGTTTGTCCTGTGAAATGGAAAAACTTTAAACACCTATACCTCTATAAGATATACAGTTGCTAACAAACTTTGGTTAAACCTTCCTGTCTCTATAATGGAATATTGTTAATAGTGTTTATGTATAAAACATTGATATGCGCAGGGATTAAGGTCGATTTGTAAAATTTTTCGTCACCGTTCCCACTCGTCGCCACCATTCTTAGGGTATTTAAAAAACACGAACTGCACCGTTGTAAATTCGCGAGAGCAGTAATCTATTAAAAACAAATCAGAATACAATATTTTATTTATTACAATAAATGTTGCAAGATTATTTTTGATACTCTAAAAAGGTACATCAGACTTGCATACAAATTCGCTGTAGCCAAAAAGCAGAGTGTAATGTCTAACATTAACAAGTATACGGGCTCTGTAATTCGTATCTCGTTTTCCAACTTTTTCATTAATGTTCAAAACCAGAAAATCAAAACTTCTTGCTTTTAAAAAATGAGATATCCGAAACCTACGTCTTGTTTTTTTTATTGAATTGTCACCTCCTTGTTCGCTGCCAGGGCCATTCCCGAAGGGACCTACTGCTTAACATGGGTTTCAAACCACGGTCCTCAGTTACGAAAACCATCCCGACCTGCACCCTCCAGGAGCTATCAACCCTGGTTTCGTGCGGCCTTAAGTTGTCAGTTGTGACCTACCGACTGGGAAGTGCGGAATAACACCCTCCCCCCACGAGATATCCGATCTAATCCGGCTTCTAACCGGCGCGAATCGGGGGTTTTGGATGCCGATATATTTTTCACCCTTCCCTTATTTTGCACGACGTTAGATTGTAACGCCATGTCGAACTATTAAAATCCAAAGGGAGTCGAACCGTTTTTCAGGGCCCGGTTATAATAAATGGATCAGCGACAAATGCTTGCATACACCTTTGTTGTTCACGAATGTATAAAGATAATGAAATGGCACAAACATTTGCGAACGTTTGCTACAAATGCGTTTTTGGTGAGAACGCGCTCTTGAAGTTCACTGAGAGCGTATTTGTTATACAAGCTCATAATATTATCTTACTCATTTTAAATCCTTGCTCAGCATTTTATCATTACAGGGGTTGTGTTTGAAATCTAAGGACCATCTAAGGCTATTGAGGTAGTCCATGAAGCAAAAAAAAAGAAGAGGGAGAAAAAAGTTGCAATTCTTGCAAGTTTTGGAATCTTATTTCTATGGTTGCGTTTTAGGTAGCCAATCTCTAGACAAATTGTATGTTTTGTTTGGTGGTGCGTGTACATGAGTTTCAGTTATTGTCCAATACATTCATCCGTCTGTAGTAGTCCCCGATTAATTTATGAAATAATTCTGTCAGTGTCTGCATTCCTAAGTCCTTGTGAAGTACATGAGTCATCGTATAGGCTTTTAAGTTCGAAATAGGACAGAAACCGACAAAGTGCAGTCAAATGCATAACCAACATAATCGTCAACTTACCAACCAACAATCAATTTAATTGATAACAGTCAAGGCACAGTAAGAAGAAGAAAATCATTGAATTAATTAGGCTAGAATGGTATAGAGGATAGCAGTGATGGTGACCCAGACAACAAAAAAAATCAATGCTAGAAACTGAAGTCGGTATCCCAAAAACTAGGAGTTTTTCCGCAGGTTCAAGAATTCAAATAACCAAAGGAAATAAACAAAATCGTTGGAAATCGCAATGTAAACAAATCAGTAAAAACATATCCTGATAAGGTTGGATGTTTTGGTGATAACGGACATGGACAAATACCAGGTTCGGTCAATAAAGAATCGGTAAACAATGTGGCAATGGATAAAAATGAAGTTTTTTTTAAGGATTTACGTTCTTGAAGAGACTGCAAGTCCTTATCAGGTATTTAAACCTAGGAATTCTGTAATTCGCATTCCACCCTCAAAAAGGAAAGGAAGGAAAACTTAGCAAATTAAAATGTGGAGATGGAAAGTGAAAATACAGGGAAAAGAAATCGATCCGTTATAACCCGGAAGCGGAACAAGCTATAAAAATACAGTGTAATAGAAACATATCCTTAAATGGAACCAAAAAATGTAATACAGGATATGCCCAAACTGAAAATATGTCACCAAAAGATGAACGATCTAATTCACACATAGAAAATATAGTATTAAAGGCATTTTATCACTGGATAAAATTTCCAATATGGCAAAAAAAGGCAATGAAGATAACATGTCAAAATTCGACCGGGAATGTTTGAATACAAGTAGTAGCACAATTTATAAATCTCTGACATTACTAATCCATAAAATTGGTACTTTAGAAAAAGTACAAAAAAATATAAAAACAAGAATAACAAAGACATATGCTGATATTAGTAAAGTGGAAACAAACACAACACAAAACAACAAACAAGTACAGAGGTAAAACCGACATGGGCAACACCAATACTGCAAAAAAGCTTGAGGCTCTGATTACAATAGACAAATTTGACGCTGCTGCAACAATGCAACACCTTAAACAGAATATTTCTGCCAAAGATACAGATGGTGGATTTAAGAATGTTAGGTATTTAAAAAGTGATACAGTAATACTGGGAAGTTACGACAAAGACCAACAAGAAAAGCTTAGATTGGCCCTTAAAGATAAAATCAACATAAAAACTAAAGAGACACAAAATATGGATCCAGTGCTATTGATGACAAAGAAGATGGAGAAAAGCATTGACAAATGTAGAATTTTAGATGACATTGTTAATCTTAATGAGGAAATAGAAACGGATTTAGGTTATGCATTAACCGATAAAATAGAAATTATGTCAAAAAAAACATGCAGAAATTCATGCAGGAAAAACTGGATTGTTAAAGCATCACCAGACGCCGCTAAATAGTTTCTTAAGGAACAAAAAATAAATCTAGACTTAATAAAGGTATATGTCCAGGAAAACTTTAGAGCGATTTGTTTCAAATTGTTCGCAGTTTGCCAAATACTGTAAAGAGAAGCAATGCTGTCATATATATAATGGGGAACACAAGGGTAAAGAGTGTATCAGCAAAGAGGAAAAGTGCCCGAACTGTTCTAAACTGAGATTAAAACCAGAAGACAGCCAACACTCGGCAAGAGATACTCAATGTCCTGTATACCAAAGAAGATTTGTTACAATACCAAAGAAACATAAATTATTCCGAGGCTCCATCAAAGCATCTTTTACAAAAAAGGCAATAGACAAAAACAACATTCATATGAAAAGTGCTATCCATGAAAATGTGCAACCGGTTAGTAATGCAGTTGATCGTATTAACGACATGCTAAATACGCATACAAATTGTGAAGTGCGTCGGTGAATACTGGAAGTCTAAAGATCAGTTAAGGAATATATCAGTTGACCATTTCAACTTGACGTAAAAGTTTTGTAGAGACGAAGGAAAGCATGATGGGTCAGCAATCTATTGTAAAAAAAGCCTTAAGTCTAAAGCTCGGCCACTATTAAACAAACAAGCAATAATTGGTGGTGGAATGTACATTTGAAAAGATAGAAGTAATTTTTGTTTCTGTCTCCACTGGGAGACATAGAAGCATTCATAAAACAACTGGAACAATTGTTATGGCATATATTAAAGGACAATAAACATTTATAGCAACAGATTCTTATATTGAAATGGTAAAAGATATAATCAGAGGATGTCAGATTTATTCTGTTTGATGAGTTCATTTAACTTAGTTTTAACTATAGCAGGAAACACCAGAATTACAAGTAACTCATCTAGGATCGATTTTGTAGATCTTTAATATGCAAAGGAGCCACTTATACGGTACGGAGTCAAAGGCCTTCTTGTAATCTACAAAGGCAGTATATAGGTTTCTTTGCTTAGAATAAGTTTGATTGCTGATGACTGAATCAATTATTAATTGTTCCTTGCATCCCATGACTCTCTTGGTGCAATCTTTCTGTTGTGGGGCTACATTATCGTATCCTTCACAGTGGAAAGAAATTATCTTAGTAATACAGGATGTTATCAGCTTATATAATGTGGAGAGGCAAGTGATTTCGCGAAAAGAGGGTCTCACCAGTTGCGGTGGGCCCTCAAGGGGCATAAACCATAGTTTCCATCACGGTTTAAATACACCTTACATTAACACTGGTATCCCAGGGGGCCCTGTGCCCGAGGTGTCCATTTTTAGCCTGAATATAAAATGCTTACGAAACAAGGTTAGTGAAATTGAGGCCCTTGACTTAAATTATGACTTTTATGCTTCTCTGAGCACTGGATGTCGGAGGATGAGCTACAATCTTATGGAATTGAGAACTATGTGCCTGTTGCATGGTTCTGTAGAGTAATTCATGGTCATGGAGGAGTTGCTAATTATGCAAGAACCAGTGTGGCAGGTCAGTTTGGTGCGATCGCTCGAATTACTGATCTGTCTACTGAGATGCATTGTGAATTGTGTGCTGTTGAGATCCCTAAATTGAAAATTTTAATTATTACTATATATAGATCACCTAACGGTGATTTCCAGATGTTTATGGATACCATGTCGGCACTTCTTGATCTGGTGCCTTCATGTGGCATGGACTTGGTCCTTAATGGTGACTTTAATATTAACTTTCATAATTTAAATGCGAAACAGACCGCTTTCCTTGACATGCTTGCATGCTACCTTGTGTTGCCGACCATCTTTACGAACACAAGACAGTCCTCCTGTATTGACAATATTTTAACCAATATACCGGACTTTCAGGTTGAGGTGATTGATCTGGCCCTCTCAGATCATCATGCACTGTTTATCAAATTTGATGTTTTGGACAGGTTAGATGAAGTGGTAACTATTAAAACAAGACCAGTGACTGAACAGGGCCTGCCTTTATACATTGAACAGTATTATTAAAGGTGTTGATTTGACGTTTCTCGATATCCCGACATATCGGCTGAAAGAAAGTGTGATATTTTTTTGGATACAATTGTGCAAGCAACCGAAAGTTCTTTCCCTCTTAAAAATATAACCCATATTGACAGTCAACCAAATATTAACTGGTTTAATGGTAAACTTTACAACATGAGAGAAACCTTGCATCTCTTAAATGAGCTGCTGGGCTCTGGGAGAGCTGATCCAGACTTTGCCGCTTTTGTTAGACAGTTCAGATCTGGATATAGGAATGAGATTAAGATAGCTAAGACTACTGCACATGACAAATTTATCTGCAACTCCTCAAACACTTCTAAAGCTATGTGGCAGCTCATAAATGGTCATATAAAGAATGGTAAAATGACTCAAATTCCTCCAGACTTAAAGCCTGATGATATGAATTTATTTTTCATCAGTTCGGTCGAACATATAATAAACGGCCTCCCAGAGCCGAGCAGATCAAGTACGGACTATCATAATAATTTCATATACAGAGAGAAAATCCCTGATAGCCCTTTTGAGTTATCACCCTTATCATTTATTGAGATCAGGGACAGCCTGAGTGGATTGTAGGATAGTGCGTGTAGGGACGTCTATGGTCTTAACTCAAAAATTATTAACTCGAACCTCTTACCAAATTGCTGAATCTATGTCTTCGATCCTCTTTATATCCAACATGTCTAAAACTCTCTAGAGTTAAACCGATACACAAAAAGGGTCCCTCTGACAGGCCCGAAAACTTTAGACCTATTTCTATAGTACCGATCTTTAGTAAAATATTTAAAAAGGCCCTTAAGGCCAGAATAGTGGATTATTTTGAGTCTCATGGTCTTTTCAATGCAAGACAATTTGGTTTCAGACAGGGCCACTCGACTACCATGGCCATTCAGGAGCTCGTTGATATTATAAATCAGGGCTTTGAGAATTGCTCTTACACCGCCTCACTTTTTTGTGACCTGTCGAAGGCATTCGACTGCGTTTGCCCCGACAGATTACTTGACAAGCTTAGATTTTATAATTTTGTCCCCCCGGCGGTTAAACTGATTGAGTCTTATTTATTTCCCAGAAATCAGCTGGTTTCCATAAATAATGTTAATTCTAATATAAGTCCTGTAACATTTGAAGTCCCACAGGGATCGGTGCTAGGACCGGTGCTTTTCCTGATTTATGTTAATGATCTGGGAAGCGCCGATCCTACCACCGATATGATCCTGTTTGCGGACGATACTACAGCAATAAATTAGAGTGTCCTTATAAGGGAGGCTGAATGCGGATTGGAACACACGCGATCGACTTTGGATGACTGGTTCCTGGCAAACCAGTTATCACTAAATAATGAGAAGACTCAGACTATGTTTTTTTCTCTGCGAGACCTTACTTCGGTTAGTAATTTGGAATCGGTGCGTTTCTTGGGGGTATACCTCGTTGAGTTGACTTGGCATCACCATGCCGAATTTCTGTCCAAAAAACTAACCAAAAATATTTTTGCACTACGAAATTTAGCAAATCATGTTTCACAACGCGTTCTCGTTGTTGCTTATCATGCCACTATTCAATCCCTATTGTCTTACGCACTCATTGTATGGGGTCATGCGGCTTCCGCAGCCAGAGTTTTTGCATTACAGAGGCGAGCCCTTCGTATACTTGCGGGCCTGAATTACAGGGACGATTTTCGAGAGGCTTTCAGAGACCTGAACATCCTTACACTGCCGTGTCTGTATCTGCTGCAGGCCTTAATGTATGTGAGAGAACATGAACACTGTTATGTTAGACATGAAAATGTACACGACCATGATACTCGTTCTAGAACTGATATGAGGCCTGATTTCCAAAGATTATCTAAAACAAGAAATGCCATTAATTTTTATGGTCCAAAAGCTTTCAATTTGCTACCTGCAGAGGTTAGGAAACTGCCTACATCTCAGTTCAAGGAACGGATCCAGAATTATCTGTCTTCTAAATGTTTTTATTCCACACAGGAATTTCTTGACAGTACACATACACATTCTGACTTCCACATATAATTTATGACTTTATAATTTGATTGACATATTATGACACATATTCTAGTATTTATGCGAACACACCATTATTAATTATGCTGTTATCATGTCCTTACAACTATCTATATGCTTGTTTCGGGGATTATGTATCCTAGGTTAGGTTGCTGGTTGTTAGTATCATAGCCTCATCATGAAGTCCATGTGATATTTTAACTGAGTATTGTGACTATTTTTTTATTTTCTCGTTTATTTTAATTGCCACTCAAGTATTGTGACTATTTTTTATTGTTCTCGTTTTTTAATTCTGACTTGTGTAAACATGTTTTTTTGTATTGGCATCAATAAAGTGATTTGATTTGATTTGATTTGATTTGATTGGTCGATATTTTGATGGATCGTTTGTATTTTTGCGGTCTTTTGGCAGAAGATACGTTGTTTCTTGAATGAGAAGTGGTGGCAGCTTTAGGGGGTCTTTTAGAGTTTTATGAATTATTGCAGCCAGTTTTCCATGCGCGCATCAGAATTTCCTAATCCAGTAATTATGTACTCCATCGGGGCCAGGCGCTTACCAGTTATGTAACTCCCTGGTGGTGGCGGATATTTCTGCCGCTGTGAATGGTTTGTGTTGCATTTCGTTGTAGTTCTGGGAAATTACATTTTCTTCACGAACCCAACTAGCTTTAACATTGTAGTTTGCAGGCCTGGCTAGCTGGTCCTTCGAGAATTGGTCCATTCCTTCTTTTGTTGGATATGTGTTTCCCTCCTCTTTATCTCCATCATTTAATGCCCTGTAGAAAGCTTTTTCCGATCTTTGGAATAGAGCGTTGTCTTGTCTCCGCGCATTACTGGCTTTGTATCGTCTCAAACGGCCTGTGTATATGGACAGTTTCTGTTTCAATGTATCAAGGCCTTGTTGTGGAAAGATATTTTTCGAATCTTGTCTTTAGTGGATTCTATTTTGAGTCATTATAGCTTCTAGAGATCGTAGTACTCTTTCTGATCTAACTCCACTTATGTAAAATTGAAGTTTTCCAATACTTTTTCTTAGCGCTTCTATCTTCTGGATTCTTTGCTGCTATGCGGCTATTCGGGGTTTGACTCTTGCCTGGTGGCCATTTTGTTGCATTTTCGCTCCAGTTGATTTGTCTTCTGCTAATGCTGTACAATATATTACCGTGTGTATTGCTTTCAATGATGTTGCTCTTGCAACATATTCTGGTAGGATTCTGTTGTTCATTAACTCTAGTATGGCTGCTAGTTTTTTGGAAGAGTTTAGCTATGGGCAGTGGTGGTGTAAACAGTGGATCTGTACCTTCGTATTTTATTTCAGCTCATTTCGATATCCAGGTTTTCGATGAGCTGATTGTTTTCTGGTGGATTTTTGATTAGCTGCTCTTCTTGCTGGCCTCGATCTTCAGGTTGTAATTCAGCTTGTTCATTTTCTTGGTCTTCGGGTTATGGCGCCTCTGTTGAGTTTCTTGCATTTTCTTCGCCAATTTCTTTTTCTCCTTGTTCTTGGATTTATCGTTCACTTTCCCTTTTAATTGTATTTAATCTGGTTTCTGAAATAAGTCTATTTCTGAATATTACTCATAATTCTATTTGTGAGTATTACTCTGTACTGATCTGTTGATCTTTGTTCCAAGACATGGTGGTGTGAGTATACATTGCAGAAGCCAGCGTGCAGTCTTTCACGGTATTTTTTTTATCTGGTCCTAGTTGCGTAACCCTGTAAAAAATAATAATTATTATTCATTATTCTTAATTCCAGAATTTTAATAGACTTAAGTGCAGTTAAAGTTCAATTGCTCACATATGAGTGGGTCTTTTTGGTTAAATATATTTTGTACTGTCATTTGCCAGGATGCTGTACTCCACGTGTAAGTATCTATTAAAATACATTTAGTTCGCTTGTAGCAATTAATAAAATAAATAAAATGTTTAGCTTAAAATATCACATTTTTATCTTATTTTATCTTTTAAGTACTAAACTTTTAATTACCATGACTATGCCAAATATAAATAATAAAGTATGGTGAACCAAAGTAAATTAAAATGTTTCAGTTCTAGATTTTATTAGTAAACAAATAATTGGTTATGTTGAAAGCGTATTAGGTGATTTCGAACTTTTTTAATACGCTGTATACACGAGCATAATATACTTCATATAGCAAAGGAACTGACTGATATATTAATATTTTATGAATGTATATGTATAACTATTACTACATATTATTTGATTCCACCAGTTATAAGTTATAACTGAACACTGATTTATTACTACTGTTTAAACATGGTTCGAGCTCAAAAGTTTATCTTACAGAACCATTTTGTTGGATTTCCCAAAACAGCCGATCTTAAGCTGGTGGAAGAAGAGTTACCGGATATAAAAGATGGCGGTAAGTATTTTTATTTTTAAATACCTACCTATAACTCTTTGCAAAACAATTACTGTTGCACGTCATACCCTTTAAGTGACGTCAGTTATCGGCAGTGTTGCCAGCTTGTAACTAAAATAACCATAACCGTGTGAAGAAATTACAGTGGTTTTGTTTTTTTCATAAAAACAAGACAAATTTACGAAAATAAACACAAATTTTTTTACTTTATTTGTAAAATTTTCTAGGATAACAAGGATGAACAAGTCATGCAATTTTATTGTTACTTCTTTATATATACTTTGGCTACTTGAATAATAAAAATATTGATTGAAATAATTGATGGATCCTCAATCATCCCCCAAATGACTTAAATCACTCGTTTCATTTACTTCAATAATAATGGGTTGAATGTTCAATCTATCTAATACATGTTCTCTTTCATACCATTTTAACATTTCGCTTTTCAGTGGTATGGACGAAGCCGTAAAACTTTATGTCCATATTGGTCAGCCAGGTCATCAACTAAATATTTTATTGGTGGCTTATATCTGAAAAGAATTCAAGTTTAATATTTAAGAATATATTAAAAAAAAGGACATACAAAGTATCTTGTACCATCCTATTAAAAATTTGTAACAGTTCGGCTTTGAACATGTATACCTAATCAAATTTAATTTAATTAGTAGTTAACCATTCTTGAATTGCAGCTTTATTCCATAATGTGTTAGGTATTCTTGTTAACAGCATGCTATGGTATGGGGCGTGGTTTATTACAATCACCGATGGCTTTGCTATATTTTTCAATATCCATGGTAGTCACTCAGCTTTGTTTTAGAAAAAAAAATTGCTCCTTCGCCCTCAACAAAACCATCTTCACCACCAACATGAAGTATTATGTGCCTTATAATATGTTTTACCTAGGTAGTTTATATATTATTTGTTTACTGAATAATACCTTTTACCATCAACTTTAGTAGACCTAACACTTCCTTTAAGATCGACCAATGGTGCCATTCTGAAAAGTCCATGTTTCATCCAAGAAAACGAATTCGTACAAGGATGCTTCTTTTTCTTTCATATTCTTTCACAAAAAACAGTCGTTTAAAAGCTACATGGGAAAGTGCCATAAGCCCTCGCCTCGGTTCATCTTTTTTCCATCCGAAGCCTATTTCCTTTAAGAGGCTTTTTAAAGAGTTAAGACAACCATCAAACGGTTGTCTTTTAATTTCTTACTATGATGTTCTAAAAAAAGTTTAAAAGCTTAAGCATAACCAATGTAATTTTTTTCTTTTTGACTTATTTGTTTCGTACATTCCATAAATATTGTTACGGATAGAACTTATATCCAATATCCAACGCATTTACAACTCTCTTTGAATAAGAACGTTTCTTTTTAGATGACTCTAATAATTTATTTTCCTTAATTGTTGTTAAAACTGCGCTTACAGTGATGGAGATATTCAGATTTAGGGCAGCTGCTACACGATACAAATTAGTAAAGTAGAAGTAAATATATATACCATAACATACTCTATAAATTCACTTCTCTGCTGGCAAGGGTAACAATGGGCCATTGTTGTTAAGTTCTTCCTGAGAATAGCTTATTAGTAAAGCTATTAGGTCCTCGCACCGGCTATTTCAATGCTCCGGCATTTTTCACAAATAGTAAACAACGAAATCGACAGAGATATGTATGTTTGTGCACTTTTGTTCTTATTAAAAGAACAGGTTTCTATGCCAATTATGAAAAGATCTGGAGTTTTTGTTAAAAAACAGACGCATAACACGAAAGCCCAGAACAATTAAGGTTAGTTTTGCACGAAACTTGAAAACAGGCCAACGAACGAGCTGGCACCACCGCACAGTTGTTTTGCCAACTGTCGGCCAATAAAATTCAAAAAATATTAATTTTTACATGCTTAAATAAACAAAATATTTGCTATAAGTGGGTTCGTATCAAAGAAGAATACTTTAAGATTGTAATACATTCAATATCGCATAACGTTTTAATATTCCTTGTCCGAATTTAATTACCTCATGTTTTTTTACGGATTTACAATTATCAGCTGATTGATCGGAAATAGTTTTGCATGAACCATACACATTTATTTTTGCTACTTTAATCTCAACTACAAATATCGTTGTCAATTTGTCATTTTTTTCCTAAATTATTTCAAGTTTATTGACATTTGTGGTCAATTTTTGAGAACTTTGAGAAAATTATTTAATTTTTATTTTAGTAAATTACAAGACTAGAAAGATTGAAACGAACCACCCTAAATATCTCTTGATTTTGATGGAAATACAATTTGACAAAAACACGTCAATTTATTTGTTATTAATTACATATTTAATATAATTTTACAATTGACCTCTACATCTCTAGCCAATCCCACTTTGAAATGTTAAATGCTGATAAGCCAAGCCGCCCTCGAGGCAGTCTGCCAAGCCAGGAGCAGTTGGGAGGCTCGCAGAACGGGAACAGTTATTCTTGGCCTGAGTCCCTGGACATTGCGTGGCAATGAGTCGGCCGACGAGCTCGCCAGACTTGGAGGCGGAGTTCCCTATCTAGGACCCGAACCAGCAATAGGCATATTTTATCAAAATAGCAGGCAGGAAGGAATGGCGGTAGACGCCGGGCTATAGACAGGCCAAAGATTTCATAACTTGGCCTGATAGGGCTAAGCTGATATGTATTCTTAACAGGATTAGGCGTGCTCTGGTAGGACTTCTAACAGGACATTGCAAGTTGAGAAAGCACCAGCATACGATGGGTGTGGAGGGGGACCCGATATATTCGGGATGCCTGGAGGACGAGGAGACACCACTGCACTTTGTGTGCACTTGTAGAGCCTTGGGAAGATTCAGACGGTAAGTCTTTGGGACAGTGGTGATACCACAGGAGAAAGTCAGGACCTTTGCTTGGAATAACGTGCTGACCTTCATGAGAGGGTCGGGTAGGTTTGGAGAGGGCTTGGGTGGTTGAGTGGATGGGTGAAGGAAGACCCAGGGGTAGGTAAAAAGGTTCACCTTTGGTCTACTTGCCGTGTCCGTGTGCCTCCCCTCACTTACTACTACTAGTACTACTACTACTAGTACTACTACTACTACTTCTGATTCACGGTCATGATCTGATTTTTATATTAAAGTTTCAATTAAAATCAATCTAGATTGAACGATGTGATGATTTTCTATATCTACTGTAGATTTATCAGCACACCGTGCGTAGAGGTACGTCGATATAGCCCCCCCCCCCCAATACAATAAAGGCATCGGCCCAGTACAGCCAGAATCACAATGGCATCCTTATGGTTAACCATAAGGTAATGGCAATTAATATGCTGGCCATTGCTATGCCGTTACGGTAAGCATGTATTGGCCCGCCTGCTGGCAAGCGTGTACTATACGTATTGGCCCAATACCGATTGCCAACACTTTGCAGTAACGGCCATTTTCGGTAGCAAGGTATTCTGCCTGCATTGACCTGACCGAAAACGTTAGCTGGATGCCTATCCAGTGATATATCGTTGCAAAGGGCATTAAATTATCTATCCAACCGTTCCAAGAAAATTGAAATCGGTTTGCGAGTAAGATGAAAAAGATTTGTGTTAAAGCAATAATAATTAATTTGGCGTAATTGTCTTTCTAATAATGGAAATAATCTTCCTTTACGTGGCTGAAAATCGTTGTGCACGTTGAACCGCCACAGTATTCAATGAGAGGCATCCAGACAAAAACGTCGGGAATAATTATGTTATAGAATTCGTGCATAAGTTTGAAGAAACTGGATTTGTATGCAACAAAAAAATGCATAAGCAAGGGTTTTGGATGAAGCTTGCCAGGTCAAGGTACTCGGTTGGCTCGCGGTAGATCCAACTTGTGATTCCGAAAGTCGCCAAGCTGATTAATATTTCTACTGGTTCTGCGCGCAAAATGTTTAAAAGGAATAAATTGTTCCCTCACATAATACAAATCTTACACGATCTCAACGAAGACGATTACGATAGAGGGATCGAATCTCGTGAAGTAATGTATAAAAGGACTGACGAAGAAGAAATATTTGCCTTAGCGAATAGTCTTCCTTCTTTAATGAGTTTGTTAACAAACACAATTGTAGATATTGTATGGAATAATGAAAATCCGCGAGTTTTTCGGGAAGGCATTCTTGGAAGTTATTGGGGCAATATATCTAGAAGAAAACTTAACCGGTCAATAATTATATCTGATTCTTTTGGAAAATGTCATAGATCCTCTTATTGTACAATCTTTGGAAAATCAAGTGGACGAAAATGACAATCTGCAATTTAATGAAGAAAATTTGTATTTTCAGGAAGATGGGGCTCCTACCCACTACGCATTACCGTAGAGAGTGTCCTAACCAACTCCCTGGCAAATGGATTGGCAGACGAGGTGCAATATAGTGACCAGCAATATCTCCCGACTTAACTTCTCTTAATTTTTCCTTTGGAGCCACTTGAAAAAGTTTATAGAACCCCGCCTGAAAGTATTGAAGACCTCAAGAATAGAAATAACACTGGAATGCCGGCGCATTACTAGACAAACTTCCTGAAAGTCCGAGCAGAATTTTAAAATAGGCATTATCATTGTCTTGCGGCGCACATTTTCAACATTTAATAAAATAATTTGTGCAAACAGCTTTTATAGACATGTTTTATTACTTAAAAACAAAAAATACAAAGCGCCCATATTTGGACCAGTGGTCCATAAAATGGGCACCCCAGACCGTAATGAGGGCCCCTTACCTCATGAAAACCGGGATAAAGCTCTCTTTTTATTAAAATTCAATGATATATATTAATTTTTGCAATAAAAGGTTATGTTCTACTACTGAAAATAATTTATTTTAAAGTATTTAACCGACTGTAACCAGTATAAGTTTTAACATAAATCTTGTGTTTACGTGTAAAAACAAACTAGTTTAATCTTCATCACACCTGGGGCACTTTAGAAGAGCCATTTTTTCTATGGGTGATAAACCTAAGCATTCCTCGTGAATCCAGGTGTGACAGATACTACATTGTCGCATAGCGGCGCGTCTATCCGAAGCCGGTTTCTTTTGTGTTCCGCTCGTAGAAGGACAATTCTTTTTTTTCCCAGTTTCTTTTGTGTTCCACTCGTAGAAGGAGAATTCTTTTCTTTTTCAGAGGATTCTTTCCTTGTGCTCAAGAGGTTGATATTTTCTTCCTCTTTGAAAATTGATCTGGTGACTTCAAAAGCTTTATAATTTATTGATGTTCGAGGTTGTGTTTTCCTTTGATACTGATCATCTCCGGCGTAGGAAGAAGTTCGGAAAAAGAAATATTCTGCTCTGCCGAAGTAGACACTTCTTGCTCATCAGAGTCTGCACTTTTATGGGCTTGATCACTATATAGGTCATCACCACTGGATGATGACCATTGGAGATCATCTTGAGCATCTGAGTTGCTGGTACTTGAGCTTGAACTGCTTGCCGAGTCGCGCCGTTTTTTTTTTTATTATTTGTTGGAGGTGGAATGGCAGGCTCTTCTAGCCTTTCTGTAAGCACAGAAGGAGCAAAAATTGTGTTATCAATGGCAGAAGAATCAAATGAGAAATGCCCGCTGCCCTGAAACCACTACTGACGTTAGTCGGAGTAACAGTTCTTGGCCAAACTTTGGAAAAACAATCCCAAAAGTCGACTTGGTTAATTTTCTCTCCAGTATCTTGTTAATTCTTCATCCCAATTATACTCGAATACTCTAAAGACAGATTTATCCATTGGTGGTAGGACATGGGTACAGTTGCTTGGAAGACATAGGAGGGTAATCTGATATTTATCAGCAGCCTCCACTATGTGATTTGGCACCATCAAAAATTTATAACGCCCTGCCAGGCGATTTACATTCGGCAAAATGTTCTATCCACTTGGCAAATATTTGAGTTGTCATACTGCCTTTCGGTGTCATGAATACTTTGGTTCGTGGTGGAAGACTTTGGGAAAATTCAGGTTTATTTCGTTGACCTTTGAAAAGCTTTGCAGGTGGAATTACCTGACCCATTGCGTTTCCACAAGAAACAATTGTGACATTCTCATCATGGTCAGGGGCCACAAAATGAACATTTCTTGATCTCTTTTTAGCAATCACATGGATTTTTATGCATGTTGAGCTGGCATTCTTTCTCGTCCATATTATATATCAAATGAGGATTGTCAAGCAGATCCAACTCTTTAAGAACATTTCCCAGAGTCTGAAAGTAATCATTCACAATAAACTTATTAACTTTTGATGCTCGAGCTGGGTTGAGGTTTTGAGCCTTTCTCCTTGAAATATCTGGGTGTCGCTGAAGAAATAGGTTTAGCCATTTTCGTCCAATTAGTTCTGAGGCTACTGTGCCTTCACCAATAATATTTGTTATGCAGTAGGATCTCACACTTCTCCTCAAAACTTCACTTGTGTGGACATGTGGACAGGTTTAACTTCTTGTTGGAGGATTCTGTGTTTGAGTTTTCAATGCTTTTTTGCAGAGAGTCTAAGCTGTATATTTTGTGCCTGTATCGCTCTCCCTCAGCAAATGTCAATGTTTTCTTTGAGAGGTTGGATGTGATTCTCTCACAGATTCCTTTTAATTGCAGACTTGTGCTGGCTGGGGATTTTAACGTGAATTTTGCTGACAGACGATCCTTAAATAGTCTTTTGATGGAGAGCATTCTTGATTCTTATGGCTTAAAGATGCATGTCGACTGTCCGACTCGTGTAACTAAGAATTCTTCCACAACGATTAACTACATATGCTCGAATTTTCAGAATACTTCCTGTTCGGTTTTGAATGCGGGATTGTCCGACCATGAGGCGGTAAGCTGTTCTTTTGTTTGCGCTACGAGCGGAGCCGGGTCCCGCCGGCGGCGTCGGGGCCGTATTTTCAATGCGGCGAGCTTTAGGATGTTTTATGGGATGAGTCTTGGTGTAACTGGGAGGGCATGTGTCGGTCTCCGGAGCCCATATCCTTGTTTCATTCAGTCGTGTTAGACCTATATAACACGGCATTTCCTATCAGATGGATAAAAACAAAAAAAGGACAACTAAGCCTTGGCTTACAGTAGGCTTAAAAGTTTCAGGAAGGAATTTTTGCTCTCTAAATCTACTTAAGAAATTTACCGACAATGCTGGCTTTCTCTCTTATTGTAATAGATACCGTTGCATCTATCGCAAACTTGTCAAGTTAGCTAAGTCATCCTTCTATAAGAAAAGGATACCTAATTCTAGGAATAAGCAGAGGGAGAGTTGGTCAATAATAAATGATCTTTGCAATCGTCCCTCTGCGTGTGGTCAGGAGGTTGGCATTGATGCTGACACTTTGAATTATTTTTATTGCTCTGTGGCTAGAATCCAGACGCAGGGTTTGCCTATGGTTGGAGATCCACTCGATTTTATGCGGGATGTTTCTGTTCCAAATTCCTTTTGTTTTATGCCGGTGCTGGTGCGGGAGATCTGTGATGCTCTGCGGAAATAAAAAACAAAAAATCCAGTGGGGACGACGGAATATCAGCAGAGGTTCTTTTGAGGTTACCGGTTGCTGCTCTCAGAGCTCTTGCAGTTGCAATTGACCACTCAAAGTCTAGCGGGGTGTTTCCGTTGTGTTTAAAGATGGCAATTGTCATTCCGCTACATATGGGAGGGGATCCAAATATGCCATCTAATTTTCGCCCAATCTCTCTTTTGTCTACGTTGTCGAAGGTTTTTGAGAAGGTGATCAGGTAGAGGATGTGGAGTTACCTCGACTTGCATGGGCTGATTGATAGTGACCAGTTTGGATTTCGGGGTTCTGTGGGGACTCATGATGCCATATTTAGTTTCCTGCATAGAGTTTATTCTGGCCTGAACCGGGGAGAGGCTGTGGCAGTGGTGTTCTGTGATTTATCAAAGGCATTTGACTGCGTTGATCATAGAATACTGCTGCTGAAGCTGGAGCTATACTGGTTTAGGGGCTCTTCCCTCTCTTGGTTTGCATCTTATTTGGGGGGCCGCAAACAGTCTGTACTCATCGGGGATACCAGATCGACGGCTTTAGATATTAAATGCGGTGTTCCACAGGGGTCTGTACTGGGGCCGCTACTCTTCCTCATTTATATATATCGAAAAAATTTACACTTTTTGCTGACGATACTTCCATCGTTTGGAGCGGTGATTCATCTGAGAGAGCGGATGGCTGTAGATCTGGTGGAGGTGAAACACTGGTGCGATGCAAACAGGTTATGTTTTAACACGGAGAAGACTCATGCAATGGGTTTCAGATGTGATTTGAGGGAGATTCAGTTGGGCATGATACCTGTTCAGGGTGGACATGTGTGCAAGTTTCTTGGTGTCACTGTTGATGCCATCCTTCCTTTTGAGGACCATGTGTATGCACTTGCTGGGAAGCTCTCTTCTGCATGCTTTGCGGTGAGGGCCGCAGCTAGAGAACTGGGTTCTGAGACAGCTCGTACTGACTATTTTGCCCTATTCGAGTCACAGCTTAGGAATGGGATTTCTTTTTGGGGTGCGGGTGCTCACTATCTAACTAATGCCTTATTTCTTATTCAGAAAAGGGCAGTGCGTTTTATTGCGGGGATCAGTCAGAGAGAAACATGTAGACCCTGTTTCCCCTCTCAATGGATACTGACTCTTACCTCTTTGTTTATACTTGAGACAGCCAGTCTTATCTACAAGAATCGTAGAGCATTTCTGGGCCCCACCCCCCACTATGAGACTCGCCGGGCTTTTGACCTTCCTCTTCCACTGCCCATTCCATCAAGGGCTTTTACCCAGAGATCTCTAATTTACCAAGGAAGAAAAATATTTAACAACTTACCCTTGAATATTAGGACTGTTCCCTCGGTGCGGCTTTTTTGAAGGTCTCTTACAGCACTGCTGCTGGAGAGAGCATATTATTTTTTGGAAGAATTTTTCGAGTGACGACTAGACAGTGCGCCTCCGGGTGTCTGGAATATTTTTTCGGCTACCTTTACGTGTTGCATCTTTACCTCTCGCTTATGATTAGGTATGCTTAATGATTATGCACATTATACACATTTTCGACTTGAAATTTGATTTCTAATAGTTTTCTATGTTTTGTCATTAAGGTTCTCTGTTCCCTTTTATGTTTTTTATTGTTTATTTACTTTGCTTTGTTGTTTAGTTTCTTTTACCTACTTAGATTTTAATGTTATTTGTACGTTTTTGATTCAATTGTATATTTTTTTAATATTTTAAGTCTTATTTATTAACAATGCTTTATCACATAAAACTTTGTTTTTCTTGACAAAAAAGTATTTTTGAAATTGAAATTGAAAATTGAAATTGAAAATTGAAATGTTAATGGCATTTTGATTTCTGCCAATCTGATTATTCTACAAGTCTGCCAATCTGATTATTCTACAAGTCAATTCTTGTTCTTGATCGGCATTTAGGATCGTTGGGCGACCCAACTGCTTAACGAAAACACCTGTTAACAAATGTCTTTGCAGTGTGCTTCTTGGAATGTTAGACATCTTAGCTGCACGTTTTTTAGACATTTCATTTTAAACACTTGCTATTGCTGCTTTTAAGTCTCATTCTCTTTTGTGGGGCCATATCTGAAAAGATATAGGTAACACAGTACTTACTTATACCTGCTTAGGAGGTTGTTCCAAATATGGGCACAGCCCATATTTAAACATATAAGTAGTGCCCATATTTGGCACACATGACCTTAAACTGATAATATTATTTTTGCTAGAAAAGAAAATGTTTCCACAAAAACAAAACATGCCAATATTAGGTCAAAATATAGGGGTTTTTGCTAACCACACAGCTAAATTTCTCTATTGATTATTTGCAGTTAAAAAACCTTAGGTAAAACTTAGCGAAAATTATAATGCACGTTTTCAGTCAGCAAATAAACAACTGATTTTACGCTGAGGGCGCCCTCTATGAGAAAATACACACACATTTGTGCGTCAGGGCATTATGGATAACAAACGAATCTGTCTATGATACAACAGGCGTGTTCCATTGAATGTAAACGGGGGTGACCATATTTCGTCGAAGTGCCTTACTATAGGCGAGTTCGGTTAATCCTCTGTGAGGGCTCCGATCCGTCGGATTGTCAAAATGTCGTTCGTTTAATCGTTCCAGAGCTGACGGCCGCCAAAGATCTGCGTTCGTTTAAAGCGGGGCAGATGACTCGGAGCGTCATCTTTTTCATCGGAGGTTTTTGAGCGAGGAAACCGAGGATACAATCAGCTGATTGACAAATGCTACACTTTCTCGAACTGATTTATTTGTTCGGCATCATGATCTTTCATAATCATATCGTAGTCGATTTGAACCATAGGGATTAATAATTGAGTATAAATTTTTATTTACGAAAAGAAAAACTCAAAAATTAAGGTTATCGTGGCTGTCAAATACGGGAGACCGTTCTTTAAATACCGGCACCTCGGAGTAATTTGCGAATCAGCTGTTTTAAATTTGCCGTCTATTTCATCTCATCTGCGAGGATTAACCGAACTCGACTTATTATATTCTTCTACCTAACTCGAAACCGATTACCCGATTTCACTTTTCTGGGAACGGTTGGATAGGCAATTTATTGCCTTTTACAAAGATATATGAAACAGAGGTTAGCTGGATGTCAATAGTAAAATTCAATCAAATGTTGAATTAACCTTCTTACTTGACATTAAAATTCACCTTATTTCCCTCAAAATTCAGAGATATTTAGGTTGGTTCGTATTGAAATGAAAGTCCTGTATTTTCCATTGCAGAGTTTCTAGCCGAGGCAGTTTACCTTAGCGTGGATCCCTATATGAGAATACAGGCCGCAAGTTTACCTCTGGGAAGCACATTTATTGGAATACAAGTGGCTTTGTAAGTTACGTAATAATCTGAAGTAAAATTACGCTAATATGGTTGTCCCAGAATTCTTGGTTAATCTCTCGGATTATCTATACACTGAGAACGTAAAGATTGGAAGAAATTCATTTAAAATTCATGTGTTATTTTTCGAAAAAACGCTCATACCCGTCAATTTTTTATTTTTATTGTTCATTTTAAATCAATTTGTTCCAACCTTTACGTTCTTACTGTATAGATACGTGATAGATCATCACGATCGTTAGTTCATATAATTTTTTTTCCTACTTGGAGATATGGGCCTTTCAAGGCCGAACCTGGAAACCAGTTGTTTATTGATAAGTAGGTATTTAACCACGCTGTGTAACCTAACAAAATTTTAGTGTAAAGTAAACTAAGTTAAGGTTCGTGGAGTAGTCTAATATCAAAAGCAGTAGTTCATTGTGAGGGTTAGGCATAGATTAGCCCGACCATACTTAACCTTAAATAGTTTAGGGTTATACGATGACTCATACTTTACAATAATGACTTACAAACGGACTGACATTTCCCTGAACCACTTAACAACACACTCACACATTACAACTTGCGTCTATAGACAGGAATATCATTTTGGCTTCCTGGCTTCCGCATGCGCAACAGCATCGGAAGCATTCGGCTCATCGGCTCCTTTCGATACGCTGGCTTTTATTCTACGGTTACTAGATTAACTGAAGTCTGTAAGCAATTCAGTGGCACTGTGGATATAGCATCTGCGTTTGATGCAGAGAGACCCAGTCACTACCCTCCTAACAGGATGACACCAACATACATAGACGTATTCATAAATAAAAATATACTGGGTCTCTCTGAGGTGACAATATTCGACGAACTATCATCGGATCATCTTCCATTGATGATCCAATGGCATGTACAAATGTCTTACGAGGCACCAAACACAACATACTTACTAAAAAACATTAACTGGAGACAATATAGACAAATACTAAACGAACAGACCACAATAAACAATAACATTAACACACCAAACGAACTAGAAACAGAAGTTGACAAACTGACAAAAAATATACAATACGCACGAGACTGTGTCGCAACCGTTGTCAAAATACGACACAAAGAAGACAGACTGCCTGACGAAATACTCAAATTAATTAAATTCAAAAACAAAATACGCCGACAATGGCAACGGTTGCAAAGACCAATTGACAGACAACGAACAAACGAACTACAACATACTATACGAGATAAAATCAACAAGTACAAAAATGACATGTGGACCAACACACTGACAGGACTAACAGCTCAAGACTCCTCTTTATGGCGCCTAACTAAGCGCCTAAAGAGGAAGTTCAAAAAGATACCGACGCTACAAAACAACAATGTACAAACAGACGAGGAGAAGGCAGACTGCATTGCCGCATCACTGGCAGCAGTCTGTGTTTCTCCTGAAAATACAACAAACGAACAAAATTACATAACAAACAAAACAGTAAATTTAATAAGACAAAAATACCCGATACCGCCGACAGTACTAGCAAAAATACAAATCAGACCCGGAACCTTGCGAGAGATGATTAAAACACTACCTCTATGCAAGGCACCCGGACCAGACGCAATACATAACATACTTTTACGCAACATTCCTCGTAAGACATTTGTACAATTACTCTATATTATCAACAATATATTCTTGCAGCAACATTTTCCCAAACAATGGAAAGAAGCCACTGTCATACCCATACTAAAGCCAAACAAGGACCCAACGCAACCTGACAGTTATAGACCAGTAGCACTGACTAACACACTATCCAAACTGACCGAAAAACTCATTTTACGTAACATACACAAACTAAACTTAACAAACAAAATACCAGACCAACAATTTGGATTTAGACCAGGCCATGGTACCACCATGCTTGTGGCGAAGGTTACGCAAGATGCCATGACAAAATTCAATCAAGGAATGAACACGGTTCTCCTGTCATTGGACATCAAACGTGCCTTCGACACAGTATGGCACCATGGTCTAATACATAAACTATACAACGAACATAACTTTCCTTTACATTACGTAACTTTATTAAATTCATACCTAAACAATAGACGTTTCTTTGTGAGGGTTGAAAGTGCACTGTCCGCACCCAGGGTGGTTAATGCGGGGGTGCCGCAAGGCACGGTGTTATCACCTATATTATATAACTTATATACAGCCGATATGCCGCAGTACCCTCTCACCAACCTCGCTCTGTATGCGGACGATGCGCTAATATACGCACAATCGTTCTATGCAGAGGCAGCAAAGAGGAAGATCCAGACGCACGTCAACTTGCTGTTACCATACTTTTCCAAATGGAAAATTAGGGTAAACTCTGAAAAGACCGTTTGTGCTATCCTCACAAAGAAGTTTACGAATAACAAAATAATTATATACCTATTAAAATCAACAACGATTACATAAGACCAACAAACAAAATACTATACTTAGGAATTACATTAGATGAACGACTATCTTTCCAAACACATATTTCCAACACCCTCAGAAAGGCTTTTGCAGCAATGCAAAGCCTTTATTCCTTACTCTCACCAAAATCCCCACTCTCTCCAACTAACAAGAGACTAATTTACATTCAAATCATTAGACCAATACTGACGTACGCAGCGCCCATATGGTGTTCTGCATCTAATACTCAACTACAACGACTATTAAGATTTGAGAATAAGATACTGCGATGCGTGACCTCCTCCGGAAGGTACACACGCATCGCAGACCTTCACCATATGGCTGCTGTCGAAGACATACGACAGCACATTACAGACATAGCAACTAAATTTTACTTATACAAAATACATAATTCACCATTAACGACAAACATAACAGAACAAAGACATGACAATAACATACAAATAAAACACGGACCAATATACAAAAGGCTGCCTATCTGGCACCTTCCACTGCATTAATCACAAAACATTAAATAAGTATATAACACATTACATAATACAATTAAACATATACATAACACACACAAGATAACAGACAAACATTACACTAGAGTTTCGAGTCCATGGTTGGCTCCGCCCACATTAAATGCGAGGAGACTGCTAAGGGACTTGGAACTCAGACCTACACCAAAACTACACAATGCGCACACATACAAACCAAAACACCCACAATGCAGTGGGAGGAGCTTGTTAAGGGAGCTCAAACTGAATGACTACCGACGACAAACAAAAATTTAAACAGTGGCTTCTTTCCATTAACCCAAACTCTATCTCAAATCACTTGCATAATTCTGTTTTCAAATTTAAATTAAAATCTCAAACACTTGTTAACTTTACAAACAAGATAGGATTGCCCTACATAAGCTTTAAGCCACCGGAATGGTCGTAAGTCGCTGCTACGCTGTACCTGAAATTTTAATGAGGTTTTTTGGCAGATTTTTCCTCAAATGCCAGCCGTACTCCAGTTCGTGATTATTATCAGTGTCATGCAATCCTTCATACCGCAAGGTAAAAAACAAAATTAAACACCCTTAGAGGCCTCTGGCCGGAACGCGAGTTACGTGATCTAGTACTTAAACATTTTCACCATTTTAAGGGTCAGGCCAACGACCCGCCGGGGCTGCGCCCCCGGTATTATAGGCAACTGGGTAGGGTGGAGAACCCGGTGTGGGAGCTGCGCTCCCACACCGGGGGAGACTAGCTCCAGGGGCCTAAGCCAAACAAAAGTTAGGTGTGATGTAACTTGTTATTAGAATAATAAAGAGCCCTTTAAAATTGAAAATTGAAAAATTTGCGTTTGATGCCATAGGTCCCGGGATCGATTCACGTTTCGTGCACTTTTTCTTTATGACTTTTTTTTTAGTTTTTTATAACTTTTTTATTTTTTTTTAAAGTAGATCGCTCAAAAAGGGCTGGTAAATAATTGGCCGGTGAACTTGAAAAAGGCGAATTGAAACCAAAAAGGTGGATTAGATGCCGTGTTAGCGCTGTTTAACCAATATAAGTCTATAATTATTACAATTTTTTTATATCTAGCATATTATTATACCGAATTGGAATCAAAAAGGTGGATTAGATGCCGTGTTAGCGCCTGTTTAACCAATAAAGTCTATAATCATTAGTTACAGCATTATGTGCGCATGCGGAAGCCAGGAAGCCAAACTGATATTCCTGTCTGTAGACGCGAGTCACATTACAGGGTGTTAGTTAATGACATGCAGACATTTTAGGAGGTAATAGTACTCGTCAAAATGAGAAAAAAATGCACATATACATGCATGGTCTAAAACGCGTTATTTTCGTTATACAGGGTGGCAAAGTTTCAATTTTTTTTCCCGTATTTTGCGTTTTCTCTCTTATATTCTGTGATAATTGTTTCAAATTTGGAATGTCAACCATTTCCTAGAATCTCTACAATAAAGTATCAAAATTTTCGGTCGCAGTATACCGGGTGTCCCATTTTCGTGAATCGGCTACAATTTTATCTTTCAGAACTTTTTTTTGGAGCTCCCTGTATGAATTCCGGTATGAAATTTGAACTCTCTGTTCCTTTGTTTAGCGTTCTGGTCTCTTGCACTATTCTCGTATCTGTGACCGCTTTCGATTTATTTGCAAAAGTAGCCATCGATGGAAATTAAGTGTAGGCGAAATAGCGCAATAATAAATATGAGAAAAAATAGTAGGCTGGGATAGGCAATTGTTAATTCTGTTTATTGTCCTTCTGATATTTTGTAACAAATATTTTTTTTTGTTTGACGTTTCCGGAGTTGTTTTGAACTGGTTAATGATGGTTGAATTCACAAATGAAGAATTTGCAGAGATGAATTTAATCTATGGACTATGGCAATTGTTATGAAGCCAGACGACTGCATGCACAAAGGTATCCAAATCGAATACTGCCTAACCCACGGACATTCGAAAATCTACATAATCGATTATGTAAAAATGGATCGTTCAAGAAATCGACTCATTTAGCAGGAGCAAACAGAACGGTTAGGACTCCTAAAGTCGAGGAAGCAGTCCTGAATGCAGTTGAAAATGATCCTGCAACTAGTACGAGAAAAATTGCCGCAACACATAACATTTCATTTGTGCTTGTCTGGAAAATTTTAGTAGACAACTTAATGTATTCTTGCCACATATCCAAAGGCTTCAAGCTCTTCTCCCACGTGTCTTTCCACTACGTTTTAATTTTTGCCAATGGCTCCTACAAATGCTAGCCCAAAATCCGTTATTTGAAAACACGATTTTATTTAGCGATGAAGCAAATTTTTCAAGGAATGCCATATACAATTTTTACAACAACCATTTTTGGGCAGCATTCGATACGCGAAAATAATTTCCAAGAACAGTTTTTAGTAAATGTGTGGGCCGGCATTATTGGAGATTATTTGATAGGACCATTTTTCCTACCAGCAATGCTAAACGGATATAATCGTCAATTTCTTGAAGAGGAACTCCCAGGGCTGCTAGAAGAGGTACCAATTTTTGTCAGAAACCAAATGTGGTTCATGCACGATGGTGCACCACCGCACTGCAGCATAGAGGTGAGAAACTTTCTCAATCAAATTTTTAACAACCGTTGGATGGGTCAAGGGGGACCTCAGCCATGGCCCCCTAGATCCCCAGGCCTGAATAGACTGGATTTCTTTTCTGGGGACACCTGAAAGCATTAGTGTATCAGACCCCAGTCCAGACAGAAGAGGATTTAAGAAGCAGAATCCTGGAATATTTGGCAGATTCCGTCAGTCCATGAGGCGAAGACTTGATTCGTGCATTTTAGCAAGAGGCGGACATTTTCAACAGTTTTTATAATTTTGTATTATTTTTATTTGATTTACTAATTAATTGTTTTGTTTTAATTTATTTTTAATTTGTAATGTTTTTATCTGATTGCTGATGTCGGTTGATCTGAAATAAAAATGAAAATAGTTACTTAGAATACATACAAATAAAAACAGCTTTTTACTCTGCTTTATTTAGCCTACACTTAATTTCCATCGATGACTATTTTTGCAAATAAATCGAAAACGGCCACAGATACGAGAATAGTGCAAGAGACCAGAACGCTAAACAAAGGAACAGAGAGTTCAAATTTCATACCGGAACTTATACAGAAAGCTCCAAAAAAAAGTTCTGAAAGATAAAATTGTAGCCGATTCAAGAAAATGTAACACGCTGTATTCTGCGACCGACAACTTTGATACTTTATTGTAGAGATTCTAAAAAATGGTTGATGTTCCAAATTTGAAACAATTATCACAGAATATAAGAGAGAATACGCAAAATACGAGAAAAAAAATTGAAACTTTGCCACCCTGTATAACGAAAATAACGCGTTTTAGACCATGCATATATTTGCATTTTTTTCTTATTTTGACGAGTACTATCACCCCCTGAAATATCTGCATGACATTAATTAAGACCCTGTATATATTGGAAACAGAAATATTAAATATCGTTGCGACGTTTTACGCGGAGTTGTATAGCAACCCTAACGATAAACTAGTGAAGGCCGATATACCTAAAATACAAAATCAGGGGTCAGAAGATCTCCCAGAAATCACACTAAACGAATTTCAAGCTGCCTTATCAGAGATGAAGGATAACAAGACCGCAGGCGAAGACGAAATCGAAATAGAAGCAATCAAACAGGGTGGTAGCACTCTACATAAAGCCATCTGTAAACTCTTCAACGCTTGCCTAATAAATAGTACAACGCCTTCTCAGTGGGATCGAGCAACCATAATAATCCTCCACAAAAAGGGTAACATAGAAAAATTGCAGAACTACAGACCTATAAGTCTTCTGTCGCACATGTACAAGCTATTCATGAGAATAATTACAAAGAGGATCACCAACAAGCTAGACCTCTACCAGCCCTGCGAACAAGCGGGCTTCCGAACAAGATACGGCACTAACGATCACCTATAAGTTATAAAAACCCTCATTGAAAAATGTGTCGAATATAACAAACCCCTTTTCCTTATATTTGTGGACTACGAGAAGGCATTCGACACTATAAGCCAAAGTAAAATGTTACAAGCTCTTACAGAATGCCGAGTCGACTACAGATATACGGCTATCATCAAAAACATATATGAAAAGGCCACAGCCAGAGTCAAAATCCACGAGAACACACAGGATTTCCCTATTGAAAGGGGAGTACGGCAGGGGGATGTACTATCTCCAAAACTATTTACAACCCTCTTGGAGTATATGTTTAAAAAGATAGGTTTCGACGAAATGGGTATAAACATAAATGGCGAAAAATTAAGCCACCTAAGATTTGCTGACGACATCGTCATTATCGCGGACCGCATCGATGAAGCTAAGGAAATGTTGCATAGACTACAACGAACATCGGAAACTGTAGGACTGAAAATAAACTTCAACAAGACCGAATATTTGACAAATCTCGTAGTGAGCGAAGAAATAACAGCAGAAGGAAACCCTATTAAGCAGGCAAGCTCGTATAAATATTTGGGCCACGAGATTGCATTGGACGGGACAACCAAACTTGTGAGATAAAACGCAGAATCGGCCTAACATGGGCAGCCTTCGGCAAGTTAAAATATATTTGGAAATCAAACATCCCAGTATGTCTAAAGAGAAAGGTTTTTAACCAGTGCGTATTGCCTGTACTCACCTATGGAGCGGAAACTCTCACCCTCACAAAACAATCCGTGAACAAAATACGCGTCGCCCAAAGAGGGATGGAAAGATCAATGTTGAACCTTTCTCTCAGAGATAGGGTACCAAATGAACAATTGCGGCTGATGTCGGGTATAACTGATGCCATAGAACGTATAGCCATTTTGAAATGGAACTGGGCTGGTCATGTAGCTAGATTTACGGACGGGCGGTGGACCCGAAAGATCTTGGAATGGAGACCGCGGCAGGATGCATATCGTAGTAGGGGACGCCCACCAACAAGATGGTCCGACGATATCAAGAGACTCCGGACAAATTGGATAAGTGCTGCTCAAGAACGGCATGGATGGAATCGATTGCGGGAGGCTTATGTCCAGCAGTGGACGCAGATGAGCTGATTGATGATGATGATGATGATATATTGGAAAGTTCTTGGGTTTGTCATTAGAAAATACCGTATTGCTATTTGGCAGCTACGCATGCGCAGTATAGCAAACCAGCAATGTCAATGCTAATATCGTTTGCGTGTCCCATTATCTTACGTAGCTACGGGAAGCAATACCGTAACGCTATTTTACGTCAAAATTAGTTGGACGGAACGCCGCCAGATGATTTGTTTACTTTTAGACTTTCCACAGAAAACAGAATTATTTATATTTTCTAAATTGGACAGAAGACCTTTATTTTGACAGATCTAGGTCACCACCAATTGAGGTAGGTGAATCTGCGAAGTGACTCCTCTGTTCCTATAATAAAAGTATGTCTGAAATACGCGACATCTAAACAAAAAAATGCGAAATATGAATTTTTAAGCCAATAGTCCCAACTAATTTTAACATACCAGTACATCTACTGGAGATCTGATAATATCAGGAATTCCCAAGGCATTTGTCAGCCTAGGAATATCTTCCTTGTCACATCAGGGTAATTTTATTATTTTTTTAAGAATTTTATTTGATTAACTACAATATACATTTTATATAAACTCTTACCAGTGTTTTAAAGACTGTCCTCAAAAATAACATTTTGCACTTATAAAACTAATAGAAATGTTTTTCGGTAGTTACTTAATCCTAAGCACCTACTGTACAATTTTTACACTTCAAACAATTTGTATAATCTGCCAATTAAAGTTTAATTAAATAGTCCATTTAATTTTTTAACAAATAAATTGAGGGACGTAAAAGCAAAACGAAGAAAGAAAGCCGAAAAATTGTTGGGGCCTCAGATTGGTCTTTTTTATTTTAAAATTATTTTATTAATGTTTGAAAAGGTGAATACATTATTCAATCAAATGTTCAACTTTACCACTGTATCCTAAAAGCCCTTATTAAAACGTCTACAAGTTACACAGCCTTCACTAAATAAAAATTTTGCCATATCACGCCACTGCCAAGTTGACATGTGGTTAAAGCAAGCTTGTGATTCGTCGCTGCGGAATTTACCTGTTTTGGTACGTATGTAAGCGCAAGGGACTTTATCTGTTTTGCTTCTAAGCTATGATTTCAGGGACTAGAATGTAGTGGACTTTATTCGTTTTTGCTTTTAAGCCTTTCAATTATAGGATTTTATCTCTGATTTTTTTTTTGAATGTTATTATAAGTTTTTAACGCGCCTACAACAGGGTTATTAAGGTCTGTATTTGTTCAGTTTGATATAATAATATGTTGTATAGTCAGTCCTCTTGTTTCACGATTATGCACGTTATTTAAATAAACTATACTAGTATTGCACTGCTTTTGTTTTCTATTCACCACTTTGTATATTAATAATTTACATTGTTCTATAGTTTTAACAACTGATTCAGTCTGCCACGAGAAAGTTATCCCGTAACACTGCATTTGTGCTGGCAAATTTGTTGTAAAAAAAAAGAATATTTGAATTAAAACGCCCATACATTTCGACTTGACTTCCGATCGCTTCTGCACAGCAGTATAAAATTTCAAACATCGCCACATCTTTCAAATCGCCAGCATCCAAAATTACTAAAACAGGTACTTCCAAGATATCTTCCATTTTTATTAATTATATTATTAAAAAAGAACAACAAAAACCCATAAAAATTATATCAACCGCAAAGAAAACACGAATTTCGACGTTTAAAGAAAGTAAGGTTATAAGATCATAAGGTAAAAAAGAAACAAGGCGTCCTAGAACTCGAAATCTAATTAACCGCTAAATAATTTTACCGTAGATTAGCGTTACCGTAATAGCGTAACGTGAAAAACACAAGGACTTTCTATTCAAACCCTTAAAAACCATACAGATTACAGAGAGAGACTCTCCTTCCCCCCCGTCAGTAAGTTGCTTCCGAATAGGTAGGATTAAGTGACCCAAAAGTGAATACTTCATTGTACAGGGACATTTTTTTAAGTGTCTCACCCGATTAGCGATTTTGCGATTTTCCTGCTGACTATTAAAAAACAAATTCCATATTTCTCATTGATTTTCGATAAGGAAGCCGAATTTAATGTCAAAAAATACATAGATTTACAAATTTGACAGATGAGACGCCATTTTGAATTTTCTTAAATGGCAACCCCCATAAGTAACCACACGATTGAATTGCATTTGGCGATCCGATTCTAAAACGGTATAGTTGTTGATACTTATTTTCAGCCGTTTCGGAAATACGGGGGTTCCTAATTTGCTTCCATCGATTTTGTCTTTTAAGTGTCTCACCCCTTTAATAATTAGACCTTCTAAGCTGAACACCCTAATTTTTTTCACAGTGACATAGTTTTCCGTGAGCAAGCGATTTGCGCTATAGTCAAATCCGACAGATGTCAAAAAGTGACAGATACGACGCCATTTTAATTTTTTTTTAAATTGCAACCCTCATAAATAACTGGACGATTGACGTGCATTTGGCGATCCGATTCTAAAAGTATACTATATTATATACTATACCATAAGTTGATACTTTATTTCAGCCGTTTCGGAAATACGGGGGTTCCTAATTTGCCTCCATCGATTTTGTCTTTTAAGTGTCTCACCCCTTTAATAAATATACCTTCTAAGCTGAACACCTCAATTTTTTTCACAGTGACATAATTTCGCGTGAGCAAGCGATCTACGCTATAGTCAAATCCGACAGACGTCAAAAAGTGACAGATATGACGCCATTTTGAATTTTTTTAAATGAAAACCTTCATAAATAACTAGACGATTCAATTGCATTTGGCGATCCGATTCTAAAACTATATACTTGTTGATATTTATTTTCAGCCGTTTCGGAAATATGGGGGTTCCTAATTTGCCTCAATCGATTTTGTCTTTTAAGTGTCTCACCCCTTTAATAAATAGACCTTCTAAGCTGAACACCCTAATTTTTTTCACAGTGACATAATTTCCCGTGAGCAAGCGATCTACGCTATAGTCAAATCCGACAGATGTCAAAAAGTGACAGATACGACGCCATCTTGAATTTTTTTAAATGGCAGCCCTCATAATAAACCACACGATTGAATTGCATTTGGCGATCCGATTCTAAAACTATATAGTTGTTGATATTTATTTTCACGCGAAATTATGTCACTGTGAAAAGAATTAAGGTGTTCAGCTTAGAAGGTCTATTTATTAAAGGGGTGAGACACTTAAAAGACAAAATCGATGGAGGCAAATTAGAAACCCTCGTATTTCCGAAACGGCTGAAAATAAATATCAACAACTATATAGTTTTAGAATCGGATCGCCAAATGCAATTCAATCGTGTGGTTATTTATGAGGGCTGCCATTTAAAAAAATTCAAGATGGCGTCGTATCTGTCACTTTTTGATATCTGTCGGATTTGACTATAGCGTAGATAGCTTGCTCACGCGAAATTATGTCACTGTGAAAAAAATTAGGGTGTTCAGCTTAGAAGGTCTATTTATTAAACGGGTGAGACACTTAAAAGACAAAATCGATGGAGGCAAATTAGGAACCCCCGTATTTCTGAAACGGCTGAAAATAAATATCAACAAATATATAGTTTTAGAATCGGATCGCCAAATGCAATTCAATCGTGTGGTTATTTATGAAGGCTGCCAATTAAAAAATTCAAGATGGCGTCGTATCTGTCACTTTTTGACATCTGTCGGATTTGACTATAGCGTAGATCGCTTGCTCACGCGAAATTATGTCACTGTGAAAAAAACTAGGGTGTTCAGCTTAGAAGGTCTATTTATTAAACGGGTGAGACACTTAAAAGACAAAATCGATGGAGGCAAATTAGGGACCCCCGTATTTCCGAAACGGCTGAAAATAGGTGTCAACAACTATATAGTTTTAGAATTGGATCGCCAAGTGCAATCTAATCGTGTGGTTATTTATGAGGGTTGCCATTTAAGAAAATTCAAAATGGCGTCTCATCTGTCAAATTTGTAAATCTATGTATTTTTTGACATTAAATTCGGCTTCCTTATCGAAAATCATTGAGAAATATGTAATTTGTTTTTTATGATAGTCAGCAGGAAAATCGCCAATCGGGTGAGACACTTAAAAAAATGTCCCTGTACATTGTACCTGCCTAGCTCAAATAACAACCAAATGTCCGACAACAAACCCCCCCATGGAACTGCTGATGAATCAATAATAAAACAAAAAGAAGGAAGTCATTGACTATACTTAAGAAACCCCTAATGATGAACAAACGAAATAGTTTAGGGCCTCGTAGAAAAAACTAACCTGAACTAACCTTAACAAATTATATGAACTTACGATGTTATTTTAACATGATCTATTCTATGAATTCGATAGATTACCAACGAATTCTGAGACACCCTGTAGAGATCTAATTCGTGTAACCGTAAATCAGCTTTACATGGATTTATCTCCCGCAACAATTATCGAGTAGCTATCATTTTTAGGATCAAAGAGAGTAAAAACAATAAATTTCCTACCGGAAAACATTTTGTCGGACCCTTTGGTTGGAGAACTCACACAATATCTGATGGCGTCTCACTTGATAAACCTATTTATTTGGTTCCCGATTTTCAAGGCTTGCCGCTGTCTCTTGCTCTGGGTGCCTTAGGAAGAGTTGGGTAAATATGCTGATCGGTTATAAGTTTAAAAGAAGACAGTGTCAATGGACTAGAATTTTCAGTTCCATTGCCCAACGTATCGGTTATATCTTATCCCCAACAGCTTTGAAGTGAAACTAAGGCCATCCGCACAAGGATCGACTGGTTTGCAACCCAAGTTTCAAACCGATTGAACGCGCAACTGTTGGTGACATCATCCGTGTACGGAAGTAAAGATCCTCACTCGGGTCGACCGAATCGAGATCGATTTAAAATCAGTTACCAATTGGTCGCGTGCAATCGTTTTTGCTGGTCGCGAAACAGTTTAGTTGCATAGTTTCACACAATTATGCATGTTGTCAAAATGAACTATTACTTGCATGACAAACTAAGAACAGACTGATCCAAAATCAGTTGCGCTCGTGTGCGGACAGATGTCTTATTCTGATTGCATACTGGTTGTACGTGTGACTATTGTGGAACCCGTTTAAAACTCGGGTTGGAAACCAGTCGATCCGTATGTGGATGGCCTTAGCCCAAGTCTACAAATCTCCTTCTTAATATATTCTTGTTATGTTGATGAATACCAACGGGATGTGTTTGGTTGGTTGGTTTGTTGGTTAAAGGCGGAGGTTAGGTTTACCTGATCTTCCTCGCACTGCTGCCTTACGGCTTATTGTGCTCCCCTGTCTTGTTAGAAAAGTCCGGTTCCTTTGGTTAGATCCAGTAGCTTTCTTTCAAGATTTCATGTGAGAGAGTGACCCCATGTTGAATTGCTCCAATAAATATATTTAGTCCTCTGGGCGCCAACGCATTGCAGTTCTAAATGATGTGCATGGCGGTTTCTTCCTCGTCACCACGTAGTCTATGGCATGAATACTAATCCTCTGCAGGTATTTTCTTAAGGGGTTAGTTAGCCTATTACTTGTTTTATCTAAGTGCGTGTTAAATGCAGCATATTAGTTGTTAATTTCTTTGAGGGTTTTCCTATTTCAACCCTTGCGTATCTCTGGCCAGGTATAGTGGTCCACCGGTTTAGATGTTGTTGTAGGGACCACCTACAACAATAACCCAGTTCAGGACCCCCGATATTCTGAGCAGCTCCAGTCCTGCCTAGTCTGTCTGCTTTTTCGTTGCCTGCTATTACCGAGTGACCAGAAACCCATATGAGTTCGATTTTGTTATTTCTAGAGGATAGGTCTTTTAGGTCGTGTATGCACTTCACCGTGATCTTAGATGTGTACTAATGGGAGTTTAGAGCCTTAAGGGCAGCTTGGCTATCTGACAGAATATTTATATAATAGTATATTGTTTTGTCCCGTTCAATATTCAGTCGGATACATATGCTTGTATTGCATGAATTTTAGCCTGTTATACTGTGGCGTTGATTCCTAGGAGAATACTCATATTTCTTCTTGGTGTCTCCCGAAATATGCCAGCATCCGCTCCATTTGTCGTTTTAGATCCATCAGTGTATCATACTAGGCCCTCGGACAGTTGGGGAGGCGTTCCGCCCTTCCAAAGATCTGGGTCGAAGTTCATGCTGAATGGTTTTTAGAAATTATACGTCGTTTATGGTATGTACGCATTGCCAAGAGATTATAGATATCCGAGGTTCTTGTGTGACCTAGTTTCATAGCGGATTGTTGCCATTTCCCAGTGGTTTTTATCCGATAGGCGCTGTTGCATGTCTGTGTTTAATGTGTATCTTCCGTACAATAACGTCGGTCATGCAAAACCTAGACAGTGCGACAGTTCTCCGCTACCCGCATACCCAGACAGTCTCCAGCGTCCCTAGGAACTCCGTCTCTCCCCCCGCTTCGATGGCTTCAAAGTGATGCGTCACAACGCGAAGGGAGAGCCCCGCCATAACTTAAACAGTCGCAATTCGAACGTTAGTTGAGTTGTTGCTCAGACAGTCAGCACCTGTTTTCGCGATCGGTGTGAATATCAGAGACTGTCACTGTCAAACGTGGGTGTAGGCGCTTGTGAAGCGGTAGCACAATAATTGTCTATTTAATTAGTTTATAACGTTCATATGTTTTCTAATGCATCAAAGTTGTATTTGCTCAATAAATCTTCTTTTGATCGAATAAATATTTGTGTGGTTATTTGCATAAGAAGATTCCGAACCAGGCGAAAAAATATACAGTCCACTCATCAAGGAACCACGAACCCAAAACAGTGTATGTCTAGGGGTGTGAGTCCTACTATAATTTCTATAGCTGCGGTTGAAATTAGAGTAACCACCTTTTGTTTGTTTTAAAACCGGAGATCTGAGTTGCTTCTTAAAAAATGCTCCGTAGGCAAAAAGTTTTTGGGTGCCACGTCCTTTGTTTGTGCTTCTATAACCTACAAATTCTATGAGTTACGGCTAAGAAAATAATATAAGTGTAAGTGCACTAACAACTGAAAAAGAAAGCAAGTGGTTTGGCTATTTTTTAGGAGAATTGGAAAACTGGTTAAAAACCCGAAGTTTTAATAAAAAAACCGGAGGCCGGAGGTCAAGTATCAAAAACCGGAGAGGTGGTCACCTTGGCTGGAGTACTTCTCATTGCTCCGGTAATGAATAGACATGCCAGCCTTTGTAAGTTGTTTAATTTAGTGGCTGCTGTGATTTGGTATGTTTTCGTCCACAATACTATAGCGCCATATAATATTTAAGGGTCTGATGACTGTGACGTATAGCCAGAGTACCATCGTCGGTTCCAGTGTTCCAGAGTCCAGGTTTTCCCAAACCAGCTTCTGAATTTCATGAAGCATACTTTATTCTTGCTTAAGGTTTTATTGGTTTATGTGCTCCAGGTTAGTTTGGCATCTAGGGTTAGTCCCAGATATTTTACCTCACTTGTTGTCTTAATCTGTTCTCCAAAGATGCTTAGGTTGTAGTAGTTCCCTATTATTCTTTGTTTGGTATTGTAATACTTATTTCTGAAGAATACAAATTAACCTTAAATATCGACAACTTTTTATTCCTTTTATTCGTTTTCTCAAAGATTTTTGTGATTGTATGTATGTTTTTGGTGCGTCCATTGGTAAGTAACCGATTTATGATATTTTTGATTAACAAAAACCACGTAAGTACCTATGGTTTTATTAAGAAAAATATCAACTTAACATTACCTACTGGTTAGGAATTTAAATAGCGATACGAAAAGTGGATGTGTTTCGTTGGAACGGAAATCCAACATAAATACCTTTATTTTGACTTCAATGTATTGAATTTTATTGATATATAGGGTGTTTCAGAAGTACGGTATGTACTTAAGGGGGTGATTCCTTATGATATTCTACGAGAAAAAGTTTATATGATCATATGTACGGAGTTGTCCCGTTTTTGTTATACAGGGTGTTAAAGTTTTTTAAAAAAATCGGTTTTTATCGTTTTTTTTAATATCCTTTTTTCGATCTTATTGAAAGTTGGTACCGTTTAATGACCTAATTAGTCCTAGATTAAATTTATTAAGTCCAGTGGCGTCCCGGAGAGCACCTTAACGAATATTATTGACAAAAAAATGTACGCCACTAACTTTCTTCTAATCTTGATATTTTTCTCGGATTTACCAACTAATAGTACAACTTTTTTGTTCCCTAAATTGATATTGTATCTTGCTTCGTTTTCGAGAGAAAAAATAAAAACCACTTTATTGCGTGGACAAAAGAAATACCTAAGTACCTATAAAACTGTTAATTATCTAATAAATATTCCATTAAATATAGATTATTTTACTTTTATCAGTCAAAGTACAAAATCTTAATAAAACAAGAACTTTAAATATTTCTTTACATACTGATGTTGTCAAATGTGAGAAAACCAATTTGATAATTTTTTTCTTGTCGTGTTGTTGAATCGTGCTGAATCATCTTCTTGATTTTTTCTCGCACATGCGCACTAAACGAAATTTCCCTGTATATAGTAGTAGTTAGAATTAGGTCTAATTTTACGTGTTGGCCATAAAGTATAACCGAAACTATCATTTTCACTATTATTGGTTCCGCCAATATTGAAACCAATATTAGATTAAGAATGAAAGAATATAATTATTTAATTTTTTCTAGGATTTTTAGGGCAACTGGGAATTTAAAATCTAATTTTTAATAATTAAAAAATAACTTATTTTGTAACTTTCTTGGCACTAAAGAAATGATAACTACCTAGAATCCTAGAAGAATAAATTGTTCTTAACATAATTAAATATTAAAGTGTGATACGATACAACGATAAAGTTTTGTGTCCCTCTGTCTTTAGGAATTATATTCTGCAATGTTGCTTTTCCGATTTAATCCAGTAAAGGTGAATTTTGAAGAAGGGAGGGGCGGTCTTTTGAACTTTACGGTATAGCTGTACCTATATGTACTTAAAAGTAAACTTTTTCTGACAGAAATACTGCCTATTTCGGATTCTTGGAGCTATGTCGGCCAAAATCCGGAGAAACTGTTGTTGTTTCGGGAGCAGCAGGAGCTTCAGGTAGCCACGTGGGCCAAATTGCAAAAATAAAAGGATGCACAGTTATTGGCATCGCTGGTAGTGACGAGAAGGGCAAGTGGTTAACAAACGAATTAGGTTTTGACCATTTCATTAATTACAAAACCAATAATGTGGATAAAGAATTAAGTAAATATGCTTCTAATGGTGTTGATTGTTACTTTGACAATGTAAGTAATTTATTCAATAATAAAGTGAGATTTGGAATATCTTGTCAGTCGTAAAGAACCTTTCATCAAAAATTTGCTTATAATATCACAATAGTTAGTTGCGCATCTAGTATTTGTCAATAATACTACGGTGCGTGGCAAAAATAATTTTCACCCAAGTGGGCTTAGATAAAAATAGATATTTTTAAAATAATGCGGTGTCAATTAATGTGTCTGATGATTGTGATTTTACTGTTTCAAACTGCTGTAAAGTGTGTTAGTCTCATTTTCTACAATACAATATTAAAGAAAATCTTTATGAGGTAATTTTTCTATTTTTAGGTTGGAGGTGAAATAAGTTCAACTGTTTTAGGACACATGAACTTATTCGGAAGGATTGCTGTTTGTGGTGCAATTTCCGGTTATAACGGAGAAAACCCAAAAGGTAAAAGTTAATATGTACATTTTTGGAGGATTTATATAATAGGGACGTTCCCCAGTAACCAGCTGTCGTCATTTTGGCGTAATTGGAATGTCAATATAATATAACTTTATCGACGTCCATGAGACGTCATGTAACTGACAAAATCGAGACGGTATTACTATACTCCATTCAAACCGAGAGTCAGTACATAGAAATAAATGGAGGTGCATGAATATTAGCCTACACTAGGTTCATGTTGGTTTCTAAAGTTGGTCAGCGACTTTAATTTTCAATTATCTTAAATTTATTTATTTATTTATTTATTTATTTATTTATACATACACTGTTTAACAGTTACCCAATTACAAAACAGGTAGGTACGAACAAAACTTACAAACTACCTAATTTACTTACATAACTACACAAATATGATTTATTACACAATATTACACAAAAGATTTATACAGAACAAAATCATAAAGAAAAAGAAAAATTAAACATCAAAAAGTCAGTCATCGATAAAAGTGACTCTTGATTGCGCTCAACCTGCAGGCAAAAATGTCGAAGGCATTAGCATTGGAGTTATAGCAGCCGCACATCGAGTTAATAGGTGCAAACTTAAAAACGTTGGTACGGAACGGTGGTAGGTAGAAAGTATCTGTGTTGCGAGAATTTAAAGTAGGAACCCTAAAATTAGTTTAGACAACAACTCCTCACAGACAATATGACCGCTGACAAGCTTGCTCAAAAACGACTGAGATAGGTAATCACGTCTTCTATCCAAATTTATAAGCGAAAATCTTTGCAGCAGCTGTTCATGGGGAAAACCCTGAATCGGATAGACACCATCGACTCTGAACCATAGAGCCTTAGCAAATCGCCTCTGCACCGACTCTATAGAATTTATGTGGATATTATAATAAGGAGACCAAATAAGTGATGCGTACTCCAGCTTAGATAAAACGAAAGAAAAAAATAAAGTTTTAAGTGGAACCGTATTTTGAAAATCTTTTGTTGTGCGTAAAACGAAACCAAGTAATTTATATGCAGCGGAGACGGTATGTTCAATGTGAGGAATAAAAGACAACTCACTGTCAAAGACGACCCCCAAATCCTTAAACACTTCGGGTCGCTTTAAAGTTTTACCATTGATGTTATAGACAAACAAAAGAGGGACATTTTTTTTCGTGAACGTCATAACATTACATTTTGAGGCATTCAAACTCAATCTGTTTTCAATACACCAGTCGTTTAAAATATCCAGATTACGCTGTAGGACCTGGCAGTCAGCCTCATTAGAGACTGCAGAAAATAACTTTAAATCGTCAGCATAAAGCAGACAATGAACTGAGAGTTTATCGACAATATCATTAATAAACAGCGTGAAAAATAGTGGTCCCAGAATAGAGCCTTGGGGTACTCCAGAAGTAGCAATATAATCTGTGGATCTAACACCACCATAAGCCACAAACTGTTGTCGATCCTCCAGGTATGATTTAAAGAATAACAGTAATGGGTCTAAAAATCCAAAAGTTTGAAGTTTCTGCAATAGAATGGTGTGATCAAGCCGATCGAAAGCTTTAGAGAAGTCAGTATATATAACGTCTGTTTGGCGGCGCTGGTCAATTGCCTCTGCCACGAACTGAGTAATACACATTAGATTAGTGGTTGTCGATCGACCCTTAAGGAATCCATGCTGAGCAGGACATATAGAATTTTTAACATTTGAAAAGATAACGCCATGTAACAGTAACTCGAAAACTTTGGAAAAATTTGAAATTATTGAAATTGGTCTATAGTTGGAGATATCAGTTTTATCATCTTTTTTGAAGACTGGACAAACCTTGGAGCATTTCCAGATGTTTGGCATTTTACATAGATTAAGGCGCTTGTTAAATATGATTGATAGAGGACGTGCGAAGACTCCCGCGCAGTCTCTGATGACAAACGCAGGAATTTTATCCGGACCAGCGGTTAATTTGGGTTTAATCAGCTTAATTGCGTTGAAAACTTCAGTCTCATTAAAACTGGTAATATTAATAGTAGATGTGGATATATTCGACACATCATCATCTGTGGAGGAGCCAGAAGATACCAGAAATGAGCGACCAAAGAAATCAGCAAACGCATTGACAATATCTTCAGAATTCTGTAGCGTAGTGTTGTCAAAATGCATTCCACGAGCAACTCCCACAGAGCCCCTTCTAGAGTCAACAAACGCCCAGAATTTATTAGGATCCTGATTTACGCTATGCTCGATTCCAAGCATATACACCCTATACGATTCGTCAATTTCAGTCTTAATTTGACGCCTTAATCGAGAGAAATTTTCATAAGCTAAACCGTCGCCAGTTCGCTTATATTTCCGCCATTCAATGGTCTTAAGTCGGATATCGCGTTTAATGTTAATCGTAAACCATGGGGGGTAGGTACGACAATTCAATACGCCGAACTTAAAACGGATTTCATAGCTTGTTAAGGTTGTAAGGTCCCAGAGAAGTAGTATACTTTTAATTGTAGGTCGTAACTGGATTGGTTATTAAGGGGGAGGAGGATGAGGAGTGAGCCAGTCTCTCGGTAGTCTGTATGATTTATTGGGATTGAAGTGGATGTGTGATTAGAGGATTCAGAGAGGTCCGACCGTTCATAATAATCGGTAATAAGTTTGTCTATGTGTTTGGTTATTGTCGGTTTGTAGGTCGTTGTGTAGGGTATGTGAAGCAAGGAATACTTGTCATGATTCTACGTACTTTGTTTTGAAAAGTCGACGTATTCATGGTACACCAGGAGGCGATAACATAAATAAGCATTGGTCGAATAATTGTCTGGTTTAGTAAAGTCTTGATGCGTAAGTCTACTCTGCTTCTATTGTTGAGCAGGGAATAGATGGCACTTACTTGACCGTTGGTTCTTTTTAAACGTTGGCATGCATTGTCGTTCCGAGCTAGCCGCTTATCGAAGTTCAGACCTAGATATTTTATTTTATCACACCAGTTTAGTTCGAAGTTTTTGACTTGCAGTCTGGTTTGAGGAAAAACCGAAGACCAGAGCTCAAGTATCAAAAACCGGAGAGGTGGTCACCCTGGTTGAAGTGCTTCTCATTGCTCCGGTAATAAATTATGCATGTCAGCCTTTCTAAGCTGTTCAATTTGGTGGTTGCTGTGATTTAGTACGTTCTCGTCCACAATACAACAGATACATATGTTATTAAGAGTCTAATGATTGTGACGTATAGCCAGAGGTACCATCGTCGGTTTTAGACCCCAGGCATCTCATGAACCATTTTTTGGCTTTGTTTAAGGTTTTATTGGTTTGTGCGTTCCAGGTTAGATTGGCATCTAGGGTTAGACCCAGATATTTTACCTCAATTGCTGTTTTAATCTGTTCTCCAAAGATGCTTAGGTTTTGGTAGTTCCCTGTTGTTCTTTGTTTGCGGAACGGTAGTATTGGAGTATTTATTTCTAAAGAATACAACATAATCTTGACTATCGACTTCTGTAATGTGACAGCTCGTCATTCTATTCGTTTTCTCAAAGATTTTTGTGATTGTATGTATGGTTTTGGTGCTCCCATTATAAGTAAGTAACCGATTTATGATATTTTTGATTAACAGAAACCATGTAAGTGTTGTTTTATTAAGAAATATATAAACTTAATATTCCCTACTGGTTAGGAATTTAAATAGCAATACGAAAAGTGCATGTGTTTTGTTGGAACGGAAATCCAACATAAATACCTTTATTTTGACTTCAATCTGTTGAACTTTATTGATATATAGGGTGCTTCAGAAGTGCGGTACGTACTTAAGGGGCTGATTCCTTATGATACTCTAAGAGAAAAGGTTTATATGAACATATGTCCGGAGTTGCCTCGTTTTTGATATATAGGGTGTTAAAGTTTTTTAAAACATCGGTTTTTAATCTTTTTTTTTTAATATTCTTTTCCCGATCTCATTGAAAGTTGGGACCGTAATTCATAATGATAATGGACTTAATTAAGTTAAATTAAAACTAACCTAACTAGAATAAATATATTAAGTCCTGCTTCTATTGTTGAGCAGGGAATAGATGGCACTAACTTGACTGTTGGTTCTTTTTAAACGTTGGTTTGTATTGCCGTTCCAAGCTAGCCGCTTATCGAAGTCCAGACCTAGATATTTTATTTTATCACACCAGTTTAGTTCGAAGTTCTTGACTTGCACTCTGGTTGGCACACAATAACAGGTATCAGGCAGTAACTAAGATATTGAATATAATATACCTATTTAAAGTATTTGAAGACGTTATATCTGATCATAAAAATTTTGCACAAGTAATTGAAGCACCCTGGGCGCACGTATCTCATTTTGTAAATCCGTGCCTGAGCATTAAGAACATTTTAGAGATCTGATCACTTTATATGTTCTAATATATAGTTATAAATCGCAGAAAAGAACAAGTTAAATTAGTAAGGTTATAATTCTGTATTCGTCTCAGCAGACCAATAACGATAAGTGCGTCTATCAACAATGCCATTTATACGAAAAGTAGCTTCATCCGAGAAAATTATATTTGTTGTGAAGTTATTATCGTTACTGCATCATCAGCTCCCAAAATTTAGCTCTTCTATCAAAATCGCCCTCGTTTAACTCGTGCACCAACTTTATTTTGTAGGGATGCAAGTTCTCCTGCTTAAACTAATTTTTCATTGACTGATGACACACTTTTAAATCCATTGCCATTGGCCTGGATGATTGTGTTGTATTTTCATGTATTGAGAGCATGATATCCAATGCTTTGTCTCCCCTGATTGCTGTTTTAGGTCGACCTGATCTAGCGGCTTTCCTAACACTGCCTGTTTCTCAAAATTTCTTTAACATTCGACACAACGTTGACTGATTTATTGTAGGCTTATTTGGATATAATTCATTGAAAAGTTGACAAATCTGATCTTGCGATCTCTTCATATTTCTGTAACCGCTCATTATTAAAATTTCAGCTCGTTGTCTCTAATTCAGATGAACCATAGCGTAAACAAATTAGAAACCAGACAACTAAAAATTAAACAGGAACTCAAAATTGGCACCTCTTAGGTCGCTGTCATGAAAACACTTTGACTCAACTGGTGGGTATTAGGTAGGAATATTCATAATCAGGAAGTTTTTCATTTTTGAGCTCGGAAACGCTTGCAGATAGGTGAACATTTTAAATACAAAAAATATGTAGAATAAATGAAATTCAGAGTTTTCCCAGTAGAAATTAAATATGCAATCATATGCAGGGCGTTCCATTTAAAAAAGTAAGTTAGTCTATAGCAACCAAACCAGAAATGACAGAAAAAAATCATGCAGGTAGAAATGTGGGGAATAATTTACTAAACAACTTTCATAAAGGTCACTTTTTCGTATACGACGTATTTCACAAGTGACAGGCATTGTGCGCGACTTTTTTGTCACTCTGTATAGTAACCCTATATGGATGTTTTCAATGTTGTAAATTATCTTCTCTCAGATGACGAAGAAGATTTGGGGATATTAACGTAATATGCGAAGACCTCGGGTTTTTAGGCCTCGTGTTGAGAAAATGGACTATTGGATAGATCCAAAATTTATTGCAAAGTTTAGAATATCAAAACCTTTTGTAGGAATGCTAATTCAAGTGGCCGGCCAACGCCTGCAAAGAGAAATGTGGTACCATATCACCAAAGACAATAATGTCTTTGCAAAGCAATTATTCGCCATCTACCCTCCAGATGGCGAATAATTGCTTTTGCGCTTTTCGCATTCTATCACTTGCATTGCTTTCCCAGGTCATTTTCTTATCAAAAATTATACCCAGGTACTTGATTTGAGGTAACCATGATATTGATCTATTCATAACTTTTACTGTTGTTTCTGGGAGCTTTAATCTGGCTTTTGAAAAGAAAATGGCCTGGGTTTTATCCGCGTTGAGGCGGAGCTTCGAAGAGTCCAACCATTTCTGAAGGAGAGCTATATGGCGCTGAAGCCTTGAAACTACAATCCGGGGTGTCCCTGAGATGGCGGTAATTGCAGTATCGCCTGCAAACAGATATAATTCTGTTTGCGGGTGCGTTGAAACATCACTAGTGTATATATTGTACAAAATTGCAGCTAGCAGGGACCCTTGAGGGACTTCCGCTTTAATTTGGTTTACTCCTGATAACATGTCTTCAGACGATACCACGCAAGTCCTGTTCTTAAGAAATGAGATTATAGTATGAATTAAAGCGTGTGGCATACCTACTCTTATTAGCTTAAGTATTAGACCATTGTGCCAGACCTTATCGAATGCCTTAAAAACGTCAAAAAAGCCTGTTGACAGGTGTCTATTAAACCCTCTTAGTATGTTGGTTGTCAACTGTGTTGCTTGGCGCACCGTGCAATGATCAGCTCGAAATCCGAACTGTTCCAGTGGTAAAATATCATTGTTTAGTACAAAATCGGAGATCCGATTCAGTATTATTTTTTCAATGATCTTGCCAAGGGACGATTATAAACTTATTGGCCTATAGTTGACAGCCAACTGAAGATTTTTACCAGTTTTTGGGATTAACACCACTTTCGCGCGTTTCCAAACATCTGGAAAGTAGCCTTTTCTGACAATTGCCTGGGCTACGTCTACAACGTCCAACACTGTTTTTTTCCGGCAGATTCTTTAGTGCTTTATTCTTTATACCGTCGAACCCAGGCGCTTTTTTTGCATTGATGTTGTGCAAAATGGTCTGGACTTCTTCAACTGTTACTATTGTTGCTTCATTAACAGTGAACAGTGAATTTTTAAAAATTTGTACAGTCCGTGCGAAACGCGAGTCACAGGCAGGATCGTTTGACGGAAATTCATCAAACTGTTCACGAAGACTCTCCGCAAACAGTTCGAATTTTTCATTTGGGTCGGTGACAATTCTGTCCCCATCCGTCGGGTCCCTGAGAAAGGATACAGGTTTCCTGCCTTCCTTCGCCAGGATCCTCGTGAACTTATAGACAGAACCGTCAGCGATGTTCAAATATTTTATTTTATTATTCCAGAGATCCGACTCTCTTTGTTTAAGGAGTCGTCGGATCACCAGGACTTCTCTGTTCGCCTGCGCCTTGAGTCGCGGGTCGCCTGTTTTGCTTGACGCATTGTCTTATTTTTATTTTTGATTAGTTGAGAAAGTTCAGTACCTAGGTCACCTCGCTTCGAAAACCTTGACACCTTTGTTTCTGATGACGCTATTTTCTTTTTTGCTCAATTCTGACAAATGTCAAAGACCATACCTAATTTGTTGCTAAGGTAAATACGACTACGTTCGAATAGAGCATTGTTATCCGTTATTATTTAAAACGCCGATATCTCGGAAACTATAATAAATATAAATAAATTTAGGCATAGCATATGGTTTATAGAAAATGTTTAAATTTGACTAGAAGATCAAAATACGTAATAATATACGGGGTGTTCTATTTAAAAAAATATAACTTTGACTCTTCACAACTTTTTGGGCGTACCTGTATATTCCAATTTACTACAGATATGTAGTTTTTAAAAGCCTTACAACTTTTATAAAATACATTTTTTGCTAACTCGTATATCTTTTGAAATAATCGACCGTTCTGGTAATTTCTCCTAACCCTGTGTATATTTTGTATTATAAATTTAAATAGTCGTTTTTCCACAGTTGTCTGTGGCTGAAATTTACTTTTTCTATACATAAACGTTCTCTTGGCATAAACATTTCAAATCAAATCAAATCAAATCAAATCGTTCATTTTCCCAAAAGACAATATATAATTATTGTAGGGGAATAGTCAAGAAGAGCTAAACCTAAGATTTACAAGCTAAATAGAGTAAAATAAATAAATAAATAAAAAAGATACAACATATATCTATGTAAACACACTTAACACACATTTGACACTTTTATGACACACGACTTAAAAACTCATCTATGCTATAAAAACACTCAACAATTAGATAGGTCTTTAGCTTATTTTTAAAATTCATAAGACTAGGAGAACTTCTTATATCCTCAGGCAAGTGATTAAATATCCTAACACCAAGATTACGAGGAGAATTGTATGATATAATACCTCTAGCATGTGGGATGCAAAAGTTATGTCTATTCCTTGTTGCGAAACCGTGAATGTCCTTATTCTGAGTAAAATCACTTTTATTACAATATATAAATATAGCTAATTCTAGTATATGCAAACAAGGAAGAGGCAATATCTTAAATTTTCTAAAGAGGTTTCGGCAACTATGCCTGCTATACATCTTATAATTCTTTTTTGTTTAATAAAAACATTTTTACTTAGTGTAGAAACACCCCAAAATGCTAGTCCATATCTTAGGTGTGATTCAACATAAGCATAGTATAACAACACCAAATGATCTTTGTCTAAAATAGATCTTAAATTTATCAGCAGATAATATGATGAATTTAGTTTAGCCGCAGCAACATGCTCACAATGATCCCTCCAATTTAAACATTCATCCAGACATATACCGAGAAACTTGATGTTACGAGTTTGGCATAAGGACTTATTATCGATACGAAGATCTATTCTTTCTACCTGTTTTTGTCTACTGTGGAACCTGACGAACCGTGTCTTGTCAACGTTCAAAAACATATGATTATGTCCGAACCAACTGGAGAGCTCAAGAAGCGCATTATTAGATGTTTGTTCCAAAATATTTGAGAACTTATTCGAAATAAGAAAAGAAACGTCATCAGCAAAAGCTGTACGATGTGCCTCCGGACCTACATGATCTATATCATTTAAATACAATAAAAACAACACAGGACCTAAAACAGAGCCCTGTGGAACCCCTACATTAATATCCACAGTTGACGAATTTATCAGTCTCCTCGACTGTCCATTAAAGTTATTAACACTAACATATTGTGTGCGGTTTTCAACAAATGATTGGATCCAGTCATAAGGCTTTCCATCTATGCCATATTTCTTCATCTTTTGAAGAAGAACATTATGGTTGACACAATCAAAAGCCCTGCTGAGATCACAAAAGATCCCAACAGGGCTCTCATTTGCATCAATAAACCTAGTTAACTCCGTATAAAAGGCATGCATTGCTGTGGTGGTCGATTTTTTATTCTGAAAGCCATGTTGGTTTTTAGATATAATGTTGAATTCATTTAAATATGGGACTAGCCGGTCCAAAAAACAATATTCAAACATCTTAGAAAAGACAGAGGTCAACGTAATTGGTCGATAATTCTCTAAAGAGTTTTGATTACCTTTTTTATGGATAGGAATAATTTTACCCCTTTTCAGGGATGTTGGAAATTTTCCAGTACAAAAGGAAAGGTTAACCAAGAACACAAATGGCTTAGCAATATCCTGGACAATTCTTTTAATTAAAAAAGCGGGAATATCATCCGGTCCTGCTGATGGCTTATTTTTAATTTTATTATTTAGGATTGCAATAAATTCGTCAGCCGCAAATGGACAAAGCAGCAGTTTATTTTTGTTTACATTACTAGCATTATTGATAGTTTTTTTAGTATTCTGATTTACAATCTGTTTTATAGTATTTAAAGGAGCATCCCTGAAAAAACAGTTAAACGTTTCAGCAACAATTGATGGACACTCAACACATTTGTTATCATCATTCAATTGTAAAGCAATATTTTTATATTTTTTATTCTTGTTCGTCTGATCGTTAATAATAGTCCAAGCGCACCTCGTAGGATTATCAGCCCGATCAATTTTATTTTGATAAAATGCCCTTTTAGTGCCACTAACAAGTTGTCTATGCTCTCTTTTTGCCCTTTTATAATATTCATTAAGTTCTGGGTATTGTTTAGATAAAACAAACAAGTCTTTAAGTGAAGCACTAGATAATTTAACTTCATAATTAATCCATTTTTTTGTTTGTGTACAAACATATTTTTTTTAGCAAAGGAAAATGAACATTAAAATGATAATAGAATGTTTCGAAAAAGTAGGAAAACGCACTATCTATATCCTGAATAGTATATAGGTTAGTCCAATCTTCCAATTGCAGTGCAAATTTAAAGTTTTCAATTGAGGATGAATTGAATGATCTAGACATAATTGTATAGTTATTAATTTGGTCACTTGCAAGCGATAATTCGGCAAATACCGTTCTATGATCAGACACCGTATTATCCAAGACACAGGTCGCCACATTACAGGACTGATCGAAATCTATAATATTTGTAAAGATATGATCAAGAGTTGTTGCCGTGGTATTAGTCACTCTTGTAGGCCATTTGACAATATTACCAAAACCAAAACCCCTAAATACACCGAGTAGTTCTCCATAATCATTGGATAACATATAAGAATCGCAATTAAAATCACCACATATTACAATTTTACAATATGGTTTATACACAAACTCTAGAACCTGGTGCATCTTTTCAATAAATAATTGAAGGCTACTGGATGTCGATCTGTATACCGACAGTAGCATGACCCTATGAGCACTCACGACAGCCGAAATGCCGCAAACTTCAAAAACTTTATCTTCGCAATACTGTTCTAAATTAATTCGGTTAAACCTTAGACAGTCTCTAGCCCAAATCGCTACACCGCCCCCACGACAGGACGATCTACAATAGCTAGTAGCCAAGGTGAAACCACTGAATTTAAACTTTGAAATGGAATCATTGTTAGCCCATGTTTCCACTAGACACAAAAATAACGCACTTAAACAATTATCCAGGTCAACATTTATTTGGTCAACCTTGACAGTATTTAATGACTGGCAATTTAATAATATTAAATTTGGACGAAACGCATCGCAGGAGATTATTTGTTTCCCGAGGGAATTACTTTCCGTAGGTATAAAAAACGCTTAATACATGCATAAGCAGGCCATAAATCAGCATTCATCGCCTTAGAGAAGTGTGCCTCGGAAATCCTTACTTTAAACGAAGAATATTCCTCTGGATGTTTTGGCGTTAGTGATTCGCAAGTAACCTCAGGAAAATGAGGTTTCAAAAACTTTTTCAGACATTCAGCTGAAGTGTTGGGCTCTATACGGTATACATGAAGATCTACATACCTTTTGACCCCTCTTAGTGTACTGGTGGAACTTTCAGCACTGGTACCGACAAGTACATTACTATTATTTCGCCTCCTGTTCCTAACCTGTTTCCACTCTGTTGATTGGGTGTTAGGGTCATTTCTGGGAGTATCCCTAGGGGTATCCTTTTCTTGTGTATATTTTGATATTAGTGATTCCTGGGCGTAAGTTACTCCTTTTTTTACATCTTGAACGGATATAACACCATCCAGCAGCGTGTTTGGGACATTAGCCGCCGTACTATTACTGCTCGCCTTCGGAACATTGTCATGGTTGCTACCGTTTGGGGATAAAGTAGAATTAGTAGTGGCAACATCGCCGTTTAAGGCATTACTAACCTCACTCTGCTTATTTTTAATTTTAAGCATTGTAATTAAGTCATCTTGGCTTGATATGGTCTTTTGTTGATTTAATAAAGATCTTTCAAGTTCATCCCTGAGTTTTTTTAGATACTCCAGTTCGACCCGAAGACACTGGTATTTTTCAAGTTAGATATTTCTCCCGCCTTAGTACTGTCAGATTGTTGTGGTTCACAAGTAGCATCATAAAATTCACTGTTTTCACCAGACTCAATTGACTTGCGAACACTTTCACTTATTTTTACATCACTGGGTACCTTTTTGGTTACAATAATAGTAATTAATTCACTTTTTTTAAGTTTATCTAGTTCTTTAACAATCAACTCATGAACTGCCATGTTGCCGCACTTTTGTTTTTTATTGACTTATTTATTGACTATTTATTTATTTATGTCAGGTTCCTCCTCCTCCTTATAAACAATATTTTTTTGTGAATTTATATTACATTTTCTAGTAATGAATTTGTTTATAATATTATTATGTTTGGAGGTACTGTCACGTAAGTATATCAAAACCCTTAAGAAAAAGGATGTCGGAATACATCATATTTCTAGTAGTAAAAGTTTTTTTCATTACATTTTGTATTCATTAACTTATTTTATTTTCTAGCTAGAATTATTCAGTTTCTTATGTTTTCAAAACAATTGAAAATGGAAGGATTCTTAGTAAGTAGATGGCATGGTAGGTGGATGGAAGGCATTCTTCAAAACTTAGAATGGATCCAACAGGGAAAATTAAAATATCGTGAGACTACTACCAACGGTTTCGAAAACATGTTTGTTTCTTTCACTGATATGCTAAAAGGAGTTAATTTTGGAAAGGCTTTGGTTAAAGTATAACAAGTTAATTTGGAAATTAAAATAAATTAAACTGAATCATAGTACAGATTTTTTTTTGTCGTATTATAATTTATTGTCAACATGTTTAATATTTTTACTAAGGGCTTGCTGATTAGACAGTCCACCCCATAAAGGTACAAAAAGTGCTCTTTCTTTTGCTATACAGTCATCGTATTTCTGTGACTCTAAGTTGGTAGCTAGTTTAAATGCACGGGTTACACTATGGTGATGTTGTGTGTGGGCTCTTGTCCATTCAAGACACTGATCAAGATGTTCATTGTTGTCCAGAATTTTGGTGGCTAGGCCTATGCTAACACAATCTTCAGAGCTTAATATCCTCGATGACAAAAGGAGTTCCAATGCTTTTATTCTGCCAATTGCTTGCACTAATCTAAAATATATTTAACATAAATATAGGCAGTGTAAAGAGCATGCATTTAATTGAAGGGTACACTGACAAAAATGGGTTTACCGATATCGTGAGTTGCAGAATTAGAGTTACCTTGACGCACGTTTCTTTGTTGAAACTGCGCCTACGAATTATCACAATTATAACTCAGCTTCTTTTGGTTCGCCTCAAGACAGAAAGAGAATCTTTATCAACATTTTAAACACATTTGGGATTACCACAATCCTTCATCTTATAACCATTTTATGAATTACCTGAACTCAGTTTTTGGATTGGGAAAACTTACTAATTGATTTTAAACTGCCGTTTTGACCCGGACGTACATTATTTTAACTCATTACCATGTGTAAATTATTTTCAAATGGAATAAGTCATAAAGAGTGCTCTAAAAACCCATGTCGAGGGAAATCACCGATCGAAAGGTCACGGAAAGTTCCGGATTCGCGCTCGTGCCGATTTGGCGCGGTAACTTCATCCCATTGTTATTAGTACCCCATGCACGTTGCGTCGTCATGGACTACATAACTGGACTTGCTATCCGCGCAATCGTTGATCAGCGGGATCTTTTATCTTTGTTCAGAGTTTGTTGTCATACAGGTGCGCGAAAATGAGGATACTCCAACTTTAGGACAGATTAAATCTATAGTCGTTAAGTTAATCATCGTAAGCTAGATTGCATGATTTAGCTCGAATCATGATGAATTAATCTAGCCCAAGTAGTAACGCATCACAATTTCCATATTGGTCTCTGGCAGCTTAAACAATGAATTGCTGCAGTCTACGTCGCATGTGTTCATCAAACCCAGTTACGATAAGCTAAGCTAGCTAGCTAAAATAACCCATCTTGTGGTGGAAAGTTTTTGCAAAGCAAAAAAATTGGAAAGCGGTGAACACAGTGTAAATCCTGACTCATGGTATCATTTGCAATGCACTTCATATGAATCTGGCATCTATTTTTGCGGTTTCTGCCAATAAATTATTGGTTTTTACGTTTTTTATTATATATCTCTCATAAAAATTTATATTTTATTACTTTTCTTTATATTCCATATATTTGTGACTCCATTTTAGAACAGAGCAAATTATATTATTATTTTAGTTTTTTTGTCATATTATTTAAAACGTTCTAATTTTTACAAAACCAGTTTAAGTTGTAAAAATATACATGTTTTCTCATCATTTGTATTTTTTTATGTTAAAAAAATTAAAATAATTTGATTAGTTTGACATTTTTAAAAAAGTATTCCATATTTGTCGCCTTTACTCTATTATGTCTGATCAAATATTCCCGTTCAAGTGGTTTCTGGAGACGACCACTTAATTAAGAGGCGGGAGTAAACGTGTTCTCTTCATTGATGCAAAACAATCATTAACACTTTCAAGAATAAGATTTAAATTTTTTTTAAAAGATAATTGAATGATATGAGCATTCCCCTAATTCGAGAATAGACGTAACGGGCAATGCCACCCAGATGAAAGATTTAAGGAGGGTTCCGAACCAGTATAACTGACACTACTAACAGGCATAATATCTAGTATGGTCAGAGGCGTATTCAGGATTGTGAGACGGGGGGGGGGGGGTTTCCATCTTTGCTTTCTTACCAAGTATACGCCAAACGCCAATATTTGAATTTTAAATATTAGTTTTGTGAAGGTATATACAGGGTGTCCGGAAAATACGTATACAACGTTTGACGAGAGACCCCTGACGTTAAAATAGGTCGATCTAAGTCAACGTAGTTATATCCAAAATTGTCTCGTTTAGCCGGTAAAGAGCGTCAAAAATTTGTAAAAATATTGGTCTTTCCTAAATTACGTGAAAACCTGCTAATCGATTTTAATGATTTTTAGTTATGGACTAATACTATAAAATGACGTTTTCTAGTAGTATACTCACCGGCTGTAAATAAGTAGAAGTGTTATAAAAGTGATATAATACGTCAACATTTCTCCTGATTTTTTATATCAACGGCGTTATGACAACTCAGATATTTTTGTCGAGTGACTGGATGTATTTGGAAGCTATTTTACCTCTTCAATATTATTTCTCGTTGGATGAGCTGTTTTGCCAAAAAAAAATATATTTACAATTACCTGCATACAGCAATTATTAACAGTAATAATAAAACAAGGTACAACAAAGTTGGAAGTATGTATTAAAAATATCATAAGAAACTAAGTAAAACGAAACCATTACTTAAGACTCCGGTAAGCACACGCCATGATTTATTGATGCGGATTTTAAATGCAGGCGACCATTTTAATAAGCCCAAGACATTAAATAGGGTCCAATATCATTTTTAAGGAATGTTAGTAAGTGTATTCAGCAAGATGGCGGTCATTTTACACATTTGCCTAAGTAATGCTTTCGTTTTACTTAGTTTCTAACAATATCTTTAATACATACTTCCAACTTTTTTGTACTTTGTTTTATTATTACTGTTAATAAATAATTGATGTATGCAGGTAATTGTAAATATTTTTTTTCTGGCAGAACAGCTCATCCAACGAAAAATATTGAAGAGGTAAAATAGCTTTCAAATACATCCAGTCACTCGACAAAGATATCTGGCTTGTCATAACGCCGTTGATATAAAATAATCAGGAGAAATGTTGACGTATTATATCACTTTTATAACACTTCCACTTATTTACAGCCGGTGACTATACTACTAGAAAACGTCATTTTATAGTATTAGTATACCTACTAAAAATCATTAAAATCGATTAGCAGGATTTTACATAATTTAGGAAAAACCAATATTTTTACAAATTTTTGACGCCCTTTACCGGCTAAACGAGACAATTTTGGATATTATATTTTGTATATATTGTACCGGGTGTCCCACTAAGAATGGCTGTCGCCCGTATCTTAGAAAGTGTTAGTCGTACGGCTTGCGGAAAAAAATATATTGGGTAAGTGGTCATGAGAAATTGCTGGAAATTATTTTCAAGTTTCTCAGAATTTAGTAAACTTAGTTTTGTTAAAGAGGGCTTTTCTCACTCTATATATCATCTTATGAACTACGGCAATATGTGTTTTATACTAGGCGCTAAGGGGCGCTGTCTTACAACTTCACAAACATTGCGCGTTTTTTTCATAATTGTAAATATAATAGTATATTCAATTTTACCTGATCACAAGGATGATTAAAAGTCTAAGAAGTCAGCGAAAACCGCAAGTTAATATATATTTTCAATCCGGAGATTCAACAACGATAATCATAATTACGGAACATTATGATTTTATTTTCAAGTTGCCATTGTAAAGGTTTTTTTAAGAGTCAAATAGGCCTTGGAAAAGCAAAATATGAAGGTACGTATGTTTTAAGCAAATATATCGTTAGGACAATAATTCTCAGTGGCGTCCTAAATATTTCAAATTGTCGCCCATCGTTCTGTATACACGACTCCAATCTCTCCCTGGTTGATAATACTGCAGTTTCTACCTCTGCCATAGGGATACGGCGGCTGCTGTCCATTATCCTTTCTGTCATGTTTTCCCTTGTGGTGGGTCTGGTAACGATAACAAGATCCTTCAATCTCCCCCATAGATACAAATCTAGGCATGTTAAGTCAGGTGATCTAAAATAGAAATTACCACTTTCATTAACAGTATCACAATATATCCTATAATATTACCTGGCAGGCCACGGAAAAATACTCCCTCTTCCTATCCACCTTGCAGGAAATGTGTCGTGAAGAAATTGACGAACGATTGCCGCAAAATGTGCAGGACATCCATCGTGTTGGAAAACCATAGTTCTGCGAATATCCAAGAGCACATCGCCAAGAAGAATTGGGGGTTCGTAATTTAAAAAATGTAAATATCTTTGCCCAGTAAGCGACTCATTAAATACAAACAGTCCAATTATTCTGCCACCCAAAATGCCGCACCAGACATTGACACTCCATCTTTCTTGATGCTGCACCTCCCGCATCCAATGGGGATTATCCCGCGACCAATAATGCATATTATGGCGGTTTACTTCTCCATTACTATGGAAAGTAGCTTCATCAGTCCACAAAATTCTGGAGAGGAGAATTCTATCTTCCAATATCATATTGAGCAACCAATAGCAATGATCCAATCTTCTATCATAATCTTGCGGTGTCAAAGCCTGGTGGAGCACAGTATGATAGAGATGTAGCCTAAAGAAAAACAAAATACCTATTACATTGACTTGCAAACTATTAAGAGAAATATTGGCATTATTCTAAACCATTTAAGAGTTATGACATATACAGTATGTCCACGGATAGACATCCCCATAGGAATAATGGACCAAAAATTTCGTTTTTCGACAAAAAGTCATTCTTGATAAAAAGTTCTGCATCTCGAAGAAATGTAGCCTACGAGGAGATTTTTTGATTTTTTTATACAGAGTACCCAAAAAATAAAAAAACATGAAATACCATCAAGAATAAATTAACTTTACTTATCGTTTTAAAGTAAAATCGCAAATAAAAAAAGGTTTTAAATCATATGCAGTGCTTACATAATAAACGTATTAAATAAAAACATTGCACAACAAAAAGAACTGCATTGCAAAGCAAGAACTATTATTTATTCAAATACGCCTCCCCCGTTTTCGACGCATTGTTCAAATTGCCTTCTAATGTGATCATAACTTCTTCTTACCTCCTCGAGGGAAATCATTTGTACTGACTGTAAAATCCTCTGTTTCAAAATATCAACATTACATTCAATGGGTTGCTGAAAAGTTAATTGCTTTAAACGGCCCCAAAGGTACGCGTCTGAAATCGTGAGGTCAGGACTCCTTGCAGGCCACATAACTGGACCGTACCGGCCAATCCATCGATTTCCAAATTTCATGTTAAGCCACTCTGTAACTTCGCGTGCACAATGCGCTGGGCACCCATCTTGCTGAAAGTACATTTGTCCCCTGTACTGCAATGGCAGCTCATCTAACTTATCCGAAAAAAAGGTTTGTAGCATTTCCATGTATGAATTCCTATTGCACGTGTTCTCAAAAAAAAACGGACCTATTATTCCAAAATACGAAATTCCACACCATACATCAACTTTTTTAAAATATTGGCGATGGGCAGGAATTCTAAATTGGGGATTTTCTGTGCTCCAGTATCGTACGTGCTGGGAAGCCACTGTATCATTTGTTGAAAAAGTCGATTCATCAGTGAATAAAATAAGTTTGTGAAATTGGTTATTTTCATTTAAAATTTTGTCCCCTACCCATAAACAAAAATCCAGTCGTTTCGCATGGTCTCCATCTTCTAAAGCATGATTAAAATGCGGTTTGAATGGGTGAAACTTATTTTGTTTTAAAATTATTTGAATTTGACTTTTTTGGACAATAAGCAAATGTTGAGCTCGTTTCCTTAGTGAGACAAGTGGGTTCTCCTCAACAGATTGTAAGACCACAACGGTAGCTGCATCATCCTCATCAAACAGTTTCTTCTTCCTTTTTAAGTTTTCCACCGACCCCGTGTGTTTGAATTTCTTGATTAATTGTCTAATTGCATACGTCGAAACATAAACTCCAGGAAACTTTTCTAAAAACCTTTCTTGTACATAATTGTAAGAGTTTACACCGGTACCATAACACTGGACCAAAAATATTTTTTGTTCAGCGGACAGCATATTTCTTTTAATATTTTAAAATGAAATTTTTGACAACTTCATAACATTACAATAATATCATGACGTTTTATCAGATTTTTATAGGATACCTGCATTAGGTGGGATAGGTAAAAAAGGTAAAACTAGAGATTGTTCAGTAAAAATAATACACGTATTAATATGATGCTGGAGTAGAGAAAATCCCCAACTCAGAATTGAATATGATTTAAAACCTTTTTTTATTTGCGATTTTACTTTAAAACGATAAGTAAAGTTAATTTATTCTTGATGGTATTTCATGTTTTTTTATTTTTTGGGTACCCTGTATAAAAAAATCAAAAAATCTCCTCGTAGGCTACATTTCTTCGAGATGCAGAACTTTTTATCAAGAATGACTTTTTGTCGAAAAACGAAATTTTTGGTCCATTAGTCCTATGGGGATGTCTATCCGTGGACATACTGTAGATAAAATTACTTACCTTTCTTCTAATAAAATCCTATGCACACTAGAGCGAGTAACGCCCAAGTCTCTAAAAATTAATCTAATACTAATTTGTGGATTAAATTCCACATATGCCAAAACATTTACAATGTTTTCCTCGGTTCGACCTCGGCGGCGTCTGCGATATACAGGGCGACGAATACTTCCAGTAGTACGAAAACGGCTAGCTAAACGATTAAACATTCTACTGTCATATCGGCGCCTTTGAGGGTATCGTGCTGCGTAAACCCGTTCAGCAATTGTTGCATTTCCCAAACATTCAAAATACACCGCAATGATGTCAACCGCTTCTTCAAGTAACAGAGGCATTTTTAAAATCAAATACGACACAACACTGTTGGCACGACAAAAATGTTGACGTAATAATGAAAGGCGACACGCGTACACAGTTTCAATTCATATTTTGTTTTTCCAAGGCTTATTTGACTCTTAAAAAAACCTTTACAATGGCAACTTGAAAATGAAATCATAATGTTCCGTAATTATGATTATTGTTGTTGATATCTCCGGATTATATATATTAACTTGCGGTTTTCGCTGACTTCTTCGACTTTTTAATCATCCTTGTAATCAGGTAAAATTGAATTTACTATTATATTTACAGTTATGGAAAAAACGCGCAATGTTTGTGAGGTAAAGTTGTAAGACAGCGCCCCCTAGAGCCTAGTATAAAACACATATTGCCGTAGTTCATAAGACGATATATAGAGTGAGAAAAGCCCTTTTTAACAAAACTAAGTTTACTAAATTATGTTAAGCCAGACCAGAGTTATCAGCTTTATTACAAATAATGTTCAACCTTCCCCCACCACTTTATTTCAAAACTGACGAACACGTTCTATAGGTGAATTTTATTAATAAATCTTCGAAATATACAAAAATGTTATTTTCGGTATTATTTAACTAGGCGACTTTTGAGGAAACTTCGTGATTCATATTTACCGTTACTGTTGCGCCTTCTAGCGCCAGTCTGAGAAACTTGAAAATAATTTCCAGCAATTTCTCATTACCACTTTACCTAATATATTTTGATCTAAAAAATTTAAAATAATGTTTCATGTCCTTTATTGTAAATTGAGCCTACGGGAGGGGGAAGTTCCAGACTAGGGTTGCCAAGTTTTTCAGGAGCAAAGGGAGGAAGTTTCTACTTTGAACTTAGAGGGGTGGGGGGGAGTGGGTAAAAAGTCTTGTAACTCAAAAAATAATAGAACTATTGCTTGAAGCTGACTGAGCAAGTGAACAAAGCACAAAAAATATATTAAATAAATACAAACATAATAAATAAACACATTCCAGATAGATAAGTACTTAATTAAAGAAATAAAAAATTCCATTTTCTTTTCACTTTGCAAGCGTTCACTTTTAATTAGATCTTTTCCTGCTTTATTTATTTGTTTTCTGGGCCTTTGGAATTCATTACATAAAAAACCCGTTCTGAAAACACCGAACTTTCGGGAATACTTAACACATATCACACTCTTTATAAATATTGTTACATTTTGGTTAGTTATTAGTTAGTTAGTGGTTAGTGACAGATTTTTAAAAAATGACTCCAAAATTTCAAAGATATTCAAAACAGTTGTTTGGTTTGATCCCAATGTTTAGACAGTGCTCTTGAAAAAGTTTTAAGGAATGAGACAAGACGTTTAAATAAATAAGCACCATTTCACGAATTTCGTTATTATTAATTAAAAAGGCAGGTTTAACTACCTTCAGTATATCATCTTGTGAAGATAAAGAGTATGATTTTAAGGCATCCCAGAATAACACAATTCTGTCAATGGCAGGTTGTGACAGGTTGGAAAGAATCGAATGGCGAGACATCTATATACTATAATGTCTAGGATCTATTTAGTTTTTTTTTATCGCAATATGTTATTACCAGAAAAAGGAGGACATTTCGGTGAAAAAGGAGAAAGGAGGACTTAACGTCTTAAAGAACGACTGTCCTCCGGAAAAGAGGATACTGGTAACCATAGTTTAGACCCCTTGGACCCCTCTAAATACGGCACTGTATGGCGTATCTAGAATTTTATGTTTGGGGGGAAGGAGCTGAAAATGAAAAGCAAGGCTAATATAATGAAAACAAATTTGATTATAGAGTTAAGCACTGTTGCAATTCTGTTAAAAAAATCATCATAACAATGAGACCGCGAACTTAAAGAGACGTATGGATTTATGATTGGAGCATGGTGATGGCCAATTCAGCAATTTCTATAATTCTTACTTACTCTATATTCTTACTGTGCTAATTTTGTAAGCAACAAAAAAAATTTGTATTTGTTTATTATTTATTACTTATTTTAATATTTATCAGTTTGGCATTATATCATGTCATAATATGAATTTGACACAATTTTAACCTAGATTTGGTTATGCACATTTTCGCCTGATAATTGTAATTTAAACCAAGCCCTCTTGGATCAAAATAATTTCATAATTCAAACAACTCAACAATATTCACTGTTAACTTATATTCAAAGAAAATAATTGCATTGCATGCTATTATTTTGTTTGTGTATCTCTTACCTCGTTGCACCTCCCCAAGCAGTTATAATACCCATTTTGCCGTGAACAAAGCCCAGTTTTACATTGTTGCAGACTAATACGAAATCACAGGACAAAGCGATCTCAGCACCTCCTCCTAACGCTGCTCCATGAACTAGTGCTACGCTGACAAGAGGTAATTTTCTTAACCGATTAAGAACATCTTGCATTAAGTAGCTAAGATAAAAACCGTCTTCTGCAGTGTGACATTTTCTGGCAAAATCTAAATCACCTCCAGAACAAAAATTTTCGCCAAATCCATATAAAATAACAGCCTTGCCTTCTTTCCAAGATTCTAGTTCAGCAATACAGCTTCGAAAGTCTACCATCATTTTTCCTAAAATAAAGAACTTGCAATGTTATTTTACGAAATGTCTTAAAATAACTTGCGCTGACCACTTATCGCATTTTTTTTCCTTGGATTATTTATTTGTAATATTGCGATGCCCTCATCCCAGTAGTCTTTTAACAAAAAAATTTCACCGCCTCCAAACTGCATCATGTGTAATTCTAATGTCTTAATATCTATTGTTTCGTTTACTACACCATCACATGAGTCTTGTTCCATTTTATCTGGAATAACAAAAATAGGAATTAGTAAAATACCGAGGCTATACCTTGCTCGGTTTTGCATATTTTAAATCACGGAGGCATCGGATTATCAATATTAATTAATACAAGCAATATCTTTGTATTTATAAGTACTAAAATGGAAAAACCAGATTTCCTCAATCCTTTTGTCTAACTTTGTTCGCGCCAATTTTAGAATAATCATAGTAACCAGTATAAAGGTGATAGGTAAAAAGGACTCGTGTCAAGAATGACGGCCGTCAAGCAATAATAAAATTTTTGTCTATAATAAAGTAATTTTTATAAAGAAATACAATATTTAATTAATGAAAAGTGTATACAATCCACAGAAGAAGTCCAGGCGTTAACAAACTTTAATAATTCAATGTTAATTGGGTCCAAGCAAAATCTAACGCGGGGAAACTGATCTCATACTAAAGCTGGATTTATAAACTCGAAAAGTTGGCGAGGTTGAGGTTCAGTTGGTGTTGGAAATAGGAGTTCAATTTAAACTAAAGGAAACACTCAGTTCCATTTATACACTCGTTCATGTTGTTCATGTAAAGCTCATGTAAGGTTCGAAAACTTCCCGGGTAGTTCGAGATAACCGATTTTTATGCTCGGAGTTCGGAATATCTAACCTCACAAACTTGATCATAACTTCAACCTCACCAACTTTTCGAGTTTATAAATCCAGCTTAAAAGTTGGAAATAATACAGCAAACGAAGTGTAGTCAAATGCATTTAATTCTGCTAGGAATACTAAGATCAGCACCAGTATCAGATTGTGTAAAAGTAATAAGTATAATATTCTAAAAGAAGTAATTCAGGGTGTTTTAACATTTACTACAGAGATTTGAAAGGCATATTTTTGAGGTCACAAACTTCATGCTGGAAGACTGCGCGAGTTCAGCTAATGCCCAAAAAAAGAGGCAAGAATACCTTGCCAAACAACTATCGTCCAGTCTTTTGGCTATATTAAAAGTTATGGAGAAGGCTATTAACGAAGAGACTATGACATAAGGGGCTCCTACATAATGTGAGAGCATACGGAATGCCGGTTCAATTCTGCTCATGGCTTTCAAGCTTTCTTAAAGACCGTTCTCTGCTAGTGGTGATGAACGGATTTCTTTCCTTTTTTTTTATAATAAGGCACAGCACTGCAGGATAAATCCGTTATGGCGCTCTGGGAGCGGTGCGTGTGCGCAGGAAACGATTCACGTTGGTCTTGAATCTTTGAAGATTATACTCGTTGGGGAACACGATCTCAGGGAGGTCGTTCCAGAGTGATGACGTTCTCCAGATGAAAGAATTTTAAAACAGTGTCGTTCGAGGGACACTAAGCTGTACCACGTACTGGTGGGCTGCAGTGGCTCGTCTTGTATTTCTACCATGCACCGCTCTGGGTGGTATCAAGCGGGCAACCTCAGTTGAACACTTGCCATAAAAATATTTGTAAAATAGATTCAAGTCGCCAACCTGTCTTCGATGTTCAAGGCTTTCCAGGTTGTTTGTCAGACTATGGTCACCGATCAAGCGAATGGCTCTTCTTTGAATGGAATCCAGCAATCTCAGGGTATGTTTAGGAGCAGAGCCCCAAATATGCGAACAGTACTCCAGCGATGGTCGAATTTGGGCTTTATAGAGCATTAAAAGTTGTTGGGGTATATAGAGGTTCTTTGTTCGGAAAAGTACTCCAAGCTTCTGCGAGGCTGCCTTAGCAATGGCGACGCATTTAACATCAATGCCGGAGTCCCTCAGGGTTTTAATATTGTTACCCACCCTCTTTTCACTATACATTAACGTTCTTTTCAAAAAAACTAAAAATCCAATATATAGCCTCGCTGATGACAGCACACTTGCTTCATCTTTTAAATGCTCGAACATCGACTGACTTGACTGATATTTTTTAGAATTTAAACAAATACTATGAAGCTCAATTTAAAAAGATATTACAGAAGCAGGTTTTGAATATAACAACAATATTGCGTGTCAATATTAATAAAAAATGCAATGGTATATAGATGCGTCCTAATTAGGGGCGTACCGAGTCTAATAAGTTTAAGGGGGTGAATCATGTTAAAAATGCCGACTTGATAAGAAAAATGTGTCGATTGTATAATACAGATTGATATAAAGAATTAGCTACACAAAAAGAACGTGTGTATGCATATATTGATTTTTCTTTAACTTGTGGTTACTGTTACTTGGTTCTACATGTTAAAACAACAACTAGTATTCTTTATTGATCCATATTAAAGATGACATAAGATTATAATGAAACGGTGAACCAAGTTAAGTTTTAACTCGTTGGTGGTTCAATTGAGATTTAGCTCGAATCATGATGAAATAATCTAGCCCAAGTAGTAACGCATCACAATTTAAATATTGGTCTCTGGCAGCTTAAACAATGAATTGCTGCAGTCCACGTCGCAAAATAACCCATCTTGTGGTGGAAAGTTTTTGCAAAGCAAAAAAATTGGAAAACAGTGGACACAGTGTAAATCCTGTGACTCATGGTATCATTTGCAATGTACTTCATATGACTCTGGCATCTATTTTTGCGATTTCTGCCAATAAATTATTGGTTTTTACGTTTTTTATTATATATCTCTCATAAAAATTTATATTTTATTACTTTTCTTCATATTCCATATTTGTGACTCCATTTTAAAACAGATCAAATTATATTATTTCAGTTTTTTGTCATATTATTTAAAACGTTCTGATTTTTACAAACCAGTTTAAGTTAAAAATATACATGTTTTCTCATCATTTGTAATTTTTTATGTTAAAAAAATAAAAAATAATTCGATTACTTTGCTATTTTTAAAGAAGTATTCCATACTTGTCGCCTTTACTCTATTATGTCTGATCAAATATATCCCTTCAAGTGGTTTCTGGAGACGACCACTTAATTAAGAGGCGGGAGTAAACGTGTTCTCTTCATTGATGCAAACAATCATCAACACTTTTAAGAATAAGATTTAAATTTTTTTTAAAAGATAATTGAATGATATGAGCATTCCCCTAATTCGAGAATAGACGTCATGGGCCATGCCATCCAGATGAAACCAACAGTTTAAGGAGGGTTCCGAACAAGTATAACTGACAGGTATATCTAGTATGGTCAGTGGCGTATTCAGGATTGTGTGACTTGGGGGGGGGGGGGCGGGAGGTCCATCTTTGCTTTCTTACCAAGTATACCCCGCGGGCAAGTGAAGGTATATACAGGGTGTCCGGAAAATACGTGTACAACGTTTGACGACAGGGGTCGTCAAAATAGGTCGATCTAAGTCGACTAGTATTCTTTATTGATCCATATTAAAAATTACATAAGATTATAATGAAAAGGCGAACCAAGTTAAGTTCTAACTCTTTGGTGTTTCAATTGAGACCAGGTTTGAACAACTTTTTAAACGCTAATTTCGTCCACAATATCTTTCGCAGAAAAAAGTAACATGAAGAATCTAAACGATCGTCACCCATTGTCGTTCGGAAGGAATTCATGACCAATTTTAATTTACTAAAAGATCTTTTACATGATGCCAAAGAAATAGTCGAAGTCAGAACAAATCGAACAATTTTGTAGGCCCATGGCAATATCTTACGTAAATTGTATTCAAATTGAATTCAAATTCGTCTTTTCACAATGATTTTTATTCGGGAATTAGCCATATCACAATTTTTTTTTTCTGACTAGTCAACTTTACAGTCATATTTCCCGAGCATGCCCACTCAGACGAAAATGCCGGCTCGGTACAGAAGTTAAGGGAGGTGTCAGACCCCCAACTCCCCCGCCGCGGTACGCCCCTGGTCGTAATCAATGACGATAAAGCCTCGTCATTGGTCCTAATAGTAAATTTGCAAATAAAATTTTATTAGCCCAATAGACTTCAAATATATTGACAACTAGAATTTTATTGTAGGAGCCGTAGGAACAAAACATTACCAAGAAAATATTTATATAGGTACAGTGAAAACGTAAAGTTTGGAACAAATTCATTTAAAATTCATGTGTTTTTTTTTTTGAAAACACTGAACTAACCCGTCAACTTTTTATTTTTGTTGTGTATTATTTCAAGCTTATTTCATGTATACAGGTTGCCTTAAAAACAAGTTATGACGATTTCTTTCAACGGATACCCCTATTTTATATAATTTGTTTGGATTCTGCATAAAATTCTAAACATATTTCATGAAATATTTCATACACTTAAATTCAGCCGTTCGTGAGAAAATCGACATTCGGATTATAACAAATTATTTTTTTATTACTACTTAAATCATGGACTGTAAAGGACTGTAATACTTATTCTTAAGTAAATCATATTTTTTGAAGCAGTGTACTATTCTTAATAATGTTCACGCAATGTTTACATTACCGATGCCGAGTATATACAAGAAAGAGAGGAAGATTATATTCCGTGATTCTCATGCGTAGGGAGTCGTTAGTTTTGTGAAATGGGAGTATTGAGAGTAATGTGAGTGAGTGGTTTGGCAATGCCGATATTGGTGTTTGAGTTGATAGATCTAGGTTAAAATACAGGCCTTATACTCATGGTTAATATGTGGTACCTATTTTGGAAAAGTTAGGGGTCCGCTTACTGTGACTCGATTGACGCAAATAGGTAGCGGGGAACATAAACTTTGCCCCTTACTCAATTTTTTGGGATGCTGGCTTGTCCGAGGAAGCCTTAACTTATTTTAGGGTGACACTAGCTAGTTTTTGAAAATATGATAAATATAACAATATGATCTATGATATATTTTAATGGAAACGTATGAGACAGTACCGATGTATAATGGACAGGATGAAGTAAGGGGGCAGAAACCCCTTGGTGAGTACACTGTATAAGTATGTATTTGTTCAGATCAGTAATCTTTTAATTTGTTTCATGATCTCCTGAATCTTTCTTGCAACTGTTGAATGAATTACCTTGTGAACACCCAGATATTAATTTACTATTAATTTCCATTTGCTCCAGAATACAAATATCCAACAATGTGCACTCAAATGAAAGTATGTGAGCTCTTCAATAACAAGTATCCTCTGAGAGAACCGATATCTACTGTCAGTAAAATAGAAAGAAAATAATATAGAGATACACGTGATGGACCATTATACGAAAGATCGACCTTAGGTATTAGAAGATACGCAATTAAATGTGCTACTGTTGGTTAAAGAGGAACACCATAAGGCGAGTAATACAGAAAATCCACGCTGGATTATGGTATGTCACAACCAAGATCCTCAAAAAGTTAATGTTTGGGCTGGCATCATTGAAAATAAAATTTTGGGACCCTTCTTTATTGGCGGAAATTTGACAGAGAGAATTTTTAGAAAATGATCTGGTACCATGCCTTGCCACATTATACCCTAATCCAGAAGATCCTGATGCACCGAACAATTTTTTGTGGTATCAGCAAGACGGAACTCCGGCCCATTACACCCGCCGTGTGCGTGAATAGTTACAGTTTTTCCCGAACGATAGATTGGCCGGCCAGATCTCCAGATTTAACCCCTTTAGATTTTTTGTGTGGGGTAAGTCTAAGGGATATGTCAGCCGACTAAACAATATTGAAGATTTAAAGAACAGAATAAGAGGCGAAATAGGATTGATAGAACCTTAAGTCGTTAATAACGTTCCGTAAGAATTTGAAGATCGTCTCGGGTACTGCCAGAGACTATTGGTCGAGGTCATTTCCAGCATTTGATAAAGTGGCTTTTAGTTTCTTTCCAATTTTCTTTTCTTTTTGCTAATAAATAATGTGTTGTTGTTTTAAGTTAAAACGCACTTTTCTTGCAACCGGCTAAATTTAGGTATATTGCATATTTCATGAAATATGTTTAGAATTTTATGCACAATCCAAAAAAAATATTATAGGAAGGGGTATCTATTTAAAAAAACAAACAAAATAATCCGTCACAACTTGTATTTGGGACAACCTGTATACATGAAATAAGCTTCAAAAAATGCACAACAAAAATAAAAAATTGACGGATCCGAGCATTTTTTCAAAAAAGAAAGCACATGCATTAATAAATTTGTTCCACCCTTTACGTTCTGACTGTACTATACAGTACCTATACCTACATAGCTAAAATGAAATAGACGCAAGTGTTCACTTAATTGAGACAGTTATTTTTAAATATTTATGTGAAAACACATTTAATTGACGGCGAATTTGGTCAAATTAAACGTAAGTTGTGATAAAGTATATATATTGACTTTGATTTTACTCATCTCGAACGTTGGAATTATCCTTCTCGTTCAGTAGGACTTTCAGACTTTGTTACGTAAATGCAGGGCCGAGCCGTGCCGGGGGTGCAAGGGGTGCACAGCACGCGGGCGGCAACCGAGTAGGGGCGGCAAAATTAAAAAAAGTAAAAGCCAAAATCATTTTTTAATTGAGAGATGAATCAGTTGAATCACCAGAGTTGAATTTCAAAGTTAATTTTTATTTCTATATTCTTGATATAGTATCATCAAAATTAAATGACAGATTTGAACTAATAAACGAATACAACGACTATTTTGGCTTTTTGAATAATTTAGGTTCTTTATCCATAGATAAAGAAGAGTTAATGAAATATTGTATGGATTTACAGGTTAAATTAACAGATTTATCCACCAAACAAATGGATGTAAATGCAACTGATTTGTGTAATGAAGTTGAAATGTTGTCTACCTATAAAAAATTTAAATCGGCCAAGGAGGTCATAGAATATCTTGTGGTTAATGATTTAATTAGTACTTTCCCAAATTTATCTGTAGCCCTACGAATTTTTTTAACGATGCCTGTCACTGTTGCTCATGGCGAGAGATCGTTTTTAAAGCTGAAAATAATTAAAAACTACTTGAGATCTACTATGAGCCAGAACCGACTTACGAATTTGGCTGTGATAAGCATCGAGAAAGAAATCTGCGAGGCATTAGATATAACGGATTTGATTAGAGAATTTGCGATTAAAAAAGCAGGAAAAGTTGCTTTTGAAATTTAGAATTTATATGTAGGTTCATAGTTTAACTCAAGTGTATAACTTCTAAGTTCTGTTCTATGTTAATAATAAGGTGAACTATTATTTCAAACTAGTTTCTTTCAGTTTATATTTTATATGAATAATAAAGTTTATAGTATCATTGTTTTTAGTTTGCAGTTACAGTTACCTATCAAGGAATTTTCCCAATTTTGATTTTGACAATAAATACTATTGATGTCTATAGTCTATAGGGGCGGAAAATTATATCTTGCACCCGGGCGGCAAATACCCTAGGCTCGGCCCTGCGTAAATGGCATTTACCTGCGAGTTCTTTGCGACAAATTTTTACCGTAACCTTAGATAGTTGCACAATTGCGTTTAAATAACTATTCAATCTAATCTCGCTATAATGATATACTTATTGCTACGTATTATATAAATTTAATATTATCGTTCAGAAAAATATGTGGTGCTTACCTAGACGTTTAATAGTACCGGCCAAGCTGTACCTTTTGTAATTTGTATGTATATGTACTCTCGACCTGGGTTCACAATTTTTGTCGCTCGCTCCGAATATATGAAACGAACTGCCTTGCTTAGTAATAAATAATGGTAAAGTAATAAATGGTAATAAACCAACAGAACGTATGTGTATGATTATCACAGTTGGATAAAACTCGCGCAACTTTCGCAGTCAATTGTTTGTTGTGATATAATAATTAAGTAGATATTACTCGCGGCCTTTTGTGATCAACTATGCACAGGAAATTGATAAAGAGACGGTTTAGATCAGTCAAAAATCGCTTTGGCCCGCCAATTTTATATTTTTAAAACTAATTTCCATCAATAGGTATCCTATGTAATAGATCAGTCGCAGTCGGTCCAAAAATTCCTGCTCTATTCCGAACCCCGTTGACAATAGGTATAGGACAATTCTTGCGATACATTTTTGTTATCCAACTAAATTGATTACAAACATAAAATATATTTTCATCAAAAATTATTAAGAGTGAAAACATGAAAACATCGCCCACAGAAGTTTGTTCCAACCCGACTAGAAGCCGTACCTATAGGTACTCTGGTACAGAGCTGAGCAAGCTACTGGCAAAAAGTAGCTAGCTACAAGCTACAAGATATTTAAAATTTATGTCGTTAAGCTACCTTGTAAATTAACTACTATTTAAAAGTAGCTTAGCTACAGGTTAGCTATAACCTATTAGCTACTTTATTTTTTAAACAGCTACTTCAATAAGTCACTCTGAAGGTTTACATTACTTTACGTCAGTAAATATAGTTTTGAAAAACTGCGTTCTTTTGCTTGTGCTCTTTAAATGAGTTGTCCGACAATTTATTTCGTCTTGGAGTATTAATATAGGTAGCAAACGAAAATCATCTCTCCACTGAAAAAGCGGGAGAGGTGATGAATCTTAAGAATTTTGTCGCCTAAAAACTTTAAAAATTCTAATTCAATTTCATTTTTTAAAGAAATATCTCATTGAAGTAAGATGATACAAAGTAAGTTTTAAAGTAATCCGCCTCGATTATTGTTACAAACCAAATATTGATATCGAAGAATTCTCGGTCACAATTAGTACGACTTCGTTTTATACGGGATATTTTATTAAAACAGTTTTTAGCTACATTTATATCGATCAAATAATGTTGCCAAAGGTTTATCCCAGTCCTGCTTAGACATGAAATTTGGAGAACAGCAATAAAAAATAAAACAGAAATTTAAGTTAATTTAATTCAAAATAAAACAAAAAAAAGGAACATAACAATGTTAATGAGAATGCTATGCAATTGGTTTTTTCAACATTTAGCGAAAGCTTAGATGAGTCAAGCCGCATGCTCTAACCAGTTTCAGTCCCTTTTCTGCTATTTCTTTAACTTGTGCCCAAGAGTGTCCCTCAAATATCCAAACTGTATCGTCAGCATAAGATATGATACTACCCCCTAAGTCCAGTTCTTTTAAGAGTGAGTTAATATATATACTATAAATAGAATAGGGCCCAGGACCGTTCCTTGAGGTATGCCTATCTTGATGACCCGACAATCGTTGATCCTAACAGTATGTACTCGACCACTCTGGTAAGACCAAAATACAGTCAAAACAGGACCACGTACCCCATACCTTCGTCTTGGAGTATTAATATAGGTAGCAAACGAAAATCATCTCTCTACTGAAAAAGCGGGAGAGGTGATGAATCTTAAGAATTTTGTCGCCTAAAAACTTTAAAAATTCTAATTCAATTTCATTTTTTAAAGAAATATCTCTTTGATTAGCACCAGAATCTGACAGTAGCGCCAGAATCTTACAGCATCTTGTCGGTAAAGTAGATATTTGCAATAGGTAGGGGAAGGTAATCTGAGATGGCATAATTTTTGGAAAAAAATCAAACATAAGTTAGGATTGCCGAATTAATCACATTTGGGACAAAAAAATCAAATAGACGTCGCATCAAAGCAAAAGCAACAAAGTCAAATTTAAACAATTTTAATAAAAAATAAAAACAAAAAATAAAAGTACTACAAAAGACATCTCACCCGATACCAGTAGGTGAGATGGCATATACCTAAACATAGTACAGAAACAAACAAAAAAGAACAAAAAAACTTTAGCATACTAAAGAAGCAACGAATTTTTTTTTAAAAAACTCAAACACATAATTCACAAATAACATTTTTTGTTGTTTTTGAAACTCCAAGGAACTCTACATGCGTCCACTTTTTACAAATTTGACACTGAAGCCACCATTCTTTAGCTTTTGAATAACTAAATGGCTCCAAGCAATAAATGCAAGAGGGATTTTCGTCTTCTTTTGTTGCTTGAGAATCGAAAGGTTCAGTTTCGCTTTCAGAAGATAAAACTTCAACTCTCCTTTTTGCCTTGCGACCAGAACGCAGTAGATGTTCAGCTTCTTTACTAGCTATAGCGGCTTTTATCTCTGCGATCTCGGGAGTAGAGTTTAAGCAACCGAATTTTTCTTTTTTACGAATCGCTTTTGGGTAGATGCTGTGTAGGTAAAGGAGAAATATCAGCGACAGAGATAGAAGAAGATCTAACTTGTTCTGCAGCAGCACGAGTAGTAGTAACTAGTAACATCATCCTCTCTGGCAACTAAGGGCACCGTAGTTTCAGAAATTTTTATTGCTGCTAAAAGATCTAGTAATTCATTTACTATTAAATTAGTTGGAGTAACGGCATCCTCCAAGACAACTAATGGAGCCGCCGTTTAGGAAACCTTTGTTGATGTCAAAAGACCAGTTAGTAACTCACTTTCTGTTACATCAGCCGGTGCGAAAATCCAGTCAGGAATAGTTATTTACATTACTAGATGCGAAAGTTAATTTTTTGATGTGAGGAAGTTTTTTAATAGCCGAGGCGAAGCCAAGGTGATTCAATACCTTCGAACATCAAAAAAGGCTTTCGCATTCCGCATCGTGTGATATTATTAATTAATGAACTTTGATTTTATTTAAATTATAATGATAAATTAAGGTTTTTCCACCTGTAAAATAATCCATGACAACTAGTTATTTGAGTACTGTCAGAGTCTGTCAGTTTGAATTTTTTAATTTCGCTAGTCTAAAATGTTCTCTCAAGACCAAAACGTTGCTATTCAGAAGGCGGTCGGGTTGGCATGTGCCTTACTCTTACCTGAGAAGTCGAAAAATATATACTATCAATTGTACAACCTGTTTCTGGAACGGTTCGCGGATATATTCGTGTTTCTCCACTCTGTCCATTTTTCATTGTGGCTGCACGCAAGTAGGCTTCTTTAAAAATTCCAGCAACTTGCTGGTGTGCGACCGTTCTTCCAGGATGACATTTAAGCCGATTGTTTAGTTCTTGGTTATAGTAAGTATTTAGCGGTCCAAAGAAACTGACGTCGAGTGGTCGAAGCCTGTGCGTACAGTGAGGGGGAAGACAAAAAATTATTATGTTGTTATCTTTAAATCAAAAAAAGTGTCCATATTTCTATAATATTGAAGCAAAAGAACCAACACAAAGTCCCGGTCTCAATAAATTTAATATTTAAAACAACTAATCGGTTACATGTTTCGCCTTTAAGGCATCATCAGACCTAAAAAGAAGTCAATAATCACGCATAAAAGTAAACAAATCTACTAGTAAACCCACCTGATACACCAAAAAAAAAAATATTTAAACATTTTTTTAAAAAGAATAAAAAGTTCAAAATATAAAACAAAAAAATAGGTAAACGTTACAATTACATCACTACATGACAATCAGAACTTAAACTAAGAATTGTATATAAACAAAAACGGTATAACAAAAAACTAAAAGTATAAGGTTCGTCTTCAAACAAGTCCAAGGTATATTGAACGGGGGGTCTAGTCACCTAGAGAGCAAACTCAGCCCAAAATGTAACAGCCATCGACTCAAAGTACGAGCGTACCAAAGTACCGGCATCAAAAACATCAATGTTGTTAATCAAAAGAATTTGGCGGACCGGGGAAAATTTATAAGTTAAATGTTGGTCACTAGCAGTCCGTTGTTAGTAATTTAAGTTGTTAAAAATAAAATAAGGCTAGAAATTAAAGACCTCATTAACGTAGGTAAGGATAGGGCTCTTTTTAGCTTTCGTTATCTCAAGTTTTTCTAATAGATCTAGTTTTTTACTCTTGTGACATTCATGCAAAACATTAACATTTTCAGATGGCAAGAACTGGTGTTTTGATTCAAGTAGATGGTTCGCGAAAGCACACTGATAAAAATGTGTGTCTTGACCCAATGTATTTGACTCTCTTGGCCAATTTTTTCCTATTACAAGAGACATTTCTTTGAAGCAAACGAAAGTGTCTTGTCACTAGTGAACGGTGTCTCTTGCCATATTTTTAAAATTCTCTTGGTTTTAATTTCTCTTCGCGTAAGTCGAAATTTCTTGAACCAAAATATATAAAAAATAAACTCAAGCAATACCTTAAACCAAGAAAGTTTCTCTTCATGAGAAAGTTGCCAATTAGGGCAAATTAAGAGACTTTGGATGAAATCCTGCTGGGTCGTATAGAAAGAGAAACTTTCTTAAACGGTGAATTAAAAACTCTTGGCGGTCGCCCCAAGTGTCGGTTTCGGTTTGAAGTGAAGAGAATTTTCTCTGGCCTAAAGTCCGAACCGCGGCGACGCCGACGACGTGTGCTTAGGAAGGGGGTAAATCATATTTCTTTCCGCGGTACACCTTCATTTGTTTTTCGCTGCATTAGCGTTGCGGGCTTACTAGTTCCGTTGATTGTGCCAACGTGATAGTGTATAGGTATTATGATTAGTGTGAGTGATGCAAATACCCTATTACAAACGTGGCGATTACACCACTTAGCGCCTGTGTTTGAAGGTAAGAATAGAGTAGGTAATTAATTTTTATTAAGAAGCTAGACGTCCTTTTTGATGGAAAGAGCATTAAAAATTTCCTTTTCATGTAAGGGGATATTTATGACTAGGTATATAATACAGGTTATAATGTAAAAACTAAAACTTCATTTATATGTTGACACCGAAAGTTTGAGAAATTTAAGGTTTCTTAAAAGTATTTTTACATTTGCAAAATGGCTGCAGAATTAAAAGTTCCTTGGGTCTTCCAATAAGAGATTAATGATTTGTAATAATAGCATAATATATGGTTGGAAGACCAACGTATTATGATAAAACCCTACGCTTTTAGGACAAAATATTAATAATTTGAGGGAAATGTTATATGTATTGATGGTAGTCAGTAATGGATATAGAAAAAAAAACGTTTTATTAAATCTTGGAACCTAATATTTTTAGTTTATTATGATTTACTATTACTTTATGCACAACTCAGTGATTGATTTTCAATTTTTTTAATAAATTTTTTTCTAAATCTAGTCCTTTTATCGTGTAGAAAAAGAAAATCATATATGTATATTATTAATAAATACAGGGTGTCCAGAAATTACATTGCCAAAGTTTAGCCATATTTCGGAAACACTGGGAATCGAAAGTCAGAGAAAAAAATTATTACTAAAGTGACCGTGAGAAGATCCTGGACAAAATTTGTTTTCCCTAAATTTCTATAGTAATTTCCAAGCTATGGCCGGTGGCCACCCTTAACGAAATACTATGTAGGTCTATAATAGATGTCCCAAAACGTATTCTATAGAGCCTTTTAATGATTGTGCCCACAGAAAGTGGAATTTCTTGAAGATTTTGTTAATTTCTATATGCAATAAACTGTTGTGTTGTGGCTTAGTTTATGATTCGTACATCACCTTTTATTCTTTTTTTAGAACAGAAAATTGATCATTTCCTATAAAATTTCAAGTAATAAAGGATTTGTGATTGAAAGGAAATTTGGACCACGGAGTAAATTAAATCGAGACTGCAAAATATTGAGACTTAATTTTAGCATTGATGCTGTCAGTATGCCTTGGGTGAGCAATAACAATATTTTATACAAAAAAGGTTTGAAATGCACTTTAGTTTACTACATAACATTATGTATGTACTAGTTATACGTTGTTATTGGAATTAAAACTATATAAATGTTCAATACTTGAAATAATATATTTTCTGTTATTTATGTTGTTTAACTGACTTGTTTATGACATTATAAGTCATGTAATGTAATGTAATATAAAACCAGAAAAAAAAAGGTTTTTTTTGTGTGTTAAGATTTTAGATGATGATATTGATAGTGTCAAGTCAATATGTCGTAATTCCAAAATTGACAACTTTTCCTACAATTACAATGCCTAAAGTTTCTATACGATAACTGTTACCTACTGAGTGTTATTTAAGGAATAACGAAACGAATAATAAGATGACGTTGGTTAAAAGGAAACGAAAGAACTTACGACAAAAGAATTAAAGTTTTGAAGCAAGAGACCGCGCATTTGGACCTATTGAAAAGCGCGAGGCTTTTGAATGAATGTTATAGGCTTTTGGTTCAAAGTATCCTTTTTTTCAGTGCAGACTTAGTGTTGGTTTTATTCGTGTTCTGGTATTTATTAAATAAGCTAAGATGTTCATGAACTCTGACCTCTGCTCGCGAATCTCCTGCCCGATTGTCCAACATACACCGCCGGACAATCCCCACAATGTAGCGAATAAACTCCTGATCTTGAAAGAGGGTCCACTTTAGCTTTAGTGTTGAATTAATGTCGCTTAAGAGTGTCAGTGGTCCTGAATGCTACTGCGATGTTGTGAGGTTTAAAAAATTTTGCTAGTTGTGAGGAAATGTTGCCGAAATAAGTTAGAGCTCTATAATTTTTGTTTTCCCGTGTATTAGCATGTATGATGTTATAGGTTAGTTTATATTTGTTTACAAACTTATAATAAAGTTTATTGATTAATCTCAAAGGGTATCCATTATTTCTGGCATCAGTTTTATTATATTAAATTCCTTAGTGAACGCATCTCTAGACAAAGGTAGCTTGAAAAGTCGGTAGAAAAGAGAATTAAAGGTGGCAAACTTATGAGAAAAGGGAGAATTATTTGAATCGTACTGAATGATGTTATCTGTAAAAGTTGGTTTTCTATAGACTTCAAAGTTAATTCTGTTGTTATTTCTTATCAACAGTAAATCTAAAAAAGGTAATTGCCCATTATTTTCGATCTCAAGTTTAAATTCAATATTCTGGTGTAGATCGTTAACGAAACTGAGAAAATCTCTTAAATCTGAATCACTGCCATTCCAAACTATACATACGTCATCAACGTATCTTTTATATGCAAGCAAAAACCCAGCGAATCTACTATTCATGATTTTGCTCTCTAATTCGTTCATAAACACCTCGCTCAAAAATGGGGAAAGACAAGAACCCATTGCTAATCCTTAACTTTTTCTTAAACATTCTCTGATTAAATTGAAAGAAGTTTTGTTCTAGAACTGTAGATAATAACAAGGTTAGGTCGGAAATTAATAAACTGGGCAAACCCTTCTTTCTTAGCAATCTATCAACTAAATTGACGCAATCAGCTGGAGGAATGCTGGGCATTAAATTCTTCACATCAAGTGATATCAATCTCGCGTCTGGTGGAAGTTCTATATTTTTTAAGTAATTCGAGAACTCAAGGGAGTTTTTAGTTGAATAGATATTCTCAAAATTTGTGGTCTTTCTGAGAATATCATTAAGCAAAGAAGAAATTTTGTAGCATGGAGAGTCAACAAAGGGTACCACTGGTCTTAAGGGCATATTAGCTTTATGTACTTTGGGTAATCCATATAGTAGAGGGGTTTTAGGATTTATTGGGTACAGTTTGTATTTATTTGTACCAAAGTATTCCAGGGTTGATAGAGTTTTATCTAGAATATTTTTAACTTTGGTAAAATAAGCACTAGTACGATCCCTATCAATGGCACAAAAGTCTCCCGAATTCAGAAAATCCATAACCCTACCCATGTAATCTGTTCTCGTCATAATTACTAAACAAGAGCCCTTATCCGCCTTGGTCAAAATCAAATCGTATTTCCTTATTTTATCGTTCAGCGACTTTAAATGCATTTTATTGTGATGATTGAATTTATTATTAATTATTTTATTGGAATTCAAGAAGCTTATGATCTTAGCTCTCAAGATATTTTTATTAGCGATATCCGTGTTTTGGATTATATTTTCTGCTTTCACAGCCAACATTTCTTTAACATGAGAATCAGTTTTGTGAGGAAAATTAAACTTAAGGTTTAAAGAATGGATATTTTCTTCCTGCTTATCAAAGTGGATATTAGTTAGATTTACTACTACCTCTAACCTTAATTCAGTGTCACTGGCATTGGACAGATTGTTTCTATGCTGAAGTCATTTAAGAAAGACCTCGCCGTTCATCCAGCCTTTTTCTTGAGCAAACCCAATAGAAAATTCCTTCATATTTTTGCGAAGGAAAGTGAGAACTGGAGAAATCAATGTTCCAAGTGCATCGACAAAGCAGACTGTAGTATAATGATGACCTCGTTCACCGCTTGTTAAAATACCAACTTGTTTTCTACCTCTGGTGTAAAAAAATTTTGTATTTTGCTACGGAACTGTGCTAAATCCCAATTTGTCTACATTCCATACTTGCTATGCTTCAAATTTAAAGCGATCCATCACATTGGTAAACTTCTGAAAAAATTTTTGAACCTGAGGTTTGTTAAAGGCACGGGCCCTGGCTGCAGAATTGGCCTCTGGTATGCGTAAAGATATTGTAGGATTTCTTCTTCTGAATGCTTGTAACGAATCCAGTCCCGCCATTTTATTGGTAACTGAAAATCTGTGAGGGCTATTTTTCGTAATAGCAATCTGATAAGCCAATTTTCTGACGTTCAGAGGGGTCATACCAAAAAACTTGATTTCTAAATTTTGCAGATGTTCCACAAGTTCCCTTTCTAGTTGAACATTAAATATAACCTTATGCCCGCCAAGATACCCTTTTGTAGAATCGTTGGTTCTTGCACGGCGCCGCAATGTTGTAGACGGAATATTAAAGGTTTTGGATGCTAATAGCCAAACCATTATATTAGAACAAACGGCGGTAATAGCCTCTCGCATATTCGTTCTACTCCAAGACTTTAGAATAAATACATCACAAAACTATTTACGATCAAATCATTTTGTCATGGGTAAGATGGCACACAGGTATGCCATCTTATCCTTATATACACAAATCTCTTAATTGTGTGCTAAAAAATGTAAATAAAAGAATACACACATTTTAGTAGCACTTTAGAAATTGGCAATCATAATACAACTAAAATCTTTAACACTTACATTGTATATTGCAGGAGTTTTATAAGACAGCGACTCAAACCTTCACAAAATATAATTTCAAAATGGCGATTTTTTAATTCACCCGCACAACTACTCAGTTTGCTGCCAGAGAAGCGAACCACAGAACAATAAAAGTTAGAGAAATGTTACAACAATGTTAAAGTTTTGAAATATGGGCCATCTATGAACCAACTGTATGACTAGTCCACCGGCAAAATAGAATTATATTTTACCGATAATGTCATACTGGCATTATAGAAATTTGACATACCGACTGAGAGAACGCGCGGGAATATTTGAAAATTACTTATGCAAATATGTTGCTAATGTAATGCGAGTTGAGAATTCGGAGGCAAAAATTAGAAAAATTAAAAAGCGCTAACCATGTTCCAATTCACCTTTTAGATTAATTCACCCGGTGAAATTAAAACATATGCTCGCGCTTTTTATTCAGATAATGAATTTTCAACTTTTACTTTTACACTTTTTTTTTTTATGAAAAATTAACAAAAAAATTAAAATAAAAAAATGTTAATAAATTCGCCGGTGGTTTGGTGTTAATACATAGCGCCCTAATAGGTCAGTAAAAAAAGTTTAGTTTTTAAAAGTTTGCAAAATTGACAAAGAACGGTATACTGCATAATTACCATAATATTTACCACAAACTCAAAATGTCATTATTATGCATCAAATTAACATAATAATATGTTAGTTTGTACATTTTTTAGTTCACTTTCTTCCGTTCACCTTTTTGTCAGATATAGTAATTTTCTTTACTAACAGCAAACAGGGTTGTTTTTGCTTACTAGGATTATATAATTGTTTTAGGAAATGGCTACAGCATTTCAGTTAACTCAGTAACTAAGTAAAATAACGGACCGAACGAAAATTCTTTTACCGTATATAAGAGTAAAAAAGTGACGTATTACTATGAACGTGGATTTTTACAATAAAAGATTTGTAAAAAACTACAAGTCAATTTTATTTATTTAATGTAGCTAGTAAAATAACATACTAACACAGTGTTATGACTATAAACTACCTTTAATATTATTGCTTTACAAAAAGTAAAAATTAAGTCGAAATTTTGCTGTAAACGCAATTAACCGTTCAAAAATTAATAAAAAGAATATTTTTTTCTTAAACTTATCTTCAATTACTTAAAGTTGATTTTGTTGGATAGACCTCGCCGCATTTAAATTATTATAAAAGAAGAATATTAAATGTGGTCGTTATTCAACGAATGTACACACATAGAAAAGAATTCTCAAACTGAGGTAATTGACGTCAATCCAAGATCATATTGACTTTCATAATAATATGTGGCAAAAGAATATTACTTTGTGTGGAAAGAATTATTTCTTCACCTTAGCGGATTCAAAGCAAGAAAAAAATTCTAGAATTGATCATATTTCAATAACTTTCAACCAATTTTCCTTGACATCATCTAAAGAACAGAATAATATCAATAAAAAGTAGTCCAATTTTTGATTTAAGACAAAAACTTTTGAAATAACAGATCGGAGATTTTTAATTGAGAGAACTAGTTTCTTGGTTTTAGATATTATGCTCTTTCCTTGAGAAATTAATTTCTACACGTGAGAAAGCTGTCTCTTCAATCTGAGATAACCAGTTTCTCATTATCAGATAACTTTCTCTTTCTAAGAGAATTATTTCTTTACAAGAAAACTCCGTTTTTTCACTACGTGAACATATGAATGTAGTTCTAAATATCAGTATCTTAAATTGAGAGGATATGGTTACCCATCTGAAGGCGACTTGCTTTGATTTGATACCATGATATCTCAAGATGATATCTTTTTTTTTCAAACCTTGTCACCCTGTATTGTTGTATTGAGAATATATTTCCGTATTTTAAGTCTAAGTTAAAATTATTTGAAATTAAAAACATTCATATAAAAAATAAAAACTTTATTCGACAAATTAACGAGATTTAACCAAAAAGCTATTTCAATTCATGTGTATGGCAAGAAAAATATAGTATAAATAGAAAAATACTCTTTTCAGTCATAACATAACAGACAGCAATATTAATATCAGCAGAAAGAAAGAAAATCTCTTTGCAAAATATAAATAATAATTCAAATTCTTAACATACCTACATGTTTTAAGGCTAAATTAATGCACTTAGTAGCACCACAGAGAAAACACAGAACATGTACCTAACTAGAATAAAAACTAAAATTAACCTCCAATTAGGATGTTGCTAAATACACAAATGAAAAATGAACATCTATATGTACCTGTTGTATCAGTAACTCAAAGTAGTAAAATATTCCGAACCTTTTCTGTTCAAGATCATTGGTCTTCGAAACGCGAAATGTTCTCTGTCAAATAAACTATTTTTATTCAATGGTTCAATTTCATAACACCTTAAATGATCATTAAAATTTACTGTTTGCCACAAATGACAATGGAGAAGTACTTTCTCTGGGGCATACGCGCCGATTCACAAAGGGTTCCTGGCGCTCTTCTTGTTTTGTCAGTTCAATTGAATAGACAAAGATGGGCGGCATAACGTGTCGAATTTCTACGTACTACTTTCTTAAATTGTGAGCGTTCATCCTCCCGATAAAATAATATTTTTTTCAGAAGAAACACATGCTCGAGTTCGAAATGAAAACAAAGATTTTGTTTCGAAGTCGTGGGATATCGAAACGAGAAATGCGGGTTCTCAGTTTAAAAACCATGATGTTTTAATATGTAGATACCCAAATGCACTCAAATCAAGTGCCTTTTACTTTATTTTGACGTTAAAAATCTCATTATGAAAACTTATTATGATATATTTTAAATCCCAATCTGAACTTCTTATTTTCTTATGGCGAGGAAAAATATTTTTAAATCAATACTTATTTCTTCATAAGGAGAGCAAGCATCAAAACTCCTCGCTGTTTTTAAATCGAGAGATCTTTTCTATGTGTGTAGGTACACCTAAAATAAAAGATCTGGAAAGTGACACATGACATAAAAGTCTAACCTTTACTAACTACTTTCTAAAATGAAAACAACTATACAAGGCTTTTATTTCCAAATCACCCTAAACATCTCTTGATTTTGGGGTAAATCAGATTTAAAAGAAAACACGTCAATTTTATTATCGAGCGGTAATTTTAGTTACACATTTGATATATAGAATTTTACTATTGATCTCCACACCTCTGGTTAACCTCACTTGTAAGTGTCCAATGGCACTTCCTATCGAATTATACATCGTTGCAAAGGGCATTAAATTGCCTATCCAACCGTGCCAAGGAAAGTGAAATCGGTTTGAGAGTTAGGTAAATAAATGTATAGTACCTAATGCAACTAATTCGTTTAGTTTCAAGAATTTTTTTTATTAAGTGTTCAAAATTTGCGCTGTTATTGGCAAGTCATTGATAGCGCAATATTTCCATTCTTTTACGGTCGTTTCGTTTCTCATTTTTCACAAAATTAAGGTTAAGTATTTGCTTTTTGCTAGATGAGCCCACGATCACTTTCGTCTATCAAAGAGGGTAAACATTAGTTGCTGGCATGCAAATACCTAAAATAGTTGTAACAGAATGTACAATATTAACTTTTTGTGACACTGACAACAAAGTAATTATTTTTTAATGGTACCACCCATATCTTTTTATCTCATCGAAATCGAATCGGCATACAATTATACAAATGACATACTATTTTTTTTTGGCTCCTAGTACCTATATGACGTTGCCAGATTATTTAATTTTTCCTATAACTTTCTCGAAAAACATATCGAAAAAAGAATTTTAAAATATTACTAGAGTAAACTAAAAAATAAAATTTTTTGTATTCATAAACCTTATAGCTATCTGGAAATATTCTGTTGAAACACAACATCAATATCTTATACAGGGTGCTTTTTAAATCGGTACAAATGGAGCAATCTTTAAATAAATATTACTCGATGTTCTTAAATGGACCCCTCTATATTATTATGTCACTTTACACATAATTTTAGCCTCTCTGAATATGCAATTCTAATAAATGCTCTAAAGCGCAACGTTCTTTTAATATTTGACGTTCTATTTAAAAAATGTAAGACAATAGGCATTTTCAATAAGTGGGCCACGAGTTGAACAAGAATCCACAATTCGTACTGTCATAATAGCTTTAGATTTCTGACATATTTTTCTAACACCTTTATGGTATTTTATAAACAATATTATTGTAGATCAAAAATTGTTTTTTCGTTGAAACGCTAACAATATTGTTACAGACGCGGTAAACAAGTCTATATCTAATGAACCAATCAGATCCCTCAAAATCCCGCGTGGAAGGTCAAGCTTCGTTAATAGACTCATTAATTTATGACTGGAAAGCTTTAGTTGAGAGTTACTTCAAAAATACTACATCTTGGTACTTCTAAAATTAGACAACTTCGTAACAAAAGTGCTGACAAGGAAATAAAACTATTTGCTGATCTCAAGGCTATAAATAAATATAAATGATGAATACATAATTGCTGATAAATAATTTGATTTTATTACCACCATAAAATTTAGGCCTAAAATTTTTGAAAATTTGTATGTTTTATTTTCTTTTTAAATATGAATTTTTTTATTGAAAAAATAGAAATAATAGTATAAAGCACACGTTTTACAAAGCTATTAACGCACTTGTCCGTTATAAAACTCGCCGCAAGCGGCTTGTTTTCTAACATGGACGCGTGCGCTAAAATGTGCTTTATAAAACTTGTACTTTAATATACTATTTTCTACTCCTATATTAGTAAACATTGTTTTACGTACAGTTCACTCTATAAGTAAATCCATTCTTACGCACAACTGTGCGTTATGATTCCTAGTATAACAATCAAGTTAGCCTTGAACCACTCAAATCGTGACCTTTATCTATCGTGCGTTTTGAATATTTGACAGTGACATTGTCATTATTTGAGATTTGAAGTTCAAATCGATATTTTATAAATTATAAACCGATCTTAAATTTATTAGTATTCTTTGTATATCTACACTGAGCAAAAAGTCTGGTTAAATGTACCCACGGAATTTTCTCGTACATATTATTTTATGTGTTGTTAGGATGTTCTACCCGCCGTAAATTTGATTTAGGCAGTTCTGACCCAGGTATACACCATGTATTTGATTTAGGATTTAGTAAACAAACGACTTAGGAAGTTTCATCCGTCAAAACAGTCTGCAATTTGAAATGCAATAGTGACACATATAAGCTCATTTTCTCAAAAAGTTGACTTAAGCACTTTTACCCCGGGACCACAGATTTATAGCACAAGTTGCTAATCCTTTCATTTTATTTCGTTCTTGTTTTTTAAAGAGCTGGTTGAGTAAAATGCTCTCGAAATGTATATTATGGCAGCTAGTAATTTGGTTTATAAAAGAAAACTATTGATTCGAAGATTTAAGTGTATTTCTGTTAAACTTTGAGAGTTTGTAGATTGTTATTTATAGCACGAGTTGTTAATGATTTCGTATCGTTTCGTTTCGTTTCGTTTCGTTTCGTTTCGTTTCGTTTCGTTACGTTTTGTTTCGATTCGTTTCACTGCCGAATAAACAATAATTTTTGAGGATATTGAGTATGATGCTCAGGCATCCACCTGGAATTTTCTTTTGCCCAGTATCTGCTGTTTCACCGGTTTACTTTACCATTTAATTTAAAAGGGGATTCATCTAAAAATAGTACATTTCTCACCCAAAGACACCAGGACCACTTGACTTAATTCAATGAAACCTTGGAAAATAATTAAAGAGATGTTTTATTGTAAAAATCCACGAAACATATATCAAAATCTAAAGTGTTACATAAATATTGTAATCAAAGTCACGGCCAAAGAATGAAGAAAATCTCTTTTTATTGTATGTGTTATTCAATTACTTTGGGATTGTACTTATAATTTTATTTGTGCAAACAACCATAAAATTGGTATTTAAACATTTCAAATCTATGTTTTATCCAGTATTTTGTTATCGCTCTTGTGTGTGATATAAATCTAAAACAATGCCGGTAAGTTATTCTCAACTAAAGTAAATTTGAATTAAATAACACATTTTGAGAGTATTTAAATTCTTGGTGTTTTTAAAATTCATTTGTAATACCTCTCTAATTCGATCTTTCATGTTCTCTCTTGTAGTACACATAAGGTGCGTTGGGGCAAGTGCGACCCCTCTTTTTATTAGTACTACTGAAAGCGAGCAAATATTTATTTCAATAAGATAATTCTTCCGAATTTTTCTGTGTGCTCATTGGGTTGTTTCTAATCGATTTTGTGGATATTACGGTTAAAGCAGCTAAGATTTTTTTTGGAGAAATATTTTAAATTCTGTATACCTATAATCTCATTTGCCCCATAATTTGGGGCAAGTGCGATTTTAACTGTAATAAGTATAGCTAACGTACCTATGTTGATTTTTACGGGGCAACAGCGTTTTATTAAAATCCTAACTTTTCTTTTGCTCTTTATAGAACCTTTTCATGTTTATTTCTTTAAAAGTTACAAACTTTTTATCAAATTAAAACAAAATTTTTTTCCTTCAAATAAACTTTAATTATGCGCAATTAGAAAAACCTATAGAAACTTAAACGCACCTATTTTTTATAACATGTAACAGTGTACTGCTATAAAAAATAGAAAATTATTTACTAATTATAAAAAATACGTCTTCCAGGTAGGTATATAGTAGGTATGCAGTGGCCAGCATTTAATGTGATGGGAGGCTCTCAAAACCGGTTTTATTAACTTTATTCCCATCGCTCTTCTTTACTAAATATTAAATAAGACTGATCTCCTTTTTTAAGAATTATTTTTTAAGTAGTAACGGGGCGCCAGGGCAAGGGGGGGCGGGGGGGCGATAGCCCTCCCTTCGCACCCCTGTGGCTACGCCACTGATAATATGGTAGGACTGAGAAAAACTTTTACTGAATATTGTACGTGCTGAATGAGATTTTAAAATTATTTCATCTCAATGCCCAATTCTAGAGGTGGGCAAAATGGAAATAATGTCATCCATAAAAAATCTGAAATATCCTCAATTGCCGGAAAGACAGAAATTGCTTTCTTCTGCAGAAAACTACTTTTCATGGCATATTGAACAGTAACTTTGTCGCTATAAATCCGGATGACTTGAGCTACCTAATGTTTAATAGGTACTTTATTTACCTGCAAACTGTACAAGCACCCATCTCAACACTTTGAGGCTTTTTAATTGAAAGGTTATTTCGTTTTTTGAAGTTAATAAACAAATCTGGTCGCTTATTTGTTAACTGCGATTTTACTTTATTAACGTTTAAATATTGCCGTACAAGGTCTAAAACCCCCCTTCAAGAAAGACCAAATCCCCACTTTTCCATTGAACAAAGACTTGTTGTTAGATTTTTTTCTATATCTAGATATAGATCATTTTGATCGCAATGACCGAAACTATTTACGCCCATTTTCCTCGAAACGTGGTGTTTTCATGTGGTTTCTGGAATGTGATATATTCTACTAGCTATTTGATATAGTCAAGAACAGAAGCTTTTATTTCATTTACTGCTCGCTCTAGGTTTTCTTTTGAATAGGTGCTGCCTCGCTAACCCTTCCTTTTATAATTGCGCACCATGTTTAAATATTTAAATTTAAAATATAGATTAAATTTAAAAAAAAAGTTAGTGGCAAGTGCGCTGCAAACGTACTTACCTCACGGATACAAGTCGCACTTGCCCTCTGAGCAGTTTCTTAAGAGGCAAGTGCGACCCCACTCCAAACCCAAAGAATGAATCAAAAAGTAAAATTTACAATAACATTATGTTAATCTACCCTATAAAATATCTACCTTACATATATTATTATTAAACTTAAACAAAGTATTTTACCAAAAAAAACATATTATGTGAAGATTATATCACACTTACTTATATGAGCCGTTAAAATATCAAGGACATACGCAAAGGAAGACTGTTTGCAGAAACCGCCAGGCGGCGCCGGCGATGCTAAATCCATTGGGCTCTGTTCTCAATACTGGCGGGATATAGTTAGTTTACAGAAGTTCATAAAATTTATATTAATATGTATTTTTGGAAGTAGTGCTCGCACTTGCTCCGAAAACTCTCTTGCCCCAACGCACCTTAGCTGTTTTGAACACTATTTCCTTCACATATCCCACCAAAGAAATTTAGCATGGTTAGGTCGGGAGATCTTGCTGGTCAAGAAATGCGACAAATGATAAATATTCGAGACCGGATTAAACTAACTACCTTTTTCAAACAATAATTAAGCTTGGGAGAAAGAATATTTTGACTAGTTTTAATATTTTTCTGTTCTGTTAATTGTTATTGAAGGGGTTTTTCTTATAATAAATGCGTGATATTGAGATAATTTCTTTTAGTTATCTTCATGGCATTTTTGATATAATATAATATTACCTATTTTGAGAAACCTAGAATAGATTTTTATACAGTAATATATAAAATCTTAATAAAACAATATAAACAGATTATACCTGGTGGTCCATTTTCAACGCAGAATTCCATAGCATCTAAACAACTCGACTTTTTGATGTTTTTCAAAAACAGAGTTATGGGGAGGTATTAGACCTACCATTAGAAATTACTTTGAATTATACAGGGTCTCCCAAATCGTCAGGGCTTATCAAACATACTTTTTTTTTAAATCGAACAACAATATTATGTTGAAAATTGAAAAAATATTCCATACTTTCAGTGGAGTCAATGTTATATGAATAAAACAATGCAGTCTTCCCCCACAGTTTAATAGCTGTAATATAATTCTAAGTTCCCCACATGTTTCGAGCACTTAAGTACTCATCTTCAGGGGATACCAACTTCGAGTTTAACATAAAAGTGAGTTGTCTCAAATTAATGAGTGCAACTGAAAGGTTAAAGACTTGGTGTATGAAATGGTTGCATGTGTTTAAATATAGGTGAAGTTTAGATCAAGTTTTGAAATTTAAAATAGTAGATGACATTTTAGAGAAGATTATAATTTTATTATAACATCTGGAGGAGAAAAGTTTTCTTTTATATTAAGTTGAGCTGTTAAAGCTTAATTCTTACTTATTGAAAAGGGATTTAAAGAAAATTAGAGAAAAATATTAATAATATAAGCTTATCATACATTTAAATACATACAACCATTTCATACACCAAGTCTTTAACCTTTCAGTTGTATTCATTAATTTGAGACAACTCACTTTTATGTTAAACTCGATGTTGGTATCTCCTGAAGATGAGTACTTAAGTGCTCGAAACATGTCGGGAACATAGAATTATATTACAACTATTAAACTGTGAAGGAAGACTGCATTGTATTATTCATATAACAATATTATGGTATTTTTGAATTTCTTGGTCAACCCTAAGAATATTTTGTATATTATATGCTTAAATTTCATAGTTTTTGAGTTTATAACGATTTTTCAAAAATTCGGTGTCTTGTAACACTTAAAAAGCAAGCACCTGCCGGTAGTTCAGAGAAACAGTAAAACATGAAATTTGGGTTATGGAATATAATTGTTAAGTAGCGAAAAAAGCATACTTTAAAAAATAAGAGTATTTACCGGAACCTTTAAAAATTTAAAAAGTCCTAAAAGTTTGTTATTTATTATCTTATGCCTAATCAAAGACATTTTTAATTATACTAGGGTCACCTATACCGATCTACCCTTTCCTCTAAAATTTTTCCTTTTCCATATAAACGTAATGCTAATTTTCTCATAGAGTATCTTGGATGCCGCACCTTGTCCGCACAACGCTCTTTTTCTAGAGTGCCATAGACGCCAAATCCATGACAATTGTTCAATTGATAATTTTATTACTATTAAGTCATTCTAAGTGACTAAAGTTTTTGTGAATTAAACAAATTATTGTTAATTAAAAATAATTTTTAAAATGAAAAGTTTTTCTTTAGAAGAAAGAATTAGTATGATTCTGAAGTTGGGTGAATGCGAACAATAAAACTGTCCGACCGGAGAGAGCCTTTGAGATACTTTTACAAAGATTTAAAACTATGGGGTTCGTCCAGTATAATAAAAGACTATTAGTAAAATCTGTAAATAATAATAAAGCAAATCCAATCACTGTTCTTCCAGCCGTTGAGAAAATCCCCAGTACTGGCCATAGAAGTACAACAAAAATTTTAACATCAGCAAATCCATCATTTTAAAAACTTAAAGGCAAAAGAAATTTTGTCCTTATCACTACCAATTACATCAAAATGTATATCCAGAAAATTACGTAGCAACAACACAATCTTGTGAATGGACACTGGGAAAACTGGAAGAAGATTTGAACTTTTTCGTTATGCTATTTTTTCAGGCTAATGCACTTTTCACAATACGGGCAATGTAGCAATTTCCACTAATACTATAATAATGGAAATCCACACGCGGTTATACCAGTGAAAAACCAGAGAAGACGGGCAGTTATTGTTTGGGCGGAAATAATAACACATAATTTAATTGGACCGTTGTTCTTGGAATTATGATTTTTCCCTCTAAAAAATAACTTAATTTACAAAAACTTTATTAAGTCACCTGGAATGAATTATTACTAATAAAATAAACAATTTCATAAATTCCGTGTCTATGGCACTCTAGAAAAAGAGCGTTATACAGACACGGTGCGGCATCCAAGGCACGCACCTTATTAGAAAATTAGCATTAAGTTTATGTGGTAAAGGGAAAATGGGCTATTTTTGGGGAAACCCTAAAAAAGGGATATAGGTTAGACTAGTATAATTAAAATTGCATTAAAAATGCCTTTCGATTAGGCATAAAAAATTATAGGGTTTATATTTAAAATAACAGACTTTTAGGACTTTTAAGGTTTTAAATTGATTTTAAGAAATTATAGGTCGTTTTCGTGTACGCATTACCAAGAGATTGTCGTTGATGTTGTCCTCTGCTCTTGTGTGATCTAGTTTCATAGCGGGTTGTTTTCATTCCCTTGTTGTGTTCATCCGATAGCCGCAGTTGTAGGCCTCTGTTTTGATGTGTATATCTAGGGTTTGAGTCCTAGCTATTTGAATTTTTTTAAATGGCAACCCCCATAAATAACCACACGATTAAATTGCATTTGGCGATCCGATTCTAAAACTATATAGTTGTTGATATTTATTTTTAGCCGTTTCGGAAATACGGGGGTTCCTAATTTGCCTCCATCGATTCTGTCTTTTAAGTGTCTCACCCCTCTAATAAATAGACATTCCAAAATTCAAAATGGCGTCGTATCTGTCACTTCCTGACATCTGTCGGATTTGACTATAGCGTAGATCGCTTGCTCACGGGAAATTATGTCACTGTGAAACAATTAAGGTGTTCAGGTTAGAAGGTCTATTTATTCAAGGGGTGAGACACTTAAAAAGACAAAATCGATGGAGGCATATTAGGAACCCCCGTATTTCCGAATCGGCTGAAAATAAATATCAACAACTGTATAGTTTTAGAATCGGAATGCCAAACGCAATTGAATAGTCTAGTTTTTTCTGAGGGTTGCCATTTAAAAAAATTCAAAATGGCGTCGTATCTGTCACTTTTTGACATCTGTCGGATTTGACTATAGCGTAGATCGCTTGCTCACGGGAAATTATGTCACTGTGAAACAATTAAGGTGTTCAGCTTAGAAGGTCTATTTATTCAAGGGGTGAGACACTTAAAAAGACAAAATCGATGGAGGCATATTAGGAACCCCCGTATTTCCGAATCGGCTGAAAATAAATATCAACAACTGTATAGTTTTAGAATCGGAATGCCAAACGCAATTGAATAGTCTAGTTTTTTCTGAGGGTTGCCATTTAAAAAAATTCAAAATGGCGTCGTATCTGTCACTTTTTGACATCTGTCGGATTTGACTATAGCGTAGATCGCTTGCTCACGGGGAATTATGTCACTGTGAAACAATAACTAAGGTGTTCAGCTTAGAAGGTCTATTTATTCAAGGGGTGAGACACTTAAAAAGACAAAATCGATGGAGGCATATTAGGAACCCCCGTATTTCCGAAACGGCTGAAAATAAATATCAACAACTATATAGTTTTAGAATCGGATCGCCAAATGCAATTGAATAGTCTAGTTATTTATGAAGATTGTCATTTAAAAAAATTCAAGATGGCGTCGTATTTGTCACTTTTTGACATCTGTCAAATTTGACTATAGCGCAGATTGGTTGCTCACGGGAAATTATGTCGCTGTGAAAAAAATTAAGGTATCCAGCTTAGAAGGTCTATTTGTGAAAGGGGTGAGACACCTAAAAGACAAAATCGATGGAGGCAAATTAGGAACCCTCGTATTTCCGAAACGATTGAAAATAAGTATCAACAACTATATAGTTTTAGAATCGGATCGCCAAATGCAATTGAATAGTCTAGTTATTTATGACAATTGTTATTTAAAAAAATTGAAAATGGCGTCGTATCTGTCACTTTTTGACATCTGTCGGATTTGACTATAGCGCAGATCGCTTGCTCACGGGAAATTATGTCGCTGTGAAAAAAATTAAGGTATTCAGGTTAGAAGGTCTATTTATTAAAGGGGTGAGACACCTAAAAGACAAAATCGAAGGAGGCAAATTAGGAACCCTCGTATTTCCGAAACGGCTAAAAATAAGCATTAACAACTATATAGTTTTAGAATCGGATCGCCAAATGCAATTGAATTGTCTAGTTATTCATGAGGGTTGCCATTTAAAAAAATTCAAAATGGCGTCGTATCTGTCACTTTTTGACATCTGTTGGATTTGACTATAGCGTAAATCGCTTGCTTACGGAAGATTATGTCACTGTGAAAAAAATTAGGGTGTTCAGCTTAGAAGGTCTATTTATTAAAGGGGTGAGACACTTAAAAGACAAAATCGATGGAGACAAACTAGGAACCCTCGTATTTCCGAAACGGCTGAAAATAAGTATCAACAACTATATAGTTTTAAAATGGGATCGCCGAATGCAATTCAATCGTGTAGTTATTTATGGGGGTTGCCATTTAAGAAAATTCAAAATGGCGTCTCATCTGTCAAATTTGTAAATACATGTATTTTTTGACATTAAGTTCGGCTTCCTTATCAAAAATCATTGAGAAATATGCGATTTTCTTTTTATTATAGTCAGCAGGAAAATCGCCAATCGGGTGAGACACTTAAAGAAATGTCCCTGTACATACACTTCAGACTTTAAAATTGACTTTGCGAGCTTTTTTTGCGAAAATGTCAATGACGGTGTCGAAATTTATGGTACGTGAAATATCTTTTCGATCAACAAAATTCCAAAAAAAGCTTAGCACCATCCAGATCCCTCTTGTTTTCGTGACGCAGCGCCAAATCAAAATCCTTACAATTTTTTAATAAATCGTCAATAGATGTTTTCAACTTTTTTGGATCGAATAGAAATCCAAAGAGGTTTTCGTAGTTTTCAAATTGCTCAAACCGTTCAGACACAGCCGACAAAGCACTTTCCACAACGACGTTGAAGAACTCAATTTGCAAAACTTTTCCGGCTGATTTTTCCGAGTTGAGTAGACCATCATAACTCTCAAGCTCGAATTGTTTTTTGACTTTCCGAATTCGCTTTGTTTCGAATGTTGCTTCTATATCGAGATCTTTTAAAATTTCACGAGCTCTCATACCCAGTACAACGATATTCAGACAGAAAACTCTTAATTCCTTTTAGTCCTTTAACAGCTTCATCGAAGACCATGTCTTTCGACTGCAACTTTTTACTTACGACATTAACTGCAAGTAAAATATCACACCAAACGACCAGACATACGACAAACTCTATTTTCATCATTTTTTCTACCCATAACTGAGCTCTATGTTTATTCACAAGATCTGACTCTAAAGAAGCATATTAATAATAATAATAATAATAATAATAATAACAATAATAATAATAATAATACAAATAAAAGAGAAATTGAACGAGAAATCCAAGAACAAGAAGAACAAGGAATTGGCGAAGAAAATGCAAGAAATACAACAGAAGCGCCACAAACCGAAGACCAAGAAAATGAACAAGCTGAATTACAACCTGAAGATCGAGCTCAGCAAGAAGAGCAGCTGATCGAAAACCCACCGGAAAACTATCAGCTTATCGAAAATCTGGCTATGGAAATGAGAAGAGCTGAAATAAAATACAAAGGTACAGATCCACTGTGTAGACCACCACTACCCAAGCTAAACTCCTCCAAAAAACTAGCAGTCACACTAGAGGTAATGAACAACAGAATTCTACCAGAATATGTTGCAAGAGCAACATCATTGGAAGCTATACACACGGTAATATACTGTGCAGCATTAGCAGTAGCCAAATCAACTGGAGCAAAAATAAGGCAAAATGGCCACCAGGCAAGAGTCGAGCTCCGAATACCCGCATGGCAGCAAAGAATCCAGAAGAAAATAGAAGCGCTCAGAAAAAGTATTGGACAACTTCAATCTTACATAAGTGGAATTAGATCAGCAAGAGTACTACGATCTGTACAAGCTATAATGACTCAACACAGGATCCACTCAAGACAAGATGCAGAAAATATCTCCCCACAACAAGGCCTTGATACATTAAAACAGAAACTGTCCGTATACGCAGGCCGTTTGAGACGGTACAAAGCCAGTAATGCGCGGAGACAAGACAACGCCCTATTCCAAAGATCGGAAAAAGCTTTCTACAGGAAACTAAATGATGGACATAAAGAGGAGGGAAGCACCTATCCAACAAAAGAGGCAATAGACCAATCCTGGAAGGACCAGCTAGCCAGACCTGCAAACTACAACGTTAACGCTAGTTGGATTCGTGAAGAAAATGTAATTCCCCAGAACTACAACGAGATGCAACACGAACCATTCACAGCGGCAGAAATATCCGCCATCACCAGGGAGTTACATAACTGGAAAGCGCCTGGCCCGGATGGAGTACATAATTACTGGATTAAGAAATTCTGGTGCGCGCATGGGAAACTGGCTGCATTAATTAATGAAACTCTGAAAGACCCCTTAAAGCTGCCGCCATTTCTCACCCAAGGAATAACGTATCTTCTGCCAAAAGACCGCAAAAATACACACGATCCATCAAAATATCGACCAATCACTTGCCTCTCCACATTATACAAGCTAATAACATCCTGTATTACTAAGAGAATTTCTTTCCACTGTGAAGGATACAACATTATAGCTCCACAGCAGAAAGGGTGCACTAAAGGAGCCATGGGATGCAAGGAACAATTAATAATTGACTCGGTCATCAGCAACCAAGCTTACTCTAAGCAAAGAAACCTCTATACTGCCTTTGTAGATTACAAGAAGGCCTTTGACTCCGTACCGCACGAGTGGCTCCTTTGCATATTAAAGATCTACAAAATCGATCCTTACTTGATAAAATTTCTACAACACGCAATGGGGCTGTGGAAGACTAAGATTCACCTTAATGAGGGGACCACCAATATTTCCACCGACATTGTTCCAATAAAACGAGGAATATTCCAGGGTGATTCCTTGAGTCCTCTGTGGTTCTGTCTAGCTATTAACCCTCTCTCCAACCGACTAAACTCCACAAGATATGGATTCGCTATCAAAAACGGCAACCAAGAAGCAAGTAGGGTTAACCATCTTCTATATATGGATGATCTAAAACTAATGGCCGCTACCAAAAACCAAATCGATCAGATGCTTAAAATAGTGGAGGAATTCTCCAAGGATGTCGGAATGCAGTTTGCCATGGATAAATGTCGTACTCTCACCATGATAAAGCAAAACCCGTTCGTTATGCAAGATGGCCAGGAGATTCAGGCAATGGGAGAAGGCGAGAACTACAAATACTTGGGGATGAAGCAGGCTCAACGCATCAGTCATGCAGCGATGAAGACAGATATAAGGGAAGAGTTTTTTAAGAGAACAAAAAGGCTTCTGAGAACGAAACTGAACAGCAAGAACCTGTTCAAAGCAATTAACACCTACGCCTGCTCAGTTCTGTCCTACTCATTCGGCATTGTAGACTGGAGCGTGACTGACATCGAAGGGCTACAGCGCAAAATCAGAACCCAACTTACCAAAACACTCAAACACCATCCAAGAAGTGCGGTAGAGCGGACCACTTTACCACGACATCAAGGCGAAAGAGGTCTGGCAGATATTGGGAAAATAATGGATCAACAAATAACCAACTTAAGGGAGTACTTCCGCAACAAAGCCCAAACTTCAGACCTACACCATGCTATTTGCGAAGCAGACCACTCTACTCCTCTGAGATTGAGGGATCAGAATGCCCCACAACACCACGAGACCAATGAAGAAAAGCTACAGATATGGAGGGAAAAACCTCTGCACGGACGACACCTAAACGAGGCAGCCCAGGATCACGTCGACAGTCTTGCGTCGAACTACTGGCTCATCTCTAGACAGATGTTTCCTGAAACGGAGGGATTTCTACTGGCAATCCAAGATCAGGTCATACCAACTAGAAACTACCTGAAATACATAATTAGAGACGACTCAGTACAGGTAGATAAATGCAGATATGGATGTCAAACGGCAGAAACGATCCAACACATCACGGGAGGATGCCAGATGTTTTCTGCAACAGAATACAAGGAGAGGCATGATGCAGTGGCCAAGATCCTACACCAGGAGTTAGCGGTGAAACTACAGCTTGTCCAAAATGAGAAGATCCCATATTATAAATATACACCACAGACAATCTTAGAAAGCAACCACTATAAGATGTACTGGGACCGGACTATTCTTACTGATCAGACGGTGGCCCACAACAGACCGGACCTTGTAGTGGTAGACAAGAGGGCCAGGAAAACGACTCTGATAGATGTAGCTATACCAAATAACAACAACCTTCTAGTGAAGCATGCTGAGAAAATAGCGAAGTATCGAGACCTCCAGGAGCAAATAAGAACACAGTGGAATATGGACAGCATCGAAACCATGCCGATTATTGTTTCAACAACAGGAGTAATCCCAAACAAGCTTTTGGAAAACCTTAGAACACTAGACTTGCCTCAAGATCTCTACAAGGATATGCAGAAAGCAGTGCTACTTTCAACAAGCCGAACAGTCAAAAAGTATATGGGTAATCAAAGAAGAACCCCACGGGCCCAATAACACGGAAAGGGCCCCCACAGAGCTCAATCCTTTTGATATCGGTGATATCTGGGATGAGTGAATGTTCCCCGTAGAGGGAGTGCATGACAGGTCTCGCGACCTGTCAGAAAATCATAATAATAATAAATAGCCTTTATTTACAGATTTCAAAAAATATACAAAATAAAAGTAAAAGAGGTGGCGAGATCTAGCACAGCTACTCATCTAACCACCTGGATAAAGAGAAAAGAAACATAGGAGGAAATAGTAGTAGAACATTAGACTTAACTAAAAATATATAATTTGATGGTATGTAGCGATCAACCATGTATCAACGATTAGGTCATAAAATTCACCAAGCAAGAATTAAATATATTACGAAATACAAAACTAGTTTTAACCTGTTATAATAAAACGCAACAGTGTATTTGATTTAAGAACCCCTGAGGTAAATTTGAAGATGTCTTTTAAATGTTTCGGTACTTGAGCAGTCTTTGATATTTTTCGAAACATTGTTATAGCATCTAGCAGCATTATAACTGAAGGATCGCTAAAATAAAGCAGTTTTATACCTAGAAATATTAAGGAGGTCGTTGTATCGTGTAGCACGTCCGTGCACATCAGAAACCTTGATAAGTTTTTTAAGAGGATAATCCGGCTGTCCGAATTTCAATACTTTAAAAATTACCGTACATAGGTGCATGATAAACCTGTGATCCAGTCTTAGCCAACCTGACTCTAGGAAGTATGTTGTAATGTGATCATACTTTCTTATTCTATAACAAAATCTTAGACAGCCATTCTGTAATTTTTGTAAACTATTTTTGTCCTCGTAAATACATCACAGTAGGACAAAGACGATAAAATAATGATCGAGTCACACAACCTTAATTTAATTGGAGTTGAGAGGAATTGTTTAAACGTATAGATAGTTGTTAGTTTACCATAGCCTCTCTGTAATAGAAAAGAAACATGATTTTTAAACCTTAATTTCGAATCGAAATGAACACCTAGGTTTTTGCAAGATTCAGTGGGTGTTAATTTAACATTGTTTAATTTAATATTAATAAGGCTAGAGACTTCCATGTTCTTATTACCAAATAGAATAAGCTGAGTTTTGGATTGATTTAGCAACATGTCATGTGCATCTGATATCTCATAAATCTTATCCAGGTCTTCAGTGGTACACGCTTCAGCAACCCTCACACTCTCAGGACCAAAGCTGTGATATAGTTGAAAGTCATCAGCATACTGGTGGGACTGTGAGTGTTGTAGATGACTTTCAAAATCCGCAGTATAAATTGAGATTAGTAGTGGGCCTAAAACGCTACCCTGGGGGTCTAGGACTATTCAGCGCAGGCGTTTCAGCGCCGCCGTTTCATCGCTAGGACATTTCAGCGCCGGCCCATTTCAGCGCTAAATTATTTCTCAAGATTTTATAATTAAATATTTATAATAAAAATGATCTAAATAGAATTTATTAAATAAAATTAAAAATAGATAAAATATTGGTAATACAAACTAAAAAAAAAAGCAATAAATAAAATTTGTTTAATAAATAGAATTTATTAAATAAAACTACAAAAAGATACAATATTGGTACTACAAACTAATAACATTTTTAATATATATACAATTAAGGGTAACAATAATAATTAATTAATTAATTTATAATACAGTTTATCCACTAAATTCTTTCTCTTTATTTTTAAACTGACCATTAAGTATGTAGTTACTCTCATAATATAACAAATGGAACTTTGTAATAATAATTATAAATAAAATTATTAAACTTTAAAAATATTAAAAAATTTTGGCGCTGAAATGAACGGCGCTAAAAAGGGCAACGCTGAAACGTCCTGGTGGTGAAACGGCGGCGCAGAAACGGCAGTGCTGAAAAGGCTGCGCTGAATAGTCCCATTCCCCTACCCTGGGGCACGCCACGTTTCAAAGTTAGGAAATCAGAAAAGCTATTGTTGAAAAATACTCTTTGGCATCTGTCACGGAGGTAACTCTTAATGAAGTCAATAGCGGTGTCATCAAGTCCATAATATTTTAACTTGGTGCCCAGTATATTATGATGAAGGGTGTCGAAGGCCTTACTATAGTCAAGAAGTATCAAACAAGTGCATTTACTGGCATCAAAGGCGCGAATGATATCGTCACTTACTTTTATAAGAGCTGTTGTTGTATTATGTTGCGTTCTAAACTCAGACTGAGTCGGAGGAATAATTTTTTGTTCAGAAGAAAAATGATTTAGTTGCTCAGATATAATTTTTTCTTGAATTTTTGAGAATGCGAGTAACAACCTAATTGGTCTAAAGTTGGAAAGTTCACACGGATTGGTTTTTTTTAGCAATAGGAAGAACATAAGCAATTTTTCATTTCAGACATAGCTTCGACAACACCTTTGAGTTCGAATCTCACTGCTTTTATACTGTTGATGCGACTCTCCCATCTCGTTTCAGACTAGTTTTTCACGCCTATGTCAACATGTTTATGAAAAATGAACCATCTATGTGTTAATGATTCAAGTATGCAGTAAACATTATTCAATATACCAAAAACATAATCTGCTTGGCGATCCGCGGATGCCATGTCACATAACACTAAATTTAAGATGTGAGATGAGCATAAAATCGTTTTAAAAGTAACTTTGATACATTTACACGTCCATTGCTAACACTAATAAATGCACACCATATAGTATATCAATGTTTTGATTCTTGTTCAATTTTTATTCAAGCGTGAGGCCTTTCTTAGCGCGAGACCCTGGGTGGTCGCTTAGTTTTGCCACCTCTAAAACCGCTACTGCAGTGAGGGAAATAGAGTATGGAATTACCCAAATATTTTTGATATTGATGTCTTTTTTGATGAATGCTTGAACATGTTAAGGTATCTTAAAGTTCTATATTAAAGTAGTATTTCGATACATTGAACACAATTTGCAAGCCCTTATGCCACGACTTGTTTCCTGCGTCTGAAGGCGGGGCGGGGGTCTATTCCTCATACGTATAGTTGCGGCTCTGATTGGCATTACCTTATCTACCCCAACCATTCGAATCCTGAAAATACTTTTTTTTCTAGGTTTATGCAACAACTATTTTAATAGGTTTATTCTTTTTGATTTACCGACTCTATAATCAAGCAAATTAAAATAACATATTGCAGCAACGTCTGTATGAATAACTGACCTGTAATTTAATCAATGAGTGCAAACACCTAAAATTATTGTGTATTATTTGTGCTTTAATGCACTGTGGAAATATTTTGTTTTTGGCGATGAAATTAATTATTGTTCTTATCGCATCCGTGTTAGTAAATACTATAAAGCTAACTTGGATATTAGTCCGCACTTTTCATTATTCAAAAAGTCATATTTGTTTTGGATTTATTTTATTTTCTATTTTACCTACATTGTTTTTCAACGCATTTAGTTATAGCTTTTGGTTAATTCCTATTGTCATTGAATACATATACAGGGTGTTAATTAATGTCATGCAGATATTTCAGGGAGTGATAGTACTCGTCAAAATTAGAAAAAAATGCAAATATATGCATGGTCTAAAACGCGTTATTTTCGTTATACAGGGTGGCAAAGTTTCAATTTTTTTTTCTCGTATTTTGCGTTTTCTCACTTATATTCTGTGATAACTGTTTCAAATTTGGAACATCAACCATTTTTTAGAATCTTTACAATAAAGTATCAAAATTGTCGGTCGCAGTATACAGGCTGTTACATTTAATTCGTCTACAATTTCATCTTTCAGAACTTTTTTTTGGAGCTCCCTGTATGAAATCCGGTATGAAATTCGAACTCTCTGTTCCTTTGTTTAGCGTTCTGGTCGCTTGCACTATTTTCGTATCTGTGGCCGTTTTCGATTTATTTGCAAAAATAGCCATCGATGGAAATTAAGTGTAGGCGAAATAGCGCATTAATAAATATGAGAAAAGAAATGGTAGGCTGGAATAGGCAATTGTTAATTCTGTTTATTGTTCTTCTGACATTTTGTAACAAAATATTTTTTTTTGTTTTACGTTTCCGGAGTTGTTTTGAACTGGTTAATGATGGTTAAATTCACAAATCAAGTACTTGCAGAGATGCATTTAATCTATGGGCTTGCCGATGGCAATTGTTATGAAGCCAGACGACTGTATCCACAAAGGTATCCAAATCGAGTACTGCCTGACCCACGGACATTCGCAAATCTACATAATCGACTACGTAAAAATGGATCGTTCAAGAAATCCACTTAATTAGCAGGAGCAAACAGAACGGTTAGGACTTAGAAAGCCGAAGAAACATTCCTGAATGCAGTAGAAAATGATCCTGCTACTAGTACGAGAAAAATTGCCGCAACACTTAACACTTCATTTGTGCTTGTCTGTGGCTTTCCACTACGTTTTAATTTTTGCCAATGGTTCCTACAAATTCTAGCCCAAAATCCGTTATTTGAAAACACAATTTTATTTAGCGATGAAGCAAATTTCTAAAGGAATGCCGTAAACAATTTTCACAACAACCATTTTTGGGCAGAAGAGAATCCGCATTCGATACGCAAAAATAATTTCCAAGAACAGTTTTCAGTAAATGTGTGGGCCGGCATTGTTGGAGATTATTTTTTGATAGGACCATTTTTCCTACTAGCAAGGCTTAACGGACAATATTATCGTCAATTTCTTGAAGAGGAACTGCCAGGGCTGCTAGAAGTGGTACCAATTCTTGTCAGACACCAAATGTGGTTCATGCACGATGGTGCACCACCGCACTTCAGCATAGAGGTGAGAAACTTTCTCAATCAAATTTTTAACAACCGTTGGATAGGTCGAGGGGGACCTCAGCCATTGCCCCGTAGATCCCCAGACCTGAATAGCCTGGATTTCTTCTTCTGGGGACATCTGAAAGCATTAGTGTATCAAACCCCAGTCCAGACAGAAGAGGATTTAAGAAACAGAATAATAGCTTCATGCGACATTATTTCCAATACTCCTGGAATATTTGGCGGAGTCCATCAGTCCATGAGGCGAAGACTTGTTTCGTGCATTTTAGCAAGAGGCGGACATTTTCAACAGTTTTTATTCAATTTCAAATTCAAATTAAAAATAGCTTTATTGTCATAAAAATATAAAATTTTGTTGACAAAGCACATAAAATAACTAAAATATACACAGCATTAAACAATTAAACAAATAGAAGCATAAACAACACAGCTGACAAATACTCAAAATGTATACAATAAATACACTAACCACTGGTCAAGCCAAGCTGTCATTGAAAAACCCAAGAGAATAACACGCCCTGGTAAGAAAGTAAGAGGCAGATCTCTCACTTGTTCCCGAAATCTCCCAACAAACAAAATCTCTAGTCAATCAAGCTGGAGGGAAAATATTCTTGTAACGGGTGTTTCCTTACTGTTTTATGAAATAGAGTTATGGAATTCAAAGTTTTAATTTTGGTAGGGAGGTGATTAAATATTTTTCGACTTTGATATATCAAGGATATTAATTTTAGTAAAGGTAGAAGTTGGTATGGGTAATGGTAAGTCGTGGGTATGTCGCGTATGATGATTAGGTTTCGTCTTTAAAAGCCTATTTTTGTTTCCAAAGACAAATATTGTTTTGTTTTTATTTGATTAACTAATTAATTGTTTTGTTTGAATTTATTTTTAATTTGTAATGTTTTTATCTGATTGCTGATAACCCTGTCGGTTGATCTAAAATAAAAATAAAAATAATTACTTAGAATACATACAAATAAAAACAGCTTTTTACTCTGCTTTATTTCGCCTACACTTAATTTCCATCGATTGCTGTTTTTGCAAATAAATCGAAAACGGTCAGAGATACGAGAATAGTGCAAGAGACCAGAACGCTAAACAAACACAGAAACAGAGAGTTCAAATTTCATACCAAAATTCATACAGGTAGCTACAAAAAAAAGTTCTGAAAGATAAAATTGTAGCCGATTCAAGAAAATGTAACACCCTGTATACTAAGACCGACAGTTTTGATACCTTATTGTAGAGATTCTAAAAAATGGTTGATGTTCCAAATTTGAAACAATTATCACAGAATATAAGAGAGAAAACGCAAAATACGAGAAAAAAATTGAAACTCTGCCACCCTGTATAACGAAAATAACCATTAGACCATGAATATATTTGCATTTCTTTCTTATTTTGACGAGTACTGTAACCCTCTAAAATATCTGCATGACATTAATTAACACCCTGTATACAGGGTGTTTATTAAGTACTTGTACAAACTTTAAAAGGTGAATCTTTGACTAATTTTAAGATAAAAAGTTCATATGAACATGGGCCCGCAACGGCTAGGTTCTTGAAACAGGGCATTCAAAAATCTTTATTTGGTTTTTTGGATTTATTTTTGTTAAGTAACATGGCAATTTGATAAAACTTAAGATACTGGGAGTATTGATTATGAGAAACTCAATTATTTACTTAGTTCTTGTTTAATGTGAGATGGCGCCATATACATTGTCGTGCCTGGATGATTTAAATAGACATAACTTTTTTGTATCACACTATATGTCATTTTTAACGTGACAGACCTATTCTACATTTAACTTGGCATAGTAAAGGTTCTCTTACTACTTGTCGCTGAAAGCAGCCGTTTTGGAATAAGACGAGTTAAAACTGCGTTGGAAGTTTGCGAGTTGAATAATTAAGAGTTTTTGAAAAATAAGCAAAAAATTTACAGTCCTTTACAAAGATGCAACCGGGGAAGACATTGAAAATGCCGAAGCAGAGTGCAACGCTTGTGACTATTGTGAGATTTGAGATCTGCGAAAACTCGTAGATTTGAATGTAATATTTAGGTAGTTGATATAAGTTTTATTGATTCATAATATAAAAAATAGTAAAATAAAGGTTATAAACTCTAACGCGCCTCTAAGGTATGGTTTCGCTGGAGCAGTCAGCGGCCGCGGCTGGCGTTCGCGATTGGTAGCTCGTTACTGGTTTAATGCGATTTGTATGTATACGGTTTCACTGCCGCAGCTCAGCGACACAGCGTTCGCCGTCAATTGCAGCGGCTGCGTTCGGACTGCTAGAGAGACCAGTCCAGCACCGATCGTTCAGCAGAATGCCACCGTTCTCGGCAATTGCTGACGAGTGTTTGATAGAGGAGGTGCAAAAGTAGTCCCCTTTATACAACTACGAAAACAAAAATTACAAAAATGTTGTAATGAAAGAAAATGCATGAAAAAAAGTGGCAGCAAGTGTAGGGTAAAGTGTACAAAACCATTTTGTTTATTTTTTAGCATTACATTACAAAGTTTATAATTAGGGTAGACTGGGGCAAGTGCGAAGCCCTTTTTAATAGTTCATGTTTATTTCCTTCCTACTTTAAATATACAATATTTATAAAAATGTCTGTGTAAGAAAGTAATAGTTTAATATGTTTACTTTTCATACTGCATAGGGCACACATGAATTATTTTTGAGATCTTGAGATTTGAATGATTATTTTTTTTTTTGATTATTTATTCTGAAAAATAATAAGTAATCCAAAATAACACTCAAAAAAGTCCTAATAACAATAATAATATTTTTATAAACGTATTTATCCATTCAAAACCCAATGTTTGGCTTTAATCTCTAAAACAGTAGGAATTATTCCCAAGGAGAAACTAAAACAGAAAAGAAACTTAAAGTTTAAAAATTCGAATAATTTTATGGAACTTGTTAAATATTGTATCCCGCAAATTTTACATTAAAATGAAAACCTCCTCGGCGTGTTACTACCGGTTCAGGTAAACGAGTCACTATATCGTATATCTGTACTACATTGACATCATTGGTGAGTGGCCATAAATAATTGTCTTTTAATTTTCTAGTAAACTTGATTTCAAAGCCGTTGTTAACAGTATTTACAAACCTGGCCAATGAAATGTTTGTTTGCTTTTGGTAATGTGTATTTAGCCAGTACCCAGTCTCCAATGGAAATATTGTCTTTGTTTATTTCAGGAATCTGATCTTCGCAATGCGATTTTAAAGTGAAACTTTGATCCTATTCCATAAAAGGTACACTTTCATTATCTGATTCACTGGAGCTGGATTCAAATTGATACGGACTTGGCCGACTTTGTTTACTCTTTCGGTCAATTTTCATAGCTGGTTTAGATATAGTAGATGAACTTGTAGAGAGTTTTTACTGACTACTTGCGATAGTACCTGCAATGGTTTGGCCACCTTGAATTAAGCGCTTTCGTTTCCTTGGATTAGAAGAAGGACTCTGTCGGAGCGAATCAAGTAGTAGATCATCAAAACTTGTCTTTTTTTCTTGCAGATTTTCGGTTGTAGCTGGTAATACAGCTTCAGTTAGGATCCTGATGATTATTGAGTATATTTTGTTTATTTTGATTAGAGCTGACAATTACTTTGAGATTGGTGGCACTATTAGATGCTGATGAAGGAGCTGTAAGTAATTCTGCATTAGATGCTAGTTTCCTTTTAAGTGAGGCGCCAGATGTAGAAGGCTTTACTGTTTTTAACATTAACTGTTCGAAAATAGCGGTTTTTTCTGTTACATTCGGTGCTACAGCCTTCCTTTCAATATCAATGCGTCCTGGCCTCGGTTGTAAATCTGTTACAGATCCTTGATTTTTCAAGTGTTCCTCCCATCTTTTTAGGGCATCGATGTCATACTTTTCTTTAGGAATAACATGTCTAATAAATGGAACAATACCACCCTTTCTGAATCCTGTTTTTATGATTCCGGAATCTACTTCAGCCCAGGTTTTCACTAGCAATGTGGCGAATTCCCTTTTTGGTAGTCGTTGTTCCTGATGACGTCTTTGCCATGTTATTACTTCCCTCTCCCATATTGCCTTAAAGGATCTAAACACACTCAAATCGAGTAAAAGTCTTTAGAAAGTAATTTCTAAATATTTCGGAGGTCATCCATCCATTGGCGCTGTCTGCATATACGGTGTCTTTGAAGAGGTCTGCATTTCTTTCTGAATTCCAGGAACTTCATACATTATTGCCTTTAAATATTATCAATGGTGGCAATTTTCTACCACTAGCACTTGCTCCTGCCAGGCCGGTTATATATTCTCTGCCCGATCCAGCAATAATTCTTGAAGAGGGTTTGCCGTTCGCGCCAACAATTTTAAGTCGAGAAGGATCTCTACACAGTGAAGTCTCATCTAAATTGTAAATCCATTCAGGACGATCCTGAAGACCCAACTCCAATATAGCCTTTTCCAATAAAACAAAATATTAGTCTATTATGAATGGGTCCGTAGATTTCTTTCTGCAGTACTTTAAGCTTTGTGGTTTTTTTCATACTCAAAAAGTGCCGTTGTTTAAACTTTATTAGCCAGTCTGTGCCTGGCATATTGTTCTTAAAAGGATTGGAAATATTATTTAAAGTTACAAAGTCATCTTGCCAAGATAGTATTGGAGGTCGGCCCTGTGTCTTACTTTTTTCGCCACGGCGGCCAGTTACTCTACAGTAGATTGTAATGTATGGGATTCTGAATTCGGTACTAGCCATCGACATGGTTAATTGACCTTGATTGACGGCATTTACTGCAGCATTTAATTGCACCTCCTCATAGGCAGCCCTATCGGACTTTCTTTTATAATTTCGTACCATGACGCCAACTCTCTGTAAAGAATAAAAGCTTTAAGTGTCAGTGCCAACGAACTTTAGCGCTCCCAGGAAAATGGGGCAAGTGTAAACTAACCTTTACACTTGCCCCATTACAATTTTCACACATGCCCCACATTATGTTTTTATAGGGGAAGTGCCAACCTGTTCGTGAGTAAAAACCGCTTTTAGATTTGGTCGGTATATAGGATTTGAAAGCTACAACAATTGAGTAAACATAAGAAAATGCAATAAAACTAAAAGTATATTATAAGTTTTTACCTTTGACTAATTTTTTATGGAGATATCACACACTATTCAACGGACCGATTCGGAGAATATGTTACAAATGACTAATCAGAAAGAAAAAAACACCTGGTAACTCGCCGGGAGTGGATAATTCAACAGCGCTAATGTTTAGTTGGTTGCCTCGGAACAGACAAGTAAACTTTCAATATTGTCTGATTGGCGCTCTGATTTTCCACTTACCCCAGTTTTACACTTGCCCCAGTCTACCCTATACCATATTCAAATCCAACATTATGCATACGAAGGACACATTGATCAGTACTTAATGACAACCGTAACTCTATTTCGATTGGTCAAGCGGCAATAAAACTAACAGGCCCTGGGCAACATGGTTGTAATTAGTTTACCGGTGATTTTTGCATTATTGCATTGTATCGTTTGGTGTCATTGTTTGTTGTCAATATTTTGATATAAATATTTGTGTCTTTGACGGTTGTATGTGAATGTATACAGGGTGTTTCAGAAGTACTAACCTGAACTAACCTGAACATGTGTTCGGAGTTGCCCCGTTTTTGATGTACAGGGTGCGTAAGATTTTTAAAAAAAATCGTTTTTTTTTTATTATTTTTGTAAATATCCTTTTCCCGATTTTATTGCAATTTGGTACCGTCATTCATAATGAAAAGAGGCTTAATTAGCTCTAACTAGATTAAATTTATTAAGTCCAGTGGCGTCCCGGGAAACACTTCAACAGATGTTATTGACAGAAAATGTACGCCACTGACTTATTTCTAATTTTGATATTTTTTTCAGGATATACCAACTAATGATACAATTTTAAAATGTTTTGATACTTTGACGTTTTATCCAAATTGATTTGTTTACTTGGTATGCTGCAGCTCTTATTTAAATATGGTATAGTATAAATTCAAGTGTTAATATGACGCTTGTCGAAATGGAGGAATTTGGGCTAACATCTCCTCTTCATCTTCTTCCTCCAACAACAGCATGCAACTAATGTTATCGGCGTTCATTATAAATTATACATAAGCGCTTGCACTACGAAATACGAATATGATCTGAAGCGCGCTGCTCCAGCCGCGCCAGCCAAACCACCCTACGACGACGGCCGATTGCTACGCTCTACGCTCGATCGCGAACGCCAACCGCACCCGCTGACTGCTTCAGCGAAACCATACGTTTACTCCCGACTTTGTCTGATCCCGATCATTTAATGTGGTGTGACGTCAGGGACAAATGCAACACAAGAATTTCGAATTCGGTACCCATACTTACGTGCCCGTGCGATAATATAAACATTTTCAATGTTAAATTGAAAATAAAAAATACTTATTTAGCATCATTTGCTATGTTACATTATTACTTTACAAATTACTATCAGCAAATTAGTAAAAATTAGATAAAAATAAAAATTCCCAAAAAGCGTGCTGCATCTCTCCTCTGCAGCGGCAGTACACGAGAGAACAGTAGGTACATGCATAACAAGCCTTGGAAAACAATCCAGAGGTTTCCATAGCAACAGAATTAGTCATGACAGTGGTTTCTTGTCATCTTGATGTTATGTTATAAGTAGTAATTTATTATGTGGTAACCAACTAATAAATGGCAGACATTCATTTCATCAATGGAATGGCTCACGGTAATGCACAATCCGCAAGACGAATTTATCAGGCGCGATTTCCTCAACGGGTGGTGCCACACGTCCAAATTTTATTAATATTCACGCAAGACTTTGTGAGACTTACAGTTTTAAAGGGACAACAGATGTCCCAGGAAGACCTGTGAGAGTCCGGACAGTTGAGATTGAAGAAGGTGTGTTAAATGGAATTGAAGAAGACCCGCAAATCAGTACATGGAACATTGGGCGTTAAGTGAATATTACACACACAATTTTGTGGCAAACTCTAAGATCTGAACAACTTTATTCTTATCATATGCAACGTGTGTAGGCTCTATTACTTAGAAATTTTCCCCTTAGAGTAGATTTATGCATTTGGTTGCGTAACAGATTATTAAGAACCCCGGATTTCTTAAGCCATGTGCTTTTTACAGATAAAGCTTGGTTTTCTCGAAATGCCATTATTAACTTTCACAATAACCTTATCTGGGCTGAGGATAATCCCAATGTTATTATAGAAAATCATTTTCAAGATCAATTTTCTCTAAATATTTGGGTTGGAATTATCGGTGATCAACTTATTGGCCCTTGCATTCTTCCACAAAGACTTACTGGCGAGGGGTCCCGAAAACGAGCTTCCTGAACATTTAGAAGAAGTTGAATTAGAAACCAGAAATAGGATGTGGTTGATGCATGATGGAGCACCGCCACACTTTAGTTTGGTTGCGCGTCAATTTATGGACAAAAATTACCCTAACCGTTGGATAGGAAGAGCGGGACCGCAAGTATGGCCTTCCAGATCACCAGATTTGAATCCTTTGGATTTTTTTTGTTGGGTCACTTGCCGTCACTAGTTTACAAAACTCCGGTTCAAAATGAACAGGGTATAAGGAAGAGGATATTTGAATCGTGTGCTATTATTAATCAGACACCAGGTATATTCGAAAGAGTTCGTCAATCAATGTTAAGGAGAATTGATGCATGCGTTGTTACCAGCGGCGGTAATTTTCAGCAATTATTGTAAATGTAAATGTTATTAACTTATTTATAGAAGTAGTTTAGTCGTCTCTAGGTACTAAATATACTAGAGATTTTAGATATCCCCAAAGAAAGTAATCCAATGGATTGAGATTGGGTGAATGGGGAGGCCAGCTCGGCCTATCCATCGGTCTGGATATGTTTGATTTAAATGATCTCAAACCAATCTATTGAAATGGGGTGGAGCCCCATCGCGCATAACAAAGTTTGTAAGCCTTTGCTGCTACGGCGCATCTTCAAGTAGAACTGGCAAAGTGTTTTGTAAGAAATCTAAATATGCTGGTTCATCTAAACGTTGAGGCATAATGTATGGTCCTATTAATGGATAACGCAGGATACCTGCCCAAACATTAATTGAAAATTTATTTTGAAATCAACTTGCGAAAATTGCATCGGGATTTTCTTCATGGCTGTTATGGAAAGTTACGATGCCTTCACGGGTAAACCTTGCTTCGTCGGTCTTGATGGCATTTTCTCTGCATTCACTCGGAAAACTGAGCCTGTTGAGCTCTTAGAGATATCCTCTTTGTAAGGCATTCTTTTTGTGCTTATACCTGGATTGGCTGCAACACATTCCAGCACTCTTTCTTCTGCTTGTGGAGTCCGAGTAGTACGGCTTCTTCCAGTATCATTCATATTTGGCCTAAAAGTGCAATTTTTTCTAAATTGTTAATGTAAATTAATGAATAATTTCTTACAAGGAATTTGACGGTTTGGAAAATATTCTTGATACAACCTGCGAGCTTCTCGAGCACAACCATTAGCTTTGCCATACAGAAAGTGCATATCAGCTAACTCCGCAAATGAAAAATCTGCCATCTTTTAAAATGTACTCCTTAAAACTTATCAAAAAACTGTGCACTTAATCAATGATCACTACAATAAATTGCAAGAACTTCATTGTCAATTTATTTTAATATTAACCATAGATTTCTTGATGCTTTTTTAACTCCCATGTTTTTGTTCGCCATAAGACTACTTTGATATTTTAGTTTAAATACAATTCGATAATAGTTTATGTAATTATTTGAATAAATCGATTTTTCTTCTAAACTATTGGCCCAATTACTTTTCACAATGTATGTAATATGTAAGAAAATTTTGAAAATGTGCCGTGTAAAAAAAATTTTGGTATGGTCCATCCGAACATATTTCGTTTGACCTAATAACTACAATAATAGTTTTATTATATTGTAAACACCCAAAGCAACCCCGTTACCTGTTCGATTGCCAAACCTACGTTTTTAAAGAATTTCTTGGTAAAATTAGCCATATAAAACTGTGGATGAGCGTGCCAACCAGGTAAATCTACCTGGCCCCAGCTGGCATCACTGTTTATATAACTAAAATGAAATGAAATAAGGGGTACTGCTTTGCACAGGAACGGAAAAGCCATAGTAATACCTTATAGTAGCAATGTTTATTATGTTTATTTTTACCATTACTTGTATTATATGCATATTAATTTATTACAAGTACAAAACAAGTGTGAGAAGTTTGCGTGCGGAAAAGGGCAACTTTTCGCACGCATTTGGGTAAAAGTATTAATAACAATTAATATACCTACTTAAAAAAATATATTTACAAATATACACAGAAGGTTTAATTGTAATTATAAAACGTTCTAATCTATTCCTAATCCAGTCTCGCTATCACTATCATCCACGTTTATAATAAGAGGGTGTATTTCGTTTTGTTGTGTAGTTATACCGGGTATTGCATCGTCGAGCGGGACATAGGAAATCCCATGTAATTTTAAATGGGGTCAATTATTGGCTTCCCTAATTATTTTAGAGAAAAATTCTATTTAGGTTTATTAAAGAGCACTAAAACCCACATTCAATAGAATAACTTTAGATATTTTTGATGAGCCCGTTTACGGGTTATCGCCGATTTCTTTTTAACTATTTCTCCTTTTTATGGCCCCGTATTTGCGGGCACCAGTCAAGGTAAAAGATGACTGTCAAATAAAGTTGTCATTTTGAAATGTGTGCTTTATTGTTATAAAAACTCGTACATCGAAAATATTAGCCATGAATTACACTTCTGAAGAAAAATATTGATGATTAAATGGTATTATCAAGGAAATAGTTATCAAAATGTGTCAGACATGTTTGCTGCTCTGTATCCGAATAGACCGATACCTGCAAAATCTACAGTCGAAAGGACTATCAAGAAATTTGAGACAAAAGGCACTGTAATAAATAACTGCAGATGTGAAGAAAGGCAGGAACAAAGAAGAGATGCAAGAAATGATAGGGACTTGCAAGTTTTATTGTGCGTGGAAGAAAATGATGGGAAGATCAGCACAAGGAAACTTGAGGATGACATAGGATTAGATCACACCACAGCGTTACGAGCTTTGAAACGACATAAATATTATTCATACAAATATGAAAAGCACCAATAGCTAAGAAATTGGGACGAAATACGACGACAGGAGTTTTGTTTTGGTATGATGGAAAGAGCAAACATGGATAGGGAATTTTTAAAAAACATTTGTTTCACTGACGAATGCACATTTACCTTAAACAATGAAGCCAATGTTCAAAATTATCGATATTGGAGCAAAGAAAACCAACACAGGTTTGTGGAAACAAGGACGCAATATCCATAAAAAGTTAATGTATGGGCTGGGATTTTCGGAGAAAATATTATCGGGCCATTATTTCTTACACGAAATTTAAATGCAGAATATTTTTTGGAACTACTTGAAGATCATATTTTACCTACTTTACATGATGCCGCCAGGGAAAATCAGAAAGTTTGGTACCAAATGGATGGCTGCCCGGCACATAGTACCCTGGCTGTCCGGGAATATTTAAACCGTGCTTTTAATGGAAATGTTATTGGCTTAAATCATACAGTAAATTGGCCAGCCAGGTCTCCTGATTTATCGCCAAATGATTTCTTTCTCTGGGGCCATTTAAAAAACAGGATATACAAAGATAAAGAATACCCAAATCTAGACGAGTTAAAAAATGCTATTTCTGTCGAATGCAATAGAATTTCAGTTTACCAACTAGCGAATGTAAAAAGAGAATTTTATGATCGCCTCGGTTATTGTCTAGCAGTCAATGGAGAAATATTTGAACATCTTCTTAAATCCTAAAGTTCTAACAATTTAATAGTACCTACCTATTAATTAGTAAAATATTGAAACATGTAAAATGTCATAATTAACCTTGTAATTGGATACTTTATTTTAGTTTTATTCAGATTAATTTGTACTCATAAATACACCATTCATATTTTCGATGTACGAGTTTTTATAACAATAAAGCACACATTTCAAAATGACAACTTTATTTGACAGTCATCTTTTACCTTGACTGGTGCCCGCAAATACGGGGCCATAAAAAGGAGAAATAGTTAAAAAGAAATCGGCGATAACCCGTAAACGGGCTCATCAAAAATATCTAAAGTTATTCTTTTGAATGTGGGTTTTAGTGCTCTTTAATAAACCTAAATAGAATTTTTCTCTAAAATAATTAGGGAAGCCAATAATTGACCCCATTTAAAATTATATGGGATTTCCTATGTCCCGCTCGACGATGCAACACCCGGTATAAGAGTCCTCAATTTTGAAGACATGGTTAACCGAATTTTTCCAACTTTCATCTGGAATTTCACCGAAAACTTTCTTTATTAGCTCTATTACACTGCCACTAATCTTTCACGATCACTTTGGCGTCAGAAGATAAATGCTTCCTGGAATGTTTAGGGTAGCTAGATATCGCATTAGCTAAATATTCCCAAGGTCTCCACATACTTTTAATATTAACTTGTTGCACACTGTTTCAAAGTAAAATAGATAGGTACTAATCTATTTCGAATATTATGTTTACTATTGTACCTGTAACTAAAATTTTTTGAGAAATATCCTAATAATTAGGTTTTTTCTAGAAAACCTTAATTAGACAGTTTAATAATTTTGATAACAAATCAAGTAATGTACCTATCTATTGTTATTATAAACTGGCATTAAACATAAATGTGGGTTAATACGTCTCTGCGAAAGAAAAAGAAAGAGTACCTATATGAGGGGTATTATTGCAGTCATTAAGCCAAACGAAATATGTTGGGAAGTACTTTACCTGAAGCGATTGCAACGATATAAAATATAATCTAATCTTTAGAGCTCATCTTTGGACGGCCACAGCTTCCTTATAAGACATTTAAGGATCTGCATTCATATGAACTTTTCTCATATTTTCATATGTAGAATATCGTCTTGAAATATACGAACAAAATCTCCGGACACCCTTATAAGATCCGTATTTTATCCTCTGATAAATGTGATTTGTGCCGAAAACATATCTTTTTCGAATGCAGAAAATATTCTGCTTATATCAGCATACTTTGCAGCTACCTAATACAGGTGTGTAAAACTCAATGTCCCTTCAATATCCTTTACTTTTTGTCCTTACAAAGTAAAAAGTAGATAAAGTTCTTGTTGAGTTTTTACATAAAGGTAAGTTAGAGATATAAGGTTAAAACGTTAGAATTACTATCTATGTCTTTCCCCTTTCCCCTATGTGTTTCTCCTCCTTTTTAGTGATCTTTTGGTTTGTCTTTAGAAGAAAGTCGTCCTGACAGACTTCAGTGGCGTGAAGCGTGTATCCCTGCTTATGTGTTTTGCTTTTTCTCTGTATAAATATTGTTTTAAAGATTAAAAAATGTCACTGTGCACTGGCTGTATGGTTTTCCAGCCGAATGCCAGAAAAATTCAATAATTAAGATACCTATTATTCAATGGATGTACAAAAACTCTTTTAGTTCAAGAATGTTCAGTCAGGCATTTCGCTAAAATTATGAAATTGATAATTTGACTTGACTAAAGTAATACCTATCACTTGTTTATAACAGTTGGACGTACCAAGAGAAAGTTTTTACGTAAAGAAATATACGAAATATGAAAGAATTTTAGTTTGCTATAAGATACAATAACGAATACTTACTTACTTAATATATGTTACATTATAATAATCACAAATAAAAGAAATGGGAAAAGGAGGACACCAGGGCACAATAAAATGGGTGAGTTAAAGATATTATTTTATTTATTAAACTATCAAAGAACTTCGATCAATTAACGTTTACAAACTTAAAAGTGTTTGAACCTTATGCAATTATTTAATTTATTGTGTAAAAGTTTTACTACACTTGCATGACGATAACAGTTTTTTTTCTGAAAAATTATTAAATTGGTGCGTATACAGGGTGTTATTTAATAAGTGTCCGATATTATACAGGACGATTCCTCAGTTACTTATTAGGCGAGAAGTTCATATAAGCATGGGTCCGCAAGCCCTTCATTCTTGAGATACAGGGTGTTAAAAATTTACATTTATTTTTGTTTTTCGTGAATAATTTTTGAAATAATGTCTATATTTAGAGAAAAAATGGCATTTAGGGGTTTTTTGAAAGGTGAAATCCAAATTTGATGTTAGTATGGCTCCCACTTGTAGAGGGCGCCATCTACGTGTTTTTTTACTCTTTTGAAGAGTCGTAACTTTTTTATATATTGAAGTTGAAAAAATAGTCCATATACAGGGTGATTCACGGTGAATGGAACATTAGACGTTTCTGACGAACCAGTAAAGGAATCGTTGCGAAAATTTGGTTGCTTACATAAACGGACATGCTCTACCCATCTAAAATATTTTTAACAATACAGTGATGCCGCTTCCACACAAAAATAATAGTAACTTTGATTTTTCAAATGAAACACCCTATATTTTATTTTATTTTCGAAACACCCATTACTTTTCTCACAATTTTTGTTAACTCTATTCTACACTTATCTCTTACCGTTTCTAAGATATAGATTAAATTCCGTTTTTTTTGGCCGAAAACTTCACTTTTAAAAATGCTGATAATTTTGAACTCTAAAATACTGAAACCCTGAAATTTGGTAAATAGTTAACTAATACCATAGGGCTCTTTGCCCTACCCTCAAATCTTAGTTGCAATATACAGGGTGGTTAAAAAATACACTTATTCTGGTAACTTGAAAAAGTGACCATAAGTCCTTTTTTTGAAATGTAACACCCTGTATATTATTACGTATTTGAAAAGCTGCTGAAATTTCTCCTAATTCTTGTATATTCATACCTGTACCTAACTAACTCGTTTAACCATTTTTTTGACGTATTAAGCATGATTTGTAAAATTTTCTATACAATTCAATTTTCATTCGGTTATTAGTAAGTTAGCCATGACAAAAACAATGATGTTGACTTATGTTACTATGGTTATCGTTTTGACATTTCATTAAGTTTAGATACAAGATAGTTACAGTACAAGACAGTTTAAAATCATGGAAGAAACCTATACAAATGCAGTTCTTATGAATTTATTTATTTTATTTGGACAATGTGATAGAATTATCACCAGGACATGTATAAAGTTTAACGAAATGTACCCTAATTTACAGCCAATGTATCTCAGAAAATTCATAAGGATCCAGAACAATTTTATTAAATGTTAACTAGTGAAATAATAAAAGACTACTAAAATTATAACTAATAAAATGCTATTTTAACAAATGTTCAAAACGCTGCGCTGGCCGTTTACATCCAAACACTTTAATATGCGGGTGTTGACTGCATTTGTCATTGCAGATCTAATTTCGATTGGGTTTAGATCTCTAAATACTGGAGTGACTCGAAGTAGCAGCTCTTCTTTAGAATTCACGGGTGATTTGTAAACTTTTTCTTTGAACATGCCCCACAAGTAAAAATCCAATGGATTGAGATCGGGTGACCTTGGAGGCCAATTCCAAGGTCCCAAACGTCTTATCCAACGATCGTCAAAAATCCTATCAAGTTCTGAACTAACTTCCCTAGTGCAATGTGCAGGAGCTCCATCAAGTTGATACCAACAGCTTCGATAATCTGCAAGTGGCAGATTATCTACAAAATTTTCGACATCTGTCCTCAAAATATTAACATAGTTTCTCGAATTTAATGACTCCTTGTATATTACATAATTTAATTGATTATCCATTAACATGCAAAAAACATTAAAACTAAATTTTTCTTGAAATCCGGTTTCTTTTGTTACATGCGGGTTTTCTCTGGACCAGAAATGACTATTTCGTCTATTAAAAATCCCTTCCCTTGAAAATTTTGATTCATCGGTCCAAATTATCCTATTTAAAAAATTTGGATCTTCTTGAGTGCGCACCAATATCATTTCACAAAATTGTACTCTCTGTTGAGGATCTTGAGGCTTCATGGCTTGAACTTTTGTAAACTTGTAATCATGCATGTTATGTTTTACTAAAATTCTTTGAACTGATGAATATGTTATACCTAAATCGTATTGAGCACATCGTATTGAAGATTGGGGAAATACATGAAAATATGCCAAAACATTAATCTCGTTGTCTTCGTTAGAAGTCACGGGTCGAGGCAAGTTTCTTGGCGCTTTTAAAGCTGAACCAAAGGCAGTAAAATTGTTCTGGATCCTTATGAATTTTCTGAGATACATTGGCTGTAAATTAGGGTACATTTCGTTAAACTTTATACATGTCCTGGTGATAATTCTATCACATTGTCCAAATAAAATAAATAAATTCATAAGAACTGCATTTGTATAGGTTTCTTCCATGATTTTAAACTGTCTTGTACTGTAACTATCTTGTATCTAAACTTAATGAAATGTCAAAACGATAACCATAGTAACATAAGTCAACATCATTGTTTTTGTCATGGCTAACTTACTAATAACCGAATGAAAATTGAATTGTATAGAAAATTTTACAAATCATGCTTAATACGTCAAAAAAATGGTTAAACGAGTTAGTTAGGTACAGGTATGAATATACAAGAATTAGGAGAAATTTCAGCAGCTTTTCAAATACGTAATAATATACAGGGTGTTACATTTCAAAAAAAGGACTTATGGTCACTTTTTCAAGTTACCAGAATAAGTGTATTTTTTAACCACCCTGTATATTGCAACTAAGATATGAGGGTAGGGCAAAGAGCCCTACGGTATTAGTTAACTATTTACCAAATTTCAGGGTTTCAGTATTTTAGAGTTCAAAATTATCAGCATTTTTAAAAGTAAAGTTTTCGGCCAAAAAAAACGGAAATTAATTTATATCTTAGAAACGGTAAGAGATAAGTGTAGAATAGAGTTAACAAAAATTGTGAGAAAAGTAATGTGTGTTTCGAAAATAAAATAAAATATAGGGTGTTCCATTTGAAAAATCAAAGTTACTATTATTTTTGTGTGGAAGCGGCATCACCGTATTGTTAAAAATATTTTAGATGGGTAGAGCATGTCCGTTTATGTAAGCAACCAAATTTTCGCAACGATTCCTTTACTGGTTCGTCAGAAACGTCTAATGTTCCATCCACCGTGAATCACCCTGTATATGCTTGTATTACATTATTTTTAAGTAAAAGTATGGATCTCTTCATCATTTTTCCATGAAAAAGGCATACTTGGTAGAAGTCACATACATACACACATAACAGTGTTATCAAAAGGGAAAACAGCAGTGACGTACATATTATCTGTTCCTGTTTAAAAATGTAACACCCTGTATCTCAAAAATGAAGGCCTTGCGAACCCATGCTTATATGAACTTTTCACCTTATAAATAACTGAAGAATCGCCCTGTAAAATATCGGACACTTATTAGATAACACCCAGCGCCGGATTAGGGAAGATGTGGGCCCGGGGCTAAAAAACCTAGAGAGGCCCTAAATCAAATATTTATAGTATTATATTTTCTATAGAAATGCAAACAAAGACAAAGACATAACAAAGATCAAACAAAAATAATGTAAACTTTTACCGTAACAAAAAATCATCTTTAAAATATTTTTTTGCGTGCTTTAAAAGCTGAAAATGTATCAGTATACTCAACACTCTGTATATCCAAAACAAAGTATTTTAGGACATACGATAAAAATAAACTGTTCAACCTAAAATCGGTCAGGAATCACTCATTAAAATAGGTAGGTACATATCATTAAGAAATACCTACCAACTTAATATGTTACCTATATACTTATTTTAATGGGATATTCCTAGACCAATTTGTAAACACCTTGTACCCCAATCTATATAAAATTGTTTCTTATAACATAATTTTATATATAAGTAAGTTGTGTAGGTACTTACCTCTTGATCCCGGTTGGCGAGATATTCTAAAATCTTGTGTTTTAGACTAATTCTCGGTCCTATTTGTGGGCACAATTCTTTTCAATTATTGTCATTGAGGGCATCTAAATGATCAATTGTTACATTGTTATCTAAGGAGGTTTACGGCATAAATTAGAAAACATAAATAAATAAATCTAATAAAGTGTGGACCATCATTGGTTATACTAATATATACTAAAAAGACTAAAACACAATAAATTAATTAAAAAAAATAGTCCGTTATATAATAAAATTCTTAAAACTCTTTGTATGGCAGAATAATATTCAATTAGAATTAAATGCATCCCCAGATATTTGTGGAACTGAAGGACTGAACACGGGTATAATTTTTGGCGGTATGGAATATTTAATATCTGGAAAATCCGACATATCCACTTTGCCTTTTTTTTATAGAATTTTAAAATACATTAGGTATATTGTATCGTTAAGTATTTATATCATATTATGTTATTTAAAACAATATATTATATTCATTTATTTCAAATTCTAAATTAGGCATATCAATAAATAATGGAATCAACAGTTAATTTATTCGCAAAAAAAATTAAAAAACATAAAAATAAGAAAATGAAGATCGGTCAATTATTATCTAATAAATAATATAAGACTATACATTACACTACCCAAACACATACCTGCAAAATTTTTTATGATGTCCTCTGGAACATTCCAATCCTGCAACAGCTCTACGACTTCACACATACCTACGTACTTAAAACTCAACTTACACAAAATTGATCTGTCCTCACCCGAAGACTATAGGGACAATACTAAACCTGTAAAAAATGCCTCGCGTGCAGCGTCGCTGGATACCTCAAGAATATATTTCTTAGAATTGTTTTGATTCAAGAAAAAGCCGGGTTGCCTGTTTTGGCAGGAATATAATACGATTCCATTTCAGACTAATTAAGGGATATATTCTTGTTTCCTAGTTAAAATAAAAATCGACACTTATTCTATTTTTAAGTATACAACTTACTTGTGCCAAGAATATATTTTTGGTTCAAAAATATATTTTAAGAATATTGAAGTTTTAAAGAAAGTCAATATATTTTCTCTCGTTAAGAATATATTCTTCGTACAAAACAGCCTGCTTTTATCCAAAACATTTTTTTCAAGAAAATTCATTGTCTATTTGCAAGAATTTTATTTTTTCTGTGTAATGTCGTCAAAATCTATTGAAGACAAAAGATCATTCTCAATATTCATTATGCCTAAACTGGAAGGAATTGGGATGCATAAATAAATTCTTAAAGCTATACGGGTGTTTCAGAATAAGATGCTGATCCTTAACGGTGTGAATCCTTAGGTTATTTTAAGAAGAAAAGTTCAAATTAACATATATCCTTAACCTATCAACTTTCGAACTACAGGGCGTTAAAATTTTAAGAAAAAAATCGTTTTTCTATCATAACTTTAACAACTTTCTAGCTATTTTTATGAATTTTTCACACATGCCCTCTAAGCATCAATAGCCATTTTTTGGTGTAGAAAAATTTTTAATTTTTTTAACCATTGGCGTCCTGAAAGGGTTTGGACTAGACATTTTGGAAAAATATTATGTACGCCACTGCTTTTTCTCAAGATAAAAATTATTTTTAAAATACCTACTCATTCATTTTAGGCCAAATTTAATATCTTGCCTTTTTATCGTCCGACAAACAGTTTCCGACAAAAAAAATAAAAAGCATTAAATGCGCATTCGCTATGTGCCTATGGTTTATTTTTTAACATTAAATTAAAACAACTAACATTAAATAACGTGTGAACAAAAACAAAAATAATTTAGATTAGCTGTTGAAAGTGGCCACCACCTGCAAGAATGCATGCTTCAGCTCTTCTCCTCATTGAGTCTCGTACCCTTTGAGAAATTCCTGGAGTATTCCTGATAGTGTCGAAACAAACTATTATGCGGTTTCTCAACTCCTCTTCAGTATTTATTGGGATGCTGTAAACCAACGTTTTCAGATGTCCCCACAGGAAAAAATCTAGACTGTTTAGATCAGGGGATCTAGGTGGCCACGATTGTGTTCCTCTGCGCCCTATCCATCGATTACTATAATGTTGATTTAAAATCTCTCGTGCTAAGAGACTGAAATGGGCAGGTGCACCATCGTGCATAAACCACATACGATGTCGGGTTAAAATTAAAAAATTAAACATAGAAAAAATCTGACTGAACAACTGGATTCTACGTGAAAAAAACTAATAAGTTCATTTTTTTACCTTTTTGATAAGTTGCAGCGTAACCGAGATACCGGGGAGTCCCAAACTGCAAATATTTCAAAAACACCCCCGTATCTAAAAAACTACGAGGGCTATGAAAATTCTGTTTATGGCATCATTTGTTTCTCAAAAAAGTAACATAGTGCCGCGAAAACCGCAACCTTCTATCTTTACTAATAACGCAGATAACCCGTAAAACATACAAAAACTGGACACCCTGTATATGAGGTAGGTGTATTCCTCAACGTGTTCAATTTTCTGACCATCCACAATTGTGTCCGTGTCTTCCCTGGTGATTAATTACTGGTCTTGTTTTGATCCATCTTAAGACCAATTTGCATTGATATCTCTTTCAGTTCTTTCAGCATAGTCTTTAGTTCGTCTAAGGCACTACTAATAACAACAACATCATCCGCAAAACGGAGATGGTTCAAACGGGTTCCGTCTATGTTGATACCTTTGCTTTCCCAGGGTAGGTTCCTAAAAGATTTTTCCATTGCCAATGTAAACAGCTTAGGAGATATGGTATCACGCTGTCTAACTCCTTTCTCTATCTTGATCTTATCTGTTATTGTATCTTCGTCAATGGAAACTTTTAGTGTAGCGTTCTTATAGATTTGTTTTATGAGGTTAGAGTATCTCGTGTCTATTCTTGCATCATCCATAGCATTTAAAATAGCCCAGGTTTCGACTGAGTCGAAAGCCTTCTCGTAATCGACGAATGCCAGATGTAGAGGTACGTTATATTCGGCGCATTTTTCTATTAAGCTACGGATTGTTTGAAGATGATCCATGGTACTAAAATTTCTTATGAAACCTGCCTGCTCAGCTGGCTGGTAGAAGTCTAGCTTATTTCTTAGGCGGTTTGTGAGTATTTTCGTTAGGAGCTTGTAAAGATGTAAAAGAAGGCTTATTGGTCGGTAGTTTGCGTTGTCGGTATTGTCACCTTTTTTGAAGATTACTATTACTTGAGCATTCTGCCAGTGTTGAGGTATTTTCTCCTCGTTAATGAATTTGTTCATGAGTACACAGAGGGCTTGTTCAAGTGTTGTTCCTTCCATTCTTAGCATTTCGGCGGTGATATGGTGTTTTGCTGGTGATTTTCTATTTTTCATTTGATTCAGGGCTTTTCTCACTTCACTTTGGTTTATTTCTGGTATGTCTTCGGATCCAACGTTTTGAATTATCTGCCTGTTGGTTGCTTGTCTGGGTAAATTTGATGTATATAGGTCCTTGTAAGAAACTTTGGATGGCCTCTGTTATGCCTTTTTTGTCTGTGATAACTTCGCCGGTTTTATTTTTGATTTTAAAAAGTTTCTTCCTTCCCCTAGACGTGTTTGACCTTAGCACCTTCATGTTTGAGTTGTTTTGGATAGCTCTTTGTACTAGATTATTATTATAGCGTCTTAGGTCTCTTCTGCTTTCCCTGTTTATTGCTTTACACAGCTCCTTGTACTCGTCTGACTCCCTGGGGGGAGTATTAAGCTTTACGGCTAAGCAATACGGCCTTAGATGCAAAGCATACTTTGATGATAATTATTTTTTCTCCGATTGACAGCAAATATTAATTTTGCAGACACATATCAATCAGCAAAGTATTACTTTTCCTGCCTAGGCAGCAAAGTAAGGTTTTTCCTGCCTAAGCAGCAAAATGATTATTCTCAATGGGAATAAAACTCAATATTTTTTGCCACCTCCTTTATTTCTGGAGGAGTAAGTACTTCTAAGTCGCTTTCACTGTTCATAATATAAATATACCGATATTTTTTCACGAAACTGGCAGAAATTTCATTAGTTGTCAAACTATAATTATTATGGACATATACATTTCCATAGCAACCAACCGTTCCAACAATTGCGATTTCTATCAAATTTTGTTTTAATTTATCACTACAGAAAAGATAAAAATATTGTGGGAATTGTAATAATTTGCAAATACAATATACATATATCATTATAAACAATCGGAGAAAAAATTATATGTTCAACTCGGCAGCAAAGTAGATTGACTGCCTTAGCTGAATTCCTAGCCTCGCTACGCTCGGCTATGAACTATCAGCCGCGGCGGTCAATCTACTACTTTGCTGCCTAGTAAAACAAATAACTATTTGCTCGCACGGTACATTAAAAAGCTTTTTCCACTACTAACCTATAACATCGCCATTATTGACCGATTATTAACGTTAGAAATCGTTTTTCTCTACCTTATAAGTTATTATTGACCATGGTCAATAATAAGGCATTGAAATCCATTATTGACCGATCTTCAAGAATCTATTTGAAGGCAGGTAACTTGATTTTTTGATTCTACAACATGAATTCATAAACATGAATGTGGTTAGGCAACCAGATAATTATCAATACATATTAGATTACTTGATATTGTAAAATATCGATACAATCAACATTTTTTCTCCTTCCATCCTTAATTCTGGAGGTGTACACATAATAATATCACTAACATTTTCTTATTTCATTTTTTAAAAAAACGGAAAACTCGTGAAATCTGATGAGATAAATGAACAAAAATTGACATTAACATAGCCACCTGACAAAACAACAAAATATTTTGCCAATGCCAAAGCGCAGGTAACTTGATTAAGAAATATACTTATACCTACCTATAATTTTTTATAATTATTAATACTATAAAGATAAATATCTTATAAAAGTTTGTAGTAGTGGAAAAAATATTATATTAACCACGGTTTAGACAGCTTATAGCCCTCGCGTCTTAAATCCCTCGTCGCTCCGCTCCTCGTTATTTAAACTTGCCGCTCGGGCAATAATGATGGCTGTCTAAACCTTGGTTAATAATATACTATTACTTTGCTGACACAATCGATTGGCAGACGTTTTAGTAAATAATAATGACACACAAGTCGAAATAATACATCGTTACTATGGCAATTTAATGTAATTTTAAAAGGAACAAAATAAACGTTTTTTTTATCCAGTTAGGTATCCTCTTCCTTCATTTTTTTTATATAGCAAACTACGATTTTTGACATTTTAAATTGCATTTTTTAGCAGAAATATAACTAGTACATAAAATATTTTCGGATGTTTGAAAATTGGCTGAAAAATAAATTTTTCTAAAATTTCCATTAGGAAATATTTTATGCACGTGTTATATTTTGATACGAAATTTAAAGAAGTTCATGAAGTTATAACAAATTTTCCTAATATAAATTAATTATTAACTAACCTTAACGGCGTTATGTCTATTTCAAAATTTTGATAGGTGATACGTTTTCATTGTTACAAACCCGTTAATGCGAAAACATCTCAATTCTGGAAATTTCCAAGGGATATTTTTTAAATTTCTACTTATTCATTCAGCACGAATCTCTTACATGGTTACACAATGTATGAGTGGACTATTAAGTAACATTTTTTATTGTTACTGGCTTAATTTAGTTAATGGCAAATAATATTCACTAAATTTTTAGTATTGCCCACAAAATTCAGAGGGCCACGGAAGAAACTAATATCTAATGAGATTTTTACAATCCGACACTATATATTTTAAATCACGAAGAAAGAACACATACAAACATTGTTGGTATTTCATAAAAAGAAATATTAAAATCTTGTGGCGTTCACACGCATAATTTCCTTTTCGTAAGACTCGGTGCCTTGCTGATGAGCCATCAAACGGTGAAGCACGTCTAAGGATTGGGTCTGACGGAAAGGATAAAGGGCAACTGTAAACACAAACTTATTTTAAGTTTGTTTTTAAAATTTTCCAGGTTTGAAATTTCATGTAAAACACCTCATAATTGAAATATTTGACGAGCGTAGTATTTGTTATACCCTAGTACTTGCTATTAAGAAATATAAATGTTTTTCTGGCGAAATTAAAGGCGTAGCTTAGTAAATAATTATTAACCCTTGATTATGGGACATTTTCGATAAAACCTCACAAATCTCAGGAACTACACCTTAGCTTTAAATTTTTCATACTTTTGAGAACAAAGTATTGTATATCAACGTAAACTCAATAAAAACACATAATATAGGGGAGGGTATTCTATTTAAAAAAAATTCAACTTTGTCCCAACTCACTTTCTTGCAAACCTTGCAAAGTAATATTTTTAAAATGTGCACAGCCACCAGCTGTCAGTTGTATAGAAAATTTATTCAAAAAATTATTAAATTACTTTATCAGATTGTTGACTTACCTTGTACAAATAAAGGTTATGCGTTATGAAAAAGAAACTAAATTCGTCTTTCAGAACCACCAGGTGGCCACCAATGTTAGGTTTGAGATGCAACATGTTTCCCGAGAGAAGCGTGCACAGCTTTTGGGAACCGGACCACAGAAAAACTTTAGAGGTTGCACCGTATGGTTGACTGGCCTTTCTGGAGCTGGCAAGACATCAATTTCATTTGCACTTGAAGAGTTCCTTGTATCGGTTGGAATACCCGCATATAGTTTGGATGGTGACAACATGAGAACAGGTTAGTTATTAATCATAGTGTTTAGTAATTTAAAGGAAAAATTGTCACTATAAATGCAAAGGTTATGGCTAGTCCGGATTAGTTTATGTTCTAAAAGTAGGTATATTCGCACACAGCACAATCATGTTTCAGAAATATTAATAAATTTATATATATAATATAATTAATATTTCAAAACATTTCAAATTAGAGGCAAATACTTTTCAGAAATATTGCAAAGATATTTCTTGTAATATTTCTGAAATTATATAAAATTGAATAATATATTATTCAATATCAAGAACAAATTTATTAAAAAAACATATAAACCATTATTAAGTAATAAATATGAATATACATAATAGGATGCTTATTTATCTCTAAAATTCTTCTTTCTATGGCGCCCTGAAAGTAGAAAATTAAAAATTGATAATTTTTAATAAATATGCATTTATAAAACTTCTCGTCAACGCTCCCGCTGGTCGCCACCGTTCCCGTCGCAACTTATTCTAAAGGGGAAAAATGTATGCATTAATAAAAGCCGCCATTCATAGTTCCAACATGACCAATTTTTATCTCACTCACCTTGTGCTATTCGTCGTTTGTGCTTCAGCCAGGGGGAAGAAAGAAGTTTGACACATTTGTTAAAAAACAGAAATATTTTCCATATTCTTACGATTTCAGCAGTTGTAGACAATACGCGGGGCTTAAATTATCTCATAATGGAAAAATAATATTAAATACTGGTCGTTATTCACTTTTTCAAAGAAAATTAATATTCCAACCTCAAAATACGTTACTGCTCTTGCGAATTTACAACGGTGCAGTTCGTGTTTTATAGATACTCTAAGAACGGTGGTGACGAGCAGGAACGGTGACAACGAGCAGGAGCGGTGGCGAAAAGTTTTGCAACCCGACTTTTATGTTATAGGTCCCTGGTAGAAAAATATCAATCTCTAAAATATCAAGGACGCTGCGTATATCAATTTTGATACATAAATACTATTAAAATTACATATTCCATTATCAAGACATCAAAGTTTAGCCAAAATTTGTTATCAACTTATATAGGTATTCAAAGTTCTTACAATTCACGGGACAAACGAAACTTGCACTGCGACAGCCACAGTGCAATAATTTGGGTACCTTTAGTTCTGTCCCGGAGGGAGATGATGCATTACTGCAAAGAAAAAAGAACATAAAACTTCTATTTAAAAAAAAAAAATAATAAAACAGGTATAGCCGACCACTGCATAAAAGAAAACCAATCAATTTCAAATAGAATAAAACCTATTCATATCCAGAACAAAAGCAAAAAATTGAACCTCCTAGAATCACTTACAATCAAGAAAGCAATAAAAAATAAAAGTAATGTTGTCAATAATTAAACAGAAATACCTTCAAGTGCTATCCCAATTATCAACAACATAATAAAATAAGATACAAAATATTTTCTGATAAACCACCTGTATAACAATAGAAAAAACCCATAATGTATCTCTATAATATTATGTATTTCGGTTGTATGACAGACTTGGAAAATATTTTATACTGGGTGCCCCAAAAAGATGTTTCGGTAGGAATTTCGAAAAAAATACCAATAGTCACTTGTTTCAAATGAGACCCCCGCCCCCCGTATTCTGGGGGAATTTAGTGTGACCTTCCTGAAAAACTAATGGATTTTCAATATCCCAATATCAACAATCGTGTTTGTTAACAAACTCATTCAAGAAAAAAATTGACTCATCGCTAAAGCAAATATTTTATAACCTATTAAAAACATAATGTTTTTGTGGCTTGTTTACTTTTACACTACAGATTTCATTCATGTAGTTTATAAAGAAAATCGTTAATATTACTAAATATTACAAGGATATTTTGCAAAGCCCTCTATACTATTTGGAATAATGTACATGTATACCAAATTAGGAATTACCCTGTATAAACGTAATATACTTACATAGTTCTATTCTATTCAATCACGTATTCGGTGTATTAAATTCTAGGTTTGAATAAAAATTTGGGATTTTCACAAGAAGATCGAGAAGAAAATATTCGACGAATATCAGAAGTCGCGAAATTGTTTGCAGACGCCGGACATGTTTGTCTTTGCAGTTTTGTTTCGCCTTTTAAAGCAGACAGAGAAAAGGCTAGAAAATCACATGAAGATGGCAAACTTCCATTTTTTGAAGTATTTGTTGATGCACCTATAAAACTTTGTGAAGAGCGGGACGTTAAAGGTAAGCGGGTGATATTTTAGAGTAAGAAATACGCCTTAACGCAGTTCACTTTATCTTTTAGCAACATTTTAAACTTAATAGGGTAGTAGAAACCGTTCCTGTTGCTTAAATATTGAACTACTCGTAAAATAATTGAGCCTAATCCTAGACGGGGTGTGTTAATTATTAAGTATGAACACAAACTTTAAGAACAAATAAGAAATTTCACCATACTACCATGTTGTCATGAAGACAAACTTAAAAAAAAAATTTTAGATTTCACCATACCACCATGCTGCTCACATTGAGAATTACTCATAATACCAATAATTAGACCGAAAAAAATTTCATTTTAAACTATAAATAATATGAATTTTATAAAAAAAAATATAGCTAAAAACCACAAATGCTACAAAAACCTTATAAATTTCTATTTCATTTTAATTTTCCTCTTTTTCGTAAAAAAATGTTCGACACTGTCAGGTTCCCTAGGGTTCAACAGCTTTACAATTATGCGATGCACAATTGCATACATTTTTTTTTAAACAAATCAAAAGTTTTGAAAGAAAATTCTTCAGACTTTTAGCTAATGTTAAATTACCTATTTCAAAACGTATTTACTTTAACTAGCGTTCCCCTTGATTACTTCCCTTATATCAGAGCGTACCTTCCAAACTTTGAAAATGTGTTTTATTGTTGAAGATGACCTTCTCTAAGATCTAAACATGTCCTATTAATTCTGATCGGTTACTATGATATTATCATCATCCCCCCCCCCCCCCCCACCCCAATCTTTTTACTATTAAAGATATTTGTGGTTTAGACAGACTGTTAGTCCTACTATTTATAGAACTAGTTTTTGATTGATTTTAAGACAAAAAGTTCATATTAGTATGGGTCTGCAACGGCTCTGTTTTCCAGACACCGGTGTTCAAATTTGGAAAAAATTTCAGATTCTCCTATTGTTTTCTTCTGAATAGTGAGGTTTTAATTTTTTTTTATTTGAAACTTGAAACACGCTAATAGATATTTAGGGGCTACATTTTGCAAGTATTAAATTGTTTCTAATTTAACCATGAGCGTAGGATAAATTACTCTTTTCGTCGGCTCTCTAACTTTGGCTCACCTAAAAGAGTCGACTCACTAAGCTGACTTAAATTAGCCCTGAAACTGAGTTTTATTTAAATCACCGTAGACGACCCGCAACTCACTGCGTGAGCGTGCACGGTTGTAGCTCACCGTGGAGCTCCGTGTTTAGTGAGAACGCCACACAGCTCCGCAATGCATGAACCAGCGTTGTCAGATTTTCAACAAAATTTCTCAGATTCATAGATTAGTCAAATAATAATAAAAACAATAATAAACTTGGGTACATACATACCTACACTATTATTTTAAAGGCTTCAGTACACAACCTGTTCCGATTTTTTGCTTTATACCTGCACAAGCACATACGTTTAAATATAGAGATTAATTATAAATTAATTTTATGGAAGTAGTCCATCTCACAGTGGAGTAATATTTTAAGTGAGGAATGAAACACAAAGTCTGCTCCACTAATTTAATAAAAAAGTTCAGATTAACATCCCAAACATGTTTCGAAGGTATAAACCTTCATCTTCAGTGGGTAATTATTAAGATGTTATTTATGAAGAGACCAATGACATTGTTAAATTTATTTAAAATGAAAAAGGAAGGAAAAAACACAAAATTAGACAATGTAAAGACAGCCAAGGCGTCATCAAAAAAAGGGTTAATGTGATTAGAAAAAGATATTTTGCAAAATATGGTGATAATATAAAACCGCGACCACAGTAAAATAAAGTCAAGTTAGAGACTTACCTAATGTTGCAGAAAAATTCTTTTTAAGAAGACATATGTAACTTTAATTAGATAACTAATACATATTTAATTTAAAGTAAAATTTATAAAATAAAATGAATTTAAAATGAATTTGGTTTTATTTTAAATTTATTAAAAAACCCAAATTTTACTGGGAAAATGTAATAGGGTACGACCATCATGGTGGAGTCGTACCAAATGGTAGGTAAAATTTTGATTTAGTTAAAGTATGAATGGATAATGCTATTTATTTTTTTATATAATTCAAAAAAACGGTTAAAAATCAACGCACTGCGACAATGTCAAAGGTTATCTGTAAAGTAAAATTTGGGTTTTTTAATAAATTTAAAATAAAACCAAATTCATTTTAAATTCATTTTATTTTATAAATTTTACTTTAATTTAAATATGTATTAGTTATCTAATTAAAGTTACATTATGTCTTCTTAAAAATAATTTTTCTGCAACATTAGGTAAGTCTCTAACTTGACTTTATTTTACTGTGGTCGCGGTTTTATATTATCACCATATTTTACAAAATATCTTTTTCTAATCACATTAACCCTTTTTTTGATGACGCCTTGGCTGTTTTTACATTGTCTAATTTTGTGTTTTTCCTTCCTTTTTCAGTTTAAATAAATTTAACAATGTCATTGGTCTCTTCATAAATAACATCTTAATAATTACCCACTGAAGATGAAGGTTTATACCTTCGTAACATGTTTGGGATGTTAATCTGAACTTTTTTATTAAATTAGTGGAGCAGACTTTGTGTTTCATTCCTCACTTAATTATAAATTAAATAATATAATTCTAAACTTCGCCAATGTCTGTAAAGCTTCTGAAGATGTCATAACGAAAAACACCTTCCCACAATTTCAATATAATATACGATAGAGAGAGGCAAAACCAGTTTCAAGGCACAGTTGGTAATTCGTGGCCCAGAAATTTGCGTCTATTAGACGGGGGTTGCCAAATGTACCAAAATAAATGATTAATTAATATTTCTTAAATATTATCTTCCCTGCCTTCACGATTATAATTTGCATGGTAAGGGGGAAAATAAAAGGGATATATGTTACAGGATGTATACACTACAGGGATATGCTACCTTTAATTGTTGTATGTAATATATTTGAATTCCATACAAATTAATATTTTATGGAAATTTAAACAGAGTATTATGGCAACAATGTTCCACAATTTTGCAGTTTTTTCTAGTTTCTAGTAAATTTTATGAAATCTTTAAGTATTTATGGGAATTGTTTTATAATTAATTAAAAAAACAGCTTTGTAGTAAAATCATTTTAATGCCCCACATGTTCATAATTTTTTAAATTTATTTTCATAAGATCTACCTCGTAATATTTTATGTTCACTTCTGAACAATTTTAATTTCACTTAATTTTGCCCGCGACATGCATAAAAACCTAATTAGGAAACTTTCTCGTCGCTCCATCCTATCAAAAATTATCAAGAGGCACTCTTTTTGTATTTCCTACCTGGCTTAATTAACAGCTTTCAAATTTTAAAGAATTCAGTGGTATGTCATGTTTTTCTTGAAAATCCTAAAAAGTTTACCACCAATATCTACGCTCATAGTTGAATTAGAAATAATTTATTACTAGTAAAATGTAGTCTCTGAATATCTATTAGTGTGTGCCCAGTGCCAATGAAATAAATAGAAAAATCTTAAACATTTACTTAATTTGAACACCCTGTATCTTGAAAATAGAGCCATTTTGGACCCATATTACTTATATGAACTTTGTGCCCTAAATCAATCAATTCCTTAAAGTTTGTGTATATACTTAATTAACACCCTATATTACTATCGTTTGTAGGTTTGTATAAAAAGGCCAGAGAAGGACTCATAAAAGGGTTCACTGGTGTTGATCAGGATTATGAAAAACCGGAACATCCCGAATTAGTAGTTAAAACTGCCCAAGCATCCATAGAGGAATCTGTACAACACGTCGTAGAAATGCTTTTTGAAAATGTAGGTAAATGTTTAAGTACATACTAAACCCTGATTGTTTATAGTGAACCAGAAATATTAATTTATCGGCTTACGAAGAGTCTTGCTTTCTAGTTATAACAACTATACCTCAATAAAAATACTATAATACTAGAAGTTTGCCTTTAATAATTTTAATATTTTCATTCGTTTTCGAAAATGCTTAATTATTGCGTAGGTACTTATTCGACTCTCAAGTTACTAAATGGTCCTTCAGCTTTGTATAACTGAATTGAATTAAAAATATAATACGCTTATCTTTCTACCGATAGAATCTGAATCGGAAAGAATAATATAATTAGTAGAGGAAGAATGTTTCGTTTGTTTATTGAATGCTCAGGAAATATTTTATACAATACATATAATGTATGTAATGTATAATAAAGTAGGTATAAGCAGAAATAGCAAAAAAGATCATTTAATTAATGAAATTAAGGGCGTTACTGATGCAAACTGATTTTATTTCCCAACGACGATAAAGCAAACGTTGTTGGTATTTCCATATGTAATACAGGTAGGTACTCTTAAAAGTGATGATAATCTGACTCGGCAACATCAATCTTGACAAATATGTTTGGAATTTTGGATGGATGCAATTTGTTGAAAAGTCTTTTTTTTCTATTTTTTTTGGTCGATTTTAACAGAGTTTAATAAATATACAGGGTGATTCACGGTGGATGGAACATTAGACGTTTCTGACGAACTAGTAAAGGAATCGTTGCGAAAATTTGGTTGCTTACATAAACGGACATGCTCTACCCATCTAAAATATTTTTAACAATACAGTGATGCCGCTTCCACACAAAAATAATAGTAACTTTGATTTTTCAAATGGAACACCCTATATTTTATTTTATTTTCGAAACACCCATTACTTTTCTTACAATTTTTGTTAACTCTATTCTACACTTATCTCTTACCGTTTCTAAGATATAAATTAATTTCCGTTTTTTTTGGCCGAAAACTTCACTTATTAAAATGCTGATAATTTTGAACTCTAAAATACTGAAACCCTGAAATTTGGTAAATAGTTAACTAATACCATAGGGCTCTTTGCCCTACCCTCAAATCTTAGTTGCAATATACAGGGTGGTTAAAAAATACACTTATTCTGGTAACTTGAAAAAGTGACCATAAGTCCTTTTTTTGAAATGTAACACCCTGTATATTATTACGTATTTGAAAAGCTGCTGAAATTTCTCCTAATTCTTGTATATTCATACCTGTACCTAACTAACTCGTTTAACCATTTTTTTGACGTATTAAGCATGATTTGTAAAATTTTCTATACAATTCAATTTTCATTCGGTTATTAGTAAGTTAGCCATGACAAAAACAATGATGTTGACTTATGTTACTATGGTTATCGTTTTGACATTTCATTAAGTTTAGATACAAGATAGTTACAGTACAAGACAGTTTAAAATCATGGAAGAAACCTATACAAATGCAGTTCTTATGAATTTATTTATTTTATTTGGACAATGTGATAGAATTATTACCAGGACATGTATAAAGTTTAACGAAATGTACCCTAATTTACAGCCAATGTATCTCAGAAAATTCATAAGGATCCAGAACAATTTTATTAAATGTTAACTAGTGAAATAATAAAAGACTACTAAAATTATAACTAATAAAATGCTATTTTAACAAATGTTCAAAACGCTGGCCGTTTACATCCAAACACTTTAATATGCGGGTGTTGACTGCATTTGTCGTTGCAGATCTAATTTCGGTTGGGTTTAGATCTCTAAATACTTGAGTGACTCGAAGTAGCAGCTCTTCTTTAGAATTTACGGGTGATTTGTAAACTTTTTCTTTGAACATGCCCCACAAGTAAAAATCCAATGGATTGAGATCGGGTGACCTTGGAGGCCAATTCCAAGGTCCCAAACGTCTTATCCAACGAACGTCAAAAATCCTATCAAGTTCTGCACTAACTTCCCTAGTGCAATGTGCAGGAGCTCCATCAAGTTGATACCAACAGCTTCGATAATCTGCAAGTGGCAGATTATCTACAAAATTTTCGACATCTGTCCTCAAAATATTAACATAGTTTCTCGAATTTAATGACTCCTCGTATATTACATAATTTAATTGATTATCCATTAACATGCAAAAAACATTAAAACTAAATTTTTCTTGAAATCCGGCTTCTTTTGTTACATGCGGGTTTTCTCTGGACCAGAAATGACTATTTCGTCTATTAAAAATCCCTTCCCTTGAAAATTTTGATTCATCGGTCCAAATTATCCTATTTAAAAAATTTGGATCTTCTTGAGTGCGCACCAATATCATTTCACAAAATTGTACTCTCTGTTGAGGATCTTGAGGCTTCATGGCTTGAACTTTTGTAAACTTGTAATCATGCATGTTATGTTTTACTAAAATTCTTTGAACTGATGAATATGTTATACCTAAATCGTATTGAGCACATCGTATTGAAGATTGGGGAAATACATGAAAATATGCCAAAACATTAATCTCGTTGTCTTCGTTAGAAGTCACGGGTCGAGGCAAGTTTCTTGGCGCTTTTAAAGCTGAACCAAAGGCAGTAAAATTGTTCTGGATCCTTATGAATTTTCTGAGATACATTGGCTGTAAATTAGGGTACATTTCGTTAAACTTTATACATGTCCTGGTGATAATTCTATCACATTGTCCAAATAAAACAAATAAATTCATAAGAACTGCATTTGTATAGGTTTCTTCCATGATTTTAAACTGTCTTGTACTGTAACTATCTTGTATCTAAACTTAATGAAATGTCAAAACGATAACCATAGTAACATAAGTCAACATCATTGTTTTTGTCATGGCTAACTTACTAATAACCGAATGAAAATTGAATTGTATAGAAAATTTTACAAATCATGCTTAATACGTCAAAAAAATGGTTAAACGAGTTAGTTAGGTACAGGTATGAATATACAAGAATTAGGAGAAATTTCAGCAGCTTTTCAAATACGTAATAATATACAGGGTGTTACATTTCAAAAAAAGGACTTATGGTCACTTTTTCAAGTTACCAGAATAAGTGTATTTTTTAACCACCCTGTATATTGCAACTAAGATTTGAGGGTAGGGCAAAGAGCCCTATGGTATTAGTTAACTATTTACCAAATTTCAGGGTTTCAGTATTTTAGAGTTCAAAATTATCAGCATTTTTAAAAGTGAAGTTTTCGGCAAAAAAAAACGGAAATTAATTTATATCTTAGAAACGGTAAGAGATAAGTGTAGAATAGAGTTAACAAAAATTGTAAGAAAAGTAATGGGTGTTTCGAAAATAAAATAAAATATAGGGTGTTCCATATGAAAAATCAAAGTTACTATTATTTTTGTGTGGAAGCGGCATCACTGTATTGTTAAAAATATTTTAGATGGGTAGAGCATGTCCGTTTATGTAAGCAACCAAATTTTCGCAACGATTCCTTTACTGGTTCGTCAGAAACGTCTAATGTTCCAACCACCGTGAATCACCCTGTATAGGAAAAGTCAGATGTTAGAGAAATTGGCTTGTGATTTGTGATATTATTTTAACCTAAATGAAAAACGAAACGCAACAAATATTTTTGTTTTCGTAATTACTGAATTACAAAATACCATTTAGGAAACAAGATGCAAAATAGCTTGTTTTTGAACTCAATGAGTTGATTAAATATTTTGCATCTTATTACATGAATAGCTATTGTCACTCAATGTTTATATGCAACCTATTAAAATATTATCGTTTCCTTAGAAATTAACAATTGACCTTGGGTTATTCTGTTAGAAACTTGATTTTATTAGATTAAGGTATTAACATAGATTTTAAAGAATTATTATTGTCTAACTAAAATATTAAGATAGTTATCAATTGCGTCATTTAACTTGAAATATAGGTAAAGCGGTGGATAATAAACCCTATTTTGTTAATTATATAAAAAAATCTTTTAATTACTAAATACATTCTTCTTCTCTTTCAGGGCATATTACCAAAAGGCTTAATTACAAATGGGTTTAAAAGTAGACAAGATGATGTTAGTTCTGTAAAAGAGTTGTTTGTAGCTGAACACAGAGTGCAGGAAATTATAAAGGATGCTCACAATTTACCTAGAGTGGACATGACTACTATAGATTTACAGTGGTTTCAAGTATTAAGCGAGGGATGGGCAACACCTTTAAAAGGATTTATGAGGGAGAATGAATTTCTTCAAGTTAGTAGTACTTACTAGTTAAACATATTATAATTACAACTCAAATTCTGAATACTATAGAAAGCATTCCAGCACAAGACAGCTTTAAATTAGTTATTAACGAAGTTATCCAAACATTTACCATGTCCAACAGGGGTTAAGGGGTTAAAGAGGGGATGAAAATATTACAGAAATATTAGCAACAATTTAAATCAATTTTCGAGTTTCAACCCTATATATAAACCTCATCGACTCGAAAAGTTAAAAGCTCTCTAAAGATCCCAACTTTCCTATTAAACGGTCTAGAAAAAAGATTGCGGATTGCAGTTAGAAGGAAAGTTAACATAGACTCTATACCGGGTGTCCCAAAAGTAATGGGACACAGAGCAACAGCAGACTCCTTAAGGCGAAATAATGCGATTTATTCAAACTTGCCTTATCCCAAAATTGATAACAACCAAGATCAAGTCAAAGTTTTAATTTTGTTTTCGTTTTTTTGCGATTCTTTCTTAACGAAACGACATAGCAGCACAAAATTAAGGGTTCTGTGTTTTTTTGAGGCGAGGAATTTAAAATTATCCATAGTTTTTGTGTAACCAGTAGAGAGCGCTATCTACGGCATGCCCCACTTATTTTAGCTGGCATAACTTTGTTTAGGCTTCTTAAATCGATCCGACTAATAATAGTATATTATTAAACAAGGTTTAGATAGCCATCATTATTGCCCGAGTGGCAAGTTTAAATCACGAGGAGCGAAGCGAGGAGGGATTTAAGACGCGAGGGCTATAAGCTGTCTAAACCGAGGTTAATATAATATTTTTTCCACTACTACAAACTTTTATAAGACATTTATCTTTATAGTATTAATAATTATAAAAAATTATAGGTAGGTATAAGTTTATTTTTTAATCAAGTTACCTGCGCTTTGGAATTGGCAAAATATTTTGTTGTTTTGTCAGGTGGCTTTGTTAATGTCAATTTTTGTTCATTTATGTCATCAGATTTCACGAGTTTTCCGTTTTTTTAAAAAATGAGCGGAGAAAATAAATGTTAGTGATATTATTATGTGTACACTTCCAGAATTAAGGATGGAAGCAGAAAAAAATAATTTGCAATATCAAGCATCTCTAATAATCTAATATGTATTGATTATTATCTGATTGCCTAACCACAAGAAATCACCTTTCAGGTTATTCATGTTTATAAATTCATGTTGTAGAATCAAAGATTCAAGTTACCTGCGTTTAAATAGATTCTTGAAGATCTGTCAATAATGGATTTCAATGCCTTATTATTGACCATGGTCAATTCTACAACATGAATTCATAAACAAGAATGACCTGAAAGCTGATTTCTTGTGGTTAGGCAACCAGATAATTATCAATACATATTAGATTATTAGAGATGCTTGATATTGTAAAATATCGATACAATCAACATTTTTTCTGCTTCAATCCTTAATTCTGGAGGTGTACACATAATAATATCACTAACATTTATTTTCTCCGCTCATTTTTAAAAAACCGGAAAACTCGTGAAATCTGATGACATAAATAAACAAAAATTGACATTAACAAAGCCACCTGACAAAACAACAAAATATTTTGCCAATTCCAAAGCGCAGGTAACTTGATTAAAAAATATACTTATACCTACCTATAATTTTTTATAAATTTTAATACTATAAAGATAAATGTCTTATAAAAGTTTGTAGCAGTGGAAAAAATATTATATTAACCACGGGTTAGACAGCTTATAGCCTCCGCGTCTTAAATCCCTCGTCGCTCCGCTCCTCGTGATTTGAAACTTGCCGCTCGGGCAATAATGATGGCTGTCTAAACATTGGTTAATAATATACTAATAAGGTAGAGATAAACGATTTCTAACGTTAATAATCGGTCAATAATGGCGATGTTATAGGTTAGTAGTGGAAAGAAAAATAAGTTGCTTTACTACTTTAACATCAAAAACGTATAACCTATTCAAGTCGCTAGGAGCAACCCTTTTCGAGATAATGGCATTTCATATTTTTAATGCAAGAATGCTGAAATATTTAAAATAATTTTGTATTCGTATTAGTGTTATTTATCACAGCTGGCCTTCATTAAAAACAACGACGTTTCTAAGGCAACAACATGTTACACAAAGTATTATCTGTCAAAGTTATTAATTTTCTAAGTACAACACGCAGATATTATTCAATTTTTTAGTAATGCCTGAACATAATTTATTTTCCAATGCGGAAATGCGTGATATGTTTTATATTTACGCACAAGAAAATTTTAACGGTCGGAGTGCAGGGCGCAGGTACTAAGAAATGTTCCCGACTAGAAGGCAATCAACTGAAAATTATTTCAAAATATTTATGGCCGACTAGGAGAGACTGGTTCGTTTCGACAAAAAAAAAGGTTTCGGGCCGTCCAAAAAATATAACACCAGAACAGGAAAAAGAGATTTTAGCTCGCGTAGCAGAATATCCAGAAGTGAGTTCCAGGAGATCGAAGGCAGCTACAGGTGTAAGTAAATTTTCAATTGTTAGAATATTTCACGATGAAAGCCTGTACCCATACCACTTTACACCCGTACAGTGTTTACTGCCGCCTGATCTTCCAGCCAGACTTCAGTTTTCTCATTACTTCCAAAATCTGCAAAATACAGATCCAATGTTCTTAAATCGTGTGTTATTCACGGACGAGGCGACATTTACTCGACAGGGTGTATTCAATTACCGAAACAGACATGCGTGAGAAAATGAAATCCCGCATTTAGTTGTTGAACGTCACTTCCAACACGAGTTTAAGGTCAACATTTGGTGTGGAATTATCGGAAATCATCTTATAGGCCCCTTTGAATTACCGCCAACTCTAAACAGAGATTCATGTTTGGATTTTTGCAAAATGAACTTGGAGGGCTTTTAGAAGATGTACCACTAAACGTCCGGCGAAATATGTATTTCATGCAAGACGGAACGCCGGCACACTTCTCCAGATAAGTGCGAAATTATTTGAAGGAACAGTTCCCTGAACGTTGGATAGGCCGTGGGGGCCTCTTGACTTGGCCGGCGCGAAGTCCGGATTTTAATCCAATGGAGTTCTGCATTTGGGGTTATTTGAAAATCATTGTTTATAACAGTTCAATAAACAACTGTAATGAGTTGAATCAAAAAATTATAAAATCTGCTCAGGAATGATGAAGATCTCTGGTTTAAAGTCCGACAGTCTTTTGTAAAACGTATAGCGAAATGTATTAAGGTCATTGGTGGTCATTTTGAACAATTGCTATCATGGCGAAAAAAATAGTTAACCTTAAGTATTTACATTAACTTTGACACCTAGCAAATGTAGCGATTTACAATAATTTTAAGTCAGAAATTCACCGTTGCTCGATTTTCCGTTGCTTTTGGACCACGTACTTAGTTTAGTTGGACATATGAAATGCCATTATCTCGAAAATGGTTGCTCCTAGCGACTTCAATAAGTTATACGTTTGTGATGTAAAAGAAGTAAAATAACTTATTTTTTTATTATTCGGGTTGATATAAGAAGCCTAAACAAAGTTTAAAATAAGTGGGGCATGCCGTAGATAGCGCCCTCTACTGGTAACACAAAAACTATGGATAATTTTAAATTCCTTTTTTTTTCAATTCATTACTTCAAAAAACCCCAAAACCCTTAATTCCTGCTATGTCGTTTCGTTAAGAAATAATCGCAAAAAAACGAAAAAAAATTAAAATTTTGACACCCTGTATCTTGGTTGTTATCAATTTTGGGATAAGGCAAATTTGAATAAATCGCATTATTTCGGCTTATGGAGTCTGCTGTTGCTCTGTGTCCCATTACTTTTAGGGTACCCTGTATTAATATATGATACAGATATGTCTACTTGAGTTTTTCTCTTTTTTGAAGTAAGCATCATCTTCAGTTCAACGAATACTTTTAGGTAACACATTTTAATACAATCGATTGCAATGGAACAAGAGTTAATCAAAGCATTCCAATTGTTTTGCCTATATCAACATCAACGAAAGAAAATATCGGACAAAGTAAAGCAGTGGCCTTGTATTATAACGAACAACTATATGGAGTTTTACGTAATCCGGAGATTTATTATCATAAAAAAGAAGAACGAATAGCACGAGAATTTGGTACCACGCATAAAGATCATCCTCATATCAAGGTTTGTACATAATCATTTTTTAAATAATTCTCTGCGTAAGTATACTAGTGGTTCGTATTTATATTTTCTGATATTTATTAAGAGGAAAGTCATAATATTAATTCTGGTTGAGACTCAGGTGGTTCTAGTGGCAGGGGGGTGTCCGCAGGGGGGAGTTCTCTCTCCCCTGCTCTGGAACCTTATCGTGGTTAGCCTTCTGAGGGAGCTCAGTGGGGCGGGGCACTCAATTTTGGGTTATGCTGATGATCTGGTCATCACGACACAAGGAAAATTTAACACCACTGTGAGAGATAGAATGCGGGAGGCCCTTAAAGTGGTGGAAAAATGGATAAGACGCGGGAAGATCTAAACATCAGCCCTCAAAAGACCGTCATAGTTCCCTTCACAAAGCGAAGGAAAAAAGAGGGATTAGGGCCTCTAATCCTTCGAGGAGAAACGTTGCAGCTGGCTGGGGAAGTAAAATATCTGGGGGTCATCCTGGATTCTAGACTTACATGGAAAAAATTATCCGCAAATCTGAAATTACTCTTGCAGCAACAAGGAGAATATATGGAAAAAAATGGGGTTTTATCGCCCAAGATGGTGCATTGGATATACACCAGAGTGGTGATATCCTTAATTACCTACGCATCCGTGATCTGGTGGCTAAAAGTTCTGCAGAGGACCTCTATGCTCAGGCTACGAAGTCTTCAGAGACTGGCCTGCTTAGGCATAACAGGTGTAATGAAATCGACCCCTACTGCAGCGATGGAGCGCCTTCTTGACCTCCCTCCTTTTCACTTGACGATATAGGAGGAGGCGAGAACGGGCCTCCACCGCCTTCAGATGATGCTGCCGACCTCCAGAGTAAAGAGGGTAGGTCACGAACTTATAGAAGAAATAGCACACGTGCCGGAGATAAAGATGAGATCATACCACATAACACCAAAATTTGTTTACGACACACCCTTTGAGATAACCATTCAGGATCGAACCGTGTGGACAAACAACGAACCAGATTTTTTGTCTGGAGCTCTGGTGTGGTTCACCGATGGGTCCAAGACTGAAGAAGGTACAGGAGCTAAAGTACACAAATTAAGGCCAAGAAAATACTTGTTCTTTCCCTTGGGAAAACTCCCAACAGTATTCCAGGCAGAAACATATGCCATACTACAATGCGCATGGGAAAATAATAAAAGAGCCTACCAAAATAGACGAATCTATATATGCTCAGACAGTCAAGCGGTCCTATGAGCCAGATGGTAACATCAAGGCTAGTCTGGGAATGCCAAAATGAAGTGAGAACACTGGCGGACAGAAATATAAACTATTCTGGATACCGGGTCACAGAGGCATTTCTGGCAATGAAAGAGCAGACGAGCTCGCGAGGCAAGCATCAGCTGCACCATACATTGGTCCTGAACTAGCGCTAGGAGTGCACGAGAGGCTATTAAGCGATGGACTAGAAATGAAAACAATGTCTACTGGAACAGCAGACGGACTTAATTATAGCAAGAGAGTTATGAGGAGTATCAGTCCTAAATTCTCAAAACAGTTGCTTAACCTTAGCAGGAACCAACTAAGAACAACAACGGGAATCCTAACAGGACATATATCTGTCAAGGATCATTTGAACAAAATAAAGATATGCAATGAAGACCTTAGCTGCAGGCTCTGCGGCCAGGATAGGGAAACTGTTTATCGTGTTGTCTGTCAATGCGCATCCTTGGATCGCAGACGCTATGGCATATTCGGGAGAGTAAAACTGGAACTGAATGAAATAATCACTAAATCAGCAGTTGACGTGTATAAATTAATACACGGAAACAAGATAACTGACTGGATACAATAAAACGAAGGTGTGCACAATAGGCCTACTTATGGCCGCAGTGCTCCGGATAAGGACGGGCCTAAGGAAAAAAAAATGACATCACTAAGCTGGGCATAAAGGCTTGTGTTAAAGGTTTCTGTCATCTGCACTAACTAATGTTAATGTTTTTGTAATGGTAATTGACGTTAGAACTTAGTCAACATTTTTCTATTTGGTATATTTTTAAATTTTAGATTATAAATGAATCTGGCGATTGGTTAATTGGAGGTGAATTGGAAGTCATTAAAAGAGTTAGATGGAATGATGGTCTTGATAAATACCGTCTTACTCCGAAGGAACTCCGACAAAAATTTAAAGAAATGGGTGCGGACGCTGTTTTTGCTTTTCAGCTTCGTAATCCCATCCACAACGGACATGCGCTTTTAATGACAGATACTAAAAGGTATACAGTATATTCATTGATACATTAAGTATTGACAGTAACATAGGCAGCCGATATCGATATCAATCATAGTCCAAGCTCCCATTGTACAAAAACTTACCTCACAACTAACAACACTAGAAAAGTTTTCTAGTATGTCAGTGAATTACGATTAAACCGAATTGTTTTTTAAAACTTCTTCTAGAATCCCGAATAAATAAATTTTCATACTTTAATTTTTACTTTTAAGTATGTTTGTTGAATAACTGACAATAATTTACATTTTTATCTATACTTTCATCTGACTTATATAGAGTACAAAATATGAGAGTGTTATGATTTCGTTTACACCTGTTATAACCTGTAAAAAATTAGGTCTGTTTACATATAAGGGATAATTTGAATTTAAGTTAAAATTAAAAAGAAAGGTGTAGTTCTGTGGGTCCGCCGCACGAGGCTAGCACTACGACGTATAAAGAGAAAGGGGTAACGAAAGCCATAAGTATGGAGTTTTACGCCGCGTGTCATAGACGTCCCTAAAACTTTTCTGAATATAATTTTTTAATATAAATTTAGCTTTTATCAAAAGGAAATACAGAAGTATATGAAAACAAAATAAACTAAACGCAACACTAAATTTCACTTTACATTTATCTTAAAAATTGCAATTACGATGCTACGCTAATGACGAACAATCAGCACACGCCTGATGCTTCTCAGATGCCTAGCACACCAACTATTGTTTGGTTATGTGGAACCTGAGTCAATTAAGTTAAGGTAGAACACCTGATCCACTGAAAAGGTTTCACTTGTTTATTATTCTGATGTTAATTTGTTCAATTTTCTAGGCTATTTATTTTGTTATTATGAAGTTTGTTACAATTTTAAATAAATAAAAATTTGAAATACAAAAAATTTAGAGTTTTCGCAGTAGAATCCAAATATGCAATCATATGAAATGTGTTCCATTTAAAGAAAGTAAGTTGGTCTCTATGGCAACCAAACCAGATATGACAGGAAAGCTCATGCAGGTAGAAATGTGGGGAATAATTTACTGAACAACTTTCATAAAGGTCCCTTATTCGTGTACGAGGTAATTCAAAAGCTACAGGCAGTATGCGCGACTTTTTTGCCACTCTGTATGTGTATTAAATTCGCTCAGAATATTTATGTAGTATTGTGAAGTAGATGTGTAGTGTAAAGTACAGTTTTGCGCTTCTGAAAGAAAGCAGAAAGTTGCACTTTGCGACTAGCGACAATGTAACCAAAACGCTCACTCGCCTGCTTACCGTGACAACCATCATAGAACATCTGGTGTTCCTAATGTTTGATCCAATATTGTAAGTGGGCGTTGAGGGGTGTTTGACACATGTTGACAACTTTGTGACCAGTAAGACGGTATTTAAATAAATAGTATGTAGTTATGCAAATTGTAATTTTTATTTTTTTAACAAACATTTTTGCAAAAACGTCGGTTGCACCCTTAATACACAAATACCTATTTCTGTTTACGTGTTTTTCAAAAATCCGCTTGTAATTTTTATGGAATTGAATATTTTTCCACCGTTTTATTGCCTTTGTTCCTAATTGAGCTGAGCTTGAAACTATATAAAGTGTTGGTCTAAACACAAGACGTAATTTATGAGAAAAGTAAAAAGGTTTAATTTATTTCTCTGTTTCGTGAAAGTAGACGGTTTAAACAGGATTTTTTCAAAAAACACTAATTTCACGTTAACGTATTTTTGGGAAAAATCTAACGATTCATATTTTTGTGAACAGAACAGTTTGTACAGGGTTATCCAACCAAGACTGGACAAACAAACGATTTTTTGACTTTTCCTGTACTTTTATAAAAAAACTGAAATAGCCATCTTAAGTCATTTTCTCCCGCGAATTCGAATATCTTCAGCAAAAAACAATTGAACATCAAACAAAAGTACTAGGGGTCACTTTGATATTTTTTTAAATGGGATGCCGTATTTTTAATGAGCTTATCCGATTTCTCATATAAATTTTGATCTAAAATGTTGGATTTTTAATTCAAAAACGCCTTTTTCCTTCAGTTCTAAATTCGGAAAATGTTCGTCTACCGTAAGATTAATACCTGATAGATGGATACCCGTTTCACCTGTTCACCCTTTAACCTGCTTTAAAGCGTCCGTCAGTTAGACAAAATAATCAAGTTTCAAATTTCTATATATTTTTCACGAATTAATTAGAAATTTAGTAGTTTTTGCAAATCTATTATTGCTTACGTATAAAAAAAGTATGACATATTAGAGAAAACTATAAACTAAAGTGAATAACTTTAATCTCAATAATATAATTGTTCTATGTGTCCTCCATTATTTTCAAAACATGACCGATGCCCCCTTTTCAATCTCTCCAAAGAATCTCTTACAATATTTTGGTCCTGGTTAAGTCTATTAATTTCATTTATAATTTTTTGCTGAATGTCCTCCAGACTTCTGTTGGGTCGTTGATAAACTACATTTTTTAAATGACCCCATAAAAATGTATCCATTGGCGTGATATCGGGGCTATTTGGTGGCCAATGAATTGTTCCGTTACGGCCAATCCACTGATTGTAACGCTCGTTTAGGTATGTTACCACTTCTCGAACTGCATGAGGCGGAGCACTATCCTGCTGCCAAATGATATTGTTGTAGGCTTGCAATGGCAACCTTTCCAAGAAATCCTCGATATCGTTATGAAGAAAATGGAGGTATCTTTGGCCTGTTAAAGAGCCACGATAAAATAGTGGTCCAATAATTCGATTTTCTAACATCCCACACCAAACATTAAGTGAGCTCCAACCTTGAAACTTTATCATTTCATATCTATGAGGGTTAACTGCTGCCCAGTATCTTGAATTTTTCCGATTGTATACCCCCGATGTTGTAAATGACGCTTCGTCACTCCATAGAATTTTATTATATAAATTATAATCTTCGTCTTGATCTCTCATCAGCATTGAAGCAACAAATCGAAATCGCAGTTCTTTTTGAAGCTGTGTTAAGTATTGAACGGGAAGGATGCAATATGGTTTTAGACCACATTTTTTTAAAGTTCTGTGAACTCTTCCATAGCTTACTCTCCGGAGCCCTGGACCATACCTTACTTCTCGTACCGCTTGCGGAATAGAACTCTTCGGATTTATAGTAAAATATTGAACAATAGCTCGATCCCTTATATTCCGTCTTTTCATCTTTCTTGGCTTATCTTTCAATGTCTTACTTTCTTCAAATAGGGTCTTAATTCTGAGAATTGTATCCACTGAAATGTGTCTCTGGAAACTCTCAAAAAATGTTCTTTGTGTTTGTCGAGCATTCTCTCCACTTTTGTAATATAATTTTATTACATTTAGCCGTTCTTCTAAAGAATATTTCATTATTTGTAATTAATTCGTGAAAAATATATAGAAATTTGAAACTTGATTATTTTGTCTAACTGACGGACGCTTTAAAGCAGGTTAAAGGGTGAACAGGTAAAACGGGTATCCATCTATCAGGTATTAATCTTACGGTAGACGAACATTTTCCGAATTTAAAACTGAAGAAAAAAGGCGTTTTTGAATTAAAAATCCAACATTTTAGATCAAAATTTATATGAGAAATCGGATAAGCTCATTAAAAATACGGCATCCCATTTAATAAAATATCAAAGTGACCCCTAGTACTTTTGTTTGATGTTCAATTGTTTTTTGCTGAAGATATTCGAATTCGCGGGAGAAAATGACTTAAGATGGCTATTTCAGTTTTTTTATAAAAGTACAGGAAAAGTCAAAAAATCGCCTTGTCTAGTCTTGGTTTTATAACCCTGTACAAAGCCTATTGATATGCAACTTCAGCTACATTTTTTTGCAAGATATTTATAAAGTTACACATAAAGAAAATGCTATTCCTTATGCGGCCCACACACAAGCTCCTTTTGCGGCGTTTTGGCCTTGGCGTTTTCGCCGGCGTCTAAAACGCCTATACGCTTGCACCACACACAGTCGTCCCAGTAGTTCCCGATTCATTGACGGAATAATATAGAAAATATCGCTAAAGCAAAAAGAATTACCAATAAGCGCATGAGTAGCCTAACTTCAGATTTGAGGGCGTATTTAGGTTAAATAAATTCAGTGACCTACTAATGTCCATAAAAAAAATTTTGTTTGCCGAAATATCTTAGAAAATAATTTTTTTCCACCTTAAGGGGGACGAAACCAAGCCTATACGTCGCAAATAGCTACAAATGGTGTAAATCGACTTATTAGACTGTAAATAGGTTTCTGTCGAATTGTTGAGCCATTAGAGGCTTTAAAAAAAATGTTTGTACCCAAATAATTTGAAAAGAAATTATTATTAAATACAAACTGGAGATTTGAGGCCGTATGTAGGTTTAAATAAATTCTCTGAACTATTAATGCTCTTAAAAAAATTTTTTTTTGCCGAAATAACTTAGAGAATAATTTTTTTCCATCTTAACCCTTTAATGCCCAGAATTAAATTTTTTTGATTTTTCGGCTAATTTTTTAAAATGGTAATACTATTAACGTATAAATTCATGGAAAAAAATTAATTATAAAAAAAAAGTTTTTTAAGTGTCATTTTTTTGACGTATGATATATCATACGCTTGCCGATATGAAGTTGAAAGAAAACACATGCTTTTATTTTTTTTTATTTCCAAAAGTTTAAAAGAAAATAAAGGTAAGTAACTAAACATTTCGTCCAAAAAAATTATTTTTGGTGATATTGGCGAAAAAATCTTTCTGGATAAAGTCCAACGTTGCATTTGATGCATGAAAACTTCGTGCACTTGCCGCAACGCCGTTGTGTTTCTTGTTTATCTATCCAGTGCTCTTCTCCATCGAAACGAATTTCTGTTAACACGTTTTTCAAGCATTTTGGTTTAGGGCCAGTTTTTGAATTTGAAAGAGGTGAAGACAAAATTGCCAAAACTATTCTTCTTCGGAATTCCAACAAAAAAATGTACTCATTTCTTGACGACAGCTTCGTCCAAACAAAATCGAAACAATGGCCAGTACCACTCTTTTGACCTTATCCGGCTTTTATACAAGCCCCTCATTTGATCAAATCGATCAACTCCTCTCATTCCTTTATTGTACATGTTTACAAGCGATGGTTGATCGACCTCAATAGCAGCTTTTTGCTTTTTGGACCAACGTCTACAGGTTCCTTTAGTTTTGTAAAGGCCTTGTTCCTGCACATTTGATATTACGGTAACTTGGCTGTTGTCGTGCCAACGAGTTAAAGTTGTACTAGAAGCTGAATCGTGGATAGTGTTCCTGGGTGTTCTTTCTTTAAGTCTTTGAGAGAAGCTTTTTGTGTGCGATCAGATCTAATTGTGCCAATACAAACCAATTTATTCTCTGACAGCGTTTTTACCAGTGAAAGGGAAGTAAAATAGTTATCGAGGAATACAAAACTATTTTGTGGTAAAATATTAAGACACATTTTTTCCGTCACACTAGAACCCAAGGTTTTTCCCTCAATTTTATCTCCAGCGCCAGTATATACATCAAATTTTATAAGGTAGCCGTCAGAGGTATACAAACACCAGCATTTGAAACCGAAACGTATCGGCTTTCCTCTTGTTTCGCGTTATGTCTCCCGTGGTAGGGTTCCATTGCCTCATCAACCGAAAAGTACTTTCCAAGTGGACGTATCCATTTCTGCGACACTTTAATGATGTGGTTTACTATCGGTCTGATTTTATAGATCTTGTCATCTCTGTCAATTTGGGAATTATCGTTTAAATGAAAAAATCTGTGGATAGACTCAAAGTTATTTCTGGATAATGCATTTGTGATTAGAGCCTTATTTGTATCAGGCCGCGCTTCCCAATAGCATCGCCTAGAGGGGACTGGACTATATCCAGATAAGAGGACAATGGCCAAATATTTGTGTACATCATCAGAAGAAAATGAGATATTATGATAGCCTTTTTGATTTGCATATCTCTTCGTCTCAATATAAATTGCATCTATTAGCTCGTCGCTAAAAAACATTTTGAATAAATCAATTGGTGCCAAGTTTCTATTTACTACTTCGGTAAGAATCGTCGGCTTCTCTTCTTCAATAAGTTCAACTTTATCTTCCCGTATATCCAAATTTACCTCTTCCCACTTGAATGAGTTGGCTTTTTTATAAGTGTTTCCTTTTGGTATTGTACGCTTCAGTCTTTTTTGCTTGGTTGCTAATGGCTCGTTGTCGCTTTCATCCCAGCTTTGTGTCATTTGTGGTGTTTTCATCCAGAGAAATGGACTGACATGGTAATGGACATTTTTCTCCTCCTGTGTTTATCGTAAAGAGTTCTACTTTTTGCGCAAGTAATCCTTTCCCAAGGTCGCCAACACTTGAAGCAATCTTGTCGTCGCTAGGTGCATCATCGTGGTCACTATCTTAGCCGTCGCTTGGGGAAACTAGGACCATTTCCAGGGATTCTGCTTCTTAAAACTGGTCGTAACATTCGTCTTCCGATTCTAAACTGTCCAAATAAGCTAATAGCTCCTCAGCGTCTTGTGGCTTTTCGGGGTCAAACAACTTTTTGCTAAAAAAAAAATTACATCAAACCAAATTACATGATAGGGTAAGTCCGGGAGAGTTGGCTCACCTTTTTTAAAAATGGAATAAAATTGAAATCCAGAAGGATAAATGAACGCAAAATATTTATTTAACATAAGAAATAGTATAGCATTAGGTTATAAATATTATATAAGAAAAAACTCAAACAACTAGCTTAAAAAACATTTTTTTTCAAAATAGCTATCTGGGCCAACTCTCCCACATACTGAGGGTTAGTTGGCCCAGGCATGTAGGGTGAGATGACCCATGGTAAATTTTATCATTCAACACCTTTTTTTTATAATGTTTTGCCACACAGTTCGCAAAGGTTTAAATACTTTGAACAGCTTTCGTGGAACCACCTCTGGCAGTGTATGCATTGAATCCAATCATCGTTTTTCGTGGTAGCATTATATTTTTCACCACACCCAAGGCATTCGGTCGCGTCTTCTTCATCTGGGCTATCGTCAGAGTGAGTCTCTAACTCATCTGACACATCTTCATCCGTAGATGATTCTATTTTATTCATTTTTTGTATTTTTCCTTTATTCTTTTTTATTATTAAGGTCTTTCGCTTTAATATTTTTTTCTGTTCTTGTTCTTTTTTGCGTTCAATCGCAGATTTTCTTTTTTCAGTATGGTCCGAAGACGTCAAAATAGCAGCTACATGTTTTGCACTTTTTTTTACTATCTGGATGTTCGCTGATGATGTGTTGGTGCAAACCCGTGTTTTTGTAGTTTTTGTATATGAAATTTTAGTTTTGATTCATTCTGGCTGCCAAAAACAGAGGGTGGCCCGAGAGTTCTCTTCTTAAAATCATTATTTTTATATCGTCTTCGAAAGGTTGGAGGAGGGATGTTGTTAAAAGTGCGACATGCTTCTCTAACGCCCATTACACCATTTCTGACTACTTCTGCAGCTTTAACCAGATCTTCCTCAGTCCACTTTCCTCTTTGCACCGTACCTTTTCTATTATATTTTATTGGCATGATTCTAAAATTAAAAATATACAGTAATCACAAGAATTTTAGTTTAGCTATTACAGTCCGGGATAGATGGCCCTGAGCCAACTAACCCGAATAGACGTTGGGCCGTCTCTCCCAAAAGTCGGGGAGAGATGGCCTACTTAATATATCCACTGTTCTATGTAATTTTAAAACTTTCGAGTTATTAACATAACCCCAAAGAACTATATAATAAAGATTAGCAACAATTACGAGCAAAAAATACAATGGTGAAACAAAAAAGTAATTTTATTATAGACCTTAAATATTTTCCTTGCCTATAAAATAATAGTTTCAACATAACTTACCCAAAATTGCAAAAAAATCAACCGAAAATGGTGTACGATATACACTTCACGTTTAAAACAGGTGGCTAAAGTTACACTAACGTGGATCTAAAATTTCGGTAAATATTGAACTGGGCCATCTCAACCGTTGGGTCATCTCTCCCGGAATTACCCTATATTCATGATAGTATCATGTAAAACTGCTTATCATATATTATTCGCCGGGCTAAAGACGTTATATATGAAAAATAACTAAGAATTATTTCTTTTTTATATATACTTGCTTTAGCCCAGCGTATGATATATCATACGCTACATTTAAAGTCATGTAGTAAAAAGAAAAAAACATTTTTATAAGACATAATGAGCGGCAACTAACACCTACTATCCCAAATCAATAATATCTACAATAATAAGTTATAATAACTAATACAATACTAACTGGTGTACATAACCTAAAACTCACCTGTTACTCATTTTGGATAACAAAGTAATCACCTCCAACGTCAAATTGTCCTAGGATCTGGTAAATAACACATAAACTTAGTTTGAGTAATTTTAACACATTCTGTATACCTACTATTTTAGTTCATAAGTGAGCACAACGTAACTGCACGTGCCATAACATAAACATAACCTAACCTAAATCTTAGTAGTGTTTTGCGTATGATAAATCATACGGTTGTAACGGTTTATTTTTAGTACTAGGGGTTAAAGCCTATTTTTGCTAAGGTGTGAGAAATAATCATTAAGGTAGTACAATGTGCTCTATGAAAAACCATTAGTATGTGATGAATTGAAACAAACCAAAATTTTATTTAAAGTTTATTATTATGTCGCCTTCACCTTTTTGTCAAGAACCTTTCAACATATTTGTTTTGCTGTTTATTAAATGTACATAGATATTTATAAAACATTTTACTAGTAAAAATAAGGCTATACATATATATATATTACTCGTATCATTGTACTGTTACATAACTCTCTCTCTCGGTGTTTAGAGGTTGCTTTCCTTTCTTATGACATTTGTTGATTATCTGGTTCCTCCTTTATTTTTCTGGCAATGCCGTTACCTCGAGTGGCTGATCCAGCTTGTGTTGTACCTAAAATAAAGATAACTATTTGAATTCTATGACTGCAGACTAAGATCTTAGGTAATTTTGCCTTCGATGGTACGTAAGGTTATATAGGTATGTAAGAGTTGTTAAAACGGTCTCTGGCTGCGAATGCCTGGTTAATAAAGCAGATCCTTACCTTATCTTTCATCTTGATTCCATATCTCCCTTGGCTTAGGGGTTGAAAGTCGATTTTTCTCCCTTGTTAAATGGCAGACCGTGTCCTAAGTTAGTAGCCTAAAAACAGTCAGCTACAGACGGTGTAAATAGAGTAAGTTATAGGACTTACCGCTATGGTCGTGTCAAATACATTTTCGTGGGAAATACAGTGGATTTTCCGTATTATATTTTCCTTTGTTTGGTTCTAGAATGGTGTGACAATCTGATCGTTAGGGACATTTCACTGAGTTGGTTATAAATAAACACTGTTCCTTTAATTTATATAAATAGAAGTGGGCGTCACTATCGATTTTAATCTCTTCGATCGACCTAACTTATTGATATTATATTGACTGCTATCGGGTGATTTTTACCAGCCAATTGCATTGTATTGAAATCTGTTTATCGTTATGTAATTTAGGAGCCACTTGGGTGTTTATTTAAAGCTGGTAATTGGTGTAAAATCATTTAGTTTCTAGGTTGACATCTATCGACCTTTGCGAGATCGATTATATCGCTTATTCCTTAGATGTGGGAAATATTTATCTGATGTACCGTTGGTTGTATACGGGTGACCGTGTTTGGTAATAATTTATATTGCCCATGTATTAGTTAATTAAAAACAAATTTCTTTAGTTTCACCGTCGCGCAGGAGGGGGTACAAGGGTAACCCAGGATTCTATTGTCTCCGCTCTTTGGTTATTTTATTATTTGTACGGGTTCGCTTCGGCTAGGTTAGTTCATTAGGTTTTTGTGTAGGTACGAGGTTTTGAATTCTAGCGCCCTTTTTATTGACAGGAAGCTTTCTATTTTGTTGGTAGGATTGCAGCTCTTCCGGGAGGTCGTGCGCGATTGTTACGGCCTTGCTTACTTACTTACTGACTTGTCTCCGTCGTGAAAGCGTGTGTCCAGCCAATTTTTTTTTCACGTGAGTGGATTTTGGACACCGTTTTCTTATTAAAGCTTTTAAATTGCTTTAGTTTAGTGTTGGATTGAAAGCTTTTTTACGGCATAGCCGGATTTTAAAGCGACGGAGTGCAAGTCAGGAAACGTAAAAACGTGTAAGACCCCATCGTCATCGGGGTCCTTATACCGGGGTGCTTCCACCCAGCTCCTATTACGTGAGCTTCTTTTATCTGGGGTCCACCTGGCAGTTGCTATGCTGGGGTACATCAAGGCCATCAGTTTGACCTAGAGGCGCTACCAGCCTTTTATACTAGGGTGTACCTAGAGTTGCCCACCAGGCATAGTACCAAGCAGCCACGGCAGTATCGGTGATACCATCCCGATAAAGTAATACAGGTTTTAATTTTGAGGTGTCAACCGTATCATTTACTTTATCTATCGTTATTAGTAGAAGGTAATAGTTGTGATCATAACCATAGGGCGGATATACAAGTGTATGGTTCTGTAATTTCCCAATTTAATTCAAGTGAATTCATTTTTTTTGAGGGTCGAGCCCAATTATTAATTTTTTTTTTTTTTAATAAATGTACTAAGTGTGTTTTTAAAAATTTTTAGTTTTATTTGAGACGTCCCACAACACCCCTTCGTAATTTGCTTTTCTTCTTTTTAATTTTTTTTATTATTCATTATTAAGTTCAGTGGAGAGTGAGCACCCACCGAGATCGCGGAGGCTTCCGTTTTGGCCTGGCTACAAAACGGTGGCGCCCCTTATTACCCCCCCTACTCTTCGGCATTTGAGCTAGGGCATTTGCTCGCTCTCTCAAGGCCTCTCACCCTCGGCTGAACTTTGTTGCTGTTAATTCCTTTTTTTTTTTTAATTAAAAATTAAATTCTTTTTTTTTAATCTTTGGGCAAATAAAAGCGTAGCAAATTTTGGCGCTCAACGTTTGGGGCCATGTTTTGGTAAATCTTTTTTAAAAAAGTGTTGTTGGGCGTTCTCAAGTAGAGCAATTTACTTAAGTATATATTTTGATTATTAATTTCATTGTATTGCGCCTACCCTTAAGGACTGTAATAACTTTATTGAATTTTGAATTGATTTTGCATACCTTGTTACATATTTATATTGGTTGACCTTAAATTTATAGTATTATACCTTGCCCTGATTTTACCTGCAATTGCTTTGAATCAATCGTGGCCTTCGGTGGTTATACTTTTTTTATTTTCGTGCTCGCAGAGCGTATTGATTTGGTACTGATTTCTTTTTTTTTATTTTTGACCTACTTTGTTTTGCGATATTGGTGACCTTTTAGTATTACCTAATTGATTGGCTTACTACGTTAATTACTTGACTTTCATTAAAATTGTCTATTTAAAATACTACCACTGCTACTCACTTGATATTTTGAATTTGAATTTGTTATTGCTTACGTAAGTGAAGTGAAATCTAGTGATTTTATTTGCATAGTGTTACTGTAAGTGAGTGAGTTTGTGTGGCTTTACAGTCAATAGTGTTATTATTACTTTATTCTGTCATTGTCTGACTTGAAGAGGAAAAAAAAATGGATTACAATATGAGGATCAACTACCTGAAGAAGGACATGCTAATACATGAACTGACTGTCCGTGGAATTCCCGCTGACGATTCCAAAACCTTCGATTCGCTGAGAGCGACACTGCGTCCGTTACTCCAACTGGAGAAGAGGAACAAATCTTTGAGTCATCCACCCTATTCTCTCGACTTCGACGACGAGAAAGTTCTCGTGCATGATGCGCTGCAGAGAATTAAATCTGCACTGAAATCAGTGACTGGAGAAAATGCTAGGGCCAGATTTGAGCGCTATCAATCTCGTCTAGTACACCTACTCAATCGCGTAGATCGCGCACCACCTAGTAGCTTGACTGCTGAGAATGTGGATACGAGAGCGAAGCTTATGGTCGATATTTTGGCCACTCTGGACCATTTAGAAACCGTGTCAAAGCAAGATCCCAACCTTAGTGCTATGTTAGCTGCTGCTCAAACTGAAGATTCGGATTCCGATGATTCGTCCGGCGTTCAAGGTGCCTCGCTACCTGTTTCTACCCCAAATAGACAACCTTCATACTTCAAGGGTCCTAAAATGGATAAATGGGGAATTAAATTCACTGGAGACACCAAGAGTATGTCAGTTCACGGCTTTTTAGAGCGAGTTTCAGAACTTAGAGTAGCCCGTCACGTGACTGAACGAGAAGTATTTGAGTCCGCCATAGACCTGTTTGAGGGAAAGGCTCTTAATTGGTTTAGATCGAACCGATCCAGATTTACTGACTGGAGAGAACTATCAGACCTACTTCGACGACATTTTGAACCGCCAGATTACAGAGCTCGACTCTTTAGGGAGATCTTAGATAGAACGCAGGATCCGTCCGAAAGCATTGTGGATTACTTATCAAGTATGCATGCTTTATGTAGACGTTACGGTGGAATGTCCGATGATGTGAAGCTGGACATTATTTCCCGAAACTTAGCTCCCTTTTACACAACTCAACTTCCACTAGTCAATACATTGGAAGAATTGGAGGAGTGCTGCTTATCTTTGGAAGCCAAGAAATACCGTGCAGAGCACTACGTGCCACCTTCTAGAAGAAGGCAAGGATTTGTCGAGCCTGATTTCGCCTTCGTGTCAGATATGCAAGAAGCCCTTTCTAGCAATCATTCGGACGAATACGTACAGGAAATTCGTCACTTTAACCCAACTACAAACGATAGACGTCCCAGGGAAATGCCTATGAACGATAGACGCCCTAGAGAAATACCTATAAATGACAGACGTCCTAGAGAAATGCCTACGAACGATCGACGTCCCAGAGAAGTGGTCTGCTTTAATTGTCAAAAGGCCGGGCATTATAACCGAGATTGCACTAGTCCTCGGAAAATGCACTGCTATCGTTGCGGAACACCTGACGTTACTACCAGAAATTGCCCCAAATGCACGAATTCGGGAAACGCTTCCCGGGGGAATCAATAGGTCGTGAGATGTCTCCCAAAATCGATACCACTTCGACCAACAACGATACTGGCTTTCCTGCAAAATTTCTCTTAGACTACATTATTAGTCACGCTCATGGTGATCAACGTCCATATTTAGAAGTTACTATCTTAGGCACTCCAATTCGAGGATTATTAGATTCCGGCGCTACAAGAACCATCGTCGGTCTTCCTGGATATGAACTATTACAACGGTTAGGATTAAAACTTTTGGCGAAAGAAACAAAATGCACAGTCGCCAATGGACAGAGCTGTTCCAGCATCGGTTGTATGCAGGTTCCATTCTGTTTAATGGGCAAAACCAGAATCATTGATGTGCTCGTCTTACCAGAACTTACTCATACCCTTATCTTAGGAATAGATTTTTGGAAAAATATGGAAATAGTCCCCGATCTGAGACAAGATATTTGGCATTTTGCAGATAGCACCGATCCGATGTTCATTAATAGCATTCAAGACGAAAGCACGCTCACAAGAGATCAGCGAATGCAACTTGACAATTTAATAAAAATAAAGCTTTCAACTATGAGTTCTGGATTGGGATGTTGTAACGTAGCAGAACATACTATTGAAGTTAAACCAGGTACAAAACCCGTCAAACAACGATACTACCCCGTGTCTCCTTTTAAACAAAAGATCATCGATGAGGAGTTAAAGACAATGTTAAAAGACGGTGTGATAGAACCTTCCAAAAGTGCTTGGTCTAGCCCAATATGTCTAGTTCGCAAAAAGGATGATTCCTATCGCTTCTGCGTCGATTATAGGCTGCTGAACGAGGTAACCAACAAGGATGCGTACCCCATTCCATATATCTCTTCAATCCTGGACCGCTTAAGAGATGCTAAATACCTCAGCTCTATCGATATTAAGTCTGCTTTTTGGACCGTCCCTTTGTCAGAGTCTTCGCGTGAATACACCGCTTTTACTGTTCCTGGAAGAGGATTATTTCAGTTCCGCCGAATGCCGTTCGGATTGACCAATTCTCCGGCCACGTGGCAGCGAATTGTCGATACCGTGCTTGGAGCTGACCTTCAGCCTTCAGTAATGGTTTACCTAGACGACATTATCCTAATCTCTCAGGACTTTGATGAACATTTGCGACTTCTGGACTTAGTGTTCGACCGCCTTCTCGAAGCAGGATTAGTGGTTTCATTGGAAAAGTGTCAATTTTGCCGACCTGAATTAAAATATCTAGGCTATGTAGTGGACCGTCAAGGACTTCGGCCAGATCCATCGAAAGTAGAGGCTATTGTAAATATCCCACCGCCGAAAAATGTGACAGAGATTCGTCGATTTATAGGAACAGCGTCTTGGTACCGACGATTTGTACCGAATTTCTCCTCCAAAATATCTCCGCTAACCAACCTGACCAAGAAAAACGTTAAGTGGTCATGGACATTCGATTGCGACGCTGCTTTTAGAACCATCAAAGAAGCCCTGATTACAGCACCCATTCTTACTTGCCCCGATTTCAGTCGTCCATTCGTTCTTCAAACTGATGCGAGTGGCTTTGGCCTTGGAGCCGTTTTGTCTCAAACCTTTGATGAAGGTGAGAAAGTAATATGTTTCCTATCGCGCTCACTATCTAGGCAGGAAATGAAATTGACTGTGACTGAGAAAGAATGTTTGGCAGTGATTTGGAGCGTTGAGAAATTGCGTCATTACCTGGAAGGAGTTCACTTCACCGTGATAACCGATCATCACTCGTTGCTGTGGCTACATCGATTAAAAGACCCACAAGGGAGACTAGCACGATGGGCACTTCGTCTTCAACCGTACGACTTTACATTAATTCATCGACCTGGAAAAGACCACGTAGTTCCCGATTTTCTCTCGAGATCAGTTCCTGTTTCTGTTGACACTATAGATGCCGAAGTCAAAGAAGACGCATTCTCATCCACCACCGACAAATGGTATAAAAACATGTTCTCCAGACTCGAAGAGCATCCTCACAAATTTCCCACGTGGCGTGTAGAGAATAAAATGCTGTACAAATATGTGAAATCCAGTCCTTCTGAATTAGCAATTCCATCCAGCTGCTGGAAACTCGTCGTTCCTAAAGATAAGAGGCGCGAAGTACTTTTCCGTTGCCATGATATACCAGCTGCAGGTCATGTAGGCATATTTAAAACCTATTGGAAAGTATGTCAACGTTACTATTGGCCTAAAATGAGGAGTGATGTAACCAGATATGTGAAAGCATGTAGGATTTGTGCCCAGAACAAAGTGGAACAAAGAGCACCGGCAGGTCTAATGGGAGATCGACCAAATATTAATCAACCTTGGCAATGTATCAGCTTGGATTTTATCGGCCCGTTTCCTCGCTCAAGATCAGGAAATCAGTATGTTCTTGTGGTTAATGATTATTTCACCAAGTTCACCGTCATGTTCCCATCGCGTTCTGCGACAGCCAAATCGCTTACTAAGCAAGTCGAAGAAGGCATTTTCTTGATGTTTGGATCTCCGCAATTTTTAATGTGCGATCAAGGAGCTCAAATGAAATCTAAAGAGTTCCAAGGACTTTGTCAGCGTTATAAAAGCAAAATTTTCTATACAGCTTCTTACCATCCTCAGGCTGATCCTACTGAACGTGCAAACCGAGTGGCAAAAACTATGATTCGTTCATACATTCAGAACAATAATCACCGTACATGGGACGAAAATTTAGCCGCTATTGGTTGTGCTATGAGAACTTCACGACACGAAACAACTGGATTTAGTCCTTACTATCTAAATTTTGGAAGAGAGCATAAACTTTATGGACAAGACTTCGTCGAAGATATTCACAAGATCGATTTGGATCCTCAAGATTATGTCAAAAAGAGACAAGCCGCATTTTTAAAACTCTATGTGGAAGTTCAGGAAAAGATCAAGGCTTCTCGCCTTATCAGCCAACGACGTTACAATTTACGTAGGCGACCAGTCGAATATACACCTGGACAGAGAGTTTGGCGTAAAAATAAAAGTCTCTCGGATGCCACGAAATACTACAGTGCCAAATTAGCACCAACATACTTAGGACCTTTTATTATTAAAAGAAAGACTGGTACTTGCACATATGAGCTTCAAGATCAGACCGGTCAAAATAAAGGTGTTTGGCATGTACAGGACCTCAAGTTGTACAATCCGTCGATTGCAAGTGAGAGTTCGGACAATGAATAAATTGAGTTATTTATCTTTACTTATCTTTTCTTTTACTTCATTACTTTAAACTTTATTAATTTCTTTTGTGTGTGAGTAACGAATAAAGGTTCGCTTCTTTCTTTTTTTTTGTTCCAAATATTTTTATATCACCTCCAGCGGATGTGGAGTTCTGATGAAGTTCGGTTTTTGTCTCGGCGTGAAACTTGACAGGCCGAATGTAGTTGGTTAGAAATACTCCGCACGGCGTACCCGTGATAGTAGAAATCATATCAAGAGTACGGAGACAGACCAATCGCCTTCAGCCGGTTTGTGTCGTTGGTAGTGAATCAGGCCCTCAGCGGTTTACTACAATGGGTATCTGAGGAGTTAACCTTCAGTTGGCTTCTCACTTCACTTGTAAATGTGGTGGCAAACCTGTTCTATGAATCTTAGCCCTCAGCCTCTTCGGTATATTATTAGCTTTTTCGTAGATTTTTAGTACAATAGTTCCTTGCTTATCGATTATGTCTTTAGGTTGCCACTTCAGCAGTTAACATTTTATAGTATTAGTTTTATGGCGTTCATTTAGTAGAACCTTTATTCCTGCTTGTTTCTTCCCTAATGTTTTTATTTACTTTATTACTTAATTGAAGGTCACTCAATTGTCTGTGGTCGTGTACGCTGTTGTCCTGGCGTGAAACAAGACAGGAGTGGGTACGACTTTATCTTCTCTAGGAGTTGACTTTCTTTTCGTCTTTTAGGTTTTACTTTTCGTTATTTTTCTTCCTTTCATTCTATCTTTACTTACGATTTCAGTACCTACCGATTTTGACTTGATTCCTTGGAAATTTGGCTTTGCCGGATTTTCTTTAGTGATTACCCTGATTTGGACTTAGTATTTTACTTTTACCTTGATTTGTCTCTTTAGTTATTTGGTTAGCTTGGATGGATTGGCTAACGCCGGTTGATCCTTGCTGTCGCTCGTCTTGGAGACGTTATTTATTTATGATGACCTTTTTTTTGGTGCTTCGTTCTTCCTTTTAGTTTTAGTGGTAGGTTTTCGTTGTAATTTTTTTTGTAAACCGTGTTGAGTACGGGATATTTGCAACGAGAACGTAATTTCTCTCTCTGTTTTTGCTTGATTTGCGTTGTTGTTATATTTGCTCGATTTACTTTGTTGGACTTTGAGTTATTTTTGATTGATGTACGTTGCTTTCGAGATAGAGTGAGATTACCCTTTTGGGGATTTAAGCCGCTGTTGGAACTGAATTGCAAGTAACGGAGTAATTTCGTTATTGATGTCGCTCAGATGCGATTTATTGATTATTGATTGGTTTTGACTTCGTCATTTAGACGCTTTATACTTACCGATTTTGTCTTGGTTCGGGTATAGCCTGACTTTATATTTACCGATTTTGTCCTATTTATATACAGCCTTCTTTTTTTTGCTATAGAAAAGGCCGAGGGGCGTTTGGTGATCCTAGATGGCGCTTTGCCGTCTTTTGTGGAATGTTCGTTCTGCTGAAGGCAGATTTGCGGGCAGAGTTGTATTGTGGGGGGTGGCTGTCTGACCCCTGATTCAGTCTGTACATCGCTGCAGCACAGGGGAGGGCGAAACTACTGCGTATGACCTCGTCCGCGGGTCTCGTGTGATACGCCAGGCCGGGAGCAGAGCCGCCTTTCGGAACACCCTAATTAAATTTTCCGTTGAAGGCTGTGATACATTTAGTTGTCATCGACACGTTTGTATCTTTTAGTTTAGTGTGTACTAAAACATACTCCCTTTGATTGGTGGAACATCTGGGTTACAACTGCTATTTTTTTTGTTGATATTGATTATCTTTAGTTTTCCACCTTTCAAGTACTGCTGTGTATTTGCTTTCCTTGGGTCTTTCTTGTGGGTGCGAGGTTGTGCCGCGAGTTTGTTTGCATGAGGTTAGTACACGAGGTTCGCCAAGTCACATTTGGTTGCAACGCAATGCTAACTTAAGTCCGATATCCATCAAGTTCGCTTTTGTGACCTCTATACCATACAAACAGCTCGGGGTTGCATCCTTTCCTCTCTCGGAGTCTCCGTGGGTCGACAGCTGCGCAACAGTGCTTGAAATGATTTTAGGTTTCTATTATTTTTATTTTATTGCTTTTAGTGATTGACTGCTATATTTTAATGGCTACGTCGGTAGCGTCAAATTTTTTTTTTTTTGGTCTAGGAGTTGATTGATAACTCGTGTGATTATTTTGTACATATAACTGATATATGATTCCGTATTTAGAGTTAGCTTACCTATCTGAATATTTCTGTTAACTTCATTGGATTATACATAACTGGGTACCTTGTGTTCTCTTGTGCTGGCGCGAGTAAGAATTTTTTTTTTTTGTTTGGTTATTACCTAGTTGAATTATCGTCGTAAAACTTCTTAGTGGAAGTTTTTCTCCTGCCGAAGAAGAGGGGAGTTGTAACGGTTTATTTTTAGTACTAGGGGTTAAAGCCTATTTTTGCTAAGGTGTGAGAAATAATCATTAAGGTAGTACAATGTGCTCTATGAAAAACCATTAGTATGTGATGAATTGAAACAAACCAAAATTTTATTTAAAGTTTATTATTATGTCGCCTTCACCTTTTTGTCAAGAACCTTTCAACATATTTGTTTTGCTGTTTATTAAATGTACATAGATATTTATAAAACATTTTACTAGTAAAAATAAGGCTATACATATATATATATTACTCGTATCATTGTACTGTTACATAACTCTCTCTCTCGGTGTTTAGAGGTTGCTTTCCTTTCTTATGACATTTGTTGATTATCTGGTTCCTCCTTTATTTTTCTGGCAATGCCGTTACCTCGAGTGGCTGATCCAGCTTGTGTTGTACCTAAAATAAAGATAACTATTTGAATTCTATGACTGCAGACTAAGATCTTAGGTAATTTTGCCTTCGATGGTACGTAAGGTTATATAGGTATGTAAGAGTTGTTAAAACGGTCTCTGGCTGCGAATGCCTGGTTAATAAAGCAGATCCTTACCTTATCTTTCATCTTGATTCCATATCTCCCTTGGCTTAGGGGTTGAAAGTCGATTTTTCTCCCTTGTTAAATGGCAGACCGTGTCCTAAGTTAGTAGCCTAAAAACAGTCAGCTACAGACGGTGTAAATAGAGTAAGTTATAGGACTTACCGCTATGGTCGTGTCAAATACATTTTCGTGGGAAATACAGTGGATTTTCCGTATTATATTTTCCTTTGTTTGGTTCTAGAATGGTGTGACAATCTGATCGTTAGGGACATTTCACTGAGTTGGTTATAAATAAACACTGTTCCTTTAATTTATATAAATAGAAGTGGGCGTCACTATCGATTTTAATCTCTTCGATCGACCTAACTTATTGATATTATATTGACTGCTATCGGGTGATTTTTACCAGCCAATTGCATTGTATTGAAATCTGTTTATCGTTATGTAATTTAGGAGCCACTTGGGTGTTTATTTAAAGCTGGTAATTGGTGTAAAATCATTTAGTTTCTAGGTTGACATCTATCGACCTTTGCGAGATCGATTATATCGCTTATTCCTTAGATGTGGGAAATATTTATCTGATGTACCGTTGGTTGTATACGGGTGACCGTGTTTGGTAATAATTTATATTGCCCATGTATTAGTTAATTAAAAACAAATTTCTTTAGTTTCACCGTCGCGCAGGAGGGGGTACAAGGGTAACCCAGGATTCTATTGTCTCCGCTCTTTGGTTATTTTATTATTTGTACGGGTTCGCTTCGGCTAGGTTAGTTCATTAGGTTTTTGTGTAGGTACGAGGTTTTGAATTCTAGCGCCCTTTTTATTGACAGGAAGCTTTCTATTTTGTTGGTAGGATTGCAGCTCTTCCGGGAGGTCGTGCGCGATTGTTACGGCCTTGCTTACTTACTTACTGACTTGTCTCCGTCGTGAAAGCGTGTGTCCAGCCAATTTTTTTTTCACGTGAGTGGATTTTGGACACCGTTTTCTTATTAAAGCTTTTAAATTGCTTTAGTTTAGTGTTGGATTGAAAGCTTTTTTACGGCATAGCCGGATTTTAAAGCGACGGAGTGCAAGTCAGGAAACGTAAAAACGTGTAAGACCCCATCGTCATCGGGGTCCTTATACCGGGGTGCTTCCACCCAGCTCCTATTACGTGAGCTTCTTTTATCTGGGGTCCACCTGGCAGTTGCTATGCTGGGGTACATCAAGGCCATCAGTTTGACCTAGAGGCGCTACCAGCCTTTTATACTAGGGTGTACCTAGAGTTGCCCACCAGGCATAGTACCAAGCAGCCACGGCAGTATCGGTGATACCATCCCGATAAAGTAATACAGGTTTTAATTTTGAGGTGTCAACCGTATCATTTACTTTATCTATCGTTATTAGTAGAAGGTAATAGTTGTGATCATAACCATAGGGCGGATATACAAGTGTATGGTTCTGTAATTTCCCAATTTAATTCAAGTGAATTCATTTTTTTTGAGGGTCGAGCCCAATTATTAATTTTTTTTTTTTTTAATAAATGTACTAAGTGTGTTTTTAAAAATTTTTAGTTTTATTTGAGACGTCCCACAACACCCCTTCGTAATTTGCTTTTCTTCTTTTTAATTTTTTTTATTATTCATTATTAAGTTCAGTGGAGAGTGAGCACCCACCGAGATCGCGGAGGCTTCCGTTTTGGCCTGGCTACAAAACGGTGGCGCCCCTTATTACCCCCCCTACTCTTCGGCATTTGAGCTAGGGCATTTGCTCGCTCTCTCAAGGCCTCTCACCCTCGGCTGAACTTTGTTGCTGTTAATTCCTTTTTTTTTTTTAATTAAAAATTAAATTCTTTTTTTTTAATCTTTGGGCAAATAAAAGCGTAGCACGGTGGGCATTAATGGGTTAAGGGGGACCAAACCAAGCCTATATTTCGCAAATGGCTGCAAATGATGTAAATCGACTTATTAGACTCTAAATATGTTTCTGTCGATTTCTTGACCCATTAGAGGCTTAAATTAAAATTTAAACATTTATCATCACATATAAATTTCTTGAATGAACTAAAACTACATTTAGATGACTATAGCAATTTTCTAAGAATGGATGAAAATACATTATTAGATTCTTTTTTGCCTAAAGTCACATCACTAGTTTTTGCTTAAGTAACTGAATAAAAGCAGAAATAAATTATTCGGATTGTCCAAATTGCCAATTTTACGCCGTTTCTGCACACATACATGCGTTTTTTAACATTTCGCTGGCGTCTTGATTGCCGAAATTAAACAGCGGCCGGTTCACAGCATCACCGAACTTCTTTTCCTGTTAAGATTCCTTTTTTCTAATTTTTTAGTGCTTTCAAAATCCTCTTTTTCCAGTTTATTTATAATATGTTAATATGATCTTCTGGGGAAAAAATCTTATTTTGTTTTTCAATCGCATATTCAACATCTCCGAAATCACTATCATTAGGACAGAAACCATCAATAGAGACCAAAAAGCGCAACTTAATAAATTTCAGTTGTAGCGACTCCTGTAAAATGCATGTCAGCATAAGCAGCATTGTAATGTTGCGGTTCTGGTCCCCATAGGAATCACTCTAAAGGATTTTCTAGATTTTCGGAGATGTTATAAGTTAAATATAATAATTGAACAAAACACACTTTGTCAAATTTGCAATAGGAAACCAGATATAGTCAAATCTGGTCTTATCTGGCGGGTCCAAAGGTCACCGATTATATGAATCATTTCGAAAATTCCAGAGCTCATCAAAATGTTGTAAATAAAAACCAATATGGCCGTATATGGACAGCTGATTTTCCATAAAATTGAATGTTAATAGGTTACCCGTTAACTTGAAACTATCAGTCATAATAAAAATGACGGGTCTCGTTCCAAAATTAATTTCTCAGGGGTGCGTTCGTATTATTGCAGACGGTTAACACAATAGTTTTACATTTAACAAATTTAATAATCAAAATGATGGTGGAAAATTAGATAAACAATATACAGTAAAACCCCTGACTAGCGACCACCAAAAATGTCGATGAAATGTTAAATAAATTAAACAAATTTTAGTTTATTTCAGCAGATAATAATAAATGAAATATAAAAAAAAATCAAATTACACATTGGCTAAATTTTTGTTGTGTAATATCAGGCTAAAAAAATATTTCCAATTTAATAGGTTACCTACTTCAAAAGTCAACGAGAAAAAGCTACTAGAGCCGGTGAGGTATCAAATCCCAAATTTATTTTACACGTATTTTGCCCCTGTTAAGCCAATAAGCGCCCCGCTAAAAATAAGTGGGAGAAAGAAACGTATAAAGTCTAAACCGGTCTCAAAATACGGGTCTAAAGGTCACGGATCATATAAATCAATTCGAAAATTCCACAGCTTATATCAAAATGCTATGAGACTATGTAGGTATCAATATACCCGGAGAAAAGATACATAGTTTTATTATTTTAACTGTCGTGAAGTCGTGAAGATAGCCAGATATAATATTATTATTTTTGCAAAAATTATGTACATAATAGTACAGGGGTGTCGAATCTTTATGTATTAACGTGCATTTTTTCTAAAGAAATGTTTAATGAGGCCTTAGACGTGCCGTCGCAATTCGTAATATAATAATTCATAGTAAACTTTGTGATCGGTGGCGAGCCAAAATTTTGTCGCGTGCCATTGGTTCGCCATCCCTGTAAATAGTATACCTTAAATGTATTTATTAAAAACGACAATAATAAACAGTGTAATTTATTTTAACAATTTTACTACTAAAACCTAAAAATTCAATGGCATTTAGTCTGATAAACTATTTCGAAAATGAAAGAAAAAGTGGAAATTGGCCAACCAATATGCAGGAAACCGTAGCGAAAGCACTGGGAATTAGTTTAAGGACTGTGCAGAATAATGTGCATGAAAGAAAGCATAATATAATACCGAAGAATACTAAAAAATGTAAACAAAGAAAACCGTTTATAAACTAATTATAGACTAAAAACTGTCATCGTCACTTATAAAATCTGAAAAGTCCTCGTCATCTGAGTCATCTTCGAATGGAGCAATTATCATTGGCGCTACTTCGACATCTAGTACTTGTTCTCGATCCCACCAATCCCTTATTAATATTTCTGTATGTTCCACTGATTTCTTCCAGTACTCTTGTGTAATATGAACCAAAGAATCTTGCCAAACTATTTGTACTTGGTCGGATTTAAGACCATCACCTACATGTTTTTCATAATAAGACTTTGCCCGGCCCATATTAATTCTATTGCGTTAAACTGGCAATGATATGGCGGCAGTCGTAGAACCTCATGGCCATATTCACGCAATATTTCATCTACCGCGTATATTCTTGGTTTTTTAAGAGACTTTGCCATTGATAGGAGTTCCGATTTAAGCATATTTGGTGAAGGATTTTGGCTGTGTTTTTCAAGCCGCTCATAAATATCATTTTTCCTCCAAGATGAAGTAGGCTGTTTATTTAAAATTCTTGAATGATATGATGCATTATCTAATACAATTAAAGACGGAGAATCCAAATTTGGTATCAATTGAACTTTTAACCATTTTTCAAACATTTCGCAATTCATATTATCATGATAGTCAGCACTTTTTGATGTTGAAGAAAAAATTAAGCTTGCACCTGGAACATATCCTGTTACAGAACCAGCATGTAAAATAATGAACCGCTTTCCCGTGCCACATCCCTTTTTCCTTTTCACGCTTTTCACAGAATCATCTTGCCAAGATTTTGAACCACTTCCATTTGAAAATATCCACGTTTCGTCTAAAAATACCACTTTTCTAAATTTCGATTTGTAATTCTCCGTATAATTTTTTAAAAATTGAACACGCTGACTCACTATCTGTGGCTGCTCACATAAAAATCTTCGGTTACGGTCTTTTTTAAAGCGAAAACCTAACTTTTTTATTAATTTTGATAGCGCTTCAAGTCCAATTTCCAAAACACCCCGAATTTTTAATGTTTCTTGTAAAACTGGAATAGTTACATTAGTTTTTGATCTGTATAAATCGTAAATCACATTTCGAACTCCCATTTTAATATTTTCGCTTAAATCCTCAGTCTTTGGCTTTCTTCGTTTACATTTTTTAGTATTCTTGGGTATTATGTTATGTTTTTTTTCATGCGCAATTCTCTGCACAGCCCTTAAACTAATTCCCAGTGCTTTGGCTGCTGTTTCCTGAATATTGGTTGGCGAATTTCCACTTTTTCTTGCATTTTCGAAATAGCCTATCAAATTAAGTACCATTTTTTTTGCTTGGGGATGCAAAAACCCAGAAAATTTTTTCATTTTGTCACAAACTGTCAAAGTCACAAAACTGACATCTTTAAATCAAGACTATCCTTTTCTTTCATGCCAAAATTGCATAAGTCTGTCATATTTGTCTGACGGATTTTATTTGGTTAGTATGATTAAACGCAATAAAAGAAAAGAAAAAATTGAAAGTATGTCTTTGTTAAATCGTAAACCCGCCAGATAAGACCAGATTTGACTCTAACTTTGGACCCAACAGGTGTTAAAAATAGGATGATATGTAAAAAAGATCCAAGTTGCTTTGGTTCTTTATAGTACAACTTTATTAACAGGTTTTTGGTTCTATCGCCCTACAGATGGCGCTAGTAATTCAATTCATTGAATCTTTGTTGCAAGTCGATGGGTAGACCTTTTTAGGTTCTCATAGTGGTAAAATCTTATTTTTTCAACAATTTTCGGTTGGTTTCCTATTGCATAATCATTAATCTTGAACAAAAACATAAAAATAGGTGAAAAATATTGATTTTTGTTAAAATTACAAGAAAAGAAAACGTGATAGAAAAGTTGATTTTTTATTCTTTCTATTTCAACTTGAAGAAATGGGAAATTTAATGATTTTAGTTCAGGTTAAGCAAAAACAATTTGTCTGAATTTTAGCAAGAACAAAAATAATTGCATTTTTTTGCCTGAACGATTTGGAATGAAAAATACCAATGTAAAATATGTCAAAAATTCCGATAAAATACTTGCCTAGATACGGAATCGTGTCTTTGCCTATATACACTGGAGCAGGCATTTTCTAGTATGGGAAGTTTAATGACAAACACAGACAAAAAATATTGCATACATTAAATGAGTTAAGGGAGCTCAATCGGTTGTTAAATTTGGGTTGTATAGAAACAGGATATTGAACAGTTTATTATATCTACACAATAAACCAACAATTATTGCATAAAATAAATTCTTTCAGGCAACTAAATGAAAAAGGATACAAAAAACCCGTTTTACTATTGAACCCCCTTGGTGGTTGGACGAAAGATGATGATGTCCCACTTGATGTTCGAATGCTTCAACATGAAGCAGTTCTGGAGCAAGGTGTATTAGATAATAATTCTACTGTATTAGCGATATTCCCAAGTCCAATGTTATATGCCGGACCAACTGAAGTAAGTCTTAGCTAGTTCTATATCCATTCATTCCTTAATAGATATCGTGAAAAAGGAAAGAGTCAAGAATGTTCACTTGTCCGTAGCCGTTTCCCATTCCACTAGGTTTACTAATGATTAAAATTAACCATCACCTATTCTACTGTACAGGGTGTCCCAAATTCGAGCCTCATCATTGGGATCTCGGAAACTAGAAGAGGTACGAGGTCGGTTAAATAGAGGCAAAGTTGCGCGATTTGATACTGATCAAAATACCATCTTAAAATTTTAAAAATTCCGAGTGCTTCGGAAAATTTTTGGAAGAAACCGAATATTTGCGATTTCATTTTTCATTGATAAATTAAACATAAACAAATGAACTAAAATGGCCGGCGCGCACGATGCACCACCACCTTGATAAATTGCTAAAATTTCTGTAAATATAGCATAGAGGCTAGGGTTTAAGGGTTGACACTTTAATTATTTATTATTTATTAAAAATTAATACCAATGAGATCTTATGGAAAATGCCATTAATATAAATTTTTCGAACAAGTGCGATACATTGGTTTTGAGACCTTAGAAGCTCTTAAAATCCGTAGTAAAGAATCCAGGACCGTATTTAAAGAAACAAAGTTGATGATGGCAGCTCAAAGACGAAACGTCGGTTTAAAAATCTTACAACACCATCTTGTAGAACAGAAAGAGTAGCAATGAGAATGTGAAACTTATTTTTCTATATCTATTCAAATAGATAGATAGATAAACAAATAAAAATGAAATCGCGAATATTCGGTTTTTTTCAAAAATCTTCGGAAGCACTCGGAATTTTTAAACTTTTAAGGTGGCATTTTGATCAGCATCAAATCGCGCAACTTTGCCTCCATTTAACCGACCTCGTATATCTTCTAGTTTTCGGGATCCCAATGATGAGGCTCGAATTTGGGACACCCTGTACAGGGTGATCGCGTATGATGTTACTACCCTTTACCTTCTTTGTTTCGCAATCAAGAAAAAAACTGTTAAATACAGAAGTCGTAGGATTTAATGTAAACTTTTTGCAAAATATATTTTCGTAGATAAAAGCGTGACAGATGAAAGTTATATTTTTTTAAATGGAATACCCTGTATACTATTGTTGCATTATGGGATTCTACGGACAACTCCAAACATAATAAAATCAGTCTTGCATAGTTACCACATAGTTAAACATGTAAAAATAGAAGTGATAGTGCTAAGATTTATATAGAGGTATGTCTACTTTTAATCCTAAAAATTAGTTAATAATCACATTTTCCTGTAATTGTAGTTCTGAAGATGGTTTAATGTAATATAAACCGAAACGTCAACTTAAACCAAACCTTTATTTATTTAAATATGACCTAAAAACCCAATAAACAAGACAAAAATTTAAATCATAAGGTCAAGAAGAAAACTTTACTATTTTTATATATAAAACCATAGGTATATTATCTAAATTGATCCGTTTTCGACTTATTGATCTTTCAAAATTACTATACAGGGTCGTTGGTATGTATGGAAACGGTCGATTATTTCTTAAAGTAAAACAGTTAGCAAAAAATATTTAAGACAAAAGTTTCAGGATTTTTTAAGGTCTATTCGAATTAAAAAAAAAAGAGTATGCAGGATGAGTCAAAAATCCGTAGAGAAACAAAGTTATTTTTTTTTTAAATATCTTACAATATTTTTGGATTTTACATAAAATAGCAATTATTTTTTAATAAGTACATTATAAGTCTAAACCTAATAGTTTCCGAGATATCGACTTTTGAAGAATGACATTTTTGAACTTTGACAGCTTCTAGCTTTCTAACGGTACGTCTTAGAGTAAAACGGCTTACATGTCCCCATCTTAGTTTCTTATTATCTTCCTAAAAGTGTCAACTTCCGGTTAAACCGGATGCTACTCAAAAACCGGAAATACAGTACTTCCGGTTTAATCGGAAGTTGATGTTTCTGGGAAGATAATAAAAAACGAAATAGGGATATGTAAGCCGTTCTACTTTAAGACGTACCGTTAGAAAGCTAGAAGCTGTCAAAGTTCAAAAATGTAATTTTTCAAAAGTCGATATCTCGGAAACTATTAGGTTTAGGCTTATAATGCACTTAATAAAAAATAATTGTTATTTTATGCAAAATCCAATAATATTCTGAAACATAGGGTGTTCTATTTAAAAAAAAGTAACTCTAATTTTCTACGACTTTCCGACTCATCCTGTATAATTATTTTCTTAAAATTCTAATAGACCTTAAAAGGCCCTAAAACTAACTTTTGTCTAAAATATTTTTTGCTAACTGTTTTATTTTAAGAAATAATCGACCGTTTCCATACATACCAACGACCCTGTATATAAGAAATAAGGTCATGCAAGTCAAGATGTATCGTTTCCATGGATAAAAATATTAACAATGTTATCTAGGTAAATTTCGTAACATGAATTGTCAATTTTGATAAACAGTAAGAATTTCCATTCAAAAATGCTTTCTATTCAAGAAAAGCAGACTACTTATTTTAATTGCTTATATTAAAAATAATAATAATGTGAAAATGGCAGAGCAAGAACTACGAAGAAATAATGCGCATATGTACGTTCCCTGTAAACAAACAATTAGAAAAATATTTATTAGATTTCAAGAGGATTTAAATTTAAATAGAAAGAAACGACGTATTCCAAAAGACGAGGATACTGAACTGAACATTTGATCCGAATAAATCAATTAGAACCATTTCAACCGACTTAAGACAAATGCAGGATAACCTGAGAAATACATCATATGGAAAAATTCAAAAAACACTTAAATTAGCTGGCTAAAAACCTTTCAAAACTACACCCACCCAAAATTGACTGTCCGGCAAAGAGAAAAAATAGTAGAATTTTGCCGTGAAATGCTGGGAATAATAAATAACAATAACACCTTTTTACAAACAATTCTTTGGACAGACGAGTCAACCTTTTCTACCAATGGCATGATAAAGAGGGAAAATACGAGGCATTGGGCAACAAAAAATCCCCACAGTTACCGAGAATTCCAGTATCAGGGTCGTCAATCTATAAATATATGGTGCGGCATACTTGATAATAAAATCATTGGGTCACATTTATTTGAAGGCATGTTAAATGGAAATATATATTTGCGATTTCTTCAAAATGAATTAGGAGACTTTCTGGATGATTTGCCATTAGCACGTTTAAACCAACTTACGTTTCAGCAAGACCGGCGCCCCGCCGCACTAGGTAATTGGAGTAACGAACTATCTCACTCAAATATTTGGAAACTGGATCGGACGGAATGGTCCGATTAAATCCCCGCCTAACAGTCCGTACCTCAGACCCTTAGATGCTTTCTTGTGGGGCACACTGAAAGATAGAATTAATGCGAATAATATAGAGAATCTTGAGCACCTTAAACAACTCATAAGAAATGAAATAAATCTAATAAATACTAATTATCCCGGATCGATCAGAAACTCCTTGGGAAAATTACGAAGAACCTTAATAACGTGCATTGAAGTTAATGGAGGTCCGGTCGAACAACTCTATATTCAGAATACCTATATTTCTGCTCTATAGTCTAAGCTAAGATCTAATACTATTTGGGTTTTTTTTTAATAGCGGGCAAAATATTCCGTTCAGTATCGTCATCCTGTTATCCATGGAAACGATACATCTTGACTTGCATGACCTTATTTCTTATATATAGTAATTTTCAAACATCAATAAGTCGAAAATGGATCAACTTAGATATATAGTGTTATATATAAATTATGTTTAGAATTGTCCGTAGATTCCAATAATGCAGCAATATAAGGGTATTCCATTTAAAAAAATGTAACTTTGATCTGTCACGCTTTTATGCAACAATGTATCTACGAAAATGTATTTTGCAAAAAGTTTACAAATCCTACGACTCTTGTATTTAACAGTTTCTTCTTAATTGCGAAACAAAGAAAGTTTGAGAAATAACATCAAAACTTAGTTATTTTACTTTGCTTAGATAGCTCTTCAAAATGAAATTTTAAAGGAAGAAATGTATGTAAAAGGACCTCTTTAATTACTTGGCATTCCTAGTATTTAGGAAATAATACTAGGAATAATTTTCTTTAATTTTCAAGTCAATTTCATTTATTTTCCAACAAATAATACATCGTTGAAAAGCTGACGTCATAAGCTACCTTTTAAGTATAAAATACAATATGGCGCCCATAAGAAAAAATGAACCTGATGATGGTATAAAATAAATGAAACGTCGTGTTCAAAATTAAATTGCAGAACTGAAATCTACTTAAAAAGTTGCTTTAAAAATGTTTTTACAGATTGCCAAAATAGTGAATAATAAGAAATCTACAGCATATTTTCGAAAATACATCTTTTTGGTTTTTTCAACATATTTCAAAAACCAAAAAAGATAGGGCCGCGTACTAAACGGTTTTCGGTTAGAAATATAATTGTCAAAAACTTTCCCCATTTAACCGTTTCTCTATCTTCTATAGTTTCCAAGATCCCCATACATGTAGGCCGAATTTGGGCCACACTGTATTTATGTTTTATCTGTTTCTGGTCATGTTTTAGTAATTATGTTTACTTATTCTGGTTGATTTTGTGTAAGTAAAGCATAATTTTATTTGAGGTCATTATTTACTATTAAGTAAAGGTAAAACTATGTTTACAATATTATAAAAAAGTTCCTGTTCTTAATGTTGTCATTTTGCGATATGTTAATATTGAAACTGTCAAATGTTCATGTTAAAAAATTCCATTGAATAAAAAAAACTTTGAATTAAAGATAATTTAACTTTTAGGTTCAATGGCACGCCAAATCCAGAATGGTAGCTGGGGCGAACTTTTACATTGTTGGACGTGATCCAGCCGGTATGCCACATCCAGAAGGTAAAAATGCCACTCCAGATGGAAACCTCTATGACCCCACTCACGGAGCTAGGGTTCTTAAGATGGCACCGGGCCTAACATCTCTTGAAATAATACCTTTTAGAGTGGCTGCGTACGATATGTCCCATAAGACAATGGCATTCTTCGATCCTGGAAGAAAAGAAGATTTTGATTTTATTTCGGGGACCAGAATGAGGAGTAAGTAGAAGACGATTCAAAATATGCAGACATCGAGAATAACTCGTAATGCAAAACTGTAGGAAAATCAGCAGGTTTTTGATAAACATAAAATGTGACGGAATAATTAAAACTCATGCTAGTAAACATGTCACCTAAAATCCCATTAAAGAAATAACACAAAACATGACATTTAGAACTTAAAATTAATGAAAGTGTGATTTTTGATTGTTCTAGCTGAATAGATTCTACCCTGATGATGGTAATCTGACCGAAACGCGTTGGTAAATTTTACTGCAATAAAGAAGGCTGAAGGGCGATATTGGTTTCAATTCCTAGTTTTCTTTAGTATACTAAGGCTCGAAAGAATCTATGCTTTTTAAATATGATTTTAAAAATATAGTTTTGAATAATCTGTAGAGGCTGTATCGTAGTCTTGTACATCCCACCCCTGACCAATAATCCGTACCTATAAGTAGAGATTCGACGAGCGATTTATAAAGACAGGAATTTCTCATTCAAGAATTCTCGCAGGATGTAGGATTTATGCAGAAGTCATTATAATTTTATCAATATGATAGTTCCACTTCAAGTAGCACTCAACAATGATTCCCAAGTATTTTGTATGGTTGGTGTTTTGTATCAAACTCTCAATTACATGCCATACGCTGTAGTTTTTTTCGGTGGGTGTAAAGGCAAAAAACCTCGTTATTTTTTAGAGTAAGCTCGAAAAAGTCGAGCAAATACGAAAACTTCAGACCCTCTCCGCAGTGTTGTTCACCCCATCCCAGGAATCAGTACTGAATACCAAAACCGTATCATCTACATAGGACATCATTGTTCCACCCTTCTTTATCTCCCGAAGCAGTGGGTTTATATACGTAATAAACAGTATAGAGCCAATCTCGCTTGAACAGTGGGACAAACACTTCTCTAAACTACTAAAGGAAGACAGGGCCAAATTTCAAGAACAAGATCAAAAGGTTCAAATACTAGCATCACCTATTAGAATAAGCACAAACGAAGTAACAAGAATTTGTAAAGTCCTAAAAAATAGAAAAGCACCAGGTTCTCGAAACATAGCTGCGGAACTAATCACAAATCTATTCCAAAAAAATATAAATGGAACGACGGTACACTGCGCATCATATAAAACTGGTACAACTGTTGTAGGCTAAAAATTAGCTTTTTTAAGCTTTGTAAATTGGTCGTTTATGACGTTTGTATAACAATGAATTTTGTTGGTTATGGCTTTAAGAAACAGTACTGTCAGCTATTCGAAAATTCCTTTAACCTTCTGAGTAAATAAATAAACTTCACTATAGAAAAGATAATTAAATCGGTTTAATTTTAAAAAAATTCATCTGCTAAGTAAAATTATACATTATTTTAACTTAATAACTAGTCATAGCTCCATTATTATCTAACACTTTTTGTAACCTTATTGGCACAGAATTTATTAAATTTAATGCTAAATTTGGATCTTCGGACAGGTTTTCCCAAACATCCTCAATAAGAGTCCATAGCTGTTGCCTATTTTGCGGAACGATATTTAATTTTCGAATTTTTTTTACCATAATTCCCCAAATATTTTCTATAGGATTAAGATCCGGACTCTTTGATTGCCAAGGAAGAACTTGAATATTGGGTTCATCAAAATAATTCCTCACACAGTTAGCAGTGTGAACTGAACAATTATCTTGTTGAAAAATAAAATTGTTGTTCGGAAAAACCTCCCTGACCGAAGGCAACATTACATTATCTAAATTATCTATATATTTCCTCGCATTCAATCTTCCGTCAATGTCCCAACATACTCCTAATCCCCCTCTGTACATCCAAGCCCAAACGTTCACTGAAAATCTTCCTGATTTATCGCTTGGAGAAATATACTTTTCTTCGTATCTGGACCGAGGCGGTCTATATACTCGAATATGACCATCATGATACGATTGAAACACTTTCTCGTGAGAGAATATAACTCTCCCCCAAAAATTTACTACATCATTTAACAGGTAATTAAGAGCAAAAATAATTCTACCTTGTTTTTTTTCTTGGGAAAGTTTATATTTTTTTGCCGCTGCACAATTTTTTAATTCCGTTTTTCGAATCCTTCTTAACGCAGTTGTGACAGAAGCGGGGGAATTTGTTTCAACTTTAGCTTTTCTTGCACAATCAAAAGGATGGTCTCTTACAAAATTAACTAAATTTGCATCTTGCTGTTCGTTAGTTATACACGATCTTCCTGTCCCTCTTCTTCTTTCAACAGTTTGTTCATTATCCCGTCTTTCTTTTAAATTCTGGATAGTAGTTTTGCTTCTATTATATTCTTCGGCCAGTATTCTTACAGACCAACCAGCCTCTATTTTGGAAATTATTTGCAACTTTTCGAAATTACTCAACTGCCTTGGCATCGCTATAACGTAAAATGGAAATTTTTGACATAATATCCTATTATTTGTCATAGTGACAGGTGTATTAGGTATCATTCTTATGCAAAGCATGATTGATAGCGAATATTATAAAACCCGATTTACATTGATAAAATCAAAGTGTACCAGTTTTACATGACGCGCAGTGTACCCAAAAAATGGAGAGCATCATTAATATCAACCATCTACAAGAGGGGAAAGCGGGATGACTGGGATAACTACAGAGGCATTGCCGTCACTAGTATCCTAAGTCGAGTTTATGGGAGATCATAAAGGAAAAGATTGAACTGGAATATCGGGGCATGGAAGCCGAAGTGCAGGCAGAACTTCGAGCGGGAAGATCCACCACAGACCACCTATTGTTTGTCACCCAACTGAGAAAAAAAAGCTCGCATTCCACCTTTTGTATGTGGACCTTAAAAAAGCCTATGACAGTGTACCCCAAGACCAGTTATGGAAAGCTTTCGAACAAACAAATATTAGCGCAACCCTCATAAAAGCCGTAAAGAACCTTTACGAGGAAAACAGAGCACAGGCTAAATCGGAATATAAATTTCGAGAGGTTTTAAAACAGATAAAGGACTTAAACAAGGGTGTTGCATTTCACCCACAATATTTAAAATATACCTAGAACAAGCACTTAAACCCTGGAAAAGAAAATGTAGTACAATGGGCATCCCACGAAACGAGACTACATTATATACCCTATGCTTCACAGATGACCAGATACTGATGGCTCAAGAGTACGACAATCTTGAGTATATGACAAGAAAACTAATAGAAGAATATAAAAAGTGGGGTTTAGAAGTAAATATGAATAAAACTGAGTACATGTGTATGGGGGGCGTGTGGCAAGAACTTATGCAAGACAGTGCGATTAAGGAAAGGAACATGTAGGGAAAGAGAGCTACAGCTATAATGAATGGAATACTGTGGGAGCAGCAGGTATCAACACGAAACAAACAAAAAATATTTGATACAATCATATAAAGAGTATTGTCACATATAGTAGTGAAGTATGGCAAATCAAAGAAAGAGCCGAAGGATAACTAAGGGCTACGGAGATGGACTACTGGAGACGAGCAGCGGGCAGATCAAGGATCGATAGAGTTAACAACGAGAGGATTAGAGAGATTATGGGAGTCACACACGACATAATGGATGATATTAGGGTCAAACAACTTAAGTGGACATGTACCATTGCGATAAAAAAAAAGTAGTACAACAAAATATAATTTAATCTGCTGGTCTATTATAAAATATTTTCTTTCAAACTGATAACTCAGTGTCACCAGAATTCTTGTGTCAGTGTCATGTAATTTTTAAAAAATGCCTTTAACTTCAGAGCAAAAATCGATCATATTTACGCGATTAAGGGATGGGGTTCCCATAAGGGACATTGCAGGCGCATTAGGGATAAACAAAAAAACAGTGTTGTTGGCTAAATCCAAAATTCGAGAACATGGAAGTATTGTGAGAAACCCAGGTTCTGGTCGCCCAAAAGTTTCCACCGATGACGAAGATACAACTTTAATTAATTATTTAAGGGACCACCCATTCGGGACCGCTATTAAGGCTAAAGAAGAAACCCATTTTCCTGGATCTTCAATTACAGCTCGAAGAAGAATTCGGGGGTCTGAACTCAAAAATAGGTGTTCTGCAAACAAAATATATTTAACAGAACTAAATAAGCAAAGACGAGTACAATTTGCTCACGAATACCAAAACCAACTGTGGGAGTCTGTAGTTTTTTCAGATGAGAAAACGTTCCAGTCCTGTAACAATGGAAAAGTCCGAGTATATAGACCCATAAACACAAGGTATGATGAAAGATATACGCACAAGACAAATCAAAGTGGACGTTTTTCCGTAAATGTGTGGGGTTGGATTAGTGCTAGAGGCCCAGGAGTTTGTCAATTTGTGCAAGGGCGGCTAACTGCAGGAACATATTGCAACATATTAAATAATGTTATGGTGCCATCGGTTGAAGCCATATTCGGTGATCAAAATTATATTTTCCAACAAGATAATGCTCCCATTCATACTGCCCGCATAGTAAAAGATTACTTTCGACAAAATAACATCCAAGTTTTACCATGGCCTTCGAAGAGCCCCGACCTCAATCCCATAGAAAATGTCTGGGGAGAAATGACCAAGTTCATGTATAAACATGACTTTCATCCAAGAAATGAAGAAGAACTGCGCCAGGGGATAAACGCAGCATGGGATAATAATAACCCAAGAGTATACAAGAAGCTTAGTCTTAAGTATGCCGCGTCGGTTACAAAAAGTAATTGAAAACAACGGCGCAATGACTAAATATTAAACAGCTGCTTTTAAGTATATATTATTTTAGGATGTTGCATTTAGAAATGTTTACTTTTGGTTAAAATTTTGTATTTTTACTGTTTTTCCACTTTTGGCTTTTGTTATTTTTGGATTTTTTTTATATTCAATATATAAATCGATAGTTGTTATACATACTCTATTATTTTATTTAAAAACTTGAAAAATTGCCCATTTTTAAAAGGTAGGTAAATTTTTTAAAGCACCTTTATTACAATACTTTTATTTCGCCACGTATATAGTAGATTACCAAATTCATGGTAACGCCTAAAAAGTTAGGTGGCATAATTATATTGTTTTCATAGTGACGACGATATCCACTTCTCGATATCCTTATAGACCAAGAGTTCTATCTGGGACTACTAATTCTTGTACTACTTTTTTTTTATCGCAATGGTACAACGGATGAACGAGGAACGATTCCCAAAACAGATACTGAAATGGACCCCACAAGGAAAATGAAAATGAGGGAGAGAAAACCTCTGGCAAGACCAAGATCAATGAAGACTGAAAATCGGAAGACGTCGGAAAACGTTGTAAACCGAATTATATATACCGGGTGTTGCATCGTCGAGCGGGACATAGGAAATCCCATGTAATTTTAAATGGGGTCAATTATTGGCTTCCCTAATTATTTTAGAGAAAAATTCTATTTAGGTTTATTAAAGAGCACTAAAACCCACATTCAAAAGAATAACTTTAGATATTTTTGATGAGCCCGTTTACGGGTTATCGCCGATTTCTTTTTAACTATTTCTCCTTTTTATGTCCCCGTATTTGCGGGCACCAGTCAAGGTAAAAGATGACTGTCAAATAAAGTTGTCATTTTGAAATGTGTGCTTTATTGTTATAAAAACTCGTACATCGAAAATATTAGCCATGAATTACACTTCTGAAGAAAAAATATTGATGATTAAATGGTATTATCAAGGAAATAGTTATCAAAATGTGTCAGACATGTTTGCTGCTCTGTATCCGAATAGACCGATACCTGCAAAATCTACAGTCGAAAGGACTATCAAGAAATTTGAATTTTGAAATTTGAGACAAAAGGCACTGTAATGCATAAAAATCAAACATGATGGCACATAATAAAAAAAAACTAATAACAAACCATTAGAAGCGTATGAACGGATTAGAAAATATATAGGCTTATTTAGAAAATCTAATAAGTAGGTATTAATTTTATTTTTTTTAATATTTTTACGAGTGATTTTTTTTTCATTTTAAAAAATTTGACCCTCATTCTCCAAACATGAATAGCAACGGAAAACAGTTTCTTCCATAACGTTATTTAATAACTTCTGGAGTTATTCTTCCTATTGGAGGTCAAGCTGCAGCTTCTAACTCATCATTATTTTTAAGTCTTCCAGTAAACTTCACTGGCAAGGAATCCCCAAAAAAAAAGTTCATTGGTGTAATATCTGGGGATCGCAGAGGCCAGTTTATAGGACCACGAGTGGCAATTAAATTGTTTTGAAAGCGTTCTCTCAAACATTCCATATTATTTCTGAAATTATGAGGAAGAGCCCCACCTTGTTGAAACCACATATTATTGGTTACTGCTAGAGAAAGGATCGATGTCGTCCGTATCTTTCCAAATTTGGTGTTCCTTCATAAATTATGGGTCTAATAATTCATGTTCCCAAAATTCCACACCCCACGTTAAATCCAAAACGATGTTGCTGTCTGGATGTATGAACTCGATCTTCATTTGGTGTTGACTAATAGTGACGATTTTTTCTGGTAAATTGAAACTAATTCTTTTCTTAAATAAATGTAAATTATTACAAGAATAGCTTTCATCTGTCCCGAGAACATTATTGGAAAAATGACGGTTTTCATCGCATTGCCTTGTAAACCACTAACAAAAAGTCTTTTTGCGCTCGTAATCGCCTGGAAGTAAAGAATGATAGATGCGAAATTTATAAAGACGGCATTTTTCTGTATGGAGAATTCTTTGCGATACTCATTTAGGAACCCTATGTTCCTTTTCATTTGTCCGAGTCCTACGGTATCATCTTCTTGTACAGCAAGCAAAACGGTCGTTACGTGTTTGGAAACATACTTTTTTTTGCGATGCAACGTTGGTTTGTCAAACGCGCCATGTTCTCTTAAAAATTGATCGACTAGGTAAATGTAATATAGGTACTATTATCCTTCCAACGTAAAAAACGTATGCAGTAGTTTTTGCAATATTTGCAATAGTGCATTTTTGACTTGTAATAATAAAAAACTTTTTTTTTTAGAATTTGCAAGAACTGGAGAAGAACCACCAGAAGGTTTTATGGCCCCCAAAGCTTGGCGTATTATCTCTGATTATTACCTATCCTTAGAAAAAAAATCATAAGTCGCACTGTTTGTGTTTTAAGAGAAGACACTGATTTTAAATTTTTATGCTTTAAATTTTATATGTTGTGTATGTGACAAATATATATTTTTAAAATAAATATTATAGTTTATTTTATACTATTTATGGTTGGTACTCTTGGTAGCCTGATATGGTCGTATGGTGTATTTTCTTTTTGATTAAGGCACCTGAAAATTTTGGGGACTTGTCGTGATGGGCAGCGAGGCGATATATTCATGCAATTTAAAAATGTACAATCCTAGAACAAATTGCCATATACAGGGTTTTCGGAAGTAGTGGTACTTATTTCTAAGAGCACATTGGTCGACTCAAAAATATTCAAAAATTTCATTGAGGAAGAGGGATGAATTTCGGGTGTTAAGTTACCACTGAACATTGTTATTGGAGTGCATCGATCTAGTGTTAGCGACGAGGTTATTTTTAGGCAATATTACTTTTCCAGACGTTGTCCTTGTTGGTATACTTTATGCAAAAAAGGTACTATTAGCTCGATACTCTAAATCAAATCCCTTTCGAGAAAAACCAAAATTAAAAATTTAACAGAAGCTCAAAAACCTTTTGTAAAACCTTTGTTTGCGCCCGCCTCTATAAAGTGACCACCTGCGTTAAACGGTTATCAACTCCCCACATTTAAAATCCCATTATTATAGTCCTCTTTATCGACCCATCTGTTAAACGACCGCGGGCACTCATCACCGGAATTTCTAGTAAACATTAATGTTAAAAACACCCTTCAATTAAACTCGACCCGACAATTCTTAAGAAATATAGTACAGGGTGTCCCATTTTCGACACTTTTATAGGGTATCTCCGTAATTGTTGATGCTATTAAAAAAGTAATATAGGCGTCATGTGCTCTTTTTGGGTCAAACTTAAAATGGTAAAATCAAAATTTTAAAGTTTTTGCTCCCTTAAGAGATACGGGGAAAAATCAGAAAATTGACAATTTCAAAATTACCCTATATTTTCTTAGTTAAAAGAGATACAGAAAAATGTTTTATACAAAAGTTTCTTTATAATGATTATTGAATAGTCTGCCTTTTTCAAAATAAGTATGCGGGGTCAGGTAAAAAAGTTATCGGACCTAACCTCATTTTTTTAAATGGAAATATATAACACACCATGGATGATATTGGTTTCCTAGGCGACTTATTTAAACTTTATTACTTTGAAAAGAAATAAAAGATTCAGATTAAGGTAAAAAATAACGGGAATCATCGCAAATGTTCGAAAGCTCCTCCGTTGTTTTCAATGCACTCTTAATATCTTTTTTGAACGGATTTTAAGGCATTCATGATGTGTAATGGTTTTTTTTCTGCAAAGGCCTCATGAATTCTTTGATCAAGTTGTTATAAGTGATTTTAGAGAATAAAACTAGGATCTGTGCTTAAGACTACACAACCGAAGTGAAAACCTCACCAAGACGAGATTCTCTATTAACCTTTAACAATCTAACATCCGCAAATCTGAAATTCAAGAGGATAAAAGAATCAATCCATAAAAAGCAAATACACTATGCATTTGGTCATATTTTAGTATAGTGCTTTTTTCCCAGACTGCATCATGAGCGTTGTATAGCCGAATCTGACGGCTCAGTCTCATTCAATACCCACTAGAAGGGCCAAACGCGACTAAAGAAGTTTTCACTTCAGTAAAAGTTGAGCTACTACTATTCAAAGCTATCACAGGATATATTACCTGATTATTGGCCTCAACGAAGCCTAAGACACTTATTTTTTCATTTTCCTTGTTTTCTTATCGTGCAGTTCCAACAAAAATATAAGCATTGAAAGATGGCAAGTGTAGTGGAAAAAAAACAGCAAAACAACGATTTACAATTTTGTTCTGTGCAAATATGGAAGGTAAGAAGGAAAAACCACTTATAATGGGCAAAAGCAAAAATCCTCGATCTTTCAAGGGCGCACATATCGATAAGTTACCTCTCCAATAAGTATCGAACAAAAAAAAGTGAACGACAACAGATATCATGACAACATGGCTTAACAGATTTGATACCAAAAGATGAAGAAGCAGAATAGAAGAGTTGTATTGTTTCTGGATAATGCAACGTCTTATCTCAAAATTACACTGGATAAGGTCAAACTTAGTTTTCTTTCACCTAATACTACCTCACATTGCCAACCTTTGGATCAAGGCATTATTTAGAATTTTAAAGTGCTTTACAGAAGCTTTCAACATATATTTGTTGTTCTCTTTAAGAAATCAAAAATAACATTAACAAAACCAACGCCTTGATATGGGTTTCGCTAACTGTCCCCAGTGATAGTGAAAGAATGCTTTATGAAAGCTGGATTTATGTGTAATATGGATCATATTGACGACTTAGAAGAGGAAGATAATATTAACGTTAAGGACATATTTGTGAACTTGGAACAATTTCCCTCTATTGATAACGATTTGCCAACAGAAAGTGTAGAATTGACTATTATCGAGTGTATTGAAGAGCTCCAAGAAACGGATGAAACTACTCCCAACTCTGAGACAGAGGAAGAGGAACCTGAACTTGCTTGGCTGTCAAAAATATTAAGCCTATCTGATGCCTGTGCAAGTTTCAGAAACTTTTTTAATAATATTAGCAATCTTGACAAGTCTACAAATATTTCTCAATTGCTATTAAAATTTGAAACCGATTGGATGATCTGTATTGAGCATAAATATTTCTTGTTCAATCCTTTGTCTCAACTCTTGTCCATTTTGCCGTCCCCACAGAAAAATATCTATCGGACATAGGTGTTAGGTTTGGCAACATTGTGCACAAGCACTATAAAAAGATTTGGGGCGCACTTTCCCTCTCTCTCAATAGCCTGTATTCAAGGCAGTAACATCTAGGGATTGCACTACCGGTTTACCGATTCACCGGTTTACCGATTTACCGCCTTAAAAGTTCTTTAAATTACCGACGAGAAATCGACATTTTTTACCGGTAATTTCGGTAAAAAATGCCAAGCTGACAACAGCGCGGATCCGTTGTTTCTGTGATGAATGCGCAGCGAGGAAGGGATGAATCGTAAACAAAGATTGAACAGGAACGCAGGTCGCGGCATGTTGACTGTCAAGTGAGGAATTAAGCGCTTAAATTTGCATTTAGTACTTAATTCTGTGAGTGAATTTGCACTTTGAAGGTATAATTATTTTATTTTAAACAGGGGTAAGTAATAAAAACATCTTTCTTCTTTTCCTTGCAGTTGTAGCCAATAGCAAACAATGGATACAACTTCTGTTTGGCAACATTATAACAAAACTAAGGATGGGGGTGTGTGTAAACTTTGTTCCAGACAAATTAAAGCTGCTGGAGGAAGCACTAGTGGTTTACGCGGTCATTTAAAGAGTCAGCATGAAATAAACTTGTTAAAAAGAGGAAAATCTATACCTTTATCTGGAATTTCTGGAAAACGCGACAGCCAGCCTTACAAAGAAATATCTACAATTACGTCGTATTTTCAACCGATTGTAGATGATTCATTTCCAGCAGTAATTGCACGTTTGACTGCACTGGACGGTTTGCCATTTAATAAGTTTTGCACTTCAGAAGATTTAAGAAAATTATTAAAAGTAAAAGGTTATAGAGATATACCGAAATCACCAAATACCATAAGAAAAATTGTTTTGGAATATTCTAATAAAATGCTTCAAGAAGCAATAAACGAGTTGAAAGAGAATAAACTTCGGGGAGAAGTGTTTAGTTTGACTTTCGATGAATGGACATCGGTAAAAAACCATCGCTTCATGAACATAAATGTCCATACAAAGGATGCCTTTTGGAACTTAGGATTAGCTCGGGTTCATGGATCCATGCCAGCGGAAAAATGCGTGGAGATTTTGAACAAAAAGCTTAGTGAGTTTCAACTTGGTTTTACAAACATTGTATCAATTACTACAGACGGTGTTTCAGTAATGAAAAAAGTGGGAAAATTGATAGATCCACACCACCAATTATGTATAGCACATGGCATACAATTAGCCGTAATTAAAGTATTATACAACAATAAAACTGATTTACACGAAGCTAATAAATTACGTGACGAAAATATCGATGAAGATAGTGAGTCCGACACAGGTAATGAATCTGATTCCGAATATTCCGATAATGAGGAAAATGAAATTTTCCACGATGATTTTGAAATTGAATACGAAGCTGGTGGAACCATCGATCAAGCTCTGCCAGTGCCAACTTTCTTATCAAATATTGAATTAAATGGTTTAATTACAAAAATTCGAAAAGTCGTTAAAATTTTTCGCAAATCACCGACTAAAAATGATAAGATTCTACAAAAACATGTAAAAGAAGAATTTAATAAGGAATATTCTTTAATACTCGACTGCAAAACAAGATGGAACAGTTTGTTAGCAATGCTGGAAAGATTTGAAATGTTAAGAAATTGCATCAGAAAGAGCTTAATAGACATTAAATCAGAAATAAACTTCACAGAAGATGAACTTGAGTTACTATCTAGTACAATTTTAGCATTGCAACCGGTAAAAGCTGCAGTAGAGCAATTATGTTGCGAAGATGCAAATCTTTTTATAGCTGATATTACCTTAAAATTCATGATTGATGAGCTTACAAGTCAAAACACAGTTTTAAGTATTGAACTGAAAGAAGCATTGTTAGATCGTATAAAAGAGAGACGGACCATTTATTCTGATGTTCTTCAGTACCTGCATAATCCGTTTCCTGAGGAATCCAGGGGTGAAGATTATGGAGTATTTAATAAAACCAGCGAATCTACAATAAGAAATGCAATAGTGGAAGTAATTGGGCGGATTTCAAAACAAAACCTAGAAGAGTCATCAGAAAATACAAATAGCATTGACCTCGATGATTCCTCTGATTCTGATGAGGATAACATCCCCCTCAGTCGGGTTTTGGGCCCATCAACATCAAAATCGGTTAATGCTGCATTGTCGATTAAAGAGAAACTTCAACTAGCGATAAGAAAAAAAATTGATATAAACAGTACTCTTTCAATTAGAAGACAGCAGAAGCCTAACAGTGTTCATCAATGTGTGAAAACAGAAATGCAATATTTTCGGAAGGAAGGAATTCAGGGGAAATACCTAAAAATGGCTTTCGCAGCACTCATGACAACTCGGCCTACTAGTGTGGAGTCCGAAAGAGCCTTTTCTGCGGCAGGAACAATTTGTACTAAGATTAGGTCGCGGCTAAGTGATAATAGTATTGATAAGCTGTGTTTTCTCAGGGCCTTTTTTATTAAACAAAAAAAATCGAAAGAGTCGTTGGAGAAGTAAGAAACGATAGATATTTTTTTATTGAAATTGCTATTTCGAATGTTTTAGAGCCTGTTATTAGTTTTTAAGTTAGGTATATTAGTTTTTTTTAAGTTTACCTAGAGTTTTACTTTTCTGTTGTTATTATTTAATAAGAATTAAAGTTTGGTTATTTATTTTGTGACTTATTTCTGTGTTATTTTTTTATGTCGGAAAAAACCGGTAAATACCGGTAAATCGGTAATTTTTAAAATAATTTACCGAATTACCGGTAAATTAAAATTCGGTAAATTTGCAATCCCTAGTAACATCTTAATGTGGTCTCTGCGGTCTATGCCCTTCATGGTTTACTGTGATAATCTAACAATAAACGTAATGTAATAAAGCATAACCAACGCGTATCTTTTACGGGCTTAAATTAGTTAAAGATATAACAATAGGTCAGGGCTTTTAGTCATAGAAATGCTATTAGCCGGCCATTCCGTACTGAATGTGTTAATTCAGAGTAAAGCGACAAATAGGTCACGGTAGGTAAACTCAAATATTTTAAAAAGGGCTGAAGCAAATGTTGACATTTTTGAAATCAGTGGAAAGAGATCTTTCATCCTGGTGATCCATTTAAATTAACAAAACTTGCTATTGTCTTTGAATCTTGCGATGAGACTATGTTTGTTTTTGAAAGTCTAAAATATAACAAGGGAAAAAGTATGCAACTTTTCTATTAAAAGTTTTTTTCTGTCACTTACGTTAAACCCTGTAGGTGGGTGCGCAAATAAAAAAAACAACCCTGTGTATTAAGGACCTTCTAGTAAAAACTGAAAATACCGTGTATGTTTGATGCAAAACAAAAACCAATGCACGTCATCAATCAGCTGATAATTGTAAGTCCGTAAGAAAACACGAGGAAATTAAATTTGGGCAAATAGTAGTATTAAAATTTATAAGATTTTAAATTTACTACAAACTTAAAGTATTCTTCTGTGATACGAACCCACTTATAGCAAATATTTTGTGTATTTTAGATTGTAAAAATTAATAGAATTTGAATTTTATTGGATGATAGTTGGTAATGCAACTGTAAACGGTGCGGTGGCGCCAGCTCGTTCGTTGGCTTTGTTTGACGTTTCATGGAAAACTAACCTTAATTGTTTTGTGCTTCTGTATTACTGTGCCGTCTATTTTCTAACAAAATCTCCAGATCTTTTCATAAATAGCATTAAAAAACTGTTCTTTTATAAACAACAAAAGTGCACATTCATATCTCTGTCGATTATGTTGTTTACTATTTGTGAAAAATGCCGAAGCATTTAAATAGCCGGTGTAAAAAGCTTATAGCATGTTAAATAAGCTAATTTCAGGAAGAACTTAACAACAATGGTTCATTGTTACCGTTGACAGCAGTTAGAGAAGTAAATTTAAAGAGTGTGTTAAGGTCTATCTGTTTTATATCTACTTTACTAATTTTTAGCGTGTAGCAGCTGCCCTAAATTTGAATATTTCTACTGTAAGCGCAGTTTCAACAACAGTTAAGCAAAATAAATTATTGAAGTCACGTAAAAAAAAAAATGTTCTTATTTAAAGAAAGTTGAAAATGTGTCAAGATTGGATATAAGTTCTATCCGTGACACTATTTATGGAATGTATGAAACAAGTAAGTTGTATTATTCATTGGTTATGCTTAAGCTGTTACTTTTTTTAGAGCATCATGTAAGTGTGACAACTTTAACTAAGAAATTAAAAGACAGACAAGTGTTTGATGGTTGTCTTAACCCTTTAAAAAGTCTCTTAAAGGAAATGGGCTTCGGATGGAAAAAAGATGAACCGGGGCGAGGGCTTATGGAACTTTCCCATGTAGCTTTCAAACGATTGATATTTTTGAAAGAATATATTAAAGAAAAATAAGCATCCTTGTACTAATTCGCTTTCTTGGATGAAATATGGAATTTTCAGAATGGTCGATCTTGGCAAGATGAAAGTAAAGGAAATGTTAGATCTACTAAAGTTGATGGTAAAAGGTATTATGCAGTAAACAAATAATATATAAACCATGGGAAATTTTTGTATATTTATCTTATTTTTATGAAGAAAAAACTGTGTACTTCCTTCAGTCGGATATTTTGGTTACAAGCTGGCAACACTGTCGATAACTGACGTCACTCGAAGGGTATGACGTGCATCGGTTTTTGTTTTGCATTAAGTATATACACTCTTTGCAAAACGATTTCAATTACACTTTAATTATTTTAGTTTTTGGGTCTCAATATTAAGAATAATAAAAAAAATATACAGTGATGGATCATCAATCATCCTCCAAATCACTTCAATCACTCGTTTAATTTACTTAAATTATAATGGGTTGAGTGTTCAGACTATCTAATACATCTTCTCTTTTATACCATTTTAATATCTCACTTTCTGTGTGCCGAATTGAATTTTTCCAAACATCAGGAGTAGCAGTACGCAATGATTCTTTCCACATATTCATACAGTCAGTTTCCTTACTGTCATCTCGATCAATATGTCTGTTGTAATAATTTTTGGTAATCCCCCAAATATGTCCAATCGGATTGAACATACAGTGGTATGGAGTAAGCCGTAAAACTTCTGAAAGGAAGTTAAGTTTAATATTTAAGAATATTTTTAAAAAAAGGTATACAAAATGTCTTGTACCAACATAATAACAATTTGTAAAAGTTCGGCTTTGAACATTGTATATATAATCAGATTAAATTTTATGAGTAGTTAACCATTCTTGAATTGCAGCTTTATTCCATGACGTGTTAGGTATTTTTGTTAACAATATGCTATGTTATGGGGCGTTGTCTATTACAATCACAGATGGCTTTGTTAAATTTTTCAATAATTGGATTTCCAACCATTGTAAAAAATATTGCTGATTCATTTCTCCATGGTAGTCACTCTGCTTAATCTTAGAAGAAAAAATTGCCTCTGCGCCCTCAACAAAACCATCTTTACTACCAGCATAAAGTATTATGTACCTAGAAAAATATGTTTTACCTAGGTAAACTTCTCATAGTTTATATATTTGTTTACTGCATAATACCTTTACCATCGACTTAAGTAGATCTAACACTTCTTTTATTTTCATCTTGCCAAGATCAACCAATGGTTACCATTCTAAAAAATCCATGTTTCATCCAAGAAAACGAATTGGTACAAGAATGCTTCTTTTTCTTTAACATATTCTTTCAAAAATATCAATCGTTCAAAGCTACATGGGAAAGTTCCATAAGCCCTCGTCTGGGTTCATCTTCTTTCCATTCCAAGCCTATTTCTTTTAAGAGGCTTCTTAAATTACTTATCAAACTGTTTTCTGTCTTTTAATTTCTTACTTAAAATTGTGGAAGTTACTTACATGATGTTCTAAAAAAAGTTACAGCTTAATCAATGTAAAATATTATAGTATTTGAATAATACAACTTACTTGTCTCGTACATTCCATAAAAAGTGTCACGGATAGAACTTATATCCAATCTTGACACATTTACAACTCTCTTTGAATGAGAACGTTTCCTACTAGATGATTCAAATAATTGATTTTCCTTAGCTGTTGTTGAAACTGCGCTTACAGTGGAGATATTCAAATTTAGGCCAGATGCTAAACCTTAACGTACTCTTTAAAATTACTTCTCTAACTGCTGTCAAGGGTCACAAAGGGCTATTGTTGTTAAGTCCTTCCTGGAAATAGCTTATTAGAGAAGCTACTAGCTCCTTGCACCAGCTATTTAAATGCTTCGACTTTTTTCAGAAATAGTAAAGAACGTAATTAACAGAGGTATGTGCACTTTTGTTGCTCTTTAAAGAACAGTTTTTTAATGCAATTTATGAAAAGATCTGTAATTTTGGTTAAAAAATAGATGCACAAGAACACGAAACCACAGAACAATAAAGGTTAGTTTTTCACGAAACGTAAACAAAACGTCAAAAGAGGCCAACGAACGAGCTGGTGCCACCGCACCGTTGACTGTTTTGTTGCCAACTGTCGGCCAATAAGATTCAAATTATATTAATTTTTACAAACTTCCATAAACAAAAGATTTGCTAAAAGTGGGTTCGTATCAAAGAAGAATATTTTAAGTTTGTAGTACATTCAATATGGCATGAGATTTCAATACTTTTTGCCCAAATTTAATTTCCTCATGTTACGGATGTTTTACGGATTTACAATTATCAGCTGATTGATGACGTGCATCGGAAATTGCTTTGCAAAAACTATAGCTTTGCTAACAACAGCATACAGTATATTGGATACTCGACCATCGGCTGATGGCGATGCGGGTCGCTACCGGCAGCAAGCCAGCAAGTACGTAGTCCTCACCTCAATCTAAACAATACTAGGGCGACAGTAGCCAATAAGGAATTTAATTAAAGAATTAGATACTTTTCTGGTTTCCTTGGTGTCATTAATCAATTTATTGGACATCAATTTGGGCATTTCTCGTTCCTCAAAACCAATTTCGGAGAACTTAGGTACAAGCTTTTCCAATAATCTCCTAAAAGTGTGGTGGTCACTGTATACTATGTCAATGCCTTCCAGTCATCTTAAGTGCGCCCCAGCAAAATCTAGCGCAGGAAACCTGATTTAAAAGTTCGTAATCGGACAGTATGACCAAAGAGTAACACAACCAATAAGAGGCGAAAGTGGCCGTTCCGGCCTCTAATTTTTTATGCGCATGTGCAAGATAAGGATTATTCACAGCATTCGCAATCTGCCAAATCGTTTGTTTACCTCTGGAAAACTAGACGAACCTTTATTTTTCTGCAGTTTAAAGTGAGAAGTGATTAGTTTTTCTTGGTTTTTTATAATTCAGAAGGGATTTCTTTTGATATTAATGTCGGGAGTACAGAAGCAGAAAGGTGTAATATCATGTGCTTACCCCGAACGCCCTTCTAAAACCGGCAAAGGAATATCATTTTTTAGACTTGCTAAGGATATCACAGGTATGTACCTATATTATCAACAAATATTGTACTTTTAGAAACATAACATGTATGTTAATTTATAAGGTATTTACAGCCACGGGTGATTGTAAATAAAGTTATTCTAAAAACGAAATAAGCAGAAACTGAATTTATTATTAACTAATAGGTAATAGAAAGATGTTGAATAGCTTTTGAAATGTCAATTTTGTAGTAAGACTTGGTTTATGTTATATTAGCTACAGTTACCTGATGCAATTTAGTAGCAAAACTCTTGGCTGGATTTAAACTAAACCTAGGTATTAGAAAATAAAATAGTATGTTCCTACTTCGGTACCTACTTTTTTATTTAAAACCTGGTCTTATATGGCTAACTGTAAATAAAATAATAGGTTGTTCTCATTTTTACCCAAAATAAGCCGCCTGATAGCTTACAATTGTCTTTCTTTAAACTTTTTAATAAGGGGCAGTGTTGTACGAAGCACGAAAGCCAACAAATTAAGTACATTTTTTAAAATCTAATTAAGTATGTATTTTAAGAATTAAGGCCTGGCTTGTTACTCGTAAGAGAGAAGAATTGCTGTATAAGGATGTCTTGGATATACATAATAACTACAGGGTTTGTGAGAAAAATTTTAATGAGAAGTACATGACCAAAGGTGGAACATGCAAGACTTTGATTGCACAAGCTTTTCCCACAATGTTTTCTCGGTACAAAGCTATTGAAGCTATCAGTGGAACACTCTATCAAGAATTATTGAACTTTCAGGTTAGTTCTTATTTAATCTTTATATCTAGGTATTTACAAATGCATTAGATTGATGAAAAAGTTATTGTCAATATCCTTTAGTATAAGACATCGGCCAATTCAGATAAAATAATTCTAAATTATTACATTGGTCTGCAATTTTAATGTTTTTTTTTAACTATATTTTAGGTTCCTCATTAGTAAAAGCTTTGGCTTGCCTTAAGACAAGTATAGTTTATCCAAGTTAACCATTGTGTGATGTTGCAAGTGAGTATTATTATATAATATAAAATAATGAATAGGTAACATTTATTAAACAAGACTTTACCAATACAATACAACGAAAGAGAATTAAATATAAAATTAACCAAGTGGCAAACTTTCAGTTGATTCACTGATGAATACAATCAAGTAAAGATGCAAAAAATAATGACGCTTGTCATTTTAAAAACATCCAAGACTTTGTGTACAAATTAGAATCCTTTATAGGCGGGATCGGCTGATATATGTGTATACTGGGTATTGTACCGCCAGATTGGACATAGGAAATCCCATGTAAATTTTGCTATCTTCAAATATTGGCTCCCCTATAAATTTTACATCAAAATTGTATTAGACTTTTTTGAAGGTCCTTGTATGATGGACACGCACACCAAATTTTATTATTTTCTATAAGTCAAATAACAGTTAAAAATTAAATACGGCTCTGATACATACCTTAATGAAACCACCGGTAATAATTTTATTATGATAATGTCAAATGATACTAATACAAATGGAAGTATTTTTTATTAGGTAGTGGTCTAATAACTTATGGGATTTATTTTTTAGATTGAAGTTTGATACAAGATCAAAAGGATCGGGACAGTACATCATCTCTATTATCCCTGTCAACAAGTACTCAAACATAAATTCTTTTGAGTTCTGAAATTCCAAGAAAAGAAAAAGTGAGGGAGCAAGTAAGGGCACTAAGAAGCCCAACAAAATTATACTTGAAATGAATCTTATTTATGTTTAGTAAAGTGCCTGGTTATCTGCATAATATTTATTGTAATAACCTTTACTAAAATCTACTTTTACAGATTTTAAACGGTGAATGTATAATAAATTATTATTACTATTATTATAATGCACTATGTGTATAGTAAAGTAGCCGTATGTGGAATACTGTTTTGTTTTTTGGAAAAATAAAAATGAAAACATTAACATTATTATTTACATCTTGGAATATAGATAGCGTGAAGTGTTATAAATAAAAAACAGAAATAATAAAAATCATAAAAAAAAACTATGTATGAAAAACAACTTTAAAAAAAAAATTGCAGTTTTTTTCTAGTTGAAAAATGGGTGGGTAATGTGGAATACCAAGATACGCTAATGTGGAATAGGTTTAATAATAGATTCGATATTAAAATATTTTTTTTCGAATAACGCAAAAGACTATTGGACCATAACATACATTTATTTTAGGGTATTATAAAATAGGAAAAACAAAACAATAAATGACCATAAAACTAAGTAAGCAAAAGAATAAAATAACAGAACAAAATAACTACGAGCAAAAATCGCAGATGTATGGGTCTTTTTCGGCACCTGCACATTCTTCGTGTGCCCAGCAGTTGCACATGGCACACATAACCCATATTTCTCCGCGAGTATCAGTGAAAAATCTTTCTTCACAAAAGAGACAAATTGCGTCATCAGGGCACGTTTCTACCGGAAAGTGTTCTTCATCGCCTGAAGAATTTTGCAAGGACATACTTCTTTAGATTCTGAGCTTGATGAGGATAAACCTCTTTTTTGACGTTTAGCAGGAATTTTCAGCTTCTTTTGATGTTTTCGTTTATTTTGCATGCCACTGCATCCTGGTTCTGAATCAAATACTTTTTTCTTGACCATTTCCAGTTTTTCGATTCCTGAATTTATAGACTTCTCTAATTTTTCTTTATTGGTGTAGAAGTTATTATTTTTGCCTTTCCTGGTTTTCTACCCCTGGTTTCCATTTTTTTCTTCATGGTGGGTACCGGAACAATGTCTTCTGGGTTAACTAACATGGGTAAACATTGCGTCTCTTCTCTATTTTCGCGATTAAGGTCTGCAAGCGGTTGTTCTTGAACTAGATCATCATGATGTGACGCTGCCAAAAAATCTTCATCAGTAAAAACATCCCTTCTAAGCGGATAAATCCCTGTAACAACAAAACCCTTAACAGCTCGTTCGGCGGAATAAACTTTTAAGTAAGCCCGACCAAAAAGTTCGCAGACATCGAAGTGAGTGACAGCACGTTGATTTGTTCTCAAGAACATTCTAATTTCTTCATTATAGAATGTGCCCCCATCACTGTCTTATCAAGCGGCTGCATTTTATGAGATGTATGCGGGGGAAGACAAAGAATTGTAACAAAATTTTCTTTAGCCTTAACTATAACATCCAGGTTCCTAGTATGGGTATTATGTCCATCTAGGATGAGGAGAACTGGATTATTTTCAGATGGGCGAATTTTTTCAATGAAGTGGTCAAACCAGGCAGTAAAAATGTCAGTTTGTATCCAACCTGATGGGTGAAACTTGAACAGAGTCCCAGGTGAAGCACCATTTTTTAATTGTTCGTTGCAGTTTTTTCGCGGAAAGATAATCAAAGGTGGAACAAAGTTTCCTTCTGCGCTCATACACATTACAACAGTTCTTAACGATCCCCTTTCCGCAGAAGTAAGGCTTCCGATCTGACGTTTTCCTTTCAATGCCAGTACTTGGGGACACTTCGACTGTACAATACAAATACCGCACTCATCCACATTAAAAATCTGGCTAGCGGTATATTTTTTTTCTTCAAAAATTGTTTCAAGTAAACCAAAGAATTCATCGACGCTTTCTTTGTTGAATCCGGCAGCCCGTTGAGTTGATGTACCTGTAGGTCTTCTTAAACTGATTTGCTCCTTATGTCTACGAAGAAAACGCTTCATCCAGTTTTTTTCTGCTGACTGGTGGAGCAAAGATTGGGAGATTATTTTGCCTAGCAAGTTGAAAAGCAATAGAGCACAAGTCCCGCCTTGTCAAACCAAAAAACTTTTTCTCCATTAACAGAATGTACTCTACCAGTTTGGATTCTAGCTCTCGAGTTAAAACAGGTTTTCGTCCCAGAGTCTCTTTCTTAATGTTGTCTACTTCTTTATCATTATTACAATACCGGAATAATGTAGAGCGCGGTACGTTGTAGTGTTTAGCAGCCGCTAAATAACCCATTGTTTTTCTCCGTACCGCGTTTACCGCAATTCTCATGTTTTCTTCAGTCCATTTGTGTTCTTTTACATTTCTCAGAGGCATTTTCTGAAATAGGAAAAATATTTATAAAGAAGCCTCTTATGTGGAATATTCCACATTTAGGCCCTACTTAGTATTCCACAATACCGGCCTTTTAAATAGTTAAACCTTAAAAACAAAATAATAATAAAATATTTAACACATTTCACAATCATCCACTACTTACCTTTACACTAATGCATCAACCTTTTAAAAACAATTAAAAATGTAGTCGCAATAGATGTTTATTTAAACACCGCATAAATATCGCAACCGTTACAAGTTGTGTTCAAACCAATACTGGCAAGCGACAGCGGCGAAATGCTCCGTTGTGTTGGTAGGGGTGAATCATAATTGAAATAGGTTCTGATTAGGCTTTTGGAAGATAGATGGCGATATTAGTATTGCCGCAAAGGGGGTATTCCACATTTTAGGCCGTATTCCACATACGGCTACTTTACTCTATGTATTTTTTTTAAATAAAAATTGCATCCTTAGGATTACAATAAAATAAATTATACTTGTAAGAGTTTTGTGTTATTTCTCTTATAACTTTATTGGACATTGAGCTACTAAGATCCAATTTATGAATGTTCGGTTTATGTTAGCCATAAGATAACTTCTAAGGATACCATTGTTGGAACAATTGTTGCCATTGAAGTTATGTGGCTGTTAACAGTGTCAGTACATTGTTATAAGGGGCTAATAGCCAAATCGTCAAATCGTCAATGTCCAATTAGTGACAATAGCTCAGAAGTGACTGTAGTAGAGCAAAATACATGGTATGCATATTTCCTATATGTATATTATAAATTCTTTTAACCCACTGGTCCAAATTATCAATGTTCTAGTAGTGATACTAGCCACATAATTTCATAATAAGAATTGTTCCAACAATGGTGTTCTTACAAGTTATCTTGTAATTAGAAATACACGGGCATTGATAGTTTGGACCTTGCAAGCGAAATACACTATTCATTTTTAACTATACTATATTTAGGGAAAAGGAGAAAGAAAGTCAAAAAGTCTTTCTCCACTAATTTAATAGTGAGCTATCAAAGGCTCATTTTTAAAAATAAAACGTCTCTACATGTTTCGAAGGTAGTAACCTTCATCTTCAGGAGACCAAAGTAGTGCTGCAGTTATTATTAGCAGTAGAGAGAAAACTGTTGGTGGAAAATGACGTTGATGGAGCTTTTTTTAAAAAGATATTAAAAAATTGAATGCAATTAGCATACTAAAATTGTAAAAGAAAGTGAAATGTTATATTTGATTCAAAATTTCTGAAAAGACACTGTCAATTTGTGGTCGAATTTAAAAGGGAAGAAATTCGTCATTTGAAAGTCATAAGTCAGGATATATAAAAAGAATCTTTTGGACATTCTAGGTCATATTAGAGAAAGATTTTTGTTAGCGTTTTATGAGAAATTCTGTAATAAGAAAGAAATTTGTAATTAGAAATGAAATAAAATTATTAATAATGTCTGTACTTACATAATGTTTAAATTTCATTTGTAAATTAATTATTGGAGACCTAAGGTCCCGTCAACTTGTGTTATGTTTAAGGTCCCGTCAACTTGTGTTATGTTCGTCCTATTATGTAGGGAAAACAATATAAACTGGTGTGGTCCTGATTCGGGTCTAAAGGCCGTCGTCGGTTGGAATTGCTTCCTAACGTTTCGCTAGCACGAGTGGCGAGCTTCTTCAGAGGTCCTTCCATCTCCGGTGCTGGAAGTAGACCAGTCTACTTCCAGCACCGGAGATGGAAGGACCTCTGAAGAAGCTCGCCACTCGTGCTAGCGAAACGTTAGGAAGCAATTCCAACCGACGACGGCCTTTAGACCCGAATCAGGACCACACCAGTTCATCAACTGGCCGCGAAAGCCTTAACCAATTTGAAAACAATATAATTAGATTTAGAATAAAATTATTAAAAACAGATCTTATATTTTATATACCCTTAAAGACTAAAATAGGGAGACGGACACAGTTAAAATGAAAACGTGAAAACGTGAAAACGTGTTCACCGTCATTTTATAGTCGACCGTTGACAGCTGGAGAACAAAATGGTTGACAATGTCGGCATAATTGCAATAAAGTAAAACGCTTGAAAAGCTCAATCATCGTTCTTATAGTCAGTTAGATAAACGTACATAAAACTTGAATACAACATAAAATACAAATAAGGTATAATAATAAAGTTTTTCACAAGGTTGGGGGAATAAGGGTCCTAAAAGATTTCTTTTATATTCTTTGGTGGTCTCCAGTGATCGTTAAAAGAAACATCGAAATTTAAGTTAGGAGAAGAACAATTATTGTTAAGATACAGAATCTAGAAGTGCGAGTGATAAGTCAGAAATTTAAAGGGTGAAAACAGAAAATAAATGTCAAACAAGTAACACAAAAAAAAAATCAAAATTAGTTGCTTGAAACTTTCATTTTCGGGAATAGGTGCCTTAAAGATCAGTGCCGTCATCTATGGGACTATATTTACTTGAATTTTTATATTTGTGTACAATTTGCTACAATATAAATATTGTCAGTAGAGTTTCCGTTTCTATCTAGAGTAAAACGACGGAGATTGCTATTTAACACAATACATGCATTTATTATAAACCAGAATTTTAATTAATGCTTCACCTGACAATATTTTCTGGTGCACCGCACAATCAAGTTCGGCAGCATAAAATGTTCAATTATAAAATTACCAAAATAGTGTGAAACATTTTTCCCCGTGTACATAGAACAAAATAAGAAGAATATGATGTTTTTTACTGTGTACTAAGTTTATCAAGGTCATAGAATTTGGGTACATGAAGCTTCAAAGAAACCGACAATACTTTCGTATCTTATTGGTTGTGTTACTCTTTGCTGACTCTGCTAGAAATACTGCGTTTGTATAAAAATTTTGAAATATGTCACTGTAAGAGTAATAATAATTCCCTGGCGCATCACGGAATAATACGCCATTTCTTTTTTATGATATGGCACAGCACTTTAGGATTAGAAGATTGTACTCGTTGGGTCGTTCTTCAGGTGATAGAATTTTTAAACAGTGTCGTTCGAGGGACACTAATCTGAATCATGTACGGGTGGGCTGCAGTGGCTCATCATGTATTTCTGCCACGCACCGCTTAGGGTGTAATCAAGCGGACAACCTCAGTTGAGCACTTGCCATGAAAATATTTGTAATATAGGGTAAAGTCGCCAACCTGCTTTAAGGCTTCGCTGATTGTTTGTCAGCTCATAGTCACCTATCAAGCGAATGGCTCTTCTTTGAATGGAATCTAGCAATCTCAGTGTATGTTTACGAGCAGAGCCCCAAATATGCGAAAAGTACTACAACCATAGTCGAATTTGGGCTTTATAGAGCATCAAAAGTTGTTGGAGTCTATAGAGCTTCTTAGTTCGTAAAAGTATTCCAAGCTTCTGCAATGCTGCCCTACCAATGGCCGTAAAGGAAGTATGCCAAGACATAATATGACTATCCAAAATGACGCCCAGTGAATGAATTGATGGAGTCAAGGGAATCGAGGGTCCCGCCATGACTATATACGGCTCTTCAACGTTAACTTTTTTTAGCCTGGGTCTTTTAAGCATTAAATTCTACTTGGTTACTGTCACTCCAAGACAGAATTTCTTCCAGGTCTTTGTTGAGATGTAAGACCTCTTGCTGTCTATAGAGATGTGCATTGGCAGCCGATGTCCGAGCATCCAAAGTAGAAGATCAAACAAGTATGCTGTCATCAGCGAAGTTACATAGAGGATTTTTAGTTTTTCCCAAATGATCGTTAATGCATAGTAAAAAGAGGGTGGAGGACAACATAGAACCTTGAGGGACTCCGGCGTTGATGTTAAATATATGTCTAAATGAAATCCGTCCAACGCCATTCGCAGAGAACGACCTTTAAGAAAGCTTGACGACCATAAATATAATTGAACCGGCATTTCGTATGCTCTCACTTTAGTTAGGAGCCCCTCAAGCCATACTCGGTTGATAGCCTTCTCTATAGACCTCGTAACTATGGCCTTCTCCATAACTTTTGATAATATAACCGAAAGCAATGCCACTGGACCATAGCTCTTTGGCAAGGTCTTCTTGCCTTTTCTGGGTATGGGCTGCACTCACGCAGTTTTCCAGCAAGAAGAAAATATTCCTTTTTTGTAAAATAAGTTATAAAGCCTACAAAATACTGGTGTCAATTCATCAGCGCATGTCTTAGTTACGATGACTCGAATATCGTCAGGGCCAGAAGCTTTTTTGATATCAAGACTCCTCAAGATTCGTTTAACATGGCGGTGCCGAAAAACAATCTTGGGTGTTCTCGGTTCTACAGGGGGAATGTTGGGTCGTAGTCGTAGCTATCGACAGACCGGAAATATTTTGAAATTTTTATTTTGCAAGGGATTACACTAAATTCAAGAACTAGAGGTATAATGGAGGTAGCAGTAAATTTTAAAAAGGTTCTGAAAGCTAAAGAAACAAAGGACCTTTCTATAGTCTTAGTGTGTCTTCTTAAGTACAAATAAAGACACGTTAATATTTTACATCACGGTATATTTTTGTCTAGAAGCAATTCTTAAAAAAAAAAACTAAAGCTAGAGAAAGGTTAAGTAATCATTTAAGCTTTCAAATCTTTTTAGCAAATGGGTCTATTTGGCATGTTAACTGATTTTTTTGAATTTTATTGGCGGCGTGTTTTTTTCATATAATCGCCATTAGAATACCCCAAGCACTTTTACTATAACGGCTTGCTGGGCGCCTCTTAATATGTAATGGGCACATCTTGCATTTATTTTTTTTATTATCAAGTAGGTACTTACTATTACTTTATTAACTTGCAAATTAGAAACAATAAATTGCTTTCGTTTACGTTTAGCATCAACATTATAATAATTTAAGGTTTTGGTCTTAACATAACATAGACAATAACTTATCAAAAAACAATAAAATACAAGGTTTTTATATATAGACAAATGTTACCACTCACACAAAACTTAAATATCACTTAGGGTATTTCAAAACTTCATAGATTTACAAAACACTTATATAAGAAAATTTAATATGCAATGCTTCTTAGTGCTAATCCCGATCATTGCGCTAACATTAACGATTAATAATGAACATCTTTATGGTAAGTTATTTAAAATATATTTATTATTAATTTTTTGTGGTTTTAATGGGATTACTAATTAAGTTCTGACTTAATTAAAGTATAATATTATTAAAACCAGGAAATCATTTTGTATTTTATATGTAATTTAAATCATCATAACCAATGGATTACATCTATAGCAACATTTATAATTATAGTTAAAACATCTGATGTCACTCAGAAAAAATTGCGTAAAATCTAATTTACAATACTGCCACAGAACTGGCTAAAATATTTTTTATATTATATTTCACGTGTAAGAACGAATTTCCCTATTCCCAATGTTTTGGCTTCAATTTAAATTTCGTTTTAATAATTTTTTATATTTAATTGCATCGTATAAATATAAATACAGTAAAATCTCTCAATAGTGACCACCCTAGGGGAACCAAATATTGGTCGGTTAATAGGGGTGGTCGATTAACAGAGAAAAAGAAAATTAAAAGAAGTGGTCTGCATTTTACAGTGATTGTTAATTAATAAGTATCTACATACCGTGTGTCCCGTTTTTCATACACCCTAATATCTCAGTTATTAATAATGATATTTTTTTGAAATTTTGGTGGTAATTGTATGTTGGAAAAAGGCATAGTGAACATTTTTATTTACCATTGGTGTGCGGTGTTGGTAGGGTAAAAAAGGCTTTTTTTTTGGAAAAGGAAATTAGGGCTTATTTTAGATAACTGTTTCTATCAGATTTAGGATCAGCATCCCCAAAAAACCCTTAATTCATATTTTCAAAATTTCAAGAGCTGATTTTAGCAGAAAAAAAAGTCTTATTTTAATAAATTCTTTATTTGTAACTGGTCTAACAAAATTACGTTTATTTAGATTCTTGTGTTTTCAACATAACTACCTTCTAAAACAATACACTTTTCAATAATTCTTTTAAAAAGTTCATCCACTTTTCTTAAAGTTTGGTGAGTAATTTCCTGACACGCTTGCCTAATTCTATTTCAAAGTTCTTCTCTATTACGCGGTCGAGTAGCATACACTTTATTTTTCAAGTGCCCCACAGAAAAAAGTCACAAGGGGTAATAACCGGCGATCTGGGGGGCCATGTTTCTAAAGGAGAATTTCTACCTATCCACTTCATAGGAAAAGTTGCATTTAAAAGGCTCCTAGCTATCATAGAATAATGTGCGGGGGCGCCATCTAACTGAAAGATTAAGTTTTGTCTCTGTGCTAAAGGCAATTCCATGAGAAAATTATAAAAATCGTTTAGTAAAAAATGTAGAAAATTTTGTCCGGTCAAGTTATCCAGGAAAAAAGGGCCAACAATTCGTTCGTTAAATATGCCACACCACACGTTCACTTTTTCACTGTACTGGTTTTTATAATTAATTACCTAATTCGGATTTTTGGCGGCCCAAAATCTGCAATTTTGACTAGATGCCATACACACCGTTTGTCGTAAACGTCAGTAAACATAATGTTCTTTAGAAAAAGTCTGTCAGTAAGATAGTTACCTTGCAACCATAAGCAAAATTCAAAACGCCGTTCAGAATCACCATTTACCAGAGTATGTAGAAATTTTGGTTTAAATGCCCTAATCCTATTGCGTTTCAAACACCTCCATACTTTGTTTTTCGTTAAATTCAGTATTCTCGCAACTACCCTTATACTACTATTTGGGTTGTTTCGAAATTCTGCTAAGATAGGTTCGTCGGCTGGATAATGTCTTTGATTTAAATTGTACCTCTTTGGTCTTGTCTTGAAACCCGCTCCAGTCGTTGCGAACAATCTGTTAATTTTGGCAACGGTATCGTGAGTAATTGGTGCTCTATCGTGATGCCTTTCATTGAATTGCATTCTTTGCATCAGGGATGTGACTAAGAGTAATGAATGTCTAGTAAGGGAGGACCTTCATCATCCGGCACTAGAGTTTAGTTTTATCAATTCTGCTTATGTTCCACTACATCACAATACACTTAAAATTCTGAACTTTAAAAAGGCCGATTATGTGGCCATAAATGAGAAATTGGCCAATTTTAACTGGGAAAATATTCTTACCTCGTCTGACACAAATAATACGATAAACAAATTTTACTTAGTAATTGATAAGCTCATTGATGCACATGTGCCTTCCTTTACCATTAAAGGTAACTTTCCTGCCTATTTTAAGCCGGACACTATTAAAATAATTAAAAATAAAAATATCTATCATAAGAATTACAAAAAATTTAACAATGCAGAACACTATAACGCCTTTTCCCGGTTAAGGGCTCTTTCTAAACAACTAATTAGGAGAGATTATACCGATTTTGTAAATGGTATGGAGGTCGAAATTTTAAACAATAATAAAAGATTTTGGAACTACGTTTCATCTAAGAAAAAACACAAACTTCCATACCCAGTACAGTTCGTTATGGGGACCGGATCGCTAGAACTGGACAAGATATATGTAATAGCTTCGCGGACTTTTTTAAAAGCGTATATATTCCAACCACAGTATTGTCTTGCCCAGTTTCTTTGTGCCCAGGTCGTGGTGTTACAATTAATAATAATATAATTTTAGACCTTATTAATCAATTGGAGCTAAAAAAAGGTGCAGGACCTGATCGAATACCACCTATTTTTATAAAATATTGAAAGGAGAACTTGGTTTATCCACTGCGAATTATATATGAGTAGTCGTTAAAAACAGGAATATTTCCAGAAAAATGGAAAATATCTCATATAACTCCTATATATAAAAGTGGCCCAAAAGATGACGTTGCGAACTATAGACCAATAAGTAAAATCTGCATCTTTGCCAACATATTAGAAAAAATAGTCTTTAACGATGTTATGTCAACTGTCAAAACTACAATTATTGATCAACAACACGGATTTTTTCCTGGCAGGTCTCTAGAAACAAATTTAATGTGTTACTCTCAAAATATTTGCAGTCTAATAGATCGTGGCATTCAGGTAGACTCTGTATACACCGACTTCAGTAAGGCTTTTGACAAGATAAACCATAAGCGGTTGATTGAGAGACTTGCTGAGGTTGGTGTCTGCCAGCGTCTGCTCAGGTGGATATGGTCCTACACCTTAAAGCGTTTCCAGATTGTTTCCGTAAACGGTTATCAATCCGAAACTTTCTCGGTCAGCTCGGGGGTTCCTCAGGGTAGTCATTTAGGTTCCTTATTTTTCATAATTTATATTAACGATATTGCAAAGTGCTTTCACCACACAATGTTTTTACTATATGCAGACGACCTAAAAATGTATCGTCTCACAAGGGAGCTGCATGACTGCCTGAAAATACAAGCGGATCTCAACCGATTGTCCGAGTACTGTGACAGGAATAGTATTTTCTTGAACATAACAAAGTGTTGTTTTATAACATTTACCAAAAATATTTATACTTGGGAATACTTATATAGTATCAATTATTCAAATTTAAAGAAGGTAAATCAAATAAAGGATTTAGGAGTCATTCTGGACACCAAATGGTTATTTGAAGAACATTTTAATAAAATAGTTACCGAGTCAAACAAAATGCTAGGCTTCATTACTAGAATCTGTAAAGACTTTCGAAATCCCAAAACAATGATCGCACTATATTTTGCTTTCGTTCATAGTAAGCTCTCTTTTGCCTCTGTCATCTGGAATCCTTAATACGTCACATATATTAATAGACTAGAAGCAGTACAAAACAGGTTTCTCAAAACTATTGCATTTAAAGCGCATTGCACAATAGATCTTGTAAAAGAAAAATATAAATTTATTCCTCTGTCTGACCGCAGAAAAATGTGTGACATATCTTTTCTATATAAAATAATTAACTCGAATTTAAACGTCCCAGAACTATTATCAGCACTAAGTTTTAATATTCCCAACAGAGAATTAAGACATGCAACCCTATTTAATTTACCTTATAGACGCACTAACTTGGGTTTAAATATACCATTGGATAGACTGCAAAAAACTTTTAATTCATACTGCCACGAATTTGACATTTTCAGTGCAACCTTCTCTAGTTTTAAAAGACTTTTAAAAGGATATTTTGTCCAACAAGTATTTGGATAGCTGTAGGCAGAGTTAGTTAGGTTAAGTGCATATTGTTATGTAAATCAGTAAAATGTTTCCGCATAAACTGTTTATTGTATATAGTGGATGCTTCTTTGGAACTTCTAGTTCTGTCTGCATCCCAAATGTAATAAATAATAAATAATAATAAATAATATTCCAGCAACTTGATGCGTAGATCTTTCATTATTACCAAATAGGCGGATAACTTCTACTTTTTCTCCAATTGTAAGAACTACTCTTTGGTTTTGTGCCATCTTATTAACAGTTAGGTAACACTGCTTCACATATTGACAATTTGTATGAATTACTTAATGTCAAACAAAAAGTTCTTGTTTCAAAGCACTCTTTGCTTAATTTGTTTAAAAACAAAACAGGTCAGCATGCAAACGGTAACAGAGCGCGCGTATCTTAGCAAAATTTTGAAAAAACCTTAATCGTTATTAGGGTAAATGAGATTTTGAAAATATGAATTAAGGGGTTTTTGGGGATGCTGATTCTAAATCTGATAGAAACAGTTATCTAAAATATGCCCTAATATCCTTTTCCAAAAAAAAAACCTTTTTTACTCCACCAACACCGCACGACAATGGTAAATAAAAATGTTCACTATGCCAAATACTTCATTTTTCCAACATACAATTACCACCAAAATTTCAAGAAAATCTCATTATTAATAACTGAGATATTAGGGTATATTCATGAAAAGCGGGACACACTGTTTATGTAAATAATTTTAAATATTTTTGTTTAAATTTATCAGAACTAAAATTAAATGAGATTAAGTCAATTTATCAATATGTATTATATACTGCACGTGCATACTAACATATATATTATACAATGTAATGTGTGTTTGCTTTGAAACTTTAATTTTTAAAATAATCAGAAATTAATGATTGCTTCATATTTTTTATTTAATTTTTATAAAATTCAGATTCATATTTTACCAGCAATTGAGAAATATTTTTAGAATTGCCAAACTGTTAACATTATTAAAAAAGTTTTCTAAGTCTCTCAGACTTGTGCAGGCTTCAGATAGGCTTGATATTTTCGACACTGGAGCAAGCTCAGGTGTGTCTTCCTCTGTCTCAGAGTTGGGAGTAGTTTCATCCGTTTCTTGGATTTCTTCAATATACTCGATGATAGTCAATTATGCACTTTCTGTTGGCAAATCGTTATCAATAGAGGCAAATTGTTTTAAGTTTACAAATGTGTCCCTAATATTAGGAAACAGTTGTGCGAACGGAATATTATCTTCTTTGTCAAAGTCGTCAATATTACCGGCATAATCCTTTGAGAGGGTCAATAGTCTTTCTTTCTAAGCAGTTAGGTCTTCGATATTAATATCGGCTGATTCGCCACATACTTTCTTGAAGATAATATCGTGCCGAAGACGGAATTTTTCTAACCATCGATTTGATGCCTTAAAGTTATCTAGTCCTAGACATTGAGCAGATTCGAGGGCTTTTGCTTGAATTATGAGCTCGAATATTGGTAAGTGCTTGTTTTGCGCCTTACAAAACCTGTTAAAAATAACTCGGTCTACCTTCTTGAAACAAATTTCTAATTTCGGCTTTATTTTGAAGCAACATAGTCACTTGGGTTTTACCAACTTTAAATTTTTTAGTCAATTTCCTGGTACTTAAACCAGTTTTTCACATTCCTCGATTATCTCAATTTTTATAGAAAACATTTCCTTTTTCCCGCCATCTTCAAATATTCACGTTAGTCCCTAAACACACTAAAGTTATTCAAAACAAAACTCATCTTAACAACCGATTTATCAGCCTTTAAAGCAAATGGCATAGATTCGCCTGCAATAAAGTAATTAGTGTATGTACTTATATTTCTTAAAAATTCTCGGGTTGGGTTATATTGCCCATAATGGAGGATATTTTTAGCATTAATGTTTACTAGAGAGTTCGATTATGAGTGTCCGCGGTCGTTTTACCGATGGGTCGTTAAGGAGGAGTATAAAATAATGGCAGTTCCATTTTTAAATATGGGGAATTCAAAACCGGTCGTTTAACATTTAAAAATTAGTTTAGTTTACAAAGTGTGATGTTGACGCAACATCCATAAACAATTTATAAACATGGTGATTCAAAAATATTGTGATGAACTTCATAAAGTGTCGTTGGTTTCTCCAATGCCTTATTCAAAATCCTTTATTTAAAAATCAAAACCTGTTTACTGACGAAGCAAATCTCTCACGCATCGCTATACGCAATTCTCACAACAATCATTTATGATCAGAGGACAATCCCCATGCGATACAGGAATCACATTTCCAGGAACAGTTCTCTCTTATCGTGTGGGCAGGAATCCTTGGAGATTATTTAATATGCCCATTCTTTATTCCAGGAAGATTAAACGGAGAGAGCTATCGTCATTTTGTGGTTTATGCATGACGGTGCCCCGGCACATTTTAGCGTCCTAGCGCGAGAATTTTTAGACCGTACTTTCGGTAACGGTTTGATAGGTCGGGGAGGGCCTCAACCATGGTCCCCTAGGTCACCAGACCTTAAGAGTTTCAATTTTTTTCTTTGGGGAGATCTAAAATCCTTAGTTTACCAGACACTCATCAAAAATGAAGAAGAATTAAGAAATCGAATAATTAACTCTTGCAGAACGGTTCAAAATACTCCAGGAATTTTCCAAAGAGTGCGCGAATCAATGAGAAGAAGATTGGATGCGTAGATACAGCAAGGAGGTGGACATTTCCAACATTTATTGTAATTTTGATTTAGTTTTATATCTAATGTGTCGTTGTTTATTGTTGTTTAAAAGTTACCGTTTGAAATGTTTCTATGTTGATGACATGCATCAATTAATTTAAATCAAAATATCTCAAAAACCGCTGCTTGTAGCGACTTTTGACAAGCATACCATTTTCAAGTAAAAATGATAAAGGAACCGATTTTTCTTCTAGAAAATGTGATACATACATGAATAAAAAAGTTGTGACTCGCCAAAACAGAGAGAAACGTGTAGGTGGCGCCCCCACCATTAAAGGTTAAACTAAGATCAAATTTGAATTTTTCATATTAAAAAATCCACAAATACCAATTATCGTCCAAATATAGACATTATTTCAAATATTATTTACGAAAAACAAAAATAAAAGTAAATTTTTAACTCCCTGTATCTCAAAAATGAAGGGCTTGCGGACCCATGCTTATATGAACCTTTCACCTTATAAATAACTGTGGAATCGTCCTGTAAAATATCGGACACTTATTAAATAACACCCTGTATAATAATATCATAGAAAAAAACACATATTGGCACACTAAAAACATTTCTCAAAGTTATGTATTAAAAATAAAAAAATTGAAAATGCTTACTCTGTTCTTGGTGTCCTAAAACGATGCAACCTATATGCCTAAGAGTACGCATTAAAAACTATAAATATAACTTGATCGGCCGAGGGAGTAATATTTGCTGATGTTTGGCCTTTGGTAAAGGCATGATCACTTTTGGCGATACTTTCGAACAGGATCGTAGTGTGAAAACAAAGGGCCAGGGTCGTAGTATGGAGGCTTTTTTTTTTATCCAAAACTGGATACATTTCCAGCTCTTCTAATCACATTCTGCCCATTATGGCTAAGGTCAGGGCTTTGAGTAGGTGTTCTATCTTCATTTCCTTCTTGTGGGTTTTGTTTGTATTTTTTTAAGGTGGCCAGAGGTACTAAACCCTCTTCATCATCACAATCACTTTGCTCAAACTCATTTTCTGGTTTGACATCTTGAACGGGTCCAGGTTACTTGTCAGTTAGTAGTATATCTCTGTTCATGCAATTGATTTCCCAGCAATATGAAAAGTGGCAACTTTTTCATATGCTGAGTGAAATAGTGCCGATATTTCTTTAACGGTGATCAGTCTCCCTTGGATGTTTACCATCCATTTATCACATTCAGCAGAGAAAGCGGTTTAAGCAAAAAAAAGCTTCTCTCTAGCGCTTGCATCTAGTGACTAGAGCGCGGAGGTAAAGTTAAAAGAACAATAAAAATTCTTCTTGCATAAAGAATTGCTTCCAGAGAGCAGTGAGAAATGTGATTATCTAATATTAGAATTGCTGGATCAGTTTCTGTTGGTTTCACAAACTTACAAAAATGCCGAAGTTATAAATAAGTCCGTATTCATGTATCCAGAATCAGAGATCAGCTTAAGAGTGCCTGGAGATGCTCTATAGAAAATCTCCTCCTTCATATGCTTCCTGGCAAATATTGGATCAGGAGGTACCCAAACACCCCCAGCGCTCATGCATACCACAGTAGTAGTAGTAAGTTGCCCCCATATGACCAAAAAAATTATATAGAAAATATAAAAGCCAAGAGTACGCATGGTGAGGTAAAAGTACGCTTGCCTACTCTTATGTACCTAGGAACAAATATAAAAAAAAACTGGCTTCAAAGACTTAACCAACAAACTTAACAAAAATCTAAATATAGGAATGTGTTGCTCCAGAACCACCTTATTATCATGTTCAATAAAGTATTTGCCAAAATATTAATATTTGAGAGTTGCCTTATTCTACAGTGCATAAATATTATAAAACAACCAATGAATTGAATTTATTACCGTAATTCTAACAAAATCAACATTGGCCAGCTCCAATCCAAATCCATTTGTGTCATATCCGGCGATCTAGCTGGCCATGATACAGGTCCTCCTCTTTCAATTCATCGCTGACCATAAGTTTCGTCTAAGAATTCTCTAATAAGCCTTGTGGAGTACACTGAAGAAATCACATGCGTTCTTGAACCATGTTCGGTATATGGGCAATAAGCTGTGGTAAATTATTTTGGAGAAAGTCCAAATAGATCTGTCTCGTTAGAGTTCCCTCGAAAAAATGTGGACCAACTACGTAGTCTCCTACAATTCCTCCCCAAACGTTTAAGGACCATTTGTTTTGTGAGTGAAATCTAACAAAATGAGGATTTGTAGTGGCATAATAATGAAAATTATGTTTATTGACGTTGCCATTTTTAAGGAACGTAGCTTCATCCCAAAAAAAATCATGCTGCTCCCTTATTTTATTTTGCGCCCACGCACAAAATTCAAGTCGCCTACCATAGTCCTCATCATTAAGCTCTTGCAGCAACTGGACGTGGTAAGGATTTAATTTGTTTAAGTTGATTATTTTTTGAACCGCCGTTCGTCCAATGTCCAGTTGTTGTACAAGAGGACGTTGACCAATATGAGGATCCTCGGCAATAATTAACAGAACGTTGAATTCATTTTCTTCGGTGCGTACCCGTTTTCTTCGGTCATTTTTTTTATAAGCCACCACTTCCTGTAGTTTCAAATCTCTCCATTAGCTTTTCGAATGTCTTTTTATCAGGGTGTCTTCGCTCTGGGTATCGTTCTTCATACTTCATTGTCTTGTAATTAATTTTTGTCACAATATAAATTTAACTTCCTAAATAGTAAGAAATAAAATAACAATGACATCTTAATAAAATTTTACTATTACTTTTGCTATTGTTTGCTTTTGTCTGTCATGGCTAACTACAAAAAAAAAAAAAAAACATTTTTCTCAGACTTTCTATTTAAAAAAATATTACGCCAAAATAAGCTAAAATAACTAATGAACCTTTTAAGAAAAGCTGTAGAGGGCAAGAAACTACAAGATAAAATATTATAATACAGGGTGTTACATTTGAAAAAAAAGAGTAAATTAATTTTAAAATGTGAAAAGTTAACACGTTTGTAGAGCACACCCTGTACAAAATATGGAATGTTATGAGGGTCTCAAGTCTTGAATTAGTCTTTGACACCCTCGAGAATGTTTCAAATATCTTAAATTAATTCAATTATATCTCAAATTTTAAGGTGCCAAATTTTTTCTTCCAAAAAAGAATATTTTTAAATAACTCGGCAACATTGCAATTTAATTAAAAACTATGTTTGCGACAATACGCGGAATATCGAGGGGAATTTAAAAGTGCAAAAATATACAGGGCGTTCTATTTAAAAAAAATTAAAAAAATTCTTGTTCCTCTTTGTTGAGGCGCCCTATAGAGTCAAAAATAATTTTACGTTATAACTGACTTACTGTCTTTCAACTTTTATATTAACATTTTTTTCGTATTATAAATACAAACAGAGCTTATCTACTTTGCCACACTAAACGGCCACCCTGTATAACTTTTATATTTTATTAAGTTCATAGTTATGTTAGTGGTTGTAATAATAAATACCTATTGTCTAAATTGTTTGTCTTTTTATCAATTATTTATATATGGTTGAAGCTACCCCTACATGTAGTGGAAAGTACCCCACCGGAGAGGCAGTTTTAAAGGTTTCCAATGTTTTTTTGAAAAATCGGTACGTCCAATAATAGACTAAAATCTTTAATTGTTTGGATTTGTAATATAAAGATAAAATGTGTGTTGTCCAGGTACATACATTTACTTTTATAATAACAAAATATTAACCAGCTATTCTGCCATTTTAAAAAAATTGGTTGAATATGCCTTCCTTTTCCCTATTATAATATTATAATATGTGATTGAATCAACATTATAGGTGATATTCAAACGCCTTTGCAGTAATTAGAGTATTATAACTTTACCTGGGGGGACCATGTTTACAAACTCCTATTTCCTATTTTCAAAAACCATTTGTTACAAATTTTATTTTAATTTTTAATTTAAATTAAACGCGTAGGTACTTGAACTGGGTTCAAAAGTTCAAGAAAGTGTCCAACCGAAAACATATTTTTAGTAAGGCATTTTAGTATTCAAGTTTCTCTATGACTCACTGTAATTTATGTAGTGCATAACATCCTGTATATTACGTCGAAAATTATGATCAATTTGATTTGTTTATATATTTTTAATGTCACGTGGACATGACAAGTCAGTGATAGAGTTAGTACCTCTTTATATTATAGAAAGCTATTCCAAATGAACGAAAATTGAAAGTAAGTGGCCACATGAAGGTCAAAGGCCATATTCACATTATTGAATAAATGTGTATAAAGAACCTTCTAATTAATGCTTTAAAAAAATGCCCGAAGACCTGTTTAATGAGATAGTTACATAATAAAAATGTAAATATAGAATAATAAATTAAACTATTGACACAAAGTCCTTCTACGTATTACGGTATTACATTGTGAAATCTAAAAGGATACAATATTGACGAGGACAGTTCAATTTCGTTTTTGTTTTAAACTAAAGGAATATTCATTAATAATTAATAAACTAGAAAAGCTGAAATCGTACCAAACTATGTTCTTTCCTGCACATTTATTTTGTGCAATAAAAGAGGCGTTTCCATTAGAAAAATTAAACTTAATTGCCAGGTATATCAGTAATCAGGCGTAGTCCGATTATTATCTCATATTAACATTCGGAGTTGCGAAAATAGTTCGAATATGACTGGAGTCGGACAGTCAACAATATACCGACTTGTGCACGAGGATAAGCGCGGTCCCCTCAGGTCACCAAAGAGAAGTACAGGAAGAAAAGAAACTGTAATAAACGAAGATGAAAAGACTGCCATCAGAAGAATCGTACACTCGTTTTACTTATAAAAAGAAATACCTACCTTGGACAAAATAATATCTGAACTGAAAAAGGATGATTTCATTCTACGCATAGGTAAGAAGAAACTATGGAAACTTTGAAGGAAATGAATTTTTGTTATGAAAAAATCCAAAACAGAAAATCACATTTAATAGAGAAAGACGAAGTGATCTGCTGGCGACGACGATATTTGAGGGCAGATAGACAGTTTCGAAGAGAAAATAGGAATATCTATTATATGGACGAAACTTGGTTAAATGAAGGTTATACCGTTGGTAAGATATGACAGGATAAACATATAAAAAGCGCGAGGCAAGCTTTCTTGGAAGGGTGGTCCACTGGAATAAAAGCACCCTTGGGAAAGGTAAATATTAATAATTACTCACATTTGTAGCAAAAATGGATTTGTCGATGGCGGCTTACTAGACATGAACGCTCATGTCTTTGAAGAATACTTCCAACAAATGCTGGATCTTATTCCTTCTGGGCCTGTTGTAGTCATGGATAATGCCAGCTACGCAAGTAAAAGGGTTTGTAGCAAGGCATAACACCACCTTTAAGATGAGAGATCTTGGAAACCCCTTGCAAGAGGGAATAAAGACAGTGGATTGTGAAAAATGGAGAAGGTGCGTCGAACATGTGATTGAAATAGAAGAAAGAATGTGACAAGCTGATAACATGCTAGAAAACACTGTAGAGCAACTTATTATTTCTCTGGACCCCGACGACGATAGTTCATCGGACTACTTGGAATTTGAAAATTAAGTTGTTATTTTTTTTTTTTTTTTTTTTTTATGATAAGGCACAGCACTACAGGATAAATCCTTTATGGCGCTCTAGGAGCGGTGCGTGTGCGCAGGAAACGATTCACGTTGGTCTTGAATCTTTGGAGACTATACTCGTTGGGGAAGACGATCTCAGGGAGGTCGTTCCAGAGTGATGACGTTCTCCAGATGAAAGAATTTTGAAACAGTGTCGTTCGAGGGACACTAAGCTGAACCACGTACTGGTGGGCTGCAGTGGCTCGTCGTGTACTTCTACCATGCACCGCTCTGGGTGGTATTAAGCGGGCAACCTCAGTTGAACACTTGCCATGAAAATATTTGTAAAATAGACTCAAGTCGCCAACCTGCCTTCGATGTTCAAGGCTTTCCAGGTTGTTTGTCAGACTATGGTCACCGATCAAGCGAATGGCTCTTCTTTGAATGGAATCTAGCAATCTCAGGGTATGTTTAGGAGCAGAGCCCCAAATATGCGGACAGTACTCCAGTGATGGTCGAATTTGGGCTTTATAGATCATCAAAAGTTGTTGGGGTGTATAGAGATTCTTTGTTCGGAAAAGTACTCCAAGCTTCTGCGAGGCTGCCTTAGCAATGGCCGCAACGTGGCCATGCCAAGACATATGACTATTCAGATTAATTGTACATAGTAAATTTTTTTCATAAATATTAATATTTAAACTACCTGTAGTAACGCCGCTGTTACCACAGGTAATTTTCATTTTATTCACCAAACTGGTCTATCTATTGTATGCGTCTGAAATACGGATTTTTTAAAAATTATCATTGCAATTTACTTGAAATTTATAATGCAACCTTTAAGTTGTCCACAATACTTAATGGGTCCTGTCATTGCAAATTTACATTTTATTGCTCTCTCGCATTAAGAAACAAAGTATAGCAAAATCAGCTTTGTGACCTTGCAACCTTTGCCTAAAAGGTACTTACTTTTTTTCTTCTTTATCAGTCCAAGAATCATTTAAAATTGTATACCTGCATAATAGGCCTGATGTTTTCATCAATATCAATGATGGCGATGCTCTCGCAGCAGTATTCTGTGACTTTTCGAAAGCCTTTGATTGTGTGAGTCATGGAGTGCTGCTGCGAAAGCTGCAGCATTATGGAGTCCGGGATGTGGCGCTTGAGTGGTTTTCGTCGTATCTGTCTGATAGATCACAGGTTGTGATGGTTGATGGGAGTTGTTCGCGTTCTTTGAGTGTGGAAGTGGGTGTACCACAGGGTTTTGTGCTCGGTCCAATCTTATTTCTGTTCTATATCAATGATCTTACACGACTGGACATACAGGGCAACTTTACGCTATTTGCTGATGACACCGCGCTTTTGTGGCACTCGAGGGACATCGGGATTTTAAAGGATATGGTCAGTAACGATCTACGGAAGGTTAAGGATTGGTGCAATTCTAACTCATTGTGTTTTAATATTAATAAGACTAATATACTATCTTTCGGCTTTAGCTGCAGCGATCTTTACGTAAATGATCAACCAGTGGAAAATCCATTATTAAATTTCTAGGACTTTTCATGGACACCAAGCTTAAATTAGGAAATCATATCACATCGGGTGTTCTGTAGCGAGGATGATGTACCACTCTTTGTTTGAGTCTCATCTGAGGTATGGAATCGCGTTCTGGGGCTTCTGTTATCACTCATCAAAACTATTTCATTCTGTATTTCTTATTCAAAAAAGAGCGCTTAGGTACATGTGTAAAGCTAAACATCGGGATCACAAACCATTATTCATCAAGCACGAAATTTTAACAGTAGTTAGTTTATTCATTTTGGAAACGGTTTGTCTGATACATCGCAAATATCCTAGAGAGGCTATACAGAATAGCTCACAGAACAGTGATAGTACCCGTCAGAACCAAAACATGCTTATCCGGCTCCCGGTCCCTAGATCGACCCTTACCAAGTGCTCTGTCTTTTACGAAAGTAAAAAAATCTTTAATCATCTAAGTCTGGAATTAAGATCTTTGGAGTATGTTCAATTTAGCAGAACAGTGAAGAGCCGCTTGGTTCGAGCGGCCTTCTATAGTTTGGAGGAGTACTACTAGGATAGTTTGTAGGTTTTTCTTTTTTTCTGTCGTGTTCAGGTTCTTGTGCCGTATTAACTTTATGTCATCATTTATTTTATTTTACTTGTAATCCTGATATTATTGATATGCTTATCCCTTTGACCCTTTCACCTGTTGTGTACATGACTTATATTAGTTTATTTTATTCTATTATATCCTCGATTTTAACTTAAATTAAAATTGTAAATTTAGTTAAGTGTTAGCCTATAGTAAGCTTTGTTAGCAAAACAACGTTTTTTGATAATAAAGCACATTAATTGATTGATTGATTGATTCATTGATTTATAGGAATTCCTATATTATGTTTAGGTTAAGATAGTAGACATATTTGAGTCATTTAGATGCAAAACCAGATAAATCCACTTTTCAAAATTTTCGAGTACAGCCTAGAATCATATAGATAAATCTTATTTTAAAGCGACATGGAACCATCAAATTCAGATATAATATTATACTTACGCCGGTGTTATCGGCAATATTGCCAGATTGTAACCAAAATAACCGAGTGAGGGAATTACACTAGTTTTGTTTTTTTTTATAAAAGCAAGGTAAATTTACAAAAATAAACACAGATTTATGTACTTTAATTGTAAAATCTTCCAGGATGACAATATATACCTAAATTATATTACAATAGTCATGTAATCTTATTATTACTTTTTTATATATGCTTTGGCTTCTTGAATAATAAAAATAATAATACAAAGATGGAACTTCAGTCATCCTCCAAATCACTTAAATCACTCGTTTCATTTACTTCAATAATAATCGGTTGAATGTTTAGTCTATCTAATACATGTTCTCTTTCATACCATCTTATTATTTTGCTTTCTGTGAGCCGAATTGAATTTTTTCAAACATCAGAATTAGCAGTATGCAATGATTCTTTCCACATATTCATACAGTCAGTTTCTGTGCTGCCATCTCGACCAATATGTCTAATATAATAATTTTTGGTAATCCCGCAAATATGTTCAATCGGATTGACACAGAGTGGTATGGAGGAAGCCATAAAACTTGATGTCCATATTGCTCAGCCAGGTCATCAACTAAACATTTTTTTGGTCGCTTGTGTCTGAAATGAATTTAAGGTTAATATTTAAGAATATGTTAAAAACAAGAGCATACAAAATGTCTGGTACCAACCTATTAACGATTCTTAAAAGTTCGGCGTTGAACATTGTATAATCAAATTCAATTTTATTAGTAGTTAACCATTATTGAAATATAGATAAAACAAAGCAGTCCTCCTCCACAGTTTATTAAAATGATGATATATGAAAATGTTCCCTACATGTTTCGAGCGCTTAAGCACTCATCCTCAGGGGATACTATAAAGGAAAGTACAAAGTTAAAACGACCAGTGAATATAAAATAAAATTTTTCAAGGACTTACCTAACATCGAGTTTTGTAGACAATTAATTTGAGACAACGTTTTGTTTTAGATTTTAAAAAATAAGTACTTACCTCGTGAATAATCCTGATAAATCAATTAAAGCCATGCACTTTACAACTTAAACATTTGTCACCGATTTCAAAGCGGGTAAAGTGCCAAATAACTTCCAAAAATAATTAAACATCATTAAACAAATTGCAGTAAATAATGGGTACTCCACGAAAACAATAGATAAAATACTAAATAAAAAATTATACAGAAATTCTATAAAATTAGCTTTCCAACACTAAGACAGAATAAAAACAATTATAAAGGTATCTCGTACATTGGCCACATAAGTACTAAAATGAAAAGCTTTTTCAAAAATCTGAATAATAATATCGCCTTCAAAACAAATAATACTGTAGAGAAACACATTCAAAATAATAAAACTAAACCAAATAAAGGAAATAAATCTGGTGTTTATAAATTAAATCGTAACGATTGTCCCAAAGTTTACATAGGGCAAACTGGCAGAAATTTTGAAGAACGTGTCAACGAACGTTACACTAGTTTCATGAAAAACAAAACTGGTTTAAATTATTTTAACCCTTTGAAAGAAGAAAACCACACATTAATATTTACTACGACATTTTACATACTGAAAACAAAAGTTTAAAATTAAATGTGCTTGAATCCTTGGAAATAAACAAACTTACAATACTCTACTTAATGATCAATTAGACTTAAACTCATCACTTCTCTTGAGTCTATTTAATTAGTTGGTAAATATAGGTTTTTACCTCAGTGAAACTTGTGTACCTGCTTACTTTAAAATGTATACTCTATATGGTTTTTAAAATATCACGCTTTTGTACTCCTTTGAAGAAGCAACAGTGTTGCGAAACACGTCGAGTTAAAAAATAAAACTTAAACTTAAATTGTTAGTAAATATATGTAATAATTTTATTGTTCCATTTTACTTAAGAACATTTGCACTTCCACCGTGCTTGTTTTCTTCGTCCCTGCAAAAACTAGTGGCTAGGGTGAATCCTTGAATGCTATAATCTTAAAGTTAATATTGCGTTTTCCAGTTTTCCGTGATGCACAGAAAATCACAATCAATATTTTCATGTAGAAAGGTCTACATTTGAAAAATTCAGATCTCTAAGAGCAATAAGTTCTCTTTGATTTAGAAATTTCTGGCCACAAGGGAACATTTATTTGTGGGCCCCATATAAATAACGTACCACATACACCTCTTATACAGGGTGTTCATTTGAAAACTTCCCACCACGGATTTATCGAAAACCACTGATTAAAAGAAAAAACGCCGAGACACGTCCAAAGATTTGCCAAAGGGGCCAACTTTTTAACTAAAAACTACTTCACCCCGTTTTACCTTCTGCCCCCTGGGGTCATCCCATAAAAATTTTAAATGACAAGGGGTATCAAGTAACAGGTCTTTCAAAGTGCTTTATTTTGACGTTTGATTTTTTAAAATCGGTCGATTCGTTTTCGAGAAAATTAGAAAAATCTTTAATTATCTTAATTTGTGCAGATAGAAAAAAAAACACACGAAAATATCACTTTTTATTTCAATAAGTGTTCAAAATGTTGCTCGTTATTGGCCAAAGAATGATATAGGCGATGTTCAAATTCCTGACGGACATTTTCAAAAACATGTTGTGGGAGATCATGGCAGCTTTCGATGATGCGTTGACGAAGTTCATCCAAACTTTCAGGTTGGGGAGTGAACACAATAGATTTTAAATGGCCCCATAGAAAAAAGTCTAATGGCGTCAAGTCAGGAGATCTAGCAGGCCATTCTATAGGCCCTCTTCGCCCTATCCATTTATCTGGAAACTCGTCGTCTAGCCATTGCCGAACCGGAAGAACATAGTGAGGAGGAGCGCCGTCTTGCTGGAAATATATTTCAGCCTCATCAAGTATAGGGTTTCCATCGTCTTCGATTTGGTTTTCAATGGTTTCAGTGATAAGCGGATTGATGGTATTTTCCAACATATCTAAATAAATGCCTCCATTTAAATTTCCATTAATAGACAATGGCCCAATCACTTTGTTTCCTAAAATGCCTGCCCATACATTAATTTTTTAGGGGTACTGAGTATGGCCTTCTACAAAAACATGAGGATTTTCATTGCTCCAATACCTGCAGTTATGCTTATTAACAAATCGATTTAGATAAAATGTGCATTCATCACTGAAGCAGATATTCTTTACATGAATGGTATTATCATTAATCGCTGCAGTCATTTGTTCACAAAACTCAACTCGCCTATCGAAATCATCTTCGGTTAACTCTTGCAATATTTTCATTTTGAATGGATGAAATTTATGTAATTTAGTAACTGTGTGTACAGAGCCTAATGAAATACCAGTCGCATCAACAATTTTGCGTAATGAAGTATTAGGATTTATGCCAAAATGACCCAAAACTTCAACTTGAGCGGCTTCATCCAAAACTCTACGATGATTACGTTTTTTATTTGCAACAGATCCAGTTTGAGTAAATTTAGTAACAAGGTCCAAAACATACCTATGCGAAGTTATCTTTTCCGGATGTCTGGCGTTAAATGTGACGGCAGTTTGCCGAGCACATTGATTTTGGGCACTATAAATTAGAATCATTTCCACTCTTTCGGCTAGTGTGTAAACCATTTTGGAAGTAAAATCTGAATTAATAAATTAATTTTCACTATCCCAAGATTGTCACAAAGGTAACTGACAGCAAATTAAATTCTTTCTTTTCCTTAGCAACTATAAAAAACTAAACAGGTATAAGAATAAATACAGTTCGCCCATGTTATCTGTGTTTATAAATAGATGGCTGAAAAAAAGTCGGGTTGGGAAGTTTTCAAATGAACACCCTGTATATGATTTTTAGATTTGATTAAACCTTTGACTGTTTCGATTCCCAAAAATTGCATTTCAATTTGTCACATAATAAAACATATTTGCTTTAAATAATTGTTCTCGGTTTGCGAATGCGAATTTATAATATGAAGATTAATTAAAATATCGTTTTTGTAGGGATTGCCGTTTTGTATAAAATATTGGTTATTTGTTCTATTAAGTAAAATTTTATATTAATTGATTATTATTAATTGTTTTTATATTCATGTAGGTAATTTAAGTTGGTCAGGGCCCGCAAACCGTTGTTGGCCCCTAGGCATTGTCTGGCCTAGGTAGTTATGCCACTGAGTGTAGTACAAGTTATTTTTTTAATATAACGGCGATATATTGAAAAACAGGCTAACGCTCAAATTAGCTAAAATAGAACAATTTTGTTAAAAGATTTAAAAAGTTAAACCCTTCTTATCTAACTGACCTAATTTTTAGATTTTTTTTTACATAATGTTCAGCGCTCGGTTATTTAAAATTTCACATGAGCACATCTTTCTTACAGTAGTTTTTCTTTAAAGTAAAACTACAAAGAGTTTAAGTAACACCTAACTTTTCAAATAGTTTTACCCAATTGAAGACCCTGGTGCAAGAAGGGGATAAGTAACAATATGTAAATTGTTCAGGAGAAGCAAAAAAAGATTTTTTTTTAGTTGAAATTTATGTTGTTCATGATGTATGGCGAAACTAGTACAATAGCTGTAAATGATTTTAACAGCATTCTACAGCCAAATAACAATGTAATCAAGCAAAACCAAAATGTGGTGCAGTTATGGGATAAGTTTATAACTTTTTTATAATGTAATTTACAGCAGGTGCAAAAAGGGGATAAGTTACAATAAACATTATTATTAAATATGAACCAACAATAAAAATGAATATAAACTTAAGCATTGCTAATTTTAACAGAAGTCAAATATAGGTATAATATATAAGGCAACCTAAGTATCAAAATTCGCAAAAAGACATGTTTTAAAGAAACAAAAATAGCGTTATTAATTAATCAGACTCAAAATCAACAGAGCTATTCGAGTCCGTGACATCGGAATCAACTTCTACTTCTGCTTTGTAATTTTGTCTTATTTAAGAGATTGATAAAAAGATAAAAATACATATAGTTTTTTCGAAATATTCCTGGACTAGCAACATACCATTTTGATATTTTGCATGCTTAATAAGTAAGGCATTTTTGTAACATTTTGGCATTCAGGTTAAATTTGGTTTTGAGTTATTTTTAAGCATCGCAAAATGTGTAAAAAAGGGGTACTAGCAGACTCACTACATTCAACAGCATCTAAATTTTTTGTGTATTATTGTGACAACAATTATTTTGTGGTTATAATTTATTAACGTCAATAACTGTCTCACAATATCACAATACCTAGGTAGTATTCAGTGGAGATTCACTCATAAATAAGTCAATTTTAACTTTGACAATTTCTTTTATTTATAAATCCAATATTCAGTCCACATGGCTAAAATAAACAAAAAGAAATCCTTCTTCCAATCTTGGCCTTTTCAAGATGACTCCAATCTGTTCGTTGGTCCAGTCACTGAATGTATATCTTCTAATTCCTGTGGGTTCAGAACCAATATTGTGTCTGGTAAAGTATAGCTTGTGAGATCTCTGTAGTCAAAATAAAATAAAGTTTTGTTGTTAAGGAATGTAAATCTAATAGCAATATGTAGAAATAGTAAACTTTTCTTTAGATACAGCTTTTGGCACTGAAAGAAAAAATTCTTTTAAGTCTTCGACATAGTTATGCATTATGTCCTGCGTCACAGGAATAACAAAAAAGAAACAGAAAATGGACTACTTCTTGAATCTTTTTTAATGATGATTTAACTATATTCATATACTCCTGTGGTAAGAAAACCCTATCAATACATTTCTTCTTTTTTTCAATTATTCTAAAGTTACGATCGCAGGAAAAAAAAACTATGACCTGGCTTGGGAAAACGATGGATACATTTATAGGCTTCACCTCTGGCTCTTTTCATTTTCTGCACATTCCTTTTCCAGCGCTCCGGTTTTCTTGTTTTCTTTCGTCCACGTTTGTTATCAGCGGGCTCCTGCTCTTCATCCAAATTATTTTCAGATGCACTAGAATTTGAAGGCAGGAACTCACTGCCTGAATTTTGAAATGGTTTATCCACGCTTCTTGAACTCAAAATAATGTCCTATGTTTTTTTTTAAATAATAACAAATACCCAATACCAAAATATTGTTTTACTACACCGCACGTACCTCGCTAGGTTAGCTTTACTGTCCAACGATTTTTCGGTGATTACGTGACTCGAGTCGTGTGCAGTCACTGTACACACATAAGTAGTGAAATAAATTATTTCACTACTCACATACCTTGCCTAATCGCACAAACTGACCTGACCGGTGCAGTAGTGGGACGAAGTTATCAACATAAAAAAATAATACAAAATTTGGTGCAAGAACGGGATAAGTTACACGAATCTTATCCCGTTATTGCACCAGACCATACCAGGGGATATGTAGTTTGCTATCATAATTCAGTATCTATTACTTGTACGTATCCCATACTTGCACCAGACAAAAAGAGCAACTTTTTACACCTAAATATGCAGCTATCTCACTTTTGCAAAATTATGTACTTATCCCCCTCTTGCACCAGGGTCTTAAATTGTTCTATTTGGTAAAACAACGGCGTCGGCGTTTTTGTCCATAAAACACCGTTATATTAACCAAATAACTTTTGCTATACTAACGGTTTCGGTAATCGACGAGAAACCAGTATCTTTTGTTTAAAAACGTCATCAATTCATAGTGTAACAGGTCTTTCTCAAAATAATGTAATTCATTAAATTTTAAAAATCGTAATATGTGTAAATTAGTAAACGAAATCCTGTTGTAATCCTTTTATCACAAGCGTTATATATTTTGGTAAAAGTACTTAGTCTAGACGCTAATGAATACTTTTACCTGTTGCAGATTATTTGTATAGCTACTTTACTTAATGGTCACCTGACAAATTGCCAACAGTCCGATGAATCTAAAGCATCAATAAAACGGCAAACATACGACTTAAATCCAGACGGATCGTATATTTATGCCTTTGAGACTGAAAATCAAATATTTGTAGAAGAACAAGGTTACCTTAAAGATGGCAATATTCAAGTTAAGCAAGGTAAGGGGATTCTATTGGTGTCTTGAAATCACGGACTTTATCTTTATTTTCATAATGAAATGCTTGACAAAACCTAGTATTATATATTTTCCTATATTAAGGCCGTCACAAACACCTTAGGTTGCCTATCAATTTGCTTGCGCAAACAAAAGCTGGATTATATTTCTGAAATTGAAATAGCTCACTAACCATATGGTGTTTTTATTAATTTCCAATTAGTTTTGTGATTTAATCATCAGTTGTTGTTGCTATTGGACCAAAGGGGAAAAATGTGCAAGATGGTAAAGTTGTTCCGAGCTTAATTTAATGACATAAAGAAGCATTAAACTGGTTACCATAGGCGTCGCTTCTACCAAATAATTAAAATGCGGATTGTTGAAACTTTTTAATATGATTAAATAGTATATATTACAGCTTGTTCAATATAGTTTATATCGATAAAATATTTGTACCCGGGACTTGGCCTGCAGAGAATATTTTTAAAAAGGTCTTTCTGTAAAAAAAAAGATGCATATTTTGCCAAAAACAATTAAAAAAAACTGTCTTTGTCCAGCCAGGACCGCGAGGAGGTATGAGTTTTCCTTGCCAAAGAAAGGATTGGGGCAGGTACTATGTTAGTTGAAATATTCAGTTATTTTAACAAGCAATTGCGGATCGCATCCGTAGAATCACAGTAAACGTTCTGTAATATAACAAGTTTTTAAGATACATGTTGAACGAACATAAATAATTTAAAATTCATAAACAAATTAATGACTGAAATCGTGAGAACTTTTAGAAGTAGAATCGTTTTCAGGTTGGATTACTACTGGCGCTATAGTCGGTGAAACAGAATATCCATTTTCTGTTTTTATAACATGAGCTATGCAATTTTTCCATACATCGCTACTCATTTCGTTATTACCTGCCGAATATTATCAAGGACAACTGCGCTTAAAGTTGAAGATTGACTATTGAGTGATATTCTTTACTGACAAGAGCAACACATTAGGTACAAAGCCATCTTTACTTCCGGCATGATAACGCGTTTTCCATTCGAACACGGTGTACCAAAAGTGCAATTTGTACTGTCTACCCAACCATACTTAACAACATCATAACTATCGAATCAAGTTTCGTCTAAATAAATTATACTTTTATCGAATTCATGTTACTCCTTTATCTAATAGTCCTGTCGTAGTTCAATGATACGTGGGGATTCCATTATAATCACTTCTGATATTAACCCATGTCCTTCAGTGGTCAACTTATTACTATTGCGACGGCTCTATCAGAAATCCCTGTACGATCACAAGCTTGCGTCAGAGTTGGTAGGTGAATTCGCATTTGGGCTGTACTTCATATTTTTCTTTGTGCCTTCTTTTCTTCGAGTAAAAAATTCGTATCGTCAAGATCGATTTGGTTCTGTTCTCCAAGGGGTAAAATGATAAGAATGTTTCTGGAATAACAGTACATGTCGGCGAAACATTAGTAATTTCAATTTCTTCTCTGTGGATTAAGCCGTACATTTTTTAAGTGAGAACAAACTTAACTGAGCCGATCAATTTCCTCGCCGTTTTTTGATCTACCAAGAATTCCCTTTCTCTAATCGGTACTTTATTTTTACATTGGAAAAATGTAAAGTAGTATTCCACTCAAGTTTTACCATGTTAATCAGCGGGCCAGCATATATGAGTTTTGAATTTTTAAAAATGGTATTCTCGATTCGCCCTACTATGAGACTAAAATATTATATTCCCGTACATAATTTCGTTTATTCATATCATACCTTCATACAATCTTGCAATTTATTCTATTTTATTTTCGATCGCAGAAACGATAGTATATGCACCTCGTAGGAAAATCATATTCTCGTCCTCGGACGCTTGCTTGACTCGGCTGCGCTTCGTCCACAAATTTGAATCCTCATCCGAGAATTCCTACTAGATACACAATATACTATTTTACAGCAAGTCGAACTGTGTGTCTGTGAATCATTGCAAGACAGCCGTGACAATGATATACTCACGGAAAATTTCAACATACAACCTTTGCCAAGAATCGAAGAGTGAGTATTTCATCTGAAGAAATCGAAATCGCAACTCTCATATAAGTGTCTCGTTTGTAATTAATGTTCCAATATGAACTAGTAACTCCTCGTATACAGGAACATCCAGTCACAGGTAGTTTATCAAATCACGGGATTCCAGTCACAATTCTTAATATATTTAAAATATAAATTTACATGCGATAATGCTGTTCCCGCTTCTTCTTCCAGTCTTTTAATCATCGGAACTGCTTTTCGGATTTTACTTTAGATTACGGGGTTTTCCATGTTTTTTGAGTTAGGCTAGACCTGTGACTTCTTTTCTTTCCTCGTTTACTTTGTCGGTATTGTTCATCTACATTTTTTATTATTATTTGGCATTATTAATATTTATTTCTGAGATTTTGGTGCTGCTTGTTTTTGTCGCCTTTTTTACCGTCCCTTTAGACGGTGCTGTATTGATAGTGCTTCTCCACTATTTCTAGTGCCTCCCTACTGTTGAATGGGCTCGCTAATGGGAAGCCAATCTTTGGGTTGGTCGAAATATCCGTACGTCTGTAGTAGTCGGTCATGATTTTTAAAAAGAACTCGTTTATGGTTTGTGTTTTAAAGTCATTGTGTAGAACTCGGTTCATAGCGTATCTCGGTACATTTGCTATTAGTTTCAGTGCCTTGTTATGAACTACCTAGAACTTGTTCAGCTCTGCTTTGCTTATGTTACACCACAAGGGCCCACCATAACTTAAAACCGGCCTGACCAAGACCTTTGTCCTGTTGCCAATTCTATTCCTCCTGTGAAGCAGGGGGTAGATAGAGCTCAATCTTCGCAATGCAAGCTTTACTCTATTAATTAAATTTAGCCTCCTATTCAGCCTTTCGTCGAAGATAAGTCCCAGGTATTTAACTTCCTGGCACCGATTTACTTGTACCCCGTTAACGCTAAGCCTAGTGTCAGGTCCTTTAACGTTGCTTTTTGAGAAAAATATGACTTTTGTCTTGGAAGAATGCAGACGAACATTCCAAGCCGAAAGTAATTTTTCTATAAGTTCAATATGGCGCTGCAACCTCGAGATTATCAACGACGGTTGCCTTGATTTCGCAGTAATTGCTGTGTCATCGGCAAATATATAGACTTCATTTTGTCTATCTTTTGGTATATCGTGAGTACATATGTTTATAGCGTCGGAGATAGTGCGGCACTTCAGCCCTGATTCGTTTTATCAAAGAAAGCGCGCTTTCCGACGAGACTGCAAAACTTCTATTTTTAAGAAATAAAGCCACAATCTTGACGATATAGTTTGGGGCTCCGAGCCTCATTAGCTTTAATAGTAAACCATTATCGAAAGCCCTACTGACGTCAAAGAAAATCCAGCTTTAAGGTGGATTTATAAACTCGAAAACTTGGCGAGGTTGAGGTTCAGTTGGTGTTGGAAATAGGTGTTCAATTTAAACTAAAGGGAACACTCAGTTCTATTTATACACTCGTTCATGTTGTTCATGTAAAGCTCATGTAAGGTTCGAAAACTTCCCGGGTAGTTCGAGATAATCAATTTTTATGCTCGGAATTCCGAATATCTAACCTCACAACTTGACCATAACTTCAACCTCACCAACTTTTCGAGTTTATAAATCCAGCTTAAGTTCAAAACATTTTAGAATTTTTTTATAGTCATATGTCAAAAACCAAGGAAAATAGAGATTTGCCATTTAGAAATGTGGGAAAGCTCAATTTCTAAAAATGAAATACAGAAACTTGTTTTAAAGAAGCAATTTTTATACATATAACTAAAGGACGCAACTGTTTTTTAATATTTCATTCTTGTATAAGTGACTTGTAGCTCCTGGTTGAATGGTTAAAGGGCCAACCAAATGCTTAATTTAGATTTAATTAGTTTCAAGGATAAACTACATTATGTATTGATTTTAGGTCAATTCCAATATACAGCACCAAATGGGGAAATCATAAGACTAGCTTACATTGCAGATGAAACAGGGTTCCATCCTCAAGGAGCTCATCTTCCCGTAGGATGACAGTAAAATCGCTTCGTTTACGTACCAAGGACGCGTAAATATATTAATTGAAGCAACACACACCTAGAGTACAATAAATATTGCTCAAGTCTACATTGTCGAATTCAGGGTGTTTTTTATTTTGTGTCTTCAAATGAAGTTGTTGAGTATAATGCAATTTCAGCCATTAGATTATAAAAATATAGGGTATTAGGTCCTTTTTTAAGATGTATCGTAAACATTTTGTAAATATATTAGGTTGAGAAGAAGACATAATAAGTAAATTATAAAAGAATAGCAAACCAGCTAATTATGATTGCTTTTCAGACCTTAACGTGAATCAATCATATTTGAATGAACCCGTTGTTTTATCTGAACGCTAATTACAAATTTATGGCTGATTCTGACTAAACAGTGTCCTAAAATGAAGTCACAGTTGACAAAATTTGTACTTGAAGACTTTAAATAAAAAATAGCTTGCATTTTGTTGTTATTGTTGAAAATAAAATAATTGAATAACAAAATGTGAAGATTATTATTAGGTCTATAAAATCTGAAGGTGTTTTAAGTAATTGTACATTGCATAATTTGTTCGCATATTAAGTGCCAGTGCATCAAAGCGTTAAATGCAACGGTAGGTATGTCATGTTGCAGACGAACGAAGGCTTCGTTCGACGGTCGAATGGAAATTAACTCGTCAGAAGAAATGAAAGCACTTCTTAAAGTTAGATAAAAGAAGATAATGCAGCTACAATTTTCTTTGATTAGATATAAGAGAACGTCAAAATTGTAACCTACTATGTTTTTCGTAAAATTTCCCCGAGTAAAAATATTTCCGTGTTTTTTTTATGAAAAGCCCATATCACTGCCTGCATTTGTTATTTATGTTATATATATGTATTTAATATTTCAATGAATGACCTAACGACCTACATTATCCACAACTAATATATTTAATGAATTTGCACTGTATATTCACCTATGGAATATGGATAGTCTATGTCTATATAAAATCTAAAATATAAAAGTTATAGACAATAAATAGGCGTCAGAAAATCTGTTGATGCATAATATACATATTCAATGTATATACAGGCTGATCCTTAAGCACATTAAGAAAATCTATGCCCTAAAATGCTTACCATTTAAGATACAGGGCGTGAAAATAATTAAAAAAATAATTGTTTCCTTTTAAATAAAAAAATATTAAAAATACACCAGGAATTTGTGAACATGATAGAAATTCAATAAGAAGACGGCTAGATGCTTGTATTTGAGCAGAAGGTGGCCACTGTCAACAGTTTCTCTAAATCCAGTTTGTTTTGTATTTAAATGTAGATTAACAAATAAGTTAATTATATTAGAAAATATTTTAAATAAATTACTTGTAGTGTAAATAATTCATTAAATATTTTGTACTTATTTAAATACTAAATTAATTTTGTTTAGCTTATGTCCGTACTGCATCAGAGTTATCTTTAAAACTACTGTTTTTTTCAAAAACATAGTAAAGACAACTTTTGTTCAGCTTGTGCCATTAATGAAAAAAATGCATCAGAGTTAGAAAAAATCAGTGGCGTATCAAATATTTTCACAAAAAAAAATATTGATCTTCACGCAGGCCACTGGTGGAGGTAAGCAAAACTTTTTTAAACGAAAAAGTGCAGTTACCGTATCTTCAAGGACTTTCAAGATTTTAAAAAAAATATTTTTTCAATTATTTAAACACCCTGTATCTTAGAGGGTAAGCATTTTAGGGCATATGTCCATATGAACTTTTCGCCTGTCCTGTGATGTCAGGAATCATATCCTAGATATTCTTCATGTACTTAAGGATTACCCTGTACATAGTAACATCTATTAAATTTATGAAAGTAGACAATTATTACATTCGACAGAGCATCTATATGAGCGTTTTAAGTTTATGGCTCTGGTTGAAACCAAATTGCCCAGCATCCATATAATATCAAAATATTTTCATACGTGTGTACATATATATTGATAACGATAGTTTAAACTGATAACTGATTAAATCAATACAGGTGAATAATTCGTTTATAGTGTTCACGCATAGCTTGTTATAAATTTAATTAAAACAAAAGTTGCATGAGAAATGGTTTTATTTGCGTGATTGGAATATAAAATCAGTAACAAAAAAAACAAAATTTTAAATTCGTTTCTCACCTTTTAGTTTAAGAAAACGCAGACAATCAGTAGTAAAAACTTATTGCAAATTTTACCATTATAAGCCTCTTAAAACCTGTCTCATAAAGATGTTGTAATTTCTACTGATAAAACAAAGCAATGTTGCCAGTGCAGGTAGAACTTCTATCATACTAGAAAGATAATCTTTTTCTTTGCTCCGTGCAGACATTAAGTGGTTCTTGTTGTTGCGGGGCTGTTTTATTTGTCGCTATAAACTCGCTGAAGGACAGCAAAATATGAATAGGATGATCGTAAGATCTAAAAATTAAAGCTATATTAGGTAACATAATTATTTAACTGGTGGTGGTTTATTGGGAGGCGACAAAATAAAATCAAGAAATGAGTTTCTGTAAATGTCGACGTTTCGATTCGTCATTCTCAGGACACCATAACTTAGATTTCTTGGGTTAATTTAGAATTAAACATAGAGGATACTATGAATATACAGTGGCGTACCTACCTAGAACATTATGCGCCCAGGGCAAAGAATGATTGCCCCCCCCCCACTCCCTATACGTTCCTTATACTTGCAAGCTTCGTAAACGAAGTTCCGTGGTAATTTACGAAATTTTTTTAGTATCGAAACGATCGATAGTTTTGAATGGTTCGATACTGTTCGATACTTTTTCGCCGCGATATATTGTTATACATAACCTCAAATGAACCATAAACTAAATGCATTTGACAGATGCACATTGATATTCCTTCAGTGCGCTTCGTGGATCGGTATTGATTGTGGTTGTAGTAAGTATTTATTTAGCTCGAGTGAGTGAATTATTTATACCCATCACTTATTAATGAATAAAATTATTTTGTACGACAAGAAATTTTCGAGTATTAATTCTTAATCCCAACAAACAGCGAAGATCGTTTTGCCGCTTTCAAGCCGTCGACCGCCCCCTTCGCCCCTCCTCCCCCCTAGTTACGGTACTGTGGATATATAAAATATTCTCATATTTTGCAGAATTTTACGAAAGGAAAAAGTAATTACGTCTGAAATTAAATTGTTGCACCATGTATTGAAGGAAAGAAACGTGAATAAAGCAGTTTGAAAAGATCTGGCTGGAATAATTAAAGGAAAAACAACTGTTTTGCTAATATTAAAAAATCTATAACTTCTACAACCATTTTTGTACCTTTCCTTGGCGAGATATTTACTTTACCTCTGACGATTTATCCATTTGTTCTAGAAAAGTATGGGATATTATCAATATTCTCTCTACCGAGAATAGCGCAAAAATCTTACCGCGGAATATCGTACCATTTTTGCTAGCGCTCGAAACCACTGCAAGCAAACCATAGCCCAAAGGGAAAAAGCAGAGGGTCAAAGATAAACTTCTTGATTATAATTTCGGATCAAGATCATATTGGTTGGTAGCTAAGAAACAAAAGCTGTCAGTCAGAACTTTACCAAGTCAACAATTGCACCTCTAACATATTATATTTCGATGGCACTATTGCGATCAAAGCGAAGAGAAATGCAAACTTACTGGCGAAATTATTCTCTTCACATTCAACTGTTAATTTCTAGGCAAGGACTTCATAGAACATTTCCTCTGTAGAACCAGTAATGTATTGCAGTAGCGCCCTGTTAAGCGAATCTTGAAGGGTGTTGTTTCTGGCCCTAATAAAATCCCAGTCATCATATTAAGACATGCTCCGATGATTTGACACCGGCATTTTGTAGGCTTTTTAACTCCCTCTACAAAAGAACAATATTTAGAGTCCAGTCCATGCCCAAAAACTCCAAGAAAATTCAGTAACATTGCTTTCGGCTATATCAAAAGGCACAGAGAAGTCTATCAACCAAAAATTGTTAAAGTACCTGAAAGGATTCAACGCTATAAGTGACCGCTAGTATGAATTTCGTTAATTAGATCCACAGGAAACCTTCTCGTCTGACCATGTTTGGAACAACGCAATACCCTAGAGAGTCCCGGCGCTAGCACTGGATATTGATCGAGTATGGCATTCTTAACTTCAGTGCGGGCATACAAAATGCCAAGCCTTTTTGAAGACTGTTCTCTGTGAGTGGCGATGGACGGATTCCTTTTAGACACATCTAACATCAATGCCCTCAAGTTTCTATATTGCCTCATCCTTTACTTTGGATGCTCAAACATCGACAATCTGGAAGAAATATTGTCTTGGGGTGACAGTCCCCCAAGTAGAATTTAACTCTAAAATACCCAGAAGGCAGTATTTTCTAAAAACAACTAACCCGAACCAGAGATAGTAATGGCGGAACACTCGATTTCCTTGGCCTCACCAAATCATTTATCGGGTATGAATTTGGATAGTCAAATAATTATCTTTTAGTAGTGAAGTTGCTGTCATAGCTAAGGATTGGGAGCCTTTTCCAAACTAAGGAACCCTATACACCCCAACAGCTTTTAACGCTCTGTAAAGTCAATGCTCGACCGTCGTTGAAATACTGCTTAAATATTTACGGCTCTGCTTCTAAACATACCATTCGCTTGATCGGCGACTATGCTCTGACAAAGTATTTGAAAGCCTAGAACATCGGTTGATAACTTGAGCCTCTTCTATATATATTATGGCTTGTGTTAAACTGAGGCTGCTCGCTATATTTTAAATAGACCGGTACCTGGTAGAAATTAACAATGAACCACTGTATCCCACCTGTACGTGGTTCAGCTTAGTGTCCCTCGAATAAACTGAACTGTTCAAAAATATTTTAATCTGGAGAACGTTATCACTTTGGAATTACCTCCCTGAGATCGTGTACCCCAACGAGTATAACCTCCAAAGATCCAAGACCCAACGATCACTCTTCGTGCACAAGCATCGTTCGCAGAGTGTCAATGAAATTTTGGCATGCAGCTGCTAACCTGATCATAAAAATATGAATAATAGTAAGTCACATCACTGTCAGTAATGAAATTGAAAGAATTGTATTATTATCATACTAAAGTTTAAATGGATAATGTTCTGTTAACTCAAATTACAGGATAATTTTAAAGGATACCATTATTATAACAATTGTCAACAATATTGATAATTAGATCCTTAACGAAAATTCAATTTTTGTTAAGAATTCCTCAAGATTGTTAATATTTACCATACTAAGTGTTGTTAAGGTTAAAGGAAAAAGTTTTGCCGCCGTCAATTTAACAGGTCTTTTACTTTTTTCCATAAATATCGTTATCATCTTTTTAACCTTTATGTCGGTTTCATACCATCGGGACATATAACAGGCAGTGCCCAAACTCTCACTCTAAAACAACATAACATATTATGGAAATACAAGATCAGTTTAGAAATAGTATTCTTATTACCAATGTCTGAATATTATGACCATACCAACAATACAGAGCAACTTCGGTTATCATGTTTATAAGATACATTAGTGATCCTACAAATTCTCCACTTCCTATGGGAAGCTAAAATACACACAATAATTATTGAATGTTATAATATGAACTGGTTCATTTTTTTCTAAACCTTTTCATACCTTGCGATACATGGCTTAGTGGAACTTGGGAAATCCCCCCTCAGGGGAGCCAATATCTAGCCACCTCAAAATTTACACCCCTGTACATTTTAGAGAATTTAGGTAATACAGCAAACACCAGTAAATAATTTCTATACGCTATTGTCATAAATTATTTCACATTAAAAATACATTTTGGTTTTATCAATCCGGCAATCACACATCCAAAATAAAAGACATCATTATGGTTTTCTTGCTAAGCTTTCAATTTAACATAACATACCTAGGGCTACAGATTCTCACAAAAACAATAATTAATCAAATGTTCAAACAACCAACCATTAACAGCTAAACAATATCCTAACCGATCATAAAATTCATTTCTAACATTACTGAGTTGAAATTGAGAAACTCTGTCACATTCTAACGAAATACAGTTTTTAAGCTGGTCTAGATTTTCAAATTTTACATCTCCATAAATAAAATTTTTTAAGTGACCCCACAGAAAGAAGTCGTTTTGCGAAAGGTCAGGAGACCTAGCTGGCCAAAGAATTAGATGCCGTGTGCCAATAACATTTCCGTTACAAATATTTTGCAAGTATTCCCTAACCATGAGAGAATTATAAGCAGGACAACCATCCATTTGATACCAGATCTCCTGATTTTCGAGTACAACACTGTGGTTTGATGTTTTCCTACGGCTTGCTCAAGAATCCTCGTCTAAATCATTTTATTTTCCTCCACGTACAGTAAAATATCAAGATCTCTATTAACCCTTTCTTCAGCTCTATTGACATTCTGAGTTGAAAATTAGGAAAGGAGCTGAGTGCAGTTGAGCATTTACAGTTATTTATTACAGTATGCCTTTGGACTCAAATTTACTAATGATAAGTTTAGTTCATAAAATAGAAGGGATATGCTTATCAGGGAATTGAACTGAAAACATTTCGGACCCCGGTCTTAAACTGTTTCGTGTATAATACCACTTAATCATAGTTACTTTTTCCTTAATGGAATAGCTCATATTTAGCTATAATTAAAGAGCCTTCAATGAAAATGTTGTCAGTGATGCTACTTTTCGTTTTGTCATTGGCAAATAATAATTTGCTGGTGTTTTTGATTTACTGATCCAGCAGATTTTGAACCATTTATATCAAATAAACAAGCCAGAGTAGCAATTAACACACTGCGAACCTAAGTTGAAAGATGTAATGATATTGAGGATCACGTATTCAGTTCATTGTTTGAACTCGAAAAATAATTGATAAAAAATATGCAAATTCTTTAAATCAAAAGAAGATAACAGATTTTCTGTAATTGTTTGTACAGTTTACTTTATTAATAACGTATGTAATTTGTTTCAGTAAATATGTACCAGCAAACTTACGTCGAATTTTTATTTAACTTTGACTCTATAACTCGAAAAATGTACTTAGAAATTTCTTCTCGTTAAGTCGAAATTTTAGTAAGTAAATCCTTTATATCTGCAATATCTTGTTAAGTCAAAAACTCATTAACTCGAAATTTTTAGCATTTCCCCTGAAATTCGAGTTATCGAGATTCCACTATATTTGACAAAATATAATATTGCGTTCATCATTAAGTCAAGGAATTAATATTACCCTGCAAATTTAGAGGTAGAGGTTAATTATGCATATTTGGTTAAACTCCATTGAATCAGATGCAAATCCTGTTTGTAAAATATGAAATGTCCGCCCTTTGGCACCATTTGATATTTTGCAAGCAAGTCAAAGTATCGACATTTTGGCATTAATAAATATAATGTAAAAACCTCTTGCAGTAAATAAGTATAAAATTATTAATAAAAAAGTAACCTGCTAGGTTATATTTTCTGCAGATAATACCATCCACCCATAGGTAATTTTTTTGAGAGCGTACTATCTATTGATAGTTCCCAAATTCTTAAAGGGGTTAAGGTATACAGGGTGCTGATGAGGGCCATGTAGATATTTCAGAAAAATATAACAGAAAAAAAATACTCATAAACATGCGGTCACAAAAGCTTAATTTTGGATATAAAGGGATCAAAACTTTAATTATTTTAAAGTTTTTTTCTTTTTTCGCCCATATTTTCGGAGATAAATGTTTCAAATTTGGTACACTAATTAGTTTTTGGAATCTTTACAATTAAATCTCTAAATTAGCAGAGACAGTATACAGATTGTTACATTTTTTGCAGTACAAACACTTTCACTCTCTTGAACTTTTCTTGGGATACCCTGTATAAATACTGATATAATATTTTGTTGACTTTCTGTTCTTTTTTTATTCTTTTTGATCCCCCACATTTTTATCGTATCTATTTCCTAGTTAACTTTTCTTAGTTTAGAAACAAACAACACGGGACAGATTTCTCGATGTTGCCAGATCAAAAATTTCCTAAAAATGGGGAACTATATGCCGCCTTAATCCTGACTTTACATGACGAACTAAAAAAATATAAGAACTGCTGAAATTACCTCCTCTTGCAGAAATAATCTCTTCGTCTCCGACCCGCGAACTCTCTCAAATATGCAGGGTATTATTTAATAAGTGTCCGATATTCTACAGGACGATTCCTCGGTTATTTATAAGATGAAAAGTTCATATAAGCATGGGTCCGCAAGCTCTTCATTTTTGAGATACAGGGTGTTAAAAATGTATTTTTATTTTTGCTTCTCGTAAATAATCTTTGAAATAAGGTCTATACTTGGACGAAAATTGGTAGTTGGCGATTTTTTAATATGAGAAATTCAAATTTCAACTTAGTTTGGCCCTTAATTCGTCGTCAATATCACGAAATGTCGTATCTCAGTTTCACCAATTTTACAGAAGAGTCATTTAAAGATTTGCACTGATTTTACATGGACACTCTAATGTAACTAATGAATAAATCTGTTTGATTTTTTGGGTAGTGAGAAATGTATGTTTATGAATGTTGAAAGTGTGATAATTTTACAAAAAAAATAGTTATATATATTTTTTTTTAGTGCAAAATTAAGTTACGACCATTCGAGAAATTGAAAAATAATATATTAAAGAATTAACAATAGTTACGTCGGTAGTGAATTTTGGCAATCTTAGAATTTAAACGGCAATAAATTAAAAATAATAGTTTATTAAAGTGTACATAATACCAGAAAAGTTATTCTTACAAATATAGAAAAACTAACCAACAGTATTAATGAATATTGTTTGAGTAACTTAAAAATGAAGCAGTATTCACTGAACAAAACCAAAACAATGTATTCTAAATTTTATAATTTAATAATGAGGAATATTCAAATAAAAATTTTGAAATTCTTTTATTCTGACAACAGCTGTGTCTCCTACACACAATGACCTTAAATCCTCAAATTTTTCTTTGCTTATTTTTCTAGCATCTGGATTTAGTAGCTGTAAAGGTAAATATAGTAAATTTAAGGTTTGCCTTTTTAAATTAATAGTATCGTAGCAGTCCTGAAGGTGACTGGGTTTTATAAAATATTTTATTTCTGACCGGTATATTATTAGCTTATAACGTCTTAGTTACGCGGGAATTATAAGGGTCATAACTCCCTTGGGATATTAAGAAAAATTTGACATAAAATCAAACGATTGACATTGACATCTAATGTCAATTTGATTGTCATCTATTGAAACATTTATTCCACTTTAAAAATGAACAAAATGTTACTAAAATCGGTCAGAAATAAAATTATCTATGTATCACTGGAATTATAAGGGTCTCAATTACCTCGGGCAATTGCTGTCCCTCGGGCCAAAGGCCCTCGGGACGTAAACTTTGCCCTCGGTAATTAAGACCATTATAATTCCCTGGATACATAAATAACTATTTGTTGGCTCGTTTTTTTTTAACTTTAAGCTCCATCATGTCACTCCATTTTACAGGATTTCCAGATTCAGATGTTTTAACCGATAAAACTCGAAGATCTTGGGAAAGGGTCTTGAAATCATAAAAATCGTTATATTGTAGAGGATACACGTTATATGGCGGTTTTCGCCTTCCGAGAGTTATTTGCTTATTTTTTTAAGATTCACTAGTTCCTTAGAATCCACACAATTTTTTGATCCATCTTACCACAAAACCAGCACATCTATTTCAACACTATATTACTCTAATTAATACGTTTTTATAAAAATAAATATGGTTCATTTACATTCGGTGCAAGCTCGATGTATACTAACAGTAAATTCAGAGACAATGCAATATTATTGAAAGGAGGAATAGACAAGTATTAACACCAAAAGTTAAGATACGCCATAATAAAACCAAAGAAGTATTCAGTGCGACAATTTCACGAACTGTCGTAACTTTATTTACGTCAGTTCGTGAAATTCTCTTTTCGGCTACAATAGCATACGACACCGGTTAATATTGCCGTATATTTAGTACCAATGGAAATTGAGTTACGACGCTTCGTGATATTGTAGAGAAGGTTATTTTATATACATAGCCGACATATCTCAAAATTCAATTTTTTTGAGTTACGACACTTCGTGATATTGACGACGAATTGTAAGGGGCGCCACCTACAGGTCTTTTTCTCTTTTGGGGAGTCACAACTCTTTCGTGCATTTATGTATCACATTTTATAGAAGAAAAGTCGATTCCTCTATCATTTTTACGTGAAAATGGTATGCTTGTCAAAAGTCGCTATAAGCAGCCGTTTTCGAGATATTTTGATTTGACTTAATCGATGCATGTGTTTTTCAAAAAGCGAAACAATTTTAAAAACTTTTTTTTTAATCAACATAGAAACAATTCAAATGGTAATTTTTAAACAACAATAAACAACGACACACTAGATATAAAATTAAATCAAACTCACAATAAATGTTGGAATTGCCCACCTTCTTGCTGTATGCGATTTTTAACACCCTGTATCTCAAAAATGAAGGCTAGCTTATATGAACTTTTCACCTTATAAATAACTAAAGAATCCTCCTGCAAAATATCGGACACTTATTAAATAACATCCGGTATACAGGGTGTTTCAATATTATACCGACAAATTGAAACATGTGATTCCTTGACAAGAAATAATAAAAAAAGTTTTAATTAATGGAGGTGCAGAAACCCCTCGTTTGTAAGATACAGGGTGTTAAACTTTTAATTTTTTTTTGGTGTTTCCTATTGATTTTATTCGTGCTTAAAGATAATTTACCTAAATTCTGTACTTTGGTTACATAATAAAGTATCTAAAGAACTAACCTATTGTCATTTAAAACTATCTACAGGGTGTTATTTTTTTTGGGGTCACGATCACTGCGACCTCCCCAACTTTTTTTTGATATGACACTGACTATCCTTTCATATAAAACAACTTTTTTGGTTTATCATTTACCTTTTTTATTTCTTGCACTATTTTAATATCTACATTTTTAATCTGGTCAAATAAAAAGAAATTTAATTTAAAGAAATAGTCAATTCTCGAAGTGGAGTTGAAATATAGGGGAAAGGGGAAAGAAAGTCAAAAAGTCTTTCTCCACTGATTTAATAGTGAGCTATCAAAGGCTCAATTTTAAAAATAAAACGTCTCTACATGTTTCGAAGGTAGTAACATTCATCTTCAGGAGACAAAAACAGTGCTGCAGTTAGTATTAGCAGTAGAGAGAAAACTGTTGGTGGAAAGTGACGCTGATGGAGCTTTTTTAAAAATTTTTTTGGACAAGATATTAAAAATTGAATGTAAATGAAATCAGCATACTGAAATTGTAAATGAAGCGTGATATTTAATTCAAAATTTATGTAAAGACTTTGTCAATTTGAGGTCGGATTTAAAAGGGAAAATGTTTGTCATTTGAAAGTCATAAGTTAGGATATATGAAAATAATCTTTTGGACATTCTAGGTCACGTTATAAAAAATTTTATTTTGTGGAAGAGAAGAGAAAAATTTTGTTAGCGTTTATGAGAAATTATAATGTTGAAATTTCATTTGTAAAATTTATTTACTGGAGACCGAAGGTCCCGTCAACTTCATTTTAACTGTGTCCGTCTCCCTGTTTAGTCTTTGAGGGTATATAAAATATAAGATCTGTATGTTTTTTACTAATTTAAAATTTTAAATCTAATTCTAATATTTTTCCTACATAATGGAACGAACGTAACGCAAGTTGACGGGACCTTAGGTCTCCTGTAAATAAATTTTACAAATGAAATTTCAACATTATAATTTCTCATAAACGCTAACAAAATTTTTCTCTTCTCTTCCACAAAATAAAAATTTTTATAACATGACCTAGAATGCCCAAAAGATTCTTTTTATATATCCTAACTTATGACTTTCAAATGACGAACACCTTTCCTTTTAAATCCGACCACAAATTGACAAAGTCTTCACATAAATTTTGAATTAAATATACCATTTCATTGACAAAAATGAAATTATTCTGGCAGTATTTTTGGATCTTAAACGTGCTTTTGAGACTATTGATAGAAATAAATTATATCAGTATGGTTTAAGGGGTACTGTATATAAATGGTTTAAAAATTATTTAAATTCTCGACAACAAATAACTAAAATAAATGAAACATTTTCAAAAAGGGAATTTAATAATATCGGAGTACCACAAGGAAGTATTTTAGGTCATTTATTATTTATTTTATATATAAATGATATGCCAAATATTTTATCAAATACTAATATTCAAATGTTTGCTGATGATACTTTAATATACGTAAAAGGTAAAAATATTTTAAGTTGCATAGATAGTCTAAATTCTGAATTAAAATTGGTATCAAACTGGCTAAAAGTAAATAAATTAAAATTAAATATTTCTAAAACGAAATTTATGGCAATAGGAAATAATATAAATTATGAAAATATAAATATTTTTATAGATGACCAAAAATTAGAAATAGTTCAGTATTTTAAATATTTAGGGATAATAATAGATTCTAAATTAAAATTTGTTGCTCATTTTGAAAACACTGTATCTAAAATTGTGAAAAAAATTAAATATTTCAAAAGAGTAAGTAAACATTTAAGTTTATTTTCAAGAAAAACAATATAATATAACACAATAATTTTACTTCATTATTTGTATTGCTCTACAATTTTATATACTGCAGATGAAGGAATTTTTAGTAGACTTCAAATTTTACAAAATAAGGCAATGAGAATAATATTAAATGTTGATAAATACACAAGGATAAATTATATGTTAAATAAACTTAAATGGTTGAATATAAGAAATTTAATATTTTTTCTAGTTTGTAGGTATTTTTATTTATAAAATTCAAAATAATTGATTACCATCTCATTTAAAAGACTTTATAACGAAAACTTTGAAAATCATAACTATCAAACCAGAAACTATCAAAATTTTTGTTTAGGGAAAGTGACAAAAAATTTGACATATAAATCAATCTTTTTTAAAGGACTTCACGAATATAATAATTTAGATTCTTTAATTAACAAACAAAATTCCTTAAGTAAATTTAAAAAATCCTTAAAAATATCATTACTTAGAAAACAAAATATCTGATAAAATTTATTTAAAAATATTTTTGGTGCATAAAATTGTGATTTAAATGTTTTAATTATTGTTAAAAAAACTAGAATTTATAATATTGTAGCAGAATTGCTAAAATAAATCTTGTTACTACTACTACTACAATTTCAGTATGCTGTGATTGCATTTACATTCAATTTTTAATATCTTGTCAAAAATTTTTTTTAAAAAGCTCCATCAGCGTCACTTTCCACCAACAGTTTTCTCTCTACTGCTAAAACTAACTGCAGCACGGTTTTTGTCTCCTGAAGATGAAGGTTACTACCTTCGAAACATGTAGAGACGTTTTATTTTTAAAATTGAGCCCTTGATAGCCCACTATTAAATCAGTGGAGAAAGACTTTTTGACTTTCTTTCCCCTTTCCCCTAGAAAGAAATTTGTACATAGTTTAACATCCTGTATCTTACAAACGAGGGGTTTCTGGATCTCGATTAATGGGAAATATTTTCATTATTTTTTGTCAAGAAATTACCTGTTATAATTTGTCGGTATAATATTGTAACACCCTGTATTAGTATTGCGAATTATTTCACATGAAGCTATAATTATGTTCCTGAAATCTCCCTCTGTCTGGATACGAGTCTGATACACCAACGACCTAGGGGGCCATAGCCTCAACCTATCCAACGGTTGTAGTGTTGATTTAAAAACTCCCTTACCACCGAATTGAAAAAATGTGGCAGTTCACCATCATGCATAAACTACAACTGGTTTCTTAGTTCAAGTGGTACCTCTTCTAACAGAACCAGGAGTTCCTCTTCTAAAAATTGACGATAATATTGACTGTTTAATTTTCTTGGTAGGAAATATAGCCCCACAAATAGTCTCCAACAATGCCAACCCACACATTTTCTGTAAACTGATACTGAAAATGACTCTTGGCTATCGCATGAGGATTCTCTTCTACCCAAAAATAATGGTTATGAAAATTTCTGATGGCAGTTTTCGAGAAACTTGCTTCATAGCTAAATAAAATTTTCTTTCCGAACAATGGATTTTGGGCCAACATTTGAATGAACCACTGGCAATAATTCAATCGGGGTGGAAAATCGCGTGGGAGAAGAGCTTGAACTGTCTGGATATTGTAGGGATACATCAAATTATCCGTCAATATTTTCCACACTAGCACAGAAGAAATGTTTAAAGTTGCCGTGATTTTTCTTGTACTTGTACCTGGTTCGCTTTCTACAGCATTTAGGACTGCTTCCTCAATTTCGACAGTTCTTACAGTGTGATGTGCCCTTGCCAAATGAGTGGATTCACAGTCGAATGTGTACCTGTAAGTTCGTGAATCAGGCTTCGATTTGGATAATGCTGCCGATAGAGTTTGTTACTTGGATAATACTTGGTTTGCATCGACAGCTATTTCCGCCAATAATTAGAAAACGATGACAGATACGATAAAAATAGAAGGGATCAAAAACGATAAGAGAACAACAAGAACTTAAGAAATGATATCAGTATTTATACAGGGTACCCCAAAAAAAAGTTCAGGGGAGTAAAATTAAAACTTTGACATTTTATTGTAGAGATTCCAAAAACGAATAAGGGCCAGTTTTATAGGTTTCGTTTAAACTGCAAGCTACGGTTAAACAGTAGTTTCGTGTCAAATGTCCTTTGTATACCCAACTGTAACGACCATCTGGACTTTAACTATTAACTGACAGAGTGAACACCAGTTAAACTTCAAGCTTGACATTTTTGTGTTTTTTCCCCCTTTTTACAATTTTTAGTTTTTGCCATTTTTATGCTAAGTACTCTCGTTAAGTTTTGTGTCGAGTTCTGTGGTGTTTTGCTAGTACCTAGTTGTAAATTGAAAAAATGGACATTTTTGAAATTTTTGATGAATTTTCTGATAATGGTGATGAAAACGTAATTAATATAATTGAAAATCCGAGAAGAGCTCGAGTATTTAGACCGTGGATCCATATGAATTTGTGGATAGACCAAGAATTTGTAAACAGATTTAGAATGTCAAGAGCATCAGTAGAAGAGTTGCTCCAGCAAATCGGTCCCCAGCTATAAAGGAATACTGAACAGTAATTAGAACATCAAGGAAGTAAATTTCATGTAACATGTTTACCTCAGACTGTTAACGAAGTATGGACAAAATTCACTTTATGCTAAATCCTAAAACAGGGTTTTGTGTTCCAGAAATCATGCTTTAAGTCCTGCGACACAATTATTGGTAATACTGCGATTCTATGCTACCGGAAGTATGCTGAGGGTGGTGGGACATTTTGGAGGCATAGATCCTGAAACAGCATCACGCATTGTTGCTGATGTATCAATAGGGGTAGCTCATTTATTACCCATACATATAAAAATGCTTCTTAACAACGCAGAATAAGAAGAAACTAAAAATGAGTTTCAGGGAGTTGCAAACTTTCCAAATGTCGTTGATGTAATTGACTACACACACATTTTAATACAATCTCCAGGTAAAATCTTATCATCTACATAGGTTTCTACCAATAGTAATAAGTATGGTTAATAACTACCTACTTAAAAATATCAGACTAAAATATATTTTTTTATTACATATATCTATTTTATCTAATGCATAAAACCCATTTATTTTTCTTTTAGGTGGTCCAGAAGCTGAAAATTATCGTTACAAGAAAGGTTTCTTTTCAATAAATGTTCAAACCTTATCCGATTCAAGACTGCGAATAAGGAATATCGTGACTCGATGGCCAGGCTCTACAGATGACCGATTAATATATAATAATAGTAGATTAAAGCCGAGATAAATCAAGGCATGTTTGGCAATGGTTACATCTTGGGTGATTCAGGGTATACTCTAGACGAGCATGTGATGATACCACTTGCAAATCCAGGTACACAGGCTGAAAATTTGTATAACGAATCACAAATAAGAACACGTAATGTTGTCGAAAGACAATATGGCATTGGAAAACGACGATTTCAGATTTTAAGGTTAGAGATTAGAGTTCTGTTAGATACAACTTTAGCAATTATCGTAGCTACTACCATGCTTCATACCATAGCACTAGCTACGGATGATCCAGAACCACTTGATGACAATTGTGTTCAAAATGAGGCTAATATAGAAGATCATGTTCAAAATCTACCCCAGGGAAATGAAAATCTAATTCGGCAAAGTTTAATAAATAATTATTTTGAGAACTTAATTTAAATAAATAATACGCTATGTAGCCAACTTTGTGAAGGACAATGTGAAATAAATTTTGCTCCCACCAAAAAAGCTTTTATTCTAAGCTAGAAACCTGTACTTAAATGTGTTTAGACAGGAAAACTTTTCACTTTGGTCACAGAAAAAATCGCTACCTTTGGTATAAAGTGCACAGTCAAAAAAATAAAAGATGTTCCTTTGAAAAAAAAAATATGGTGGCAGAACAGAATTAAATAGCATAAAAGTCCCACAAAGATAGCTTTATTAAATATAGTAATAATAATAATAATAAAGGTCTTTTTATTATGAAATTACGAATTATAAAAAAAGAAGAAAAACTAACGCACCAATAAAACAAAACATTTGACCAAATATTACGGAACAGAACAAAGGTAGATTAAGGAAGTTGTAAATTTTGAAGATTAAGTAAATGTTTTTTATATTGCAGCCTAAACTCATTACTATCCAGTAAAATAAATTCATTAGGTAAGGAGTTATATAGTTTCACAGCGTTGTAGATAAATGTTCTTTGAAACATGGCACTCCGATGGTGAGGCATTGTCAGTTTATACGAGAACCTAGTGTCACGGGAGTGTACAGTATCACGAAATACAAACTTATTTTTTAGGGATGGAGGGAGAGTATCTTTTTCAGCAGTTTTACCAAAGAACTTTCCAAATGCAAAGCCCTACGGTTAGTCATTAATAGCCAGTTCAGATTTTTAAAAGTGTGAGAAATATGAACGAATTTACGAAGTCCATAAATAAGGCGTGCGCATGTATTCTGTACTTTTTGTATTCTATATATATCTGCTACATCAAGGCATGGCCCATAAATAAAATCATAGTAATTAAAATTGGACAAGACGAGATTTTCACAAAGCATTTTGCGCAATTTAAAATTGAGAATATGACGATTGTTGTAGAATACTCTTAAGGACATGTATGACCTCTGAATTAATTTTGTAACATAGTCCCTAAACCTCAAATCAGTATCCAAAATTATACCCAGATTTTTGGCTGTTTCAACCACTTTGAGCTTGACGCCATCAAGAACTATATTGATGTTCTCTTTCAAAAAGTCAACATTATTACCATTCCCTAAGAGCATCAAAGATGATTTCAATGGATTCAACTTCAAATTGTGATCCAGAGAGAGTTGGTTTAAAATATTTAAATTTTCGTTAAGCAAATTTGATGCAATTAAATAGTCCTGGCAGTCGAAGTGAATGAAAATTTGCGTGTCGTCTGCATAAGCCTGAATCTGACAGTGCTTTAGGGATTTCAAGATATCTGAGGTATAGATTATCAAAAAAAGAGGTCCAAGGATAGACCCTTGAGGTACCCCAGACAAAATTTGAGTTTGATCCGAGTAATTATTATTGTAAAAAATTGTTTGAACCGTATTGGTGAAGTATGATCTAATAAGATTTAAAGACGATTCATCCAAGCCGTAATACTTTAACTTTGCCAAGAAAAGTTCATGATTAAGGGTGTCGAAAGCTTTCGAAAAGTCAAGAACAACCAACGCAGTACTTAATTTTTTATCAATTGCTGACATTATATCATCTATGACCTTAACAAGAGCAACCGATGTACTAAAGTCTTTTCGAAAGCCACATTGGCTCTCTGGAATTATTTTATTGGCGACGCAGAAGTGAAATAATTGACCGTACAAGGACTTGGGACAAGGACAAAGAGTATTATTATTAAGGTAGTTTTTTTTTTTAATTTTGTTTGTTTAATTCTAATGTAGTATTGTAGTAATATTTTCGTGATTAAAAACGTTCCTCAAAACACTACTAAATCCAAGGTTTTAAAATTAACAAAATTACTCGAGACTGTAAACTGTCATTGTCAAACTTCTATAATGTTAACCAGAAAGTATACAAGGAACAAGTTGCAAGTTTTGGTTTATACTTTAGCTTGAACATATGATTGAACCTAGGCTTAAGCTCGAGATTAAACGAATCCTATACAATTAACCCTAAGTGTACCATATTTTAATTTTTTTAGGGTATTGCCAATATACGTTTTTACTTAAAATATACTTACAATAACTAATTCAAATGCCGTTGAGCAGATTACGACAACACTAGCAGCAAACTGGGAAAACACAATATACGAGTAAAGGTCTTCTATTCCTCCAATAAATCTATATAAAAAAAATAGGTACCTATGTATATTAATTTTTTAATGAAGCCCGACATTACAGTTGTATTTTTGAATGGGTCACAATTTTAACCTTAGAATAGACACTAATGTAGTTGTTAACCTTAATTTGATTACATAATTTTATACAGCAACATGTGTACCTACTACTAAGTTGGGAATTTAAGATATTTTACCACATCGAATATTATTAATTTCGAGTTTATTTTTTGTAGCATGGTAAATGCCCAACTAGAAATGGTTATAAATTCTTGTTGTTTTACTTTAACTATAAGGTAACAGAACCAGTAGATGACACCTCAAGAAAAAAGTCAGAAATTTGCCTACTAATTAAACAGGGTTGCTCAAAAGTCCTTCCATTGGACAATCATATGAAAAAAAGGATACCTTATTTAAATTGTAAAACATACACTACGTCCATTATTATGGAAGTGGTAAAAAAGTACTCGAATTTTAAACGTCCATATTTTCATTAAAATTCGATTAATCCATTCCTTTGCTTTGTTTATTGGTGTGTTAGTTACAGCTTTATGCTAGGTACTTACTGTACTAATTACGGGCACAGGTAAACTCGGCCGCTTAAGATATTTTATTCGTCGCGGTCAAAATAAGTCTTAAGCTTTATAGGTAAACTCGGCCTGGTAGTGAAAGAATATTTATAATATATATAATTTGAGGCGATTAGCAGACGTATCTAAAGCGGCCGAGATTACTTCAATAACTATACTAATTTTGCTAAATAAAATTACAAATGTATATTACATCATAAAAATTTATTAAATCTAACCTTAAAAACAATACACATAGAAATGCACACCAATTCAAAATATATTTTAATATAACATAGTGGAACTATAATAATGCGAAGTTAACTTAAGAAATTCTAACGTTGACACTTTCCCATTATTAAAATCATTAATTTTGTTTTGAAGGTATTCTTGTCTTTTCTTAGTTTCCGAATTAGGTACATATGGTTTGCGAATACTTTGCAACTTTACATATATTTCATTTTGAAAATTAATTAGGAAATCAATAAAAATGAATACAGAAGGATGAGGAAAATTTAAAGTTTTGCTGATATGTGAATGGAATGATTCGCATGCGTTGGTGGTGCGAGTGGCGCTTGCTGTTTTTGATGCCCATAAATGAGGTGGAAAAACGGAATCCTCGGATGTGTAAGTGTTGATCAAATAATCAGCAAACAAAGTGACTTTATCATTTTCTGGTTGAATAGCAGATAATGTAAAAACATACGCATCATCACCATCTTGTGGTTCTAGAAACAACAATCCAAAACAATAACCAATCCATTTTCCAACCTCGCTTCTTTCTTTATAATCTGCTGAAAGTCCAAGTTTTTGAATCGTACGCCACCAAGCTTGCGTTACATAAAATCTGCATCCAACTATTTTTATTTGTGGCCAAACAATTTTAGCTGCATTATGGATAGCCATCTTAAAATCAACCACAATTTCGGTGGGACAAAACGACAGAGAATATTCACTACACTTTTCAGTCACAAATACACAAATTTAAAACACTTTTTGTATGTTTCTGTTGCTTTGTTTGGTAGCACACAAAACACTAATGGTACATAATGACCATTAAGCCAGCCATGTATGGTGAACAAACGTACATCCACATAAATTTTCTCGCTTAAGCAAAGATGCTTTAAATTTGTAACACAGCTAAATACTAATACATTGGAATCTTCGCTGTTTACTAAAAGAAATTCTTCTTTACGGCTGGTCAAAAATTGCGTCTCTGGTTTAAGCGAACTGTAAACTTCTAGTTTTGTTTTGGGAAGTACAGGTTGTAATTTTCTTCTTGCGTTATATATATTCTTTCTTATATACAACAGATCCGTTGCTGTAATACTTGTTGAATCTTCTTTGGCAATAAGGGATCGCACAATTTTACTTGGTTGACTGCCAATATCCTCTACAGCTCTACGTTTTGCTGCATTTGTAATTACTTGTCTTTGAATGTTGCGAATGTCACATGCCGAATGGTTATGAATTAAATTCGATTTCGATATTGTGTTCTCCGGGCCCACTGTATAAATATTTGCTAGACACTTGGCAATCTTACACCTCCACTTTTTCTCGCCACTTTTGAGTTCTCCTTTAAAAGAATACTTATAAGTTATCTACCAAGAGCATAACTTTGCCTCGTTGACTAACTATTTCTTTAACACTCTGCATTGTACGTACGTAATGAAACTTTAGCTGCGGTTTTGTAAATAATAATTTTTTTGAAGAGAAACAAGAAAGAAAGTTATACGCCACGTCTTCATAATTTTCCTAGGAAATTTTAAGAGAAAAATCCCATTACTTGAGAACCGTAGGTTAATTTTAATTTTAATTAATTAATTTAATTAATCTCTAATCAGGGTCTCTAATTAGGGTCAAAATAGCAGGTGTATATCTACCGGCCGAGTTTACCTATAAAGATTAAGGCAGAACAATTTTAGCAGACCGAGTTTACCTGTGGGATTAGGACATGTTCTCTTAAACGGCCGATTTTACTATTGCCCCTAATTACTGCGCAGTGCTTTGGAGGAAGTATTGCTTTATTTGTAATACGTTTAATAACGATGTTACCAGTGCTTCCGTGCAGAGACTTTCAAAAAGTCAGGAGTATCATCCATATAAAGTGCATGTGGTACAGGAACTTCTTGAGGATGATTACTATAGGAGATTACAATTATGTGAGCAAATGATGGCAAGATGCGAAAAAACAACATATTTTTTAAAGTAATATATTCTCTCATGAGGCTACATTTTATTAAAATCCGCAGTAGGTACGTGAAGGACATATACAACATCCTCAAAAGGTCAATGTGTGGGCTGGAATAATTAATAGGTAACAGAACTCTTCGACTTCACTTTCACTATCTTTGGCATGCCAGTCATCAAGGCTGCCGCCGGACTCTTGCTTACTGCCTTTCTGGCCTTTTTCTTACCTGCATTGTTTGTATCACCTAATTTTTTCTAGTTGGTTTTTTCTTGCTATTCTCTTTGTCGATATTGTTAACATCCAAAGGACAATATTTTTTCTTCTTTGATTAAGACTTCTTCGAGCTCCATCTGTCAATATCGTAACAAATTTCCCTTAAGTATGCTAAATAAAGCAATTCTTGGCACTTAATTATTTTTAGCTGCCGCAGCAACATTATCGCCTCGCGAAGCTGCGGCTATGCCGATTTAACTTGTTTTAGTATACTGGAACATATTTCTCTTGGTAGGTACATAGTTGGTTAAAATTTTGAAATTTATATGCAACACAATATGCTAGTTTAGGTACAAATAGATGACATTCGAATAGTAAACTAAAAGATAAACGCTTTTTGAATTAATAGATAACTTAACCAGTAGATTATTGCAAATTACAAGGATTAATTATTAATTAAATAACTTTTCTTTAAATAACACTAAATCATTTCAGAGTATCTGCCTGATCATGTAACATGTGCCTCCATACTAGTTGTATTGGGGATGGGGAAATTGTAATTACGCTATAAAAAGATAAATGGCGCCTGCTATTCTAAACAGTAGGCAGAAGCTCCTAGCAATGCAAATTATCTTATTTTCTGAAGTTAACGTCCTTAGGGCCAACTACTGGATCACTGGCAACTACCGATTCCTTTATGATTCCTAATGATGTTTTTTTCTTTAATGAAATGAAGATAAAAAAAATAAGCTACATAATAACAGGTAATATACAGGGTGGTTCAGAAGCACGGTCCCTACGTAACTCAAGGGGGTGACTTCTTATGATATTCTAAGAGAAATAGTTCATATGAACATGTGTCCGGAGTTGCCCCGTTCTTGATTTACCGGGTATTAAAGTTTTTCAAACAAAAAAATCCGTTTTTTTATAATTTTTTATTAATATCCTTTTCCCGATTTTATTGAAATTTGGTACCGTTATTCATAATGATAAGGAGCTTAATTATTGGCTCTATCTAGATAAAACTTATTAAATCTAGTGGCGTTCCGGGGAGCACCTTAACGAATATTATTAACAAAAAATGTACACCATTGTCCTTCTTTCGGATTTACCAATTGATAGTACAATTTTTCTGTTTTCGTATCTTAACTCGTTTTCGAGAGAAAGAATAAAAACCACTTTATTGCATATACAAAAAAAATACCTCTACATGTATAGGTATATATCGGGTTCAAAACGTCCTTCGACGTCTTCCGATTCCCAATCGCCATTGGTCCCTGTCATTCCACAGGTCCTCATCTAGGCCTCTCTCTCTGAACTCGTTATCGATGCCCTCTCTACAACTCCTTCTCGGTCTTCCCCTCTTTCTTCTTCCAGCTGGTGTCCAGGTGAATATTTGTTTAGGGAGTCGTTGTTCCTCCATCCTTTGAACATGTCCGTACCACCTTAGTTGTTTTGTTCATATTTCGTCTGCTATTGTGTGGCCAACTTTCATGGTTGCGCGGATTGTTTCATTGCAAACTCTCTTTTTCAGAAGTCCATCTCCGTTGCCTCCAGCATTCTTATGGTCTTTTCCTTTAGTTGCCAAACTTCGCAGCTGTATGTAACTATGCTTTTTATGATAGTATTGTATATTAGGTGCTTGATCCCATAGGATGCTATCTAGCATGGTAATAGCCTTTCTGCCTTGGTTGATCCTGTCTTTAATGGTATAATCTAACTCTCTGAAATATTTATTCCCAAGTATTTGTAGGTTTGGCATGATTTGATTGTTTGTCCGTATTCCAAGAGCAAATCCTGCTGTATTCCGCCAACACACAAATATTTTGTTTTTGAGATATTCACCTCCATCCCCAATTTCTTGTACTCTTCAATAAGTTTTCAAATCATGTATTCTATGTCTTCGTAGTCTTGTGCCATTATGATCTGGTCGTCTGCAAAACTAAGAGTGTATAAGTTTGTATTGTTAAGGGGTATGCCGATGTTGCTGCATTTTCTCTTCCATATCCTTAGTGCTTGTTCGAGATATATCTTAAACATAGTGGGCGACAAACGGCATCCTTGTTGGAAGCCCTTATTCGGCGTAAATCCGTTTGACATTTTGTTGCCGGTTTTGACTTTAATGTGGCCATTTCTATATAGTTCTTTTACTGATCTTATTAAGTTGACGTTCAGATTAGTCCCATCTAATGCCTCTCAAAGTTTTGACAATAGAATACTATCGTAATCTTCAAATCCACGAACAGGAGATGTACTTCCCGGTTAAATACCTCTACATTTCAAAGTTAATTAATATATGAGGTGAAGGTAAGTTTTGATGCCCAATTTACGTATCTTGGCAATAATAAGTAAATGATAAATAACTTTACTAACGCTTAAATGGCCTAAATGCATTTCAATTATGGCCTAGCAAATGGAAATGCTAAAGTAGGTCAGCGAATTTATCAAAAGTGCTATCCAAATGGGAGTACTGCCATGTGCCAAAACATTTAGACAGCAAGATCGAGTAAGACTGGGAATTTAAGACGTAGTATGGAACTTCCTGGCAATTCTGCAACAGCGACCACGACTGAGTTAGAAGAGGCTATACTTCGACAGATGATCCTTCAGCTTCAGTGAGGTAGCAGTGCAACTTTAAACAAGTGCATTAACTGGTTGGAGGGGTTTGCATCTTTATCAACTATACCCATACCATATTCAACGTGTGCAAGCTCTGCTTCTCCGTAATTTTCAGCTAAGGTTTAATTTTAGTAGGTGGTTGCTGCATCAGTAGCACATAACAACTCTTTTTCAAGAGAAGCCATTATGAATTTTTATAACGAACATTTTTTGGCGGACGATAATCCTCATAAAATTAGAGAAGGTCGTTTTCAGCAGGGCAGTGATCATTGGTGACTATCTTATTAGACCATACTTTTTACCACCTCGACTGAATGGAAACTCCTATACGCAATTTACATTTGAAGACCTTGATGTTCTGTTAGAAGACGTACCTCTACAAACAAGAAGTAATATGTGGTTCATGCACGACGGCGCCCCAGCTTTTTTTAGCCTAGTTGCTCGTCAATACCTTGACGACACTTTCCTAATTGCTGGATTGGACGCGCAGGTCCTCAAAGTTGACCAGCTCGCAGTCCCGACTTGAATCCTCTAGACTATTATTTATGGGCTCATCTAAAGTCCTTTGTATGCAAGACACCTCTACTAGACAAAAATAACTTTAGAATTCAAATTATTGAAAGTTGCAATGCGATACCAAATAATGCAGGCATTTTTGAAAGTGTTAGAGAATTATTGGTAAGACGATTGCAGTCGTGCATTTTAAACTGTTGCATTTTTTTGTATCATTATTTAAAAAAATTATTTTATTCTTAATTTAAATATTTAACTAACTTTGAAATAGATAGATATTTTTTTTGTACATACAATAAAGTAGTTTTTATTCTTTCCTTGAAAACGAATCAAAATTCAGGGAATAAATAAGTTGTACCGTTAGTTGGTAAATCCGAAAAAAAAAATATGAAAATTAGAAAAAAGTCAGTGCCGTACATTTTCTTGTCAAACATATTTGTTAAGGTGCCCCCGGGACGCCCTTGGACTTAATAAATTTAATTTAGATGGGTCCAATTAAGCCTTTTATCATTATGAATAAGTTTACCGAATTTTAATAAAATCGGATAAAGCATATTTTAAAAAATTATAAAAAACCATTTTCTTTTAAATACTTTAACACCCTGTATATCAAAAGCGGGGCAATTCCGGACATACGTTCATATGAAATTTTCTCCTAGAATATCATAAGGAACCACCCCCCTTAAGTTACGTACCGTACTTCTAAAACACCCTGTGTATACAGGGTGTCCACTTAGTGTGCCGGTGGACTTAAGGAAAACAACTTTTATACAAAAGTTGTGCAGGTGAACGCCGCGCACCTTTTAAACATAATTTTAATAATACAGGTTAGTTCAGGTTAGTTCAGGTTAGTTTAAAGGTGCGCGGCGTTAACCTGTACAACTTTTGTATAAAATATTTTTTCCTTAAGTCGACCGTTAACGAGATATCGTCCACCGGCACAATAAATGGACACCCTGTATAATATTAAATGTAACTTTGCTGTATTATTATAAAAAAATAAGTCATAATTATAGAAATCTAATAAACAAACTCAAGAAAAGGGCTGAAAACTGTACAAAAATACCTGCTGGAACGATTGTTTAGTACTACTGTTGTTGTACCGAAAAAGTATTTGCCATAATATATTTCTCTATCGTATTAAATAAATTCAAATCCACACCGGGTTTTGTTACTTCAATAAAGACGTTTTGTAGAAACAGCTTTGAGAAATCTCTATAGTTACGACTACAAAATATACTTACTCTAAAATTTTGGTATGAAAATAAATACATTGTTTAAATTCAGCATGTTGGTTTTCCACAGGTCCATGTCCAATGTTGTTTAAGCGCTTTATGAGAATATCAAGTAAAGAGGATGCGATCACTATCAGTCGACAGTTGAATATATCAACAGTAGAATTCAGCCAAGCGGCGATGTACAAACTAGTCATTTGACATACATATGTTGCGGAATACTCGATATTGTTTGTAATTTTATATGGTAAGTATCCTGGCATAGGAAGTTCGTATTTAGATCCTTTATTTATAAAAGGGCCAGCACCGAAAAAGGTACAGCACAAAATACAACTTATACGATAAATCCGACCCACCTTCGATATATTCTCTAAATTATTTTTTAGTAATGTTGTATCTGGCCACTGAAGTCGATGCCGGGAAATTTTTTTTAGTTTTATTTCCATTAATTGTAGTTTTTTCCCCTTTGAAATGAAAATGCTTAATTTACTAATGAAGGCGGTCTGTTGTAGGAGAAGCATTAAAGCACCCATAACTGATCCCAAATCTCTCACATTAATTACAATAAGAATCAATAAAGAAATCTCCAAGAAACAAGAAAACAGGACACAAATAAGTCTTTTTAAGTTTTTAAAAGACTTTAGTTTCGTATTCATATCTGGATATATACCGGCAAAATTAAGTATTCTTTTTTCTGTGATCAAGACATCTTGAGAGAAAAACTCCTAAAAAGAAACAAAGTTTATTTTTAAAAACTGAAATATCGGTTTTTATTAACATTTTATATGACCAAGCCAAAAATTTTACAAATTTGATAAATAATAAAGCGCTAGGGATTTTTCTTTTTAAATTTGGCATTAATAAATAACACAGAAATTCAAGTATCGCAACAAAGGACTCCCTTCTCCCCTTTCCAATAACCATCCAGTATAAGGTTATTTTTAGATCAAAAATTGATTTATAAAAATTAAAACATTCTACAAGTCATCAACAAAAATATTAGCAATGCGTGTATTTAAATCAATGTGAATACAGTAAAATTTGTATTTCTTATAAATTAAGTTAATGCGCCTATCTTTTTATAACTAAAATTTATTTATAATAATTCACGTCAAATTGTCTGATTCCTAAAGACCGCGAAACAATCTTTAAGTCTGTAAAATGGTTTGATGTAAAGAAAGAATTATATCATGAACAGGATTCAAGCGCAGATCCAGCTTTTCGCTCAGGGGGGGGGGGGGGTGTGATTGAATCATTTTTTTTATCACGCCCAAATCTTGTCATCAATTGGCCTATTTTTTATTTTTCGATCTCCCCCCCTCTAATTAAATAATATCTGTTACTCCTTCTAAAATGAATAAAATACAAAATACAGGCTATGGTATATTTTTGATCAGTATAGAATATGTTATGTTTAGCTAATTAGTTATTGTATGAAATACTGAGTTTCAACTTCCTCCGGGAGGTTTTCGCAAATCTGGTAATCACTTTTTCAATGTGAAGGCAAGGCCCAAGGAAGTGGCTCTCGTGCATCGTGCATGGTTGATCTTAATACGTCTTAAGGCGCCGCAATGCCGAGAATGATCTCTCAGCAGATGCATTGGTTACCGGGAACGTTGCAAGGGCTAGTAGAAGTTCATTTCTAACAGGAAATGCATCCTTATCGCACCCAGCCAAGACTTGTTGGCAAATATTCTCCCTGCTCCTTTTTCTGCATCCATTTTTCTCGCCACAACGAAATTTCATCTCTCAGCAGAAAAGGAGCAACACCCTGATTGACATGAAATAGCAGTCCGAAGTGGTCTAGCAGGGACTTGATAAGTTTGTCTTCTTCTTCACCAACAGAGATCTTAAGAATATTTTTTGGATTTAAAACTTAACACTTCAAACGTTTCAACCGAAAATCTTTCTCGCAGATTTGTAAATACAGAGTCTAGTAAGGGTGCATAGATTGACAAACTGTAGTATTCCTCGGCTAAGTTCATTTCATAGTTTGCACGATAAATCTGACGTCCACTTCTGTGAGGAATCCGGAGAATTACCTGCTCGAGACCCAGCTGATTACCTAGATATTCTGCACGCTGCCAGGATTTCTTAAAGCTAGCGTTCAAATTTTCCCGACGACTGGCAAGAATGGAAATTGTGTTATTTACTAAAATAGTACCGCCATTACGATCGAGCTTCTTTTGAAGTATTTTACTCAAAAACTGCGTGAAAGACAGTACGTTACTCAACTGAGAGTTACATAAAGATGTCGTCAATGAAGCAGCGCTGCCAGCTGTGCTCGGGTCACGCCACCCTGAAATTTTGCCCAGAGTTTCCACAATTGTGACCAGGCACCAGGTCAACAGAAAATTGAAGCTAACATGAACTAAACCATCGAGTCTTACAAAGAGATGTAACCGCACATCCCAAAGTGCCCATAAGGATCTTTCAGAACATTCCACATTTTTTAATGACCGAAAAAAGGCCTTACGCGAAAATTGTAGTAAAAAAAAGTAGAGGTAGTACAGCCATAATTAGATAGGTATATAACGATTCTTCTTGCCCTCTCTTGTAAACAATGAGAAGCTTGGTCAACGCTCAGAAGGGGGGGGGGGCAATACCCATTGACCCCCTCCCCCGTATCCGAGCCTGGCAGAATGATTCATCTTATAAAATAGAAATGGCATAACAAAACAATATAATGCTCTTTGTATTTATCTATTTATTTATCAAATGTCTAAATAAATGAATATTGCACCGCGTCTCGCGATCATCACGTTCCTCTAGTTCTATTTAATTAATTAATAATGTGAGCATAGGCCACTATTGTATAAGAACTACCAGAAGAAAATAAATGTACCTTCAAAAGACGCCTTCGCAATCTATTGGTTCCTAATATTAAATATTTAATTAAAATGAACTTGTGTAAATAAAATTAATAAAACAATTTTGTGGACAAGTGGTAGCGCCTGAAAGAGTCGGCCGGTAATAATTTATGATAATCAATCGACGTTCTCCGGCGAGTCACGGAAGGCGCCGAATCCATAGCCTGCTACGGGAACATTGCTCGCGACTCTGTCGTCGTTTAATTAGGAATTCACAAATTTCAAAATACATCGAAAGTTGATGAATCAAATCCATCGATGTGCAAAAACATCGACCTTAATTCATCAATGTTGGAAAAACATCGACTAAAAAGCATCGATGTATTGAAGTTATTGATGTATTTTTTTTATCACAAAATATGTACCTATTCATATTTTTGGCTGTAGGGTAAAAGATTTCAATTTAGTGCTTGCTAAAATTGTTGGTTTTCATTCAACATTGGCAATAACAATAACAACAACCATAGACACTGGACTACTATATTGCCTAGGGAAATCAAAAACATAGCAAGCAAAGTACATTTTAAGAAAATTGTATGTAATTTATTAATTTCTCGTGTTTTCTACAATGTTCGTGAGTATATGGATTGTGACTTCTTACCTTAACTGTAATTTAGTAGATATATTTTGTACATTATTTTGTTTCTACTCTAAGCAATGGATATTTGCTTTGATATTATATTAATGGCGTAGGTATAGTTAAACATTCAAATAACTTCGAAAGTCAAAAATATTTGGCTGAGACTACTTAATTTTATATGCCACGAAAAATGTATAGTGTTATATGCTACTCTTGATAAAATAAAAATGCCTTCGTTTTGGGCATTTTAAAACAAAATTTTATTAAAAACCTGAAAACTATAATTTTATTTTGTGATATTTTTTTTCGATTAGAACGCAGAACATTTTTTAACCCCGTGCTTTTGAAGAAATATAGGGTGGAGCATCGAGAACGAAACAGAGCCATTTACTGGCAGCTCAGTTCCTTTTTGCAAAAAAGCTCAGACCCGTCGATTTTGTTTTCGGGGGCGACACAAAGTTGGCAAAAAATCACGTTAACACGTGCAGCCCCCTGGGCGGGGGTGGCACCACCCCTAAAATCTTTAATGGAAATGGGGGTCGAGTGATACCTTATATTAAAGGTCTTTCAATACCCTTTATAATGATGTAAAAGTCATGTACTTCAGTTTAGTAGTTTTGGAGATTTATTGATTTAAAGGTTAAAATAGACTTTAATAGGTACATCAGATTAGTTTGTACTATTTTCAGAAGAAATTTGAGTAAAAGCATTAACTTAATAAGTAAATGCTTTTTTTCACTACGCCCATGGTTTGTTTATCATTTTGGTGTTGAAAACAGTTATTGGAGCGTTTTTTGTGGCAAAAAAGTTGTTTCTTGAAGAAAGATAAGAAGAGAATGTCTCGTACTTATTTTAAATAGGAATTTAGTACATAGTTTGCGATTGATTCGACCAAACTTTGTTGTTAAAATACCTTTTAACGCTTTATACATAAATTAACCATGGCATATTCCACGGCAGAAAAGGTTGAAGTTATCGAAATATTTTTCGGAAATAATCAGTGCGCTAATAGAACAGCACAAATATTTAATGAGCGACATGAGAACAGTAACGTGCATCGAAAATATGTTCTAGAACTTATAGCTAAATTTCGGGAAACTAGATCAGTCGCCAATAAAAACCGCAACATTGAAAATCCCATAAGGAACGAAGCAATGGAAGTAGGGGTTTTAGGGCAAGGTTATGTAGATCCTACGTTAAGTACCCGCAAATTGGATACTGTGTGTGGTGTTAGTCGACGTAGTATCCAACGGATTCTAAAGGCCTATAGTTTTCATCCGTATAAAATTTACCTTGTACAAGAACTTAATGAAGACGATTTTGATCGGCGATTACAATTTTGTGAAGATATGAGTGAACGAATTATAAACGATGAACATTTTCTATTCAACACTTGCTTTCCCGACGAATGTTCCTTTTTCTTAAATGGCGTAGTAAATCGTCATAACTGCCGATATTGGTCCGATTCTAATCCCAGAATTTATCGTGAGGTACACACACAGCAGCCACAAAAATTAAATGTTTGGGCTGGTATTTTTGGCGATCATTTAGTTGGTCCTTTTTTCTTACTTGGAAATGTATTTGGAATTATTGCAAGACACCATAGATCCTGCATTAACAGCCAGAATTGAAAATCAGAATGATCGGCGGTACATTGCGAATAGGTTGATGTTCCAACCATATTACGCATTGCGTGTTCGACAATATTTAAATCAGACGTTTCCAGGTCGATGGATTGGTAGAAGAGGTTGAAGATTGAATGGCCCTCAAGATCGCCAGATTTATCACCTTTGGATTTCTTTTTGAGGGGTCACTTAAAAAGCAAAATCTATGCTACTCAGCCAACATCATTAAAAGATTTGCGACAAAGAATTGTGAACGAGTGCCTTCAAATTATTCCTCAAATATTGCAAAATGTGCGGCAACGTTTTGAGCAAAATCTTTATTACTGCATGAAGAGTCATGGCGGTCATTTCCAACATTTACGTGGCTGACGGGTCAGTTCATTTTTCATTTTTACACTACTTTGCTGCCAAATGTATTGATCTCCACTAATGATGATGTATTAGAGTTTTATTTAGGCTTTAAATCAATAAATCTCCAAAACTACTGAACTGAAGTACTTGAATTTTACATCATTATAAAGGGAACTGCAGGACCTTTAAAATAAGGTATCACTCGACCACCATTTCCATTTAGGATTTTAGGGGTGGTGCCACCCCCGCCCAGGGAACTGCACGTGTTAACGTGATTTTTTGCCAATTTTATGTCCCCCTCGAAAACAAAATCGACGGGTCTGAGCGTTTTTCCAAAAAAGAACTGAGCTGCCAGTAAATGGCTCTGTTTCGTTCTCGATGCGCCACCCTGTATGTCTCCTATTTTCAGTAATACGTTTACAGTGCGATATCTTAACATTCACATAGAATCGCTAAAAAAACGTGCTCACTCTTTAGGTATATGGTCATCAGTAAATTTATTATGGTTATAGTAGTAGTAGTAGGTCACTAAAAATGTTATAATGAGTTTTGCATGTTAAATTTTGTGAAATAAATAAGGCTATTTGGGAAAAAATTACTGGGTTATTTTTTAAGCTCAACGCCACGTAATATAAACAGAAACATTAATGTAAAACTTGAATTTGACGTCTGAGGTCTATCTTAAATTTTAGTCTTTGCCAAATACAAGCTGTTTCTCATGGTCACCGTTTTATATTTCAGAATGGTTATGATTCCGCATATTACTAATTTTTTGGCAGCTTTTCTGGCATAAGAACATATATTTCTGTGATATTAGTGAGCAACTTTTACTTTGTTTTAGTAAGGGTTATTAAGGAAAGGGGGGGTGGGGGAATCAAATAAACTCAATGTGAATGTAAAAAAAATAGTTTTGCTATAAAATAAAGAGAAATTTTTGATTTATTTATTTTTTGCACACTCTATATAGAAAATTTGAAAATTCGAAATATGCATTTTATATTTTTTGAGCCAACGCTTTCCGATGAAGTATTCAAAATTTCGATCAACATTTTTTTTAATCTAAAAAAAAATTGAAACCCGTTTAAAAAAAAAAGTCACTACTAGATTTTCTCGAAACTCTACGATTTATAAATTTTTTAGGTATAGGAGCATGTATTGTAAAGAGAATGTATTTGAAATGGTCTATGCGACGGTCTACTTAGCATTTTGATCCGACTTCTTGTTTACGAGTTATTAATATTTCAAAATGGACACTTTTGAATTTTCAAAAAATAAAAATAAAATACTTGACATTTTCTGATCTTGCCCAATAACTGTGCAGTTCCAATGACAAAGGTTCTTTACAAATTCAGAAAATTTCAATCGATTTAATTGACTTTTGCGACCTGTATCGAGTGACATTATGTCATTTTTAAATTTGACGTTTTAAATCGTTTTACCGAAATACCCTGTATATTCCAATTTAATCGCTCCATATACCTTGAACAGTTGTCGAATCCTTGACAAAGTTAAATTGTTCCACTGCGAACCGTTTATGAGAAAGTTAAAAAATGGATGAAATGTCGAATCGACACGACGACGACGGACACACAATTTAGTGACGAGGACAAGAATGTACTACTTGATGGTGGAGAGAATGCAATGTGTAGGTGAGACAACTTATAACTAGGTTTACTGTAACTGGGAAATATTATAAGTGGCATACCTGGGGATAATATTAAGGGTTGGCGGCACCTACCTTGCCTACCCTGATGGGCCGCCGCTGGGGTAAAATGCTTTAAAAATTAAAAAATTTTCCTGATAGGCTGATCTAAATAATTCCGAGTCCAGTTCAATTACCATAATATTATGTTATAAAATAATTCAAGCTAGCTAAATAAAATTACCTGCATTTTCCTGCTGTTTACGTCAACTCAAATTGTCAACTAAATGGTTTCTTTAATGAAGAGAAATATTTAACAGTCGTGTGCCGTTAAAATGCTTTTACGGTATTTACACTCTAATTTCGTGAAATTAAAAGCGATTAATTAATTTCAAATTCCTTTTGCTTAATGATACTAGATGCATTCTACATTTTAGTAGCCAAATATGAATGAGTCATTAATGAACAGTCATTTTTAAATACAACCGTAGACGTTGGGGATAAATAATTTATTATCTTTTGTGAATTATCAAAAATCGTTTTACTGCCTTTTAGCTATGCTTGCGTTTTAGGAATTTATTCGGAACCGAGGAGACTTGTTTCAAGATGAACAGTTAGCCAATAAGTAACTTTATAGCCGAATAGGCTGAATACTTTTAATTTTAGTCAATCAAGTTATTAATTAGCCAGCCAGGTCTCCTAATATTCCGCCAAATGCTTTATGGTATCATTTAAAAGCAGTGTCTACATATTCATTTAAAGTAACTTGACTAACCGATCTCAATCTAGTAGACCTGCTGTTAAAGGTTAAAGTATTCAAAATTACGCATTTACGCACTATTAACTATTAACTTTTCTAAATTGTAATATAAATGTTAATTCCCAAATTTATTTAAGTATTTGACCTAGAACATCTAAAAATATACACTATAGCGGAAATTTTAGAGTAAGTTTTATTTGGATAATGTATGAATACAATTTAAAGAAAATTATATCATATTCTAAAATTATGTTTATTTTAAAAATATTGTATGGCAATTTCTTAATATAGATTGTGACAAAAATGCAAGTCTATATTTCTGTTACACCTAAATGTGATGAAAATTTAAATAATTTTAATGCAATTTGTAATAATTACTGGTTAAAACTTTTATTTCTCACTGTAGACTTGTTGCAGAACAGCAAAGTACGAATAAGATGATCGTAGAATCTAAAAATAAAGAGAAGAGAATAAATTCGTTTTAATCAAAAATTTATTTTGTTAATGAATCTCCCATAGGTTAAATGCTACCTAGTTGATTAAAGTATTATATTGTAGTTCTAATTGATTCGAGGAAGAATTTAGTATAGCCCAGGCTATAAACCAAAAAGGTCACTTACCAAAAGTGTGGAAGAAAGCCAAGGTTGTTTTAATACCTAAGCTAGGACAGGGTTTAATATTGGTTGTCAGTTACAAACCAATCAGTCTGCTATCGTGTCTTGGCAAGGTTGTTGATAAACTCATACTAAATCGTATTAACGATTTTGTATTCGACAACAACATTTTACCGCGAGAGCAGTTTGGCTTTCGATCTGCTCATTGCATGGTGCGCCAAACGACTGGACTGGCGTCCAACGTCCATGACTTTAATGGCCGGTTTAGCATGGGAGCGGTGCTTTTCGACGTGAGCAAGGCATTTGACAAGGTCTAGCACGATGGACTTATTATAAAGCTGACAAGAGTAAGCTGCCAGAATTTTCGCGGTTTCGTCAGAAAATGCGATATCGACAGTGACCCATCAGAGCCAAAGTACCGCAAGGCTCGCCCCTGGCGCCGGCCATATACAATAGCTTTACCTGCGATATTCCAACACAGATATACCTGTCTGCTAACGATACCGCGATCAGTGCCATCGCCAAAAAGCCCAGGGTAGTGGTCTGGAAGGACATATCGTACTGCAAGGTTCAATATTGTCTCCATTACTTCTTTCTCTGAATGTCGCTGATATGCATCTATCTGTCAAAGACTAAAAGTTCAGCAGTACGCTGATGACTCACAGGTTTACATCTCTTTTACAAATAAAATCCTACAAATTTCTTACGATCAGTTTAATTCCGATTTACGAAACATTCAAGAATTTTCAAGAGACCATAATTTAAAATTGTTTGCCTCAAAATCTCAATCTCTTATTTTTAACATTAACAAAGCGGTTAGGGAATTTATCTTAACTCGTTTTCACGTTGAAATAGAAGGCGCTCAAATACTCCTTGTAATTGCTTATATGCGTCTTAAATCAATGTGCCACCTTAAAATATTGCCAAAGACAAAATACTTTATTTGCCAAAGTCTAACAATTTCATTGTTTGATTGAAAATGGACACCTCAAAAAAAATCAAAAGCTTCAAAACAGCTGTATGAGATTTTTCTTCAACGTATCATATAGAAAATCAAATAACGTCGTATCTAAATGATAATTACATTCTAAATATGAAAAATCGCAAACGATATCATATGTATTTTCTTGTATACAAAACAATTTAAAGCGGTAAACCACCATACCCGGTTAACAATCGTATGCAATTCACACACAACCACGTTATGAGAAACAAGCATAATTTCCAAATACATTTACACCGAACAGCTCAGTTCCAAAGATCATTTTCTTTTGTGACACCCTCTCTATGGAATAACCTTTAAAGCCATGTTAAGGGCCTATCACCAAGAAACTTTTCTAATTATATTAAAAGTATGTTTTTGGGATTAAAAAGAAACTGAAAAATGTAATAAGCTTATTCTCGCGCTCTTCTGGGTTTTTCGGCCAACGGATGCCTTCAGATTACATGCATCCACTCCCCTGCTACCATCAACCCACTCTTTTTATTTTTTGGATAGGTTAGTGTGTTATGAATTTGAAAGCACTTTGAACAACGTACTTTTTAAATAGGCTGTACCATTCTAAGTTTATATGAGCGCAGAACTACCGGCTTTTACAAAATCGCGGTACAGTCCAATTTTGTCATAAAAGTTATAAATAGGTTCTTAAACCATGCAATTATTTATATACCGTCATTGTTTAACCAATAGACCATCTAAGAACATGTAATTTTGACAAGAAGTATAACCTAAACTTGTGACTTTGCCCCCCAGCAAATATAGCCGTTGTCAAATATGTAATGGTAATTTCATGGCTTTGTCATAAACTTTAACCTAAATTTGTCAAACTTGCCCCCCAGCGACGTCATTCTTAAATGGTCAATAAATGTTTTCTGGTTTGTTTTGATTTGATATGAAACTTTTAGAGCCATCGTTTGATAAGTGGAAAATTCGCTTAAACGACGCGACAACCCAAGCTATCTACTTCTCAAAGTCCAGAGTTTAATATCCCGCTTGTAGATCAAAAACTGTAGGATAAATTGGAGTGATAATATTAAATACCTGGGTCTCTGCTTTAACAAACTATGACTTGGAGTAAATCCTGACCAGCGCTTGAAAATAAGCAAATGGTCAACTTGGTGTCAACATCTCTTTAACAAATGAAATAGAATCGACTTAGGTACAAAGACTAACATATTATAAGAATATCGTTCGACCAGTAATGACCTACGGAATCCCTACCTGGTGTAGTCTTAATATGACACACTTTAAGAAACTACAGACATTTCAAAACAAAGTGCTTAAAATTATTGCGGGCGCACCATAGTACACGACGATTCAGTGGCGCAGCCAGGAATAGGTTTGGGGGTGGAAGGGTTGGAGGGGGGGGGGTTGACAACATGAGAACAGTAAGGGAGTAAAAGACGATATTGTAAACATATTTTGGGAACATCTGTTTGGCCTCTGAGGGGGCGGGGGGGTCACTACTAAAATTCCTCCCCCTTAACTGCGCCACTACGATGACTCATGTTTTACACAACGATCTACGAATGCCGACTCTGACAGAATATTTTGACAATTTAATTACAGAGTACTTCAGACGGACAGACGTCTCACAGAATGAACTAATTACACGATCTCAAATAAAGTTCGCCACCGGGTTGGTGAGCTATAAAAGGAACTCGAACAAAAAACTCACATTGTTGCCGTAATTCTCTGTTTAAATTTCCCTGCAGTGTTAATTTGCATGTAATTCAAATATATTATTTAAAACAATAAGAAGTATGCATATTCCTGTGTATTGTATACCCTGTAACATATATATCCCGTGGATTTTCTTCTTTGGCAACCCACGTCAATATAAAGTTTTCAGCGCGAATTTCTGTCCCTTACTAATGGTTTTGTCTCTTTTTATCGTGTATTATATTGAATTAGTGGGAATACAGAGTACAACACGACATCTTCAGAAATTTTACAGCCATTGGCGGAGTCTAGAATTATTATATCTAATTTATAATTAATCATATTTAATGGTTGATGTTTGTAAAATGAATAAATCTATAAAAGGTAAAGTTATTCATAGTCAAGCTAAGGTAGTAATTGCCAATAAATCAGTAGGTATTTGTTTTCATATTTCACGCAATTTAAAGCTAATGTCATTTTTAAAAAAATTATTACACTGCCTATGCTGCCACCGTCATATTTTATGTATTTACCCGCTCTGCCTTCTCAGGCGTTGTAGCTCTAGAACCGTGTGGTGAACTATATATACTCTTGGCAAAACAAAAACTGATGCACGTCATACCCTTCGAGTGATGTCAGTTATCGACAGTGTTGCCAGCTTGTAACCAAATATCCGAGTGAGGGAATTACACAGTTTTTTTTTCATACAAACAAGATAAATATACAAAAATTTCCCATAGTTTATGTATTTGTTTACTGCATAATACCTTTTACCATCAACTTTAGTAAATCTAACACTTCTTTTATTCTCATCTTGCCAAGATCAACCAATGGTACCATTCTGAAAAATCCATGTTTCATCCAAGAAAACGAATTGGTACAAGAATACTTCTTGTTCTTTAATATATTCTTTCAAAAGTACCAGTCGTTTGAAAGCTACATGGAAAGACAACCATCAAACAGTTCTCTGTCTTTTAATTTCCAACTTAAAGTTGTCAAAGTTACATGATGTTCTAAAAAAAGTTACAGCTTATGAATAACATACTTTTAAATTTACTTCTCTGTACTGCTGTCAAGGGTACCAACGGGCCATTGTTGTTAAGTTCTTCGTGAGAAGCTCTTTGCACCGGTTATTTAAATGCTTCGGCATTTTTCACAAATAGTAAATAACGTAATCGACAGAGATATGTATGTGCACTTTTATTTTTCTTAATAGAACAGTTTTTTAATGCTATTTATGAAAAGCTCTGGAGGTTTTATTAAAAAATAGACGCACAGCAACACGGAACAACAAAACAATTAAGGTTAGTTTGCCATGAAACTTCAAACCAAGCCAACGAACGAGCTTTCGCCACACACAGTTCACAGTTCTGTTGCCAACTGTCGGAAAATAAAATTCAAAATATATTAATTTTTACAAGTTTAAATAAACAAAATATTTGCTATTAATGGGTTCGTATCAAAGAAGTATACTTTAAGTTTGTAGTAAATTCAATATCGCATAAAGTTTTAATATTTCTTGCCCAAATTTAGTTTCCTCTTGCTTTCTTACGGATTATCAGCTGATTGATGACGTGCATCGGTTTTTGTTTTGCATCAACTATACATGCAATTGCGAACAAACCATATAAACTACCTAGCGACTGGCTGTTACCTCGACCCTAATGATTAGATATAATCAAATAATTAAAAGTAGCTACTTTTCACGGACTTCTTTAATTAAATAAGAATAAGAACCAAACCCTTTTAAAGAAGATCTGCTTAAGATTTAGTAATGAGAAAAATAGAAGTAACAGACTTGTCTCACTTAAAGAACAAATATGAACCAAGACTGTTTATACTGACGTTCTTTCATTTTGGCTTAAAATGACGTCCTACTTTTCTTAGACCTCTGACGTTAAAGGCTTTACAACCAATTAGTATTCTTAATTTTATCTTGATTATCCTGCGATAATTTTTTCTTCTTAACCTATTGCGACACTCGACACATAAACGTAGGCAAAAATTTATTCAAAAGGGGCGAAACTTTTTGTTAAACCCTATATTAATTAAAAACATTCTTTACCCACAATATTTATCCATTGCGTATTACAATATTACATTCACTACCCTACATGGTACCAATGATGAGGTAGTAAAAAATAATTTAAATCCCATGTGTGCACTATGGACCAAAGTCTGTGTATGCCCACAGTCACTGAATTATACCACGTCCATACTTAATACATAATGTAAAATCCATCATCCTAACCTTATTATTTCATAGTATACCCATTTTTACAATTCTTACAATTTTTACAATCCATAAAAACGTAGCATCATTTTTAATTATTTGAGTGTTATTCATAATCCATAATATATTATAAGATCCCTTTTTATGTGCTGATTTTAGGAGCCACATAAGAAATAAATCATTGTGCATCAGTAAAGTGTATAATCGGCACAGTTAAGTTACGATTTGCATTTGCTTTCGATATCATGACTAATGTAACTGTAAAAGATATTTATAGTAAGCGAAAATCTAAGCACATTTTTTATATACAGGGTGTCCCACGACGATTTTCCTAGCATATTGTTTGGAAACGGAACCAGATGGAAAAAAAAGTTCAGGAAGAAAAATTGAGGGCTTCTAAGGAAGCATCTAGGAAGGGTATTTTTAGATATACAGGGTGTTTTAAAAATAGTAATATTGCTGCCAAGTCAATTTTTTTAAATGGAACTCCCTGTATATTGTTAGTTTTTCGAAAAGCTTGTTTCAAGAGAAATTCAACCATACCATACTTGTTACGTTTCTAATTTGAAATGACTGAAATAGGAGCGATTTATAACACTTTATTAAATTATGTAACAATCAATCGAAAATAAGAAGATAACTAAACAAAATTAATTAGGACTTCTTCTCAAAATATGTTCAAATTGGTTACCACTCTCACTAATACAATATTCAAATCTGTTTATAAGATTTCTGGTACACGCTGCTGTAATCATAGCTGGAGTAACAGTTCGACAAGCTGCTATGATTTTGTTTTGCAAATCTTCGACATCTCTAGGTTGGTTTTCATACACAATTTCTTTAAGTTATCCCCAAAGAAAAAAAATCTAAAGGGGTCAAATCCGGTGACCGTTGTGGCCACCGGATCACACCATTTCGGCCAATCCAGCGCGCAGGAAACGTGGTATCTAAATAATTTGTAACTTGCCTGGCAAAGTGAGGGAGAGCTCCATCTTGCTGCCACCACATAGAGGCTCTTTCATTGATTGGGATATTTTCAAGTAATAAGGGAAGTTCGTTTTGAAGAAAATTTAAAAATCGTTCTCCATTTAGTGTCCCTTGGTAAAAGTAAGGACCTATAAGATAGCCATTAAATAAACCGCACCAAACGTTAACCCCCCAAACTACCTGAAAACTAGTCTCCTTCATCCAGTGAGGATTTACAGATGACAAGTAGTGGCAATTGTGGCGATTTACTATGCCGTTGTTGTGGAACCTACTTTCATCGCTCCATAAAATTTTGTTGAAAAAAAGACGGTCTTGTTCAAATTTCATTGACATCTCAGCAATGAAATTTAGGCGGCGTTCAGGATCTTCAGGTGTTAAGCCCTGCACCAGATGAATTTTATAGGGGTGGTATTTATAATCTTTTAGTGTCCTTTCAACTGTACTTTTTCCAATACCTAACTCTTCCCCTAGGAGTCGAGTTGGGACATGTGGATACACTTGAACATAGGCCAAGATGTTAATATTGTTGTCTTCTGTTCGGACTCGTTTTCTTCTTGGTGTTTGCGCCCTACCACTGGGAAAGGAACCACTTCTTAATTTTTGTTCAACATTACGAAACGTTCTATAGCTTGGTATTCACGATTCGGGTATCGTTGACTATACAGATTTTGAGCACGTCTTCCATTCTTGTGACATTCTCCGTATATCAGGAGCATGTCGACATACTCGTCATATGTAAAAACCGAAGGCATTTCTCACTACTTAAAATAATTAACAATGAAACTACTTCTGACCACAAATCACCGAAATAAATTTAGATACGTAAGCCGGGCGTTCCCGCCAAACATTATTATTTTGTTTGGATCGCATTTCGTAGATGGCGCCGGTAGTGGCATCCCCCAATTTGGTTTGGTTAAGTTCGTATAGAGGGCACCACGTCCATTTGCGATTTGCGATCGAGAAGAGGCACCCGCCCAGATTTCGTTGTTGTCAAAAATTTGAAGTGTATTGTCAATTTTCTATTCTCGATTTCCTTTTAAGTTGTGTTGAATTTTCATGCCGTTTGTGATCGTTCGGTCTCTGTGTGTACTATTAGCGTGTTTTTTTATAGTTCTTTTGACTTTTTGTTTAGTTTTAGTGTGTTTTCGGTTTGTTAAGTTAAAGTTCGCGTATTTATTTCTGTTATGGAAGACTACGCACCTTCGTTAAAACCTAAAAAAATGTTGTGTTCCAAACTGTTTAAATAAACATGGCATGCGATACCGCTTGCCAAGAAGAGATCTGTTAGTTTTTAATCATAAAAATAATATTTTATTACCTATTTCGCTTTATTTTAGTCAGCTGTATTTTTAAATAGGTATTGCTTGGTTTAAATACTTCCTTTTTTGCTGCTTTCTACTTGAGCTCTTAGATATACGTTATTTGTTACTTTACCAACAAGGTATTTACTCCAAACTGAAAAACAAGAGTTACAAATAACGTGTATTTCTGAACTAAAAATAAAAACAGAAAAAAATGAATATTTATACCAAGGAATATTTTAAACTTTAAAGCGGAACCAATATCTACCGATAAAACAGATTTCATCAAAACTTGGTAAAACAGTTTTCTTTATTTTTACCCATAGTTGCCAAACAGATTTCTTTTTTTCTCGCGTGTTTCGGATCGCAAATACTAGGACATCAGCGCCAATTAGTTTTTGACAGTTCCAAGAGTCCAGTTGCGTATCTAAATTTATTTCGGTGATTTGTGCTTCTGACTCGTGACATGACAGCCCCCGTCATACTCTTCAATATTTCGCTGGTGGTTATTGTTATTATTGCATATCTGTTCATGCTTACGTAATTGATCATTTAATCGCTCATATTTCAGTCATTTTAAATTAGAAACGTTACAAGTATGGTATGGTTGAATTTCTCTTAAAACAAGCTTTTCGAAAAACTAACAATATACAGGGTGTTCCATTTAAAAAAATTGACTTGGCAATATTACTATTTTTAAAACACCCTGTATATCTAAAATTACCCTTCCTAGATTCTCCCTTACAAGCCCTCAATTTTTGTTCCTGAACTTTTTTTTTCTATCTGGTTCCGTTTCCGAGCAATATGCTGGGAAAATCGTCGTGGGACACCCTGTATATTTGGGTAATTGTAAAGACACCAGACTGTTAAAATAAAAGTTCAGAGGAAAAACATCGGGATATAAACCGAATTATTTTTAAAATATATTTTTGGACAATAGTGATATTGCTCAAGATATTTTTTTAAGCAGAGCCCCAACATATTATTCCATAACTGAGGCAAGATTCAGCTAAGGATTTATATACATTAATTATTATAACCGCTCTGTTTAGAATGTTCCGCAATTCGTAGAATTTATATACAAGCCCTTTTAATGTATTCTTCACATATTCTGTGTGAGCAGACCATTTCAAAAACTGATCAAAATAAATACCTAAATATTTTGTACATTCTGCTGATCTAACTAAATCATCGTATGAACATTTCTCAGAGAAGGTGAACTATGATTTTCTTTTTATTAGGCAACCCAAACTTGTTCATTGCAAGGCACATACAATTTGTTCTGGTCACATTAACGGATCTCTCTGCTCTCTCACAAACATTGTGCCATGTTAACTATTAAATCGTTGCCCAGTTTATCCAATTGTCATACGGAAATACAAAATGTAGTTTAGAATAATTCACCTTTACTTACAAATCACTAAATTACTAAAATAGGTTTACTTACCATCTTTAACGTCACCAGGGTGAGAGGAAAATAATTAGCTGCTGATAAAGTAACAGGTCTTTTAGTCCTTTCCATAAATATTTTAATCATTTTTTTGGTTTTTGAATCGGTGTTGTACCAATCTGACATATAGCAAGCGGTTCCTAGGTTTTCGCTCTAAAACCACAAGAGCAATAGAAAATTAATTGTGAATTTCTACAAGAAAATTCTTGCCATTGTCTGAATATCGTGACCATACCAACAGTACAGGGCAACTTCTGCGATCATATTGATTAGATACAAAACCGATCCAATAAACTCTCCACTTGCAATCGAAAGCTACAATAAAAAATGGCAACAGTATAGGGCTTGAGAGTTTTTTTTTCTATATCGAACAAATAATAACAACAAAATGTCAAATGTTTTAAATTAGAGAACAATCCAATCAAGTGTTAACAGAGCGAAAGCAAAGAGTAATTAACGGCCGGTATTATAGGTTGAGTTTAAACTAAAAGTTTAAGTAAACTACGTTTCTTCTTCTTTTTCAGGTTTTTTGCCGAGTTTAAACTTTACTATTTTAGTTTGAGCTAACAGTCGGATCATTCGTCAGTTAGGACGGTTTAACCCGCCAAACGTCAATTTATTTTTACTTTTTTATAGGACTTAACCTATAATTTTGTAGTTTGTGGATTTATTTTGTTTTTTGGTAGGTACTTAATTCATATTTCAAGGCAAGTAGGTAATAAAAGAAAGTTTCTTTTCTGAGGTTGAATTTTGGAAGTTGTAGGTACGTACTCTATTTATACACATGAGTAACATTTTTGATATACTGTAATAATATTTGTCTTTAGGTGGTGAAACTCCTGGCCGTTTTAGCTATGGAAGAAATAATTGATTTGGTAGATCAGAATATTTCTGACGATTAAGACAATTTGGATGCAATTAATATTGTAGAGGCACCTCGTCGCCTTCGAGAACTTATACTGCTCACACTTTTCTTGGGCAAATTTCTTTTTTGTTAATTTCTTCGTGTTTTCCCATTTTGTTTTAAGCTTTGTCACAGTCCTACTGCAACTTAGCTCGAAGTTACGTAATCGCAAACACTCATAAAATAACTAAGAACTAAGAATAAAACGGCATAAAAACAAAGCACATAACATAACCTAAAAAACAAATACCTAGAGTAAAGTTAGGCACTGGCTGGAAACTATAAAACGGTCCTTTGATGACCTCAGTTTAACTACAAGATTATCTTCGTTTAACCTAGAAGTTTAAGCTTAAAAGTTTAAACTATACCTATAATACCGGCCGTTAAGGTAATCGGTCTTCCGATTTCAAGTCAGGCGTGGGGGTAGCACGGGGATCAGTTTTATAGTATATCTTTAAATGGCGCGAAGTAATAAATGCTCATTAAATATGCAAAATACATGCCGGGGTATCAAGAACAATTTAAACAAGATCCCTTAAAATCTATTGTGTTTACATTAAAAGATACAAATATTGAGCATTCTTGAGGTAGGTCCATCCTGAATTTATCGCAACTTATTGTTATATTTGAGGATTTATCATTGTTATTAGGAAAATCCCTTGGCTAGGAGCGTGTATTTGGGAAGTTTTTAAATTAAATAAAATCTATGCCTATTCTCCTTAAATTGTATTCGTAGGTATTTATAATATATGAAAACATTTAAAAAATCATATTAATTTATAAATAACAATTGGTGGTACTATTTTACATAATATAATTACAAAAACCAGATGTAATATAAAATCAAACAAAGCATTTTCAAAAATCAAATACCACTTTGTTGTTATGGCTTAATCATAGTCTGATTCGGAAGATGAACTTATATTAAGATCGTTTATAATAAGTGGTTTAACCATTTCTTCGATTTTCATATCTGCCTGCCACATTTCGGCTTCTTCTCTCATCATCACATGATCGATACACTTTTTCCACTTTTCCGCATTGATTTTACCCATGGTTTCATTAAAGTCGTGTTTTTTCTGCCGACATCTGTCTTTATTTAAGCCGATATAAGTTCGATCGGATTTATTTCGCAGTGGTAAGGAGGGAGTCTGAACACAGATATTCCTCGTAACTTTGCCATTTCATCGACTACATATTTTTTTAATGCATTTTCATGTAAATTGGTCAGTACCAATAGTTCTTTTTTTTAAGGAATCCAATGGAAATTCAATTTGTCTTAAACTTAGCCATTTTGTTATTTCACTTTTACGCCACGCACTTGTCGGTAATTTTTCCGTCAGCCTAGAGTGATAACTTGCATTATCCTACACAATTATTGCATCTTTTGGTATAAGATCCAACATTTGTTCGAACCATTTTTCAAAGACATCGGCATTCATATCCTCGTGATAGTCTCCTGTATTTTTAGATTGAAACATCAGTAGACCACCTTTAACGAAGCGTTCAGAACTTCCAATATGGCTCATGAAAAGCGATGTCCTTTTTCGGATGGCGGTCTTAATCCTGTGGACAATCCTTCCAAAAAAGTTTGCCTTGAAGTTTTAATATTTTCTTTTTTTTTCTTCTTCTTTTGGCCTTGAGCATTGCTCATTTAGCCACAGCAGAATATTTTAATATTTTCATTCTGCCGAAATTTAGTCACAGTGTGACCCTTATTCAGCCATGTATTGGTAGGTAAAATATTTTTTTGTTTTCTTCTCTGGCTTTTCGGATTCTTTTTAACTAATTTCTTCTCTAACAGACGATATCGCTACTGTCTAATAAAATCGATTGCCTATTATGTTTTTTCCATCGAAAACCTATTTGTTTTAATAATTTCCAAAGCGTATTTCTACACATAAATAGGTAGAGTCCTGGTGTTCTCGGATTGAGGACAAAATTTTGCCAAGCGTGGGAATTTCTCTTTTTAAAAAGAAAGTATGAACCTTTCGCCCTATTTTCAGCATTAAAACGTTTTCCAGCTCAAGTTTTGGTCGTCCTGAAGAAGTTTTTGGAGGTTTGACGCCAACACTTTTTTCTTCTTTTAAAAATTTATATATTGTTGTTTTCTCAACGTTAATCATATCTGTTGTAAATTGCACTGAATTGTCAACGCTCAAATCCGCATTTTTACTTTTAATAGAATCGTAACAGTTAAGAATTAATTATTTTTCATTTTCTGTACATGGACCTACCTCTAGGGCGTTTAGGCAGTTTGTAAAAAATTTCCCATATTTAATAAAAAAAAAACAATGACACTTCACTCTTTGACTAGTTTCACTGAGAAACAAACACTCAAGGTAGGTATTAGGTATTAATAGGTGTACTCTTCCAATAGAGGCACCCATAAAGGCATACTAACCGCATGATTAGCAAACAGTTGACCAGGATTAGGTACAAAAAAAAGGAATAAAATGATTATAGCGGAATAAGGATGTAGACTCTAATTTCTTTCTAGAATTCCAGGTAAATGGTACGGCTGTACATAATTTTGAGCTTAAATAATATTAATAATAAATATATGTTTAAAGACAAAACTTGAACTTAATGTCGATACTTGTACCGGGTGTCCCACTAAGAATGGCTGTCGGCCGTATATCAGAAAGTGTTAGTCGTATGAATTGCGGAACCAAATTTATTAGGTAAAGTGGTCATGAGAAATTGCTGGAAATTATTTTCAAGTTTATCAGACTGGCGCCAGAGGGCGCAACAATAACGGTAAATATGAATCACGAAGTTTCCTCAAAAGTCGCCTAGTTAAGGTATCCCGAAAATAACATTTTTGTATATTTCGAAAATTTATTAATAAAATTTACCTATAGGACGTATTCGTCACTTTTCAAGTAAAGTGGTGGGGGAAGGTTGAACATTATTTGTAATAAATGCTAATAACTCCGGTCTGGCTTAACATAATTTAGTAAACTTAGTTTTGTTAAAAAGGGTATTTCTCACTCTATATATCATCTTATGAACTACGGCAATATGTGTTTTACACTAGGGGCTAGGGGGCGCTGTCTTACAACTTCACAAACATTGCGCGTTTTTTCCGTAATTGTGAATATAATAGTATATTCAATTTCACCTTATTGCAAGGGTGATTAAAAGTCTAAGAAGTCAATGAAAACCGCAAATTAATATCTACTTTCAATCCGAAGATATCAACAACAATAATCATATTTACGGAACATTATGATTTTATTTTCAAGTTGCCATTGTAAAGGTTTTTTTAAGAGTCAAATAGGCCTTAAAAAAACAAAATATGAAGGTACGTATGTTTCAAGCAAATATATCGTTACGACAATAATTCTCAGTGGCGCCCTAAATGTTCCAATTGTCGCCCATCGTTCTGTATACACGACTCCAATCTCTCCCTGGTTGATAATACTGCAGTTTCCAACTCTGCCATAGAGATACGGCGGCTGCTGTCCATTATCCTTTCTGTCATGTTCTCTCTTGTGGTGGGTCTGGTAACGAAAACAAGATCCTTCAATCTCTCCCATAGATAAAAATCTAGCCATGTTTAGTAAGGTGATCTAAAATAGAAATTACCACTTTCATTAACAGTATCACAATATATCCTATAATATTACCTGGCAGGCCACGGAAATATACTCCCTCTTCCTAAACACCTTGCAGGAAATGTGTCGTCAAGAAATTGACGAACGTTTGCCGCAAAATGTGCAAGACATCCATCGTGTTGGAAAACCATAGTTCTGCGAATATCCAAGGGCACATCTTCGAGAAGAATTGGGAGTTCGTAATTTAAAAAATGTAAATATCTTTGCCCAGTCAGCGACTAGCGACTCATTAAATACAAACGGTCCAATTATTCTGCCACCCAAAATGCCGCACCAGACATTGACACTCCATCTTCCTTGATGCACCTCCCGCATCCAATGGGGATGCATGTAATGCATATTATGGCGGTTTACTCCTCCATTACTATGGAAAGTAGCTTCATCAGTCCATAAAATTCTGGATAGGAGATTTCTATCTTTCAATATCATATTGAGCAACCAATAGTAATGATCCAATCTTCTATCATAATCTTGCGGGGTCAAAGCCTGGTGGAGCACAATATAGTAGGGATGTAGCCTAAAGAAAAACAAAATACTTATTACATTGACTTGAAAACTATTAAGAGAGATATTGGCATTATTCTAAACTATTTAAGAGTTATAACATATAGATATAATTACTTGCCTTTCTTTTAATAAAATCCTATGCACAGTAGAGCGAGTAACGCCCAATTCTCTAACAATTAATCTAATACTAATTTGTGGATTAAATTCCACATATGCCAAAACATTTACAATATTTTCCTCGGTTCGACCTCGGTTCGACCTCGGCGACGTCTGCGATATACAGGGCGACGAATACTTCCAGTAGTACGAAAACGGCTAGCTAAACGATTAAACATTCTACTGTCGTATCTGCGCCTTTGAGGGTATCGTACTGCGTAAACCCGTTCAGCAATTGTTGCATTTCCCAAACATTCAAAATACACCGCAATGATGTCAACCGCTTCTTCAAGTAACAGAGGCATTTTGAAAATCTAATACGACACAACACTGTTGGCACGACAAAAATTTTGACGTAATAATGAAAGGTGACACGCGTGCACAGTTTCAATTCATATTTTGGTTTTTCAATGCCTATTCCCAGGTAGCAGGATGACGTCTTTATGACGTCGAATATTGGGGATTTTTAGTCACTTGACGTCTTTTGGTCGCGAAATGACGTCAAAATAACGTAGTTTTTAGGACGTGTATTATACGTCACAATTTTACGTAATAAACACGTCGATTTTTAGTCGTTTATTGATTTAAACGTATCATTAGAAAGTACTAAAAACGTCAAAATTTCGTTATCCAAGTTTTTTGAAAATATAGTGGGACAGAGTTTTAAAGTAAAACGCCTGAGAATAGTTTTTTTTCTTATAGTTAAAAGCACGTCTCATAAAACTTTTAATATATAAGACCCTATACTATATTATTTTTTTACATTTTTATGTTAATACCAATGCAAATAACTTTGAAAATATTACCATTTCAAATTAATCATTTTTGTAATGTAATATGTGCAAAAGCGAATATATTGTTATTAAAAGTCTGCAAATACCAAATTTAAATTACCCGCGCTCCGTTTTATGACATTTCTTTGCTCTGTTGTGACAGTCTGGCAGAAGGGAGAACGCATTGGTGTTCTGTTGTTGGCGCTGGCTGGCAGTCGACCATTCGGCAAAAGTGAAAAGTTTATGGTGATTTAGTTTTTATATATTTTGTGTTATAAAGGAATATATATAGGTATTTCAGATTATCGAGTTCGAGGAAAATGACGGCGGGGGTGTAGCCATTGTACACTCAAACTGGGTGACGCCCCGAAAAAAGGTATTTTGGCCGCCATTAAAGGATAATTGGAAAACAAGCTCGTGTTTATAAATCATTATATTTATATCCAATCGACTCAAAGTCATTGACATTTATTTTATTGAAAATATATATCAGAATATTATGTAGAAAATATTGGTCACTAGATAATATTGTAGCAAAAATGATGATAAGTTAGTGTCTTTTCCAATTCTCCATACACATGAAAGTTGTAATATTTAATTTATCATTAAAAGGATTTTGTACATAAAATATACATATGTATTTTTGTTACCCCTGTTATGTATTATGTACTATCTTAGGAACAAGTTTTTAGTAAATGTTCGTTATATTGATACAGGATGTTTAAAAAAATCATAGAGTTAGGAAATAATTTAAGGGTATAATAAGGTGTTAAAATATATTTCAATCATTTTCTGGAAAACGGAGTGCTTATTTTACAGCCTATAATTGCAAAAAGTTTCATTCGCACTCAAGACAGTTGGGAAATGTGCAGTTTTGAATACCGCTGAAAAAAAAATTATGACGTTTATTGACGTTTTCTGTACCTACAAAGACGTCTTAAGATGACGTCTTTTTTACGTCCAAAAAGACGTCATTGGTCTGTGACTTACGCACGTCTTTTTAACGTTTCATTTACGTAATTTATGACGTCACTGATGATCAATAATCGACGTCTTAAATACGTCACCTTGCTACCTGGGTTTGACTCTTAAAAAAACTTTTACAACGGCAACTTGAAAATAAAATCATAATGTTCCTTAATATTATGATTATTGTTGTTGATATCTCCGGATTGAGAATAGATATTAACCTGCGGTTTTCACTGACTTCTTAGACTTTTAATCATCCTTGTAATCAGGTTAAATTGAATATACTATTATATTTATAATTATGGAAAAAACGCGCAATGTTTGTGAAGTTTTAAGACAGCGCCCCCTAGCTCCTAGTGTAAAACACATATTGCAGTAGTTTATAAAATGATAGATAGAGTGAGAAAAGCCCTTTCTAACAAAACTAAGTTTAATAAATTATGTTAAGCCAGACCGGAGTTATCAGCATACAAAAATGTTATTTTCGGGATACCTTAACTAGGCGACTTTTCAGGAAACTTCGTGATTCATATTTACCGTTACTTTTGCGCCCTCTAGCGCCAGTCTGAGAAACTTGAAAATAATTTCCAACAATTTCTCATGACCACTTTACCTAATATATTTTTTTTCGCAAGCCATACGACTAACACTTTCTGAGTTACGGCCGACAGCCATTCTTAGTGTGCCACCCGGTACATAATTTTAAGCTTAAAAAATTTAATATTAAATATATGTTTGAAGACAAAACTTGAATTTAATGTCGATACTTGTACTAATTCTGCACAAATTTAAAAATTCAGGCATATTTAAACCTATAAATGCCGAAAAATCTTGCACGCCTATGGGGAAGACGGTTTTGATTGATTTACTTCGCATCATTTAAAGATAGACTATAGGACCTATACTCTGGTACCACAATAATTGTCAGTGACTCATTTTTACCAGGATGTGTAAGACGTAAGGGGAACGCCGATTCCAGAGGCCTGTCATTTAAATTATTAATAATAATTAAAATATTCAGTTTTATAATAATATACTACTAATATTATTATAATGTATAATAGACTTCATCATAAAATTAACAAAGCCGAATAGCAACTCTATCTCAAGATATTCCAAAAAAGAAGAACAATAAAGACAAGGAGTAAAGAACATTGTATAACTTGAATAGTAAATATGCCCTCATGAATGTACTTTAGATTCTTTTGTAAAAGTTTTTTAAAAATAAATTGAACTGAAAAATACATAAAGAAATATTAAGCTTTTAGACCTGGACCAGAAATGCAGTAATTAGAGAAACTAAATTTCGCAGGTGAAAAAGAGAAATTAGCAGAAAAGAACAATAAAGGAGTATATTTTATTTTTATAAATATATTCATTATACTATATAAAAACAGAAAGATATAAAAGTGGGTTATGGGCAAGATATAATCCTAAATTCGCTATAAATAATTATAAGTGTTTTTATATTTCCATAATTAATAATATGTCGACAAATTACAATCCAGGTTGACATTAAAAAGTGTTATAATGACATAATATTGTATACATTATAATTATTAAATACATTGTCAGAAAAATATCAATTTTAAAAAACACATAAGTAATTTAAAACAGTTTGTTTTTATTCATTATCTAAAAACATTTCATCACTGTCGCTACTGCTGTCATCTGTGTTGCTATTCCCGATTAACGTAGACCCAAATACCATATCGCAATCACTGAGAAGATGTACTACGGAGGCTTATACTGGAAGTCAAAATAGACAAACACCGTACCAAGATAACCAACACTACCTCTGAGAGCCTCTCAGTGGTAGATTAACGAAGATCACTAAAAGCTTTGGACTTACACACAGATCTCATAATGAGCTGACAGCGCCAATTCAGAGACTTTACAAAATCGACAAAAACCGTTTCATTGGGGGGATATGCAGGGAAATACAATCTCATGCGGACTGTAACACTTCCAGAGACTTGTACAAGAGACTCAGTTCAAATCAAAAAGTTGGACCGTTAAAGACAGCGAAGGAAACTCGGTCACTGACCTGGATTAGGTAATTGAAGTTTGGCGCAAGTACTGTTCAAACCTTTACATTGATAATGACTATGTAAAGTATCGTATATACAACTCGAACCAAATATTCTGATATCGGAGATAGAAGCTGCCATGAACAGATTAAAACCGAGCAAGGCTCCTAGAATGGACACTGTGACCGGGGAGGCCCTAAAGTCTATGGAACCTGAGGGTTTGAAAATACTCCATGAATTATGCGAGAGAATATGGATTACTGGTCTATGGCCGAATGCACCACTAACAACTGTGACAATTACAGACTACTTGCCTTGATCTCCCATACCAGTAAAGTCTTCTTGTATATTCTTCGAGCACGTTTGGAACACCATCTTCAGTGGCAAATATCCACTTAGCAAGCCGGATTCCTGAGGAAAAGAGGCAGAGCAAATTCTTACCGTTCATCAGATCATAGAGAAGTCGAGGGAGTACTACGTTCCAACATATTTGTGCTTTGTCGATTATATCAAAGCATTTGACAACGTAAAATAGAAAAAACGTGTTAATACATTGTTGCTGATGGGCATCCCAGAGCATCTCGTGTATTTCGAACGAGGATTATATGATAACAACTCTGCACATGTATAAGTTAACAACTACCTGTCGGATGAATATGTCACATGCAAAGGTATGAGACAGGGGTGTATTCTCTCGCCGCTTCTTTTTAATATCTACAGTGAATTCATTATGAGACAGGTACTAGAGGACTGGCACGGCGGAGTAAATATTAGTGAAAGATGAGTGTCTAACTTAAAATTTGCTGACGATACGACCTTAATTGCTACTTCACAGCCTAAAATACTCGATTTACTGACAAGATTTTAAGATACTAGTGCCCTATATGGTCTGGACATAAACTACAACAAGATCAAAATTATGATCATTTATAGAGAACGCAACAACTATCCCGAAATTCGGACTATTGGCCGTTGTGAAGGCGTCACTAGTTTCGTCTACCTAGGCGCCCTAATAGGCTGCGAGGGCGAGATAAGACCGCACTAAACTTGCGAGATCAGTTATGATGCAGTTGAATAAAATATAACGTGACAACGAGATAACAAAACAAACAAAAACTCAACTCGTCAGCACATTGGTCTTTTCGATAATCTGTCACGCTTAAACTATGCTACTTAAGAATATGCTACTTCTACAGATGGGTAAATCATAATGAGAACAGTAATAATACACTAGAAATCCACTTTTTAAAAAATTTGTGTTCCTTAACGGGTGCGATATGTGCCTGTAAATCTGTCGACTTAAAATTTAAAGAATACCAGGCAGCTATACTACGGTCTCAAAATAATTGGCAAAACTGTTGATATAAGGTTTGTTCGAACACCCCCGAAAACCGTGCATTGTATCGTTGGGTTCATGCGCAGAAAGAAAAAAGCGTTCCAACGAACCCGTGATGGTTTATCGAACGACCCTTGTTGGCGTTCCAACACTGTTATGGATAGTTCGTGAATCGGTTTCATTTCGATACTTGGTCGAGAGCAAGTACCTATCGTTTGGATTGACTTGCGCATTAGTCTATTTAGTATATATAGCCTTGTATTTTTAGAAAAAAATGCATTATTTACTAAATTTAAAATTTAAATAGGTACCTAGTCACTTACCAACAATTGAGTAATTTTCCATTTTTAATTGCCGTATCGCAAACCTCCAATTTTCAATAATGTTTACATTTAAAACTAAGGTTAGTTTTAGAAAGACGCTTCTGCGCCACCGAGTGCGCCACGTTCACAAATCAGTACAAAAACCGTTCCAACTCATGTCCATTTTTGTAAGGTCACGAAACGATGAAATGTTAACGCCTGCGCACAAAATCGATCCCAACAGTTTCGTGGCGGTTCTCGGACGGTACAAAAATTTGGTGTTGGAACAAACCTATTACCATTAACGGTGTGCGGCGAAAATAATTAACATTGATTCGCCCACTTATAAGTTTAATAAAAGCAATCCAAACCGCTTGGGAATATTGTGCATTAATAGGGCATCACATGTTGCCAAGTTTTAATAGATTTCACTGAAACTTCAATAAAATTAACCGAAATCGGCATGTTATTAAGAGCCTTTTCACCCTACGGTACCTGTTTTACTTAATTTGGCAACGCAGCTGGAAAACCCCATGTCTAGAGGCGCTCGCACGCTTTCTTATTGTGTCGTAGACAAGTTTCAATCAAGAGGATATTAGCAATTCAGTTTTATTATTTCGGTGTTATTTTGGTGGTTATTCAAAACAGCAAATATTATAATGCAGGCGAGTTCTTCAAGTGATAGTAACCAACAAGTTAACAAAACGACGTCATTTAAAACCTGTGGAGCATACAATAGTAAAAAATGTGTATGAGAGAATTCTAAGTACACACAGTGGAATATCATTTACTGATGCAGCAGAACTTTGTGCCACATTGACTAAGACATCTTGCCGTACTGTTTATAGAACTATCAAGGACAATAGGAATACTAAGTGTCCGATCAGAAGGAAACAAGAGGACGGAAACAGATTTTTATTGATCAGCAAACAAAGTTAGCCATTCGCCGGAAAGTGCATGCATTCTTTATTCGAAATGAACTTCAGGATTTAAAAAAAAATTCTGCCGAAATTGAAAGGGATGGAAATGTATGCAAAAAATTTCACGAAGAGTTCTAATGCGTACACTACGAAAATTGAATTTTCGATTCTTAAAACGAAATCGCAAAAGTCTTTTGGTGCAAAATAAAGAAATCGTACTGTGGCGTAGAAAGTATCTAGAAGAAACACAAAAATATCGCTGTGCAGGGAAAAGAATTTGCTTTACGGACGAGACATGGTTAAATGAAGGACATACTCTGAATTACATTTGGCAAGATTTCAACATCGGTAATCGTGATGGATAATGCACCATACCACATCCGTCGGGTGAAAGCTTTGCCAATCTGCGTGGCCGAACAGGAAAGATTGTTGACTGGCTCGAAGAAAAAAGTTATACATTTAACGAAAAAATGCTAAAAGTGCAGTTGCTCGATCTTGCAAGACTTCACAAAAAAAATATACGAAATATGTAGTGGATGAAATGGCTCGTGAACGAGGTGTTACAATATTCTATTTACCGCCTTACCATTGTGAACTAAACCCATTCGAGCTTATACCGGGTGTTTCAGGAGGTACGCTCACCCCTATAACTTTTTTACTGTTTACGTTACAGAAATAAAATTTTGTGGGTTTATATGTGATACTATTTTGCATTTTCTAACATGGCGGATGCCATTTTCTCACTTCCGGTTTACCCGGAAATGACCTCAACCTTAGATTTTTAAATGGAACACCCTGTATATTTTTGGCTTTATCGATTCAGAACACCATTCCAAATTCAACGACACCCCATACGTCACTTTTTGACATTTTAAATCATTTTAAATTTTATTTTTATTTTTTCATCTAGATTGCTATGAACTCTCTAAAATTGTTTACTTCTAAACCAAAATCTTGATAAAAATACAATTTTTAAGTTTTATTGTATTTTAAATTTTTTACAAACTTTTTAACTTTTTAAAAAGTCTTTTTCCAAAAGAACTCGATTTTTTCAAATGGAAACATATTGGCTCACTCGGGCAAAAAGATGGAGCACTTTTTTCCCAACAGTTTGATATCACACACACAAATGTCAAAGTAAAAGAGAAGAGATAATTTATTAAAAATAGCCATTAATGACAAAAAATACAAGAAGCGCAAACGGCTTTTCATTTATCTAGGTACCCATGACGCCATAATGCTCATAAACAAATGAACATAATTATTACAAATTTAATATATTCATTGAAACAATAAGAACGGTTTAGTTAGTCCAGTTGTTCAAAATGCCTTCCTTGTGCTTCCTGACAGGCGCGAACATTTTGAATTGTTTTCCTTACCACATTTTGTAAATTTTCCCGTGTAATTTTGTTAATGGCAGCTCTTACGCGATTTTCCAATTCTTCTCTGGTGGCAGGTGGAGTGTTGTATACCTCATTTTTGATTGTACCCCACGCAAAAAAATCCAACGGGGTAATATCTGGCGACCTGATAAATAATAATCATTAGTTATTTAAGTCACTATTAATGTATTTCTTACATACCTAGGAGGCCATCTAACAGGGCCAGTAGTACCAATCCAATTTTCTCCAAATCTGTCGTTAAGATGCTCTTGGACTGCACGAGCATTATGTGCCGGCGCACCATCTTGCTGAAAGATAATATTTATCCTGTCTTGTAGTGGCAGCTCATCTAAAAACTGCTCAATTTCATTCCTGAGGAATTGAAGATATCTTTCACCAGTTAAGTGCCCATCAAAAAAAATTGGGCCTATTATTCTACCTCCAATAATGCCAAGCCAACAATTAAATCCAAACCTCGCTTGAAAATTACCTTCCTGCATTAGGTGTAGATTATCTTGAGCCCAATACCTTTTATTATTTCTATTAAACATTCCCAGGTTAGTAAATCTACTTTCGTCCGAATATAAAATATTACATGGAAATGTCGGATCTACATTATTTTTGTCCAAAAACCAATTGCAATACTCCAGTCTTCTGGCAAAATCATCTTCGTAAAGATGCTGGTGGATTTGATATTTAAATGAGTGATACTTATATTTATGTAAAATTCTCCAGGCCGAAGAGACAGTTATCACGCATTCTAAAGCAATTTCTCTAAGCGATGCTGTTTTGTATGCCTCAACATATGCCAACACATCAATTTCCTTGTCTTGGTTAATAATAATTTGTTCTTCTTCGGGTTCGGGCTCATTCCTCAGCTTCTGAACGAGTCTAGGAAAGTAATGTCTCGAGGGGTGTCGTCTCTCGGGAAACCTGTCAGCATACACCCTGGCCGCTTGAGTAGTGTTTTGCAAACATTCGCCATAAATTAGTACCATATCGATTTTTTCGTTTCTGTTATAAGTTTCCATTTTAATATTTTATTTAGAAATTACTAATACCTGACCGAATTAGAATTATTATTACTGACAGAAAAATCAAACGATAAAATAGCAAGCTACTGTTATGTCAAACTAATTTTAATGATGGTGGAATTTAAATTTGTTATTATGTTCATTTGTTTATGAGCATTATGGCGTCATGGGTACCTAGATAAATGAAAAGCCGTTTGCGCTTCTTGTATTTTTTGTCATTAATGGCTATTTTTAATAAATTATCTCTTCTCTTTTACTTTGACATTTGTGTGTGTGATATCAAACTGTTGGGAAAAAAGTGCTCCATCTTTTTGCCCGAGTGAGCCAATATGTTTCCATTTGAAAAAATCGAGTTCTTTTGGAAAAAGACTTTTTAAAAAGTTAAAAAGTTTGTAAAAAATTTAAAATACAATAAAACTTAAAAATTGTATTTTTATCAAGATTTTGGTTTAGAAGTAAACAATTTTAGAGAGTTCATAGCAATCTAGATGAAAAAATAAAAATAAAATTTAAAATGATTTAAAATGTCAAAAAGTGACGTATGGGGTGTCGTTGAATTTGGAATGGTGTTCTGAATCGATAAAGCCAAAAATATACAGGGTGTTCCATTTAAAAATCTAAGATTGAGGTCATTTCCGGGTAAACCGGAAGTGAGAAAATGGCATCCGCCATGTTAGAAAATGCAAAATAGTATCACATATAAACCCACAAAATTTTATTTCTGTAACGTAAACAGTAAAAAAGTTATAGGGGTGAGCGTACCTCCTGAAACACCCGGTATGGGCACAGATAAAAGGCAAAGTGGGGCGTGAATATAAAACTTTTAAATTAAAAGATGTTAGTAAACAATTAAAAACGGCAATAGCAAATATACAAGCAGCAGATTGGCATAAGTGCGTATTAAATGTCGAGGGCGTAGAAAAAAAAATTAAACTTAGATGTACGCGTTGAAGTCATGGTAGAGCCTATTATTATAAATCCTGCAGATGACAGCAGTAGCGACAATAATGTAATGTTTTCATCAGCAGATAGTAAATAATCGCTGTAATGGTAATAATGAATTTAAAATTGTAACGTATTGCAATTATAACACTTCTTAATATCGGCATGGAATATATTATAGTAAATGTAAATATATTATAATAATAAACAAAAAATTCATATATTTTTTGAATTATTATTGTTAAAAATGACACGCATCTGGAATTGGCGTTTCCCTTCCGTCTTGCACACCCCAGTAAAAATGAGTCACTGCCAATTATTTTGGTACCGGAGTATAGGTACTCCTTGTGATGTAACGTTTAAATATACCATTGATTTTGTACATAGTGGTTGACCTAGGAGTATAAAAAAAAGTACCTAATGATGTAAAACCTTATGTTTAATTTCGACATAAGATTATGTAGTTTCATAATTTGTTATATAAGGGTGATAGTCCAAATGGCCAAGGCAAGGAAATATAATTAGCAAAGTACATTCATTTTATTTAGGTATACATACTGGTGTCAAAGATAACGTGTCATGTATAATTGATTTATTGATAAATAAATGTCAAGAGGTGAACAGGTTGTAAAAATTAAATTTTACTGGTTGGCGGCACTTCTGTCTTTAAATAAGGTATTCCTAGTTAGCAAAATACATAATTTGCAGATCTGTGCTTCTTAGTAGCGGTCATAAAAAGTTTATTTGCATAGATAAATCACTTAGAATTTATTTTAAAATGATAAATTACCTACCGTGGCTAACTCAAATGCAGTAGAACAAATAACCATGACACTGGCAGCAAATTGTAAAAATACAATATACGAATAAAGGCATTGTATTCCTTTCACAAATCTAAAATAATATACGTATTATTGGGTGCTAATCGCTGCTTACCTATTTTACCTTAGTATTCTATTATGAAAATGGATACAATTTCTAAATTCGTCTTCTTGGTCCCGTACATGTTCAGTTCCAATAGCTATTAAACGTTTAGTCAGTATTTCAAACAAAGATGAAGCTACTGTTATTAATCGACAGTTCAATATGTCAATAGTAGTATTTAAGGCTGCTGCTAGGTATAAAGTTCCTATTTGAAATAAAAACGTTCCAGTATACTTCATACCGTTTGTTATTTTGTAGGGAAGATAACCAGGCATAGGAAGTTCATACTTAGATCCTCCATTAATAAATGGACCAGCGCCGAAAAAGGTACAACATATAGCGCAACTAATACGATATATTAGACCAACTCGTGAAATTTGATCTAAATTTTTTTTTAGCAAGGATATATCTGCTATGACGAACTGGTGAGCAGAGAATTCTTCCAATTCAGCTTCAATTCCTTCTAATTCGTTTCGTTTGTAGACCAGTATGCTTATTTTACCAATAAACGCAGCCTGCTGTACAAAAAGCATTAAAACACCCATAACGCTTCCTAGATCGCTGATGTTGAGAAAAATAAGTATCATAAATGAAACCTCTAATAAACAAGATATTAGGGCATTAATGAATCCTCTTACGAATTGTCCCAGCGTTTCTGGATGTAAACCAGCAAAACACAATATTCGTTTTTCGAGTTCGAAACTCTGTTGCACGCTGAAGTCCTATAAAAAGTAAATGTTAAAATAATTATTTAGTCACCCAAATAGAAGATAAATTTTATTTCAGCCGAACCTTTAACGTTCGCTAAATAGGTCTTTTTTCAATCAGTTTTTAATACATTTTGACATGAAGTTGTTGTTAACGTCACTATTACTAGCCCGACGTATACAACCAAAGTACTCAACTGCAATGATCTAGGGATATTCTTAATATTTCTAAAAATATCAAGCGATAGTTCAGAAATGTATATAATATATTGTAACGACCTTTTTTCCCGGTCGTTACAAGTAACTAGAAAACGGTCCGTCACTTTGAACAATCGTAATCTATCATTGAATTTCTCGGTTGCTTGAAGTAATTTATTACCTATTGCACGACCCTGGTAATGCAAAATCCCGACGGAAGCCGATGAGTCTATATATAGACTTGCAAGGGCCGTGGATTTTTTTTTAGAACGAGGTAGAAAGAAAGCATTTTTTTTTTACCATTTTTAAGAATATTTTCTTACATTAACAAAAAATATATTGTGAAATATCAGGATTATACATAGAACATTGCGATGTGTGTACATTAATTTGTACCATTTTACTATTATATTTTATCATGGTTAGCTAAGCATGTTAAGATGGCCTTCACCTACATTTTTTTTATTGAAAAATTATAATACACACAGCCTTCATTTCAAAACAAACCACCCTAAACATCTCTTGATTTTGAGAAAAATAAGATTTGACAAAAAACTGTCAATGTCAATTTTAAATCGAGTAGGAGGCTTAATTACATATTTTATAGAATTTTACTATTCATAAACGGCACCACTTATCGAGTGATACATCGTTGCAAAGGTCATTAAATTGCCTATCGAACCGTGCCAAGAAAAGTGAAATCGGGTTAACGGTTTGCGAGTTAGATGGAAAAGATATATATTAAAACAATAAAAAAGAATTATTTGGCGTAATTGTCTTTTCATTTTGAAAAATTTTTAATATGATGACAAAAGATGATTTAAAAAAAATTATAATTTATGTTTATTTTTTTAAATGGAATACCCTATAATATTATATTGTCACATCTTCGAAATCAGCTTAATTCCCACAATCCAAAAATTTATAATACATCTTGTTCGGACCAGCTGCTGTTAAGACATTTTACTTTAAATAATTGCGTTTATATAGTGAGCCGTGCTTGGCGAATCAAATAAAAAATCTGACGTTTGATCGCACTGGCCATGGACGTAAAGACTTGTAATAAAACTAGATTTTGATTGTCTGACGAAAACAGCTTGCAGGTGAAGAGACGGCCATTTGTTGCCAATTTTGTGAACTGTTGCCATGTTTATAGTAGAGATGTATCCTCCAGCTACCAATAGACATGAACCAGTGTTAAGTGTTAGTTGTAGCAGGGAATGCTTATTAAGGTTCCGGCAACTTATGAGTACCTATGACGGAATTAACAACTTTTGAAATGTTACTTGTAATATCAAGTCAAATAAAATAAAAAAAAAAAACGCGTGGTTTTATCTTCTGACTCAAATTAGTATTTATAGCAATCGCATGGCTTCTGCATGACAAGCAAAATTACTAACCCATCCCGCTGTGCTGGACAAGCTGTAGTTGGAATATCCTACATTTCAGTAAGAATGAAAGAACATGGCAACATCACAAATTTTGCTTTGTAACACGTCAGATTGTTGTGATTTGGTAATTTCGTTATAGTTATTTATATTTTATTTTATCATTATTTATCGTTATTTTATCAATAAAAATATTGTTAATATTTTGTGGAGAGATAGTTGAGTATTAGTGAAAGTTTCATCACTGATTTTTCAGAGAAAACAACAAAATCCAGGAAATTGATAGGAAAAAGAAATCTAACGCGTAAAAGAAAATTTTTTAATATTCTTAATATAATTAGATTCCGGAGAAAAATCTAATCAGCTACCTCAAATAAGGGTGCATCCCAAAAAGAAGAGAAAAATTCGCTGTATCCAGGTTTCCGAATAATTACCATTTAAAGTGACAAAAGTATTACTTTTTAACTACATTACCTTCATTGCCCCCTGAATATTTTGATTAACCAAATTAATTTACTGTAAATAATGTACTGGGAATATTTAGTTGATTTATTTATAATACCATTTTATGTGTCTCTGGACTGACTTTTGGGTAACGAATAAAATTTTTATTGTGGCATATAAAACCAGTGATAATTTGTTTTCTTTAGATGGCTAATATTTGGAGATTATATTATGTACATTTGTGGGTAACTTTTGTACTTAAAAAGTTGTTTAGCGATCCGCTACATAAGAATAAATGATATTCACTGGTATCAACATAATTATTAATTTATTTGCTATAGCTATAGAGCAGTGGAGTGCGCTTCATGAGAGCCGTCCCTGCTTTTATTTTATAAAACAAACTTTTGTGCAGTACTTACTAAGATTAAAAATTAAATTAAATTAATTTTAGCCAATCCCTCTATACCCCATCTATTTCTGCTTTATAAATTTAATCAGGCCACGTCTCACTGATCTAACGGCCAAGCGAGGCTTTCTATTATATTGCGCATAAAATTAAATTTGCTTGAGTCTTTAGAAATAAACAAACTTAAAAATTCCCAACATTTACTTAATGATCAGATAGACAGAGAATAACGGCAAAAATGTTCCACATTCCCTTCGTAGCTGTAGACTCGTGCGTCGGCCTATAGATACCCTAAAAACGGTCTCGGCTAATTACAAAAACTATATATTTTTAAAATCAGGAAAAAATTATCTTTCATAAAAATAAAAACCTATATCGATTAAAAGAACCTAATATGTTAATTTTTCCTAACTTGTGTATTATTTACACTTTTATTTTCTGGTGGTTCACATTAAACCCAACAACTCCTGCTTTTACATTTCTCTTCGATCTCTTATAGGAAACCCTGCAAATATGGCACAAAATATCTCTGAGAACCCTGTACAGGGTATCCAGAATTAGATTTTTTATTGGTAAAGATAGAGAGATGCGGTAATTAACTTTGATTCATTTTTATATCCCAGGGCAAAGTTGTATATTAATGAAAATCGTGAGAGGGAAGAAATAAATGTCCCTGCAAGTGTTGAAGCAAGTTGTTTAACATCTTGCTGAATAACTGCTAATGACGAAGGAGTACCAAAAGCTCGAGCTCAAACGATATTAAAGAAGTATAGCTGAATAATGGACACACTTTGTTCGATCAGTACGAGCAGCCTTTAATAAGATGACTCTTGAAAAGTGTTTTAGATTCTGTAGTGAGCATACTGCCGCTTGAAAAGTAGAGGTAATCTGTTGGAACATTTATTGTAGGACTGTTTTGTAGTTATTTCAGTTTTCTTTGAAATGTCTTGGATTATTACATTTAAGATAACTAAAGAACAGAACAATTCTCATACCACAGTAAGGAAAGAATAAGTGCGGTTCTAAATATATATAATCCTTTAATGTTTAACAACTATTCTTGCCCAATTATTTTTAGTTACTATTTTGGTACGTATTTATTCTGGGTTAAAACTTAGGTAATAATTGTTGTCTTAATAGCCATCATTTCAATGCTTACTACACGAAAATGTTCGAAACATATTAACAAGCCTTTTTCTGAATAAAGCCATGGGAAACCATGCAGTGATATAAATCATTAAATTGGTAATATCTAATACAGGGTGTACTTTTTTTACGGACCACGTAATAAAGTTTGGGTGTGGATTGGGCTGACAGTAACCAAGTAGAATTTAACGCTAAAAAGACCCAGGCGGCAATTTTTTCCAAAAAAGTTAATGTTGAAGAACCGGATATAGTTATGGCGGGATACTCGATTTCCTTGGCTTCATCAATTCATTTATTGGGCGTAAATTTGGATAGTCATATGTCTTGGCATAGTTACGTTGCGGCCATTGCTAAGGCAGCCTCGCAGAAGCTTGGTGTACTTTTTCGAACTAAGAACCTCTATACACCCCAACAACTTTTGATGCTTTATAAAGCCCAAATTCGGCCATCGCTGGAGTATTGTTCGCATATTTGAGGCTCTGCTCCTAAACATACTCCGAGATTGCTAGATTCTATTCAAAGAAGAACCATTCGCTTGATCGGTAACCATAGTCTGACAAACAACCTGGAAAGCCTTGAACATCGAAGGCGGGTTGGCGACTTGAGTCTATTTTACAAATATTTTCATGGCAAGTGCTCAACTGAGCTTGCCCGCTTGATACCACCTAGAGAGGTGCATGGTAGAAATACACGACGAGCCACTGCAGCCCACCAGTACGTGGTTCAGCTTAGTGTCCCTCGAACGACACTGTTTTAAAAGTCTTTTATCTGGAGAACGTCATCACTCTGAAACGACCTTCCTGAGATCGTGTTCCCCAACGAGTATAGTCTCCAAAGATTCAAGACCAACGAGAATCGTTTCTTACGCACACGCACCGCTCCCAGAGAGCCATAAAAGATTTATCCTGCAGTGCTGTGCTTTATCATAAAAAAAAAAAGTTAAGTTGATGATGGCCTCTTCAAAATGAAACACTTTGTTCGGAAAATGTGTAACAGTACCTTGTAGAGCTAACAAAGTGGCACTAAGAAGCCCTTTCCTTTATACCTTTTGAAGTAACTGCAACAAAAAATAAAAAAATAATTCCAAGTTTGTCCATATGCATCATTATCATGGACACTCGTAGGGGAGTTCCGGGCAAGACGACATATTTTTAGTTTGAGCAAAATTAATAAAAAGTTTAGCTGCCATGAAATTAAACAAAGTATATACGCAAACTCTTGTTTATTAAAATCATACATAAATATATTTGAAACATCTGAAAGTAAGCATAAGAAAAATACAAACATATTAACCAAGCTAGTAGAAGTCGGGTAAGATGACACAAGTCCGTGTAAGATGACATAGTCAATGTAAGGTTACTTATTTGTGCACACTTCACAAGTAAATTGCTTTATTTTACATGGAACATCTGCACACAATGTGTGGCACCAATTAAAGCAATATTGACATCTTACCCAGTACTCTTTTGGCCTGGAGTTTTTGTACAACTCATTACAATAAATGCAGGCGGCATCATCATCAGTCTCTGTGCGGTCGCCTTGTCCATAGAGTTGACTCTCATCTTCGTTATCGTTGTTCACGTTCCGCGCTAATCAAAGCACCAACTTGTTTCTTTCCTTTTTAAGCAAAGACTTTTGGTGGCTTCTGTACTGTAGTTAGGCCGGACTCATCCATATTATAGATTCGTTGGGGTGGAATTTCTTCTTCAACCAGCACCTTATCCAATATAGCAAAAAACTTTTCTACTTGCGGTTTGTTGAATGCTCTTGCCCTTGCTGCTGAGGTGGGCTCAGGAGCTCTTAACGAGATCACGGGGTGGCGCTCCCTAAATCCTTTTAGCCATTCCCAGCCTGCTAATTGCGTTTCTTTGTTAAATGGATGTGTAATTTTAGCTTTTTCAGCTAACTGGTAAGCAAGCTTTCTAATATCAGTCGTAGTAAACCCGAACAGCCCACTTTTAAAGTCTAGGATATGGGAGACTAGGTCCTTCTCCATGTCGGAATAAAAAGTAGGCTTAAATCGGCCTAGATTTTCTGGAATTTTAGTAAAGTGACGACGAAGTGTAGCTTGTGGCACATTAAACGTAGTTGCTGCCTTTAGCCATCCCAATTTTTTCTCTTTGACTACTTCAACGGCCTTAGCCATGTCTTCTTTGCTCCACGACGCCCGTAACGACTTTCTTTTATAGGCATGCTGAAATGAAAAGTAAACATATTATTTAAACATTTATCATTACGCAACCACATTAGGGTAAGATGACATAGTATGTCATCTTAGACCGATGGTAGGTATGTCGTTTTACCCGGATTCGACAAAATTTTAACCGGTGGATTATTTATTTTTGTAAACATGTTTTGAGGTTACTTGTACTTTTCAATAAGTATAAAACGAACGATAATGACTATTAACATTACCATACTTAAAAACATTTGAATATGTACCTGTCTGTAGATAACACGATCACACAAAAAAAATGAAAGTACAGTTTAGGAAATTATTAATAAATTTAGGGTCATATTGCGTGCTTACGTGATTTTAGTCCAGATTTATAGAAATATTGTGATTTTTGTATGATGATTTGAAATAAAGAGTTTATTTATTTATTTATTTACTGTGTAAATATTTTTTTTCAAACAATGTGAAATGTGATTGAAATAATTATTGCGATTGATTTATTTTCATATTCTTCCCTTGTGTATTTTGTGAAATAATTCGTTTTTTTTATAAAAATATATAAAATAAAATCATAATGCAGTTAAAGTATTCTTTCTTTCCATGCTCCCCTTTGAATTCATTATTCAATCTCCTATCCAAGCAAAATAAAATAACCCAATACAAGCGCTTTGATATCAATATAAAAATAATACTTTAAGGTGGGTTTGATGATGTTATTTTCAGCACGAAGAATAAGGCGATCAACGTACAACAGTATTTATTTACAATGTCCGATATACAGTATAGTGAATGACAATAAGGGCGCGGCGTCAGCGTTCCGATCGGAAGCACTGGTACTCCGTAGATTCTCGGTCGTCAATCTTGTCCACAGGCGAAAGTCCCCTAAGGAAGCAGTCAAGCAGAGCAAGAAGGGCTGGTCGAGAGTCGGCGGCGAACTCTGCTGGTCTTAGGGCGGCTGGCGTCTTTTATACAGTCCGGGGCTCGCTTGAGATGCGTTGGATGGAAGGGCGCGTAGAAGGGCTGCTTGGCAGAATACTGGTGGCGCTTTGAGAGGGTAGTAGCGGCGCGCTTCGGTACTACTGCCGTATAGGCACTGTGGTACGGCTTTATTGTGCTACAGTCTCCCCCTCAGAACCTTCCTGACGTCTCGGCTGGTGGTTCTGGACCTTCTTGGGGCGTCCTCGGCGGCGTAATGGCTGGATTGGGGCGATGCCTTCTTCGGGGTCGTCGATTTTGTTCGGCGGGCGACAATAGGCGACTGGCGTATTCAATCGGGTGTTCCTCGTGTCCCTCCCCCTGGAGTAAAATCGCCCCTAAGGCGTAGGCGCTTGCATCAGTGCGTAAAGTGAATGGCTTCGTGTGGTCTATGCATAAGCGAATGCCCCCACCTTGCTTGGGCACGAGTACCACTGGAGCCGCCCATGCACTTTCACATTCTTCGATGATGCCGTCTGCCAGTAGTGCACTTACTTCCTTGGCCAGGGCATCCCGTCGGGTCGGCGTCAATCGGTATGGGGGGGCTACTAATGGGTGCGTGGTTGCCGGTGTCGATACGGTGCTCAGCGTAAGGTGTCGGCGGGCCACTATCTTGGAACAGCTTACTGTGGGCTTCCAATAAGTTGTTAAATTCTTCTCGCTCAGGCGCCGTCAGTGTGGTTGCTTCATCGTTGGGACGCAGTTGTAGGTCTATGATGGCGAAGGTTACTTCCGGGTAGAGGGGTAGTAGTTCATCTAGTTCGGCCCACATCTCTTCCACTTGTCCTGCTGCATCATGCATGACGTAGTCCTGGCGAGAGAAAGGGTTCGGTATGGATGGAGGTCCTGAAATTTCGGGTCCTATAAACGATTCATGTCTGTTAGGATTTCCAGTCGAGAGGTCAGGGCCATATCCCGCGATTAGTCCGGAGATGTGGTCGCACTCCATAGGACGTACTGGGGATTCCTCCAATGGCGATAGGACGTTTGGTATTTGGTAGAAAGCGGACATCTCTTCACAGGGGTAGACGTCCGCGTCATGGGATACTGGGAGCGAGTCCCTGATATCAAATGCATGCCTCTGGGTTGGAGCTGGTGATAGTGGTGATAGGAGCTTCGGTATTTGGTAGAAAGCGGCCATCTCCTTACGGGGGTAGGCATCCGTTTCCTGGGCTGCAGGGAATGAGTCCTTAATGATAAAGGCATGCTTTCGTGTTGGAGCTTCTGCAAAGAACCATCGTCTGTGGAAGAAGTCAAGAACGAGGCCGGTATCCTGGATAAAGTCGATACCTAGGAGCGTTTTGGCGTCTGGTGTATCTGGCAGGATAACAAACGTCGCTCCCACGATCCTTTCCTGCAGTTGTACCGGCACGGTGGTTACTTGGACATTTTGAAGTTGCCGGCGGCCATCTGCGAAAGTGACATACATCTTTTGGTAACAGAAAGTGTGGCCATTCTTTTTTAGTACTGCGTGTAAGTCCGGGCTGGCTATACTGGTTCGGGCTCCTGTATCCAGGTAGGCGGTCCCGGTGATGCCGGCAACGGTGATTTTTACCGCGGGTCGGGCTTGATCCTGCGTGCTGACTGCGCAAAATCCCGTTTCCGGAATAGGTGGAGAGTGTTTAGTGCTACAGTTTTGACAGTTCCTACGAATAACTCCAGGCTTCTGGCATCCATAGCATCGTAGGGTATTAGCGCCCGTTGGCTCAACGGTCGTACCACGGGTTGCTCCACTGTTCCCTAAACTTGCTAGTCGTTTACGACAGACGGTGGCGTCATGTCCGGGTGCACGGCAGTGGGTGCATCGGTTCCTAGGTTTTCTGTTAGGCGACGGCCCCCTGTGGGTGTTCTCCTTTTCTTCTGGTGTGCTTGCTTCTATAATTCGACATTTGGCCAGTAGTTGAGCCAGTGTCGCGACGGACTCGCGGTTTATTCGGTCCTTGATGTAGGGGCGTAGTAGTCCATACAGCATGTCGAGTTGGGCATTTTCATCTGGTGGCGTCGGAAGTTGGGCAAACAAGGCTCGTTTTCCTGCGATGAATGTTCCAGTAGGCGTGCGGTTGTCCTGCGGTGATCTGAATATCTCCTGGTAAATCTGATAAGCTGGTAATGTGGGTGCAAACTCATCTCGAATCATTTGTTTCGCATCATTCCATGTCCTGGCTGCGGCTTTTACCCCTGACCACCATGTATGTGCTGGTCCTTCCAATAGTAATGTTAGTCCAGCCAGGGCGTTGGCGTCGGTTATGCCTTCACTTTCCTTAAAGAAGTCGGCGCTTGTAACGAAGTCGTCTACAGCTTCCAAGGATCGTGTTCCGGCAAAACGGGCGGTGCATTGCGTGAAGTGTTTCACTGGAGTGGGTGGCTGCATTCTTCTTAGAATGGCTTCCAGGTCGTTGGCTGATAGCTCCATGGCACGGGTTTGGCTCCTTGTCCGCGGTATGTTTACGCACTATTACTACTTGGACCAAAGAATTTGAGAAAAATGTTGTTTTCTCGACACTAACGGATATGAGTTTACAAAGCGGCACACTGCGATAAGTCCAATTTCTATCGTAACACTCGCGACAAAAATGTATATTCCGTGTGGTTAATTTCCGCACTTACTTCGGGCTCACACGTTGGTTTCCGCACTTACTTCGGGCTCACACGTTGGGCTGCCACTTACTTCGGGCTCACACGTTGGGCTGCCACTTTAAGGTGGGTTTGATGATGTTATTTTCAGCACGAAGAATAAGGCGATCAACGTACAACAGTATTTATTTACAATGTCCGATATACAGTATAGTGAATGACAATAAGGGCGCGGCGTCAGCGTTCCGATCGGAAGCACTGGTACTCCGTAGATTCTCGGTCGTCAATCTTGTCCACAGGCGAAAGTCCCCTAAGGAAGCAGTCAAGCAGAGCAAGAAGGGCTGGTCGAGAGTCGGCGGCGAACTCTGCTGGTCTTAGGGCGGCTGGCGTCTTTTATACAGTCCGGGGCTCGCTTGAGATGCGTTGGATGGAAGGGCGCGTAGAAGGGCTGCTTGGCAGAATACTGGTGGCGCTTTGAGAGGGTAGTAGCGGCGCGCTTCGGTACTACTGCCGTATAGGCACTGTGGTACGGCTTTATTGTGCTACAATACCTATTTAGATAAAAATATTTGGATTACACATTTGTTAGTACTAAAATACTTTTTTGGTATGGATTTATACTTTACATGAGTAAAATTTATCATAGTAAATCCAAATATTAAAAAATAAATCTTTATTGCAATATATTTCATCAGGAGATCGGCCGCCACTGGTCTACTCGTGATGACTCATACTTTCTCGTTTCAAGGCCTTGTTTTTCGGTGGTAGTGCTCACATCCGTAAACAATTTCTGCTGAAGCGCCATCTACGAACCCATGTGTACACTACTATTTGCTCAACTGGCACGAATGTTTTATTCAAAATGGGCACTGTGTCATCTTACCTTACTATGTCATCTTGCCCGGAACTCCCCTATATTATGCCATTTTCGGCTCTGAAGATCTAGAATATAGTTTTTGAGTTACTGGAATTTTCCAAAAATTTCGTGTCTTGCAGCAAGTTTTAAAAAATCTTAAGTCAGAGATAGGATATGTTAAGGTAAGGTGGGGTAAGTCGGTAAGTGCAATAATCGGGTAAATGCAACCAGCCAATCTAAAAATAAAATGAGAATATTTTCACTCATACTACTGTCGCCATCTAAGCGAACACACTAAAATTAAGAACGCTTCATAACCACAGACTCTTCGCAGCAACCTGTGTCAGCTATTTGCAAATCGTTTACCTAACCTAAATGAGTGCATTTACGCGTAGCACGTGTATTGTTAATTTGCGGTTTTTTTGCGAAAAATTAAAGGTAAGTGTTCAATTTCTTGCAAACAAGAACGGAATAAGGGTGTTATTTTTAAATTGTATGAGCTAAAATATAGATCGCTAAATATATATTGTATATTTAGATGATTGCACTTGCCCCGTTAAAAATCGACAATGGGGCAAGTGCAACCATATTTCGGAGGGGAAGTGCAATCATTTGGTTGCACTTTCCCGATCAATATTTTTTTTCAGATGGTTAGAAATTATGCAAGAAAAACACAACGAGGGCGAGGTTACTCAAAAGAAACTCTTGCAGCTGCAATTCAGAGCGTAAAATCAAATATATTAGGCTTAAGAGCTGCTTCGAAATATTACTCTATACCATACAGCTCCCTACAGTGCTATCTAAGTGGTCGCCGTGGAAAGAAAAGCCAGACGGAAGGCCGCTGTACAGCACTGAAAAAAGAAGATGAAGAATTACTGGTCGCATATCTGAAAATTTTGGAAAAAAGTGGTTTTGGCCTTTCCCGGAAGGAACTTTTGGATGTCATTCAACAATATGTGAATAGAAATAAAATTCAAACTCCCTTTAAGAACGAACGTCCCGGAAAGGACTGGTTTATCCTATTTAGAAAGCGTAATCATCTAGCCATTAAAAAGCCTCAGTCGGTGGAATATGTTCGGAAAAAGCAAACCGATCCTTTTATAATAAATGAGTACTTCAATTTGTTGGGGACAACACTTCAACGGTTAAGTTTGGTTGACAAACCACATCTAGTATGGAATCTAGATGAAACTAGTATGTGTACCGATCCAAGTAAGACGAAAGTTGTAGGGGAAAAGGGGAGACCATCATCAAGAACAACTGGAGGTACCGGAAAAGAAAACTTTACCTGTTTGGTAGCTGCTAATGCTAATGGTGGAAAGGCTTCACCGCTAGTAATTTTTAAAGGTTTAAACCTATGGTCCAATTGGGTACCCGAGAGCAAAGATAATAAATGCCCTGACATGACATTTGCTGCCAGCAAAAATGGTTGGATAAATTGTGTAATTGCATTCGCCAAAACTCAAAGTATAGAAATTTTAAAATTGCCAGCCCATACTAGTCATTTGCTGCAACCCCTGGACCTGTCTGTTTTTAAATCAGTTAAGGTAACTTGGGATGAAAATTTGTGTGTTTGGCAACGGAAAAATCCAGGACGCTGTATTTCAAAGGCAGAGTTTGCACTCCTTTTTGGTAAAGTTTGGGCGAACTTGGATATAAATGTTATCAAAAGTGGTTCTAGAAAAGGAGGAATATTTCCATTCAATAGGGAAGTAATTAGCCCTGAAACGTAGGATCCTGATATATTGTTAAAATATCAAAAATATCAGCAAGAAAACAATAACGGGTTGATAGAAGACACCATTGCAAATTTGGAACCTATAACAAACCAAACCGAAGATCCACTGGGGCAAAGTGATGCATTTAAAAATATTCTATTAGAAACAATACGATCAAATAAACCGGCAAATGAAGTAATCAAACCACGGAAAAAAAATCATCAGGTGCTGAAGTTTTAACATCTACGGTGGCACACGCAATTCTTGATAGCAAGAACACGAAAGAAAAGAAACAAACAAAAATTAATGGTACCGAGCCAAACGATAATATTCCAAGAGAAAATTTAAACGCCAGGTAAAAACAAACCTAAACTCATCTTCTGAATCTTCAGATTATGAAGAGCCAACTTATATCGACACCGATGACGACATGGATTCGGAATCAAATGACTCTAGAGATAGTAGCCTATCAAGATCAAGTCAAGGGAATGACAAAAATTACTCTGGAGAAACTTTACGAAAACATAAATATCCTGAATCTGATGACACAGAAATTGCTGTAGGCACATACATAAAAGTTGTACTGAAATCCGAAAAAAGTGAGAAGATATTTATTGGCTTAGTGACCGAAATAATCGAACCCTTTAAAATTTATAACTATTCTTTTTTGAAAGCAGCTATTGGACAGAAATATCAAAAAAATACCTTTGTTTTCCCAGAGATAGAAGATAAATCAATGGTGTATAAGAACGAGGTATTAGAATGTCAAAAAGGACCGTTGGTCAGACGTGGACATTATACTTTCTCCCCTTCTTACGTCTTTATTTAAATCGTTTAGTATAAGTTTAGAATCCGTTCTTTATTTGTTGAAAAAAATGTGTTTTTTAGTTCCTTTTTAAAAATATTGTTTCTTTTTGTCAGTGGTACGGGTTTTCAATTAAACGTATTCAAAAAATATTTATTAGTCCTTTTTTTTAAGCCAATTGGAAATATGATGCTCTTTCCCGACTTCATTTTAACAAGGTTTTACCTATAATTTCGATTCCTATTGCAGTTCTTCTCTCTCGTCGGGAAAGAGCAATCACCGACAATAATTTTATTTTATTTTTTTTCTCCAAAACTTGTAAAAGTTTTTATATTTTGACTACTATACCTAATATTAGAACCTTCAATAAATTTGCAAAAAAAAATTCAAAGTGAAATATATATATTTGGCAAACTTATGAACCTTTGAAAAGACGTTATTGGAATTCCCGGTTGCACTTGCCCCACCTTACCTTATACCAAATGTTAGAAAATAGATTCGGGCGGGCCAGGCGATGATGCATTTGATTGCCAAGAGATGTCGCTCAAAAGCTACATCTGCCAGTGTACGAAATGTTCTAACAACTAATCAAGAAATCGAGAAAAAAATGTCATAATATGCAAGAAGCAAAAATTAGGTATTCTTAATAAACCCAAACTATTTGGGACGCCCTGTATAATTACATATAATTTTCAATTGTAGTCCTAATGCCTCCCTATAATAAAGTTCTTAAAATTTATTTAAAAGTTCAGTAGTTTAGATGCTAGGGAATCCTGTGTTGAAAGGGGACCACCCTGTACTGTAAATTATAGATACATTATATTAATTTAAAGAATTAGAGAGTCCTAGTTTTTTCTTCATTTCTTTTATTTAACCAATGGTACTTGATTTCTTGGTGAACGGAGTACAGTCTACGTCCATACAATTATATTTCGTTTATTTGTTTAACTTTGAACTATATTTTATAGTTTCAGGCATATTGAAATAAGGTTACATCGTTTATTTTTATTTTCGAAAATCTGTAACAAGTGAGCTAATAGTAGTTCATATTAATAGTAACAGCTCCAAGTGAAAGTGTATTTTGTGTCAATTAATTGCATAAATCTAAGTTGACTTTTAGTTACCTCTTTTAATCCTAATTTTATTATCAAGGCCTTGAATTTTAAAGAAGATTTTATAACCTTTTGTAAAAACTTGAATCAATGAAATATCATTCATAAACCATATATAAATTCAAACATTTTACATCTATCATCACTTGGTTTCGTTCACCCGTCTCTAATCAAATCAGTAAAATGAAATCTGCTGTAAGTATCAAATTTAATTAATTATATAATGTCATATGTATCTGTAATTAACATTAAAGGTAACCCATCATGTTTAATGGTGACTAAAATCTTTAATTTAATATAACACTCATAATGTCCAGGGAAATATTTCTTTCAACATAAATAAAATATGGTTCCTTAGTTAAAAAAAAACTATCGCTTTGTATAGCTAATAAGATATATCGAACCCTTATCCGTAAAGTGCCATACAATTTAAAGAACACAGTTCTTCACAATCTGCAGGAAACTGTTTTATAATTGCAAATACTTTAATCCTAGTTTTTTCCGAATTTCTAGGAATTACTCGATATATACAGGCTATCCAGAACCTCTGCTGACAAACCTTAAGAGGTGATTCTCCACTAAGAAATAAGAAAAAAGGTTTCTTTAAGCCTAGGTTTGCAGCTGCTTTAATTTTGAAATATAGGGTGTTAAAAATGTAAAAAAATACGGAGTTTCCTTAATATTTTTGAGACCGCTTTCGATATCATTTTCAATTTTAGTAGGTACTAACTAGGCATATAAACACATTTTTCTCATAAAAAGATTTGCTTCACTTCTACCAGTGACGTCTACACTAACATATATTTTGATATTTTCAACGAAAGAAATTATTCGCCCCTGTTTTTTTTCAAAATAAATATTGTTTTAAAAATTGTGTTCTTTCGTGTGACCAACGGTTTTCAATTAAAAAAATAAATTACATTTATTTGCATGGCGCTGTTATATCAGAGTTTGATAAAATTGCATTTTTCTCCTAAACAAAGCCGAAATCAAAAGATAATCAAAAGGTGCCTCGCAATACACACTAAACTGCCTACATAACTGTGTTATTAAAAGAGAAAACGGCAGTGGCGTTCATAGTTCCACTCAAAAATAAAGGGGTCGCTCTTAAACTTTGTCGGGAGAGTTCTTGGATACCCTGTACATATGAGTTCATAGTTAGTTCACTTTAATATTAAAAATGTTACAAGAGATAGATATTACTAAAAAATGTGTCAATGAATAACAAATAGTTAAATTTCAGTTAAGTAATAATTTTGAGATAGTGATGTTCTTTATTATGTTATGGCAAAAATATATTTGGTTCGTCACCGAGATCTCTTGTTACTGAACTAGGACGTATGTCGATGATAAGTCAATGGATTGCACCATTTTGGTTCGTTTTATGATTAAAATCAAAATTATCAATATTTTGAGTTCTGCCATGTTATGATTAAAAATGCGATTTATTACCTTTTAATTAAGTACATAATTAAATAACGAGTTGTGCACAAAATAATACAATTTCGATTTTCCAAATTAATAATTAGTAACTCTATTTTTTACAGCAATATAAGAATATGTTATTATTAAATAATTTTAAAATAAATAATATTATTTCTGTTGAAAATGCTACAAGAGTAACTGCAAATACTTGTAGTTTAATCGACCATGTTTTGTCTAGTTGCAATTTCGATTTAGTGCATATGGTAAACGTTGAATACAATTCATTTTCAGATCATAATCGCCTTACCTTTAAAATCCGTAATAATATAAAACAGTATAAACCATTAGTAAACAAAACTATTACCTTTATTGATTATAAAAAATTTATCTCTGCATTTAAGCAAAATAAAGTTACTGTAAATATTTCTTCATTTGGGGATTTAATTGAATTAATCAAGCAGTCTAGACGTGAATCTGAGTATAAAAAAACTATTAGAATACGAGAAAATAATGACTGGATTAATCAGGATATTCTTGAGCTTATGAAACAACGTGACAAGGCATATAAAAGAAAAGTTCTACATCCTAGAAATGAATTACTTGATCGTGAGTTTAAAAAGATAAAAAATCAGGTCAATAACAAAATAAAAATAGCAAAAAACCAGTATTTTAGTTCTGAATGGAATAAGGCAAGTAGTAATATAAAAAAGCAATGGCGTTTTATTAACAAATTATTTAGTAAGCAATCGGTGCACAATAGCGTTGAGTATTTGCTAGTAAATGGTAAAAGAATAGAGGGTGATAAGAGCATCGCAGATGGCTTAAACTATCATTTTGCAAACGTAGGAGAAAATATAGTTAATGACTTAAATGAAGAAATAATATTGACGGGTAATGATGATGTGATATTAAATGAGGTAACTGCTGAAAACAATATAATGCAAATAGGTCTAACTGATAATAATGAAGTAAATGAAATCATAATGGAACTTAAAAAGAACTGTGCCCCGGGTTATGATGGAATAACAACTATGGATTTGTATAATTTAAAACACGATATTTTGGATATTTTAACAAAACTAATAAATGATTTATTTCTAAATGGTGTTTTCCCCACGGAACTTAAACTTAGTAAAATCAGTCCAATATTTAAGTCTGGCGAAACCTGCCAGATGAATAACTATCGGCCTATATCGGTTCTTAGTATATTTTCAAAAATTATTGAAAAAATTGTAAAAAAAAGGATGGTTACTTTCATCACTACTAATTTGGCGGTGGATACGTTCCAGTATGGTTTCATCAAAAATAGTAATACATTGTCTGCCACTTTCGACTTTGTAAATTATGTATCAAAAGGTCTAGATCAGAAAAATATTGTTATTGCTGTATTTGTGGACCTAAAAAAGGCCTTTGATGTGGTATCAATTGATAGGCTTTTGGAAAAATTAAATTGTTTGGGTTTTCAGGGTGGCTTTTTAAATGTAATTAAGACATACCTTGTAAATAGGAAACAATATGTAAAAATTAATGATTGCTCTAGTGATACTTTGACTAACAATTGTGGGGTGCCGCAGGGGTCGGTTTTGGGACCACTCTTGTACTCAATTTACGTTTTAAACCTAAAACTAGCAAATTTAGAGGCACGTTATTTTGCATTTGCAGATGATACTGCTCTAGTTTATACAGGGTCAAATGAAAAGGATTTAGAAGAGGTTATTAACAGGGATCTGGATAGATATCTTGGGTGGCTTTATGGAAACAGATTAAAGATTAATGCTGAAAAAACGAAGTATGTCGTGTTCAGACAAAAAAATAAAATTGTTAATGACATTGACCTTAAGATTTGCAACACAAGCTTAGGAAAAGTAGTCTTTATAAAGTATTTGGGTTTGTTTATAGATGAACTGCTTAGTTGGAAAAATCATATTGAAAATTTAATGACAAAGCTAAATTTATTTATACCAATCATTTATAAGTGCCGAAATTATATCTCGCATAAAACAAAAATTAGTATCTACAATGCCTACTTCTTGGCTCATCTAAGACATTTGATACCTATTTGGGGAAGTTGTTGCACCAGCACTCTTAATGAAGTTCAAGTAAAACAGAATAAAATTCTGAAAATACTTTTTAATTACGATTACCTAACTAATACTGATTTACTGTATAGAGAATTAGGTGTCTATAAGATAGAGCAAATATTAATGCTAGAACAAAGTAAGCTAATGTATAAGATTGTGAATAACCTACAAAAATGTAATTTTGATATCATGCATTTGAATCAGATATATAATTATAGCACAAGGTCAGAGAACAATGTCTACATTCAAAACTCTAGAATAAATGTTGGTTTGAATTGCCCTCTTAATTCATCATCTAGAACTTATAATAATCTGCCAATTCATGTCAAAAATTCAAATAACTTAAATATGTTTAACAAGAATCTGCAAAGATTTTTGAAAGATAACTAATAAAAAGCGTAGAAGCTATAATAATTATGTGTATAAGCGAATTAACAGTTATGAATGGCTTCATTGTGTATGACAGCACCAACCATTGTTTTCGTAGCTCTAAGTTTGTTAATTCTCCTTCATACCAGTGTTCTTAACACTGATTTAGGAATAGAATATATATATTTTGTAAACTGTATCAGAAGCTAATAAACGTTTCAAAAAAAAAAAATTAAAAACCAAACTTAAAATGCATAAAATATTAAGAACAAAATTAATCTGATTAATAGAAAAAACCCTTTCCTGGGTAAAAATCTGTTTCATTTTTAAAAACTTCTGGTAATGTTGGTAAATTGGAAATTTGGTTGGAAATTTCTTGAATACTATGTTGGTCGGTTAATAAAGAAAAATTTAAATAACTGGTCTGGATTTTACAGTGTCCTTCATGTTAGGAAACAGTTGTGCTAGCGGAATATTATGTTCTTCTTCAAAGTCGTTAATATTATCTGTATTACACAGAAATCCGCCTTTCATAAAACATTTTTTTATTGTCACTAGTGACAAATTGCGCTAAGCCACCGAAACCCATATCAAGGCGTTGGTTATGGTAATATTATTTTTGATTTCTTAAAGAGGATAACCACTGTCCATACATGTTAAAAGCCTCTTAATAAGGTAGCTTCTGTAGAGCATTTTAAAATTCTGAGGAATGCCTTGGTCCAAAGGTTGGCAGTGTAAGGTAGTATTGGGTGGAGGAAGAATAAGTTTGTCATTATCCAGTGTAAGTTTGGGATGAGGAGTTGCATTATTCAGAAACAACACCACTCTTCTACTCTGCCTCTTCATCTTGGAATCGAATCTGTGAGCCATGTGGTCATGCCATCCACGCTTTTTTGTTCGAGACCTATTGGAGAGGTAACTTATCGATATGTGCGCCCTTAAGGCATTGCCCTTACCTATTATAGGTTGTTTTTCTTTCTCACTTGTTTTGCTGTGTTTTTTCCAGTACACGTGTCATCTTTCAATGCACATGTATTTTTTTGGAAATGCACGATAATAGAGACTTGTCTCATCTGCATTAAATACGTCCCTTGGGGCATAATCCTTTAAAATGGTCAATAGCCTTTCTTTCCAAACAGTTGTGTCTTCGATATTGATATCGGCTGATTCGCCACATATTTTCTTGAAGGTAATGTCGTGCCGACGACGAAATTTTTCTAACCATCCATTTGATTCCTTGAACTTATCTAGTCCTAGACATTGAGCAGATTCGAATTACGGGCCCGGATATTAATAAGTGCTTGTTTCGCTCCTTACAAAACCAGTTAAAAACAACTTGGTCCACTGCCAGTTCTTCGGTTTTGGGAAATGTCCTTTTTTGTTTACCGTTGCCACCTTCTTGAAACAAATTTCTAACTTTTGCTTTATTTTGAAGCAACATAGTCACTTGGTTCTTACCCACTTTAAATTTTTCAGTCAATTTCCTGGTACTTAAACCAGTTTTTTTACTTTCCTCGATTATTTCAACTTTTTTGCTTAAAGAAAGACATTTCCTTCTTCCCGCCATCTTCAAGTTAAGTCCCAAAATACACAAAAACTGTGCTAACAACTGATTTATCAGCCTTTAAAGCAATTTGAATGGATCCGCCTGCAATAAAGTAATTAGTGTATGTATCTATATTTTTTAACAATTGTCGGATCGGGTGTTACTGCCCCTAATGTAGGGTATTTTTAGCATTAATGTTTACTAAGAATTCCGATGATAAGCGTTTGCGGTCGTTTAAAAGATGGGTTGGTCAAGAGGAGTATGAAATAATGGGATTTCCATTTTTGAAGATGGGGAATTCATAACCGGTCGTTTAACGCAGGCAATCGCAAACAGAGGTTTTGCTCTAGCATTTTGCTTGCAGTTATTAAATGTAGTGGAAACATTAAATGCAGACGGGGCCTGTCAAAAATTTTCTTCCATTTAAATTGACTTTGAAAGATAACAGAAAATGAAGAATAATCAGAAGTCTATTGAACACAAATTTATTTTTTACAGATTTTCGCTTTCGCCCTTGTGGCCCTAACAACTGCTGCTAGCCTGAATGAGCCTATCGCCATTCTCAGTCAGAGCTCCGACATCAGCCCAGATGGTTCTTACCAAAATGCCTACGAAACCGCTAATGGAATCAGTGCTCAAGAGCAAGGTGTTCTTAAAAACCCTGGTCAAGAAACTGAAGCTGAAGAAGTACAAGGTGGTTTCTCATATACCGCTGACGACGGTACACCCGTTCAACTATCATATATTGCCAACGAAAATGGGTGAGTCATATTTTCCGCTCCTTAATGCAAATTTATTGAAGAATGAAACATCTCTCTGCAACGTTAATAAATTAGAAGACAAAATTCAAAACAGATAGAAGGCTGATACCCTTACCCTTACCCAAGTATTAAAGTAATAACGCAGAGAAGGATCATAAGCATAACTGAGAGCATAGAAATATAAATATAGCCGCCTATTTATAAAAACGTACGTAATTCATATATTTCTCTTATAGATTCCAACCCCAAGGTGCCCATCTTCCAGTAGCTCCAGTTGACACAAACACACCCCCACCAGTACCCGAAGCCATCAAGAGGGCGTTGGACTGGATCGCTGCCCACCCCAGCAAAGAAAGCCAAGCCGAATAAGACTGTGACCTTTCGCACAATTTAGTTGTAAGATGAAAAGAATAAATTTTAACATAAAAAATGTGCTCTAGCTGATTTAATTCCAAAGTAAATAGGCAATAAAACCTAAACCCACAGCAAAAAAATAAAACTTTATTGTCAGATTTAAAGTTCGACAATTAAATTGCTGTAACCTTGAAACGTATAAGGACAATTTGTACTTAGTCCAAAAGTGGATGATATCCGAGATACAGAGTGTTAATAGTTGTTTTAGTTTTTCATGAATAATTTTTTTAATAATTTGTGTATTGTCACAATATTCGGCTAGCGGGGGTTTGTGGGATGAAAAAGTAAAATCTACTCTCATTTTCATTGTTAAATTTAGAGGGCGCCACCCGCGGTACCTTGCACACATTTAAAACGAAGTAACCTTTTTGAGCCACGCTGTATTTAACTTTTAATTAAAAATTCTTATTCTCCGACGTCTTTTCTAAAAAAGGTATACGTGGTAAGAGTTGATTTGAGCAGCCGTTCTTGAGATATCTGGAATCAAAAAAATTCACTTCGTGTATGACAAGGTCTAAATTATTGTAATAATTGAGCACAATTTGAAGCGAAGTCGTTAAATTACAACTGTCACTAAAAACTGACTGGTGTTAAATCGAGTCTAAAAGATAATTCAAGCATACATTTGATTGTCAAACAACTTTAAAATCTTTTTTCGTCATGGTCGTACTTACCAACGAAGAAATGACCGATATGTTATTGGTTTTTGGATATTGCCAAGGAAATGGTTTGGAATCTTGCAGAGTATATAGTAAAATATTTCCGATTCGTCGCTTACTAAACCATAAAACTTTCGAGGCAGTTAAAAGACGTCTTCGTGAAACGGGTAGGTTTGCGCCTAATTCTATTAATTATGGTCGTGCACGTACGGTAAGAACTCCAGAGGCTGAGAAAGATATTCTAAATCGGATTGAAGAAAATCTTGACGACGTTGAAGCAGACCATTGTGCTTAGCGCTAGGGGTATGCAGAAATACTGTTAATAGGGTGACCAGAGAACAACTACTGCACCCACTTGATATTCAACCGGTACAAGATCTTTTATCCCATGATTTTGAACCACGCCTTCTGCCGGTTTATCCAAGAACACAGAAATCAAGATAGGAACTTTACGCGAATAATTTTATTCACAGATGAACCCTGCTTCACGCGGAGTGGCACAACTAATTTGCACAATGAACATGTCTATGCTGAAGAAAATCTTCATGCATCTTCATAATTGTATAATTTAGGGTGAAGCAAATCCCCATGCGACTAAAGTAACCCATAATCAGCATGAGTTTAAGATCAATGTGTGGGCAGGAATCATAGACACTTTTATAATTGGTCCCGTCCTTTTACCACCTTGACTAAATAGCGAAAATTATTTGGAACATCTGCGAAACGAATTACCAAACTTATTAGATCCCCTGCCCTTGGAACTTCAAAGTGGAATATGGTTTATGCATGACGGTGCCTGTCCGCATTTTTCGTTAAACGTACGTAATTATTTAAACGAACAGTATTCAAATATATGAATAGGTAGAGGCAATGATGCAACCGCAAATTGGCCAGCTCGATCCCCTAATATGACATAGATGGATTACTTTTTATGGGGAACTTTGAAAACCCTTGTGTATTCTAGGCCAGTAGATACAGAAGACGAATTAAGAAGACGTATTCAAACTGGAATTGACGCTTTGAAAAATGATGACGAAATGCTCCAAAGGGTTCAATTTTTTTTTAGTTTTTAGCGACAGTTATTTTAATTTAACGCCTTCGCTTTGAATCGTCGTAACCTGACCTGGCCAATGGCCATACACGAAGTGAACTTTAAAATCCAGTTATCTCAAAAAATATGCTCAAATCAACTCTTACCACGTATACTATACCTTTTTTTAGGTAAAATACGTTGGAGAATAAGAATTTTTATTTAAAAGTTAAATACAGGTGGCTCAAAAAAGTTACTTTGTTTTAAATGTGTGCAAGAAACCGCAGAAAGCGCCCACTAAATTTTACAATAAAAATGAGAGCAGCAGACTTTAATTTCTCACCTCACAAACCGGCCCCCCCCCCCCATCCTAGCCGAATATTGTGATAATACACCGACTATCAAGAAAGTTACTTTTGAAAAACTAAAACCAAATTGAACTTAAGCCTCAGGAATTTGTGATAGCATTTTTTCCGCACCTTTCGGAGACACCCTGTATATTTGAAATAAAATATCTCAAGAAATAGTAAAGGTATTTGAACGCGGTTTTATTAGGGCTTACTGCTTGGTCTTAGGGTTTTTAACAGCTTGATTATTTTTGTTTTGTCTGAATTTTAATTCTACAATAATGAAACAGTGCAAATTTAACAAAGTTCACGGATACGCCATTTCTTTCCCAAACTTATTTTCCTTTACTTCTGAATATTAGAAGAATCAGTGGTTCAATTGTAACAAAAATCTTTGAGGGTTTTGGAATATGCGTCATAGTTTTACATCAAATAGAGCTTAATCGAATAACGACACTTCCGTGTTTCATCACAATAACAATTATTCGAAAAAGTATTTTTAACTTATTGTCAGTTTCAAATTTCTGGCTTTTTTGTGTTCTAAAAAGATTTTATACAGGGTGAGAAAAAGTATACTTTCAATACTACAATAGTAATAATTATTATGTTTTTATTTTCCCAGTAATAGCATTTCTTGATTTTATTTTGTGACACAAGAGACTGAATTATGTGTCTCAAAATTCAGTGCAAGTTTTTACAACTATGTATTAAAATACCAAAACGGTTTTTTAATTTTTTGTTTCAGTAGGCTATTAATGGATTTAAAGTTAATGGTTTTATAAAACAAATTAATACAGTAGAACTCGCCTATAGCTAACATTTGGATAAAACAAACAAAAATAAAACACCGACCAAAACAACTGCATTATTACAATACATGTAATTCTGCCTGGCTGTAACGAGCTCTTATACAGGGTGAAAAACACAAACTTTAGATAAATTCGTGTACAAAGTTGTTCCTTATTCTTTCCGTCAGATTCAATCCTTGGACGCGTTTCGCCGTTTACGGCTCTTTAGCAACGCCCCGGGTCTGACAAAAAGGTAAGGGACCTCAAAGTGCTTTCACACAGAAATGCAAATATCCAGGTGAGAGTTGCAGCACGTGGCTACACCTCGTGGCAAACACACGTGTCAACCCAACCAGGACAGCAAGAATCCATATAGGTCCAAACCATAGGCACAGATCCGACACGCCATTCATAAATGCTATAAAATTGTGATGCTAAAATCGTTTGGTGGCGGGACGCTGTGAGGAGCTAGGTGGGGCCGGGAGTGGGGATTACGCTGCCTTTACATATGCATGCGACAAAACTCCAGGAAAACAAGATCCGCTATGCCGAGTATTGTCAAGTCGATGCGGATGGCCACGAAAATGATGAAATCTGGGCGGATCCGTTATTGCTGCGTTGGGATACTACAGATCTTTTACAAGGTTTTAGGCAATGTTATATATTTCCCACATCATGTTAATCTAGTTAATCATAGAAGTTAATACTTTTAACAGAGTAAGGCCAGAAAACTACGTTTTCTGTGGCGTAAGTCTGGCAAACCAAGTGGAGGGGAGCAGCTTGAATGTTGATTTACTTTACACTGGAATACATTGATGACAACACGTTTATTTGTTATTGTTCGGTCTAATAGTTACGATGTCTATGGTCCAAACGCTGGCAAGGCGGCCCATCGCGGGCAAACTACGTTGGGTGTCGCTGGAAGCCGGTGTATCGGTTCAGCTTACCGAAAACTGAATATTGAAAAACACAAACTTTGAATAAATTCGTGTACAGAGTTGTCCCTTATCCTTTTCGTCAGACCCAATCCTTAGATGCGTTTCACCGTTTACGGCTCTTCAGCAAGACTCCTTTTCGTCAGACCCGGATATTCAGCTTTCAGTTGGCCGAACTGATACACTGGCTTCCAGCGACACCCAACGTAGCTTGCCCGCGATGGGCCGCCTTGCCAGCGTTTAAACCTATATGGATTCTTGCTGTCCTGGTTGGGTTGATACGTGTGGTTGCTACGAGGTGTAGCCACGTGCTGCAACTCCCACCTGTATATCTTATAGATGGTGTTACTCAATGATAGGCCGTAATTCCAAGGTCGCATTCCTGAACCAAATTCAAGTAGAGAAGTTTATATAAACATGTGTCTCGTTGTTATAAGACGCTAATTTAGCACTAACTAGATGATAATTATGAGTTCCAGTTAACTTGATTTTATTTTATCAATTTTTCGACATGCAAAGAAGTGGCTTTTATTCTTTTTCTCAAAAACAAAGTAAGATACGAAAAATATCAGAAGAAAAAAAAGTTGGTATTTTTAGTTGCTTAGCCCGAAAATAATATAAAATTTTTAAATAAGTCGGTGGCGTACACTTTTCCAAAACAGAGACGAGTTTGTCACTGACATACATGGACAACCCCCCCGACAAAGTCATTGAAGTGAGGGACTAAAGATCTGACCTTGAAATGACAAATGTTAAGGAAAGCCATAGTGTCTGTCATGCCATCAGTTTTGAGTAAGTAGATGGTAGATATTGGCCCACCCGACATCGCCTGGTAAAATATCATCGCATCGGCTTAGGTGGCGTAAAGTTGCTTTTTGAGCTAACGTTTTGTCACTGTGCCAATGTCTCCGGTTTTCAGGGCGTGGAATATAGAAAATGCGGTAATGATGGTTCCAAGATCAAAATGCTTCAGAGTTAATCTCGCTCCCCGATTGGATCTCCGAGTTCTGGCGTGTCGTCAAGCGAAGTTATCCGAACATCCACCGTTTCCAATAGCCAAGGGGGTCCTTCAAAGAACTTTTAAACTGAAAATGGTGTGACAAAATTAGCAGCTTCCAACTAGACTTCTGTAATATAAGAGGACTGAGCACGAACGTCAATGCAGTCCATCAACATCTACAATCTACCAAACCTCATATACTCGCACTAACTGAAACAAAGGTCAGATTATCGACTAGCACAGTCAGCTATTCATATCCGGGATACGACTTCCATCACCGATTTAGGCGCAATTTTGGCCCTTGTCTCTTTGTCCGCAGTTCTGTTTCTTGTCAACGAGAGGAGACACTCAAGCCTGATGACTTTGATGTAATATGGTTTAAAATATCAACGCAAAAAATTACTAAATTTATCTGCTGCCTTTACCGGCCGCCAAGTAATACCCATTATAGAGACTTTTTCTCCTCACTTGCTAATACTGTCGACTTCTTGCAAACCCACCAGCCTTATTCCAAAGTCGTCATCCTTGACGACTTTAACGTTCATAATGTCAACTGGCTCAAATACTCGAATGCAACTGATGAGCAAGGTCGCGAATCTAAATCCTTTGCCATCAGCTCTGGCCTTACCTAACTTGTGGGTGAACCAACTCGGACGCCAGACCGAGATGGTGATTTGGCTAGTTTGTTGGATCTTTCCTTAACTTCAAACCCTAACTTGTACACTGTCACCGTGAAGCCTTCCTTAGGAACGTCTGACCACAACCTTATTTCAACACTGAACAAACTACCAATTAGTTATTTCAGCACTTAACAAACTACCAATTAGTACCGAACAGCCTCCTAAACCACCCAAGATCTGGCCTTATACTTCCTTGGCGGAACGTTTGTTCTACCTCTGACGATCCATCTATCTGTGCTAAAGAAGTATGGGAAGTTATCCTTACTGGCGTGGAAGCATTCATACCTCTTGCAAAAAAGTGCCCTTCTAACGGCAAGCCTTGGTTTATCAAAAAATGCGAACGAGTTATTGAATCAAAACATTATTTCTACCGACAATAGCATCAAATCCCTACTACGGAAAATTGTACCATCTTTGTTACTGCTCGAAACCAGTGCAAGAAAGTGATAAACCAAAGCAAAGAAGCACACAACCGGAGTGTGAAAAACTGCTTGTCAGAACATTATCAAATCAACGATTCCACTTCTAATATACACTTCTCGTCAAAATTAGCGAATACTCTAAAATCCAGCAAAAGTTTGCTCTTAACTATCTTATGAACCGCTCATCCGATTTTGACGAACTAATGTTTACAGTGTACCTTAAGGTGTTACAAACCATTTTAAGTTCCTAACGTTAATCTGTAAAACGATTCTACTGATATACAGGGTGTTATTAGTAGAGGCGATTTTGTGCCGTAAATTTGAAACATTCTGTAGAGTAAACTGGTAAAGTTAGAAATTCCCGGTATGTGCCGTTAGTAAGATGACATCAATATCTCCAGACCTTTTTGCCAGTTTTTTGATAAGTGTCTTTTGGCAATAGATACACTATTAAACAAAAAATGTGCCAAATTTTGGTAGGAAAATCTTTAAAACGCTGTATCTTGGCAATGGTTGAACAGATTTCGACCAGTATTTAAGATTTTGAAAGCTCTTTTCATATAGATTTTCCGTGATACAATAGTCATTTTTAAAGATGGCCATTTTCTTATTATACAGGGGTCGAGAAAATCATAAATATAAAATTGCTAAAATTATGGTAACTGTGTTTATTAAATATATGCCAACCGGGCTGTATGCTTTTGTTTTGTTTCAAAATTTGTCATTTGACACTTTGGGTCAATATTTCGGGACGTTTTTTTTCCTATTTGATTAAGAGCTATTTGGCAAAAGATACACTATTAAACAAAAAATGTGTCAAATTCTTCGTAGAATGTGTCAGATTCTTCGTAGAAATCTCTAAAAAGCTGTATCTTGACAGCGGTTAAATAGATGTCGACCAGTATTATAGATTTTGAAAGTTTATGTATATATGTTTTTGAGAGACAAAAAAAATTAAAACGTCAAGTTTGAAGCCAAATTTTATTAAATAAATTCACAAAAACGTTACAACATAAAAACACAAAAATAACTTTTTAATAATTAGTAACGGGTGTTTCCACCTCTTGCTGCAATAACAGCATGACAACGTCGTGGCATGCTCAAAATTAGACGTTGAATCTCCCCTTGATCGATTTGATGCCATATTCCATTTAAACTCTCTGCTAGCTCATTTAAGTCTGCGGGTTGTGGTTGCAGTGCTCTGATTCTTCTACCCATCATATCCCATAAATGTTCAATAGGGTTGAGATCAGGGCTGCGTGACGGCCAATTTATTGCTTCGATGCCGACTTCTTGCAGATGGGTTTGCACCACCCTAGCTACATGTGGCCGTGCATTATCATGCATAAGCATAAATTGTTCACCCACAAATAATGCGTAGGGTAAAACTTGTGGATTAATTACATCGGTAATGTACCTAAGAGCTGTTAATCTTCCACCATTTAACAACACCAGTTCAGTTCTGTCCTCGTAAGAAATGCCCCCCCACACCATCACTGATCCACCGCCATAACTTACGGTAGTTAGGAAGTTGCATTGGGCGTATCTCTCTCCTGGTCTTCTATATACCATATTTCGCCTATCATTACTAAAAAGGCAAAATCTGGACTCGTCTGAGAACAATACGTGAGCCCAGTCCTGAACTTGCCAATTAAGGTGCTCACGTGCAAATTCTAGACGTTGTCTTCTATGCTCTCTAGTAAGCAAAGGTCCAGTGGCTGCCCTATAAGGTCTTATTTGGTTTTCAGCAAGTCTCCTTGTTATGGTACTTTGACTTATTGGAAGGTTATAGCGTTCTAAATATTGCCGTCGTAACAAAGTACTGGTTGTAAATCTTGTCCTTAACGCTTGGACACGAATAAACTGGTCTTGTCTCGGGTTTGTTATTCGGTGACGACCCTGACCTTGTCTTCGACTATTGGTTCCAGTTGCATTAAAACGTTGTAACACTCGGGAAATGTTTGCTTGAGATACATTAAAACGCTGAGCTAACTGAATTTGGGCAAAACCCTCTTGAGAAAGCGCAACAACTATAGCACATTCCTCTTTGGATAAACTGCGATTTCTCAATGGAATTGGGTTCATTTTTAAAACGTAGACTCAAATTTGACGCAAATGTACTACATACTAAATGACACATGAATGACACATGTTTTTGCGTATACAGCATGATAGATAAGTGATTCATTTGATATTTTACACCTTCTAGATGGTTTCCTACGAAGAATTTGATACATTTTTTGTTTAATAGTGTATCTTTTGCCAAATAGCTCTTAATCAAATAGGAAAAAAAACGTCCCGAAATATTGACCCAAAGTGTCAAATGACAAATTTTGAAACAAAACAAAAGCATACAGCCCGGTTGGCATAGATTTAATAAACACAGTTACCATAATTTTAGCAATTTTATATTTATGATTTTCTCGACCCCTGTATAATAAGAAAATGGCCATCTTTAAAAATGACTATTGTATCACGGAAAATCTATATGAAAAGAGCTTTCAAAATCTTAAATACTGGTCGAAATCTGTTCAACCATTGCCAAGATACAGCGTTTTAAAGATTTTCCTACCAAAATTTGGCACATTTTTTGTTTAATAGTGTATCTATTGCCAAAAGACACTTATCAAAAAACTGGCAAAAAGGTCTGGAGATATTGATGTCATCTTACTAACGGCACATACCGGGAATTTCTAACTTTACCAGTTTACTCTACAGAATGTTTCAAATTTACGGCACAAAATCGCCTCTACTAATAACACCCTGTATATCAGTAGAATCGTTTTACAGATTAACGTTAGGAACTTAAAATTGTTTATAACACCTTAAGGTACACTGTAAACATTAGTTCGTCAAAATCGGATGAGCGGTTCATAAGATAGTTAAGAGCAAACTTTTGCTGGATTTTAGAGTATTCGCTAATTTTGACGAGAAGTGTATTTTATTCTGATGCATCTATTGCGAGCAAAGTACCGGACAAAGCAAACTTACTGGCGTAGCTATTCTCTTCACATTCAACGGTTAACTTTCAATGGTAGGCGTTGCGACAGAAGGCAAAGGCGGCTCGCTATTTGCTGGCTTAGCACCTGCATATAGCTGTCTCTTTTCTTTTCATTTCGCTATTGTTTGCATTGTTTTTTTGCTTTGGTAGCTAGCCAGTACTAGTTACAACTTGAGTGCGAACGGATTACAATTAATCTGTTGCGTGGCGATAGTAAAAAGTAACGTAGAGACGTTGTGGCTTTGTAACTTTTATTTATTTTATCAAAATGAGTGGGCTATCTAGTTACAGTGCAAAAAAAGTAAGACTTACCATTATCACAGTGAGTGGAAGAGGATTTTTTTTTGTTATGATCAAGGACAAATGTGTGTGCCTAATATGCAACTCAAGTGTAGCATTACCGAAAGAGCAAACGTTGAAAGGCATTTTAAAACTACACATACCAAATATGCCGCCGATTTTCGATTTGACAGTGAAAACCAAAAAATAAAAGTACGTGAATTAAAAAGCAACTTAAGTACACAACAATCCTTTTTTACGAAACCAGACTCGAAATCAAAAGCTGCAACACTGGCATCATTTGCTGTTACAGAAATATTAATAAAACGAAAGGAAGCCATGCAGAGAGCTGGAGAAGCACTTTTTAATGACTTTAAAAATAAAAAAAAAATTATTTCAGCAATAAGTGACATTTCATCGTCACGAAACACTGTGATGCGACGCAGTGAAGCCTTACGTGAAAATTTAGAACACTGAAGACCTGCAGAAATGTAGTTTCTTGTCACTACAGTTTGATGAATCCACCGATGTGACCGACATTGCTGAATTGAGTATTTTCGTGCGTCTCGTTTTTGAAGATATGACGAAAAAAGGAGAGTTATTGACGATGATTCCATTGAAGAAGAAGCAGGTGAAGATATCTTGTAGAAAAAACTGAATTTGCGATTCACAAACTAGTTGCTATCACGACAGATGGAGCACCCGCTATGCTGGGACAAAGAGTTGGTTTTATTTCATTATGCAAAACTGATTACAACATTCCAAGTTTTACCAACTATTACTGCATCATACACCAGCAAACTTTGTGCTCAAAAATTTTCGAATCGGATGTTATTATGAAAATTGCCTTAAAAATAGTTAATTCTATTCGAGCCAGAAGTTTGCAAGGTCGTCAATTTCGAGCTATCCTTGAAGAGACTGAAGCCGAACACTCTTTTGCTACATACTGATGTTAGGCGGCTTAGCCGTGTTGCCTTTTTGAAGAGATTTCGCCATATACTGCCAGAAATCAAAACATTCCTACAATCGAAAGAAGAAAATGGACCTGAGCTTGAAGATGAAAATGGCTTATGAAGCTGGCCTTTCTTTGTGACACGACGAAAAAACTTATTGATTTGAACCTGCATCTTCAAGGTAAAGACAGAACCGTAATTGATATGACAACTTTGATTAACACATTTAAAAGTCAAATTTGAATGCATGCATCTGAATTAAAAGAGGTGAACTAAAAAATTATAAAAACATGGAAAAAGAACACACGCGCAACTCATATCGGGACTTTTAAACTTCTGCTGAACAGCTGGAGAATTTGCACCTGGAGTTCAAAAGAAAATTTGCGGATTTTGCCGCTCTCGAAGAAGTGCTAAGTTTCATGGTATTTCCTTTTAATGAAAGTATTGACTTTGACAGCTTGACCAATAAAATCGGCAAGTTAACAGATAGCGATGCTGTTCTGGCCGAATAAGAAATAATTAAAATGAGCTGCGAGATATTTTTGAAAGGTAGAGCATTTGGTAGTACTGATTTTTGGAAACTAATTTGCAAAGAGAAGTTTCCATGCCTAAGAAAGGTAGCTTTATATTTAGGTTCGTTTTTTGGCTCTATCTACCTTTGCGAATCAACATTTTCTACTATGAATGCAATAAAAACCAAACATCGTTCCTGCTTAACAGACGCTCACTTAACTTCCTGTTTGCGCATCGCAGTTACTTCTTACACTCCCCAATATGATAAAATTGTGGAAAATATGCAGTGCCCAATATCTACCCAAAAACGTAAAGTGGAATGAATAAATGCGATTTTTGTATTTAACGTTTAATAAATAAATACAAACTTATTAAACAAATGTTTTATTTCTCTCCTGTAAACCGCAAGAAATATTTCTGAACACACGTAGACCTCACAGGTCAAAAGTTTGGCCACCCCTGGGGTGGGGCCCTGGCCCCCTATATGCTACGCCACCGGTCGTCGTATAGAATCAGCTATCAAGGGAAACAAATTGAATTGAATTAAACGAAATTTTATCATTTATTATATCTTGAAATGCACGCGCCAAAGGAATTCTTTCCCCTGACGTCGCACAACCACAAAGTATCTCCAATCTCTATCTATTTTTGTTATATTTCTTTAAATCTCTAGGGGATACTATTTGACTAAAAAAAGGAAACAAAAATTATCAAAAATCACAAAACGACCTAAGTTTGTGAGGGTATTATTGCTTGGAACTCATTATGTTTTGAAGAAAAATATAAATATGAAACTAGAAATTACACAGCCTTAGTCTGAATATCACAACTAAAAAGAAATATTTTTAAAATTTTATAAAAATGCGCCTTTAGTAACTCGGGATGAACAAGGAAGCATATAGAATTTTATAATTCTTCTATTTTTACAAACGGTAATTTATTTAATTAGCAATATTTAACCGGTAGTTGTGGGTAGTCGTCCCCGCATTTTCAATAAATTTTCCTACTTTGTATGGTAGCACATATTTACATAGGAATTTCAGTTTTCAGCATATTTTATTAAAAATGTGTGTATAATGTTAACCCATTCGTTTCCTCTAATACCCTAATTAAATAAATATATTTATGAAGATGACCATGATTAAAAAGATTTGTCGACCTTAATAAAAAATAAATAAAAGTAATTTTTAATGTATAAAAAGGCTTACCAGAAACGATTATTTTACTGTAAGTTTTTGTTTCTGAAACGAACAAGTTCAACATGAAATCCTTTGTAAGTAAATACATTAATAATCATAATTCCTAATCAAATATGTTTTATCGAAAGTTCATTTTGTTTTTATATTTATTATGATAATAATGACAGCATTAGTCTTAAAAAAATAGAGCTTTCGGTGTTGAAGACCCAGAAATTGTATTTTTAAATAGAAATTATAAAAGGGGTTTTCCGTATTTTTGGAGCAATCCTGAAGTCCTTCTTTGCTAGAAATATCTTTTAGTTACGAAATTTGAATTATTATTCCTACACCGTCAAATTTTGTCATCAAGTAAAACAAATGAACATCGTAAATTTGTTTGCAATGGCCAAGTTTTCGTTTTTAAAAAAAAACACCATATCACTGAATATTTTAATAAGACTTAAAATTATTTAAGTACGTGACCAAACTTCAAGGGCAATGAGCAAAAATAACTAATGAACCTTTTTACAAAAGTTGTAGAGGGCAAGAAACTCTACAGGATAAAATATTAAAATACAGGGTGTTCTATTTGAAAAAAAAGAGTAAATTAATTTTAAAATGTAATAAGTTGACACGTTTGTAGAGCACACCCTGTACAAAATATGGAATGTTCTGAGGGTCTCAAGTCTTCAATTAGTCTTTATCTTTGATACCCTCGAGAATGTTTCGAATGTCTTGAATTAATTCAATTATATTTCAAATTTTAAAGTGCCAAGTTTTTTCTTTCAAAAAAGAATATTTTTAAATAACTTGGCAACATTGCAAAATAATTATAAACTATGTTTGCCACGATACGCGGAATATCGAGGGGAATTTAAAAGTGCATAGATATACAGGGTGTTCTATTAAAACAAAATAACTCTTGTTCCTCTTTGTTGAGCAGCCACTCTATAATATAGTCAAAAATAATTTTACGTTATAACTCACTTACTGTCCTTCAACTTTTATTTCAACATTTTTTGTGTATGTGTATAAATACAAACAGAGCTATTCTACTTTGCCACACTACGGACGTCTAGAAGGTCATCGAAAAATTAAAAAATATCAACGCTAACAATGTATTGGGTACTGTTTATTAATTTAGTATTAAATAGTTGGGTATTGCGACTAAAGAAATTTGATTAAATTGCAATAAGCATTTAGGACATCTAAGTTTTTACTTATAAGTCGTATTCTCTAAATAGATTTTTAATAGATTTAATAGAATTCAATAGGATATTTTATAAATCGAAAAATAAAATATTCTTTAATTTTTATAGTTCTTGGCCTTTGCCTTCGTCACAATTGCTTCGGCAGCTGTCCTTTCAGAAACACCTATTCCAATCATCAGTCAACATCAAGAAGTAAATCCCGATGGTTCATTTGCCAGCTCCTACCAAACTGGTAACGGAATAAGTGCTGAAGAAAAAGGCGTACTAAAAAATCCCGGCGTAAAAGATGTCGAAGCAGAAGAGGTACAAGGCTCATTTTCCTACACTGCTGAGGATGGTAGCGCCATCAAATTGACATATGTTGCAAACGAAAATGGGTAAGAATTTGAACCACAATGTATCCCATGGAAAGTATTAAGCAAGGAATACGAGCTAAATCGCGATCCATACCTCGTATATGTGAAGCTTCCACATAGTTGCCCCAAAAAGCAGCTGGATTAGCTGTTTATGTTATCAACACTTTCTTAGCTAAACTAGCTAAAGGAAACATAATTAATATTGTTTAGCCAAACTTTAATATTTTTCATTATCTCATTTATTTCAAGTTTTATAACTAAATTCTTGCTACAATACGTTCCTCTTAAAAAAAATGAATTTTGCTTATTTGATAATTTTCTGACATTCGTCTATAACTACACTAGCTAATTACAATCGTTTTGGCATGCAAGACAATTTTTTGATTGATTTATCTCGAAAGCGACGCCCTAAATATGTCTAACAATTACTACTTTTTTCTTGCATAAAACGTTGTAGTTTTCTAATTTGACATAAAAAAGTATAAAAATTAACTTGAAAGAAAGTTCTGTCCGCCCTCCCCTATTTCTGACGCTGCTTGTAAATTGTTGACATTCTAACAACAACAGTTTGATTATGCGTGTAAAACTTACTAGAATAGATACATATGCGAGATGTTACACGTTGAGACATCTCGTGGCAATCGAGCTATAAACCCAATCCTTTTCGTCAGACTCTACAGCCTTGTCGATGAGCCGTAATACGGCGACACGCGTCCAAGGGGCTTAACGGAAAGAAAAGGGACAAACTTCTTTCTCTTACTAGAATATCTAAATTTCAGAGTTGCAGGTATATTTATTGGTTTCAAAAATATTAAGAAAACAACATCTTCATGGTCTACTCTCTGTGGGGCTGTAGCTCGTGGCTGGGGAGACATATGACAAAATGTTTTATGAACTTCTGACCCTATTTTGACCCGATCTACTCGATCCCTAATTATTGACGATACCTTTTAGGTCACCCTATATACATCACAGAGTGAGAATAAAATTAAAAATAGAAAAGAGAAAAAAATTTAAACATTATAAAGACATATTTAATGAGCAACAACTATTCACTAATATTATCGATCAAATGCTTAAAAATCCTTATCAAAATCTTCAAAAACAAACAAAACAAAAAATATTATAAAATTCCATATGTGAAGGAGGATATCTGAGAAACTCAAAATAACTAACTAATATCAACATCGCATTTAAAAGTGAGAGCAACATTGATTAGGAACTTAAAAACTAGAATATCAGAGCATGCCATTGTTGTAATTTCCACATCACTAAGGACTCAAAAACGGCGCTTTCTGATAACTTTAAAATATTTGGTCATGCTATTCATTTTAAAAATGTCAATGTTTTAAGCACCAAAAACAACTACAAAAACGCTTATTGCGTGAAATGATTGAGATCAAAAATCACCAAAGAAGCGTTAATAAAGAAACTGACATCGAAGCACGGTAAACTAGCATTTAACTAAAAAATCAAAAGAAAAGAAAAAAGCAATAATACGCACCACCTCTGCGGCAAATAAACCAAGAAGATAGTTGTCTTTCGCCTTTTAATGATGTTTATTTTATTCAAATACCTGGTAATGTCCGGTTTGTATTGATTAAGTGTTGACTCGTGCGGTCTACCATAACTGTGAGTTTCTCCTTTTTTGTGCTACTTTTTTCTTTCCTTTTACAAAACAATAAGCTTTATTCCCATTCCCTTAAAAGTTTAAAAACGAAAAAAAAAATTATAATTACAACCTACTTCCTCCGTAGTCCGTACAGATACTTTTATGTCTCTGTTTTTGCATTTATTTTTCCGTTAGTATGTACTAAATTATATCAACCCTGAAAACACCTGTCTGTACCTCAAATTTTGTAATGAAAACAATAGACCTTTTTGTATTTCTATTTTTAATTTTATTTATACTCTGTAATGTATCAACATCTTCTAATAAAGTGAAAACTACCTGAGAAATCATCAATAACAACTTACAAAGTAAAAACGCGTCAGTCCCAAAAAATATTGCACTTAACAATCATGACCAAACAGTAACGGATCCCAAGGAAGTCGCAAAATCATTCCAAGACTTTTTCGTTCATTCAACCGACGACCTAACAAAAAATCTTAAGAGTCACCACACATATGATTTTTATTTAAAAAATATTAACCGTAGTTTTGTGAGTTCTTTTTATTTTACACCTGTGCTAGAATCAGAAATTACTTCTATAGTTAAGCGTTTAAAACCTGAAAACTCAACAGGATTAGATGAGATTCCGATAACCATTATAAAGGATCACATAAAATATCTATTCAAGCCTATGACTTTTTTAGTCAATCTATCACTGATTGCAGGGGAGTTCCCTGAATACTTCAAAACTTCAATTATTAAGCTACTGTTCAAAAAGGGAGATCAACACACCCTTTCCAACTATAGACCCATTGCTTTAATTCCTGCCCTCTCAAAGATTTTTGAGTCCGCTGTCAATGAACAGTTAATAAATTATCTCACAAAAAAAAAATTTTGACTGACGCACAGTACGGTTTTAGAAGCGATAAAGGAACTCACAATGCAACTTTTAATCTTATTAACAATATAAACCATATTATCGAAACAAAAAATATTCCGCTTGTCATTTTATGCGACCTATAAAAAGCATTCGATTGTGTTGACACTAATATCATCCTAGGTAAACTTCATTACTACGGAATAAGAAGCATTGCAAATGACTTGTTTTCATCTTATATAAAGGATCGACAAATAAAAGTTCAAATTACTCACCAAAATGAAAACTGTGTGATTTCCCACTCTTCAGAGGTAGCTATAGTGAAAAGGGGTGTTTCACAAGGATCCATCCTGGCTCCCATTCTATTTATGATCTATATCAATGACTTAACAGCAAATTTTCCATCTGCTAAATTTTCCCTGTTCGCGGACGACACCAGTATTCTATTCAGCCATACAGAAATAGACAGTCTCAAAAAAAGCGCTTCAAACACAACTTCTGGAATAGCAGACTGGTTCGCTGCCAATAATTTACTGCTAAATCCCGACAAAACCTTCAATATTATTTTACAACCAAACAAAAAAATCGGGCAATCTCAATACAAATGTTGGCCCACTAAATCACACGTCAAATACAAAGTTCTTAGGCATATACCTCGACGAGAGACTTGACTGGAAATTTCATATAAATCGATGCAACAAAAAACTCAGTTCTGCAATTTTGATTGAGATTTCGGGTATGACACAGCAAAAATAGTTTACTATTCTTATTTTTTTTCTATAATGCAATATGGAGTGAAGTTCTGGGGAGCCTCTGTGAATGTGGAGTCTACTTTTATTAAACAAAAAAGAGCCTTACGCTCCTTGCTTGGAATTGACCGAAGAGAGTCATGTCGCAAATACTTCAAGAACTACAAATTCTTAGCCTTAACAAATGTATATATATATTAAAAATATCATGTCTAATTTTCAAAAATAAAAAGGATCTACACACACATTCCGAATTGCATTCTCATAACACGCGAAACAAAGATAATTATATTACACTGAATTTTTTATATGACTGCTGTCGGAAAGGCCCTCTCTACATGGGAACTAAAATCTTTCAGCACCTGCCAAAAAATATCACAACCATAAAAAATAATAATAGTTTCAAAAAAAAAAAAATTAAAAGAGTTACTGCTTGCCAATATGTTCTACAGTTTAAAGGAATTTTTTACTTCTTATTTATAATAAAATAATTAACCTATACGCAACAATACAACTATATTACTATCACGATACATTCCATACATCCGAATACCCTAAATAGTACTTATCTAAATATTATAATAATAACAAAGAATCTTTCTATATCTCTATGTTATCTCTTTACCTTAACGAAAATATTATATTGTTATTAAATGATTAATTTATATGTCGCCGCTATGTATGTTCTTTTTTCTCCACAGCTGTTAGCTTAAAATGAGAAATAAAATGTTTGAGTTTGAGTTTGAGTTTGAGTTGGAGTATATGTGTGTGAAATGTCTCTTGGAATTATTCCATTAAGTTTGAAAAAGATAATTTATACTACAAGATCAGAGAGGAAAATGAAAATTAGGTGTCACCGAGCTTACTTATACATATTAAAAAAACCTTTTTTCTCTCTCACTGTGTGAGAGAGTTGTGTGACAGAGCCCTTAAGAAGAAACTACATTTTCCGAAAGCTCCGCTAATTAAAACTAGGTTTCATTTGTCTCTGATCCTAACAACCCATAAACTAAACCTAAAATTATACAGGATCATAAAACTTTCAAATCATCCTTTTAATTTGTGGGAATCATACGATTCATACGCTTTAGGTAAGTTCTTCAAAACTCGTCATAAAATAAACATTTTTATTCCAGTTTCCAACCACAAGGTGCTCATCTTCCAGTAGCACCAGTAGATAACCAGACACCGCCAACCCCACCACCAATCCCTGTCGCTATTCAAAGAGCGTTGGACTGGATAGCAGCTCATCCCAGCAAGGAGAGTCAAGCTTAAACGAGACCGAATGATCTGTTATATTGTTGGTTTTGTTAGTTTCATAACAAAAGTACAACTATTATAGTTTTGTTAAATTTATCGCTGTTTTATTTGCTTTGGTGGTCCGTCCAAAGCCGGAAGCATCACCTTCCACTTCTTCTAGCACTCTGTACTAGTTTGTATAAGTCTATCATGATTGATTTCTCCAGGTTCTAGTGTCATAACTAACCTGAAACTAATTTAATTCAACAGTCTAAAACACACTAATAGTATACCGGGTGTTTCTCAAAAGACGCTCACCCCTATAACTTTTTTGTATTTATAGATACTAAAATTAAATTTTGGAATTGTGCATAAGAGATGAGTCTGCATTTATTGGCATAATTTTTGATTTGTTTGTATATTTTTACTTATTTGGATTCAGCATGATATTTTGAAGCATAAGTTAAGTGCTTAAAAAATGAAATGACGTTTACTCCATTTTTCCAAATGGAATGATAGTGGTTCACTAGGATATTTGAAACGAGCATTTTTTTCCCAACAATTTGATACCATACACTCCTATGCTATTTTAAAACTTACGCAGGTGTTAAGAAATTGATCTAGGCAACTAGGCTTAATTAAAACTAAACTAAAAGAACTAAACAATTAACTAATTCATTCTCAACAAACAACTAATAGTAGATAGTAATTGTTTGTCATTATTAATAAATTAATCTAGGACTTTAATTATAATACCAATTATCATCGCTCTAAATGTTCGAAATGTCCTCATTACATTTCTCAACTGGTTTACATTAATTTCTTGAATTGCTGCTCTCACTTTATTTTCAAGTTCTGCACGGGTGACTGGTGGAACGTTGTAGACTTTGTTTTTGAGGGTTCCTCATGCAAAAAAGTCCAACGGAGTTAGGTCGGGGGATCTAATTTAGAAAATAAAAATCTTAAAGGATGATAAGACATACCTACCAAAAAGCTTAATACCTTGCTAGCCATCTTATCGGTCCGTTAGTGCCAATCCAATTTTCCCCATACGTGTTATGAAGGTATTCCCTAAAAGCACGAGAATTATGTGGTGGAGCCCCGTCTTGTTGAAAAATAATAGTAGCCATTTGTTCAACTACAGGCAAATTTTCAAGAAATTGTTCTATTTCTACTTGCAAGAAACCTAAATATCTTTCGCCAGTAAGGTGACCATCAAAAATAATTGGTCCCACAATTCTATCTCCAATAATACCTTACCAGCAACTGAATCCAAATTGCTCCTGAAAATTACCTTCTTCCATTAAATGCAGGTTATCTTGTGAGCAATAACGCTTGTTGTTTTTATTAAACATGCCCAAATTTGTGAATCGACTGTCATCCGAATAAAGAATTTTCGACGGAAATGTTGGATCTTGTTGATGTCTTTATAAAAACCAGTTACGGTATTCAAGCCTTCTGTCATGGTCATTTTGATAGAGATGTTGATAAATCTGGTATTTGTATGCATGATATTTGTCTTTATGTAAGATCCTCCATACTGACGAGCTATTAATATCACATTCAACAGCAATTTCCCTGACTGAGGCAGTAATATTTATGGTAGCTAATGATATAACGTCAATTTATTTCTCTTCACTTACAACATAGTTATTGACCGCATCCTCATTGGGGTCTGTACGCATTTTTTGTTCCAGTTTTGAAAAATAATGCCGGATTGGAAGTCGACGACCTGGAAATCTCTCTGCATACAATCTTGCGGCATCAGAAGAATTTTTTTTGGTCTCTCCAAAAATTAAGAGCATATCAATTTGTTCATTTCTGGTAAAACTAACCATTTTATCTGATTTACAATCTAAGTTTTATAAACGAATGACATTTAAACAACTTTTAATTAGAGCCATATTAGTTTTGATATTCAATTCAATTGTTTTTCAAAGCCGCGTTTATATTTATTTTCTGTAGAAAGGACAGGGCGGTAATAATAATACATAACTCTTTTAAATATGTGATTGGGATTTAAGGCAAATTTGTCGTGTTAATTTTAGAATAGCATAGGAGTGTATGGTATCAAATTGTTGGGAAAAAAATGCTCGTTTCAAATATCCTATTGAATCACTATCGTTCCATTTGGAAAAAGAGAGTAAACGTCATTTCATTTTTTAAACGCTTATGATACTTAGAAAGTCAATTATTTATGACATAATTTTATTTTTCGTAAACTACTTGACTATAAATAATTAACCTATTTAATTGATTCATGGCCCTCTAGATTCAATACAAAAAATGAGAATAAAAATGTTATAACACGTCAAAAAATGACAAGTGGGATGTCATTTTACTCAGAATATCATTTTGAATCCAAATAAGTAAAAATATACAGGGTTTCCTATTTAATACCAAAGTCAAACCGGAAGTGGTAACAAATCAAAAATTATGCCAATAACTCATCTCTTATGCACAATTCCAAAATTTCATTTTAATATCTATAAAATACAAAAAGTTATAGGGGTGAGCGTCTTTTGAGAAACACCCGGTATTAAAACATAAAAAGTTTCATAAGACACAATTTTAGAGCACCTGTCTGTTTAGGACACGAGCCGCGTACACGAGTGCTCTAAAGTGTCTTATGAAACGAATATTTTATAATACTTTTTCTATTTAGGTAATTTTTAAGAAAATTAAAAAAAAAATGTGGTTAATAATTTCCAGTCAAATTTTTTATTTTTTTTTTAGGTTGGCAACACAGCAAACAACATCTTACAAAAAAGACAATTGGGCACCCCAGCCGCCATTATTTAAAAAGTAATACATGTTTTTAATAAGTTGTCATTTTTTGTTGTATTGGATCATTAAATATTATTTAATAATTTAGCAGTAAAAACGAATAAAAATGAGACAAGACAAAATACATACCCCACCAGATCTACGAGAAAACGCGGAACATAATTTAAATAATCTGTTACCGAAGCTGTGGTGTGAGCAAAATAGTGTAAAAGATATTTCAGAAAATATCCTGATGCATTTTTTAACAAAGAAAGTAAAATTAAAAAGGCTTCATCGATGTGGTCCAAATACTCAATGTTAAGAAGTTATTTATTTTTATTGACTTAAATTTGGACATTGAGTTAGATGTTTATCTTTTACTCCTCTTCTTTATCGTACTTCTGTTCAGAACAACTTCTTGGGTGGGTTTGGGTGATGACAATTTTATTGTTTTGGCTGCTTTGTTGATTGTATGCTAATATGGTAATGCTTTTTTCGTTTTAGTTTAAATATATATAGACAATAATAGACATATTGATATATCGAAATATAAAAAATTACAGGCATATTTAAAGAAGCCTTGCAATGCAAACAGCCTCTTTTTGAATTTGAATAAGTGTATGTCTATAACGTTTTCTAAAAATATTAATTTAAACTTTAACTACAATATAAATTCAAAAGTTTTAAAAAGAGTTGACCGAATTAGGAACCTTGGTGTGCTTTTGGACACCAAATGGTCTTTTCGATTTCACTTTGATATGATTACGGCTCAAGCTAACAGATTGTTAAGATTTATTGTCAGAAACTGTCATGTTTTTAGAGAACCAAAAACACTATTATCACTTTATTTCGCATTTGTTTACAGTAAACTCTCTTTCGCTTCAGTTATATGGAATCCTAATTATAAAATTTATAAAAACAGAATCGAAGCAATTCAAAACAAATTTCTCATAGTATTGGCATATAAAGCCGCTTGTACCCCGGAGAATGTAGCCAAAAAATTTAAGATTTTACCGCTTTCCGAGAAGCGTCGAATGTCGGATATATACACAATATTTAAACTTATAAACCATCAAATTGATTCACCACTTCTTTTATCATCTTTTATCATTGTTAAGATTTAATGTTCCCGCAAGGGAACTAAGAAGTCATGAATTGTTTAATATACCATTGCTCAGAACAAATTTGGGACGTAATACCCCGTTGACTAGAATGCAAATAGTTTGTAATAAGTATTGTTATGATATTGAAGTTTTTTCTGCTTCAATTTTGAAATTTAAATCAAAACTAAAAGAACTTTTCCTCGCGCATGTATTTGTTAATGTATGAAAAATATTCTATGTCTATTTTTTCCATTCATATTAATGTAGAAACCCAATATTAATAATAAATTGTATTTAGCGGATGCTTTTTTGGAACTTAGTTCTGTTGTATCCTAAAATTTTGTAAATAAATAAAATAAATAACATAACATCAAAATATCAAGAAATATCGAGATATTAGTGAAATATATTCAGCCCTATGATCAAATGCTCACTTTAACTTTTAACGTGAGTGTTTCCATGACAACAACCGAAAACAGCCTACTTGTTGTTTTTTCACTGTGGTGGAGAAACAGCTGAGCCGTTAAAGTTATCGGATGTGATTGTCAGATTTAAGTGTCAGAATTCTTAACCTAAAAATAGTATAGATTTTAGATTTTAGAGAGAAAGTTTTATAGTGTGCGTTCGAGATACATTATTTTATGTCGTAAGTACCTATTTATATATTTCAATTGAATGCTTGTTTACATATTTACATTATTAATGCCGTTTTTTTTAGAATATGGATTGGAATCAAAGTATTAACCAGTAAAGAACACAGACACGAGACAAAGTTTATTTCAATTGGTAACTGTGAGAAGTTTTCACCAAGAAAATGGTAAAAGAAAATATTTGATACGTAAAGAGGTTAGTTACTAAACAATTATATTATGTATTTACCTACTAGGTACTTCATATTAAATATACTTTTAATTACTTTAGGGCTCCTAGTGGGAATAAAGATTATTAGTATTTGTATTTGTAGTCCAGCTTACACTTATGTATTAACATCAGTAGAATGTGGTTGCTGCATGAAAATTAAAGTAGGTACTCAATAATTTATCTGCTTAACAGAAATTGAGAACAACTTGTGTCAGAAAACTCACTTAGAAAAAAAGAGATTATGGTATGAGATGCTTTTCAACTAGACAGATAACTCAAGAGATTATTCGCAGTGAAAGCAAAGTATGTATTGTATAATTTCAGTTATTTTTTTATTTTAGCCTTTTTCTCAGTGATATAATGTGATGTTATAGGATATGACCAACCTAAAATTACCAGCACATATCAGGACTCAAGAAGATTCCAATGTGATTAAACTCGATTCAATTTTATTCACTAATAAAAGGATCATTATCTAATAATGTGAAGGTAGGTCCCGTCTTAAAATATAGTACCTACCTAATTTTTTATTAGTATTGCTCAAACTTCTCTACTAGCACAGCTGCTTATGATCTCTTGGAATATATTTATAAAACAATAGATTCTAATTACTATACTATAGCTCTATTTTTCGATTTAATACAATACAATACAATAGTATTTATTTGTTCAATAATAAGATGCTTACATTTACTATAAACATAATAAAAAAAAAACCAATAGGGGCTTTTGAACAATGTCTGGAGAGATTTTTGTAAATAACCATTTTAAATTTGTAATTACATTACATTTAGACAATGACAATTTTGATAAAATTACACATGCTTAAAATTGTAACAAACATTTAAAATTTAACACTGAATTATTCCTTTATCAGGATCATCAAATAATTCATTAAGGTTGTAGAAGGCCTTACTGACTAGATATTTTGTTAAGGTATATTTTAGTTTATTCTTTGGCAGGTTTCTAATTTCGTCTGAGAAACAATTAAAAATTTTTATGATGCAGTATTTTACATTTTTTTGGAGGTATGTAAGTATAGTTATAATTTTCTGGTACTAAATTACTTTTATGGCGAGTGTCATAATCATGTTTCACATTAAAATCGAGGAAAAGATCCCTATTATCACATACAAATATTACAGAGTCCAAAATGTACATTCCTATTACCGTCGGAATATTTTTTTCTACAAAAACAGACCTACAACTTTCCTGCTGTTTCATCCTAAAAATATTTCGGATGCACCTTTTTTGCATGACTATAATTCTGTGTATTTCCGTTGAACTACCCCAAAATATCACTCCATATCTTAGCCCAGCGTTTGACTGCGTCGACACTGCCATCTTGCTCAGAAAGTTGCATGCTATGGGAATACGTGGTAATATTTCTGACTAGCTGGAATCATTTTTCTCTAATCGCCAAATAAGAGTAAAACTTTAGGGCTCCTATTCGGAGAAACTAAATATCAGATAGGGCGTTCCCTAAAGAGGCGTAATCTCTCCCTTGCTTTTTGCATTATTTATAAACGATTTGAAAAAATGATGCAACAGTAGTCATACCTGCTTCTACACTTAATCAACTACTGGAAATAACTTATACAATTCTGCTTAGATTTTCTGTTTGGTGCCAAACAAATCATCTAGTTGTTAACACAAATAAAACCCATTACATGGCATTCTATAAAAAGCAGCAGGTTCCTGATTTATACTTAAAATTGAATAATAATTTTATTACGTACATGTAGGGGCCTTCTACTACAGAATGCCTTTTACAGCACTAACGAATATTTGGAACATAGATTCACATAGTACAAATGCAGTGTGACGATGTTATTCCAAATTTTAATGTGTCGTAATAATAGTCTTTGAATTTTATTTTATCTTATTTTATTCTGTAATTTTAATATGTACATGAAATGTTAAGGAGAATTGTTTTAATAATAATATATACACAATATGACGTCGGTAAAATTTTATATAAATTAGTAACCGTAATATATATGATTTGATTTGATTTGATTTGATTACAAGAGTAGAACAATGCAAGTTTCTGGGTCTTCACCTAGACTCACAATTAAAGTAAACAGCCCATGTAGACAATGTTGCTGCAAAACTAAACTGCTTATTATGCCTTTGTCAACTTAAAAACCTTTATGAACCCCAAACAATTCTTAAATATATATTATTCTTTGGCCCACAGCCACTTAACTCTTCTTGTGCTTTACTGAGGACAAACTACTCAGAACTTCAAAGATGATTTATTCTTAAAAAAAAAATGTTCGTAAAATCTACTCCTTAAGCCCACTTGAGTCATGCAAAGAAACCTTTCGGCAGCATTAGATTCTCACACTTCCTGGTATTCTGATTCTTATTGCACTGATGTTTGTTAAAAAACACTCCTACAAGTTTTAATATACTTCAGATATAACACTAGAAACTGAAATAAAATCTATATTTCAGGCTACAAAACATCATCATATCGGAAAAGCCTATCTTAACTTCAAAAAAATGTCCTAAGCTCTCTTTTAAAACTATTAATCGATGAACACTCCTTGACATATCTCGGTAGATCATTGTACTCTTTAAGACCTTTGAAAAATAAAGAATTCATAGCTCTCCTGGAATTAGTCCTCTTGATATAAAAATCATTTCTATTTCGAGTAGGGTAATTATGTACATCACTGTTATGGGCAATAAATCCACCAAGGTAAGATGGGAGAAGACCATTTAATAACTTATATATAAAAGCCATGGCCAAAAATTGTGTGTCAGAGGTTACAATGAGGATGGTATATATTTGCCATCTTCCACTCAGTGATGTCCTATGCAGTCCTGACATGAGGCTGTGCAAGCCAGTCAGGGCAAGTTTTTGGTCTGCAGAGGATAGTAGTTTGAATAACTCTAGGACTAGGCTGGAGAAAAAACTGCAGATAGGCATTTATACAGCTAAAAATTCCCACTTTTCTATCTCAGTACATATTAAAGTGCCTGTTATAACCCTACATAAAAGGTCTCGCTTTCATGTACTATAAACTACATAGTATCTTATTCGACGTTAGTAATGTGTAGACATTTTAGTTTTTGCTTTCTGCCATGGGGATAATTACTATACAATTTAAAAATATGTTAAAATAAACTTGATTTATTTTTGAATTTCATTCCAAAATTCTCATTCAGCAAACCTTTTTTGAGCAATCATAAAAGTAGGTTTGTCAAATGGGAAACTTCAGGAGTGACATTCCAGGATGCCCTGTAGCTAGGTAAAAAATTAATTTGTAAAATGCTGTTAACAATTTTAGGTTTTTGGAATATCTAGTTGCAGTAGATAGAGAAAACCCCACCACATGAAACACAAAGCCATGAGACATGACACTAGTTTGCTGCTTCCAGTTGTAATTTTACGTTATAAAATGTAAATTTGGTTTAACAATTAAGTTACTCCTGTAATTTTAGATATTAATTTAGTAAAACCATTATATAAACTATTTTCGTTGTTACTTATTTATTTATTAGCGAGCAAAATCACATTTACAATTTTTACAAAATCTGGTAGGTAGGTACTGCTAATAATATTCAACACGATTGTCAAGACTAAAATAATATCGTATCAAGAACTTGCTAAATTTTTTTTGTATTTTGGTTTCACGACAAAGCTATAATATTTTTCAGTTTAAAAATAAGTTAGTTAACGTTAGAATTTTATATGTGTCACTTTCTGCTTACTAAAAAAAGTAACCCAAAACTCAAAAGAAACTTGTTCAAAACAAAATCGTATTCGGGAGTATTTTATTTATTATTTGATAATTATTATAAAACTGTAACCTTGATTGTTTAACCCTTTTGGTGATGTTTTGAGACAGCTTCTTTATGTAATATTAAAATTAGTGTCAAAACTAGAAAATTTTCGATCAGGAAATCATAAGTATACTGTTCCCTGTACCTCCGGAAAAACGTGGTAATTTAACCAATTAATATTTTAAAACCCCTTAACATGTCTTTAATAATTTAGAGTTGACCTTGTTCGTTACTGACCTCGTCGCATTTTAATTAATATAAAAAAAATATATATTAAATCCGGTCCTAAATCAACATATATCTCCACCTAAAATAAAAGTAACTAGAATGTGATACATGCCATAAAAATGTAACCTCAACTAACTTCTTTCTAAACCGAAAGATACTATACCTACTGTTTTTGCGAAAAAATTTTAAGGAAGTCTCAGAGATACCTTCATACAGGAAATATAAAAAGGGTCATGTTTTTAAACAATGCTGTTATGTTAAGCGATTCTTTTAGAATTTTAGTATACCTAAAGTTATCTAAAAGTAATTTCTATAATTTAATATTTTTATTATAAATATGGGGCTGTACCCTGTTCCTGTCGCGACTTTACTGCAGTCTAAAGTTTATCCATTGTCCATGTTTCTGACACTAATTGCTTTAATAATTTTTGCACCTCGGAACATTTCAGGTTTTTTTAAACTCAAGTTCATTGGCATTCTTTCCTTCTACATCTCAATTTCTAATCTTGCCCATTCTATACTAGTTCTTCGTATTGCATCCAGCTGCTTCTGCCTCATTTGCCTACAAACAAAAAATAGTAAAATAACATTCGAACTTATTTAAATATTTTTAGTATTAACTTTGCACTAGGCTACCATTCCTCGATAGTAATATTTTAGTTTCTGAATTTTACAGGTGCATATGTTCTTTGTTAAGATACTGGTAGGTATAAAAATAGGACTGAATGTTTTTTTAATACTAGTAGACATCATCTCGATCTAATCAAATTATTAATAAAATGGTAAAAAAAAGGTTTAATAAGATAGAATGTTGATATTTTTATTAAAAATAAACAAAGGAATGCTCTGCATAGGATAGATAGGATAACTAACCTGAATCCTTACCTTATGAGATATTTTTACAAGCACTTAGGTAAGTAAACAACAAAAATATCTACTCTCTATTCTATTTCTAACTTTAAAACTGTTGTAAATATTTTAGAAAAATGGATCAAAGCCCAACGAATACCAAGGGACAAAGCCCTTACTCTCACTTTTGTATTCCTACCTGGGCTTTTGAATTGTGACCCTAGTGGTTCAATTTTTTATAAACATTAGGTACCTACTAAAAGATCTATAAATACAACACAAGTTGTGTAATTTGTACGAAACAATACTTGGTTGATCCAGGTTTTAATAATTATCTAGTATCTAGCTACCTAGTTTAAAAACTTACCTCTATTAGGTATAAATTGTTGCCAAAGCTGAATTTAACTTTAACATCATGTATTTTTCAGCTTGTAAATTATAGGAAACTATTTGAAGGCTTCAATAAATATTAGAAAATGGTATAATTCTTATATTTTATTCACTTCTACGTGTAATTAAGTAGCTGGTACGGATTTAGGTAAATAGAAGGAAATCTCCTCGAAATTCTCTCCTCTCATGTTTTGTTATGATCTAAAAGGTATAAAAGTCACTATAAGGGAGTTGTAAATCAAATCAAATCAACTTTGTTCAGTAATTTCAAGATTTTTAAAGTAAAATAATCTGAAAGTAAAATCCTTTGTAAAAATCTATACCAACAATGTACTTACAATTGTGTTTTTAACTTACTGTTATTAATATATTTCCATTTCTTTATAAAAAACTGGCTAATACATCTAACAAACGTTGCATTTTTCACCAAAAACTATTCGATTACTAATTTTTGAAGCAAAAATCGCCTAAAATCAACAAATATGCGAATAAAACCCAGCTGTGGCCGTCAACCGCTGGCAAAAGTTCATTGACCGCTTGACAACTTGACATTTCCAAACAATCTTCAAAATTTCCGCGATTGATAACCGAACTCGTCCCTGATTGGCTCAAATATGCTAAAGTACTCACTTTAAGGATTGCGTCACTCCTGTTTAGGATGACGAGATCGAGAATTAACACGACCGTTAACTGTAGTTGCATCATACCAAAATGGAAAATAGCATTGGATTTTAACACACTCACTTTAATTTTGAAATTAACTGCTCGTGTTAACTTGTGAGTTTGATCATAGGTCTGATTAGCGGTTATTTGTGTATCAGTTATTTAAAAGAACCGTACCTATGATACGGTGTAATAAAAACCACGCAGGCAACGTGACACCGGCGCGGCGCGCTCTCGGCTCGATGCAATACCGCCAATAACTGGTAACTGCTTCAGACAATATTCAACGGCAGCGCTAGGTTATTTCTCAATAACCGGTTATTATTTGTAACCGTGAAAGTTATATCATCACACCTCTAAGTCAGGCCTATTTGGTTTTAGTATAGATACCTAAAATATAAACATCATATCTTTATGACTTAGTAAATATAGTTTTTTAACCTTACATTTCCCCATCAATAATTTTTACTGTGGATATAATCAAAATTAACTATCTATTAGGTAGGATATAGGTACGATCATAGTAAGATTTTAATTAGTGTATTTTTTTCTTCTTTCTCTTCAATTCAAATTTAGGTCCAAATACACACCAGTGTCAAATTAACGTGTGTTGCAAGGTCGGCATTATTAGGTTTCTGTCGATAATGAAACACTAGAAAATATAATGTTATTTTGGGAAGTCTGTGTTATTGGCCTTACTGGACACAAAATTATTATGTAGGTAGGTGTAGTAGTTAGAGCCGCGGCGACAAAAATGCCTTGGAACTCCCAAACGGATGAGAAGCACGTTCTTGTATAGTTCGAGTGTCGTTCTCGATATCCGTGTTGTCGAGTAGGGGTCTGGCGCTCGGCGGTGAGCGGCTATTAGTATATTAAAGTACACGTTTTATAAAGCATTAAATTATAGCACGGGTCCATGTTAAAAAACGAGCCGCTTGCGGCGAGTTTTTTAAGGGGACAAGTGCTATAATGGCTTTATAAAACATGTGCTTTATACTAGTTTTTCTATTTTGTCGTTTTTTTTTAATAAATAAACACATATTTAAAAAGAAAACAAACCCTTCAAAATTTATAAATTATTATGTCCAAAATTTATGTTGGTAACACTATTACAATTTTTTTATCAAGCTTGCCATGAAAATAAATAAATTTTAAATTGTGTCAGCCATTTTGCCACAAAATTTGTGTTTTAAAATTTTATTTATATTAACAAAATATTATGGAGCAAGATAATTTAAGTTTAACTCCCCCTGAGTTAAGGGATATTGCACATAAATGTATAAATCAACTTTTGCCAGAAAAATCCCGAAAATTATATGAAAAAGACTATGAGACCTTCACAAGTTGGTGCAATACAAAGGGCGTGTGTAAGATTTCAGAAAATGTTTTACTAGCCTATTTTGAGGAAGAAAGTAAAACCAAAATGTCATCCACCCTGTGGTCCTTATACTCAAAATTAAGAGCTTGCATTAATATTGACAAGAACATAGATATAAAGGATTATGCTAGACTGCAAGCATTGTTAAAAAGAAAATCTGTGGGCTACAAACCCAAAAAGTCTCTTGTTTTAGACTTAGACGATATTAATAAGTTTATAAATGGGGCTGATAATAGCAGTTATTTAGGATTAAAAGTAAGTAGTATTTACATATCTATATGCATTTTGTTTTGTACAATTTCACAGGTTTTATAAAAAAAATTTTTTTACAATAAAGTTGGAGAACGAACATTTTTAAATTACACCAATTTGTATTCTATCGTATGAACAGTAGGTAGACAGCTATCGAGATACAATAGTAGTAACTATGTAAATTCTAGGTTGCTTTAATTATGGGGTACAATGGAGCATGCCGGAGAGAAGAACTGACCAATATGGATGTAAAAGACATTCACTTTAAGGTTGCTTCCATTACAGTACACATTCCCAAAACTAAAACACATGTAACAAGAACGTTTCTTATAATTGATCAATCATGGATTAATTTGATTAGACAATATTTTGATTTACGTCCTAAGAATGTTACAACATCAAGATTTTTTCTTACGTATAGGAATGGGCATTGCATAAACTCACCTGTAGGTCTAAATACAATGGGAAAAGCTCCTAGCCTTATTGCAAAATACCTGTGCAAACCAAATCCAGAATGTTTTACTGGCCACTGCTTTAGACGGTCTAGTGTCACCGAGCTGGCCAACAAGGGAAGCGATTTGGTTACCATTAAAAGGCACGGGGGATGGAAGTCTTCAGCCGTGGCTGAAGGCTATATTGAAGATTCTCTAAAAGCGAAAATGGATGTAGCGCAGAGCCTCTCTTCTAGTTTAACACCTTCATTAAAAGATAATAATGATAATACTGCTACACCCTTACCTGGATCATCAAGATCGACAATAATTGAAGGAGTAGAAACTGCTTTTCAACCAAGTCTAATTAAAAATGGATTGGATTCTGGGGTCAGTTATCACAAAGTTTCGCATACTATGAATACTCAAACTATGCCTGAATTTAAGGTTAACGCGTCCGACACGAGTACAGTGACATTAAATGTTTATAATAACTGCACTATAAACAATGCCTAATTAGCATTATAATATAGTTGGAATTTGTATTTTTAAGATTTAATTGATATTTTTTGCAAAATAGTTCTCCTGTTAATAAAGTTAATATTTAATATGTTTTTTAATATTTTATGAACCAAAACAACACGTCAATCACGTCATACAGATTTGTAGATCTAGGCAACCAAACATACATACGTGGTTTTGTGTAGTATTTCGCACATTTGGACTAAAAAATATTAGTTATCTAGAATGCTATGCCGAACGGTGAAAAAAAAACATGTCAGTAGGGCCAACCTTTAAATAATAAAATTCGGAGTTCGAAATGGATATATTTCATCTAAATCTATTGCGGCCAATACCAGATCTTCCAGAACATGCATGAAAATTTTTACTTACCATTGAATAGTCACTCAACATTTTACCGCCTCTCGGGAGCATTTCATTTTTTTTTTATATTTTTAAACCAGAGACAAATAAGTTTACGAAACTTCCATCTAAATTTTGCAGAAAATTTACGGAGAACTCCGGGATCAAAATCACGCGTGCTGGCGAGGTTTTTGGTTATTTGGCATGGTTTGGCCAGGCTCATTTTGGATGAAAACTTCTTTTTTTAATAACATAAATCATAACGATTCATTTTAGTCCGGTTGCATGCATGCTGCTGATTTTTTTTTAACTTTGGAGTTTGGGTCCATTTAATTGTACTGGAGGTTACGGCAAGGATAAAATCGGATGAAAATATTTTTCCGGTAATTGAGGGGTTGCCTAAATGCCCTTCAGTAATTTACATACGTTTGGGAAATGTTTTTTGAAACCGCTGGTCAAGATTTGGAAAAAATATTATAGCCGCTCACCGCCGAGCGCCAGACCCCTACTCGATAACACGGATTTCGAGAACTACACTTGAATTATACAAAAACGTGCTTCTCATCCGTTTGGGAGTTCCAAGGCATTTTTGTCACCGCGGCTCTAACTATAGGTAGCAACCTTACATAGCGTCGTGTTCCGCAGAAAACCACGTAACTCCACGACTTCTTTAAAATGGGATGTTAATGCTATCTATTAGATAATACTGTAACTAATGTGTATGCAAATTACAGAACTTCTAAAATGAACCGTAATATTTTAAAATTTAGAAACAGAAATATACGCATCTCCAGCGGTGGAGAATCGTCCCAGGGAAAAATGCCTAAGTCCATATTTTGTATATTTTTATTATATTTAATAATTTCAGTTCACTTTTGTTAACATAAAGTACACATTTGAAATACGTAATTTCCGTTACACAATTTTTTTGGCGGTAATGTAAAATCATGAACATTACGTACTTTGCCTCACTAAATATACCTACAATATTTAATTAATTTTTGAGAACAATTATTATATTATTGTTAATTGTATTGATAAAATGTATGTAACCCAAAGAAAAAAAAAATTACATATTCTATAAGGAACTGTAATTATAAAAAAGGATAGATTAGATGCAATTTATTTGACTGTACTTTGAAATGTAGCATCACCGTGGCAAGATTTAACAAATTTATTTTGAGAGCCGAAAACTTTAAGTGTTTTATGGTTCATCGATTGTGAAATTATTTATCAGTTTTAGCCAATTTGTGCCTTACCGCAATTAGGTAATTTATCTTAAAATTTATCTTTAACACTCAAACATATCTTTTGTAATAATTAATAAAAAATAAAAAATTTGAAAAAATAAAAAAAAAGTCTTTTACTTTGTTCAAATTATTTTATGAGGTTGTTCTTGTTGATATTTTTATTAATTAATTACTTGGGTCACCACGGCCACTCAGTTTTTTAATTCGCTTGAGAGCTAAGGTCGTAGATTTAATTCAGATAAGATTTTTGGGCGCCATCAACCAAAGGGGTTGAAAAAGATTATAAAGAAAAGAGTAAATAGAATATTTAGTTCCCTAGCCCTGAAAGAGAAAGCAGTATGAATAAAACAATTTTTTTAATCAATTCCTATTTTATTAATAAAAGAATAATACTTTCCACCAAACACCCATTTTATTCATTTAGGAAGAAATAAACATAACATAGAAAAAGAATTTGAATAAAAGGCTAAGCAACTAAATCAGAGAAAGAAGATATAAAAAAATAACATAGAAAAAGTTATGACATGAGCTAGACAGCTCCACTAAAAGATATATTAGATCGTAGGAAATCAAACAGAATAAGAAGTGAGGATTCTTTCTAAACACCCAATATAAAAGGAGTCAAATACTAACTAAAAGCTTTAAACATAATTAAAGTGTAATTACTTTAACGGTAGTGACCAAAATAAAACGGAATTTAAATTTAAGTTAAACTAAATCAAATTATAGCATTCATTATGCCAAAATTAAAAATAAAATATTAATTGTAGTAAAGTCAATGCAAGGTCAATCGAAGTACTTACAATGCCCCAAAATTGGGTTAAAATCCCTTGAGAAATTTATGATAACTTCAAGGTTATATAATTAAAGACATTTACCCTTTTGCCAAAATTCAAAATAAAGCAGCATTTAGGGTAAAGTTAATATAAAGTCCCTTATAGCATTCACTACGCCAGAATTTAAAGTGAGATAGAATTTAGAATCAAATGCATAATTAGTAATATCACTTCCAGGTTATATTAATAAAGACATTTACCATGCCCTATTCCAAAATAGAATTGAGAAACTTAAAACTTTAGTTATGTTCCCAACTAAATAGCTTAGGGGTGAAGATAAAGATTATCTAGCTAAGTCTAACTAATAGATATAGCCAAAACCTAGAATGACAAAAAATACATACTGATGGTAACTAAAATTTCTGGGTCAGTAAGTAATGTATTCAAGACCGGAATTATCAGTCTCTTATTAACCCGCTCAAAACAGATATAGATATATCCATTACAAGGTTAAGTCCAATGAAGAAGTTACCGATATAGGAATATCTCAACAACTTCATAGGGATATCTTAATAAAATTAAGTCAAAATAGAGAAAATTACAGCTATAGAAATATCTCAATACTCTATAGGGATATCTTAATAACATTAAGTAAAAATAAAGAAATTACAGATATAATATCTCAATCACTTTACAGGAGATAATAACTCCATTATAGCTTGGGAAAGATTTAAAATTCATTACTCAAAATTAATAAGAGCGAAAATGCATACTTCCTGAGGAAGTTCTAGATTTATACTTAAAATTAAACCTTTAACAGCTACTTCGGTTAGGAAGTAAGACTTACGTTTATTGTTTAATGTAAATCTCAATTTAAGATAATTAAAATAACCATCTTATACTCCTTGACGAGTAAAAGTTAGTTTCATAAATCAAAACTAGCCTGTTCCAGCTAGATAATCATAAAACCTACTAGGGATTAATATACAAATGAATTTACAATAAGTAGACCAACCACTCAAGCATTCCTTGACGAGGAAGGTTTCGGTTTTAAATTGAAAACTAAGTTTTCGTATGATACAAGATAAGCAGTTTAGGTAATATGTACATTACTGGATTGACCCATCCACTTTAAGCGAAATCTACAAGAATTTACAACAGTCTTAAGCGAAGCTAGGGTAATTATACACTATACATAAAAATATACAGAGGGAAGAATATACAAATATAATACAGTCTACCAAATCACCACATAAAAGTTTTATAACATAGGAAATTAAGTTAAGGGTTAACAAATTGACTTTTAGTGATCAATTTAAAAGGTTAAGTCCGGTGAGGGTGGCATTGTGCCAGTGAAAACGTTACAAGTGATTAAAAAAGAGGTATTTTAGCAATATTACATAAAAAGGTGGCTCTTGGCCCATTAGTAGTACATTACGAGTGATTCAACTGAAGTATTGAGGTGAAATTATCCTGAATTATTAGACACTTGAAATTTACTCATTCAAATTCAAAAGAAGGGTTTTTTGGTATTATATCTTATGAAATTTAATAAAAATTAGTCGGAGGTGGTGTTAGTACAGTAATCAAGGAGAAAAAATATGCTACTTAGCTCATGTAAGGCAGGACTCTAGCAGACAGGCACGACGGATTATGCGTCAATCTCCAGCATCAGATCAATGTGGACGGTTGACCATACAGCACGTCGGGGTGACCGGCACATGCACCGAAACAGGAACTTCATCCAAAATGACACTCCCACTCGTCTTGGCCTCTCTAAGACATACATCCTCCATTCCAGACATGGGATCCATAGCAGGGTAAAGGATTTAGAGGAAGACTCCAGGTTACGAATACTGACTAATGCATTTCCAACACATTCATGGCTAAATCCATGTAGAAAGTAGAAAATAGAAATAGAAAGTAATAAAGGTAGAAGATAAAAGATGTAGGAGATAAAAGAACCAGAAGATAAAAGAAGTAGATAAAAGAAGTTGATCAAAGAAGTTGATAAAAGAAAAGTGAATAACGAAAAATGAAAGTAGACGAAGCCTAAAACAAAACGTGAACATTAGGACGCCATTTTGTGAAACCCAAAAGGTATTACTTACCAGGTGGTCGGGCTTCCTTCGGTCTAGGTGACGAAACAATCCCATTTAAGGCTCAAAAGACAGCTTCTATGTTAAATTCCGATCCGGCCATTGCCGCCACATATAAAATGTGAATAATTAACACAAAACCATAATTTTTATATCTTCGTCACCTGCTGTTCAAGTCTTCTGGACCGGTATATAGAACGAACAGACCGAGGTACTACGCCGTAAAGTCCTTAAATAGACTTTCCTATCAAAAAAAACAACTTCCCACTCGTGACTCGTACTGCTTCGAAAACCCATGTGACTTCCGGTAATGACAAGTAAAGCTGGAGGGTACTTTGAACTTGAAAACGGGAATCTACTCATTTTAACCAAAAAAGCCATGAAAATGGATGCAAGTTTGACCCGAAACTAAATGCATCCAAAATACTAGGTTAGGCAACGTCAAAAAACGGCAGTCATCCCAAAAATGTAAAAGATCGCATATTACCATCTGGGTGTGCAAGTGATATCCCGACAACTGGTCCTACACATCGTCATATTACGGGTTGCCTATACGTAGGTTATTATATTAAGAAGACCAGCCTGGGTCTAAAACCTTTTAGACAGGGGCGTATTCAAAAATTTTTAAAAAATTTAATTATTTAAATTGGTCAAAATTTGATAAAAACTCGGCTATCTACTAACGTTGTAACAAGCACAAAAAGATTGTTACACTTTATAAAAAACAAAACTGTTAGCAATAAAAAACCATCTCAAGTGACATTTTTTCTTGCCAGTACTTCAAATTATTATGGCTTCCAGAGAGAAAAAAAATGGTAGCTGTGGAAACTATTAAAAGCACATAATCAGGAACTCAAAAGGATGTTGATGGTCCCATTCTGAATTTAGTTGATTCCTTCCTTTCCTAAACCAACTTAGATGCAGAAATTGACCACGGTGCGCAGACCTTCATAAATACAGTCAACGAATCGGATAGCAAAGAAACCATCCAAGCAATAAAAAGTATTCTTTATCACAAAGAAAACGAAGTGCCTGGTCTGTCAGAAGACGTTAATATTGTGGAAAGATCATGCGAAAGAATCGAAGAAGAAGTAATCCTATAAATTATTGACGTACCAGGTCCATGAGAAGTTAAAGAGAAAAAATACATCTGATGCAAAATCTACTCATTCGAAAACCACTAAAGTCTAGATAGATGAAGTAAACGAGTCAAATAATTTTGTGTTGGAGGATACAGCTATACCAAACAGGGACAATTCAGAAATCGAAGGCATTAAAGAAGAAAATATTGTAAATTAGGTAGGGGGGAAAGATAAAAAACGATCAGAAATATTTAAATTAAATGAAAATACTTTAAATCCAAGAAAAAGGACAAAAAAGCTGATGTTAAGATATCTACATGGAGGAAAAATAAAAATAAATTAAATCGGAAAAAAGGTTTAGACTACATAGGCAAGAGTAAATCTGACGAAAAATGGAACTATAATATACCTAGAAGCAAAAAATCCTGCCAAACCCATGCACGTGTGTGCAAAATTAAAAATGATTCAAACAAAATTGTACGTAATAAAGTCACCCAAGAATATCGAGAAAGTATATTTAATATGTTTTGAAATCATATGAACTTGTCAGAAAGAAAAATTCATATTCAATGCTTGGTTAAGATGGAACCCGTACAAAGAAGACGAGGGACAGAGGAATCAACTAAAATAGTCTTTTTGTTGAAATGTCATTTAAAAGTAAACCACACAGAAATTCGAGTCTGCAAACAGATATTCTTAAAGTCGTTAGGAACGAAAGAGTCCACAGTTTTGAACTGGGTAAAATGGGACAAATTATAAGAAGCAGAAAAAAAAATCCGAGGACAAAAGAAAAGAAGAAAAATGTATGAAAACAAATTTCAAACCAAATTCTAATTTAAAATCCTTTCTTAACTCACTGTCGAAGATGGGGTAGCATTATAGCCGGTCATCTAGCAGCAAACTTTACTTAAAACGAATGTGGAGTTCAATCAATGAATTATTTATATTTTATGAATTTGCCATGACAATAACATTATACCTATTTCCACGACTGTCATTTTCAAGGAGTTATATATTTAATAATTTCAGTTCACTTTTATTAACATAAAGTACACATTTGAAATACGTAATTTCCGTTACACAATTTTTTTGGCGGTAATGTAAAATCATGAACATTACGTACTTTGCCACACTAAATATACCTACAATATTTAATTAATTTTTGAGAACAATTATTATATTATTGTTAATTGTATTGATAAAATGTATGTAACCCAAAGAAAAAAAAAATACATATTCTATGAGGAACTGTAATTAAAAAAAAGGATAGATTAGATGCAATTTATTTGACTGTACTTTGAAATGTAGCATCACCGTGGCAAGGTTTAACAAATTTTATGAGCCGAAAACTTTAAGTGTTTTATGGTTCATCGATTGTGAAATTATTTATCAGTTTTAGCCAATTTGTGCCTTACCGCAATTAGGTAATTAACTTAAAATTTATCTTTAACACTCAAACATATCTTTATAAAAAAACAAAACTGTTAGCAATAAAAAACCATCTCAAGTGACATTTTTTCTTGCCAGTACTTCAAATTATTATGGCTTCCAGAGAGAAAAAAAAAATGGTAGCTGTGGAAACTATTAAAAGCACATAATCAGGAACTCAAAAGGATGTTGATGGTCCCATTCTGAATTTAGTTGATTCCTTCCTTTCCTAAACCAACTTAGATGCGGAAATTGATCACGGTGCGCAGACCTTCATAAATACAGTCAATGAATCGGATAGCAAAGAAACCATCCAAGCAATAGAAAGTATTCCTTATCACAAAGAAAATGAAGTGCCTGGTCCGTCAGAAGACGTTAATATTGTGGAAAGATCATGCGAAATAATCGAAGAAGAAGTAATCCTATAAATTATTGACGTACCAGGTCCATGAGAAGTTAAAGAGAAAAAATACATCTGATGCAAAATCTACTCATTCGAAAACCACGAAGGTCTAGATAGATGAAGTAAACAAGTCAAATAATTTTGTGTTAGAGGATACAGCTATACCAAACAGGGACAATTCAAAAAACGAAGGCATTAAAGAAGAAAATAATAATATTGTAAATTAGGTAGGGGGGACAGGGGGGAAAGATAAAAAACGATCAGAAATATTTAAATTAAATAAAAATACTTTAAATCCAAGAAAAAGAACAAAAAAGCTGATGTTGAGATATCTACATGGAGGAAAAATAAAAATAAATTAAATCGAAAAAAAGGTTTAGACTACATAGGCAAGAGAAAATCTGACGAAAAATGGAACTATATTATACCTAGAAGAAAAAAATCCTGCCAAACCCGTGCAAAGAAGACGAGGGACAAAGGAATCAACTAAAATAGTCTTTTTGTTAAAATGTCATTTAAAAGTAAACCACACAGAAATTCGAGTCTGCAAACAGATATTCTTAAAGTCGTTAGGAACAAAAGAGTCCACAGTTTTGAACTGGGTAAAATGGGACAAATTATAAGAAGCAGAACAAAAAATCCGAGGACAAAAGAAGAGAAGAAAAATTTATGAAAACAAATTTCAAACCAAATTCTAATTTAAAATCCTTTTTTAACTCACTGTCGAAGATGGGGTAGAATTATAGCCGGTCATCTAGCAGCAAACTTTACTTAAAACGAATGTGGAGTTCAATCAATGAATTATTTATATTTTATGAATTTGCCATGACAATAACATTATACCTATTTCCACGACTGTCATTTGCAAGGAGTTTAATAAAAAAAATCTTTCCATTTATATTCAGAAAAACACTTGTGCGACACTTTCGTGGCCTATGATACAAAAAATATTGGACAAGAAGAGTACAACCTACACCATAAAAAGAAGAAAGAAGTTAGAGAAGAGAAGAATAGAGACAAGGATTTTGCTTCATTTGCCGCAGTTTTTAAAATGGACTTGCAGGCGGTATTGTTGTGTCCCAAATCAACTGAAAGCTCAACGAATTACAAAAAGAAGGAAGTACTGCATAGTTTTACTCTATTTAATTTTAAAACACAAGATGGCCATTGTTTTCTTTGGCATGGAACTGAAGGTGCTCTGACCTTAAATGAGTTTTCATTCATTGTGCAATTTTTTGGAAAATATTGTAATTCCAGATTTACCAAAGATAATAAAGAAATTATATTATTCAGCGATTGATGCAACTCCATTTTTGCAAGCGCTTTCGTCAATCTGTGTCGTCTCTATAAGGTTACAATTATTCAGAAGTACCTTGAAAAGGGGCATACACGCGTGGAAGTAGATTCTATGTATTCATGCTTCGAAAAGAAAAATTGGATATTGCAAAATAAATGTTTCAGCAGACTATGTACAAGTGTGCAAAATCGCTAGAAACCATCCCAAATCGTATGATGTTAAATATCTCACACACGACTTTTTTAAAATATTCTATGATTTTAGTTATAACAAGTCATTTCGCAGAGACACAGTTACAAAGATTCGAGCCCTTAAATACGAGAGCACAGGAAAAATATTTTTTAAGCTGAGACACTGATTCTTGGGAACTCCTTAATCAAAGAGCTAAATTATCTAATTCTCGAATGATGGACAGCTTATCGAAAGTATATCTGGAAAGACGAAAACTTAAAAAAAGAGAGGTATGGACATCTTTAAATTTTAAAGAATCGCTTGTCGAATTATGACGACTCTTATGACAATCTTCTACATGAAGTAGTTTTTTATAAATAACAATTGATATATTTGTATGTCTTGTAATAAGGGCATTTTATATTTTTCATTCATGCCTACTTGTCCTTTTTGCTAACATTTGATCTCCATATTTTTCAACACGAAAACTACTTATCTCCACCTGTCACCTTAGAATTAAAGTTTCCTTTTAATTTCCTTTTTTTTGTTTAAACATTGGATATTTTTAACAAAATAACACAATTATATCAACGATATTTTAAAAGACGACACCTTTAATATACTTTTTCTTTGTCCTGCCATATTTCATTACATCGAGTTACGTAATTTTCTCCTAAAGGCGACGAATTGGTTTAAATCGCATGCGTCAAAAATTGAGTTGCTAGCGGTAATAATTATTAAAAAAAAAGTATGTTTGGTTAGGGTATGCTCAATGATTGGCACATGTATATTTCAAAATTAAAATAATAAATAATTAAATTTTTTTAACTTCCTGCTAAATGCGGCACTGCCACCAATACTTGATAATATATATGTCATTTTGCTCCTTTATTAATAAAGGTTTTCGCCGCGGATTCTTACACTATACGTATTTGGAATAGGGCAGATTTGGTTTCATAATAATTAATTAATAGGGTGTCCCAAAATGTACGCACATTTTAAATATCGTGGCATTTTCCTTTTTGTCATAGTAGGCTTCTAAAAATTTAATTGCTGTCATGTAATATATTGTAATTAATAGCCATGGAACGATACACGGTAGAACAGTGCGTTGTTATCGTAAAAACGTATTATGAATGTGGAGAATGTTCAAACAGTTCGTAGAGTGCAAGCCGTTTTTGGAAGAAATAATGCACCAAAACATATGACAGTGCAAAGATTGATCAAGAAATTTGAGCAAAGTTGTTCAGTTGGAAACATAAAATCAACAGGGCGGCCGCGTACTGCTCGATCTATTGAAAATATTGCAGCAGTGTCGGAAAGTGTTGGTGAGAATCCAGGCACGTCGATTCGCCGTCGGTCACAGCAAGTGAACATTACCAAAAGCAGTATGCAGCGAATTCTTACAAGATTTGCATTTGCATGCCTATAAAATCCAATTGACCCAAGAATTAAAGCCAGCAGATCATGGGTTGCGCCGTGAATTTGTTAAGTGGATTCTGGAAAACGAGGCAAATGACGGAGATTTTTCGAAGAAAATCCTGTTTAGTGATGAGGCACATTTTCAATTAAATGGATACGTCAATAAGCAAAATTGTCGAATTTTGGGGGAAGAGAATCCTGGTGTTATTCACGAAAAACCAACGCATCCTCTACGAGTCACCGTTTGGTGCGGTTTTTGGTTCGGCGGAATAATTATTGGGCTATACTTCCTTGAAGACGAGGCTGGAACTGCACTAACAGTGAATGGCGAACGTTATCGTGCAATGTAAAAAGACTTTCTGTGGGTTGAATTAGACCGAATTAAAATGGACAACTTATTGTTTCAAAAGGACGGAGCGACCTGTCACACTGCGCGTAAAACAATGGACTCGTTATGACTGAAATTGCCTGGTCGTGCCATATCTCGCAATGGTGATCAGAATTGGTCACCACGATCCTGCGATATAACACCGCGCGACTTCTTTCTCTGGGGTTTTCTTAAATCTCGTGTTTATGCCAATAAACTAGCCGCAACTCCTGACTTGAAGAACGAGATTCGACGAGTCATTAATAAAATTCGTCTACAAATATGTGAAAATGTTATCAATAATTTTGTCAGAAGGGCAAGGGCCTGCGAGCAAAGCCGCGGTGGACATTTGTCGGATATTGTGTTTCACACTTAATCGTGATATGTATTCTTCCTAATCCCAGTAAAGTTTTGACTTATTTCAAGAAATAAATGCGTTTTGTTAACAAATAAGAATGTGCTTTCATTTTGGGACACCCTTTATAAGAAAGTTCAAAAAATCGATCGTGAATTTCATAATTATCGTATTCTACTATAAGATTTTTTAACATTTTTATACATGGCACAAATAACACGTGAAATATATACATCATAATGTAAAATTAAATATAGACTAACTAGAATCTAAAACTGTGTGAATTAATCCTGTTCTGGATGTGCTGCATTCCACTCCAATGCCCTTAAAATCGCTAGGGGAATGGGAGGTGGTGTCGGCGCCACTGGTAAATGAGCTGCCTGTGGTTGAAAACCATTTTCATCAGCTATATATTGAAGTTGAATGGGTGTACCTGAAATACAGATTTAAATTTCTTTTACCATTGTAAGAAATTTGTCATTCTTCATTTATTTATATAGCATAGTATTTAGGGATAAGTGGCTGGCCAACATGCATACAGTGTGCGTGTAAAGTCTCCCAACATTTTATTATGCCTACATTTGTAAATAAAAAGATAAGAAGAGTGGGGGAAAGGGAATACTTCATTGTATTCATTTTATATAAACCCGAGGCATTTCGTGAAACGCAGGCATATAGTGTAAAGAAATAAATTCAAGGAAAGACGGTAATTCCACCTTAATTTTAATAATAATTATTTTGTATAGGATTTTCAATGTCGCGTGGATAGATGTACCACCCTGTATACTATTTTTTTCCTTTTTGGCCAAAAGTTATTAGATCTGATCTCCAAGAGATTATTATTATTTTACTTACCTGCCGATGTACTTGTTTTCCCAAAGCGGGTCAAAAGTTCCCTCGAGCTGTCATTACTGCTTAGTTTCAATTCATATTTCAAAGCAAGGTTTAGTTTTAATCTATCTTTCGAAAAGAGAACGTTAACGTTTTGTAAGCTGTGTTTCTTTCTTCCGTCGTGTCGAGTACTCGAAGTTTAAGAAAATATACTTGGGTTTATCTGATTGGCAATTACACGTCACAAATTATTGAAAGTAAACTTCCTTCCAATAAAGATTTATTAAGTGTACTGTTCTTTAACTTTACTTGACGTAAGTTACTTACGTCAAGTAAAGTTAAATCTTCATCGAAGTGCTAAATTGGTAATTGAGGAAGTACTCGTTTTCTGGAACAAAGCCTGTATTCAAACTCGAGACCTACAGCATTGTATAAAAAAATTACAACACTTATAAGAAGAACTAAGAGGTGTGCAAAAAACTTCTTATAAAGTAACGGACGCCGCAAAGGAAAAAGAAATAATGTTTGCCTATAAATTAAACGATTTGTTTGATATCGCTCACGCAAACGCATATAAAGTTTTAAAAGTTAAGGAAGATATACAATTTTTGGTCAGTCAACAAAAGAAAGATCGTCCGAGATTTATGTATAGTGTGGACAAGAAGCTGACTAAAAAAGAGCAAAGGTGCAAAGAGAGAGAACAGAGAGCTTATGAAAAAATTGCAAAAAGTACTGGGGAGATCGATAAGTGTATGGGAGCCCTCGTAGCGTCGTCTAGCAGCTCGCATTTTCTTATGACGAAAAAGTAGATTCTTAGAAACCAGGACCCCCAGAACCAAAAAGACAACGGTTGGTAGGAAGAAAAAATATAATAACCACAAACGTAGTTATAGCTCTCGACAAAGATACAGAAAGTGACCGGGATTCCGTACCTACTTTGAGTGCTGTCGTGGAAGCTTTGGGACATGACGTACTTTTTTTGTACATAAGTCGAACAACACTTCAACGTTATAGACAACAACTAAGAAAAGAAAGAGCGGATAATTACAAGTGGCGACACAGAAAAAATTTTAAGGATAACAGTTTTACACACTTCAACAGGGAGAGAGCAAGCTATTGCAGTTTATGAAGCGCCATGGGACTGGAATCTTTAAGATACAGTAGTAGTATAAATCAGCATTAGAAGATGAAAATATAAATACATTTATTGTAACTTTAAAATTTTCAAGTGGTTTTGTGGAACAAGCCTTAGATTTCCAGCAGCCTCGCGACGACTATAGAGAATTTTTACATTTGACCCAGTTCTTTCTAGGAAAGGACAATGTAGAATTTACCATTCGTGCCCCTGGAGCATTCCATCAGGAAATGGATAGCAAAAGCTATTTATTGTATAAGAATATATTTTATCTTTATAGGGACAAGTTTACACTAACAGTCAGGGAAAGGAAGAGTATTAGGGATCTATGCATTTTTATCGTCAAAGTTTATCTTAAGGCTTGGTTCACCCCTCCTTGTCCATACAAAGCTCCATATCAAAATTTTCAATTTGCCAAAAGTCTTATTAAATATAAAACTATTAATTCACAGATATCTGAAGCTGCTGTTAAAAAAAATTAAAAATCGCCTATGGTACTTGTTTTCTGAGACTTGAGCAGTATCATTCTTTGATAACGAAATCCCTGTTGAAAGTAAAAGAAATATGATAAAAGCTCTACAAATACAAGACTCGCTGGAAGGAGGTGAAAAACTAGTTAAATTTAGTAATATATACGAAATAGTACATAAAGAACTTTAATAATTTATATGTAAAAATACTCCTAGGTTTTTTGAAAGGTTAGGGTTATCCACAAATTTTTTAAAAGAGAATATGGAAAACTGGGAAAGTAATGATGCGTACATAAATAACTTTAATGTAGCAAAAAAGCTTAAGGTAGTGAATGATACAGCGGAAGGGGGTAATAAACATTAAACAGACGAATATAATCAAATGTTAACAAAAGATTAAGAACAACGTCAACGTATACTGCAAATTGTAAGCGAATATAGAAGAAAATAAAAAAAAAATGTCAGTAAGACGACACTTGCTAAAACTTTTTAAAAGTGATTAAAACAAAATATTTGTGTAAATACATAATATATAATATATACAGTGTGTGTATAAAGTCTGACGCACCGAATGACGATATTGGCGTTGTTGACAGCTTTTTAGTTTGTCTGGAATTCGAACGAATTTTATATTCGTAAATATAACTCCCTGTATATTTTTTCATTTATAGTTTTTACTTTATATTTGTTACACTTTTGGTATAACATACTTTGTTCCTAATATCAGTAGTTTTCTAAATAACGACGTGCTTTAAAAATATCAACAAATTGTGTTTTATTTATTAATAAATAAAACACCAGTTCAGTTATGATGTAAAGTCATAAAAGCTGTCATTTTTACATGCAAAAAATGTTTTTAACTGAAAGTGAAAGAATTACAATTCCTATGATAGGAGGATATGGCGATAGGGTCAGGTCTTACGAAGAGGTTTAAAATATATTTAATGATGCATTAAAACGATTTGCAGCGTCGAATTTTGAACGAATTTGAATTAATAACGCCAGAAATGATTTACAACACAATTGAAAAATTTTATTTTCATTTAACATTAAATATAAAAAAATTATTTTTTCTAAATTGTATCCGTTATTTCGAAAACTACTGATATTAGGAACAAAGTATGTTGTACATTAGAAGTGTGACAAATTTAAAGTAAAAACTATAAATAAAAAAATATACAGTGTGTTTCATTTAGAAATATAAAATTCCTTCAAATTCCCAACAAACTAAAAGCTGGCAACAACGCCAATATCGTCAATCGGTGCGTCCGATCCTCTTACACAACTGTACCTAGTTTGGTTTAAATCGGCCAATAAATTGGGATGTTATTAAGCCGTTTCCAGACTTTATACACACACTGTATACTCTGTTTCTATGCAGTGAGTGGTAGTTGTAATAATAAAAGTTTTAAAATTTAAAAACCTTTCTATTTCATTCCGTCGGCGGCATCATTTTGGATTATTTAAATGACTTGGAATTTTGCACACGTCATTTTCTTGACATTTACAACATTTTAAAAGGGTGAGACCAAAGAAAAAAAAATCGCAGAATGTGGGCGACCCTAAACACTGTCATATTATGTATTTTTATATTATATATTTATTTGTTTTAAATATATTGACCTACCGTCTGGGGCTGTGTATTGGAAAAATCCTTGTACTTCTTCGGCCTCTGTGTCTTTATTCCCGGCATTTTTTAAATGCCCCTCTTCTTGAGCGGATATCCCATTGCCAGCTTCAAAAGAAGATTTGTATGAACCATCAAAGTTGACTTCTAAATCTTGGCTGATAATTGGTACCTGTTCTCTACCTGTCAATTGTGCTGCAGAGGCTAAAGTCGCCAAACCTAATATCGCTATCTGAAAAGTTATACCTTATAATGTTACATAAATGTAATCAAATTGTGCATTTATGGTAAACTAGCTACAAATTGGCCTTACTGAAAAAAACGGAAACATTTACAGGAGTATTATTCATAATCCCTGTATGAAGCAAAGAGATAAATAAATGGAAACCAAAAATTTCATCTCAAAAGTTTAGTACTTTTAACAGGTTCATAAACTCTTAATATTTCATATAGCCGAGAAATCATCATTCGATTTAACAGTATGCTACTTACTTTTAGTTTGATATTTGCTTATAAAAAAAGCAAATTTATAAGGCTAAATTAGGTAATAAAGCTTTTTTTTTAAATGATTAAACACATAAATGGTAATTATAAAGTTGGCCTATTAAAGGTAAGTAGTTTCTTTAAATCTTCTTTTACACTGTGGCTCAAATTAAAGAAGTACACTTTTTAATTGTGAATATTTTTTTTTCATTTTGCACTGATTTAATTTATTTTTGGAGTGATGATAAACTGAAATCGTCTCAGTAAAATGTGCAATTTTTATCAAAATATTTTGAACAGGGTCGGATTGAGAGGTTTTTTTTTAACAAACGTGCGCTTCTGTTCGTTGCAAACGGAAACTGATTTATTTAAATCTCAGATGATGCGTTTTTTGGTAGTTTAACTATCTGAAATTCTATATAGGTCTCATTCTGACAGATTTTAAAATTCAAGGAATACAATTTATTTTGTTCATTGATGTACTAAAACATTGCGGTTATCATTTTGGAAATTTGAAGTCGTTTGAACCATGTTCGCAGCATCCATGACCGTTATTAAAAATCAGAGTATCCATGACTGTTAATAATAGTATATTACAATACAAGTACGGTAGGTACGTCTTTACCGCATGTGCGTGATGTTTAACAAAACGAGCCGAAGATTAGTTTGGTAAATCACCAAATGCGGTAAAGACACCTACCGTAAGTGTATTGTACGATATTTTATCTACAAGCATGTTTTAGGGCACCAATATTAAAAACTCTAAAAGAACACTTTTTTAATTTACCCCGTAGGTGCCTCGTAAGTCGTTATCGACAATGCATTAACATCAAGTTGCTAGGGAAATAAATTATAGAAATTTAATAGTTGGCTTTTATATGACAGATGTAAAACTTGACAACGGAATAAACGATAATTATTTTTGTAACAATTTCGTGAAAATGTGTTTTACGTCCTTTAAATGGAAGTCAGTAGCAGCAGTGATGATGAAATTCCGAAGGAAGTTCTGGACATTGCTAAAGCAGCTACCCTTAATTTATTGCCGGATAAATCACGGCATAGATATGAAAAGGAATATGGGCTCTTCATGGACTGGTGTTCATCAAAGAAAGTTAAAGCAATTAGTGAAGATGTGATGCTTGCCTAATTTGTGGATAAATTTAAGGACAGTAAAGCTGGATTTATAAACTCGAAAAGTTGGCGAGGTTGAGGTTCAGTTGGTGTTGGAAATAGGAGTTCAATTTAAACTAAAGGGAACACTCAGTTCCATTTATACACTCGTTCATGTTGTTCATGTAAAGCTCACGTAAGGTTCGAAAACTTCCCGGGTAGTTCGAGATCACCAATTTTTATGCTCGGAGTTCGGAATATCTAACCTCACAAACTTGATCATAACTTCAACTTCACCAACTTTTCGAGTTTATAAATCCAGCTTTTATCATCCTCTTTATGGAGTTATTACTCAATGCTCAGATCTACTATAAGTATCAAAAATAATGTCGACATAAGCAGGTATGCAAAACTGATGGCATATTTAAAAAGTCTGTGGGATATAAAGCTAAGAAATCAAAGGCATTCTCCAAGAATGAGGTTGTAAAATTTCTTGTTACGGCACCAGATTAGGAGTTTTTATTAATGAAGGTACTTAATTGCGATTTTTTTAAAATCTACTTTTAAATAACCACTTATTTGCTTGTTTCAGGTGGTACTCATTGTGGGCATCGCTTGGGCATGCCGCCGAGTGGAGTTATGTAAAATGAAAATTGAAGATATTAGGGAATTTGAAACCCACCTTGTTGTAACTGTCCCGGATACAAAGACACATGTAGATCGACAGTTCGTGGTTTACGTGGAAGGATTTTCATCAGAAATTATTAATATTTCAATTTTCAAGAAATATAGAGCCCTTAGACCCGATCATACTGCCCATACACGGTTATTTAGTGCATATAAAAAAGGAAGATGCACTATCCAACCACTGGGTATAAATACTTTTGGAAAAATACCTTCTCAAATTGCATCATATTTAAAGTTGTCCAGTCCCAAAGAATATACGGGACATTGTTATCGAAGGACGTCAGCTACATTACTAGTAGACGCTGGCGGGGATATTATGAGTATAAAAAGACATGGTGGATGGAAGTCCTCCAGTGTTGCGGAGGGCTATATTGAAAATTCGGTGCAAAATAAAATAGGAATTGCAAATCAAATAAATGGTGTAGAAGAATATGCAGAGAGAACCTCATATTTTAGTAAATCTGTAAATTTCAATTCTTGCGTGTCTCATCGGATAGTAAAACACTTCCTTTATCGATATCGTTTGGAAATGTTACAAATTCTACAATTAATATTAATATTTCTTAATTTATAAGTTTGGATTAGTTTAGAAATTTAAATATGTAAGTAGTTACTTACCGCACGCTTGTAGATAAAATTATAAACAATGTTATTTTTGATGTTTTGTACGCTTCGTGACAGCCAATCCGTACACAATGGCAGTCTTAAGTGAAGAGTATCGAATTGTTATTAAATATTTTCGACAAAAACATAATTACGGTGCAAGGAAAATTGTAAAGGAGTTTCCTGAAGAAAATTGCTATGTTGGAACAGTTGGAAAGTTTTTAAGACATCTTAGAAAAAATAATGCATCCATAAAAATTAAAGTTGGAAGGGGAAGGAAGAAAACTTCAAGAAAATGTACGACTTGAAGAATCTGTAGGTACCAGAAAAATAGCGAAAAAACAAGAATTCATTGTTCTACAGTTCAAAGAATTATAAAAAATGATTGTCATCTTAAAGTCTTTAAAAAAGTTTACTGTCAAAAACTTAATGCCAATGTGAAGGAGAAACGATTAGAGAGATGTAATCTATTACTACGAAGATTCCGTTTTCGGGAAAATATCGCAAAGATAAGTCACTTTTCACCTGGCGTAATGGTCTCTGTGACAGTTTCCATATTGGGGAAGTCAAGTTTTATTGTTGTAGATGCCGGAGTAAAACTCAACTCGGATACTGGAGAATTGTCGATAATTAAACTACCAAAGAAGCGTATAATATAAAATTTAAATAAATTAGATTCCATTTGCAACGAACATAAGCGCACGTTTGTTGGAAAAAACCTGTCAATCCGGCCCTGTTCAAAATGTTTTGATAAAAATTACACATTTTACTGAGATGATTTCAGTTCATCATTACTCCAAAAATAAATTAAATCAGTGCAAAATGAAAAAAAAAATTCACAATTAAAAAGTGTACTCTTTTAATTTGAGCCACAGTGTGTTTCGTAATGGAACGGGCCTTTAAACTATCCCGAGGTAAGCTGAGTGCAAAATAAATATAATTTAAAACATTTTTTTTTCCTTTATAAAAAATAATAATTATTAAAAGCAACAGAAAATTCAAGTGGCTACTTACAGTAGGATGCATGATTTAGTCACAGACGAACAACGATGTGACTTTGGCATTCTCTTTTTACCGATATTTATACTTTAAGTTCACAGCAATTGCAGTTTTAATGCGATTAAGTTGAAAAGGTCTTCCTTGCATAACAGTCGGGTAGGCACATCCCAGACCAAAGAAATTGCTTAAGAAAGGGAATTAGAAATGCCCTAGTCCTAGTAAAAGTAATTAGCAGCACACTACGTTTTTATCTTTACAGAATCTCCTTTAATGATTCTCCAGCACACAGATATCGCTATCATACCAAATAAACGTCATGTGGGTTCTCTACATTTGAATTATTTTAATTCGGTTGATGTATCAATATAACACTGATCCCTGAGGTTGTTATATTAAGCTGTGCCTCAATATTAAGCTGTGCCTGAGGTATACTTTTTCCAAAGTCAGTTTGAGGAATAAAAAACTCGATAAAAAAGCTTCGACCGGGCTTCAAAGGGACCGGCATCATAATCGGGGTTGTCAGATCTTTCTTTAAAAATTCTTTAAGTTTTTATTATTAAAAGTGTTCTTTTATATCAGTATTTAATTGATAGTCCGTAACTCTCTTTGAAAGCTAGTTTGCAAATGTACTTTGAACCAAGTAATTTCCAATGTCGAAGAAGGAAAGAACAAGCCATTCATGAATATTATAATAATTTTTTTACTACTTCAGGAATATTATTTATACAAAAATAATTGAAATGAAACTAAAAAGAAATTTTACTGCTATTAAACAAAAAAAATAAACAAATAACAATCCCTTGTGTTCCTCCTACACTTACCAAAACTTTGTAGAACTGACAACTCCCTGGCGATAGACCGTCGATGCCCACACGCAATTTAAAGCACATTTAAAGTGCGAACTATTTTTTCCGGATAGGAAAATTAATAGAGCAGCATGTAAATACAAATATATATGCTATAGACAAGAACAGCAAATTGTTAAATATAAAGATTCTCCCAATTGGGTGATCCCTTATCAGCTTTAAGATCACTTGGTTTAAGGTATGGGATATTTGGAATCGGAGAGCGGCGTGACTGGTTGAAACGATTAACTGTAATTAACATATTTCATTTTCTGCTATAACTGTGTGGTTTCAGACAAGTAAGTTTTCACTTGGTACCTATATTTTATTATATCAGTATGGCTTTTTGGAGACAATTATTTAAAACATAAGGTCAAGGTGAATTATCACAGGAATATGAGTCGGTGCCAGAGTCGGCCATCGATAGCGAAATAAGTCCGGATATTAAAAGCAACAATTTACATGCTCAATGTCAACGCATTATTTTAAATATGTACGCGTGTTTAAAAAAAGAAAATCAGGGAAACCTGAAAATGCGCTTTGTACAAGAATGTACTTGTAATGAATAAGCACAACTTGGGTTTTATAAGAATTTATAACGTAATTAATTTGGGGACTGTAACCGGTCATTCCATAAAGCGTAAAACAATAAATCAAAAACTAAATGAAAAGTTTAAAACGGCTGACAATACTACAAGGGATTTTATTTTGCGAACTATTTACAACTTTTACGAGGATAATAAAGTGCCAACTTTAGAACCGGTTCGTGATAAATTGCTAGGTTACCCTGAATATAAGTACCAATCTTTAGAAACATTGCGTGGTGTTTTATTAAAATGTGGCATTAAACATAAAAAATTAGATAGTCTTATGGTTATAATGGAATCCCCGCGTATCATTGAACTACGACAGGACTATTTGCGCAAAATAAAGGAGTAACATGAATTCGATAAAAGTATAATTTATTTAGACGAAACGAAAAACGTGTTATCATGACGGAAGTAAAGATGGCTTTGTACCTAATGTGTTGCTCTTGTCAGCAAATAATATCACTGAATAATGCAGTTGTCCTTGATAATATTCTGCAGGTAATAACGAAATGAGTAGCGATGCATGGAAAAATTGCGTAGCTCATGTTATAAAAACAGAAAATGGATATTCTGTTTCACCGCCTATAGCGCCAGTAGTAATCCAACCTGGAAACGATTCTACTTCTGAAAGTTCTGACGATTCCAGTCATCAATTTGTTTATGAATTTTAAATTAATTATATTCGTTTAACATGTATCTTAAAAACTATATTACAGAACGATTACTGTGATTCTGCTGATGCAATCCGTAATTTGTTGGTTAAATAACTGTATATTCCAACTTACATTGTATCTGCCCCAATCCTTTCTTTGCAAGGAAAACTCATACCTCCTCGCGGTCCTGGCTGGACAAAGACAATTTTTTTAAATTGTTTTCGGCAAAATGAGCATATTTCTTTACAGAAAGACCATTTTAAAAATATTCTCTGCAGGCGAAGTCACGGGTACAAACATTTTATCGATATGAACTATAATGAACAAGCTGTAATATATACTATTTAATGATATTAAAAATTTTCAACAATCCGCATTTTAATTATATATAAGAAGCGACGCCTATGGTCACCAGTTTAATGCTTTTTATGTCATCAAATTAAGCTTGGAATAACTATACTTCTGTGGGTATATTAAATCAATATGTTGATATTTTACTACTAGGTGACTAAAACAGGTTAGTTTAAGCTAGTTCTGCAGGTCGAAAGAGGTTATTATGATAAAAAAAATTAGAGAGAGCGAGAACAAACAAAAAACAATATGGAATATCGTAAACAACAAACTAGGTAAAACAAAAAACAAAAATAAAATCGAACTTCTTGATAAAAACGAACAGGTTTCAAATCATAAAACTATTGCTAATATATTTGCGGAATATTTCATATTATCATAGTTAGAGCCGCGGTGACAAAAATTCCTTAGAACTCCCAAACGGATGAAAGACACGTTTTTGTATAGTTCGAGTGTCGTTCTCGAAATCCGTGTTGTCGAGTAGGTGTCTGGCGCTCGGCGGTGAGCGGCTATAATATTTTTTTTCAAATTTTGACCAGCGGTTTAAAAAAACTTTTCCCAAACGGATGAAAATTACTGGAGGGTATCTAGGTAACCCCCCAATTACTGGAAAAATATTTTCTTCCGATTTGATCCTTGCCGTAACCTCCAGTACAATTAAATGGACCCAAACTCCGAAATTAAAAAAAAAATCAGCCGCATGCATGCAGCCGGACTGAAATGAATCGTTATTATTTATGTTATTAAAAAAAAAAGTTTTCATCCAAAATGAGCCTGGCTAAACTATGCCAAATAACAAAAAAACCTCGCCAGCACGCGTGATTTCGATCCCGGAGTTCTTCGTAAATTTTCTGCGAGATTTAGATGAAAGTTTCGTAAACTTATTTGTCTCTGGTTTAAAAATATAAATAAAAAATGATATGTTCAAAAGAGAGACTGAGACAGTGACACGCCGCTGCACTCTCAGATCGCGGGAACAAAAGAGAGGCTGAGACAGTGACGCGCCGCTGCACTCTCGTGAGATTTTATGTCCTATCGGGTAAACACCGATGCACCCCTACTCCCATCACACGTATAGTCCGCCTTACGAGTCTGTGACTACGACGGATATGGAGACAGGGGGGTAAAAGGCATAAAAAGTCTGGTTTAACTGTAGCGGCATAAGCGTGCGGTGCCTCGATTCATATAAATATTTTATAAGTTAATAAATTAAATTTACTTCCTCTTATTTTAATAATAAAACCACACCACTGTTCACTCTCAGTAGTAATAGGTAAAAAAAACGCAGTGGAACACACATTTTTTAGGCATTATTTTATTCAAGTGTCCACAACAATTATTTCATCGTCTAGAAGCGGCCGCCGGAAAATGCGTGGGCGGGAAAAAATTTATAGGCGGTCTAATCAACGTAAAATTAGGTTATTTTTATTTAAAATGTATTGATAATCTTAGCAGACCCGGTATATTTTTTTTATTCGCATTCCATCCATAGCCACAGAACCGTAAGGCGGACTATTCCGATGGACAAGAGATCGTCTCTTGAAAACTCATTTTCCTTTTTCATTTCTTTTCCACATTCATTTCTCGGTCATCCACTGATCAGAACGTGTTAGCTGTCACAGTCCAGATTTTGTTTTTGATCGCGCCCAACTAACGCCAACACCTCGTGTTTCCGTGATTCGGTTTTAATTTCGTGCCGCTAAACATGTCGTGCCTCTTTTGTAAAAAAATTACCGAAGGTAAGCTACGAGGTTTTAACCAAACAAGTTTCGAACATTGTCGGAGAGTGTATAAGTTCAGGCAAATTAAAGAGTCGACAAGAGGATCTGTATACTCTACTGTAGAAATACCTGAAACATACTCAGCAGATTTCCGTTATCACTCAGTGTGCCTGAAACGATATAACGGTATCAGACTTTCTGCAATAGTTACGGAAGTATCAGATCATAGTGCCGAATGCGCAGACTCAGTGGAAAGCTCGATTATCATTTCTGAATCGGGTCCACATGTTCATGAGGAATCTGTGCTCGATGATTCCAGCAGTTTTCGAGATCCGAGGTAATCTTTGATACTTTGCTCGTATAGCATTATTATGTTTCTGAAGATAGACCCCTACCGACAAAAATTCAGCCACTCAATCTTAGCATGTGCCCGAGGCCTCGCTTCACTCATTCCTCACGGTACAGACTTCATATTAACTTGTTTATCGTGCGCCTACGGGCTAGTATTTAGATGAGGCAAGCAGATTTTTTTCTGTGCCAAATGGTCGGTAAGGAATATAAAGAAAAAAGGATCATGGATCTGTGCGTAATTGTTAGACCGTTTATAAAGTTTAGAGACCCTATATCGTTGAAACATCTCGGTGTTGTGTGTCTAAAAAATTTTCAATATTATTCAGCTTCTGAGAAGAAGATCTGCGCCCGCGATTGTACCCCAGGAGGAAATGTACTACGTGACAATCTCTATTACTCCCCCCCCCCCCCTAACCCGTTTTTCTACCCCGCTACTTTTTCTATTATTGGAACATAATATTGCTTCAGTAAGCTGGGGGTTCTGCTCTCAGTTCGTTTCGCTCACCAACTCTTGGCGGTGAATATCATGCCAGATGTTTATTATCACGTTCAGATATTAAGGAAATATGGCTACAAATACATGATGATTATTGAAGATAAGTTAATGACGATAGATATGGAGCCGAGGGTGTTGAGCAGGCCAGCTTTGTCATTGATTTTTTTTATTCTTTTACTTTTGAAATCAACAAGCAAATATAATAAGGGGGCTGGGGAAAGGAGTGTTAAGGATTCAGGACCCTCAGCGACATGCAGGTCTAAAAAAATTAACAACAATCCTTTATTAATCACCCCCAAATATAATAAACCCACGACTCATTTTCCATCACTGGTTAGAAAGTTATGGGCGGTTTTTGATTTTGCAGATCGAATATTTTTTTTAACCTATTTCCATAATATGAGTGTAATAACATTGCCCACTAGTAAGCATACAGTAACCACATATTTTGGGCTGTCAGAGTAAGCTTCTGAACCAGTTTGGTGATAAATAAAACAAAACTCTCCTTCTGACAGCCGAAAAACGTCCTGCGCGCATGTATGTCGGCTGCCAGGAGGAGAGTTTTGATTCATTAATCGCCAAATTGGGAGAAAACCTTCCTCTGACATCCCGAAATATTTGTATACCGGGTGTTGCATCGTCGAGCGGGACATAGGAAATCCCATGTAATTTTAAATGGGGTCAATTATTGGCTTCCCTAATTATTTTAGAGAAAAATTCTATTTAGGTTTATTAAAGAGCACTAAAACCCACATTTAAAAGAATAACTTTAGATATTTTTGATGAGCCCGTTTACGGGTTATCGCCGATTTCTTTTTAACTATTTCTCCTTTTTATGGCCCCGTATTTGCGGGCACCAGTCAAGGTAAAAGATGACTGTCAAATAAAGTTATCATTTTGAGGAATATTTGAACATCTTCTTAAATCCTAAAGTTCTAACAATTTAATAGTACCTACCTAATAATTAGTAAACTATTAAAACATGTAAAATGTCATAATTAACCTTGTAATTGGATACTTTATTTTAGTTTTATTCAGATTAATTTGTACTCATAAATTTTCGATGTACGAGTTTTTATAACAATAAAGCACACATTTCAAAATGACAACTTTATTTGACAGTCATCTTTTACCTTGACTGGTGCCCCCAAATACGGGGCCATAAAAAGGAGAAATAGTTAAAAAGAAATCGGCGATAACCCGTAAACGGGCTCATCAATAATAAATATCTAAAGTTATTCTTTTGAATGTGGGTTTTAGTGCTCTTTAATAAACCTAAATATTATTTTTCTCTAAAATAATTAGGGAAGCCAATAATTGACCCCATTTAAAATTACATGGGATTTCCTATGTCCCGCTCGACGATGCAACACCCGGTATACTTTGGTATCAATCGGAGCAACCGGAAAAACGAGACGCTTGGACGATAGCTGAAATTCCAATGATCCTGCTGTCAGAAGCAGATTTTTGCTTGGGGAGTCACCAGGATGGGAAAGAACCGTCTTCCAATATTAATCTAGTCAAAATCCGAATCTCTAACACAAAATATAAGGCGACTATAATAACCAAATTTGATCCACGAGCAAAGCGAGTCAAACCCTACCAAAGATATACTAGCTAAAATGTGGATGAAGTATGCGCTTGTCGCATTCATACGGTCTAAGAGTTAAGTTTTTCACTTCATAATCGTCAAATCAGAGGAAAATATTCTCATCAATGTTTAGGACAATAATATACAATTTGGTTGTAATCGCCTTTCTACTTTAAAGATTGAACATTCGGATCCTGGATTTTCCGGTGATAATGAATATATCGGAGCATGTTCTGGTAGATCTGGTCTTGGCCGCAATAAATTTGGATGAAAATAACTTTTCGATGTTCTGTAGGTGTCAAAGAACCTGTGTGCAAATTTTCATTCATGTGGGAATTACTTTCTCAAATTTTGCCCATTTAAATTTTGAAAAACTGTTATAAAGCGATGGCGACACATGAAGCAAAAAAATTTTTTTTACATATTCTCAGACACGAACTCTAGCTCCATGTCAAATTTCAAGTTTAAATGAGCAAATTTCCCCCCCCCCCCCTTTTTACATTTTTTCTCAGCTCCTGGAAAAGCTCTTTGCAAAGATCAAATCGGATGAAAATATTTTTCCGGTAATTGGGGGGTTGCCTAGATGCCCTCTAGTAATTTTCATCCGTTTGGGAAATGTTTTTTTAAACCGCTGGTAAAAATTTGGAAAAAATATTATAGCCGCTCACCGCCTAGCGCCAGACCCCTACTCGACAACACGGATTTCGAGAACGACACTCGAACTATACAAAAACGTGCTTTTCATTCGTTTGGGAGTTCCAAGGCATTTTTGTCACCGCGGCTCTAACTATTACTACAAAAAGCTTAACAGATAAGTTTGGTGAAAACATATTAAAGGATTGTACTGTACCCGGCAGAACTAGCATAAATAGTTTATTTCTTAGACCTGCAGAACAGGAAGAGATTTTTAAGATAATAAATAGCCTAAAAAATAAAAAAAAAATGTGGGAATAGACGAAGTGTCGATAAAGGTTGTTCAAATTTTAAGGGACTGTATTCTTAACCCCATTCAATATTTAGCAAGTTTAATATTCAAGACAGGTATATTTCCAAGTGATCTGAAGATGGGAGTTGTTGTTCCAATTAAAAAAAATTAGATACTTTAACTGTTATAATACAAACAATACTATCGAAGGTATTAGAGAAGCTTCTGTACAATAGATTGGATGACTTTCTGGATGTAAACCATGTCCTGACGGATTGCCAATACGACTTTTGATTGGGTAGAGCGCCAGAAAGAGCAGCGGCTGAACTTCTGGTATTAATTTACAATAAAACGGACATTGGATGTCATATCGCTGGTCTCTCTTTTGATCTGTCCAGAATTTTTGACAACTTGAATCATGTGCTGCTTCTTGGGAACTTGTCTTGCTATGGCTTTAGGAATTATATATTAGATCTTAAAAATGGTTGTTGTGAAAATTGTTTATGGCATTCCTTGAGAAATTTGCTTCATCGCTAAATAAAATCGTGTTTTCAAATAACGGATTTTGGGCTAGCATTTGTAGGAACCATTCGCAAAAATTAAAACGTAGTGGAAAGTCACGTGGGAGAAGAGCTTGAACCCTTTGGCTTTGGATGTGGTAAGAATACATTAAGTTGTCTACTAAAATTTTCCAGACAAGCACAAATAAAATGTTAAGTGTTACGGCAATTTTTCTCGTACTAGTAGCAGGATCATTTTTTACTGCATTCAGGACTGCTTCCTTGGCTTCAGGAGTCCTAACCGTTCTGTTTGCTCCTGCTAAATGAGTGGATTTCTTGAACGATCCATTTTCACATATTCGATTATGTAGATTTGCGAATGTCGGTGGGTCAGGCAGTATTCGATTTGGATACCTTTGTGCATACAGTCGTCTGGCTTCATAACAATTGCCATCGGCAAGTCCATAGATTAAATGCATGTCTGCAAATTCTTGATTTGTGAATTCAACCATCATTAACCAGTTCAAAACAACTCCGGAAACGTCAAACAAAAAAAAAATTGTTAAAAAATGTCAGAGGGACAATAAACAGAATTAACAATTGTCTATCCCAGCCTACTACTTTTTTTCTCATATTTATTATTGCGCTATTTCGCCTACACTTAATTTCCATCGATGGCTATTTTTGCGAATAAATTTAAAACGGTCAAAGATACGAGAATAGTGCAAGAGACCAGAACTGCTACACTGCGACAGACAATTTTGATACTTTATTGTAGAGATTCTAAAAAATGGTTGATGTTCCAAATTTGAAACAATTATCACAGAATATAAGAGAAAAAACGCAAAATACAAGAAAAAAAAAAGAAACTTTGCCAGCCTGTATAACGAAAATGACGCGTTTTAGATCATGCATATATTTGCATTTTTTCTTATTTTGACGAGTATTATCACCCCCTGAAATATCTGCATGACATTAATTAACACCCTGTATAAACTATGTAGAGTGTTATTTAACAAATGTCCGATATTTTACAGGGCGATTCCTCAGTTATTTATAAGGTGAAAAGTTCATATAGGCATGGGTCCGCAAGCTCTTCATTTCTGAGACACAGGGTGTTAAAAATTTATTTTTATTTTTGTTTATCGTAAATAATTTTTGAAATAATGTCTATATCTGGACGAAAATTAATACCTAGGGGTTTCTTAAAATGTGAAATTCGAATTTGATTTAGTATGGCTCCCACTCGTAGAGGGCGCTACCTAAGTGTATTTTTACTCTTTTGGGAAGTCATAACTTTTTTTATACGTGTTCGTATTACATTTTTTATCAAAAAAATGGATTTTTTCATCAATTTTACATGAAGAACGCATACTTGGTAGAAGTCGCTACGAGCAATCGTTATCGAGAAAAAAAATAATAAAGGAATAAATGGCATTTATTTGCATATTGCTATAACCATATCAGCGTTTGATAAAATAGCATTTATCTCCTAAACAAAGCCCAACTGAAAAAATTATGAAAATTTACTTTGCATTAGGCAATAAAGTGCCTCTATAATAGTGTTATCAAATGAGAAAGCGACAGTGGCTTACATAATTTTTGTTGCTGTTAAAAATATCGGACACGTATTAAATAACACCCTGTATAAGTTGAAAAATAAATGCGGGATACTACCCAATATCTCTGTTATTGGATTGGATGAGTCTGCATTGATTAACATCTACTATTCGTTAATAAATTCTCATCTAAGTTATAATGTGATATTATGGAGAAATGCTACAAATAGCCAAAGTATTTTTACATCGTAAGAAAAATTATAAGACTTATTTTTAAACTTAACACGATGAGTAGCTGTAAGGCAGTTTTTATAGGAAAGAAAATTGTATGCTTTCCTTCTTTATATATCTACCAGACTCTGTTGCATATAAAACATAATTTAAGTGATTTTAATACCGATGCAGATTTTCATTCTTATAATACCCGAAACACAAGAACGTTGGTTTTGAATAAGCATAATACTAAAAGAAAGTCCATCGTATACACCTAGGCACAGAAAATATAGCTACGCAATTTTCTGTGACCTAGATAAAAAATTATACAGTGTATTTTAAAACAAATGCAAAAAGCTTAAGGGGGCAATTCCTTGTTTAAAATAAAGGGTAGTTTGATATATAAACGTTGGGTTAAATGTCAACCATTAGGGAGATATCGCGGTACAAAGATGGCGGTAAAATAATGTGTTTATTTTTTATCTTAACAACGAAAAGCCATCGAATAATGAAATTCTGTGGAAGTACTACTATTCTGAAAAGACACTTTCTGCATATTTTTTTACTTTTTTAAAATGAATGGAAGGGGTTAAAATAGACCATCCCTATCATTCTTGGTAACTAAATTTAAAGAAAAACTTACGCAACCACTTGGAAAAAAATAAATTTGGATAGCCTGATTTATTTTGAAACGTTTTTATCTCTTGTTTTCTTGTCATAAAACTTACCGATTGACTTGAAATTAAAAAAATTAAATGCAGTTATGATACCGGTCGACACCGCGAAGTTCGAACACCCGAATTATTAGAAGTTGCTGTCCCAAATATTATTGAAGCGCTACCTGAGACAAGTACCAGGAAAATTGCAGCGGAATTAAATACTGATGCAACAACTGTCTGGAGGATATTAAGTATAAGAACAACATTTATATCCTTACCATGTACAGAGGGTACAAGCTTTTTTACCAAGGGATCTCGAACCGAGAATAATTTTTCCCAATGGTTTCACCGAATGAGTATCGATAATTCTTTTTTTTTGTTCAAAAATTCTCTTTTCGGACGAAACTAGTTTCTTAAGAAATGCTATTCAAAACTATCATAACAAGCATGTATGGGCTGAAGAGATAATCCACATTCAATAACAGAATCTAGACATCAATATCAGTTTTTCGTTAACGTTTGGATAGGAATTGTCGATGAACATTTAATTGGGCCACATTTTCTACCATTAAGATTAATTGGTGAGTCATATCTTCATTTCCTACAAGAAGAATTGCCTCCTCTACTAGAACATTTACCCCTACGAACTAAAAGAGACATGTATTACATGCATGATGGTGCCCCAGCACATTTCAGCTTAAATATGCGAAGGTACTTAAATCTTACCTATAAAAACCGCTGGATAGGAAGAGGTGGGCCTCATCATGGGCCGCCTCGATCCCTAGATTTAAATCCTTTGGATTATTGTATCTGGGGATATCTGAAAGAATTAGTTCATGCTACCCCAGTACAGAATATCGAAGACCTGAGAAATCGCATAATTGCATCATGTGATGTTATAAGAAATAATCCTGGCGTATTTCAGCGTATTAGGAATTCAATGATGCATAGGACAAGTGTATGTATTACATCGCAAGGCAGGCGTTTTCAACACTTGCTATAACAAAATGTAGTCGCTTCTGCGTAGGACGTTGTGTTTTATTTAACTTGCAATATTTAAATAGTATTTTTTTAAAGAATGATTTAATTTAATGCATTAATAGAGGATGGGTTAGTTTCAAAAATGTTTGTTAATAAATTATTTTTAAAATGTGACTGTTCAGAACAAAATTTAACAACTTTAGTACAAAATTAAACTGTGTTTGACAGCGGCCAATTAAATTTTTTTCAAAAAAAAAATGCCCGTCCCGACATTTAATTCTTTATATGTTATTCCTTTATTTTCGATCGGTAAGTTTTATGAAAGAAACACAAGAGATAAAAAAGTTTCCAAATAAATCAGGTTATATAAATTAAATTTTTTCCAAATCATTGCGTAAGCTTTTCTGCTTGGCTATTATAGGCAGACATAGGGTACTTTGATATATTTTAAAAATAAAGAACGTGATACATAACCAGTTGCCACTATCTGTAATTTATAAAATAAAATAACCTTGCGAATAGATGTGCGGCTGATCGATATTATTGTAGCAAGTGTACACACAAGCCACTAAGGCATATTGTACCGGGTGTCCCACTAAGAATGCCTGTCGGCCGTGTCTCAGAAAGTGTTAGTCGTATGGCTTGCGGAAAAAAAATATATTAGGTAAAGTGGTCATGAGAAATTGCTGAATATGTGTTTTACACTAGGCGCTAGGGGGCGCTGTCTTACAACTTCACAAACATTGCGCGCTTTTTCCATAATTGTAAATATAATAGTATATTCAATATTACCTGATTACAAGGATGATTAAAAGCCTAAGAAGTCAGCGAAAACCGCAAGTTAATATCTATTTTCATACCGGAGATATCAACAACTATAATCATAATTACGGAACATTATGATTTTATTTTCAAGTTGCCATTGTAAAGGTTTTTTTAAGAGTCAAATAGGCCTTGGAAAAACAAAATATGAATTGAAACTGTGCACGCGTGTCACCTTTCATTATTACGTCAAAATTTTTGTCGTGCCAACAGTGTTGTGTCGTATTTGATTTTCAAAATGCCTCTGTTACTTGAAGAATCGGTTGACATCATTGCGGTGTATTTTGAATGTTTAGGAAATGCAACAATTGCTAAACGGGTTTACGCAGTACGATACCCTCAGAGGCGCCAATACGACAGTAGAATGTTTAATCGTTTAGCTCGCCGTTCTCGTACTACTGGAAGTATTCGTCGCCCTGTATATCGCAGACGCCGCCGAGGTCGAACCGAGGAAAACATTGTAAATGTTTTGGCATATCGTCGATCCCGTTACCAAGGGGCGTAACTGACAAATTTGCAAATTTCAGTTAAGTCCATAAATAAATTTGTATTAGTAGATATTATATTGTTACCAAAGGACGTAACTATATATAGAATGATTGGTGTGCAAAGCACAATTTTTGTTTTGGCTTAACTGTCTTTTGATTTAATAATTATGTCACCATAAGGCTTAAGTTAAGATAAGCCTTTTGGTGCCAACAATTTGAACTGAACTAATCTTACTGATGGGCTTAAGTGAATTCACTCCCTTCCACTTTTCCTATTCGACAAATCAAATAGTTCATTTTTAACCACGTGACATAGGGCTTGTACGCGACGCCATGATAATATTATGCGACGAGCAGCCGTTTGTGTGTGTGTTACTAACAGACGTGTACTTATTGGCGCACTATAATAATATTCTAGAACTACGCATGTGATTCTTGAAAGTGGCAAGGGAGAAATAATAGGTAAGTTTGGATTAAACCTGTATATTATTAAATTGTAAAAAGTACTTGTGTTAACTTGCAGTTAAAATGGATGTTATTGTTAAGTGGGCAGACGGCACTGATAACTGCGTTGCAATACACGAACTGGAACCTGTACAGCAAGGTAAAATAATTCAATTGGGCACACCTGTGAAAATGTTGTTTAAAAATAAATGGTTTTATGGGGAAGTTGTAATGACAGAAGACGGTGATCTTAATTCTGAAATTGAGTGTGACTTGCCAATTATTGCACATTCAAAAAAAGGATGTCAAGTTAAAAATAATAAGAATATAATAACCAGTGAATTAGTTTCTTCTGATAGTGATTTTGAAATACCCCTTTCGGAGTTACGACGAAAGTATGCCTACAAAAAATTCCGTAACAATGGTAATTCGTCGATGCCTTTAGAATTAAGCGATTCGGAAGAAGACCCTTTTGGTTATGTAGAAATATCCGATCACGAAGATCCCGATTATGTTCAAACATGCGAGGTTCCTCGTTGTAAGAAGGAAGTATTCAGTTCCTGTGTAAAATGTTTTATTTTGGTGTGCTGGGAGCACTTTGAAAATAAAGATAACTTATCCTGTGAAATGCATAAGACTTTTGCAGAGAGGGCCTGTCCAGCAAAAATTGTACCACCAAGCGAGTCAAGAAAACCTGAAGATTTTATTGTAGAAGGAGAAGAAATAATAGATAAAATTAAAAAGAAAAGAATAAATAGAAAAAAGGAAGGCACCACAAGAAGAAATAAGGCTCAAGAATATGTATCATATTCAACGAAAAAAATTGTGCCTGCTAAAGAAATAAAACCAAAATGTAAATCCGAATTTTGCAAAAAGTCCGGAAGGAAGTGTTTCCTGTTTACCGAAGAACACAGAACAACAATTTTTACAGAATTTCATCAGACAGGCGATATACAATTGAAAAGAGAATTTATTTCTAGGTGTATAGACGAGATAGATAAGAAAAGAAAAACTACAAAAAATGAATCCAGAAGGTCAAAAACAAGAGTATACTCGCTTTTTCTTAATGGTAAGAAAGAAATAGTATGTAAGACAATGTTTTTGAATACATTGGGAGTTAGTGAAAAATCAATGAGGACTGCTTTGGGCAAACTAACCTCGACAGGTATTGTCTTACGAGATTTTAGAGGAGGACGAAAAGAATCGTTAAAAATACGAGATGTAACACTTAAGCAACTAATAGAAAACCATATTAGGCAGTTCCCTAAAGCAGAGTCGCATTACTGTCGTGAAAGTTCCAGTAGGGAATATCTGCATAGTGATTTATCCTTGCCAAAAATGTATGCAATGTTCAAGGAAGAGTGTCTGCAAAATAATAAGGAAGCTGCTTGCTATACATTATATAGTAAAATATTTAAAGGTATGAATTTATCCTTTAATCGACCCAAAAAAGACCAATGCAGTTTGTGCAATAGCTTTTTAAACGGTTCTGACCAACACAAGTTAGATCTAGGGGAACAGTATGATCTTCATATTAAGCAAAAAAAAGCTGTTAGGGTGTTAAAGAACCAGTATAAAGAAGAAGCTATTAATAATCCAGCACTTCTATGTGCTTCTTTTGACCTTCAGCAGGTTATTCATGTTCCAATTTCAAACGATAATGCTGTATTCTATAAAAGAAGATTGGGAGTTTTCAATTTGACTATGTACAACATAGCTACCAAAGACTGTGTCTGTTTTACTTGGCACGAGGGTCAAGGAAAACGAGGATCATGCGAAATCTCCACGGCACTTTATAAATTTTTAAAACATTACGACGAGCAAGGGAAACAAAAAGCTTATCTCTTTGCAGACAGCTGCAGTGGACAAAATAAAAATTCAATTGTGGCTTCCACTCTACTGTATACTTTACACCAAAGCAAAAACTTGACAGAAATCTATCTTCGGTTCTTTACACCAAATCATGGGCAAAACGAGGGCGACTCTGCTCATAGTGTGATTTCCCGCGCTATTAAAAAAGCTGGCGACATTATGGTACCAAGCCAACTAAATCCCGTTTTCCGACTTGCTAGGAGGCAACATCCTTACGAAGTCTGTAATCTAAAATATTCAGATTTCTTAGATTATAAGACATTTTCCAAAACCTTGAGAATTTTAAATATTAAAAATGATGACTCTTCTCTCGAATTCAATTGGACAAAATTGGTTGAATTTGCAGTTAGGAAAGTCGAGCCTACAAAACTTTTCTTTAAAACTAGCCACTTGGAAACTGAATATCGATCTATTAGTTTAAAACGCCAAGTAGAGTCTGTATTAAACTCAAATATTCCGAAGCTCTTTAATGTTCCCCCTCCCATAATGCCTGGAAAATATAAAGATTTAATGTCTCTGTGTACCGGTACCACCGCTTTAGTTCAGTTGCCGGAACATGTCGATTTTTATCGTTGTCTGCCCCATTCAGATTAATATTTTAAATGGTTTTCTTTAATAATAATTAGTAGTTAATATTTTTTTTATATATAAATTGTTTGCATTTAATTGCAATTTTTGTTAGTTTATATAGAATAAATATTTGTTTATGATAAAAATTGAACTTTTCATTTCTAAATGTAAAATAACGAAGGGCTTAAGTTACTAAAAAAAAATAATACATATAGCACCAAAAGGCGTAAGTGACAAAAGTGGACAAAATGGCGGGCATATAATTGATTTTGTAATATTTTTTAATGAAACTATATTTAGAACCTCTAGACAAAGGCAAAAATATTAAATTTAATCATAATTGTGGTGTAAGTAGCAGGCAGTTAAGTTTGAATGTACCTGAAAAATCTTTAAACTGCTCTCCTCAACAATTTCAAAAATTCAGATACGCCCATTGGTAACGGTGACGACGATATGTGGAATTTGATCCACAAATTAGTATTAGATTAATTGTTAGAGACTTGGGCGTTACTCGCTCTACTGTGCAGAGGATTTTATTAGAAAAAAGGTAAGTAATAATTATATCTATATGTTATAACTCTTAAATAGTTTAGAATAATGCCAATATTTTTCTTAATAGTTTTGAAGTCAATGTAATAAGTATTTTGTTTTTCTTTAGGCTACATCCCCACCATATTGTGATCCACCAGGCTTTGACCCCGCAAGATATATGTTCATATATTTAAGATTATGCCAAGGTTTACTATAATTGCTTTTTCTTTATAAAATCATGTATTCGAACATATTAAGTAAAATAAGTTTATAGCCGGACCTAACGTATACGCGAACTGCGCAGACACAACGCTTCCGGAAAACGTCTCATACGGGGGATATTTCTGTAATACGGTATTATCAATATATTGGTTATACAGTGTGTGGATAAAGTCTGGAAACGGCTTAATAACATCACAATTTACTGGCCGATTTAAACCAAATTTGGGACATTGTGTAAGAGGATTTGACGCACCGAATGACGATATTGGCGTTGTTGCCAGCTTTTTAGTTTGTCTGGAATTCTAACGAATTTTATATTTTTAAATGAAACACCATGTACATTTTTAATTTATAGTTTTTACTTTAAATTTGTTACACTTTTGGTAAAATATACTTTGTTCCTAGCATCAGTAGTTTTCGAAATAACGAGTACAATTTAGAAAAAATATATTTTTTATATTAAATATTCAAACTTCCCTGTACAGCTTGACAGTATGCTAATTGAAAAAAAAATTTTTCAATTGTGTTGTAAATCATTTCTGATGTTATTATTTCAAATTCGTCCAAAATTCGACGCTGCAAATCGGCCAAATCTTGAGGTTTTGTGGTATAAACTCTGTTCTTCAAGCGTCCCCATAAAAGTAGTCGTTAGGTGACAAATCAGGAGACCTAGGTGGCCACTCGATTGTACCCCCTCTACCGATCCACCTATTCGGAAAAGTGTTGTTCAAAAATTCGCGCACGTTTCGATCAAAATGGGGAGGAGCTGCGTCCTGTTGGAAGAATGTACTTGCATAATTTGGACCCATCACATTTCGTATAGTAGGCACTATTTGCGTTTCCAAGAGCGCAAATTAAAGTTGTGATGTCAAATTTCCATCAATAAAAAATGGACCGATCTTGTGGTTACCCAGAACCCCAACCCACGCATTCGATTTTCCAGCGCATGACTCTTGAACTACATGTATTTTGAAAAGGTGATATTTATGTTTTATTAAAACAATATGGGCGGATTTAAAGCAGACATCACTTACTTGAGAAATTTTTCTTAATGAAGAGACAGGGGTTTCAACAACATGTTGTTAATTTTCTAAACTTTTCTCTTCATCTACTACTGCTGGTCGTCCTGATCGTCGCCTATCTCTACAATTTCCAGTTTCTTCGAACCGTCGAATCGTTTTTAGAACAGTTGCTATTGAAATTGGATTTCGGTTTGGAAATGCGTCATTAAATAGATTTTTAACCTCTTCGTAAGACCTGACCCTATCGCCATATTGTCACAACTGGGGGTTGTTTCCCTAACGAATGTGAATGTCACAACTTGGGGGTAACTGAACTGTCTTGGGGGTTACTGGCACCTCCACCATGTCACAACTTGGGGGTTGTTTCCCAGGAAGCTCGGAGAAAACCCAGCATGTCTCCGGGGGGTGCAGACCAGTTCGGCACTATCGATGGGGGCTCTTGGGGAGTACGATCAGGAGAGGGGCCTCGAGTCAATGTTGACACTTTGGGCACTCCTGTCGCAGGGTAGTTGACCAGGGGGACTTTTGGGGGATGCTTTTAAATCGAGCAGGAGAGGGGCTTCGAATCTATATTGACACTTTGGGCACTTCTGTCACAGGGTGGTTGACCAGTCGTTGAGACGAAGGTACCGTGTCCATCCAATGTTCGGGTATTTATACACCGAAAGTGCTGATTCTTGTTTAATTGAACTTGGCATTGGATGGCACAGTGGTCCGCGACCTCAACGCACAGTGGTCTAGAAGTGTGAAAATTATAATTAAAAACGTAGAGCCCGCCATTTTGTTGACAATATCCTCTCATCATAAGAATTGTAATTCTTTCACTTTTAGTTAAAGACATTTTTGCATGTAAAAATGACAGCTTTTATGACTTTACATCAAAACTGAACTAGTGTTTTATTTACTAATAAATAAAACACAATTTGTTGATATTTTCAAAACACGTCGTTATTTCGAAACAAGGAAGGAACAAAGTATGTTATACCAAAAGTGTAACAAATTTGAAGTAAAACTACAAATGAAAAAATATACAGGGTGTTACATTTAAAATTATAAAATTCGTCCGAATTCCATACAAAATAAAAGCTGGCAACAACGCCAATAGTCATTCGGCGCGTCAAATCCTCTTACACAACTGTACCAAATTTGGTTTAAATCGGCCTATAAATTGTGCTGTTATTAAGTTGTTTCCAGACTTTATACATACACTGTATATATTATGTGGTACCGCTCAAAATAATTATGTTCATCACACGCGACCACTTAAACAGAATGGTTTTCCAACCGAAAAGGCCCAGATCATTGGTCGAGCTAGCTACTATCCAGTTAGAACTGGTTTCACTTCGAATTCGACCAGTGCCGGTAAAATTGAAAATATGGGGCTAGTGAGGAATATAACTATCCTTCTTATTATTAGATTTTGTGTGGAAAGCCTTGATTGTTTTATTTACATTTATTATTAAGTTTTTTGTTATCGGCAGACAAACATAGGCAATCCTAGTCGTGCGAAAAATAATTATTTTGTTATTTTAATATTTTAACCTCCTTAGTTCATTCAAAGATAGCAATAAATTGCAAATTCCGCATACTTACTCTGAAAATCAGCCAATATCACACCTTTAGCAGCAAAAAGCTAACGTTATAGAGAAGTAAATAATGTTCAAGATATTTCAAGGAATTGGAAAAGTCGTGAAATGTGATTATGACATTTGTAGTAAAACAGTTATTATAATGACTAATATCGGTGGAGATCCTGAAATTTATAGAAGCAGTAGGAAAATATTTTATCATTAATCGAGACGAGCTTGAAATATCGGTATTTTATGATATTATATCGATTATTTTGCTTTGATATTTAGAGAAGTATGTCACTAAAATAAGTTGTTCTCCACATTAAGCTTTATAATCAAATGCTGGTCCTTGGGGATCTTAATCCTTGGATGAATTAAAAATAAAGCTTATATAAACATAGGTCCGCCATCGCTTTATTTATGAGATACAGGGTGTTGTAATTTTTAAGTGAGACAAGTTCGCCACTGCATTTTAATAGCACGGTTATTTAGACAGTTTAAAGTCGAATGCAAAGTATCTACCTTTTAATAATTTTTTGATTTTGGCTTCGTTTAGGAGATAGATGCAATTTTATCAAACTCTGATATGGGCATGTAATGCAAATAAATGTCGTTAATTTTTTAAATCAAAAACCGTTAGTCATACGTCAAAAGAACTAGGGACCGTTTCTGTTAAGTGATAGAGCGCAATTTTGAAAATAATATTTAATTTGGAGGAAAGTTGTGGTGTATAATTTTTTTCGTAAAACTATTAATTCATGTTGGCGCGGACGCCACTGGTTGAAGTAGAGCAAAGCTTTTTTTTGAAAAAAAATTTTTTTTTTATGCCTAGTTAGTATCTACTTAATATCAAAATGATATCTAAAACGGTCATAAAGTACTAAGAAAAAACCCTTTTTTTTTCAACCCCTGTATTTTAATATACAGGGTGTTTTCTAACTACGGTACAAAACTTCAGGTCCAGTGGCGTCTCAGTGGGCACCACAGCCAATTATTATTGAGAAGAAAAAGTACGCCACTGCATTTTTTTTAGTTTTCTTATTTGTTTAGATTAAGCAACTACAAATACAACTTTCTGGTCTCTTGTGTTTTTTTCATGTTCATTTTATTTCATTTTTTCTGCCTTCGTTGGCGAGAAAAAAAAAATAAAAATCACCTTAACTCATTCTAAAAGCTATCCATGGACAACATAAAATAACAACCAAAAATAAAAAATAAACAATTTCGACCTTACAGTAAATGAGCAAAATGTCCACCTTCTGATAAAATGCACGACTGCAATCGATTTGTCATTAATTGTTTAACACGTTCAAAAATACCTGGAGTATTCCTTGTGACATTGCAATTGTCAATTATCCGATTCCTTAAGTCACTCACATCTAGTACAGGAGTTTTATAGACAAGAGCCTTCAGATGACCCCATAAATAGAAATCTAGAGGATTAAAATCAGGACTGCGAGCTGGCCAATATTAAGGTCCTGCACGTCCAATCCAGCGGTTAGGGTAGGTGATGTCGAGATGCTGACGAGCAAGAAAACTAAAATGAGAGAAAAAAAATGTAGTTGCATAATCTGAACAAATAAAAAAACTAAAAAGAAAGGCAGTGGCGTACTTTTTCTTCTCAATAATAATATAATTGGCTATGGTGCCCACTGAGACGCCACTGGACCTAATAATTTTAATCTAGTTAGGGCTAAATAAGCGCCTTATTACTTGAAATAACTGAACCAAATTTAAACCAACTCACTTTAAGGATATTTATGACCGTTTTTTTTTTAACTTCAACGCCCTTGTATCTTAGAAACGAAGCAACTCCGGACATATGTTCATAGGAACTTTTTTCTTAAAACGACCTTACGTATCACTCTCTGAACTTTCGTACCGTAGTTATAGTATAGAATAAATAATTTCTTGTTTAAAGATATCAAAGTTTCCAAATCTGGTTCAAAAAATGTTTCGAATCCATACACAAAAAAGTTGTGACTAGTTTGTTCTCTTTATGCCCCCGAAAGTTACGCCATATTAAATTAAGCGCATAAAGTTTACTATAAAGGCAAGAATCACACTGAGCGACCATGATCGACCGTCCGCGACCGACCGTTAACGACCAAATTTCCAACACGTACATTCTTACCACAAAGATCACACTGAACCATCGTCCTCGACCGTCCGCGACCGTCCTACGACGACCGTGTTTGAAATTCCAACCTGCTGAAAATTTTGGTCGGTCGCGGACTATCCCATTTAATGCGCATGACAAAGTTTTAGTTATTTTTTATTTTACACCAAGTGGAACTAGTGGAAGTGGCGTGCGCGTCCTAACTCTAACCTAACTAAACTTTGTGACGCTGGTTTTGTTTTTAGCTAATAATTATTGATAAGATATTTTAATTACTAGTAATACTAGTATATTGTGTGTAAAATACACAGAACAAAAAAGGTAAGTTTGTAAACATTTCTGTGAAATATACGTAACCTAAAATCTTAGGTATGACATTTTCATAACAGCGGTCGGTTGTGGTCGGTCGATCAGTGTGACTTAGAACTGTGAATTTGAACTATTTCACCTATTGGTCGTAGCCGGTCGATCGCGGACGGTCGATCATGGTCGCTCAGTGTGATTCCTGACTAATACTCGAGTTTCAAGTTTCTCCCTTAAATAGTTTCGTCGTTAATCAAATAAAACCATCTTCGGGGTACCCATTTGAGGGGCATTTCTTGATGTACGTTTATAGAAAAAATATGATATGGTCCCTTAGTTATGGAATACCCTGTAAACATATATCTTTTTTTTAATTCTGTATTATGCAGTTATAATGACAATAATGTAATTTTAATATTTAAAATAAAAACTTCAGTACGTAGTAAGTAAATTCATCATTCGTGCTACCTCTGTCCTCTGTTCCCCATTGTAAATGCTGATGTATACCTAAATCTGTTTTTCTGTTTACGATCTAATATTCCATTTCACAACCATTTGTATCAAGCATGTAGTAGTAGGTATTATTATAATGGTTGGAAAACATTTGGATGAGACACCTATAAATATTATGCGCTAGTGAATGAATTAATATTAAGTAAATGTCGAGGACATTTATCATCATTATTGTGTGAATCCACAATAATATATCATTAGGAATATAATTAAAAAGAAAATTATATTATAAAATATGGAAATCTCATGGGAAAGGTACAAAGTAAGATATTATGCGACAAATTTGTTTATTTGTGGGGCACTAAATTTAATTATGACGTTAACAGTAATTAAACAATTATTTTTGTAGGGAAAGGAAAGAAAGTCAAAAAGTCTCTCTCCACTAATTTAATAAGATCAATCAGAGGTTTAGTTTTATGAAAGCGCGTCTACATGTTTCGAAGGTAGTAACCTTCATCTTCAGGAATTAGTGCTGCAGTTAATATTAGCAGTATAGAGAAAATTGTAGGTGGAAGGTGACGTTGATGGATCTTTAAAAAAATGTTTGAAAATGTGTCACGTAGTGAATGCAATCAACATACTGACAAGAAATTTTGTTAATAGAGGTAATAAATTTAAAGATAATTGTGAAATATATATAGAAGGCCATAAAGAAAAAATACATGTTCCTCTTATTCAGGTTCAAGTAAGGATAAATAAAGAAGACTTTCGAAGTTCTTATTCATATTATGATTTTGTATTAAAAGTAAGGGAGAAAGAAAGAAAGCATCTGTTATCAATTAAGTAAAGATTCCATTTTGTAAAATTTAGCACATGTTGTTAGAAAATTTTTGTGTTCGGGGTGCTGGAGACTCAAGTTCCGGTTTCCCGTAGTTATATTATACCCAATGTTTAGGGCAGTTAATAGACGTTTGAGCTAAGAATAAAAATTGGTTAAAAAAAATAAAATAAAAATCTTTGATTTATATACCCTTAAAGATGAACAGACAGATGAATAGACAAACACAACTAAAAGAGAACTATGACCTTCTAAATTCCACAATTATCTTTGAATTCATTACCTCTATTAACAAAATTTCTTGTCAGTATGTTGATTGCATTCACTACGTGACACATTTTCTAAAAATTTTTTAAAGCTCCATCAACGTCACCTTTCACCTACAATTTTCTCTATACTGCTAATATTAACTGCAGCACTATTTATTGTCTACTAAAGATGAAGGTTACTACCTTCGAAACATGTAGACGCGCTTACATAAAACTGAGCCTCTGATTGCTCTTATTAAATTAGTGGAGAAAGACTTTTTGAGTTTCTTTCCTTTCCCTATATTTCAACTCCACTTTGAGGATGGACTATTTCTTCAAATTAATTATTTTTGTGTTCATGAGATTTTTTAAAACTGAGTATTAACTCAACTGTTGAACAGATGAATTTCTTAGATACATTTCAGATATAAATATTTTTAATATTAATAGAGGTAGACGCCTACGCTTTTTAAGAAGTTCTTTCAAATCCCATCAATAAGAGTTTGTGTCGATCGTGAGATCTAAATAAAATAGGAACTGTTGCCTACATGGTGTTTATTAATCCTATTACAATTTTGCAAAATTTCATTGCTTCCGAAAACTTACACACTAAACTTGTCGCAAAAAACAATTTGATTGCTTTTATCGCATCTGTGATATTAGCAAATTTTTTTTAAAGCACTTGTTTGTCATTTGGTCCTGTATTACCTTGACTGAAATAAGAAATAAGAAACTGTTTAAAACCTTTCATGCTCAGAACTGGTTTATTAGATCCCTTTTTAATTTCTGGGACACCTGCAGGGCGGATACAAAATACAGACTGCAGAAAACTGCCGAGAATTGGAGTTGGATCATCTTATAGATGGTGTCCCACTAATTTTTTTTTATTTATTTATTTAACATGCTCTATTGTCAAGAATACCTACATTACATATTATAGACAAAGCAACTAATGCTAAATTTATCATACGATCTAAGACGATGTCAGAAGGTAAAAATAAATCATAAATAGACAAAATACAATTTACAAAAAATAGATATCAGAAAGTTTAAAAAAATAAAAACAAACGTAAAGTTTTAAAAAATAAAAAGAAACGTAAAGAACAGACCAAACAACATTATAATAAAGTCGACAAGAAGTGTCAAATTTCATCCCGATAGTACCCACTCATCCAGGCTGTAATACGCCTTTTGTGCCAGAAGGTCTCTCACCGCTCTGCTAAAACACACGTAATCCAAAGATCTATACTCCACTCTCAAATGATTATAGACTTTAATGCTTTCGTAAATTACAGAGCGATTAGTCAATGTCGATCTAGGAATTGGAAGCCGAAGGTTAGAGCTTTGCCTGGTGCTGTATACATTTTGAGAATTGTTGCTTGAAGATCTCTTATGTATTAAACATACCGTTTCTAAAATAAATAGCTATCTAATCGTTAAAATATCAAACTTTCTAAATAATAGCCGACAATGGTCCCCATAATTTGCCCACTTATATACCTAAGCGATCTCTTCTGAATAACGAAAACATATCTCATATGGGACTCAAGCACTCTAATAGCAAAGCAACCCGATGCTAACTTCTTATTTATTTAAATGACATGTTTTTTGAATTTAAGTTTGGAGTCTATAAATAGTCCAAGAAATTTAATGGTTGCTTTACTTTCAATTTGTTTGTTATCCAAAACAAGATCATTATAGTCAAAGCCAAAAGTCATAATATTAGTTTACTTAATATTCAAAAAAAGAGAGTTAGAGTCGCACCAAGTTTTAATTTTTTGAAGATCTTGATTTATGACACTCTTCAAGAGTTAACCACTGCCCAAAAACCACAGAAGAGTGGTGTCATCCGCGAAAAGTGTAAACTGGCCACCAATTGCTATACTTGTAAGGTCGCTTATATACAATAAAAATAAGATAGGGCCCAACACAGAACCCTGGGGCACCCCAAACTCAATATTAGACAGACAATAGCAACTTCCACCAATGGACACAACCTGCGATCGCCCACAAAGATATGATGAAATCCATCTATGCGCCGTGTTACGAGTGCCATAGTGCTGAAGCTCTCGCAGCAGCACTTGGTGATTCACACAATCGAGTGCCTTGGAAAAATCACAGAATACTGCCGCAACAGCATCGCCATCACTTAAATTAAGGAAAATATTCTGTAGAAGTGAGAAAATAGCATCACCAGTGTTTTTGGATGACTGAAAACTAAACTGAGATTATTAGTTGTTAAAAAATTGAGTAGTCTGGATTTTACTATTTTTTCAACTACTTTCGAAAGGGTGGAAAGAAGCGAAATAGGTCGATAGTTCGAAGGATCCTCAGGACTTCCCCCCATAAACATGGGAACGACAATCGCATTTTTTAAACAGGAAGAAAATTCGACCCGTAGAAAAGAAACATTAATGGCATCGACAAGAGCATGAAGTGAGACCTCCGGTTAGCACTAATATTCCGACCGAAATACCATCAGATCCTGCCGAACATTTGCTTCTTATTTGCTTAAAGATACCCTGCAACTCCTCAATATCCGTAATAGTCAAACAGAAATCCTGTGGGCGCTACACATCGTTAAGATAATCGAGACGATTCATCTGATAGGGTAAGTCGGTGGTTAAGCTTCGCGCCACAGAGCAGTAAAATTGGTTTAACGCATCAGGTTCCAAATCAACCGAGAGATCTAAAGATTTATTTTTTCCTATTAATTTGTTCATTATGGCCCACTGTTCTTTAGATTTGTTACCCGCATCAGAAATACGCTGACCATAATACCGCTCCTTGGCTCGTTTAACGACTTGTCTGTATTATACACGTCGATAGTTGTTAAATAATATGTAGTAAACATATTATTATCCAAATAAAACTTTCTTATAAAATGAGGAGATCTTAAGTTCGTTGCAGAGGTTTTTATACCCCGGCTTATCCACGGTTTTCTTTTTTTTTCTCTTGTTTCTTGTAGAAAAACATTTCTTGAAAGCATGCGATAGTTTTATGTGGAAACTAGTCAAGGGTTCCGTGGAATGAATAATGTTATCCCAATGCATAAGAGTGCATTCTTCCCGAAAACTTTTGAAATTTTTTGAACTGAAGATATTGTAGTAGGTACAGTTTAATTTAAGGTTAAAGTTTGTACAAATATAGTCAATAAAAGTGGAGGAATTCTGGGTTATACGTGTTGGCTCAGTTATATGCATTTGCAAGTTGAAACAATTACAAACACTGGAGAGCGATTGTGTGATTGCAGACTCTTTATCGTTAAAGTTTATATTTAGATCTCCGGATAGTACTATCTTGAAATGTAAAGGAAACTTAGATAGAAGATGTTAAAGTATGTCCAAAAAACTTCAGCGTCACAACTTGGGGGTCTATACAAGCAAACCAGATACAAGTTATGCCTTTTATCAAAAATTACCAAAAATTCAAACTCCTTTTCTATTAACAAATCATTAAGGTTCTTAACGGCCATTAAGGAAAACTGTTCGTGAGAGTTTTTGTTTACGAGAATCATGGTACCTCCATGATTTGATGTCTGCCGACAAAATAGGGACGCCAAAACGTAGTCAGGAATAAAAAAAGGGTCATTAGGCTTAAGCCAGTGCTCTGTTAAAAGATCAAAATCGGGATTTTTGTGTAAATCGAGCAGCACACTAAGTTCATTAGTTTTATATCTTATTCATTAAATATTTAACAAAAATAGAGATACAGATGTGCTGTCATTGGTTATATTTGAATTTAAAGAGCTACACGACCGATTAAAAAAGAAGAGTTATCGACTATGTATTGTGTTCGTTAGGGTCGGCAAGGTACGATATTTTGGACGCTCCAAACATTACGGCTTCGGAAAAAAAAAATTAATAACTAAATTGCCGAAAGAAATTGCTGAAAAATATTTTAAAGGTTCCAAAATGGCTAGGGAGCACAGGATATATCAAAAAAGTCAAATTTTATCATATAATCGCTATGTTAAGGTACTGTTTTAATGACAGAGATAAAAAGTTTGTTAATTTTTGCGGAAACTGCTTTCCAAGACTTTTTTTTATATTATCTTCGAGAATGTGGGTAAGAAAAGCTTGTGAAAAAAAAACCTTTTAAATTGCAGTATCGTCCATATGCTTTAGCCAAACTTAATTAGCTTAGACTTGTTTAATAGACACTTCACTTTTACACTTATTAAAGAACTGACTTTGGTCTAATGCATACCGCGTCTTCTAGGTGGCGTTGTATAAGCAAGATTTAGTTTATTCAAATTTTTTTAATAAAATTATTGGCATAATATTTTTTTACTACTCAGCTTATAGAGCATTAAAATAGCTTCATTTTGGCGAAAACCGTGATCCGATGTTGACTAATGCATTTATTTTGTGTATGTTCTAGCCTAAAATCTAATAATTTTAAATCGCACTTTAGGCACGCTTTAAACAAAAATTAAATAATTTGTTCACGACTTCTATATAACATGATCATTATAATACATGTGTTTCCTTAATAATAATAATATCCAATATACACCAGTGTATAATATTCATTATAAGTACACGGTATACAATGAAATCATCTGATTTCAATAGGATTTTGTATACGTACAATAAAAAATAGGGCATGCCATGAAAGTCAAGTCGCATCGCTTGTTGCTATGGCAACACCATGGCACTTTGTTTTTATTTTGACAATTGCGCTTCGGTTTTTAATTTTAATTTGAAACGTCAAAAGGTTAGTTGTTCCAAAATATCAATGTAGATTTAAGTTCGATTCCTACGTTTAACTTAACACACTGTGTAAACACAAACATTAATATTAATGTTAACAAATAATTTTTCTTGTTAGTTAGTAAGAAGTTCAATATATAGTTTCAATGTTATTAATTCAATGTTAGTTATTTAAAAATAAAGATATGTGGTACTTAATTGTAGCGAAAATTATTTGGTAGTCCTGGACAAACTATAGTATTCTACAATAAATATGGTTGTGTTGCTTTATCTTCTTGAAGTGTTCCAATCATAAGATGTGCGATATATCTGCCACAAGCATCTGTACTTTCAATGCAAAAATTTGTGTCATCCAGTGAAACTCTCATTTCTTTTAAAACGGTTTCGTATACTGAATGGACATTCTTCTTTCTAAGCGTGGATTCGTCAGGACAGGTTTGTTGACAATATTTTTGCAAAAATCCTCTAAATTGCGGATCTTACAATTTTTTTAAGAATAAGTTTGCTGCGACCAAAGCCTTGCATAGGTCTTCTTGAAAATTTTCCTTTTCAGATTTTGATTTTTCTCCAACATTTTGAAATGCGGTTTTTACACTCAGCTGAACTGGCGCAGATTTCATTTTTTGTGACTTTGATTTATGCAGCGGTGGTTTTAAATGTTGATCGACTTGGAACTTCTTTTCACAAATAATAATTTTTGCACAAGCTATACAGAAGGCGTTTTCTCCACTATTTGCTATTGCTACTGGGAAATTTTTAATCCCCGAAGACGTTTTCGCCACTTCAGACATTTTTAACACAAATTTGAAATCACTGAAATCTTTCGACAAAACTAGAAGAGAAGTACGTATTACCACCCGATATAAATACAGCTTGTTAAGCAGCCAATAATAAGGCATTATTAGATGACAATAAGTAACCCCTAATAATATACCTGCAAACCCTGGAAACCCCCTATAAATGCCTTGTGTAAAACCAAAATGTAAATATTAATTATTATATAATTATCTTTATAAAAGCTTTCGACAGGGTACAACATGGAACACTATTAAACATAATAAGAACCGTGGGAATCGATGGTAGAGATCTGAGAATTATAGAGAACTTGTATTGGAAGCAGAAGGCAGTGGCTCGAATTGATGGAAGATTGACCGATGAATGTAGCATCCAACGAGGCGTCAGGCAGGGATGCATTATGTCCCCTCTATTGTTCAACATCTACTCGGATATAATCTTTAAACAGGCTTTGCAAGATAAAGACTTAGGAATAAAAATCAATGGAGAATTGATTAACAATATTCGATATGCTGACGACACAGCCATCTTGTGCGACAGTATTCAGGGCCTTCAAGAATTGTTGGATTGTGTAAAGACGACAGGAAGAGAAATGGGTCTGAAAATGAATGTCACTAAGACAAAATTTATGATATTCAGTCGCCAACCACACGCCGATGCTTCCCTGCAGATAGAACGACAAGACATTGAGAGGGTCACTCAATTCAAATACCTTGGTTACTATATCACGGAACAGCTAGACCCAGATAAGGAGATTAAGTGCAGAATTGAGACAGCTCGCACGACTTTTCTGAAAATGAAAACATTCTTCTCTAACGACAACTTAAACCTAAGATTACGTCAAAGAATGATAAAATGTTATATTTGGTCAGTGTTGTTGTATGGGGCTGAAATCTGGACTCTAAAGGCTGCAACAATCAATCGCCTGGAAGCGTTTGAGATGTGGTTGCATAGAAGAATGCTCCGAATACCATGGACCGCTAGGCAGACCAACGAAGCAGTGTTGAATAGAGCAAAGGCTGTTCGTGAATTATTTGACACTATAAAGATCAGGAAGATATCATACCTGGGACACGTCCTCAGAGGTGACCGATACAGGGTGCTTCAACTTATAATGAAGGGCAAAATAGAGGGCAGCCGTGGAATTGGAAGGAAACAGATGTCATGGCTGAAGAACATTCGCGATTGGACAGGAATACGCAGTGCCGAACAACTGTTCAGATTAGCTGAAAACCGCGAACAACTCGCCAATGTAATTGCCAACGTCAGGGGGACCTGACATGGCACCGAAAGAAGAAGAAGAATTAACTTCAGATTGGAAAATCCCTGAAACAAGTCTCGGACTGGACATTAAGCCTACGAGTTTTCATGACCGGGCGTTTTTAATTTTTTCATAACGCCGAAAACATAAAAATATGCTCGTAAAATAATAATTTGGGAAAATATACATTTTATTATAAAATTGACAAAATATTCAAAAAGTGCATATATATTTTGCATATATTGCGCTCTTTATAAATAACTATTAATCCTTTTATAGCGCAGTTGAAGTCATAAAGTTGGACTTAGCGTAACTAGAATTTTTTGGTCCCAACGCAAAATATATAAGAAGGACCTCCTTTCGGTCACAAATCACAAATACTAATAAAACAACGAACGAGCTTTTTTTTATATATTTTACATATAACTTAACAAAATATTTCTTTTCGTCAAAGTAAAACAAAACTTTAAAATAACTTTAAATTTAAACCAAGTCCAATAATTAGTTATTAACGAAGTTGCAAATTGTAATAAAATCTCCGGAGTTTAAAACAAAACTCAACTTCAATTTATTAAACCCTAAAATGATATTTTGGTGGTATAGACAGACCTTGTTTTCTTTCTAAAATGATTTTTTTCTCGCTTTACACATTTCAAATTCATTAATTAAATCTTTAAGGTCTAATTTGTTCGCAGCTTCACTTTCGATGGAAATTAGACAAAAACTACTGTGGGCCCCAAGCTTGGAGCCCCAAGGCATTGCGCTTACTTGTCTTATGGTAGTTACGTGAGTGGAAGACACTTCTTCCTTCAAGTTTCGCCTTTAAAATCGTATCTGTTTTAAGACAAATTACCTGCATTATATAGGATAAATCGCAAAATAATTTTTAAGGACTACGAATTTTAATAGTGTAAAATTATTACAACATCTATATTGACAAACATGAATGTGTTTCCCTTTTCCTAATTAACGCCACTTTGTGTCTGTATATTGCATTTAAAATAAATGTCAGTAACAGTTATTATTTTATTCGTTTATATAACTATTTCGTAAAATGAACAATGCAGTATACTTATTACTAACAATAATAAAAATGTTTATCTCTAAAATTTTTATTTTGAATTCGCAAGTCTTAGCAAATTTCGCAATTTACATAATGATATTATCTGCAAGTCTATATCGCTACTAACATTTTGTGTAGGTGTTTAAAATTAGACGGCTTTGGTGCTAAATGTATAATATCAATGATGTTAAAATTTTAGAATAATTCCTAAACCCTAAACAGAGGCGCGCAATTGACTTTTCTCGAAGGGGAAGTTATCGTTTGCTGCAGTTAATGACATAGTAATAATAACAATAGATAGTAAAATAATACTACTTAGCAAGTGGTAATCATAATATGACATACAAAAATGTATATATGTGAGAACTTTGTTCTCTAGCCACTTGCTGAGACCTTATATAATAAGGATTTACCAAATTTTGCTAAAACAGCTATTCCCTGGGCTACATGCCCCAACGAGCCCTGAATTAAATAGCAAAATTTGGCGTATTTTGACTAACACTGTTAGTACTAAAATACAAACTCTAGTAGTATTCTTTTACTATTTATTGTGTTTATAGTACCATACGGTATTTTTCACATTAGATTGCTAGAAACTTCTGGAGGATGGCGCCAACTGTATTGTACTGCCTAGGCAAAACAATATTGTGGCTATGGGGTGTTTCGATTTTCCAATGATAGGTGTGCTCGCTTGTCATGCTTGCCCTGTACTGACGAGAACCAAAGAGTTCGAAACCGGTCTACAGGTAGCAGCAGTGTAGTATCCTATCATTGGAAATAAAGATTCATTATTTTCTTTCCCGGTAGTTTCTCCGATCTCAGTTTGTATTTTAGTACTAACAGTGTTAGTCAAAATACGCCAAATTTTGCTATTTAATTCAGGGCTCGTTCGGGCATGCAGCCCAGAGAATAGCTGTTTTAGCAAAATTTGGTAAATCCTTGTTGTATAAGGTCTCAGCAAGTGGCTAGAGAACAAAGTTCTCACATACCGGGTGTTGCATCGTCGAGCGGGACATAGGAAATCCCATGTAATTTTAAATGGGGTCAATTATTGGCTTCCCTAATTATTTTAGAGAAAAATTCTATTTAGGTTTATTAAAGAGCACTAAAACCCACATTCAAAAAAATAACTTTAGATATTTTTGATGAGCCCGTTTACGGGTTATCGCCGATTTCTTTTTAACTATTTCTCCTTTTTATGGCCCCGTATTTGCGGGCACCAGTCAAGGTAATAGTTGGTAAAAACATGCCCACATTGTGTCGATTAAAACTAGTGGTTCTGGCCACATTTAAAACCTCGGGTTTTCTTAAACTGAGTTCTTTATGGCGACTCATAAATTCTCGGAACCATTGTTTTCCTGCGATTATCTTCTATGTCCACGTTGTCGGCATATTTTTCTTGTTTTCTTTTGCGAAAAAATATGCTGGCATCCTCAGCTGATTTCTATATTGTCTGTAGTGCATTTTTGAGGAAATTGAAAGATATGCAACCAGACTATTTTCTGAAGATCAAAAATTTGAATTATTTACAAAATTGGCTAATTTAGGTACTGTTTTAATCGCGGGAATATCCATTTTTGCAGCAGTTTAATCTGAGTATTTCTCAATTTAAAAAAAAATAATTGCATATGCAATTTTTGTATAATAGTTTCTAAGAACATATAAATAGGCAAATTCTGACGAAAACCGCGTTCAAATATCTTTATTGGATTTGGCGTTAATTCTAAATAATCTTATTTTTCCAATTAGTTACATATTAATGGTTCTTATGCGTAGAGTCTCGTAGGAATCGGATAACCCAAATACCGACCGCCCTTAATAAAAAAAATTCCATGGCAGCAGTTTCAGACTGAATTTTTACGTGAGAATAATAATATTTAAAATTGAAAATTACTGAAAATCATTTAATTTTGTTGTTAATTTATACATGAAAATACTTTTTCGTAACATTTTTGACGAGTATATGATCATACGGATTTGCACTGCGCATCCAAATAGCTATTGTGAGGTTCCCAGTCTACCAAATAATTCGAAATCCTGCGGAATTGTGGGATACCCCTTTGTGAGAGTACCATCCCTAATTGGGGCATCTTCTAATGTACAGGGACATTTTTTAAGTGTCTCACCCGATTGGCGATTTTCCTGCTGACTATAATAAAAAACAAATTGCATATTTCGCAATGATTTTCGATAAGAAAGCTGAATTTAATGTCAAAAAATACATAGATTTACAAATTTGACAGATGAGACGCCATTTAGAATCTTCTTAAATAGCAACCCCCATAAATAACCACAAGATTGTATTGCATTTGGCGATCCGATTCTAAAACTACATAGTTCTTGATACTTATTTTCAGCCGTTTCGGAAATACGGAGGTTCCTAATTTGACTCCATCGATTTTGTCTTTTAGTGTCTCACCCATTTAATAAATAGACCTTCTAAGCTGAACACCCTAATTTTTTTTACAGTGACATAATTTCCCGCGAGCAAGTGATCTGCGCTATAGTCAAATCCGACAGATGTCAAAAAGTGACAGATACGACGCCATTTTGAATTTTTTTAAATGGCAACCCTTATAAATAGCTAGACGATTGAATTGCATTTGGCGATCCGATTTTAAAACTATATAGTTGTTGATACTTATTTTCAGCCGTTTCGGAAATACGGGGGTTCCTAATTTGCCTCAATCGATTTTGTCTTTTAAGTGTCTCACCCCTTTAATAAATAGACCTTCTAAGCTGAACACCTTGATTTTTTTCACAGTGACATAATTTCCCGTGAGCAAGCGATCTACGCTATAGTCAAATCCGACAGATGTCAAAAAGTGACAGATACGACGCCATTTTGAATTTTTTTAAATGGCAACCCTCATAAATAACTAGACGATTGAAAATGGCGTCGTATCTGTCACTTTTTGACATCTGTCGGATTTGACTATAGCGTAGATCGCTTGCTCACGGCAAATTATGTCACTGTGAAAAAAATTAAGGTGTTCAGCTTAGAAGGTATATTTATTAAAGGGGTGAGACACTTAGAAGACAAAATCGATGGAGGCAAATTAGGAACCCCCGTATTTCCGAAACGGCTGAAAATAAGTATCAACAACTATATACTTTTAGAATCGGATCGCCAAATGCAATTCAATCGTGTGGTTATTTATGGGGGTTGCCATTTAAGAAAATTCAAAATGGCGTCTCATCTATCATATTTGTGAATCTATTTATTTTTTGACATTAAATTCGGCTTCCTTATCGAAAATCATTGAGAAATATGTAATTTGTTTTTTATTATAGTCAGCAGGAAAATCGCCAATCGGGTGAGACACTTAAAAAAAAAACGGCTTATCTAGGAGAGATAAAACTTTTTCTGTAACTGTACAGTTTTATTTACATCAAGCGCAAACTTATTTATTTAAAATATTCTAATACTGAAGAATTAAATATTATAGGGTTTAGTACATTTATTGTTTAAAATTACAATTATGATAAATAATGAGTTAGTTGGGTGCCTGAGTGAAATAAAAATCGAATGCTTCTGAAGTAATTTCTATTTAGAAATCCTTTAAATACAAGTTTTTTGTCTTAAAACCTAAAACGAATCAATACAGAACACTTACGAGATATTCTAAGCTTGGTTCACATTTAATCCACCTTTTTTTCTACACCGCATACCTACTACTTTGAACACCGACATTTTGAACGAACATGCCCAATGCGATGCGACACCGACTTTTGCTTTTTAACTGAAACGTAATAACGTAATTAAATATTATAGGGTTTAGTACATTTATTGTTTAAAATTACAATTATGATAAATAATGAGTTAGTTGGGTGCCTGAGTGAAATAAAAATCGAATGCTTCTGAAGTAATTTCTATTTAGAAATCCTTTAAATACAAGTTTTTTGTCTTAAAACCTAAAACGAATCAATACAGAACACTTACGAGATATTCTAAGCTTGGTTCACATTTAATCCACCTTTTTTTCTACACCGCATACCTAGATACTACTTTGAACACCGACATTTTGAACGAACATGCCCAATGCGATGCGACACCGACTTTTGCTTTTTAACTGAAACGTAATATTTTCAACTATTTTCACGTAGGTGATTAATTTATCTTGTTGCGGGTACAATAGCCCAGTTTCGTAAAAAACGGGTTATATACTCTTGCACCCTATATAAGAAAATTGAGCGATAAAATCATTCTATTCTGATGTTGTTCTTTTAACTCTGTCTGCATGGTGTTGTTTATTTATACTTGTAGTTAATCCAACCAAAATAATTGTAAAATAAATAGGTAACCCTGTTTGGTGGTATTTAGTTTTTATGGTGTTAGATCACTTTTGGCATACCTAGTTGTTTTAACTTTCCTTTTTTGTTAATTTTTAACTCCGCCAAATTATTTTTGTGTGTGTGTACTTTTTGGGCGCACCCTGTATAATTTAAAATATTTTTAAAATGTGCGAGATATCCAACTATACCTTAATACGATAGCTTATTATCGACAAATCTTATCTTCAAGGCATAAAATTACTCCGCGCAATCGTTGACTCACCCGGTACATAGAGCGGAAACTTAGAATAAGTAAAGTTTTGGGTCTCAGGATTAAAAAAAGTATATCGTTGCGCCAAGAACTCAAATATATCTTTAAAATCCATTGCCTCTATGTGGAAAATTGTACTTTTTGTGCCTCTTCACTTCAGAGCAGGTTGAGGTGACGTTATTTTCACAAAATGGTTTGTAACTTAGTGCATCAAAATCTCTTTGAAATATCGATTTACACAACATTTTTGAAGGGATGTCGGCATAAAAAATGGCCGATAACTTTTCCAGTTTTAATCCTGATCATCCAGTGCTGTCCAGACCAACAACACCTACCGTTAAATCAAAAATGTGTATCTATTATTGGGTATTTTTGAAAAAAAAAAAATCTGCGCAAAATAAAGTTAATTGCTTTATGAAAACTATTAATTAAAACATGTACAATTATTTATATAAAACAACATCGCGTGAATGATCACAACGAAAAGCCAGATAATGGCCAACTCTACTTTGAGCGTCTGGTATGACTAAAGACTTTTCGGAATATTTCCGCTTGAACTTGCGCAGTTTCTTCACGAATATTTGCCTTTAAGTCTTCTAACGTTTGTAGGCGATTAATATAGACTTTACCATTCCAGCATCCCTACAAGAAAAAATCTGATGCCGGCAAGTGTAGAACGCGGCCACTTAATATCTCCATTTTTGGAAAACAGAGAAGTCTGACAGGAAAAATGTTTATAAAAATCGCGACCGTTTTATGCGCTGTGTGGCATGTAGCGCCATCCACCTGGAACCAGAAGTTATCTATGTCAAGTTCTTCCAAGCGTGGTTGCAGTAATTCACGAATCATTGTTCGATACCATTCTCCATTAACAGTAACCGAGTCGCCCCTGGCATCTTCAAAAAGGCAGGGTCCAATGATTCATTTCGAGTATATTGAACACCATAGAACGACTTCTTGATCAAACTACACATTTTATTAAACAAGACGAGGGTTTTCTGTTCCCCAAAAATGATAATTTTGCTTGTTAATAAGATGTGGCTGGGTCTATTTTTCCGCACCCTATAGATGTATTGTAAGATTTGATGAGAGAAGGGGAATACCTGCAACTGTTGGAAACAAAGAATTCAAAATAAAAGTGTGCTTGTACGTTACAAGTATTCAAGCAACTATTCTTTCTCAGCTTGTTTCCAAAATATCCGAGAGGAGTTCCAATTGAAAAAGTCTTTTAAATTTAGGAATGCTTAATTATTATTTCCTTAAAAAGCAGTGAATGAAACGAATGAATAACGATGAAGCGATACCAAATAAAACATTATTCACGAAAGTGGAAGCGGTAGAGGGTACAGGCCATTGGGAAAATATGAGTATAGGGGCGCGGAACAATCCTTACATAATTTGATTCATTTCCAGTCAAGGCAGGAAGTAAACGTTTGGGTTGAAATTCTTGGAGAGAGAATAACTGGATGATTTTTCATAGAGGGTATTCTAAATAACGAAATACAAGGAATAGCATTGAGAATCTGAAAGCCACTTTAAGGAGTTTATTGAAAACAATATTTAAATCTTTAATATTGATATTTTTGAAAATTGTTCACTTTTGTGGATATCATTTCTGTTGAATGCATAAAAAAATTGAATTCTGCTTTCATGCTAATAATTAAAGCTGTGCTCACTTGCAAACGCAGACATGACAGTTATCTTTTCTTTTACTACTTCATTAGTTTTGCATTTATTCTTAATTAACAACCTGAATATTAAATGTTTAATACAACAAAACATCGTTACACCGTCAGTCATCAAGTTAAGCGATACATTTAGTGGCAGTAACAGTGGTGTCATAAAATGTTATTATCAATAACGGGTGGTTTAAGACCGCTACCTACCGCTTTGATAATAATTATTACATTAAGTCATATTTTAAAAATAAAGCAAAAATACATATTTAGTAGTTTCTCACCATCCATTATAATGAAGGCATTATCACTACGCCTTTCTTTGACATTCCAATGAAGGTATACTGCTCAACAAAGTTTGACTACCGACAATAAGTTAGGTTTTTATGTAAAATTCTGTTAGAACCATTCCCAGACGCGATTTGCTGTATAACAGCTCGTCAGTGAGGCTATAGGTTCTGACAAGACGGTATATTAATTTCAGCTTATTATGCATGTTTTAAATCGAGGAGAGCTCATCTTGACTAATATGTTAATTTATAATAGTATTTTAAACCAATACGAATCTGAGCAAGAAACTAGAGTGGAAAATAAAATGGCAAATCTTAATAGAGACCTGGAAGGAATTCTAGCTTGGGGTGACAGAAGTCAAGTAGAATTTAAAGTTAGAAACCCAGGAGGCAGTTTTTTCTAAAAAAGTAAATGTAAAAAACCAGATATAGTTATGGCGGGACATTCGATTCCCTTGGTTTCATCAATTCCTTTATTGGGCGTCAATCTAAACAGTCATAGTCACGTTGCGGCAATAGCTAAGGCAATCTCGCAGAATTTTGGGATTCTTTTCCGAACTAAAAACCTCCAAACATCCCAATAACTTTTGACTCTCAGTAAAGCCCATTTTTGATCATCGCTGGAGTACTGCTCATACATTAAAGACTGCTGGATACCATTCAAAGAAGAGCCATTCGCTTGATAGGTGACCATGATCTGACAAACAGCCTAGTAAGCCTAGATGCCTAGAATATCTAGAAAATAAAATATAAATGATGAACCGAATGCCACCATAGAATATGTGATGGCTGACTGTCTGCTTGTTTCAAATGTTATATTTATTACTTAAGTATCTCTGATCTAAAGGGACTGGTTCTCAGCCTATTATCTATTATTTTAACATGTTAGGACCTGAAGTCTGTGAACCGGTATAAGGTTCTTGATGGTAGTCATAAATAAGTTTATTTTTAATTTTATTTTTAGGTTTTCTGCCCAACTATTGTTTGTTTCTGGTGTTTATCTTTACCTTTTTAATGTGTCTTTTCTCTTCTCTTCCTTGTTCTAAGAGCACCTTGTTCAATTGATGTCTCATTGTAAATAATTATTGAAATTACAGATTAATTATGTATACAAGATTTATTGTAGAAATATAGCTTAAAGTTTTTCACTCGCTTAGAGGTTAAGTGTAAGAATAGCCAAGGCTAAACTTCGCCTTTATTGTCAGTGTTCTGTTTTCCTTAGTCTGAAATATGCTCTTACTTATGGAGTGAATTAACAATAAAAGACGTTTATTATTATTACTATTATTATTATTATAATTTTTGATTGAAACATACTGGCTCATTTTCTTAATTTTATTCTTGTTTTTGTTATTTTGCCTTTTATTATAGATAAAAATATAACGAATAAGTCTCAGTGGCGGCCTGTCGGGTTAGGCGCAGCCTACCCTTAATTGATCCGTAGGTATCCCACTTGTAATATTTTCCAGTAACCATAACCCAAGTTCATATTTAGGTAATAATATTATTGCTTTATATTGATGTTCAATTTTTCCTGTACCGCCAGAGCTCAGCTCCAAAAATACTTGCTTAAAATGGGAAATCCACAAAGGCCGGCGATCAATTTAAGCGCTGTAAAATTAAGCAACACTCAACAATAAAGCAAGATAGCATATGAGTGTAAAATTTTTTATAAAAATAGAGAGCTTAACCAATAACAACGACACCAATTATTTTATTTTAAGCTACACCCAGTCAAGATCGCACATGTAAATAAAGGGATAATCCAACCCCATCCTATGATACTGAAACCAATATACACAGTGGCAAAAAGTCGGGCATAATGCCTGTAACTTTTGAATTACCTCGTATACGAAAAAGTGACCTTTATGAACGTTGTTCAGTAAATTATTCCTAACATACCTGCATGAATTTTTTCTGTCACTTCTGCTTTGGTTGCCATAGAGACTAACCTACTTTTTTTAAATGGAATACTCTGCATATGATTCCATATTTGCATTCTACTGGGATATTTCTGAATTTTTTATATTTCAAATTTTCACCTATCTGCAAGCATTTCCGAGATAATGACGACTCAAAAATGAAAAACTTCCTAATTATAATTATTCCTACCTAACACCCACCAGTTGAATCAGTATGTCAAGCGACCTAAGAGGTGTCAATTTTGAGTTCCCGTTTAATTTTCTGTTATCTGACATCTAATTTATTTACATTATGGTTCATCTGAATGAGAAACAACGAGTTGAAATTTTAATAATGAGCAGTTACGGAAATATAAGGAGATCACAAGATCAGGTTTGTCAACTTTTCAATGAATTATATCCAAATAGGCCTTCAATAAATCAGTGAACGGTGTGTCAAGGGGTAAAGAAATTTCGAGAAATAGGCAGTGTTAGCGAAGCCGCTAGATCAGGTCGACCTAAAACAGCAACCGGGGGAGACAAAGCTTCGGATATTATGCTGAACATGAAAATCCAACACAATCATCCAGGCCAATGGCAATGGATTTTAATGTGTCTCATAAGTGAAAAATTTGTTTAAGCAGGAGAAGTTGCAACCCTACAAGATAAAGCTGGTGCATGAGTTAAACGAGGATGATTTTCATAGAAGAAGCTGAATCTTGTGAGCTGATAATGGAAAGATGCAATAATGATAATAACTTCTCAACAAATATGATTCTCTCGGATGAAGCTACTTTCCATTTAAATGGCATTGTTAATAAACACAATTATCGTTATTTGTCTGCTGAGAATACTAACTGGTTTCAGGAAGGTCATACTCAGAGACCCGAAAAAGTTAATGATTGGGAAGGGATAGTTGGTAGACATATTGTGGGACCTTTTTTCATAGATGGTAACTTGAATGGCGAAAAATATCTGGACCTCCTCAGAAATTACATAATTCCTTTTTGCAGAATACTTTTACCGGGTGTGAATAATGGCATAAACGAACAGCTATGGTTCCAGCAAGATAGAGTATCTGCGCATTATGCGGCAAATGTTAGACAATACATAAGCGAACAATTTCCAGGACGTTGGATAGACAGAAGAGGTGCTATTGACCGGCCAGCGCGATCCTCGGACTTAACCCAGCTCGGCTTCTTTTTGTGGGGACACTTAAAAAACAAAGTCTATCAACCGTCCAAATGACCTAGAATCTTTAAAAGTCAGAATTAGTGCTGAAATTCGGGTCATTTTAGAGGACTTCCTTTTAATGTTGTAGACGGGTTCAGGGATCCACTGGCGCTCTGCTTAGCAGAAAATGGTGGCCATTCTGAACACCTGATCCACCGAAAAGGTTTCACTTGTTTATTATTCCGATGTTAATTTGTTCAATTTTGTAGGCTATTTATTTTGTTATTATAAAGTTTGTTACAATTTTAAATAAATAAAAATTTGAAATAAAAAAAAATCATAGTTTTCCCAGTAGAATCCAAATATGCAATCATAGCAGGGGCTTCCATTTAAAAAAAGTAAGTTGGTCTCTATGGCAACCAAACCAGAAATGGCAAAAAAAGTTGATGCAGGTAGAAATGTGGGGAATAATTTACTGAACAACTTTCATAAAGGTCACTTTTTCGTTTTCAAGGTAATTCAAAAGTAACAGGCATTATGCGCGACATTTTTGCCACTCTATATTATAATACTAATTCAATACGAGACATGTTTTAATTTAGCACTGAACTTGTTAATTGAATCACAGAAAAAGTCAATATAACTCTTATTTGTTGCAGAATTTGCCAAATTACACATTCCCGAAATTGGTGCATTAATCTCGGGTGACCAGAAGTCCCCGATTTCCGGGGACCGTCCCCTGATCAAAAGTTTGGTCCCCGATTGCTAAACGTCCCCGGAATTTCATAGTCCCTTACTAACTATTTAGCTATTTTAAAAAGGCGTAGGCTTTAGTTTGGCCATCCAAGAAGATACTACTATCATACGGTTTTCCATAACCAAAGCTTTCGATCCATGGATTGTAGAAGTTTTACAACAAAAAATTCACAAGTTCGAGAACGAAGTGTGAAGCAATTGTAACAAATGTTTTTGCCCCTTGGGCCCATTCAGAGTTGGTTAATGCCTTAAACCTTTTTAATTTTGTATCTTTGTCAAGCGATACGTCCAATCACGGTGACATCAAATTATTACCAGTAATTGTAAGATCCTTTAAACCTGCTGAAAAATAAGTGAAAAGAAAACTTCTAGATTTTATCGAGAGAAGCGTCGCTTACTATTTTAACAGAAATCTTAAAAGTGGTTAAAAAATTTAAACTAGAAGATAAAGTTGTTCCGTTATCAGCATACAACACCAATAGCAATTTTGGTGAACTTAAAAGAAAAGCGGGTGAAAATGTGTTTACAAAATTGAAATTAAATTTGGGAAAGTCAATTTTAGGCTTACGCTGTGTGGCACGTAATTGTCCACAATAGTGCGCATACAGCAATAAATTGTGTTCCGATAGACGTCGAGGGAATGATAACAAAAATATTTGGATATTTCCATATTTACACCGTCCGTGTAACAAAACTGAAAGTGTTCTGTGAATTTGTTTGTCAAGAATATTCTAGAATTTTGGTACATCTGTCTGTAAGATGGCTGTCTTTAATGCCCGCACTAAATAGAATTCTACAAATGTATGGCCCATTGAAATCGTTTTTCTTATCTGAAGAACACTGCCCTGTAATACTAAACACACTGTTTTATGATCCAGCAACGGAATTATGGTTACTGCTTATTCATGAAGCCCCTATGTTTGTTTCACGACACAATAAAAATGTTGGAGGTGGATGGAATTTTATCGAATCTGTCCAAATAATGTTTGATTTTCGTCAGAAGCTTCAAGCGCAAAAAGACGAAAAATTTATTCCAGTCATGGTAAAACCATTGAGGACAAAACTTGAAGAACAAGGGCTTTTAACTCGGTCATCATTTTTTAATGTAAGCGATGCTGTATATTCTAGAGCAGTCGACTATTTAAATTCGTGGTATGAGTATTCTGATGATCTTCGAATGCTAAAATGCTAGCATTTAAAACAGATTTCACAAAGAGACGAGATTGAGAGGTCAATTGACTTTATAAAAAATAAATGTAGCAATTTTCATATAGAAAATACATTCCACAGTTTTAGTTCTAGTATAATTATCATGTCATTAGTAAAAGTTTACTATGTTAATTTTCTTGACGAGGGGCTCCAGGAAACCGATGTCATTCGTCAAACCCAGGGTAATGTAATAGTTTTGGATTGTAAGCAAAAAGTTGAACTTCTCGCAGAAAAGCTCTTCGAACAGTTCAGCGAGAACCCATCTGCTGACCCACGGAGAGATGAAAGGATCTCCAGAATAGTACAAATATATCGAGGAATAGATCATCAAGTTCAAAATATATCAGTCGTCACTCAGGAGAAGGTGGAAGGACTTTTAAATAATTTAAATATAAGGAAGGCTCCAGGTTTGGACGGCATTAGAAAAGCGGCACTACGCAATTTACCAAATAATATTATTAGGGACATAGTAAACTTGTCACAGGTAATTATCAACGAGGGCCACTATCCATGTGTGTGGAAGAAGGTAAAGGTTCTTTTGATCCTTAAACATCACGAGGATCCTACACAGGTTGTAAGCTATAGGCCGATAAGTTTATTATCGAGTCTGGCCAAAGTCATTGAGAAAATCATTCTTAGTCGTCTGCAAGATTTCGTTTTTGAGCGCAATATTCCCCCGGATAAACAATTCGGATTTCTGGGAGAACATTGCACTGTAAGACAAACAACAAGGCTGGCAACCAGAATACTACAAGGATTTAACAGGAGAGCACACACGGGAGCGGTTTTCTTTGACGTTTCGAAAGCATTTGACAAGGTCTGGCACTGTGGGCTGATATTAAAACTAATAAGGTCGGGTGCCCCCAATTATCTTATTAAAGTCATTATCTCCTTCTTGGAGAACAGAAGTTTTGTAGTTTCGTCAGAAGGCGCGATTTCAGACCCGAAACACATCAGGGCGGGAGTTCCGCAAGGATCCCCTCTCGCTCCGATGTTGTATAACATTTGTGTTCATGATATTCCGAGGGACATATTTAATTAGTTGTTTTTGTTTGCTGATGATACTGCAATTACTTCTGTTTCAAAGTCACCGCGGATACTGGTGTCTAGATTGCAAAGACACATTAAATCATTAGAAAAATGGCTTTCGGACTGGAAGATTCGTCTGAATCCCGCCAAGACGAAAGCCACTTCCTTTTCGAAAAGCACGGTGAGAAGGCCCGAGACCCTTCTAAGGGTGAACGGCATACAAGTAAATTGGGTTCAAGAAGTCAAGTATCTGGGTCTAGTTTTTGATCAAAGATTGAACTGGAAGAAAAATTCCAAGACACGACTTAAAAAGGCTGGAAAGCAGCTAGGTTCTATTTACTGTCTTTTAAATAAAAAGAGTAAAATAGGATATAGAACTAGAGTAAACTTATACAAGACTTTGGTCAGGCCGGTCCTGACTTATGGTGTACCAACATGGTGCATGATAAGCAGGACCGAGCATAACAGATTCCAGATATTTCAGAACAAAGCTTTAAAAATCATTGCGGACGCTCCGAGGTATGCTGTGAATAGGGTGTTACATAGAGATTTTGAGATTCCAACTTTAATAGAATTTTACATTAAAATTATTACAAACTACTACAGACGTACGGACATTGCCACTAACCCACTTATTAGACAAACACACATATACATTCTCCGCCAGGCTCCACTTATAAGTACCCTAAGAATTGGCTACCTCCAGTTATAGTTGAGAGGCACTGAGCTGGAGGGCTCGACGAAATATAATAATATTTTAAACAAGGAAACCAATTTCGATTAGAAATAGTGTAACAACATTAGGCAAAATTAACGCACTCTCAAACAACAATACTTAGGGCATTGCCCAAACCAAATATTTATGTGAAGTTCGGCCCATAACGCTACAGATCATTGAATAGAAGTTTAAGGCATAAAGCCTGACTTAGAAGACAAGGAAGATCCCATTACTATGTTAATTTTAAACTTTTATTTATTATCCTTAACCTAACCAGAAAATTTGACTAAAAGGCTCAAAAAACACCCAGTTTTAACAAAATGGTGAAATTTGTCCCCGGAATAAATCCTGGAAATCTGGTCACCCTACATTAACCCCATAATTAGTTCTGCGAAAATTTACATTGAAAAGTAGCCTATTTCTATAATTGAGTTCTTAAGTAGATCCGAAGCATATAACATATTATTAATAATTTTATACAAATTTATAACTTGAAAATATCTTTTCCTGTTTTCTAAGAAAGTCAATTTTAAGAATGATTTAATTTCACAACAATCGATATCCTGATATGGAATGTTCAACTTAGGACCAATTCTTCTTAGGAAATTGCATTGGACATGTTCCAGCCTGTCTTTGTGAACATTAATAGTATTGTTGCCAAATGCAGGAGGCATATTCTTAAATTGATCACACTAGTGCACAATAAAACTTTTTCAAGACAAAAATATTCTCAAAACCTCGCAAAGTTCGAAAAACAAACCCCAGTAAACGCATGTTTCTCCCGCCAACTATCTCCCGACGCCATTACAAATATTTTTCATTTTATTTAAACTAATATTAATGTAGATTAAAAGGTACATTATTTTTAAGCTCCTAATATAGCGAACTTTTCCTCAGGTCAGAAACCAACAATATTCCACAAAAGATAAATGCGAACTGATTTCGCTTTCCGGTTGTTTCCCTCACAATGACCTTTACAAATGCACCACGTGATAATATTTACACGTTGGCAAATGCTCAGCTTAGGCCTGAAAATTGAACTTCGCTAACTCTCCCTCCCGCCAATATACCCCGCTCTCCCCTACCTTAACTAGCTTTTACCAAAACTTTTTTAATAAACGAGAATTGATTAATGAGTTAGGGGTTATTTATCACAGTTTGAAAAACTAAATATTGAATATGGGTTAAAGATTTTGGTTAATAGTGATTATCGTGAAATTTTTCCAGAGGTTTATTAACTTTTCGGTTTAATATCTACAGTTCTAGCAACAAGTAACCCACTTGAGAGACACTTTTTGTGCACTGAGCGAAATATCGAGTTGATATAACTGAAATATGAGTTGTCCTAGACCGACGCGTGTTGCTAATAGGGGACAGCTTAGACCTGTGAATTACGGCAACTAAATCGAAGAAATTGCATCAAATCACTGTTCATAAGCTATAATTGCCCTGAAGATGGGTTATTTTATGCACTGGACCCGACTTAAATTATTGGTAAGCTAAGGCTACCGTAGCTAATCGTAACTAAGTTTGACGCACACATGCGACGTGGGCTGCAGCAATTCATTGCTTAAGCTGCCAGAGACCACTATGGGAATTGTGATGCGTTACTACTCGGGCTAGATTAATTCATGATTTGAGCTATCAAAACTTTTAGTTTAGTTTAGATTTAATCTGTCCTAAAGTTGGAGTATCCTTATTTTCACGCACATCTATGAAACTCTAGAAAACTAACTTGAACAGAGATAAAAGATCCCGCCGATCAACGATCGCACGGATAGCAGGTTCAGTTATATGGTCCATGGCGACGCGACGTACATGAGGTACTACTAACAATACAATGGGATGAAGTTACCGCGCGAAATCGGCACGAGTGCGAATTCGGAACTTTCTGTGACCTTTGATCGGTGACTTACCCTCGACATGGGTTTTAAGAGCACTCTTTAAGGCTTATTCCAACCCAAAATAATTTAAACATTGTAATGAATTAAAATAATGCACGTCCGGGTAAAAACCGCATTTTAAAATGAATTAGTAAGGTTTCCAATCCAAAGACTTAGTTCAGGTTACTCATAAAATGGTTACAAAATGAGGGATTGTGGTCATCTCAAATGTGTTTAAAATGGTGATAAAAAATCTCTTTCTGTGTTGAGGCGAACAAAAACAAGCTGAGTTATTGTAGCGTTTTTAAATAATTTGTGATAATTCGTGGGCTCAGTTTGAATAACAACAAAGTGCGTTAAAGTAGCTCTAATTCTGCAACTCACGACATCGGTAAATCCATTTTTGTCAGTGTGTTTGAAACGCATTAAAACATATTGCAGAAATTCAATGACAAATGGCCGTTTATCGTCTCTTGCCCTCATTTCAATTGAAAAAGAATTGTTTCGCTCTCTTCAGGAATCAGCAGATTTTACGGAAATTATTATAAATAAATTTTCGTTATTAAAAGGCGTATTAATTTAATTTTTGGTTAATAAAATTTTTATTGCAATTGAATTGATTTAAATACACACACTATCGATTTTTTTGTTCATGTCTTGTACAATGTTTGAATTTTAATAAACCAATTTTTCATCTGGCGTTCTAACACTAATATTCTTATTCTGAATGAGTATTGGAAAGGGTTCAGGGGAGAAGAGAGCCCTTCTTTGCGATAATTAAATTTCTGTAAGAAAACAAGGTCTCTCTATACCACCAAAATAAAATATATTTTTCCTTTTAGGGTGAAATAAGGGTTAAAGAGTGTACATAATTTAATTTGACATTAGGTTGTACTAGTTTCGACTTTAGTCAAAGTCATCTTCAGCAACCAAGTAATTAAGAATTGTGTTTTTTAGGATGTACCTAAATAAACAAACTAAAACAAATTAAAAGAGGAAACGAAGTGGTTCAACAATACATGGACATAAAGTTGTTGAACCACTTCGTTCCCTCTTTTAATTTGTTTTAGTTTGTTTATTTAGGTACATCTTAAAAAACACAATTCTTAATTACTTGGTTGCTGAAGATGACTTTGACTAAAGTCGAAACTAGTACAACCTAATGTTAAATTAAATTATGTACACTCTTTAACCCTTATTCCACCCTAAAAGGACAAATATATTTTATTTTGCTGGTATTTCACAGTGTTTGTTTATTAATAAGTATCTACATATTATATGTTTATTCATAAAGTTTATTCATAAAGTTTATTCATAAAGTTTACATTTTCTCAACAATGCCACAATACAATATTCATGTTTGAGATCCAAAGCTACAGGCAGCTTGTCTGGATTTCAGGTTATGAATAGTTCTTTACCATCCGGATACCCAAGAACAAAAAAAGAGAAAAACAAAACAAAGAGACTACAATGATATGTCAAAAACAAATCACATAGCACAAGTTAAATTAGTCCAAAGACAATATCACTAAAGTTAGAATAATTTACTGAAAGTTATTATTAATATCAAATAGAACTTCAAAACACCCTCTAGTACTCATTCAATAAAGGCACCGTACAGGTTATTTGCTGATAATTTATCTTTATCCATCTAGAAATGCCCAACAGGAAAGTATGTAAATTTATAGCAGACTTTAAATTGAAGGGTAACATATTGAACAATTTAGGGCCGATATACATAATGTGCCTCTGCGAGGCAGTATATGAGGCTAGTGGAACGACTAGACACCCACTATTTACAGATCTGGTGTGAACATTGTGCATGATCCTACTTTTGTATTTATTACACTTTTTCATAAACCTAAGAGTACCCTTAACATACAGCTGCCTTACCGATAGGAGGTCAGCCTCCTTAAATAATAAATCTGATGGGTACCTCTTGCTTCTGTTCATGAATATCTTTATTATGTATTTTTGAGTAATATTTAAACGGTGAAGAATGTTACCACAAGTACTACCCCAGACACTCAAGCCATACATTAAAATTGATTCAATCAGAGCCTGGTACGTCATTTTTAAAAGCTTTAAAGATAAAATTTCTCTGAGTTGGTAAAATTTATATATAGTTTTACGAATTTTTTGGGTAATATAGTTAACATGAGTTTCATACCTTAAATTTTTGTCAATGAATACCCCCAGGTATTTTACACTTTCCCTTGCTAATATTGTCTCTTCACATCTACACACTGACATATCCATAACAGTAGTGAGAAACGGACAGTTCTGGCTCAGGTGGTGCTGGTGGTGCTGGTGGTGCAACTAACCCAGGTGGTGCGGTGGTGCGTTTTACGATCTAACCCAAGTGGTGCGGTGGTGCGTTTTATGATCTAACCCGGGTGGTTCGGTGGTGCGTTTTATGATCTAACCCGGGTGGTTCGGTGGTGCGTTTTATGACCTAACCCGGGTGGTTCGGTGGTGCTGTTTTACGAGACCAGTGATGCTGGTGGTGCTGTTTTACGAGATCAGTGGTGCTGGTGGTGCTGTTTTATGATCTAACCCGGGCGGTTCGGTGGTGCGTTTTATGACCTAACCCGGGTGGTTCGGTGGTGCTGTTTTACGAGACCAGTGTTGCTGGTGGTGCTGTTTTACGAGATCAGTGGTGCTGGTGGTGCTGTTTTATGATCTAACCCGGGCGGTTCGGTGGTGCGTTTTATAACCTAACCCGGGTGGTTCGGTGGTGCTGTTTTACGAGACCAGTGGTGCTGGTGGTGCTGTTTTACGAGACCAGTGGTGCTGGTGGTGCTGTTTTACGAGACCAGTGGTGCTGGTGGTGCGTTTTATGATCTAACCCAAGTGGTTCGGTGGTGCGTTTTATGATCTAACCCGGATGGTTCGGTGGTGCTGTTTATGAGCTAACCCGGGTGCTTTCGTGAGGCGGCTCTGTCAATATCTCTCTACTGTGTTAATTTATGCGGGTAATAAAACCGACAAGGGTCGGATCGGCCTGCATGCTTATAGAGGTAAAAAACCGCTTTAGAATGTTTTTGGTATATCTTTTTTAGATAATTTTGG